>CP141153.1:77333824-78583824 GCA_035233585.1 Antiaris toxicaria | reverse complement strand
AATGTATGGGAAATGCAAATATTTTTATGTAAAAAGTTGAGTTTTACGTAAAAATTAGGCCTCTGGTATAGTACGTGGTAGAATAAAATAGGTTAGATGGTTTTGAGGTGTTTCTTAAATGCTGGAGACCTAGAAATTTAGCGGAAATGCTACCAAAATTTTGAAAACGGCACTAAGGGCATTTCGGTGAAAAATGGAGAGGCAAATTGTGTTCGGTAATGGAAACCGAGACCCGTCGATGAGTTAAGCTCGAAAAATGGGAAAATGAACCTTTGAGGAATAGTAAACCGTCCCTTTGAGGTTGTGAAAATGTAAGAGAATGGGAAAACCAATGTCAAGGGTATTTTAGGAAATAAAATGTAAATTTGAGGTTGGGATGAAAATCCAAGCCCACTCAATGTCTAAGGCTCGGGATTAGCATAACAAACATTTCAGGAGTAGTGAAATACCCATTTAAGGCTCTGAAACGTGAGAAAAATGAGAAACGACCCTAGGTGTCAGAATAGTACCACCCGAGGGTCGGATGACCAATAGTCGTCTATGGAATAACAATGGATGCTGCAAAAGTGGGTCAAAGCTTAAGAAATATTATTTTATGATATTTGGGCTTAGAAAATCCTGTTAAAAGTCACAGTGAGCATATGACGATCTCGAGACCCGTCAGGGGTAAAATGGTCATTTTGATGAAAAATTTCTGAAAGGCTCAGAAAGGACCGTGAATGCCTAAGGATAGTTAAAATGAAATTATAAAAGTTAAATTTGGGTCTTAAACCAACAAAAAGTAGGTTTACAATGAGAAATCAAATCAGAGGTAAAATGGTAATTTTGCCAAGAGTTAGTGTAAAAAATGGAAAATGGGATTTTAGATTCCTAAGACCATTTACGGGAAATAAAACGTAGAATTTTTATGTTTTACTAAATTTTGAATATGAAATGAAGATTTAAAATAACCGTGGTTATTCCGGTTATAGGAACCCGATCTAGACATGGCAAAGGAACGTCTGCAGCGCTGGTGAAGGAAATGCTAGTGAAAGTATCTGTAAGTTCAAGCATTTAATTGACTGCAACATGAACTGACTATTGTATGTCTGTTTTCATGTCAAGATGTGATGATGTAGATGTTATGAAAGTCATTTATGTTGATGCGTTATATGCAGTAACTTCAGATATTTAAATTTGTCTGGAACATGAAATACAGTGATACTGATTATGTACTAAGTGTACATTAGGTATTAAGTCCTATGAACATTTGGAGATTAGTTAGTATAACATATCCCATATAAAAAGAAAAGAGAGTATTAAGTCCTATGGACACTTGGGGATTAGTTGGTATAACATATCCCATATAAAGAGATAAGAGAATATGTAAGGCCTACGGGCGATGGAGGATAGTGACCTTGAGGTGATGATTGATATCAGTTAGTCAAGACTATAAATTGAAAGATGGTAATGAAACTACTAAGGTGTACCGCCCCTCCAACATAGTGGTGGAGGTTTTTCTTAGATCCTATGAGGATATCAGGGCTGTGGAGGCTGATGTTCTAAGGTCGCTCCTTAGACCCTCCCAGTCAGCATGTTAATAATCATTGGTACTGCTATAAACAGAGCTCTAAACTAGAAATCAAATAGAGAATAAACAATCAATAAAATGATAAAAATCATAATTAAGCATAACCGAATTTTATACTAAAGTGTAGTAAGTTCGGTTATGATATGTGAATAGTACCCCGTTAGGGTAAAGTAAATAGTAACCAGTTAAGGTAACTGTTGCTATTCATCGGTTAAAGGTCAAAGTCACTATTCATAGAAAATTGAGTTTTTAGTATTTTTGAATCTGTATGATTCTTACTAAGTATGTTTGAACTTACTGAGCCTGTTAGCTTACTGGTTTGTTCATGTTGCAGGTAAGAAACCTGTCCAGTAGATTTCTAGATGGCGGCAGGATGCGAGCGTGTCAAAGGGATAGGGAATCCATTGTGGATATGGCCCTACTACAAGTTTTTCACTGAGCGTTGAAAGAAGAAACATGTATTGTAAAAAGATTTAACTTAGGTATTTATGTATAAAGTATGTTTGTACTTTTAAAAGTGACAAACATAGTTCAGTTTAATCACGTTATGTTACAATCGAGAAAACGTATTTAAGAAAAAAAAAATGATTACAAATTTCACGAAGGTTTTAAAGGAAAGAAAAGAATTTAGGTGGCCCGAAAAAGTTCACGAGCTATTTCAGTCGGCTAAGGAGCTTGATTGTAATAGTTTCGATGGACCGAGGTTGGAGGCGCCACACCTAGCTGGTCTTTGGGCTATAAAATTTTCGTTTAATTATTTTGACAGGATTTTCTAAGTCTAAAAATCATAAAATAATTTTTCTTAGACTTTACTAAATTTTTTACATCATCATTTGCCGAAATTTCTCAGTTTACTATTCACCGAGCCTCAGGCGATACTATTCTGACCATCAGTCGTTAATCCTTTTTTTCTTACGTCTCAGGGCTCCAAATGGACGTTTCACTAATCCACAAAACGTCCGTCATCCTTTCCCCGACCTAGGTCACCAACGGGGCTTGGGTTTTCAAATCCCAACCCTATTTTAGCTCTCGTTTCCTAAAATACCGTTCGTGTTGTTTTAAAAATTTTGACAACATTTCAATTTAAATTTTTAGTTCCTACCATTTACGTAACGCCTCAAAACCATCTAACCTGTCATGAACTAAACCAGAGGCCTAATTTTAAGTAAAAAGTACAAACTTTTTATGTAAAATTTTCACGTAAATCCTAATTGTCTCTATTGGGAATTTGGTTCGTTTTTGTCAATTATGTGGCGGCCCACCCTTCATAGAGATCATAAAATACTATTATAGTCAAGCTTTATCGCTAACTGTAATAGCTTGTACTCTCATGGGTCGCCGGCTAATCTATCTCTCTTGTGAAACATGACGTTTTTGGGGAAATTTTTTTTCTTTAAACATCATGTAAAACATTTTCCACTATTTACTTTGTTTGCAAGTACAAAGTAATTTACATAATACAATACTTTCGCAGAATATATATTTACAAAAGAACTGTTTTCTTTTTCCCTTCTCTTTTATCGCTTAGCAGAAAGACTCTGGCAGGACCATATCCCTCGCCTCCTATCCCATTTGACACGCGCTATTCTGTTCGCCATCCAGTCATACAAAGCTACTGAGCTGGTCGCTTACAAAAATGGCGAGCTACAGGCGCAGTAAGTTCAAACATGCAAGAAATAAAATTTCTATGAATAGTAATATTTATCGTAAATAGTAACATTGACCACTATTCACATATAAATAGTACTTTGACCACTATTCATTATGAATAGTAAGTTTGACCACAACACAGTGTATCAACAATACATCTACCGCGATGTTAGTACTCTCACGAAACTGTCTTATGCTCAATTATGGCATAGTTTCAGTTTTAGGTAATTATCTTTTATTATGTTCTGGTTTTGAGCTCAGGTTGGCAGTACCATTTAAGTGTGCATGACTGAGAGCGGTACATTAGTGCTAACCTCCACAGCCTTAATCTCATAGCCCCGAAGGCAAAATTGTACATGACTCGGAGCGGTACATCAGTGCTGACCTCCACAGCCTTAATCTCATCATCATAGCCTCGAAGGCAAAATTTACCTCCCTGTACGGAAGGCTGGTACGCCAAAAATGGTTTCATTACCAACTTTTAATTTCAGGTGAGTGAGTTTCATTAACCATGATCCAGTGCCTGAAGCACAATTTATTATGTGTCCCATTCTTAATAGTACCCGTAGCACATTTCGTCTTTCTCTCTACTCTATAATAGTGCCCGTAGCACATATGTACCTAACTTATAGTTAGTACATCAAAGTTAGCAACAATAATGTTATATGTTGCAGACAGGTAAATATCTGAACTTACCTTATCAGTTTCTTCCCTTTTTCGTTTCTGGATCTTTAATCGCTCTCCTTGTAGATCGATTTTGGGATCCTACAGACAAAACCTTATCTGTTAATTTCATTTCCATTTATAGCTTTTATTTTTCATTAAAAAGCTTAAATAAAACCTATTTATAAATTTTTAGGGTTTATTTATCATTTTCCCTATTTTTCTCAGCTTTTGCAAAATTACGATTTTACCCCTGTATTTTGATAAAATTGCAATTATGCCCTTGATGGAACTTTCTCGATCCAGACTGCATTTTTGGCTCTCAGGAACTTTTCTGACTCTTTTCTAATCATTACCGGGTTCGTTTCTATTTCATTTTCATTTTTCACTTTCTCGACCCTCGAGAAGTACTATTCCGACCCTTACGTCGGTTTAGTCATTTTCTATCATTACGGAGCCTCAAATGGACATTTTACTAGTATTTAAAACGTTCATCTAGACATTCCCGATCTAGGTCTCCGAGGCTGGGATTTTCCGTACCCGACTCGGACCTTTATTTCGTTTCCCAAAAACGCCCCCCTTCGCGGTTGGTTTTTCAGTTTCACTCGCGTTTTACATTTTTAAGGAGACGGGTTACTATTCACGAACCACCTCTTATTCAACTTTCCTTTAGGGACTCGGGTTTCCGACCTGACCCTAAACTTTTATTTTTAATTTCCTTTTTACCCCAAGTGCCGTTTTCGAAATTTCGGCAGCATTTCGGCGTAAATTTAAGGCTACCGGCGTTAGGTACGCCTCGAACCATATGTACCTGCCACGTACTATACAACAAGCCTATTTTATGTAAAAGTTTCCTAAACTTTTACATAAAAGCTCACAACATTTCAATTCACATTTTGAACCACATTCCACAAAATTTCTTTCAATTTTGCCCTTAGTTTTAGCCACGGTTTTCACACTCAAAACCTAACCAAAACTTTTCAATTTTTCAACCAAATTTTAGGCTATTCCAATGTCATTTCCTAGCACATTTTGAAGCTAATTTACATGCATTTTTCAACACAAATTCCAGGGTTTTTCCACCATTATAACCCATGGCCATTTAAGAGAAACATGCACCAAATTTCTTGTTTCATGTTTTCAATCACATAACCATCATTTTCATAATTAAATGCATGATTTAAACCATCCAAACATCAAGTAAATCATGCAAAAATGTTCACTAAACCCTAATTGCAAGCCACGGCCACTTTAGGGAAATTTGACACCAAAATTTTTCCAAGCTTTATAACCACACAAATCATGCTTTACATTTAACCAACACATGATTTAAAGCATTACCACACTGAAACAACAACAATTCATCATCAACTACACATGGTAACCCACGGTTTTACCCTTGGAAAACCAACCAAAATTTTCTTTTTCTTTAAACAAAATGGATGGTTTTTCTTCTAATCACACCCTCAACAAAACCCAAGCACCAAATCAACCAAAACAAACCATAAATTTTCTCATCTTCACACTATTCATCCCACAGATTTTAGGGAGAAAACAAGCCAAAAATGCAAACCAAAGAAGGTTACCTTGCTTTCTTGCTTCCTTTGACTTCAATGAAGTGTTTGACACCACTTTTGTGAAGAAAACTTGGAAGATTTGCTTGCTTCTCCTTTGTGGCTCATGGGTTCTCCTTCTTAAACACTTAGAAAATTTTTTTCTCTTCGGTTTTGGCTTTGAAAATGTTTCGACCCTTTTTTTTCCATCTTTGCCGACTTAAACACAAAGGAAGCCAATTAATTTGGCTTTCAACCAATGAGAAATCAACACTTATCAAGCCATTTCTTTCCAAATTTTTCAAAAATTTAATTTGGCTAATTTTGGCCAAATCTTGGCCTTTAGATCAAAAAGTGAATCAATCTTGGCCATTAATGCCACCAACCACCATAATTTTCACATTTAATATTTTGGCTTTATGATGTCATAAATGTAAAGTAAAGTGTTGACTTTGACTTTACTATTCACATTAATTCGACTACTTTTTGACTGGTATCGGTTCGAGCCGAAATTTTCCTGAAATCGTCACGGCGGGTTCCTGAGGTCTCTTGTGCAGTCGGATCAATTTATACTGCTTTCGTTTGATCAAAATCAATCCCGTAATTTTTTCATCTTTTAGTGCACCATAATGCACCGGTTAGGGTTTTTAATGCTGTTTTTGGCACCGTTCCACCCGTTTCAATTCAGCGAATTTTATCAACACTGAATTCTTACTCGTCAGTATTGTTAGAACATTTTAATACATTCTGAACAATATAAATTTATTTATTTCCCTCTTTAAATAGTACAAATTGTTATATACACACATTTGTACATTTTTTTCCGAGAATGCCTGAATTTCCCGGTTGTCACATTCACCCCTCCTTATAAAATTTTCGTCCTCGAAAATTAGAACAAGTGGGGGTATAAACTCCACATCTCGTCTTCTCGTTCCCATGTAGCTTTTTCAATGTTATGATTTTTCCACAAAATCTTCACTAGTGGGATTGTCTTATTCCTCAGTACTTTCTCTTCACGAGCCAGTACTCGAATAGGTTGTTCTTCGTATGTCAAATCCTCGTAGATCTGAATAGGTTCATGCTTCAATACATGGGACGGATCTGGTATATACTTTCTCAGCATCGACACATGAAATACATTATGCACTGCCGACAATTCAGGAGGTAACGCTAATCTGTAAGCGACCTTTCCAATACGTTCGATAATTTCACAAGGTCCAATATATCTTGGACTTAGTTTCCCCTTCTTACTGAAACGCATAATCCCCTTCATGGGTGATACCTTAAGAAACACGAAGTCTCCTTCATTAAATTCCAAGGATCTCCGCCTCTTATCCACATAACTCTTTTGTCGACTTTGCGTAATTTTCATCTGATGCTGAATTCTTACAACGGCATCAGAAGTCTCTTGTATGAAATCCGTCTTATATAGTTGTTTCTCTCACAGGTCATACCAGTGTAGTGGTGATCTGCATTTCCGTCCATACAAAGCCTCATAAGTTGCCATGCCTATGGAAACTTGGTAACTATTATTGTACGAGAATTCAATTAATGATAACTTCTCATTCCAATTTCCCACAAAATCCATTACACAAGCTCGAAGCATGTCCTCTAACGTCTGAATGGTCCACTCCGACTGTCCGTCCGTTTGCGGATGAAATGCCGTACTGAGTCTCAATTCAGTACCCATGGCTTCTTGCATACATTTTCAGAAATTCGAAGTGAATCGTACATCTCGATCTGATACAACGGATTTTGGTACTCCATGTAATCTGACGACATGAGTTACGTACAACTGAGCAAACTTTTCCAACGAAAAAGTCATCTTGACAGCTATAAACCGTGCCGTCTTAGTCAGTCTGTCCATAATAACCCAAATGACATCATAACCTTCTCGGGTTTTTGGGAGTCCCACTACAAAATCCATCGTAATGTGTTCCTATTTCCATTCAGGAATCTCCAAAGGTTCTAATCTTCCTACTGGATGTTTATGTTCCGCTTTGATTCTCTGACAGGTTATGCATCTGCTCACGAATTTCGCTATATCATTCTTCATCCCTTTCCACCAGAACTGTAACTTCAAGTCCTGATATATCTTACTCGCTCCGGGATGAACTAAATATGGTGTCTCATGGGCTTCTGACATGATCCGTCTTCTAAGTTCCTCATCAGCTGGAACATTTATCCTTCCTTGATAAAGGATCATTCCATCCTTCGAAATTCCTTCTTGAGAACTTGTCATTCTTAGATCTCGTCTTCGAGCTTCCTTTATATCCTCAAACAGCGATGATTCCACTTGGAGTGCAGCCAATCTTCCAGATATTAGTTCCAAGTTCAAAGAATTTATCTCTTGCTGTAATGGCTTCGGAAGCCTTTTTATTGGTAGCTGGTGCGATATGGTAGACTTTCTACTTAAAGCATCCGCTACACGGTTGGCCTTCCCTGGATGATATAGGATTTCACAATCATAATCCTTCACCAGTTCCATGTTAGGAAATGCCCTAAGCATTAGAGACATTTTGATGTATTCATTTTGAACTGGATAATAAAATTACATATAGAGGTTATTCATTACATTGCTATCTGTCCTCGTCTTATTTACATGTTAAAGTAAATGTAAGCAAATATGGCTCACTGACTGCTTGTGTTAAAACTGTTAGAACGTTGCATGCAATGGACTTTTGTATGCGAGAAGACAATGTTCTAAAGTTAGCAGTCTAAACTATGGTCTGTAGTCTATGGGGTTAGACCGAGTATCTAACTCATGTTAAGACTATTATGTTGTCTAAAGCCTTGGAGGGGACGGTCTGTCTTGACTGTCTGGAGCTGGACTCCCAAGTAGAGACATAGATATGTTGCTTGGAGGTGACATATTAGACCGGGACTAAAGTGTGATTGATCTACGTAGTCCGCTATGAGTGGATCAATCTGCTTTTGACGTTCATTGTGCAATAACCTTAATCCTGAGTAAATGAACTTCTTCATGTATATAACTTGTGTACTTTGATGTTCCAATGGCTAAAGCGTCTCAGAGGTAGTAAGCTTATAGACCGGTTCGTTGGGTGCATGACTTGTATACGATGAAGGGTTTGTTTGCAGATATCAGAATCATAGCTCTGAGGAGTTAAAGGTATCCTCTTAAAGGCTTTATACTGATTGTGAAAATGGACAAGGCCTTGGGTCGTCTGCTGGGTGGATGACTTCTTATTCACATATGGTGAATAATCATTTTCTTAATTCGGTAGTATAATGGAACTTTAAGATAGCCTGATCAGTAGGATTAAACGGACTTTGACCTAAGGCTGATCATGGATATCATATGAGGGTTTTGCATATATGACAAGGTCATTGGATAGTAGCTCGTCAAAGGCTTACGTAATACGGTATATAATTGGGAGTTCAGTTTCAGGTTTATAGTGGTGTGACTCTGAAACTAGTGATCATATGATTGAGTTGTTTGGTAAAGAATGATGATCATATGGAATCACGGGAGCCCGATTATATATGTCCAATCAGTCCCTCTACTAGCTCCACATAATTCCTTAACGTTTGGCAAATTGATTTGTGTATGCTATTGGCTAGTTTATTATGCATGGATGGTGATGACACAGGATTAGGATGGTAGACAAGATTCTCTCCGGTTGGATTCAGATTTTGTTTTGGATAATAGAGTACACAATTATTCGAACTCCAAATAAAGTTGCCATGATTTTATTTGAGATTGGATTGGAGTTGTAGAAAATTATCCATGAGAACAAGAATATGAAACACAACCGTTTTGTGGAATTTGAAATTTGAATTTTGAAATTTGAAATTTGAATTTTAAAATTTGAAATTTGAATTTTGAAATTTGAATATGAAATTTGAATTTGAAATTTGAAATTCAAATTTTGAATGACAGTCCAAGTAGGATTCGAATTTGTTGTGGAAAATCCACAAGGTTTGAAATTCGAATTTGAGTTGGATTTGGAGAGGATAATCTTGTTAGAATCCTACTTGAATTTTGAATCTAAATCCCAACAAAAGTGGACGAAATTTTTGAGGATAATCCTCAACGGAATTTTGGTTTTTGTGGATAAGGTTCAACGGAAAATTCAAGCTTCAATCCTAGTTGAATTTGGGTTCTCCCCTTCCCTAAAAAGTGGCCGAAATTAGGGAGAAAATCTCCTAGGAAATTCGGTTAATTTTGGATAAGGTTGAGATAAGATTCAAGCTTAAAAATCCTAGTGGAATTTTGATTCTCCCTTATCCTAAAAGTGGCCGAATTATTGGAGGAAAAATCTCCTTGGAAATTTTGGATTTTTTGGTTGAAAAAGGGAGATAAAATTCTAGCTAAAATCTTGTTTAGATTTGGATTGGATTTATCCTAAGAAAACCGAATTTTTGTTGAGATTCTCCCTTGGAAAAATTTGGATTTTATGGATATGGATAAGGGAAAATATCTTTCCCTAGTCCAATTCAAATTCAGAGAATCACCTCATGGAGGTCTATAAATAGAGATCCTGCCACTCCAGTTCTCTTAGACCACAGACTCTCAGGTGAGCAGGCTTATTGTTGCACAGCTCATCGTGACAATAAAGTTCTTTAGAGATCTGGGTGGTCGGAAGAAGACTAGCAGTGCTAGCATACCGATCGAGGTTCAGAGTGCCCACACACTCAGCCATTCGGGAATTGGAGAATAGTAGAGAAGGCTAGTTGGTTGAAGCCTCCGGTCATTCTCCTCCTGTAAGATTGGCATCCTTGAGGTATGAGTTTTAATTGTTGTTGGTTTATTGTATATGGCATCATGAGATATTTAACGATCTAAAAATTTTTATTGTTCCGCTGCGCCACTCTGATACGTTTTTACTGATTTATTATCCTACATTCCAACCATCGTCTTTGTCGCATATTGAGCTCCTTTTGCGTGAAGAAATACTTCAGGCTTTGGTGATTAGTAAAAATCTGACACTAAGCTCCATAGAGACAGTGTCGCCAAATTTTAAGTACGAACACTACTACAGCAAGTTCAAGGTCATGCGTAGGGTAATTCCTTTCATGCTTCGTTAATTGACGCGAAGCGTAGGCAATCACCTTGCCGCCTTGCATCAGGACTGCTCCCAATCCTATTTTGGATGCATCACTGTAGATCACAAACTTCTCCCCTTCAGTGGGAAGCGTAAGGATTGGTGCGCTTTTTAGCAGTCTCTTTAACTCCTGGAAGCTTCTTTCACATTCCATAGTCCACTCATACTTTCGTTCCTTGCGTGTAAGAGCAATGAGAGGTGCAGCTAAACACGCGAATCCCTCTACAAACCTCCGATAATAACCAGTTAACCCCAAGAAACTGCGTATTTCCGTCACACTCTTGGGTGCAGGCCATTGATTAATTACATCTACCTTCGTCGGATCTATAACAATACCTTCCTAGGATACAACATGTCCGAGGAAATGTACTCTGTCCAGCCAAAACTCGCATTTTGAGAATTTGGCATACATTTGATGCTTCCTTATCGTATTCAACACGATCCTCATGTAGGAAAATAAATCGGTAAAAACGTATCAGAGTGGCGCAGCGGAACAATAAAAATTTTTAGATCGTTAAATATCTCATCATGCCATATACAATAAACCAACAACAATTAAAACTCATACCTCAAGGACGCCAATCTTGCAGGAGGAGAATGACCGGAGGCTTCAACCATCTAGCCTTCTCTACTATTCTCCAATTCCTGAATGGCTGAGTGTGTGGGCACTCTGAACCTGGATCGGTATGCTAGCACTACTAGTCTTCTTCTGATCACCCAGATCTCTAAAGAACTTTATTGTCACGATGAGCTGTGCAACAATAAGCCTGCTCACCTGAGAGTCTGTGGTCTGAGAGAACTGGAGTGGCAGGACATCTATTTATAGACCTGCATGAAGTGATTCTCTGAATTCGAATTGGATTAGGAAAAGATATTCTCCCTTATCCATACCATAAAATCCAAAATTTTTCATGGGAAAATCCCAACAATAAAATTCAGTTTTTTAAGGATAAATCCAATCCAAATCAAAACAAGATTTTAACTAGAATTTTATCTCCCTTTTTTAACCAAAAAATCTAAAATTTCCTAGGAGATTTTTCCTCCAAAAATTTGGCCACATTTAGGATAAGGGAGAATCAAAATTCCACTAGGATTTTCAAGCTTGAATCTTATCCCAACCTTATCCAAAATAACCGAATTTTCCTAGGAGATTTCCTCCATAATTTCGGCCACTTTTCTGGGAAGGAGAGAATCCAAATTCAACTAGGATTGAAACTTGAATTTTTCCCTTGAACCTTATCCACAAAAACCGAAATTCCATTGAGGATTATCCTCAAAATTTCATCCACCTTTTACTAGGATTTGGATTCAAAATTCAAGCAGGATTCTAACAAGATTATCCTCTCCAAATCCAACTCAAATTCGAATTTCAAACCTTGTGGATTTTCCACAATAAATTCGAATCTCACTTGGACAGTGATTTAAAATTTGAATTTCAAATTTCAAATTCGAATTTCAAATTCAAATTTCAAATTCAAATTTCAAATTTCAAATTTAAATTTCAAATTCAAATTTCAAATTCGAATTTCAAATTTAAATTTCAAATTCAAATTTCAAATTTCAAATTTCAAATTTCAAATTTCAAATTTCAAATTTCAAATTTCAAAATCCACAAAACGGTTGTGTTTCAAATTCTTGTTCTCATGGATAATTTTCTACAACTCCAATCCAATCTCAAATAAAATCATGGCAACTTTATTTGGAGTTCGAATAATTGTGTACTCTATTATCTAAAACAAAATCTGAATCCAACCGGAGAGAATCTTGTCTACCATCTTAATCCTGTGTCATCACCATCCATGCATAATAAACTAGCCAATAGCATACACAAATCAATTTGCCAAACGTTAAGGAATTATGTGGAGCTAGTAGAGGGACTGATTGGACATATATAATCGGGCTCCCGCAAATCCATATGATCATCATTCTTTACAGAACAACTCAATCAAATGATCACTAGTTTCAGAGTCACACCACTATAAACCTAAAACTGAACTCCCAATCATATACCGTATTACGTAAGCCTGTGACGAGCTACTATCCAATGACCTTGTAATATATGCAAAACCCTCATATGATATCCATGATCAGCCTTAGGTCAAAGTCCGTTTAATCCTACTGATCAGGCTATCTTAAAGTTCCATTATACTACCGAATTAAGAAAATGATTATTCACATATGTGAATAAGAAGTCATCCGCCCCGCAGACGAACCAAGGCCTTGTTCATTTTCACATTCAGTATAATGCCTTTAAGAGGATACCTTTAACTCCTTAGAGCTATGATTCCGATATCTGCAAACAAAACCTTCATCGTATACAAGTCATGCACCCAACGAACCGGTCTATAAGCTTACTACCTCTGAGATGCTTTAGCCATTAGAACATCAAAGTACACAAGTCATATACATGAAGTAGTTCATTTACTCAGGATTAACGTTGTTGCACAATGAACGTCAAAAGCAGATTGATCCACTCATAGCGGACTACGTAGATCAATCACGCTTTAGTCCCGGTCTAATATGTCACCACCAAGTAACATATCTATGTGTCTACTTAGGAGTCCAGCTCCAGACAGTCAAGACAAACCATCCCCTCCAAGGCTTTAGACAACACAATAGTCTTAACATGAGTTAGATGCTCGGTCTAAACCCATAGACTACAGACCATAGTTTAGGCCGCTAACTTTAGAACATTGTCTTCTCGCATACAAAAGTCCATGGCATGCAATGTTCTAACAGTTTTAACACAAGCAGTCAGTGAGCCATATTTGCTTACATTTACTTTAACATGTAAATAAGACGAGGAAAAATAGCAATTTAATGAATAACCTCTATATATAATTTTATTATCCAGTTCAAAATAAATACATCAAAATGTCTCTAATGCTTAGGGCATTTCCTAACAATCTCCCACTTGCCCTAAGCCAGTAAATGTGCCATGTTACGCATCCCCATCGCCTTTACGTGCCTCTTAAAGCTTCTAGCCACCAAAGTCTTAGTAGAAGGATCGGCGATGTTGTTCTCGGACGCGATCTGACATACATCTACTTATCCTGTCTCCATATGCCCTCTAATGTCGACTTCCTCAAATCCTTACAAGTCTGGAAGTCTGAGTCCGTGTATCCTACGGGTGTTAGGTCCCCTCCAGAATATACCAGCATATAATCCCTCGTTCTCTTCAGATACTTGAGTATATGCTTTACAGCTTGCCAGTGCTTGGTTCCAGGATTTGCGTGATATCGACTCACCATACCTACTGCAAAACATATATTCGGGCGAGTGCAAAGCATAGCGTACACAAGGCTACCCACAGCGGATGCATAAGGGACCTTACTCATACGCTCTCTTTCTTCCGATGTCTTGGGACAGTCATCCAATGAAAGAGTTAGACCGGCAATAGAAGGTTGTGAGCCTTTCTTTGCCTCTTGCATTGTATATTTGTCAATTATTTTATCTATGTATGAAGCTTGGGATAACCCTATCATTTTGTTCTTTCAATCTCTGAAGAGACGAATGCCTTAAACATAATTAGCTTCTCCCAAGTCCTTCATGTCAAATTGTTGGTGTAACCAAAGCTTGACCGATGATAAGTTCCCTACATCATTCCCAATAAGTAGTATATCATCGACATAGAGTATCAGAAAGACCACTTTTCCATCCTTAATACATTTATAAACACAAGGTTCATCAATGTTCTGCTCAAAACCAAATGTCTTAATCACTTGATCAAACCTCTGGTTCCATGAGCGGGATGCTTGCTTTAATCCATAAATGGATCTAAGCAACTTGCAGACTTTCCTTTCTTGGCCTTTCGCTACGAACCCTTCGAGCTGTATCATATAGATACACTCTTCAAGATGGCCATTCAAGAATGCCGTCTTGACATCCATTTGCCAGATCTCGTAATCTAGAGCCGCAGCAATGGACAGAAGAATACAGATAGGCTTCAGCATAGCAACAGGCGAAAAGGTTTTATCGTAATCGATTCCAGCCTTTTGCGTGTATCCCTTTGCAACCAGTCTAGCTTTGAAAGTTTCCACTCTCCCTTCCGCATCCTTCTTTCTTTTGTAGACCCATTTGCATCCAATGGGTTTTATCCCATCTGGCAAATCTACAAGTTCCCAAACAGAGTTGGATTTCAAAGAATCCATCTCATTGTTCATAGCCTGTTTCCAAGATTTAGAATCAACATCATTTACAGCTTCATCATAAGTGATCGGATCATCCTCATGCTCATGAGCCTCGGCCTGGTATACCTCAGCATCATACATGAAGAAATTAGGTTTCTTGGAAACCCTTTCACTACGACGAGGCACCCTAAATTGTTGATCATCTACAGGTCTTTCACTGGAACTCGGACTTGCGTCCACGACCGAAATCTATGTAGCAGTTCTTTCACCTGATAACTCCTCTAGCACCACTTTGCTTCGAGGTTTAAAGTCATTCATGTGACTTTCCTCTAAGAATGTCGCATGGGTTGAGACAATGACCTTTTGTTCCTTTAGGTTATAGAACAGACCTCCTTTAGTTCCTTTTGGATACCCTACAAACATGCACAATTCTGATCTTGGTTCCAACTTTTTCATATCCCCATCCAGTACATGTGTCGAGCAGCCCCATATTCTCATATGTCCAAGGGAGGGCTTCCTGCCACGCCACAATTCATACGGAGTTCTGGGAATTGATTTGCTCGGAATCTGGTTCAGAATATAGCACGTCGTTTGTAAAGCATATCCCCAAAATGATAATGGCAGCGTTGAATAACCCATCATGGACCATACCATATCCAATAAGGTCCTGTTTCTCCTTTCAGCTACACCATTCTGTTGTGGAGTACCAGGTGCAGTCAATTGGGATAATATTCTGTTCTCTACAAGATGTCCTAGAAATTCATCGGAGAGGTATTCGCCACCTCGATCAGATCGAAGTGTCTTTATGGATTTATCTAATTGCTTTTCCACTTCCGCACGATACTCTTCGAACTTGTCAAAGGTTTCGATCTTGCGGTGCATCAGATACACATATCCATACCTCGAGTAATCATCTATAAAAGAGACATAATACTCGAACCTTCCTCCTGCTGTGACGTTCATGGGGCCACATACGTCAGTGTGCACAATTTCTAAGAGCTCCTGAGCCCTTATACCCTTAGCTCCAAAAGACCTCTTAGTCATCTTACCCTGTAGACAAGACTCACATTGGGGAAGACGTACCTCCTCCAGAGATTCTAAAGGACCGTCTTTCACCAATCTTTGAATCCTATCCTGATTAATATGACCAAATCTTAAATGCCAAAGATACGCCTTGTTAGAGTGAGAAACTTTCAATCTTTTAGAGTTATCTATTAATTCAGTGTCAAGCAGTGAGTACATCTTTGGTTTGATCAAATATAGGTTTCCATCCATCCATCCAGAACAGATAAAAGACTTATTTCTATGAATATCAACTCTTTTACTAAAAGAAACTGAATAAGAATCCTTTATTAAACAAGCTACCGATATAAGGTTCCTCCTAAAATTAGGAACATAAAAACAGTCTTTCAATAAAAAAACCTAAATTGATCAAAATAAAGGTAAACATCTCCCACTGCTTCAGCCACCACAAAGCTACCATCTCCAGTCCGCAACGAGAGGCTCCTATCATGTAGACTTCTCGTTTCCACGAACCCCTGCATAGAAACACAAACATGATTAGTGGCGCCCGAATCAATGACCTAAGTGTCTTTCGATTCTTCCACCAAACATGCTTCCAAGTAATGAAGTTCCTTACCTTCCTTGCCCTTGGCGGCTAAGAATTCCCGGCAAGCCTTCTTGAAGTGACCTACCTTCCCACAATGGAAGCATTTGGACTTTTTAGGGTCCTTCGGCTTCTTGTTCTTCTTCTTCTTCTCCCCATCCGAGACAGGAGGATTAGAAGAACTAGAAGCCACTTGCTTCTTATTTGGCATCTTCCTCTTCCATGAGGGATTGGAAGATTCTACCAAATTGGCCTCTCCTTTAGGTCGGACCACACCATCATCCCTGATCATCCGTTCATAAGCCTGTAGTTGCTTCATGAGCTCGGTTAGTCCTAACTCCTTTGTCGCCAGATTGTATGTGGGCTTAAACCCCATAAAATCTTTAGACAGAGTCTTGAACACCATCTCGATCTGGGTGTTGTAGTCCAACTCAGCACCATTCTCGGCAGCCTCAGCGAAGAATCCCATTAGAGTGATCATATGGTCCTTTACCGGAGTACCCGCCTTTTGCTTAGAGTTCATAATGCTGGTGATAGCGGACTGTCGAGCCAATTTTTCTTGGCCTCCGAACATGTCCTCCAGATTTTCCATGATCTCCCTAGCAACTTGATAAGTCTCATGCTGCTTTTGTAAAGCACTCGTCATGCAGGCAAGGATGTAGCATCGAGCTATCTCATTGGATTCTCTCCAACGATCATAGGCAACCGGGACCTCCTCAAGTGGTGTGTCAGGTTTGGGCCTAGGTGGGCATGGTTCGTCCAGTACGAACTTGTGTCTCTCGCAGCTGAGAACTATTAATAGATTTCTTTTCCAATCTTTATAATTGTCGCCATTCAGTTTATTCTCAGTAAGTATTGAAATGAGGGGTGTCATGAACAAAAATAAAATTATACTAGACATCATTACAAAGCTCAAGCAAATATACAGATAATTTAGCAAATAAATCATACAAGTATGTTCCTACATGAAACTTGAAAAACATGTAGCAGTGCAATGGTAATTCTCAGCACCTATTGCCCCAAGCCACCGAGGGATGGTCATGAAAACAAATAGCCGGAACATGGACCCCGTCCAATTAATATATGTTACCTTAAATCCTCCAAGGTTAAGACATATATTAATAACCACTTATTTGGCCACCAATTTAGTTAACAGAGCTTCTAGGGAAGGTTAATAACTAAACGAGTCTTGATTGTATAACCATTGTTTACGTAGCCCGATCCACGTCCTACCAGGCCACCGAGGGGTGGTCATGAATAGGATCGTACCCGAACACGTTTTCCACATAGGAGATCCAATCTAGTATACCGGCGGCGGTAAACACCTACCGAAGGGTGTGGTCAGGGCAGAACTGACGCGAGACGTTACCATGCTTTCACATATGGATCAATAATGGAGGCCGTGGGTTTTATTTGAAACCCTCTCCCACTCAACATTTTGAAAAACATGCAAGCTTTGACAAATTATGTATGATCAACATAGTATGAGCGGCACTCACCTATCCTATATGACATGTTATCAAATATGCATACAAAACATCCATCAATACATATTTATACATCCATGACATATCATAGAAAAAATAATTGACAGAATAACCAAGCTATGGTTCCATCCAAGAACAAAGAAAATAAAGATTACAAAATTCCATCCAAAGCATTCTTTGGGTCTTGAATTCTGTTCCGTCTTCTTGTATCCATCTTTATGTAGCCTCTCCATTTATTTCTCATCCCTAGAATTATTTAAAATTTAAATCTCCAAAAATTTAAATTTCAAATTCAAATTCCAAATTCGAATTTTAAATTTAAATTTCCAATTCAAAATTTTCAACAATTTTAAACATCATGTGTAATAATATGTAATTCCAAAAATTTCAAATTTTCAATTACATATTTTTAAACATGATTTAAAATTAAATTTCTAATTTAAAAATCAAAATTTTTCGATTTTTAGACCGTCGTACCGCCGCCTCCCAAGGCGGCAGCCGCCGTGGGCAGCCACCAGCCCCAAAGGGGCTGGCAGCCCACGGCTGCCCCCTATGTGTAGCCTTGCCGGGCTGCAGGCCAAGCCTGCAGCGCCAGGCTGCACGCCCAGGCTGGGCGCAGCAGCCGGCAGGCTGCGGCCAGCCTTGTGCAGGCCACGGCTACCCTTGGTTGCAGGCCAAGCCTGCGGCTGTGGGTGGTGTTGGCCTGCACAGGGGCTGCCGCAGCCCCATCCTACCCGAGGGCAGGGGCTACAGCCCCACCAAGGCCCGTCGACCTATCCCGAGGGGTCGTGTCTCGATTTTCGTGTCATATTCCAATTTACCTATTAGGATCTCCAAAAATTAATTTGAATCCCAATTAAATTGAAATTTTCCACACAATCAAAATTTCAACCTTTAAATCAAATTTAACTTTTGGGAAAAAATAAATTACGGTCTTCAATCTTCAATCTCCTCCAAGAATAATTACATAAAATTTCCTAAACCGTTTCCAGTGTACAAAATTTCTAACCATAAAAATTCTAAGAGACAAAAATTAAAATCCATGGGAAAATTACAATGTTAATAAACTGCTCCCATGGTTACATAAAAATTCCTAGATACAATTTTTCTAAATTCTAAGGAACCATAACCGGTATAAACAAGTATGCTTATAATAATTCAGAAAATTAAAATAACCACATACTTTATACATAATCCATGATAACAACATAAAGGAACCCTAGAATGCCACTCTCTAAATATCAAATCCATACATAAATAAAAAGACTAAGTAATTGTCTAATTTATGTACATGGCATAGTCATGAGATGGCTCTGATACCAATTGTAGGAAAATAAATCGGTAAAAACGTATCAGAGTGGCGCAGCGGAACAATAAAAATTTTTAGATCGTTAAATATCTCATGATGCCATATACAATAAACAAACAAAAATTAAAACTCATACCTCAAGGACACCAATCTTGCAGGAGGAGAATGACCAGAGGCTTCAACCAACTAGCCTTCTCTACTATTCTCCAATTCCTGAATGGCTGAGTGTGTGGGCACTCTGAACCTCGATCGGTATGCTAGCACTGCTAGTCTTCTTCCGACCACCCAGATCTCTAAAGAACTTTATTGTCACGATAAGTTGTGCAACAATAAGCCTGCTCACCTGAGAGTCTGTGGTCTGAGAGAACTAGAGTGGCAGGACCTCTATTTACAGACCTGCATGAGGTGATTCTCTGAATTCGAATTGGATTAGGAAAAGATATTCTCCCTTATCCATAACCATAAAATCTGAATTTTTTCATTAGAAAATCCCAACAATAAAATTCGATTTTTTAAGGATAAATCCAATCCAAATCAAAACAAGATTTTAACTAAAATTTTATCTCCCTTTTTCAACCAAAAAATCTAAAATTTCCTGGGAGATTTTTCCTCCAAAAATTTAGCCACATTTAAGATAAGGGAGAATCAAAATTCCACTAGGATTTTCAAGCTTGAATCTTATCTCAACCTTATCCAAAATAACCGAATTTTCCTAGGAGATTTCCTCCATAATTTCGGCCACTTTTCAGGGAAGGAGAGAATCCAAATTCAACTAGGATTGAAACTTGAATTTTTCCCTTGAACTTTATCCACAAAAACCGAAATTCCATTGAGGATTATCCTCAAAATTTCGTCCACCTTTTGCTAGGATTTGGATTCAAAATTAAAGTAGGATTCTAACAAGATTATCCTCTCCAAATCCAACTCAAATTCGAATTTCAAACCTTGTGGATTTTCCACAACAAATTCGAATCCTACTTGGACTGTGATTTAAAATTTGAATTTCAAATTTCAAATTCGAATTTCAAATTCAAATTTTAAATTTCAAATTTCAAATTTCAAATTTAAATTTCAAATTCAAATTTCAAATTCGAATTTCAAATTCAAATTTCAAATTCAAATTTCAAACTCAAATTTCAAATTTCAAATTTCAAAATCCACAAAACGGTTGTGTTTCAAATTCTTGTTCTCATGGATAATTTTCTACAACTCCAATACAATCTCAAATAAAATCATTGCAACTTTATTTGGAGTTCGAATAATTGTGTACTCTATTATCCAAAACAAAATCTGAATCCAACCAGAGAGAATCTTGTCTACCATCCTAATCCTATTTCATCACCATCCATGCATAATAAACTAGCCAATAGCATACACAAATCAATTTGCCAAACGTTAAGGAATTATGTGGAGCTAGTAGAGGGACTGATTGGACATATATAATCGGGCTCCCACAAATCCATATGATCATCATTCTTTACCGAACAACTCAATCATATGATCACTAGTTTCAGAGTCACACCACTATAAACCTGAAACTGAACTCCCAATTATATACCATATTATGTAAGCCTGTGACGAGCTACTATCTAATGACCTTGTCATATATGCAAAACCCTCATATGATATCCATGATCAGCCTTTGGTTAAAGTCCGTTTAATCCTACTGATCAGGCTATCTTAAAGTTCCATTATACTACCGAATTAAGAAAATGATTATTCAGCATATGTGAATAAGAAGTCATCCGCCCAGCAGATGACCCAAGGCCTTGTCCATTTTCACATTCAGTATAAAGCCTTTAAGAGGATACCTTTAACTCCTTGGAGCTATGATTCCGATATCTACAAACAAACCCTTCATCGTATACAAGTCATGCACCCAACAAACCGGTCTATAAGCTTACTACCTCTGAGACACTTTAGCCATTGGAACATCAAAGTACACAAGTCATATACATGAAGTAGTTCATTTACTCAGGATTAAGGTTATTGCACAATGAACGTCAAAAGCAGATTGATCCACTCATAGCGGACTACATAGATCAATCATGCTTTAGTCCCGGTCTAATATGTCACCACCAAGTAACATATCTATGTCTCTACTTGGGAGTCCAGCTCCAGACGGTCAGGACAAACCGTCCCCTCCAAGGCTTTAGACAACATAATAGTCTTAACATGAGTTAGATGCTTGGTCTAACCCCATAGACTACAGACCATAGTTTAGACCGCTAACTTTAGAACATTGTCTTCTCGCATACAAAAGTCCATTACATGCAACGTTCTAACAGTTTTAACACAAGCAGTCAGTGAGCCATATTTGCTTATATTTACTTTAACATGTAAATAAGACGAGGACAAATAGCAATGTAATGAATAACCTCTATATATAATTTTATTATCCAGTTCAAAATGAATACATCAAAATGTCTCTAATGCTTAGGGCATTTCCTAACACCTCAGATGTTCTTTGTGCTCCTCATGAGTCTTCGAGTATATTAGAATGTCATCAATGAATACAATGACAAACTTGTCCAAATACTCTCTAAAAATTCTGTTCATCAAATCTATGAACGCTGCTGGCGCATTTGTTAATCCAAATGGCATTACAAGGAACTCATAGTGGCCATAACGAGTCCTAAACGCTGTCTTAGGAATATCACTTTCTTTAATTCTCAGTTGGTGATATCCTGATTGTAAGTCGATCTTGGAAAATACCGCTACGCCTTTTAACTAGTTGAATAAGTCATCAATTCTAGGTAACGGATACCTATTTTTGATCGTAACCTTATTCAACTCTCGGTAATCAATGCACAAACAGAACGTTCCATCCTTTTTCTTGACGAACAACACAGGTGCACCCTACGGAGAATAACTTGATCTGATGAATCCCTTGTCCAAAAGCTCCTTTAATTGTTCCTGCAGCTCCTTTAACTCCACTAGAGCCATGCGGTATGGTGCTTTGGAAATAAGTGCCGTTCTAGGCATCAACTCAATTTCGAACGAGATTTCTCTCTCTGGAGGTATCTCTGGTAACTCTTCCGGAAATACGTCAAGAAATTCATTAACAACAGGAACATCTTCAGTTTGAAGCTTCTGTTCCTCTGTAGTATCCACCACATATGCCAGATATCCCATGCAACCACTGGCCATCAGCTTGCTTGCTTTCAGCGAACTGATCATCATCTTCCCGGGTTTTCGAGAAGCATCGACATATTCGAAACTCTCTTCTTCCTCGGGTTGGAATACTATCTTTCGATTTCGGCAGTCGATCGTAGCTTGATATTTCCCTAAGAAATCCATGCCTAGAATCACATCATAATCCACGATCTTCATTACGATCAACTCCGCATATAGCTCCTTATTTGCCACATATACTGGTACATGAGGTAGCCAGTAATTGGACAACAATACTTCCCCAGAAGGTACAACTGTCTTAAATACTCTTCCCATATAGTCCTTAGGAAGTCCTATCTTGTCAGCAAATTCATAGGAAACAAAAGAATGCATAGCACCGGAATCGAATAGTACAGAGGCTACATGACTAGCGACAAGAAGCTGACCTGTCAGCACATTTGATGTTCCTGCCTCTGCATCCTCTTTGCTGTAGGCCATCACACGAGCATCAGCACGTGGCACACGCTCTTGGCGTTGCGGCCTTACTGGAGACTCTTTAACTCTAGCCTGAAGGGAATGAGCTTATGGGCGTGTCTGGTGCGGTTGGGAAGTACCTTGTACACCCTGCCTGTTTCTTGGACAGTTTCTGGCATAATGACCTTCCTTTCCACATTTATAGCAAACAAGTGGCCCATATCTGCATTGCCCAGAATGTCTCTTTCCACATGTAGGACAATTTTGTACGTTGGATTCCGCATTTCCAGCTATTCTTCGCTGTTGGTTTCGATTATTGGCCTGGCAATTTCCGGTAAAATTGCCTTTCCTCTTATTTTGCTGGGATCCTTGATTATTGCCCTGGCTTAGTTTAGCATTCTGATTTAGCTTGCTAGATTGACCAGCTTGTGTAGACTTAGCCAAAGCCCTCTCCTTCTTTTTGGCCTCCCAGTGCTTCTCTCTTTCCTCTTTCTGTCGGGCTACATGAAACTCAGCTCTGATGGCCCGACCAACACAATCTGCTACAGAAGCAGGTGGTACTTGTCAAGTATCTACCAATGCAGTAATTTTTGGCCTGAACATCCCGATCATTTTCTGTATTTTCTCCTTCTCAGTAAAGACTACATAGGGATAACTGATCGAACTTTCGGCATGTAGGAAAATAAATCGGTAAAAACGTATCAGAGTGGCGCAGCAGAACAATAAAAATATTTCAGATCGTTAAATGTCTCATGATGCCATATACAATAAACCAACAACAATTAAAACTCATACCTCAAGGACGCCAATCCTGTAGGAGGAGAATGACCGGAGGGCTTCAACCAACTAGCCTTCTCTACTATTCTCCAATTCCCGAATGGCTGAGTGTGTGGGCACTCTGAACCTCGATCGGTATGCTAGCACTGCTAGTCTTCTTCCGACCACACAGATCTCTAAAGAACTTATTGTCACGATGAGCTGTGCAACAATAAGCCTGCTCACCTGAGAGTCTGTGGTCTAAGAGAACTAGAGTGGCAGGACCTCTATTTATAGACCTGCATGAGGTGATTCTCTGAATTCGAATTGGATTAGGAGAAGATATTCTCCCTTATCCACAACCATAAAATTTGAATTTTCCAAGGGAAAATCCCAACAATAAAATTCGACCATTTAGGATAAATCCAATCCAAATCTAAATAAGATTTTAACTAGAATTTTATCTCCCTTTTTCAACCAAAAAATCCAAAAAATCTAAGGAGAAAATCTCCTCAAAAAATTCGGCCACTTTTGGATAAGGGAGAATCAAAATTCCACTAGGATTTTCAAGCTTGAATCTTATCTCATCCTTATCCAAAATAACCGAAAATCTCCTAGGAGATACACTCCAAATTTCAGCCACTTTCTGGGAGGAGAGAATCCAAATTCAACTGGGATTGAAACTTGAATTTTTTCCTTGAACCTTATCCACAAAAACCGAAAATCCATTGAGGATAATCCTCAAAATTTCATCCATCATTAGTTAGGATTTGGATTCAAAATTCAAGTAGGATTCTAACAAGATTATCCTCTCCATATCCAACTCAAATTCGACTTTCAAACCTTGTGGATTTACCACAACAAATTCGAATCCCACTTGGACTATGATTCAAAATTTGAATTTCAAATTTCAAATTCGAATTTCAAATTCAAATTTCAAATTTCAAATTATCAAATTTAAATTTCAAATTCAAATTTCAAATTCGAATTTCAAATTCAAATTTCAAATTCAAATTTCAAATTCAAAATTCAAATTTCAAATTTCAAAATCCACGAAACAGTTGTGCTTCAAATTCTTGTTCTCGTGGATAATTTTCTACAACTCCAATCCAATCTCAAATAAAATCATGGCAACTTTATTTGGAGTTTGAATAATTGTGTACTCTATTATCCATGAAGTACACAAGTCATATACATGAAGCTGTCCTTTTACTCAGGATTAAGGTTACTGCAAAATGAACGTCAAAAGTAGATCGATCCACTCAAAGCGGACTTCGTAGATCAATCACACTTTAGTCCCGGCCTAATATGTCACCATCAAGCAACATATCTATGTCTCTACTAAGGAGTCCAGCTCCAGACAGTCAAGACAAACCGTCCCCTCCAAGGCTTAAGACAACATAATAGTCTTAACATGAGTTAGATGCTCGGTCTAACCCTATAGACTACTGACCATAGTTTAGACCGCTAACTTTAGAACATTGTCTTCTCGCATACAAAAGTCCATTGCATGCAACGTGCTAACAGTTTAACACAAGTAGTCAGGGAGCCATATATGCTTACATTTACTTTAACATGTAAATAAGACGAGGACAGATAGCAATGTAATGAATAACCTCTATATATAATTTTATTATTCAGTTCAAAATAAATACATCAAAATGTCTCTAATGCTTAGGGCATTTCCTAACAATCTCCCACTTGCCCTAAGCCAGGAAATGTGCCACGTTACGCATCCCCATCGCCTCTACATGCCTCTCAAAACTTCTAGCCACCAAAGTCTTAGTAAAGGGATCGACAATGCTGTCCTCAGACGTGATCTTACATACATCTACTTGTCCTGTCTCCACGTGCCCTCTAATAATATGATATCTCCGATCTATGTGCTTGGTCCACTTGTGGTGCCGAGATTCCCTTGTGTTAGCAATAGTCCCTGTGTTATCACAGTAAAGTGTGATAGGCTTGTCAACACCTGGAATCACCTCAAGGTCTCTAAAGAACTTGCGGAATCAAACCGCTTCTTTAGATGCCTCAACCGCAGCCACATACTCAGCCTCCATAGTAGAGTCAGTTGTGCAACCATGCTTCACGCACCTCCACACAATGGTGCCTCCTCCGAGTAAAAACATTGATCCAGATGTCGATTTCCTCGAATCCTTACAAGTCTAGAAGTCTGAGTCCATGTATCTTACAGGTGTTAGGTCCCCTCCAGAATACACCAGCATGTAATCCCTCGTTCTTTTAGGATACTTGAGTATATGCTTTACTGCTTGCCAGTGCTTGGTTCCAGGATTTGCTTGATATCGACTCACCATACCTATTGCAAAACATATATCCGGGCGAGTGTAAATCATAGCGTACATAAGGCTTCCCACAGCGGATGCATAAGGGACCTTACTCATACGCTCTCTTTCTTCTGATGTCTTGGGACAGTCATCCAATGAAAGAGTTAGACAGGCAATAGAAGGTTGTGAACCTTTCTTTGCCTCTGGCATTGCATATTTGTCAATTATTTTATCTATTTATGAAGCTTAGGATAACGCTATCATTTTGTTCTTTCGATCTCTGAAGAGACGAATGCCTAGAACATAATTAGCTTCTCCCAAGTCCTTCATGTCAAACTGTTGGTGTAACCAAAGCTTGACCGATGATAAGTTCCCTACATCATTCCCAATGAGTAGTATATCATCGACCTATAGTATCAAAAAGACCACTTTTCCATCCTTAATACGTTTATAAACACAGGGTTCATCAACGTTCTGCTCAAAACCAAATGTCTTAATCGCTTGATCAAACCTCTGGTTCCATGAGCGGGATGCTTGCTTTAATCCATAAACGGATCTAAGCAACTTACAAACTTTCCTTTCTTGGCCTTTCGCTACGAACCCTTCGGGCTGTATCATATAGATACACTCTTCAAGATGGCCATTCAAGAATGCCGTTTTGATATCCATTTGCCAGATCTCATAATCGAGAGCCACAGCAACGGACAGAAGAATACGGGTAGACTTCAGCATAGTAATAGGTGAAAAGGTTTCATCGTAATCGATTCCAGCCTTTTGCATGTATCCCTTTGCAACTAGTCTAGCTTTGAAAGTTTCCACTCTCCCTTCTGCATCCTTATTTCTTTTGTAGACCCATTTGCATCCAATGGGTTTTATCCCATCCGGCAAATCTACAAGTTCCCAAACAGAGTTGGATTTCATAGAATCCATCTCATTGTTCATAGCCTGTTTCCAAGATTTGCAATCAACATCATTTACAGCTTCATCATAGGCGACCGGATCATCCCCATGCTCATGAGCCTCGGCCTGGTACACATCAGCATCATACATGAAGAAATTAGGTTTCTTGGAAACCCTTCCACTACGATGAGGCACCCTAAATTGTTGATCGTCTGCAGGTCTTTCACTGGAACTCAGACTTGCGTCCAAGACCGAAATCTTTGGAGCAATTTTTGCACCCGATAACTCCTCTAGCACCACTTTGCTTCGAGACTTAAAGTCATTTATGTGACTTTCCTCCAAGAATGTCGCATGGGTTGAGATAATGACTTTTTGTTCCTTCGGGTTATAGAACAGACCTCCTTCTGTTCCTTTTGGATACTCTACAAACATACACAATTCTGATCTTGGTTCGAACTTCTTCGCATCCCCATCCAGTACATGCGCCGGGCAGCCCCATATTCTCATATGTCCAAGGGAGGGCTTCCTGCCACGCCATAATTCATACGGAGTTCTGGGAATTGATTTGCTTGGAACCTGGTTCAGAATATAGCATGCCGTTTGTAAAGCATATCCCCAAAATGATAATGGCAGCGTTGAATAACTCATCATGGACCGTACCATATCCAACAAGGTCCTGTTTCTCCTTTCGACTACACCATTCTATTGTGGAGTACCAGGTGCAGTCAATTGGGATAATATCCCATTCTCTACAAGTTGTCCTAGAAATTCGTCGGAGAGGTATTCGCCACCTCGATCAGATCGAAGTGTCTTTATGGATTTATCCAATTGATTTTCCACTTTTGCACGATACTCTTTGAACTTGTCAAAGGTTTCGCTCTTGCGGTGCATCAGATACACATATCCATACCTCAAGTAATCATCTATAAATGAGACATAATACTCGAACCCTTCTCGTGCTGTGACGTTCATGGGGCCACATACGTCAGTATACACAATTTCTAAGAGCTCCTGAGCCCTTGTACCCTTAGCTCCAAAAGACCTCTTGGTCATCTTACCCTCTAGACAAGACTTACATTAGGGAAGACGTACCTCCTCCAGAGATTCTAGAGGACCGTCTCTCACCAATCTTTAAATCCTATCCTGATTAATATGACCAAGTCTTAAATACCAAAGATATGCCTTGTTATTGTGAGAAACTTTCAACCTTTTAGAATTATCTATTAATTCAGTGTCAAGCAGTGAGTACATCTTAGGTTTGATCAAATATAGGTTTCCATCCATCCATCCAGAACAGATAAAAGACTTATTTCTACGAATATCAACTCTTTTACTAAAAAAAACTGAATCAGAATCCTTTATTAAACAAGCTACCGATATAAGGTTCCTCCTAAAATTAGGAACATAAAAACAGTCTTTCAATAAAATAAACCTAAATTGATCAAAATAAAAGTAAATATCTCCCACTGCCTCAGCCACCACCAAGCTTCTGTCTCCAGTTCGCAACGAGAGGCTCTTATCATTTAGACTTCTCGTTTCCACAAACCCATGCATAGAAGCACAAACATGATTAGTGGCGCCCGAATCAATGACCCAAGTGTCTTTCGATTCTTCTGCCAAACATGCTTCCAAGTAATGAAGTTCCTTACCTTCCTTGCCCTTGGCAGCTAGGAATTCCCGGCAAGCCTTCTTAAAGTGACCTACCTTCCCATAATGGAAGCACTTGGACTTTTTAGGGTCCCTGGGCTTCTTGTTCTTGTTCTTCTTCTTCCCATCCGAGACAGGAGGATTAGAAGAACTGGAAGCCGCTTGCTTCTGATTTGGCCTCTTCCTCTTCCGTGAGGGTTTAGAAGATTCCGTCAAATTGGCCTCTCCTTTGGGTTGGACCGCATCCCCATCACTGATCATCCGCTCATAAGCTTGGAGTTGCTTCACAAGCTCGGTTAGTCCTAACTCCCTTGTCACCACATTGTATGCGACCTTAAACCCCATAAAATCTTTAGACAGAGTTTTGAACACCATCTCGATCTAAGTGTTGTAGTCCAACTCAGCACCGTTCTCGGCAGCCTCAGCGAAGAATCTCATTAGAGTGATCATATGGTCCTTCATCGGAGTACCCGCCTTTTGCTTAGAGTTCATAATACTGGTGAAAGTGGACTGTCGAGCCAATTTTTCTTGGCCTCCAAACATGTCCTCCAGATTTTCCATGATCTCCCCAGTAACTTGATAAGTCTCATGCTGCTTTTGTAAAGCACTCGTCATGCTAGCAAGTAAGTAGCATCGAGCTATATCATTGGATTCTCTCCAATGAGTATAGGCAATCAGGACCTCCTCAAGCGGTGTGTCAGGTTTTGGCCCTGGTTGGCATGGTTCGTCTAGTACGAACTTGTGTCTCTCGCAGCTGAGAACTATTAACAGATTTCTTTTCCAATCTTTATAATTATTGCCATTCAGTTTATTCTCGGTGAGTATTGAAATGAGGGGTGTCGGTGACATTTTGAACTGAAATAAAATTATACTAGACATCATTACAAAGCCCAACAAATATATAGATAATTTAGCAAATAAAACATACAAGTATGTTCCTACATGAAACTTGAAAAACATGTAGCACTGCAACGGTAATTCTCAGCACCCATTACCCTAAGCCACCGAGGGGTGGTCATGAAAACAAATAGCTGGAACATGGACCCCGTCTAATTAATATATGTTGCCTTAAATCCTCCAAGGTTAAGACATATATTAATAATCGCTTATTTGGCCACCAGTTTAGTTAACAGAGCTTCTAGGGAAGGTTAATAACTAAACGAGTCTTGAGTGTATAACCATTGTTTACGTAGCCCGATCCACGTCCTACCAAGCCACCGAGGGGTGGTCATGAATAGGATCGTACCCGAACACGTTTTCCACATAAGAGATCCAATCTAGTATACCGGCGGCGGTAAACACCTACCGAGGGGTGTGGTTAGGGCAAAACTGACGTGAGGCGTTAGCATGCGTTCACATATGGATCAACAATGGAGGCCGTGGGTTTTGTTTGGAGCCCTCTCCCACTCAATATTTTGAAGAACATGCAAGTTTTGACAAATTATGTATGATCAATATAGTATGAGTGGCACCCACCTATCCTATATGACATGTTATCAAATATGCATATAAAACATCCATCAATATATATTTATACATCCATGACATATCACAGAAAAAATAATTGACAGAAAAACCAAGCCATGGTTCCATCCTAGAACAAAGAAAATAAAGATTACAAAATTACATCCAAAGCATTCTTTGGGTCTTGAATTTTGTTCCGCCTCCTTGCATCCATCTTTATGTAGCCTCTCCATTTATTTCTCATCCCAAGAATCATTTAAAATTTAAATCTCCAAAAATTTAAATTTCAAATTCAAATTCCGAATTCGAATTTCAAATTTAAATTTCAAATTCAAATTTTAAACAATTTTAAGCATCATGTGTAATAATATGTAATTTCAAAATTTCAAATTTTTAATTACATATTTTTAATCATGATTTAAAATTAAATCTCAAATTTAAAAATCAAAATTTTTCGATTTTTTGAGCCGTCGCACGACCGGCCCCGAAGGCGGTAGCCGCCATGGGCAGCCACTAGCCAGGGGACCTTGCAGCCCACGGCCGCCCATGTGCAGCCTTGCCTGGCTGCAGGCCAAGCCTGCAGCGCCAGGCTGCATGCCCAGGCTAGGCGCAACAGCAGGCAGGCTGCAGGCAGCGCCTGCAGCCACAGGCTGCACGCCCAGGCTGCTGCCAGCCTTGGGTAGGCTACGGCCACCCTTGGCTACAGGCCAAGCCTGCGACCGTGGGTGGTTATGGCCTGCACAGGGGCTGCCACAGCCTCATCCTGCCAGAGGGCAGGGGCTGTAGCAACACCAAGGCCCGTCGGCCTATCCCGAGGGGTCGTGTCTCGATTTTCGTGCCATATTCCAATTTACCTATTAGGATCTACAAAATTAATTTGAATCCCAATTAAATTGAAAATTTTTTCACACAATCAAAATTTCAACTTTTAAATCAAATTTAACTTTTGGGAAAAATAAATTACGGTCTTCAATCTTCAATCTCCTCCAAGAATAATTACATAAAATTTTCTAAACCGTTTCCAGTGTACAAAACTTCTAACCATAAAAATTCTAAGAGATAAAAAATTAAAATCCATGGGAAAATTACAACGTTAATTAACTGCTCCCATGGTTACATAAAAATTCCGAGATATAATTTTTTCTAAATTCAAAGGAACCATAACCGGCATAAACAAGCATGCTTATAATAATTCAGAAAATTAAAATAATCACATACTTTATACATAATCCATGATAACAACATAAAGGAACCCTAGAATGCCACTCTCTAAATATCAAATCCATACATAAATAAAAAGACTAAGTAATTGTCTAATTTATGTACATGGCATAGTCATGAGATGGCGCTGATACCAATTGTTGGAAAATAAATCGGTAAAAACGTATCAGAGTGGCGCAGTAGAACAATAAAAATTTTTCAGATCGTTAAATGTCTCATGATGCCATATACAATAAACCAACAACAATTAAAACTCATACCTCAAGGACGCCAATCTTGCAGGAGGAGAATGACCGGAGGGCTTCAACCAACTAGCCTTCTCTACTATTCTCCAATTCCTGAATGGCTAAGTGTGTGGGCACTCTGAACCTCGATTGGTATGCTAGCACTGCTAGTCTTCTTCCGACCACCCAGATCTCTAAAGAACTTATTGTCACGATGAGCTATGTAACAATAAGCCTGCTCACCTGAGAGTCTGTGGTCTAAGAGAACTGGAGTGGCAGGACCTCTATTTATAGACCTGCATGAGGTGATTCTCTGAATTCGAATTGGATTAGGAGAAGATATTCTCCCTTATCCACAACCATAAAATTTGAATTTTCCAAGGGAAAATCCTAACAATAAAATTTGGCCATTTAGGATAAATTCAATCCAAATCTAAACAAGATTTTAACTAGAATTTTATCTCCCTTTTTCAACCAAAAAATCTGAAAAATCTAAGGAGAAAATCTCCTCAAAAAATTCGACCACTTTTGGATAAGGGAAAATCAAAATTCTACTAGGATTTTCAAGCTTGAATCTTATCTCATCCTTATCCAAAATAACCGAAAATCTCCTAGGAGATATGCTCCAAATTTCAGCCACTTTCTAGGAGGAGAGAATCTAAATTCAACTGGGATTGAAACTTGAATTTTTTCCTTGAACCTTATCCACAAAAACTGAAAATCCCTTGAGGCTAATCCTCAAAATTTCGTCCATCATTAGTTAGGATTTGGATTCAAAATTCAAGTAGAATTCTAACAAGATTATCCTCTCCATATCCAACTCAACCTTGTGGATTTACCACAACAAATTCGAATCCCACTGGGACTGTGATTCAAAATTTGAATTACAAATTTCAAATTCGAATTTCAAATTCAAATTTCAATTCAAATTTTAAAATCCACAAAACAGTTGTGCTTCAAATTCTTGTTCTCATGGATAATTTTCTACAACTCCAATCCAATCTCAAATAAAATCATGGCAACTTTATTTGGAGTTTGAATAATTGTGTACTCTATTATCCAAAACAAAATCTGAATCCAACCGAAGAGAATCTTGTCTACCATCCTAATCATATGTCATCACCATCCATGCATAATAAACTAGCCAATAGCATACGCAAATCAATTTGCCAAACATTAAGGAATTATGTGGAGCTAGTAGAGGGACTGATTGGACATATATAATCGGGCTCCCGTAAATCCATATGATCATCATTCTTTTACCGAACAACTCAATCATATGATCACTAATTTCAGAGTCACACCACTATAAACCTAAAACTGAATGCCCAATTATATATCGTATTACGTAAGCCTGTGACAAGCTATCGTCTAATGACCTTGTCATGTATGCAGAACCCTCATATGATATCCATGATCAGCCTTAGGCCAAAGTCTGTTTCATCTTACTGATCAGGCTATCTTAAAGTTCCATTATACTACCGAATAAAGAAAATGATTATTCACCATATGTGAATAAGAAGTCATCCGCCCAGCAGACGACCCAAGGCCTTGTCCATTTTCACATTTAGTATAATGCCTTTAAGAGGATAACTTTAACTCCTCATTAGAGCTATGATTCCGATATCTGTAAACGAACCCTTCATCGTATACAAGTCATGCACCCAACGAACCGGTCTATAAGCTTACTACCTCTGAGACGCTTTACCCATTGGAACATCAAAGTACACAAGTCATATACACGAAGCTGTCCTTTTACTCTGGATTAAGGTTACTGCATAATGAACGTGAAAAACAGATCGATCCACTCAAAGCGGACTTCGTAGATCAATCATGCTTTAGTCCCGGCCTAATATGTCACCACCAAGCAACATATCTATGTCTCTACTTGGGAGTCCAGCTCCAGACAGTCAAGACAAACCGTCCCCTCCAAGGCTTTAGACAACATAATAGTCTTAACATGAGTTAGATGCTCGGTCTAACCCCATAGACTACAGACCATAGTTTAGACTGCTAACTTTAGAACATTGTCTTCTCACATACAAAAGTCCATTGCATGCAACGTTCTAATAGTTTAACACAAGCAGTCAGGGAGCCATATTTGCTTACATTTACTTTAACATGTAAATAAGACGATGACAGATAGCAATGTAATGAATAACCTCTATATATAATTTTATTATCCAGTTCAAAATAAATACATCAAAATGTCTCTAATGCTTAGGGCATTTCCTAACACGGCAAACTTCACTCACCGACATATTTCCTTACGTCAATTCTGAGAACTCTTTATGCTGTTATCTTAGAGATGTGGGGTCATAATATTTCTAGTTAAATTCTTCCAGAAATTCAGCCCAACGCATGGTAGACACATTTCTTCTCATTCACACAGTGTCCCACCAAAAACGAGCAGCTTTTCTTAACACAAAAGACGCACATGCGACCTTCTCCTGGTCAATTAAATTCATGAATTCCATGATCACTTGTAACGATGACAACCAGTCTTCAGCCTCTAGAGTATTAGTAGAACCTTCAAATTCTGGCGGCCTCATACGCCTGAATCTTTCATAGAGGGGTTCCAGATTTAATACTGGTTGCGGTTCAGGAACTCTCTCATGTACAGCAGCTGGAGGGATAACCAGATCTACCTCAGCTTCCTGTTTTACTTGGGTACCTTCAGAACCTTGTCTCTGTTCTAACTCCTCTACTCGTTGCCTCAGATTAGCATTTTCTTGCATCTGAGCTTCTAGTAAGGCTTGTATCTGGTCTAATCTCTCCATGATATTAGGACGTCATTCTCGTCCCTCTGGTCGATTCTGCAAATCCACCATCTTGCCTATTATCCTATTATGACACAACAATTTACCGTTAGCTTTTCCATGACCACATTCATAAAATCATATAAATTTACGAAATTCAGGGTAATGTAAAGCCACATCATCGTAACACATCATCGCACAACATATAATCATTTTGATATTTCATTCATAGCAAAACGTTTATATATCATACATAACCATCACCAGTCATATATATATCAGCCATCATATACATCCTGGCCACAAGTCTATACAAAAGAGCTTCTGTCTATAAGCTACTTATGTACATGTATACATCTACTGGTCGCACATCCCCTGTATCTGGGACTAGAGGATATTCTTCTGGATCCTCATCGTCATCTGGATCATCTGAGTCATCACCACCCCTAGGCAATGCTCCCTGTCCTGATGACACCTCCTCGTGGTCTAGACGGTCCAGCCTCATGATCGTTCATCATTCTTCTCAGCCCAAAGATGCGTGCCAACATCTCATCTTGACCTAGTGTCTCTCGTCGACTCTGTGTCAGATGCTCAATCAAAATCTCCCTCTCAATCATCCTGATCGTCACTATAAACTCATGAAGCGTAGGAGGATATAGCTTAATCACCCTCTGTCTCAACTCCATGGGTAAACCTCTCCAGAAAAGCTCACAACAGTTTGCTTTAGTGAGGTTAGGCAACGGACATCTCTTCCTAATGGTCTCCTCAAATCGTGCTGCATAAGACATAACTGTCTCACCAGACAACATGACCATCCTCTCTGTCTGGAGAATATAGTCCCTAACCTCATCAAATCCAGGGTATGTGGGTGTAACTGCCTCTCGTGTCTTTAGAGGTGCAGGAGTCGGTGTCGGATCCTTAGGCGAAAACTGATCAGCCAATCACTGACAGAACTCAGCCCAACTGAATCCCAACAGAATCCCCTGGTCGTAATAATCCCAGGATACTCGAGCATCTCCCTGAAACATACTTATTGCCAACTAGACCTACATCTCTTGGTCAATATCATACATCACCATAATCCTCTCTATGGCATGGAGCCAATTATTTGTCTCTATTGATTGTCGTCCACCATCAAACATAGGGGGACTACTAGCTCTGAATGCCTGTACTGCCCAAGCCAAAACTCTCACCCCAATATGTTGGCGTCCACCAACAACTGAAATGTCCACTACTACAGGTGGATGAAGTACTGGTCGAGGCTGTACTACATCTACTGGAGCTGGTGCTGGTGCTAGAGGTCTCTCTGGCACCAGGGGTCTAACTACTGGTCGTTGGGAAATAGACGGCCTCACAATAGGTCTCGTCCATACCCGTAACACCCCTCTCGGTTGTGGTAGCAGCGGTCTCACATAAGGAGGTCTGGTCATCTTGCTACCTATAAGATAATTATTTTCACATAAGAAAATAATTCACTAAACTTAAATAAACTACTTACTTGGATAGCGATGCAGGATGCGTGAAGTGTCAAATTAGGATATGGTCAACACTGCTCTGATATACCAACTGTGACGGCAGTCAGTACTCTAAACTAGACCAATCGTAAATCCGCTCTGATACCAACTGTGGCAGCAGTTGGTAATCTAAACTAAACCAATCGTAAACCCGCTCTGATACCAACTGTAGCGGCCCACCCTTCATAGAGATCATACAATACTATTACAGTCAAGCTTTATTGCTAACTGCAATAGATTGTACTCTTATGGGTCACCGGCTAATCTATCTCTCTTGTGAAACATGACGTTTTTGGGGAAATTTTTTTTTCTTTAAACATCATGTAAAACATTTTCCACTATTTACTTTGTTTGCAAGTACAAAGTAATTTACATAATACAGTACTTTCGCAGAATATATATTTACAAAAGAATTGTTTTCTTTTTCCCTTCTCTTTTATCGCTCAGCAGAAAGACTCTAACAGGACCATATCCCTCACCTCCTATCCCATTTGACACGCGCTATCCCGTCCGCCATCCAGTCATACAAAGTTACTGAGCTGGTCGCTTACCTGCAACATAAGCAAAAATGGTGAGCTACAGGCTCAGTAAGTTCAAACATGTAAGAAATAAAATTTCTATGAATAGTACTATTCATCGTAAATAGCAACATTGACCACTATTCACACATGAATAGTAACTTGACTTACTATTCATTATGAATAGTAAGTTTGACCACAACACAGTGTATCAACAATACATCTACTGCGATGTTAGTACTCTCACGAAACTGTCTTATGCTCAATTATGGTATAGTTTCAGTTTTAGGTAATTATCTTTTATTATGTTCTGGTTTTGAGCTCAGGTTGGCAGTACCATTTAAGTGCGCATGACTAGGAGCAGTACATTAGTGCTGACGTCCACAACCTTAATCTCATAGCCCCGAAGGCAAAATTGTACATGACTGGGAGCGGTACATCAATGCTGACCTCTACAGCCTTAATCTCATCATCATAGCCCCGAAGGCAAAATTTACCTCCCTGTACGGAAGGCTGGTACGCCAAAAGTGGTTTCATTACCGACTTTTTAAAGTTCTAAACCGGTGACTTCATATTGCCCGTGGTTAGGAATGGTTCGCATTTTAATTTCAGGTGAGTGAATTTCATTAACCTCGCTCTAGCGCCCGAAGCATAATTTATTATGTGTCTCATTCTTAATAGTACTCGTAGCACATTTCGTCTCTCTCTCTACTCTATAATAGTGCCCGTAGCACATATGTACCTAACTTATAGTTAGTACATCAAAGTTAGCAACAATAATGCTATATTTATAGACAGGTAAATGTCTGAACTTACCTTATCAGTTTCTTCCCTTTTTCCTTTCTGGATCTTTAATCGCTCTCCTTGTAGATCGATTTTGGAATCCTACAGACAAAACCTTGTCTGTTAATTTCATTTCCATTTATAGCTTTTATTTTTCATTAAAAAGCTTAAATAAAACCTATTTATAAATTTTTAGGCTTTATTTATCATTTTCCCCATTTTTCTCAACTTTTACAAAATTACGATTTTGCCCCTGTATTTTGGCAAAATTGCAATTATGACCCTGACGGAACTTTCTCAATCCAAACTGCATTTTTGGCTCTCAGGAACTTTTTTGACTCTTTTTTAATCATTACCGGGTTCGTTTATATTTTCTTTCCATTTTTCACTTTCTCGACCCTCGGGAAATACTATTCCGACCCTTACGTCGATTTAGTGATTTTCTATCGTTTTGGAGCCTCAAATGGACGTTTTACTAGCATTTAAAACGTTCATCTAGACATTCCCTATCTAGGTCTCCGAGACTCGGATTTTCCGTACCCGACTCGAACCTTTATTTCGTTTCCCAAAAACGCCCCCCCTCGGGGTCGGTTTTTCAGTTTCACTCGCATTTTACATTTTTAAGGGGACGGGTTACTATTCACGAACCACCGCTTAGGTTTCCCTTATTCAACTTTCCTTTAGGGACTCGGGTTTCCAACTCGACCCTAAACTTTTATTTTTAATTTCCTTTTTACCTCAAATGCCGTTTTCAAAATTTCGACAGCATGTCGGCGTAAATTTAAGGCTACCGGCGTTAGGTACGCCTCGAACCATATGTACCTGCCACGTACTATACCACAGGCCTATTTTATGTAAAAGTTTCCCAAACTTTTACATAAAAGCTCACAACATTTCAATTTACATGCATTTTTCAACACAAATTCTAGGGTTTTTCCACCATTATAACCCACGGCCATTTAAGATAAACATGCACCAAATTTCTTGTTTCATGTTTTTAACCACATAACCATCATTTTCATAATTAAATGCATGATTTAAACCATCCAAACATCAAGTAAATCATGCAAAAATGTTCACTAAACCCTAATTGCAAGCCACGGCCACTTTAGGGAAATTTGACACCAAAATTTTTCCAAGCTTTATAACCACACAAATCATGCTTTACATTTAACCAAAACATGATTTAAAGTATTACCACACTTAAACAACAACAATTCATCATCAACTACACATGGTAACCCACGATTTTACCCTTGGAAAACCAACCAAAATTTTGTTTTTTCTTTAAACAAAATGCATCGTTTTTCTTCTAATCACACCCTTAACAAAACCTAAGCACCAAATCAACCAAAACAAACCATAAATTTTCTCATCTTTACACTATTCATCCCACGGATTTTAGGGAGAAAACAAGCCAAAAATGCAAACTAGAGAAGGTTACCTTGCTTTCTTGCTTCGTTTGACTTCAATGAAGTGTTTGACACCACTTTTGTGAAGAAAACTTGGAAGATTTGCTTGGTTCTCCTTGGTGGCTCATGGGTTCTCCTTCTTGAACACTTAGAAAATTTTTTTCTCTTTGGTTTTGGCTTTGAAAATGTTTAGGCCCTTTTTGTTCCAACTTTGCCGACTTAAGCACAAAGGAAGCCAATTAATTTGGCTTTCAACCAATGAGAAATCAACACTTATCAAGCCATTTCTTTCCAAATTTTTCAAAAATTTAATTTGGCTAATTTTGGCCAAATCTTGGCCTTTAGATCAAAAAGTGAATCAATGTTGGCCATTAATGCCACCAACCACCATAATTTTCACATTTAATATTTTGGCTTTATGATGTCTTAAATGTAAAGTAAAGTGTTGACTTTGACTTTACTATTCACATTAATTCGACTACTTTTTTACTGGTATCGGTTCGAGCCGAAATTTTCCTGAAATCATCCTGGCGGGTTTCTGAGGTCTCCTGTGCAGTCGGATCAATTTATACTGCTTCCGTTTGATCAAATTCAATCCCGAAAGTTTTTCATCTTTTAGTGCACCATAATGCACCGGTTAGGGTTTTTAATGACGTTTTTGGCACCGTTCCATCCGTTTCAATTCAGCGAATTTTATCAACACTGAATTCTCACTCTTCAGTATTGTTAAAACATTTTAATACATTCTGAACAATATAAATTTATTTATATCACTTTTTAAATAGTATAAATTGTTATATACATACATTTGTACATTTTTTTTTTCTAAGAATGCCTGAATTTCCCGGTTGTCACAAATTATAACCTTCAATTTTTATCCATATTCCACATACACATTTTCCTTGCAAAACATTGTTAGGAAATGCCCTAGGCATTAGAGACATTTTGATGTATTTATTTTTAACTGGATAATAAAATTATATATAGAGGTTATTCATTACATCGCTATCTGTCCTCGTCTTATTTACATGTTAAAGTAAATTTAAGCAAATATGACTCCCTGACTGCTTGTGTTAAACTGTTTGAACGTTGCATGCAATGGAATTTTGTATGCGAGAAGATAATGTTCTAAAGTTAGCGGTCTAAACTATGGTCTATAGTCTATGGGGTTAGACCGACCATCTAACTCATGTTAAGACTATTATGTTGTCTAAAGCCTTGGAGGGGATGGTTTGTCTTGACTGTCTGGAGCTGGACTCCTAAGTAGAGACATAGATATGTTGCTTGGTGGTGACATATTAGACCGGGACTAAAGCGTGATTGATCTACGAAGTCCGCTTTGAGTGGATCGATCTGCTTTTGACGTTCATTATGCAGTAATCTTAATCCCGAGTAAAAGGACAGCTTCATGTATATGACTTGTGTACTTTGATGTTCCAATGGCTAAAGCATCTCAGAGGTAGTAAGATTATAGATCGGTTCGTTGGGTGCATGACTTGTATACGATGAAGGGTTCGTTTACAGATATCAGAATCATAGCTCTAATGAGGAGTTAAGGGTATCCTCTTAAAGGCATCATACTGAATGTGAAAATGGACAAGGCTTTGGGTCGTCTGCTGGGCAGATGACTTCTTATTCACATATGGTGAATAATCATTTTCTTAATTCGGTAGTATAATGGAACTTTAAGATAGCCTGATCAGTAGGATTAAACAAACTTTGGCCTAAGGCTGATCATGGATATCATATGAGGGTTCTGCATACATGACAAGGTCATTGGACGATAGCTTGTCACAGGCTTACGTAATACGGTATATAATTGGGAATTTAGTTTCAGGTTTATAGTGGTGTGACTCTGAAATTAGTGATCATATGATTGAGTTGTTCGGTAAAAGAATGATGATCATATGGATTTGCGGGAGCCCGATTATATTTGTCCAATTAGTCCCTCTACTAGCTCCACATAATTCCTTAACGTTTGGCAAATGGATTTGTGTATGCTCTTGGCTGGTTTGTTATGCATGGATGGTGATGATATAGGATTAGGATGGTAGACAAGATTCTCTCCGGTTGGATTCAGATTTTGTTTTGGATAATAGAGTACACAATTATTCGAACTCCAAATAAAGTTGCCATGCTTTTATTTGAGATTGGATTGGAGTTGTAGAAAATTATCCATGAGAACAAGAATTTGAAACACAACCTTTTTGTGGATTTTGAATTTTGAATTTTGAAATTTGAAATTTGAATTTTGAAATTTGAAATTTGAATTTTGAATTTGAAATTTGAATTTGAAATTTGAATTTGAAATTCGAATTTGAAATTTGAATTTGAAATTTGAAATTTGAAATTTGAAATTTGAAATTTGAAATTTGAATTTGAAATTCGGATTTGAAATTTGAAATTCAAATTTTGAATCACAGTCCAAGTGGGATTCGAATTTGTTGTGGAAAATCCACAAGGTTTGAAATTCGAATTTGAGTTGGATATGGAGAGGATAATCTTGTTAGAATCCTACTTGAATTTTGAATCCAAATCCTAACTAATGATGGATGAAATTTTGAGGATTATCCTCAATGGATTTTCGGTTTTTGTGGATAAGTTTCAAAGAAAAAATTCAAGTTTCAATCCCAGTTTAATTTGGATTCTCTCCTCCCTAGAAAGTGGCCGAAATTGGAAAATTCGGTTATTTTGGATAAGGATGAGATAAGATTCAAGCTTGAAAATCCTAGTGGAATTTTGATTCTCCCTTATCCTAAAAGTGGCCGAAATTTTTAGGAGATTTTCTCCTTAGATTTTTCAGATTTTTTGTTTAAAAAAAAGGGAGAAAAAATTCTAGTTAAAATCTTGTTTAGATTTGGATTGTATTTATCCCAAATGGCTGAATTTTATTGTTGGGATTTTCCCTTGGAAAATTCAGATTTTTTGGTTATGGATAAGGGAGAATATCATTTCCTAATCCAATTCGAATTCAGAGAATCACCTCATGCAGGTCTATAAATAGAGGTCCTGTCACTCCAGTTCTCTTAGACCACAGACTCTTAGGTGAGCAGGCTTATTATTGCATAACCCACCGTGATAATAAGTTCTTTAGAGATCTGGGTGGTCGAAAGAAGACTAGCAGTGCTAGCATACCGATCGAGGTTCAGAGTGCCCACATACTCAGCCATTCGGGAATTGTACAATAGTAGAGAAAGCTAGTTGGTTGAAGCCTCCGGTCATTCTCCTCCTGCAGATTGGCATCCTTGAGGTATGAGTTTTAATTGTTGTTGGTTTATTGTATATGGCATCATGAGATATTTAATGATCTAAAAATTTTTATTGTTCCGCTGCGCCACTCTGATACGTTTTTACCGATTTATTTTCCAACAAACATTACATTTTCTCACCTAATGTTCCACAGTTTTTCTTAATTTTTCAAGCACAAAATTGCATTTTCAAACTGCACGATTCTTCTAATCACATCACACACCTCATCTAAACTTTTGAATCACTAAATCCTAAGAATCAACTTAAATTTCATTCATTTCTCTCACAAATACCCCAAAGTCTTTGTCGTTGAATAAGGTATCAAAATTTTGTTTTTGAACTTCTAATGCATTTTCTAACTCAATCACATATCACTCTAGGTTTTTGAATCAGTAAACAATCAAGAATAAACTTAAGATTCTTTCATTTCACCCCCCCACAACACACGGTTTTTCCCTTTAAAATCAGCCACTAAATTTCATTTTTTTGCCTCTCATCCATTACTTTGTCTTATCACATGATAACTTAGCTTTTCAAAGCAAAAATCATCGAAACAAAACTTAAATTTCATCATCAAATTAACATCTACCACTCATGGTTTTCCTCTTGAAATTTAGTCACAAAATTCTTGTTTCAAGCTTCCAATCCATTTTTTAACTCAACCCTATGTCAACCTAACTTTTAGAACACTAATCAACAAGATTTCAACTAGAAAATTTCCACCCAATTCCACATGCAGTTCACACGGGTTCTCCACCAAAAGTTCAAGAAAAATTATGGGAAATGGAACCTTACCTTATAAATCTTGTCTTCTTGAGCCTTGGAAGAGATTTGGGTGAGTTTGGTGTACAAATGTTGAAGAAAATCTTGGCTTAAAGGGGGAAGGCCACAGCTACAAGGGGACTATGGCTAGGAATTTTTTTTTCTCTGGTTTCCTTGGGCATGAAACCATGTATAAATGGTAGTCCAACATGAGGGCTCATTAGTAAAATTGTTAGGGGGTTTATTAGCAATTTATAGGGACTTTTTAGCAATTATTTTGGAGTTGATTTGTAATTTACAAATTTTTTTTTGAATTAATCCTCATAACCGATCCTTATCTTCATCATTTCTCCAATTTCCTTCGAAAATAATACATGTAATTTTAGCAAGATTTCCACCCTTAAATCAAAGGCACCTTAAATCACCACCCTTGGATCTACCTGATTCTTTCTACCCTTAATTACTTTCTTGTTTGTGACATCACCATGATGTCATCCTTCATCATATTATCAGTCCAATTTGACCAAAAGTCAAACCAGATGAAATTTCACCAAAATCACGCCAGCGGGTTTCTAGGGCCGTCTGTGCGATCGATTTGCCTTAAATCAATTCCGTTTGGCCAAAAATCACTACTGTAAATTTTTTGTATTTTTTCCTACCATTGGTTTACCTTGGGTTACCTTCTAGTTTTTTTCGATACTAGAAGGGCACAGTTCATCCTATTTCGGTTCGGTAAAATTTTCTATTAACAAATTCCTTACCAATAACATTGTTAGAACATTTTATTACATTCTAAACAATATGAAATCATGCGTTTCACATTTTTAAACATTAAAATTACCATATATGTACAATATTCATGATTTTTGAGAATGATAAATTTTCTCGGTTGTTACATCAGTAAGTACAAACATACATCCATAACATTACATATACATATCATGGATGTTAGTCACATTATGCTTGCTTACTTTTTATTCATTTTTTTCATTATTCTTTTGTTCTTTCTTTCTTTTGTATCATTCTATTCATTTTTTTGATTGCTTAACTTTCATTTCCATTGTTCGTTCTTTCTTTCACATCGTATCATTCTGTTCTTTTCTTTTCGTTACTTTACTTTACTTTACTTTCACTTGCAGGCCCCATTTGATGGTCGTACTGTAATGCGCACGACCAATGAGGGGAGGGGGAGTGACCCACCAACCTACCTTATGGTTAAACTTTAACAGTTAACTACCACACCATTGAGATAGCACCTTTAAGCCTTTAACTACTACACCTTTGCTGTGGCACCACACTATGTAGAGGCATTTAACCACCATACCTTCGGGGTAGCACCATACTAAGTAGAGGCGTTAACATAGAACCTCACCTTAGGGAGGTCGGTACGCCAACATTTAAATCTTTAATCTTATTATCTTTCTTATCTTTATCTTTCTTTACTTTAACTTATTATTCTTTGTGGTTTCATGAACTTGTTAGAATGTCACGTCATAATGGTACTATGATCATTTCATAACATAAAATCACTAAAAGTCCTATTACAAGTTAGTTTGTGAGTAGATAAATAAATGTTTGTACTTAAAACACTTGAGCTAGCGTGAGCTTCCTCGGGTCCTTTAGGGTTCTTTTCTCATTACTAGTTAGGTTTTCTATCATCAGAAAATCAACCATTAATTTCATTGCTTATTTCATACTTAAAACTTAGTAAAACATAAAAATTCTATGTTTTATTTCCTAATAATAGACTTAGGGGTCTAATGTCCCATTTTTAACTTTTCTGTCAACTTTTGGAAAAATGTCCTTTATGTCCCGAACTTATGACAAAATTACCATGTTGCCCCTGAGCGGGATTTTTCCACCTAAACCTTGCTTCTCGCCTTTAAAATCCCAATTAGAGTCTTTGAATCGCATTTAAAGCCCTAACGGTTCATTTTGACCATTTCCTAAATTTTTTGCCAAAATGACCACTTTGCCCATAATAGGTCTTTCTTACTTTTCTTCAACTTAACACTTGATTTTGGCCTTTAATGTGACATCTCATGCCCTTAGTGGCCTTAGTCGTTACTAAAAACTACTACTTGTACTTTTTCTTTAAAACTGATATTTAAACTTACTTACTTAGATACCTTAATTTTAGGGATTTTTTTTAAGGCATACGTATTTATTATTCACGTATGTATTCCTTTGAAAATAAAAAGTCTAAATCATAAGGAGTTTAGTCTTACATACATACTTATAAAATTCTTTAACTATTACTAATCAAAATATATTGTTCATGTAAGGACCGCCCTATTCCTGTAACTTAATTTTCATATAATAAGAAATTGAGGAATAATTTGATGCCATTTAGTGCAAATTCGCAGAACATGGTCAGGTACACGACCGTATAAGAAGCCATGTACTGATCAGACTATATATGTGAGAAAGGTAGTGTAATGAGCAGAGAGCCACTATACAGACTCTCAAAATGCACGAAACCTAACTACTATGTCATGAGTAATTAAGTTGAAAAATACAGTTTGATTTCCATTTTAACAGACTAAACAGGTGTGGTACTATTATTCATACCATGAAACGGGTTAAATAATAGTGAATCTAGTCCACCCTAATACGTATATAAGTGTATAAGATGCGCAGTGTTAGGAAACTAGTCCGGATGGTTATTTCTTGACACAAGACTGGTGAACAGATCACCAGAACGCTCGGACCAAACATCTGAGCACAACAGCGGTAAATAACCCTAGCAAGGGTACACAATTGAGAAAATGGTTCGGATGACCTCTTCTCATCTAGAAACTGACAAAATTGGAGTCAGAACGCTTAGACTAGTCAGTTAGATAGAAAACTATGAATAGTAAATAGTGAAAAATATAGTGTCAAGTTAATGGTCAAGACGACCTTAAATTGGCATAAAACTGATATATTCACAGTTAGCTGGCTCAATTTAGTCAATTGGGCACAAAATGTAAATTTTTTTTTGAGGGATACGTAATATCGGGAAGAGTGTCAAGACGACCTTATCTTGCCTCAAAACTGATATATTTAGACTCAGAATGCCCAAATTAGTCAATTAGGTACCCGATACGTTTTTCGAGATGGGGTCACACAGATCCCAAAAACTAGTCCAGACGACCCAGGACGGACGTAAAACTGATAAAATTGAAATCAACATGTCTGAATTAGTCAAGAGAGACTATGTTGATAATTTCGTGTCAGAACGTCTCGTTTTACATGTGTAAGGATAACACAGTGTAGACACAACCACAGTATAGGAAATAAATAGTAAAGTGGTGTAGAATGGGCTCTTAGATAGTATAAACTAACTAGAAATCATTAGTATAAAAATCAGATTCAGAGAATCTGATTTTCGGATGAAAATTAGAACACTGCCGAGAAAGGACCGAACACCGCAGTAGAAAACTGGACTACTAAGAGAGCCAAATGCAAATGAATTTTGGCCCTAAAAACCATGTACCCTAGCTGAAAAACCAATTGGTTTTGTTGAACAAAACTCCAAAAAGTAGCATTAAAATAAGGAGTAAGTTATAACACAAATGAATAAACAATGTCACCATTCCATCACCTTTCTATCAACCAAATTATTTATATCTTCCCCTCCTTAATGGCCGCAGCTCAATCGGCTATTGCGTGGCTGAATAGGGTAGATTTTTATCCCTAAATTAGCTTAAAGTTGGCTCGATTAATGAAGCTTAAGTTTAGTTAAGCTTGCTTAGAGTTGTCTATAAAAGGGTGAGAATGGCCTTAGCTTGTGTTCCTTTCTTTTTCACACCCGAAAAACCACCACTCATTCTCCCTCTCTTTCTTGCTATAGCCGACTGCCCTTAAGCCCCCAAACCACCATTTTTCAAGTCCAAAATTCTACCAAAATTTTACCAAAAACCAACCTCTTCAAGCTTGTGCTAGGAGGATTCATTTCCAAGCCATTTCAAGTGTAGCAAGGGTAAGGTTCTAGACCAATCACTTGTGATTTTTAGTTCTGGTTTTGAGTTGATGTTAAGAGAAATATTTTTGATTTTTTGTTAGCATAAACCAACCCCCACACCTCCTTGGTCTACACGGCCCCTTTGTCATTTAAGCCTTTGATCGGATTTGTGCTTGGTTCATAGCACAAGAGGTAAAACCGAAACCCTTTTTGGTGGTAGTTGTTTTTAAGTTTTTGATCAAGAAATTTATGTGTATTTGTTTATGAACATGGGTTGTAATAAGTTTATTTTGAGCCCTTAGCTTTCCATTTTTGAATTTGTGGTTGTGTCATTGTGTTTACATTTTCTACGAATAGATGTGAGTATGCGTGATGCATGAACATTTAGAAAAGTGGCTAGACATAATCTATCCCCAAAAAAAGGCCATAGATTTTGGCCATTTTAACCCCCTTAGGTTCGAATTTGGGATTTAGTAAAACATGAAGTTTTAAGGAAATTTTGATACAATCATTTTTGCATCAAATAGCCTTTGGCCAAAAGTAAGACTACAATAGGTTTTTTGAATGGATTTCATTCGGTGTCCAAAACTGGGACCAAGAATCTGAGCATTGGAAACAGTTTCAGGTTTTGTTAAAAATGGACCACTTAGACTCTAAACCGAACTTTGGGCTCAACACAAAAGTTGTAGATCTCGTCAAGATCTTTGGGAAACCTATACATGTTTTAAAAATTTGGCTGTTTCGGGTCTCACACAGAGTCATTTTCAAAATATTGTAAAACTAGAAATTTTTCAAAAACTGGGCACATTGGCCATGGGTTCAAATGAGTTTAGGAGCCGTTAGAGTTAGATTTGAGCTCTGATGTGAACACAAAAATTGTTCATCTCGTCAAGGACAAAAAATGTCATGTTTTCCAAATTTACAAACAAAGTTGTTTCGATCAAGTTTCAAAATAGTTTTCGAAAGTGGTTCAAAAACCACCTTTAAAATGCAACATCAAAAATGTGTTTTACACACTTTAAAATAAAAACATGGTTTTAATAAAACGTCCCCACCTTCTAATGGGGTGATAAGGGATGGTTTCAAAACGCATAATTTTCCCAAGAATTTTATAAGACAACCAAAACGATTTTCTTAAATAACCAAAATAGTGTGGGTAGCCCGGTAGGCTACCACACCAAACAACCCATAGTAGCCTGGTAGGCTACCACACCAAACAAGCTATAGTAGCTCAACAGGCCACCACACCAAACAAGCCATAATAGCCTGGTAGGCTACCATTCTAAACAACAATAGTAGCCCGGTAGACTATCACACCCAAACAAGCAAAGTAACTCGGCCGGTTACTACACCAAGTTTACACAGAGTAACCCAGTAGGCTACCTAGTTAACAATGCATGAGGTAACCGGTCAGTTGACTGGTCAGCAATCAGTCAAGGATTGTGTTTTGAACGACAAAGTGAGGAACAATGATTTATCTGTCAAGAAGACAATTAATCAGATACGATAGAAGGTATGCACCAAATTCCCAAAGAAGGCCAATAGGATACCGATGGGCCTCAGTACTGTTAGCAAATGCCCTAAGCATTAGAGATATTTTATGTATTTTGAACTGGATAATAAAATTATAATATAGAGGTTATTCATTCCATTGTTGTTTGTCCTTATTCTATTTACATGTTAAAGTAAAGGTAAGCAAATATGGCTCACAGACTGCTTATGTTAAAACTATTAGAACATTGCATGCAATGGACTTTTGTATTCGAGAAGACAATGTTCTAAAGTAATCTAAACTAAAGTCTGTAAGATATGGGGTTAGACTGAGCATCTAACTCATATTAAGACTATTATGTTGTCTAAAACTATGGTAAGGATGGTTTGTCTTGACTGTCTAGAGCATTGACTCCTAAGTAGAGACATAGATATGTTGTTTGGTAGTGACATATTAGACTGGGACTAAAGTGTATGTCATAATATGTGATGATTTGGTATTTGATATGTGGTATATGTTGATACCTAACATGCTTATATGGTTTTAAGTATGTATTATGTTTTAAGCATGTTTTGCGGTTAATATGTTGTACTTATTGAGCAATAAAGCTCACGATGTGTCTTCATGCTGTAGGTTAGTGCCCTATAGCATAAACAACAATGGGCGATAACGGCGACAGAGGCGGATGTGAGGTGAGGTTACGGATACACCACAAGTATTCTTCCGCATAGTTTAAGCAACAGTATTTTGGAGAGTGACAGTTAAACAGTATTTTCGTTAAACAGTAATTTTGAATAGTAATAGTAAATAGTAATTTTGAATAGTAGTAGTTAAATAGTATATTTGGAATATTATTTAATTAAATAGCCAGTACAAGTATTTATGTATAATTGAAATCCATATGTTTTTAGATTCCACATTTTTAATTGTATACGTACATGAATAGTAAATAGTATGCATATAAAAAAAATCCTTAAAATTAGGGTATCTAAGAAAGTAAGTTTAAGTATCAGTTTTAAAGAAAAGGATTAAGTAACAATTTTTAAGTGACGGTCCAAGCCATTAAGGGCACGGGATATCATAGTTGGTATCAGAGTGGTTTCCTACCACCCTACCTCATATCGCCGTATGCCTGCCTCATCTATCCAAGTAAGTTAGCTTTTGTTTTTCAATATTTAGTATATGAGTTGATGATTAAATTATAATAGGAGATAATGGCCGCGCCAATCGACCCCCACCAAGTACAAGAAGACCGTCAAGCGAGCCCAGCTTTTGCCGCCATGCGACCAGACATAGACGATGGTCGACACTCAAGCAAACTTCCATATTGGATCCATCATCTAGAGGTCATCTTCGAAGCATGCCATATTCCACCACATCTACAGGTGATTTTGGCCAGTAGCAGACTGGAAAGACTAGTGCTGACCTGGTGGAATGAATGGCGCAGGATCAGGCATCCGGTGCAGTGGGCCAAATTCTGTCGTGACCTCCATGATAGTGTTGCACCAGCCCGAGACGGAGATATTGGGATGATATGCGCGAGAAGCGATATCAGGCCCTCTCAGACATTTGGGACATCTATGAGATCCGACCATGGCGCACTACTGTCAGAGGTTTCTAGATGCCATGTTACCTCATATCCCTCAGGATAGACCTTTTGCAGGGATAGCAGACCTATTATAGAGAGGGACACCATGGTATGTTAGAGACTTTGTTCCTTACCTAAGACATAGTAGAAGCCGAGAGAGTGGCACTCAACCCTGCACCTGGCGAAGGCTTTGCAGCAGTAGCTAACGTGGAAGGTGACCTGGCAGATGCAGCACCCCAACCGACGGATGAAGAATTCATGGCCGCACACTAGCCCGAGTCATCTAAAGACAATGGGGACCTGATGGAGGACCCCGATCCAGCTCCTTTGTCTCCAGAGCACCAATTAGAGGAAGACGATGATGAGGCTATCCTGATGCCCAACCCAATGAAGAAGGGGAGGAGATCCCCGATCATTTTAGTGATGATGAGTGGATAGGGATGTACAAGCCACAAGTCATCATAGCTAGTGACAACGAATGTAGTATTATCGAGGGAGACGAAGAAGAAGACCCCGAGGAGTTTTCACTCAATTACAATGACAACGAGAAAATGTCCGATGCTGAGTCAGGAGTGTCTTCCAAGTAGTAATAACCCTTTCCATAGGAATTTTTGTTATGTAAATATATAGAGGGGAACAATAGCTTTCCCCATTTGACTTAACTTAATTTACTTGTTGGGATCGTATTTTAGGAAGTGTGTGTCACTCCCACCAAATTAAAAATATGTACACATTTTTGAGTAATATTATGAAATGTAGTACTGTTTTGCGCTGCAGGCCTAAGTTTGATTTTTCTACACATGTCAGTAGTGAGACAAGAGTGCAGGATGGTTCCCGGCACTCGAATGATGTTTCAACACAATGCGCCAATTGTAATGAACATCACAGAATAAGAGAAGAAAAGAAAGATATAATACATATATTTATATCTATGATGTTTAAGTAAGATTGTTAAGTAAAGAAAAATAATATGTAATACGAGTCCCAAGTACAGAGTTTGTAAGACTTATGTTTTCTTTCCCACTGTGTGATAGGGTTTCATAGGAGATGATGGTGAGAACAAGATCCTAATCTAATCAAGCCACCAGAGAAGACAAGCTAATGGCATGGCTCGCAGCCATGGAAGAGATGATGTTGAATCAACAACAAAAACTCACTCAGCTCAGGAAGCAACTGAACCAACGACCTCAGGCACCATAACTAGTGGAGATGCTAGCTCAAACAGCTGTAGTAGGCCCCGACACCCCTAGAGAGCAAGCGGCCCCATTAGTCCATGCCACACCTGTTAGGAAATACCCTAAGCATTAGAGACATTTTGATGTATTTATTTTGAACTGGATAATAAAATTATATATACATAGAGGTTATTCATTACATTGCTATCTGTCCTCGTCTTATTTACATGTTAAAGTAAATGTAAGCAAATATGGCACCCTGATTGCTTGTGTTAAACTGCTAGAACGTTGCATGCAATGGATTTTTGTATGCGAGAAGACAATGTTCTAAAGTTAGCAGTCTAAACTATGGTTGGTAGTCTACGGGGTTGGACCGAGTATCTAACTCATGTTAAGACTATTATGTTGTCTAAAGCCTTGGAGGGGACGGTTTGTCTTGACTGTCTGGAGCTGGACTCCCAAGTAGAGATATGGATATGTTGCTTGGTGGTGACATATTAGACCGGGACTAAAGCGTGATTGATCTATGAAGTCTGCTTTGAGTGGATCAATTTGCTTTTGACGTTCATTATGCAGTAACCTTAATCCTAAGTAAAAGGACTACTTTATGTATATGACTTGTGTACTTTGATGTTCCAATGGCTAAAGCGTCTCAGAGGTAGTAAGCTTATAGACCGGTTCGTTGGGTGCATGACTTTTATACGATGAAGGGTTTGTTTGCAGATATCAGAATCATAGCTCTAAGGAGTTAAAGGTATCCTCTTAAAGGCATTATACTGAATGTGAAAATGGACAAGGCCTTGGGTCGTCTGCTGGGCAGATGACTTCTTATTCACACATGGTGAATAATCATTTTCTTAATTCGGTAGTATAATGGAACTTTAAGATAGCCTGATCAGTAGGATTAAACGGACTTTGACCTAAGGCTGATCATGGATATCATATGAGGGTTATGCATATATGACAAGGTCATTGGATAGTTGCTTGTCACAGGCTTACGTAATACGGTATATAATTGGGAGTTCAGTTTCAGGTTTATAGTGGTGTGACTCTGAAATTAGTAATCATATGATTTAGTTGTTCGGTACAGAATGATGATCATATGGAATCACGGGAGCCCGATTATATATGTCCAATCAGTCCCTCTACTAGCTTCACATAATTCCTTAACGTTTGGCAAAATTGGTTTGTGTATGCTATTGGCTAGTTTATTATGCATGGATGGTGATGACACAGGATTAGGATGGTAGACAAGATTCTCTCCGGTTAGATTCAGATTTTGTTTTGGATAATAGAGTACACAATTATTCAAACTCCAATTAAAGTTGCCATGATTTTATTTGACATTGGATTGGAGTTGTAGAAAATTATCCATGAGAACAAGAATTTGAAACACAACCGTTTTGTGGATTTTGAAATTTGAAATTTGAAATTTGAAATTTGAAATTTGAAATTTGAATTTGAAATTTGAATTTGAAATTTGAATTTGAAATTTGAATTTGAAATTTAAATTTGAAATTTGAAATTTGAAATTTGAAATTTGAAATTTGAAATTTGAAATTTGAAATTTGAATTTGAAATTCGAATTTGAAATTTGAAATTCAAATTTTGAATCACAGTCCAAGTGGGATTCGAATTTGTTGTGGAAAATCCACAAGGTTTGAAATTCGAATTTGAGTTGGATTTGGAGAGGATAATCTTGTTAGAATCCTACTTGAATTTTGAATCTAAATCCTAACAAAAGTGGACGAAATTTTTGAGGATAATCCTCAATGGAATTTCGGTTTTTGTGGATAAGGTTCAAGGGAAGATTCAAGTTTCAATCCTAGTTGAATTTGGATTCTCTCCTTCCCTGAAAAGTGGCCGAAATTACGAAGGAAATCTCCTAGAAAAATTTGGTTATTTAGATAAGGTTGAGATAAGATTCAAGCTTGAAAATCCTAGTGGAATTTTGATTCTCCCTTATCCTAAATGTGGCCAAATTTTTGGAGGAAAAATCTCCTAGGAAATTTCGGATTTTTTGGTTGAAAAAGGGAGATAAAATTCTAGTTAAAATCTTGTTTAGATTTGGATTGGTTTTATCCTTAAAAAACCGAATTTTATTGTTGAGATTTTCCCATGGAAAAATTCAGATTTTATGGTTATGGGTAAGGGAGAATATCTTTTCCTAATCCAATTTGAATTCAGAGAATCACCTCATGCATGTCTATAAATAGAGGTCTTGCTACTCCAGTTCTCTCAGACCACAGACTCTCAGGTGAGCAGGCTTATTGTTGCACAGCTCATCGTTACAATAAAGTTCTTTAGAGATCTGGGTGGTCGGAAGAAGACTAGCAGTGCTAGCATACCGATCGAGGTTTAGAGTGCCCACACACTCAGCCATTCGGGAATTGGAGAATAGTAGAGAAGGCTAGTTGGTTGAAGCCTCCGGTCATTCTCCTCCTGCAAGATTGGCGTCCTTGAGGTATGAGTTTTAATTGTTATTGGTTTATTGTATATGGCATCATGAGATATTTAACGATCTAAAAATTTTTATTATTCCGCTGCGCCACTCTAATACGTTTTTATCGATTTATTTTCCTATAACACCAGCACCATCAACCGTGGCTGCTCCCCTGGTAGCCAATGCTTTTGTGCTAGCTCCTTGAAAAGACGACCTCTATGAGAGATTCCAATGCCTGAAAGTACCGTTCAAAGGAACCACAAACCCTATAGAGGCTGATGACGGTACCTCGTAGGACTAATGGAAAGGGAAAAAGTACTATATGTATTCGTTGCCTTACGCAAGGGAGCCCGCCAATGGTGGAAAATAGTGGCTGTTAAAAGGAACGTCGATGAGATGAATTGGGTAGACTTCACCGTCCAGTTAAAAGAGATGTACTTTAATGACAAAGCCCTAGCAGTCCAGCAGGATGAATTCAACAATTTACGTTAGGGTAGCATGACCATAATGGAAGCGGTTAGGAAGTTTGAACAATTAGCCTGACTTTGCCCTAACCTAGTGCCTACCGAAAAGGAGAAGGTTAGGAGGATGCTAAAAATGTTTAGGACGGACATCATCGTCCAAGTTTATAGTGGAAGCCACAGACCCGTAACTAGGGCTGAATGCGTCAGCCAAGCCATCTTGGCCGAGTATTGGTTGGCCCAAGATAGGAAGAGAAAAGCTTAGATGTTCAAGGCCAAAAGAGAAGAGAAGACATAGGCTACGCAGCCCAAGGGTAGACCGCATCCCGAGTCTCAACACAAGGGACAGAATATGGGGAATAGCCAGAATCACAGACAAACCCACCCCAACAACAAGAGGAAAGGGAATTTAAGCAACCAAGGGCAGCAGAAGAACTTCCCTCAGAAAAAGAATAACCGGGGAGGAAATGGTAACCCACCCCGCCTTGCCCAAAGTGTGGAAAGAATCATCCAGGAGAATACTACCTACGAACTAGTTACTGCTACATCTGTGGCAAGGAAGGCCACTTTGGCAAGCACTGCCGCTCCAATCCACAACATCAACAGGGCCAAGCTATGCCACTAATGGCCAACTGCATGATGCCCAAACCAGGATTGAGGGTCCATCAATCACCCAGGGTAGATTGGAAGCTCCAAAGATGCAGGGGAGGATCTACGGTTTTACTAGAGATGATGCAGAAGCTGAAACCTCGACCGTGGTGACAGGTTAGCTTTCTATTGCCAACTCCACTGCATTGGGTTCGTTTGATTCTGGAGCTACACATTCATTAACATCCTCATAATTTGCTAAAAAGTTAGACAAGAACTTAGATAAGATGGATCAAACTTTTCAAACTGCCCTTCCCTTCAGGGTAGTTTTGTTGTCTAGTTATTGGATACGTCACGTGCCAGTAGTTATCAGTGGATATAAGCTGAGCGTGGACCTAATCGTCATCGATATGTGTGACTATGACATAATCATGGGAATGGACTTCCTCTCCAACTATAAAGCCGTTATAAACTGCTGAAGATGGGAAGTTACATTTGAGCCGATCTGACATGAGAAGTTTATCTACAATGGCTTATCACCAAAGCAACCCAAGATGATAATATCGGCTATGAAGGCTCACAGGCTACTATCCAGCAAATGCACCGGCTTCCTGGCGTACATAGTGGACAAGACCTAAGAGGTAGAGATAGGACTGGACAATGTACCAATAGTAAAGAAATTCACAGAAGTATTCCCAGAAGATCTCTCAAGACTTCTTCTAGAACGCGAGATAGCATTTGAGATCGAGCTACTACCAGGGTCAGTACCCGTCTCCAAGGCCCCCTATAGAATGGCTTTGACGGAGTTGAAGGAGCTCTAAACTCAGTTAAAGGAGTTGATGGATAAAGGCTTCATCTGACAAAGCTGTTCATCATGGGGAGCACCTGTCTTGTTTGTGACGAAGAAGGACGGAACATTGCGGATGTACATAGACTACCGGGAGCTGAACAAGATCACAATAAAGAACAAGTATCTGTTGTCATAGATCGATGATCTATTCGACCAGCTCTGAGGTGCTGTAGTGTTCTCTAAGCTTTACCTACGTTATGGGTATCACCAATTGTGCGTAAGGGATGACGACATACCCAAGACGACTTTCCGCACGTGATATGGCCATTACGAGTTCCTTGCTATATCATTTAGACTGACGAACGCCCCTGCAGCCTTCATGGACTTAATGAACCATGTCTTCAAAGAATTCTTAGACAAGTTTGTCATTGTGTTTATCGATGACATACTTGTATATTCCAAGATAAAGAAAGAGCATGAGGAGCATCTGAGAGCCATCTTACTCGAGCTAAAAGAGTATCAGTTGTATGCCAAATTTTCCAAGTGTGAATTTTGGTTAGAGAAGGTCCACTTCCTGGGCCATGTAGTCCCCAAGGAAGTAGTATCAGTAGATCCGGTGAAGGTTGAAGCAGTTAGTGAATGGCCGACTCTGAAGAACGTAACAGAAATCCACATCTTCCTAGGACTAGTAGGTTATTATCGACACTTCTTTGAAGGTTTCTCGAAGTTAGCCGCACCACTCACAGCACTAACCAAGAAGGAAAAAAATGTGACGTCCCGTACCCTTAGTATCCCGAATCGTCACTAAAAACTACTACTTGTACCTTATCTTTAAACTGATACTTATACTTTCTTGCAAACCATAAACACTTACTTACTTACTTATCATAATTTACAAGGATTTTTTTTATACGCGTGCATATTTACTATTTATGTACGTATACTACTAAAATATAGAATCTGAAAACGTAGGGATTTCAATTATACATACATACTTGTACTGACTGTTTAATTAAATACTATTCCAAATATACTACTTAACTATTATTATTCAAAATATACTATTTATATATATAATGTTTACTGTTCCAAAATATATTGTTACTCAAAAACTATGCGGAAGAATACTTACGGTGTGTCCACAACCTCGCCTCACATTCACCTCCGCTGTCATCATCGCCAATAGATGATTAAGCCATAGGACTCTTACCTATGCATGAACACACTTCATGAGCTTTATACCCGGTAAGTACAACATGTTAACCGTAAAACATGTTTAAAACGTAGTACATACTTAAAACCATATAAGCATGTTAGGTATGAACATATACCCCATATCACATACCAAATCATCAACATATATCATATACAATATCATCACACATCATGTCATTGATTACAAAACTTTATATGCATAGTAGAGTCATCATGTACTGAATGCATCTTATTGGATCTAGACGTATAGTGAACTATATCATGAACAATACATGGTCCGGTTATGTTCAATTATGCTTCAATGCTCTTTTTCCTTCTCTTGTCTACTTAGGGCTCATGTGTTAGTATCGTGTACGTGCAGACCATCGGTAATGCCCATGGCCAAAAGCTGAAGAGCCATCAACGGATACTCAACTTCGCTTTAACTTACTTTAACTTGAAAACCTCTTCAACAGAAAAGGCCAATACGACACGCTTAATAAATTCCGTGTTGTTTATCTATTCTAGCCATATGCTTCTCTAACCTGTCCCTAATCCTATGCAGTAAGGATATATGGCATCTAACTTGTTCTTTCATTAATCTACTTGATTGTGAAACTATATGCTCTTATACATGCCGTGCATCAACGTGTGCATGGCATAAATACTTAACATACTATAAAAACATCATTTTAAATTTATTTCATTCATGCCGTAGGCGGAGTTGTACTTACCTAGTTTACACGTAAACTCGTACTCTTGCCTTTGTCAACTTACAGGTTACTGCCTGTCATCAATAACTTATCTTATCAGCACCTTCGCTGAGTCACTAATACTGTTAGTGACTAAAGTAGATAAATCGCTTGGTACCGATTGCAGTCAGTACTAACTCTCTCTTTCACTCTTGAGAGTTTGCTTCTCTATACGTGGTTAGTTAATTTATTACTGTGGCGGCCCGCCCCTTGTGGAGATCATACAATACTATTACAGTTGAGCTTTATCGCTAACTGCGATAGATTGTACTCTCATGGGTCGCCGGCTTATCTCTCTACTCTTTTTAAATCATGACATTTTTGGGAAAATTTTTTTTTTTCCTTAAACATCATATAAAATCTTTTTCCACTAATTACTTTGTTGGCAAGTACAAAGTAAAATAAATAATACAGTACTTTTGTAAAATATATATATAATTACAAAAGAACTGTTTCCCTTTTTTTTTCCCTTCACTTTAACGCTCAGCGGGAAGACTCTGGCAGTACCATATCCCTCGCCCAGTTATCCCATTTGACATGCGCCATCCCGTCCGCATCCAGTCAAACAAGCTACTGAGCTGGTCGCTTACCTGCAACATTAGCAAAAATGGTGAGTTACAGGCTCAGTAAGTTCAAACATGCAAGAAATAAAATTTCCATGAATAGTACTATTCATCGTGAATAGTCTGTTGACCACTATTCATACGTGAATAGTAACTTTGACCACAACACTGTATCATACTAGTACATCTACCGCGATGTTAGTGCTCTCACTAAACTGTCTTATGCTCAATTATGGCACAGTTTCAGTTTTAGGTCATTATTTTTGATTACGTTCTGGTTTTGAGCTCAGGTTGGCAGTACCATTTAAGTGCGCATGACTGGGAGCGGTACATTAGTGCTGACCTCCACAGCCTTAATCTCATAGCCCCGAAGGCAGAATTTTACATGGCTGGGAGTGGTACATCAGTGCTGACCTCCACAGCCTTATCTCATAGCCCCGAAGGCAAAAGTACCTCCCTATACGGAAGGCTGGTACGCCAGAAAGTGGTTTCATTACCGACTTTTTAACATTCTAACCCAGTGACTTCATATTGCCCCGTTGTTAGGAATGGTTCACATTTTAATTTTTAGGGGAGTGAGTTTTATTAACCTCGCTCTAGTGCCCGAAGCACAATTAACCATGTGTCCCATTCTTATAGTGCCCGTAGCACATTTCGTCTCTCTCTCTATTCTATCATAGTGCCCGTAGCACATACGTACCTAAATTATAGTTAGTACATTAAAGTTAGCACAATATTGCTATATGTTGCAGACAGGTAAATGTCTGAACTTACCTTATCAGACTGTTCCCTTTCTCTCTCTTGGATCTTGAATCGCCTTCCTTGTAGGCCGATTTTGGGATCCTACAGACAAAACTTTGTCTGTTAATTTCATTTCCATTTATAGCTTTTATTTTTCATTAAAAAGCTTAAATAAAACCTATTTATAACTTTTTAGGTTTTCTTTATTATTTTCACCATTTTCCTCCAACTTTTGCAAAATTACGATTTTGCCCCAATATTTTGGCAAAATTACAGTTTTGCCCCTGACGGAATTTTATTGATCCAAACTGCATTTTTGGCTCTCAGGAACTTTTCTAATCATTACCGGGTTCGTTTCTATTTTATTTCCACTTTTTGCTTTCCCGGCCCTCGGGAAGCACTATTCCGACCCTTACGTCGGTTTAGCGATTTTCTATCATTTCGGAGCCTCAAATGGACGTTTCACTAGTATTTAAAACGTTCATCTAGACTTTCCCGACCTAGGTCTCCGAGGCTCAGGTTTTCCGTTCCCGACTCGGACCTTTATTTCATTTCCAAAAACGCCCCCCCTCGGGGTCGGTTTTTCAATTTCACTCACGTTTTTCATTTTCAAGGGGACGGGTTACTATTCACGACCCAACCCTTAAATTTTTTTTTTCCTTATTCAATTTTTTTCCGTTAGGAACTCGGGTTTCCGTCCCGGCCCTAACTTTTATTTTAAATTCCTATTTTACCCCGAATGCCGTTTTTGAAATTTCGGCAGCATTTCGGCGTAATTTTAAGGCTTCCGGCGTTAGGTACGCCTCGAACTGTATGTACCTGCCACGTACTATACCACAAGCCTATTTTATGTAAAAGTTTTCCAAACTTTTACATAAAAACCCACAAATTTCCAATTTCACATTATCACCCACATAACAAAATTTTTTCACAATTTTACCCTTAATTTGGTTTCGGTTTTCACAACCAAACCAAACCAAATTTTATCAAACTTTCACCACACCTTAGGCCATTCAAATGTCACGTTTTTAACACATTTTCAAGCCCATTTTCTTTGCATTTTCAACCAATTTTCCTAGGGTTTTTACCCTTGTATAACCCACGGCCAAAGAATGAAAACATGCCAAACAATTTTGTTTCATTCTTTCCATTATAAATTCATCATTTGCATATTGAAATGCATAATTCCAATCAACCAAATACCACATAAAACCATGAAAATTTTTCTTCCAAACCATTATAAAACCCCACGGCCATTTAATGTAATTCACACCAAGAATTTTTTTAAGCTTTTCACCATGACATACAAGCTTTATTCTTCACCAATTTCAACTTAGAAAGCATGTTAGCAATTAACCACAACTTTTTCTCATTGATTACCTAAGGTAACCCACGGATTTTCCCTTGAAAAACCAACCAAAATTTGGTTTTTCTTTAAACAATTTGCATGGTCTTCTTCCTTATTACATCCTTAACATAACCCAACATCAAATCCATGAAAAACAACCAAAATTTTCCATCTTTTTCTCACTATTCACCCACGGATTTCATGAAGAAAAACCATGAAAAAATCAAGTGCAAGGGAAGTTACCTTGGTCTAATGCTTCCTTTGTCTTCAAGGAGTGTTTTGACACACTTTTTATGAAGAAATTTTGAAGAAATCTCTTGGTTCTCCTTGGGTGGCTCACGTACACACCATGGAAAATAACTTAGCAAATTTTTCTTTGGTTTTGGCTTAAAAACATGTCTCGGCCTTTTGTTCCAAAATGTTGCCGACTTAATGCAACAAACAAGCCAATTAATTTGGCTTTCCACCAATGAGAATTAAACACCTTTCACCTTAATTCTTTCTCCATTTTTCAAAAATTAAAAAGGGTAAATTTTGGCCAAATCTTGGCCTTTAGATCAAAAGGTGATTAAATCCTAGCCCTTAATCCCACCAACCACCTTATTTCTTTCATTTATTAATCTTGATTTATGATGTCATAAATGCAAAAGTGAAAGTTGACTTTGACTTTCACTATTCACATTAATTCGACTACTTTTTGACCGATACCGGTTCGAGCCGAAATTTTCCTGAAATAGTCCCGGCGTGTTCCTGAGGTCTCCTGTGCAGTCGGATCAATTTAATTTGCTTCCGTTTGATCAAAATCAATCCCGGAAGTTTACCGTTTTTTATTGGCTCGGTTAGGGTTTTCAATGCCGATCTTGGCACCGTTTCACCCGTTTCAACTCAGTGAATTTTTCCAACACTGAATTCTTACTCGTCAGTATTGTTAGAACATTTTCACATATTCTAAACAATATAAATACATTTATTTCACTCTTTAAATAGTATAAATTGTTATATACATACAATTGTACATTTTTCATCCGAGAACTGCCTGAATTTCCCGGTTGTTACATTCACCCCTCCTTATAAAATTTTCGTCCTTGAAAATTAGGTATAAACTCCTCATCTCGTCTTCTCGTTCCCACGTAGCTTCTTCAATATAGTGATTTTTCCACAAAATCTTCACTAGTGGGATTACCTTATTCCTCAGTACTTTCTCTTCACGAGCTAGTACTTGAATAGGCTGTTCCTCATATGTCAAATCCTCGTAGATTTGAATAGGCTCATGCTTCAACACATGAGACGGATCTGGTATATACTTTCTCAGCATCGACACATGAAATACATTATGCACTGCCGACAATTCTGGGGGTAGCGCTAATCTGTAAGTGACCTTTCCAATGCGTTCGATAATTTCATAGGGCCCAATATATCTTGGACTCAGTTTCCCCTTTTTACCGAACCGCATAATCCCCTTCATAGGCGATACCTTGAGAAACACGAAGTCTCCTTCGTCAAACTCCAAGGATCTCCGCCTCTTGTCCGTATAACTCTTTTGTCGGCTTTGCGCAATTTTCATTTGACGTTGAATTCTAGCAACTGCATCGGAAGTCTCTTTTATGAAGTCCGTCTTATGCAACTGCTTCTCTCGCAAATCATACCAGTGTAATGGTGATCTGCACTTCCGTCCATACAAAGCCTCGTAAGGTGCCATGCCTATCGAAGCTTGGTAACTATTATTGTAAGAGAATTCAATCAATGGTAACTTCTCGTTCCAATTTCCCGCAAAATCCATAACACAAGCTCGAAGCATGTCTTCTAACGTCTGAATTGTCCGCTCTGACTGCCCGTCTGTTTGCGGATGAAAAGCCGTACTGAGTCTCAATTCAGTACCCATGGCCTCTTGCACACACTTCCAGAAATTCGAAGTGAATCGTGCATCTCGATCTGATACAATGGATTTTGGTACTCCATGTAGTCTGACGACATGAGTTACGTGCAGCTGAGCAAACTTTTCCAGCGAAAAAGTCATCTTGACAGCTATGAACCGTGCCGTCTTGGTCAGTCTGTCCACAATAACCCAAATGGCGTCATAACCTTCTCGGGTTTTTGGGAGTCCCACTACAAAATCCATCGTAATGTGTTCCCATTTCCATTCAGGAATCTCTTGTGGTTCCAATCTTCCTGCTGGATGTTTATGTTCCGCTTTGATTCTCTGACAGGTCATGCATTTGCTCACAAATTTCGCTATATCATTCTTCATCCCTTTCCACCAGATCTGTAACTTCAAGTCCTGATACATCTTGCTCGCTCCGGGATGAACCGAATAGGGTGTCTCATGAGCTTCTGACATGATCCGTCTTCTAAGTTCCTCATCAGCTGGAACATTTATCTTTCCTTGATAAAGGATTATTCCATCCTTGGAAATTCCTTCTTGAGAACTTGTCATTGCTGGATCTCGCCTCTGAGCTTCCTTTATTTCCTTAAATAGCGATGATTCCACTTGGAGTGCAGCTAATCTTCCAGATATCAGTTCCAAGTTCAACGAATTTATCTCTTGCTGCAATGGCTTTGGAAGCCTTTTTATTGGTAGCTGGTGCGATATAGTAGACTTCCTGCTTAGAGCGTCCGCTACACGATTGGCCTTTCCTGGATGGTAGAGGATTTCACAATCATAATCCTTCACCAGTTCCAACCATCGTCTCTGTCGCATATTGAGCTCTTTTTGCTTGAAGAAATACTTCAAGCTTTGGTGATCAGTGAAAATCTGACATTGAGCTCCATAGAGATAGTTCGCCAAATTTTAAGTGCGAACACTACTGCAGCAAGTTCAAGGTCATGCGTAAGATAATTCCTTTCATGCTCCTTTAATTGACGGGAAGCATAGGCAATCACTTTGCCGTCTTGCATCAGGACTGCTCCCAATCCTATTTTCGATGCATCACTGTAGATCACAAACTTCTCCCCTTCAGTGGGAAGCGTAAGGATTGGTGCGCTTGTCAGCCGTCTCTTTAACTCCTGGAAGCTTCTTTCGCATTCCATAGTCCACTCGTACTTCCTTTCCTTGCGTGTAAGAGCGGTAAGAGGTGCAGCTAGTCGCGCGAATCCCTCTACAAATCACCGATAATAACCAGCCAATCCCAAGAAACTGCGTATTTCAGTCACACTCTTGGGTGCAGGCCACTGGTTAATTGCCTTTACCTTTATCGGATCTACAGCAATACCTTCCTGGGATACAACATGCCCGAGGAAATGTACTCTATCCAGCCAAAACTCACATTTTGAGAATTTGGCATACAGTTGATGCTTCCTTATTTTATTCAGCACGATCCTCAGATGTTCCTTGTGCTCTTCATGACTCTTCGAGTATATAAGAATGTCATCAATGAATACAATGACAAACTTATCCAAATACTCTTTAAAAATTCTGTTCATCAAATCCATGAATGCTGCTGGTGCATTTGTCAATCCAAATGGCATCACAAGAAACTCGTAATGACCATAACGAGTTCTAAACGCTGTCTTAGGAATATCACTTTCTTTAATTCTCAACTGGTGATATCCTGACCATAAATCGATCTTGGAAAATACCACTGCGCCTTTTAACTGGTCAAATAGGTCATCAATTCTAGGTAACGGATACCTATTTTTGATCGTAACCTTATTCAACTCCCGGTAATCAATGCACAAACGGAATGTTCCATCCTTTTTCTTGACGAATAGCACAGGTGCACCCCATGGAGAAAAACTCGGCCTGATGAATCCTTTATCCAAAAGCTCCTTTAATTGTACCTGTAGCTCCTTTAACTCCACTGGAGCCATAGGGTATGGTGCTTTGGAAATGGGTGCTGTTCCAGGCATCAACTCAATTTCAAACGAGATTTCTCTCTTTGGAGGTATCCCTGGTAACTCTTCTGGAAATACGTCAAGAAACTCATTAACCACCGGAACATCTTCAGCTTGAAGCTTCTGTTCTTCTGTAGTATCCACCACATATGCCAGATATCCCACGCAACCACTGGCTATCAGCTTGCTGGCTCTCAGCGAACTGATGATCATCTTCCCGGGTCTTCGAGAAGTATCAACATACTCGAAACTCTCTTCTTCCTCGGGTTGGAATACTATCTTTCGATTTCGACAGTCGATCGTAGCTTGGTATTTCCCTAGGAAATCCATGCCTAGAATCACATCGTAATCCATGATCTCCATTATGATCAACTCAGCATATAGTTCCCTATTTGCCACATATACTGGTACATAGGGTAACCAGTAACTGGACAACAATACTTCCCCAGAAGGTAAAGCTGTCTTAAATACCCTTCCCATATTATCCTTAGGAAGTCCTATCTTGTCAGCAAATGCATAGGAAACAAATGAATGCGTAGCACCGGAATCGAATAGTACAGAGGCTACATGACTAGCGACAGGAAGCTGACCTGTCACCACGTTTGATGTTCCTGCCTCTGCGTCTTCCTTGCTGTAGGCCATCACACGAGCATCAGCACGTGACATTCGCTCCTGGCGTTGCGGCCTCACTGGTGACTCTTCCACTCTGGCTTGAAGGGAATGAGCTTGTGGGCGTGTCTGGTGCAGTTGGGAAGTGCCTTGTCCACCCTGCCTATTTGGACAGTTCCTGGCGTAATGGCCTTCCTTTCCACATTCGTAGCAAACAAGTGGCCCAAATCTGCATTGCCCAGAATGTCTCTTTCCACATGTAGGACAATTTTGCACATTGGATTCCGCATTACCAGCTATTCTCTGCTGCTGGTTTCGATTATTGCCCTGGCGATTTCCAGAGAAATTGCCTTTTCTCTTATTTTGCTGGGATCCTTGATTATTGCCCTGGCTTGGTTTAGCATTCTGACTTGGCTTGCTTGATTGACCAGCTTGTGTAGACTTCGCCAAAGCCCTCTCCTTCTTCTTTGCCTCCCAGTGTTTCTCTCTTTCCTCTTTCTGTCGGGCTACATGAAACTCAGCCCTGATGGCCCGACTCACACAGTCTGCTATAGAAGTAGGTGGTACTTGTCCAGTGTCTACTAACGCAGCAATTTCCGGCCTGAACATCCCGATCATTTTCTGTATCTTTTCCCTCTCAGTAGGGACCACATAAGGGCATAAACGGGATAACTGGTCGAACTTTCGGCAGACTTCGCTTACCGACATGTTCCCTTGTGTCAACTCTGAGAATTCTTTCTATTGCTGTCTCAGAGATGCAGGGTCGTAATATTTCTGGTTAAATTCTTCCAGAAATTCTGCCCAACTCATGGTAGACACGTCTCTCCTCATTCGCACAGTGTCCCACCAAAACCGAGCATCTTTTCTTAGCACAAAAGACGCACATGCAACCTTCTCTCGGTCGGTTAGGTTCATGAACTCCATGATCACTTGTAATGACGACAACCAGTCTTCAGCCTCTAAGGGATTTGTAGACCCTTCAAATTCTGGCGGCCTCATACGCCTGAATCTTTCATAGAGTGGTTCTAGATTTAATACTGGTTGAGGTTCAGGAGCTCTCTCATGTACTGCAGCTGGAGGAATAACTGGATCTACTTCAGCTTCCTGTTCTACTTGGGTACCCTCAGAGCCTTGTCTCTGCTCTAGCTCCTTTACCCATCGCCTCAGATTAGCATTTTCTTGCATCTGAGCTTCTAACAAAGCTTGTATCTGATCTAGTCTCTCCATAATATCAGGACGTCGCTCTCGTCCCTCTGGTCGATTACGCAAATCCACCATCTTGCCTATTGTCCTATTATGGCACAATAATTCACCGTTAGCTTTTCCATAACCACATTCGTAAAATCATATCAATTCACGAAATTTAGGGTAATGTAAAGCCACATCATCGTAACACATCATCGTACAACATATAATCATTTTGATATTTTATTCATAGCAAAACATTTATATGTCATACATAGTCACCACCAGTCATATATATACATCAGCCTGAGGTACAAAATGGCCACAAGTCTATACAAAAGAGCTTTTCTCTAAGCTACTTATGTACATATATACATATCTACTGGTCACGCATTTCCTACGTCTGGGACTAGAGGATATTCTTCCGGATCCTCATCGTCATCGGTATCATCTGAATCATCACCGTCCCTAGGCAATGCTCCCTGTCCTGAGTCATCGCCTCTTTGCGGTCTAGACGGTCCGGCCTCATGATCATTCATCATTCTCCTCGGTCCGAAGATGCGTGCAAACATCTCATCTTGACCCAGTGTCTCTCGTCGACTCTGCGTCAGATGCTCGATCAGAATCTCTCTCTCAATCGTCCTGATCGTCACCACGAACTCTTGGAGTGTCGGAGGAAACGGCTTGTTTACCCTCTGTCTCAACTCCAAGGGTAAACCTTTCCAGAACAGCTCGCAACAGTTTGCTTCAGTGAGATTGGGCAACGGACATCTTCTCCTGATGGTCTCCTCAAATCGTGCTGCATAAGACATCACCGTCTCACCAGACAGTATGACCATCTTCTCTGTCTAGAGAATGTAGTCCCTGACCTCATCAAATCTGGGATACGTAGGTGTATCAGCCTCTCGTCTCTCTGGAGGTGCTGGAGCAGGTGCTGGATCCCTAGGCGGAAACTGATCAGCCAATCGCTGACAGAACTCAGCCCAACTGAATCCTAATAAAATCTCCTGGTCGCAATACTGCCAGAACACTCGAGTGTCTCCCGGAAACATACTGACTGCCAACTGAATCCACATATCTCGATCGATGTCAGATATCACCATGATCCTCTCTACGGCATGGAGCCAGTCCTTGGTCTCTATCGACTGTCGTCCACCGTCGAACATCGGGGGACTGCTAGCTCGAAATGGCTGTACTTCCCGTGCCGACACTCTCACCCCAATATGTTGGCGTCCACCAACAACTGGAATGTCCACTACTACCGGTGGATGAACTATCGGTCGTGGTTGTACAACATCTACTGGTGCTAGCGCTGGTACTGGTACTGGTACCGAAGGTCTCTCGGGCACCAGGGGTCTAATTAACGGTCGTTGGGACATAGACGGCCTCACAATAGACCTCGTCCATACCCTTAATACTCCTCTTGGTCGTGGTAACGGTGGTCTCACATATGGAGGTCTGGTCATCTTGCTACCTATAAGATAATTATTTTCATATAAGAAAATAATTAACTGAACTTAAGTAAACTACTTACTTGGATAGCGGTACAGGATGCGCAAAGTGTCAAATCAGGATATGGTCACACTGCTCTGATATACCAACTGTGACAGCCGTTGGTATTCAAAACCAAATCAGTCGCAAACCTTGCTCTGATACCAACTGTGGCGGCCCGCCCCTTGTGGAGATCATACAATACTATTACAGTTGAGCTTTATCGCTAACTGCGATAGATTGTACTCTCATGGGCCGCTGGCTTATCTCTCTACTCTTTTTAAATCATGACGTTTTTGGGAAATTTTTTTTTTCCTTAAACATCATATAAAATCTTTTTCCACTAATTACTTTGTTGGCAAGTACAAAGTAAAATAAATAATACAGTACTTTTGTAAAATATATATATAATTACAAAAGAACTGTTTCCCTTTTTTTTTCCCTTCACTTTAACGCTCAGCGGGAAGACTCTGGCAGTACCATATCCCTCGCCCAGTTATCCCATTTGACACGCGCCATCCCGTCCGCATCTAGTCAAACAAGCTACTGAGCTGGTCGCTTACCTGCAACATTAGCAAAAATGGTGAGCTACAGGTTCAGTAAGTTCAAACATGCAAGAAATAAAATTTCCATGAATAGTACTATTCATTGTAAATAGTATCATTGACCACTATTCATACGTGAATAGTAACTTTGACCACAACACTGTATCACACTAGTACATCTACCGCGATGTTAGTGCTCTCACTAAACTGTCTTATGCTCAATTATGGCACAGTTTCAGTTTTAGGTCATTATCTTTGATTACGTTCTGGTTTTGAGCTCAGGTTGGCAGTACCATTTAAGTGCGCATGACTGGGAGCGGTACATTAGTGCTGACCTCCACAGCCTTAATCTCATAGCCCCGAAGGCAAAATAGTACATGACTGGGAGCGGTACATCAGTGCTGACCTCCACAGCCTTATCTCATAGCCCCGAAGGCAAAAGTACCTCCCTATACGGAAGGCTGGTACGCCAAAAAGTGGTTTCATTACCGACTTTTTAACATTCTAACCCGGTGACTTCATATTGCCTCGTGGTTAGGAATGGTTCACATTTTAATTTTAGGTGAGTGAGTTTCATTAACCTCGCTCTAGTGCCCGAAGCACAATTAACCATGGGGTATAAGTGTGATTTTTTCATGGTTTTTCTTCAAGAAATCCGTGGGTGAATAGTGATAGGAAGATGGAAAAATTTTGGTTGTTTTTCATGGAAATTGATGTTGGGTTTTGTTAAGGTTGTAATAAGTAAGAAAACCATGTAAATTGTTTAAAGAAAAACCAAATTTTGGTTGGTTTTTCAAAGGAAAATCCGTGGGTTACCTTAGGTAACCAATGAGAAAACTTTGTGGTTAATTGCTAACATGCTTTCTAAGTTGAAATTGGTGAAGAATAAAGCTTGTATGTCATGGTTAAAAGCTTAAAAAAATTCTTGGTGTGGATTACATTAAATGGCCGTGGGGTTTAATAATGGTTTGGAAGAAAAATTTTCATGGTTTTATGTGGTATTTGGTTGATTGGAATTATGCATTTCAATATGCAAATGATGAATTTATAATGGAAAGAATGAAACAAAATTGTTTGGCATGTTTTCATTCTTTGGCCGTGGGGTATAAGTGTGTAAAAACCCTAGGAAATTTGGTCGAAAATGCCAAGAAAATGGGCTTGAAAATGTGTTTAAAACGTGACATTTGAATGGCCTAAGGTATGGTGAAAGTTTGACAAAATTTGGTTTGGTTTGGTTGTGAAAACCGAAACCAAATTAAGGGTAAAATTGTGAACAAATTTTGTTATGTGGGTGATAATGTGGAATTGGAATTTTGTGAGTTTTTATGTAAAAGTTTGGAAAACTTTTATATAAAATAGGCTTGTGGTATAGTACGTGGTAGGTACATACGGTTCGAGGCGTACCTAACGCCGGAAGCCTTAAAATTACGCCGAAATGCTGCCGAAATTTCAAAAACGGCATTCGGGGTAAAATAGGAATTTAAAATAAAAGTTAAGGCCGGGACGGAAACCCGAGTCCCTAACGGAAAAATTGAATAAGGAAAAAATTTAAGGGGTGGGTCGTGAATAGTAACCCATCCCTTGAAAATGAAAAACGTGAGTGAAATTGAAAAAACGACCCCGAGGGGGGGGGGGCGTTTTTGGAAATGAAATAAAAGTCCGAGTCGGGAACGGAAAACCCGAGCCTCAGAGACCTAGGTCGGGAAAGTCTAGATGAACGTTTTAAATACTAGTGAAACGTCCATTTGAGGCTCCGAAATGATAGAAAATCGCTAAACCGACGTAAGGGTCGGAATAGTGCTTCCCGAGGGCCGGGAAAGCAAAAAGTGGAAATAAAATAGAAACGAACCCGGTAATGATTAGAAAAGAGTCAGAAAAGTTCCTGGGAGCCAAAAATGCAGTCTGGATCGATAAAATTCCGTCAGGGGCAAAACTGTAATTTTGTCAAAATATTGGGACAAAATCGTAATTTTGTAAAAGTTGGGGAAAAATGGTGAAAATAATAAATAAAACCTAAAAAGTTATAAATAGGTTTTATTTAAGCTTTTTAATGAAAAATAAAAGCTATAAATGGAAATGAAATTAACAGACAAGGTTTTGTCTGTGGGATCCCAAAATCGGCCTACAAGGAAGGCGATTCAAGATCCAAGAGAGAGAAAGGGAACAGTCTGATAAGGTAAGTTCAGACATTTACCTGTCTGCAACATATAGCAATATTGTGCTAACTTTAATGTACTAACTCTAAGTTAGGTACATATGTGCTACGGGCACTATGATAGAATAGAGAGAGAGACGAAATGTGCTACGGGCACTATAAGAATGGGACACATGGTTAATTGTGCTTCGGGCACTACAGCGAGGTTAATGAAACTCACTCACCTAAAATTAAAATGTGAACCATTCCTAACCACGGGGCAATATGAAGTCACCGGGTTAGAATGTTAAAAAGTCGGTAATGAAACCACTTTCTGGCGTACCAGCCTTCCGTATAGGGAGGTACTTTTGCCTTCGGGGCTATGAGATAAGGCTGTGGAGGTCAGCACTGATGTACCGCTCCCAGTCATGTACTATTTTACCTTCGGGGCTATGAGATTAAGGCTGTGGAGGTCAGCACGAATGTACCGCTCCCAGTCATGCGCACTTAAATGGTACTGCCAACCTGAGCTCAAAACCAGAACGTAATCAAAGATAATGACCTAAAACTGAAACTGTGCCATAATTGAGCATAAGACAGTCTAGTGAGAGCACTAACATCGCGGTAGATGTACTAGTGTGATAAAGTATTGTGGTCAACCTTACTATTCACGTATGAATAGTAGTCAAAGTTACTATTCATGTATGAATAGTGGTCAAATGCACTATTCATGATGAATAGTACTATTCATAGAAATTTTATTTCTTGCATGTTTGAACTTACTGAGCCTGTAGCTCACCATTTTTGCTAATGTTGTAGGTAAGCGACCAGCTCAGTAGCTTGTTTGACTGGATGCGGACGGGATGGCGCGTGTCAAATGGGATAATTGGGCGAGGGATATGGTACTGCCAGAGTCTTCCCGCTGAGCGTTAAAGTGAAGGAAAAAAAAAGGGGGAAACAGTTCTTTTGTAATTATATATATATTTTACAAAAGTACTGTATTATTTATATTACTTTGTACTTATCAACAAAGTAAATAGTGGAAGAAGATTTTATATGATGTTTAAAGAAAAAAAAAATTTCCCCAAAAACGACATGATTTTAAAAGAGAGTGAGATAAGCCGGCGACCCACGAGAGTACAATCTATCGCAGTTAGTGATAAGCTCAACTGTAATAGTATTGTATGATCTCTACGAGGGGCGGGCCGCCACAGTTGGTATCAGAGCGGGTTTACGGTTGGTGTAGTCTAGAATACCAACTGCTGTCACAGTTGGTATCAGAGCAAGGTTTGCGACTGATTTGGTTTTGAATACCAACGGCTGTCACAGTTGGTATATCAGAGCAGTGTGACCATATCCCGATTTGACACTTTACGCATCCTGTACCGCTATCCAAGTAAGTAGTTTACTTAAGTTCAATTAATTATTTTCTTATATGAAAATAATTATCTTATAGGTAGCAAGATGACCAGACCTCCATATGTGAGACCACCGCTACCACGACCAAGAGGAGTATTAAGGGTATGGACGAGGTCTATTGTGAGGCCGTCTATGTCCCAACGACCGTTAATCAGACCCCCGGTGCCCGGGAGACCTCCGGTACCAGTACCAGTACCAGCGCCAGCGCCAGTAGATATTGTACAGCCACGACCGATAGTTCATCCACCGGTGGTAGTGTGTTAGGAAATGCCCTAAGTATTAGAGACATTTTGATGTATTCATTTTGAACTGGATAATAAAATTATACATAGAGGTTATTCATTACATTGCTATCTGTCCTCGTCTTATTTACATGTTAAAGTAAATGTAAGCAAATATGGCTCACTGACTGCTTGTGTTAAAACTGTTAGAACGTTGCATGCAATGGACTTTTGTATGCGAGAAGACAATGTTCTAAAGTTAGCAGTCTAAACTATGGTCTGTAGTCTATGGGGTTAGACCGAGCATCTAACTTATGTTAAGACTATTATGTTGTCTAAAGCCTTAGAGGGGACGGTTTGTCTTGACTGTCTGGAGCTGGACTCCCAAGTAGAGACATGGATATGTTACTCGATGGTGACATATTAGACCGGGACTAAAGCGTGATTGATCTACGTAGTCTGCTATGAGTGGATCAATCTGCTTTTGACGTTCATTGTGCAATAACCTTAATCCTGAGTAAATGAACTACTTCATGTATATGACTTGTGTACTTTGATGTTCCAATGGCTAAAGCGTCTCAGAGGTAGTAAGCTTATAGACCGGTTCGTTGGGTGCATGACTTGTATACGATGAAGGGTTTGTTTGCAGATATCGGAATCATAGCTCTGAGGAGTTAAAGGTATCCTCTTAAAGGCATTATACTGACTGTGAAAATGGACAAGGCCTTGGGTCGTCTGCTGGGCGGATGACTTCTTATTCACATATGGTGAATAATCATTTTCTTGATTCGGTAGTATAATGGAACTTTAAGATAGCCTGATCAGTAGGATTAAACGGACTTTGACCTAAGGCTGATCATGGATATCATATGAGGGTTTTGCATATATGACAAGGTCATTGGATGGTAGCTCGTCACAGGCTTACGTAATACGGTATATAATTGGGAGTTCAGTTTCAGGTTTATAGTGGTGTGACTCTGAAATTAGTGATCATATGATTGAGTTGTTCGGTACAGAATGATGATCATATGGAATTACGGGAGCCCGATTATATATGTCCAATCAGTCCCTCTACTAGCCCCACATAATTCCTTAACGTTTGGCAAATTGATTTGTGTATGCTATTGGCTAGTTTATTATGCATGGATGGTGATGACACAGGATTAGGATGGTAGACAAGATTCTCTCCGGTTGGATTCAGATTTTGTTTTGGATAATAGAGTACACAATTATTCGAACTCCAAATAAAGTTGCCATGATTTTATTTGAGATTGGATTGGAGTTGTAGAAAATTATCCATGAGAACAAGAATATGAAACACAACCGTTTTGTGGAATTTGAAATTTGAATTTTGAAATTTGAAATTTGAAATTTGAAATTTGAAATTTGAAATTTGAATTTGAAATTTGAATTTGAAATTCGAATTTGAAATTTGAATTTGAAATTTAAATTTGAAATTTGAAATTTGAAATTTGAAATTTGAATTTGAAATTTGAATTTGAAATTTGAAATTCAAATTTTGAATCACAGTCCAAGTAGGATTCGAATTTGTTGTGGAAAATCCGCAAGGTTTGAAATTCGAATTTGAGTTGGATTTGGAGAGGATAATCTTGTTAGAATCCTACTTGAATTTTGAATCCAAATCCCTACAAAAGTGGGCGAATTTTTTGAGGATAATCCTCAATGGAAAATTCGGTTTTTTGTGGATAAGATTCAAGGGAAAATTCAAGTTTCAATCCTAGTTGAATTTGGATTCTCTCCTTCCCTAAAAGTGGCCGAAATTTTGGAGCCTTGATCCTAGGAAATTCGGTTATTTTTGGATAAGGTTGAGATGAGATTTAGCTTGAAAAATCCTAGTGGAATTTTGATTCTTCCTTATCCTAAAAGTGGCCGAAAATTTGGAGAAGATTTTCTCCTAAAGATTTCGGATTTTTTGGTTGAAAAAGGGAGATAAAATTCTAGTTAAAATCTTGTTTAGATTTGGATTGGATTTATCCTAGGAAAACCGAATTTAATTGTGGAGATTCTCCCTTGGAAAATTCGGATTTTTTGGCTTGGATAAGGGAAAATATCTTTTCCTAATCCAATTCAAATTCAGAGATTCACCTCATGCAGGTCTATAAATAGAGGTCCTGCCACTCCAGTTCTCTCAGACCACAGACTCTCAGGTGAGCAGGCTTATTGTTGCACAGCTCATCGTGACAATAAAGTTCTTTAGAGATCTGGGTGGTCGGAAGAAGACTAGCAGTGCTAGCATACCGATCGAGGTTCAGAGTGCCCACACACTCAGCCATTCGAGAATTGGAGAATAGTAGAGAAGGCTAGTTGGTTGAAGCCTCCGGTCATTCTCCTCCTGCATATTGGCGTCCTTGAGGTATGAGTTTTAATTGTTGTTGATTTATTGTATATGGCATCATGAGATATTTAACGATCTAAAAATTTTTATTGTTCCGCTGCGCCACTCTGATACGTTTTTACCGGTTTATTTTCCTACAATTGGTATCAGAGCCATCTCATGACTATGCCATGCACATAAATTAGACAATTACTTAGTCTTTTTATTTATGTATGGATTTGATATTTAGAGAGTGGCATTCTAGGGTTCCTTTATGTTGTTATCATGTATTATGTATAAAGTATGTGGTTATTTTAATTTCTTCAATTATTATAAGCATGCTTGTTTATACCGGTTATGGTTCCTTAGAATTTAGAAAAATTGTATCTAGGAATTTTTTATGTAACCATGGGAGCAGTTTATTAACACTGTAATTTTCCCATGGATATTAATTCTTGTCTCTTAGAATTTTTATGGTTAGAATTTTTGAACACCGGAAACGGTTTAAGAATTTTTTATGTAATTATTCTTGGAGGAGATTGAAGATTGAAGACCGTAATTTATTTTTCCCAAAAGTTAAATTTAATTTAAAGATTGAAATTTTGATTATGTGGAAAATTTCAATTTAATTGGGATTCAAATTAATTTTTGGAGATCCTAATAGGTAAATTGAAATATGGCACGAAAATCGAGACTCGACCCCTCGGGATAGGCCGACGGGCCTTGGTGGGGCTGCAGCCCCTACCCTCGGGCAGGATGGGGCTGCGGCAGCCCCTAAGCAGGCCCACACCACCCCGGCCGCAGGCTTGGCCTGCAGCCCAGGGTGGCCGTAGCCTGGGCGTGCAGCCTCTGGCTGCAGGCGCTGCTTGCAGCCTGTCGGCTGCTGCGCCCAGCCTGGGCGTGCAGCCTGGCGCTGCAGGCTTGGCCTGCAGCCCAGCAGGGATGCACATGGGGCGGTCGTGGGCTGCCAGCCCCTCCGGGGTTGGTGGCTGCCCACGGCGGCTGCCGCCTACGGGGGCGGCGGTCCGACGGTCGAAAAATCAGAAAATTTTGATTTTTAAATTTGAGATTTAATCATGTTTAAAAATATGTAATTAAAAATTTGAAATTTTTGAAATTACATATTATTACACATGATGTTTTAAAATTGTTTAAAATTCAAATTTGAAATTTAAATTTGAAATTCGAATTTGGAATTTGAATTTGAAATTTAAATTTTTAGGAGATTTAAATTTTAAATAATTCTTGGGATGAGAAATAAATGGAGAGGCTACATAGAGAAGGATACAAGAAGACGGAACAGAATTCAAGACCCAAAGAATGCTTTGGATGGAATTTTGTAATCTTTATTTTCTTTGTTCTAGGATAGAACCATAGCTTGGTTATTCTGTCAATTATTTTTTCTGTGATATGTCATGGATGTATAAATATGTATTGATAGATGTTTTGTATGCATATTTGATAACATGTCATATACGATAGGTAAGTGCCGCTCATACTATATTGATCATACATAATTTGTCAAAACTTGCATGTTTTTCAAAATATTGAGTGGGAGAGGGTTTCAAACAAAACCCACGGCCTCCATTGTTGATCCATATGTGAAAGCATGGTAACGCCTCGCGTCAGTTCTGACCTGACCACACCCCTCGGTAGGTGTTTACCGCCGCTGGTATACTAGATTGGATCTCCTATGTGGAAAACGTGTTCGGGTGTGATCCTATTCATGACCACCCCTCGGTGGCTTGGTAGGACGTGGATCGAGCTACGTAAACAATGGTTATACACTCAAGACTCGTCTAGTTATTAACCTTCCCTAGAAGCTCTGTTAACTAAACTGGTGGCCAAATAAGCGGTTATTAATATATGTCTTAACCTTGGAGGATTTAAGGTAACATATATTAATTGGACGGGGTCCATGTTCCGGCTATTTGTTCTCATGACTACCCCTCGGTGGCTTGAGGCAATAGGTGCTGAGAATTACCGTTGCAATGCTACATGTTTTTTCAAGTTTCATGTAGGAACATACTTGTATATTTTTATTTGCTAAATTATCTGTATATTTGCTTGGGCTTTGTAATGATGTCTAGTATAATTTTATTTCAGTTCAAAATGTCACCGACACCCCTCATTTCGATACTTACTGAAAATAAGTTGAATGGCGACAATTATAAAGATTGGAAAAGAAATCTATTAATAGTTCTCAGCTGCGAGAGACACAAGTTCGTATTGGACGAACCATGCCCACCTGGGCCCAAACCTGACACACCACTTGAGGAGGTCCCGGATGCCTATAATCGTTGGAGAGAATCCAATGAGATAGCTCGATGCTACATCCTTGCTAGCATGACGAGTGCTTTATAAAAGCAGCATGAGACTTATCAAGTTGCTGGGGAGATCATGGAAAATCTGGAGGACATGTTCGGAGGCCAAGAAAAATTGGCTCGACAGTCTGCAATCACCAGCATTATGAACTCCAAGCAAAAGGCGGGTGCTCCGGTGAAGGACCATATGATCACTCTAATGGGATTCTTCGCTGAGGCTGCCGAGAATGGTGCTGAGTTAGACTACAACACCCAGATCGAGATGGTGTTCAAGACTCTGTCTAAAGATTTTGTGGGGTTTAAGGCCGCATACAATCTGGCGACAAAGGAGTTAGGACTTACCGAGCTCATGAAGCAACTACAGGCTTATGAGCGGATGATCAGGGATGAGGATGTGGTCCGACCTAAAGGAGAGGCCAATTTGGCGGAATTTTCCAATCCCTCACGGAAGAGGAAGAGGCCAAATAAGAAGCAAGTGGCTTCCAGTTCTTCTAATCCTCCTGTCTCAGACGGGAAGAAAAAGAAGAAGAACAAGAAGCCAAAGGACCCTAAAAAGTCCAAATGCTTCCACTGTGGGAAGGTAGGTCACTTCAAGAAGGCTTGCCGGGAATTCCTAGCCTCCAAGGGCAAGGAAGGTAAGGAACTTCATTACTTAGAAGCGTGTTTGGTGGAAGAATCGAAAGACACATGGGTCATTGATTCGGGCGCCACTAATCATGTTTGTGTTTCTATGCAGGGGTTCATGGAAACGAGAAGTCTACATGATAGGAGCCTCTCGTTGCGGACTGGAGATGGTAGCTTTGTGGTGGCTGAGGCAGTGGGAGACGTTCATCTTTATTTTGATCAATTTAGGTTTATTTTATTGAAAGACTGTTTTTATGTTCCTAATTTTAGGAGGAACCTTATATCGGTAGCTTGTTTAATAAAGGATTCTTATTCAGTTTCTTTTAGTAAAAGAGTTGATATTCGTAGAAATAAGTCTTTTATCTGTTCTGGATGAATGGATGGAAACCTATATTTGATCAGACCAAAGATGTACTCACTGCTTGACACTGAATTAATTGATAACTCTAAAAGGTTGAAAGTTTCTCACTCTAACAAGGCGTATCTTTGGCATTTAAGACTTGGTCATATTAATCAAGATAGGATTCAAAGATTGGTGAAAGACGGTCCTCTGGAATCTCTGGAGGAGGTACGACTTCCCCAATGTGAGTCTTGTCTAGAGGGTAAGATGACTAAGAGGTCTTTTGGAGCTAAGGGTACGAGGGCACAGGAGCTCTTAGAAATTGTGCACACTGACGTATGTGGCCCCATGAACGTCACAGCACGAGGAGGGTTCGAGTACTATGTCTCTTTCATAGATGATTACTCGAGGTATGGATATGTGTATCTGATGCACCGCAAGAGCGAAACCTTTGATAAATTCAAAGAGTATCGTGCGGAAGTGGAAAAGCAATTGGATAAATCCATAAAGACACTTCGATCTGATCGAGGTGGCGAATACCTCTCCGATGAATTTCTAGGACATCTTGTAGAGAATGGGATATTATCCCAATTGACTGCACCTGGTACTCCACAACAGAATGGTGTAGCCGAAAGGAGAAACAGGACCTTATTGGATATGGTACGGTCCATGATGAGTTACTCAACGCTGCCATTATCATTTTGGGGACATGCTTTACAAACGGCGTGCTATATTCTGAACCAGGTTCCGAGCAAATCAATTCCTAGAACTCCGTATGAATTGTGGCGTGGCAGGAAGCCTTCCCTTGGACATATGAGAATATGGGGCTGCCCGGCACATGTACCGGATGGGGATGCGAAGAAGTTGGAACCAAGATCAGAATTGTGCATGTTTGTAGGGTATCCAAAGGGAACTAAAGGAGGTCTGTTCTATAACCCGAAGGAACAAAAGGTCATTGTCTCAACCCATGCTACATTCTTGGAGGAAAGTCACATGAATGACTTTAAGCCTCGAAGCAAAGTGGTGCTAGAGGAGTTATCGGGTGAAAGAACTGCTCTACAGATTTCGGTCTTGGACGCAAGTCCGAGTTCCAGTGAAAGACCTGCAGACGATCAACAATTTAGGATGCCTCGTCGTAGTGGGAGGGTTTCTAAGAAACCTAATTTCTTTATGTATGATGCTGAGGTATACCAGGCCGAGGCTCATGAGCATGAGGAAGATCCGGTCACATATGATGAAGCTATAAAGGATGTTGATTCTAGATCTTGGAAACAGGCTATGAACAATGAGATGGATTCTATGAAATCCAACTCTGTTTGGGAACTTGTAGATTTGCCGGATGGGATAAAACCCATTGGATGCAAATGGGTCTACAAAAGAAAGAAGGATGCGGAAGGGAGAGTGGAAACTTTCAAAGCTAGACTGGTTGCAAAGGGATACACGCAAAAGGCTGGAATCGATTACGAGGAAACCTTTTCGCCTGTTGCTATGCTGAAGTCTATCCGTATTCTTCTGTCCATTGCTGCGGCTCTCGATTACGAGATCTGGCAAATGGATGTCAAGACGGCATTCTTGAATGGCCATCTTGAAGAGTGTATCTATATGATACAGCCCGAAGGGTTCGTAGCAAAAGGCCAAGATAAGAAAGTCTGCAAGTTGCTTAGATCCATTTATGGATTAAAGCAGGCATCCCGCTCATGGAACCAGAGGTTTGATCAAGCGATTAAGACATTTGGTTTTGAGCAGAACGTTGATGAACCTTGTGTTTATAAACGTATTAAGGATGGAAAAGTGGTCTTTCTGATACTCTATGTCGATGATATACTACTCATTGGGAATGATGTAGGGAATTTATCATCGATCAAGCTTTGGTTACACCAACAGTTTGACATGAAGGACTTGGGAGAAGCTAATTATGTTCTAGGCATTCGTCTCTTCAGAGATCGAAAGAACAAAATGATAGCATTATCCCAAGCTTCATACATAGATAAAATAATTGACAAATATGCAATGCGAGAGGCAAAGAAAGGCTCACAACCTTCTATTGCTGGTTTAACTCTTTCATTGGATGACTGTCCCAAGACATCGGAAGAAAGAGAGCGTATGAGTAAGGTCCCTTATGCATCCGCTGTGGGTAGCCTTATGTACGCTATGCTTTGCACTCGCCCGGACATATGTTTTGCAGTAGGTATGGTGAGTCGATATCAAGCGAATCCTGGAACCAAGCACTGGCAAGCAGTAAAGCATATACTCAAGTATCTTAAGAGAACGAGGGATTATATGCTAGTGTATTCTGGAGGGGACCTAACACCCGTAGGATACACGGACTCAGACTTCCAGACTTGTAAGGATTCGAGGAAATCGACATCTGGATCAGTGTTTTTGCTCGGAGGAGGCGCCATTGTGTGGAGGAGCGTGAAGCAGGGCTGCACAGCTGACTCTACTATGGAGGCTGAGTATGTGGCTGCGGCTGAGGCATCTAAAGAAGTGGTTTGGCTCCCCAAGTTCTTTAGAGACCTTGAGGTCATTCCGGGTGTTGACAAGCCTATCACACTTTACTGTTATAATACAGGGGCTATTGCCAACACAAGGGAATCTCGGCACCACAAGAGGACCAAGCACATAGATCGGAGGTATCACATTATTAGAGGGCATGTGGAGACAGGACAAGTGGATGTATGTAAGATCTCGTCCGAGGACAACATCGCTGATCCCTTTACTAAGACTTTGGTAGCTAGAAGCTTTGAGAGGCATGTAGAGGCGATGGGGATGCGTAACATGGCACATCTGCTGGCTTAGGGTGTAATGACCGCCATTTTCATGACACCTACTTACCATGTAATAAGTCATTAAGGAATAAAATGGACATAATTTAATGTCTTTTAGTACAATTTAAGAAACACGGTCAAGTACATGATCGTGTAAGAGGCTGTGTACTGCTCAGATAGATGAATGTATTTCAAAGACATGGCCGTGTTGAGTAGTCTCAACTAGTACATGCTCGTGTCTGAAATGTACACGCCCGTGTTGCGTTGCACACACACGTGTAAGAGTCTGTGTAGAAGGCTGTGTAATGAGCCGAGAGCCACTGTAATGACTCTCATGAATTATGAAACTTAATTACTATGTAATGATGTAATTAAGTTAATAAGTACAGTGTGCTTTTCAGTTGAATGAATTAAACAGGAATAATAACGTTTAATTACTATTCATGCAATGAAAGGGGTAATCGACAGTGAAATCGGTCCACCCTATTATGTGAGTATGCGTTGAGACACGCAATATCAAGAAACCGGTCTAGACGACCATTTCATGATACAGAATTGATGAGCTAGTCATCAGTACGCTCAGACTGGTCATCTGAGCGCAGCAGTGATAATTGCCCTAATAGATGTACAGTATCGAGAAAAGTAGTCTAGATGACCTCTTCTCGCCCATAGACTGACAAAATCAAAGTCAGAACGCTCAGATTAGTCAGTCAGATAGTGAACAGTGATTTATGAATAGTGAGAAACGCAGTGTCAGGTTAGTGGCCAAGACGGCCTTAATCTGGCATAAAACTGATATATTAATAGTCAGCAGGCTCAATCTGGTCAATTGAGCATAAAATGTAGATTTTGTTTAAGGGATACGTAGTATCGGGATGAGGGTCAAGACGACCTTTTCTCGCCCCGAAACTGATATATTTAGACTCAGGACGCCCAAATTAGTCAATCGGGCACCTGACACGTTTTTCGAGACGGGGTCATGCAGATCCTGAAAACTGGTCCAGAAGACCTCAGATGGACGTAAAACTGATAAATTTGAAATCAGCACGTCCAAATTAGTCAAGAGAGACCGTGTTTGAAATTTCACGCGAAAACGCCTCGTTATGCGTGCACAGTGTCAACACAGTGTAGGCCTAACCACAGTATCAAGAAATTGGTCAAGATGACCTTTTCTTGATATAAAACTGATATATTTGGAATCAGAATGCTCAAATTAGTCATTTGAGCACAAAAAGTAATTTTTGACCGGGAACCATACAGTATCGGGAAACTGGTCGAGACGACCTCGGATGAAGATAAAATTGATATATTTGGGTTCAGCACGCCCAAATTAGTCAGTATAGCCTATCTTAAAATTTTTCAAAAAAAATTAGTATAAAGGAGGAAATTTTGGGGATTATAGGAAAATAGCCCCCATATTTTTCCAAATCACATCTTCTCCCTCCCATACCACACGAAGATGAACAGTGACCAACTATCGAATCCGGCCTCCGTTTTTGACACCGCCGGCACCATTGGAAAGCTCTCGACGAGCTGATTCCAACGGTGGGCCGAGTCGACCGAACCGATGCCGGAGCACGCCGCACGCGCCGCCCAAAGCCGCCGGTGGCCGAATTTTTCAAACCGCCGTATCTCCACCGTCCGACGTCCAAATGCCACGATTCCGGTCCCAATGGATTCGTGGTGAAGAGTAGAACAAAACCCAGGCTTCATTTCACGTCAACAGCCGCCGAATCGCGCCGCCCCAGGTTCGCCGTCGCCGTCGCCATCGCCGCCGTCGGATCTCGCTATTCCGGCGGAGTTGAGTTGCAAGGTCGGTGTCAAAATGCTCAGAACAACACGTAGATCAAAAGCCCCAAATCAATTTTGGACAACAACGCCGGAAAAATGAAGATCCAACGCCGCCGCCGTCGCCGACTTTTCGAGAGTCGATTTCCGGTGATAGGAGCCTCGATTCGTGAAATTGACACCACCAATGGGTTCCTCTCGTCGAGCTCTTCAAGATGGTGGTCGCCACTTCCATCGCCGCCGTGGTCAACGCCCGTCAACGGCCGGTCAACGCCGGTCAACGGCGGTCAACGCCGGTCAACGGCGACCTGGAGACCGAAAATTGAAGAATGGCCCGTTGGCCTATTTTCGACGTTCCGGACACATCCGCGGCATCGGATTTGCAAACTGGAGTTTCAAAAGTGAAGAACGACGATTCAAAGATTGCACGGTCGAGACCGAACGGTTCGTCCGACCGCCAACGGGAACGATTTTGGTAGTAGTGTTGATCTATTTATTCCTCAATTTAATATTGGAAATAATTATGTATTAATGACTTGAGGAATTGTAAGAAAAAAGGGTGAAATATCGAAAAAGAGAATGTGAGAAAATGTGAATATTTTTACGTAAAAAGCGGAGCTTTTACGTAAAAATTAGGCCTCTGGTTTAGTACGTGGCAGGTTAGAATAGGTTAGATGGTTTTGAGGCGTTTCCTAAACGCCGGAAACCCAAAAATTAAGCGGAAATGCTGCCGAAATTTCTAAAACGGCACAAAGGGGTATTTTAGGAAACGAGGGCTGAAAATGTGATCGGGATGGAAACCCGAGCTCCCTCGATGACCTAGGTCCGGGAAAGAAGGATGGACGTTGTGAGGATTAGTGAACCGCCCCATTAGAAATTTCGTAATGTAAGAAAACGACCCCTATGTCAGAATAGTACCACCCGAGGGACGGGTGCGATCGAAGTATAAAATTTGGGGCGATTACATCGGTAACGGTAACCCGATAGGCTAAATGGTCATACGAGAGGTATTCAGTCAGTTGACTGGTCGGTTAGCCAGTCAAGGACCAAGTCGGAATGGGATAGTGAGAGACAGTGATTAATTTGTCAAGTAGACAAATTAATCAAGCACGATTAAAAATTAGACATCAAAATTTCCCAAAGTAGAGCGGTTGGGTACCGATAGGCATCGGTACCACACAATGATAAGTTTATTAGTTCCTAACGATAGAGTGACCTAAGAGCGATGTTAATTAATTTATTGGGTAAATAAATTAATTAACAATGATTAGAAAATCAAATTCTTAAGAAGAGGGCAATTAGTACCGATAAGGATCGGTACCACATAACGAGAATTTTTGTTAGTCACTAATGACCACGGTGACCTAAGAGTGAATGTTAATGTAATGCATTATGATTACAGGGAGGTACCTGTATTGTGACGAAGGCGAGAGTATAAACTGTCTGCTGACAGGTAAGTACAACTCCGCCTACAGCATGGATAAAATGAATTTAAAATGATGCTTTTCCAGTATTTTAAGTATGTATCTTGCACACGATGCTGCACAGCATACATAAGAGCATATAGTTTCACAATCGAGTAGATTGATGAAAGAACAAGATAGAAGCCATAGATCCCTACCGCGTAGGATTGGGGACAGCTTAGAGAAGCGTATGGCTAGAACAGTTAAACAAGATGGAAATAAATAGGTGTGTCGTACCGGCTCCTTCAGTCGAAGGGGTTTCCAGTTAAAGAAAGTTCAGGCCACAAGTTGAGCATCAGTTGATAGCTCTTCGGCATTAGTTGACCTCGGGCGTTACCGTTGGTCTGCGCGCACACGGTACTGACACATGGGCCCTAAATAGACAAGAAAAGAAAAGAGAAATTTGAAGCATAAATGAACATAACCGGACCATGCATTAGTTATAGTTCGTTATGCTTTCTTTTTCAGTAGAGTGCATACAGTACACGATGCTTCTGTCATGCATAAAGTATGTGAAGTTTTATATTCAGTGTTATGACATGTTATGTGATGACATGATATGTGAACTGATATGTGATATGCTTATATGGTATGTGATTTATTAAGTGATATATGTCATGCTTATGATTTTAAGTATGTGCTATGTTTTAAACATGTTTTGCGGTTAACATGTTGTACTTACTGGGCGTAAAGCTCACGGAGTGTGTTCATGCTGTAGGTAAGCATCCTATAGCGTAAACATCAGGGGACGATGATGGTGGCGGAGGTGGATGTGAGGATGAGGTTATGGATACACCGCGAGTATTCTTCCGCACAGTATGAGTAAATAATATTTTGAATGGTGACAGTTAAATAGTATTTTGAATAGTAAAGGTTAAACGGTATTTTAGAACAGTAAACAGTATATGTACGAGTAGTATATTTAAATAGTATCTGGTGAATAGTAATCAGATAAACAAGTATATAATTATGTATGTATAATTGAAATCCTTATGTTTTTCAAATTCCGCATTTTAATAGTATGCGTACGTGAATAGTAAGTACGTACGCGTATTTAAAAAAAAAAAAAATTTCCCTCTAAATTTATGGTATTAAAATTCAGCAAGTTTAAGTATCGGTTTTAAAGAAGAAGTATAAGTAAAAGCTAAAGAAGCAAGTAATAGAGTTTACAGTTACGGTCCGGGCCGCTGAGGGCACGGGGCGTCACAGTTGGTATCAGAGCGGTTTCCTGCCATCCTACTTCACATCACCGCATGCCTACCTCATCTGTCCAAGTAAGTTAGTTTTATTTTTTTAGTCGGTAAATGTTTATCTATTGAAGATAACATTTTATAGTAATGAGACGACGAAATCTATGATGGCGAGGACAAGCTGAAAAGATGCTGAGATCATTATACGAAAAATCACGACCGTGCAGTGCTAGAGAACTGTTCAGAGAAAGAACATGGATTGCTGCTCGAGTTGTACCGATCTTCAGGGCTAGTTGTCCACTAAGTTTTGAATGGCAAACAGTACTCCTGCACTCCATGAGAATGTCAGGACTGGTTTCGCATTATCAAAGTGATTCCCCGATTGTACGCCATTGATCAGGATAACTGAGTCCTGTTGGCTGTTGATATCTCTCAGGAAGATACTCTCGTGTGTATCGGGATCCTTATGACCAGGATGAGCTCTTAACTGTGTCGAGTTTCGCCATACCACGATCGAGCCAATCTCTGAGAGCAGTCCAGCATCAGCTCCAGTTTTTCTCTATGGGCAAGCAGGGAGTGAAACCGCCTAAGTTCTCTAGAGTTATGGATATACGAGAATTTGTTCATCGGACTGAAAGATTGCAGCTGATGTCCGACGATACAGTTCTAACGTATGCTGTTTACTACAAGGAACCGAAATGGACTTCTACAATACATGCCGAGACAAAAGTGGATCAAGACAGGAGAAGACCCAAAGAGAGAAAGAGACCTTGCCAAACAGAATTAGAAGAGCAATCAAGCAGGACTAGCAAGCCTTATCAAGGAGATAGTGAACGCCGAGAGAAAAGTGCTCAACCCCGGGAACCCTACACAAGCCCAAGGCATTATAGCAGCCGCCATTATGGAGGGTGACCCGGTAGAACCAGCACCCCAACTGGTCGATGAAGAGTTCACGGCCGAGCACCAGTCAGAAGTACACGAGGGCAATAGGGAGCCGATAGAGAACCCTGAACCAGCCCGTATGTCTCCTGAACACCCTATGAAAGAGGAAGATAACGAGACTCTTTCCGACGCCCATCTCGACGATGAGGGAGAGGAGATCCCCAACCGCTTTAGTAATGACGAATAGATGGGGATGTACGAACCCCAAGTCATCATAGCCAGCGATGACGAGGTCAGTTTCGACTGAGAAGAAGAGGAGAACCCAGAGGAATTCTCACTTAGCGATAGTGACAATGAGGAGATGCCTGATACTGAATCAGGATTGTCCTTCCAATAGTAGTAACCCTTCTGCGGGAATGTTAGTTATGAAAATATATAGAGGGAAGCAGCAGCTCTCCCCCGTCAGTTGTAGCACAATGTACTTGTTGGGATCGTATAGGGGAAGTGTGTGTCACTCCCACTGAACTAGAATCTTGAATATATGTATATATATTATGTGAAATATATTATGAGATAAGTAGTAAAGCTTTGCCCTAGGGGCCAGATATAATTTTTTTCCACAGTGTGAGTATGATATGACAGAAAGTGCAGGACGAATCCTAGCACTCAGACGATGTCCCAATACAATGCGGTAATTGTATTGAACATCACAGTATGAGAGAAAGAAAGATGGATATAGTGTGTATATTTATATCCATAATGTTTAAGTAAGATTGTTAAGTAAGAAAGAAAATGATATGTGATACGAGTCCCAAGTACAGAATTTAAGAGACTTATATTTTCCTTTTTCGCTGTACGATAGGGTTACATAGGAAAACATGGCAAGAACGAGAGCTTAGTTAAACCCAGCATCCCGAGAGGATGAGTTGATAGCACAGATTGTAGCCATGCGAGAGATAATGGAGAACCAGCAGCGGGAGCTAAACCAGCTTAGAGAGCAGCTGGGCCAGCAACCCCAGGCACCACAGTCAGTAGAGACGCCAGCACAGGAGGCTCTAGCAGCCCCAGAAACTCTAAGGGAACAAGCAGCTCCTCCAGCCCAGGAGGCACTAGCGCCTATAGTAATGGCTACTCTCATAACAGCAATTGTTTTTTTTTTTTTTTTTTTTTTTTTTGCCAATCCCTAGGGAAGGCGACTTGTATGAAAGATTCCGACGCATGAAAGCGTTAGAATTCTTAAGAATCACCAACCCTATAGAGGCCGATGATTGGCTAACGGATATCCAAGTAATCTTGGATTTTATAGGGTTAACAGATAGAGAAAGAAAGTGATGTGCACATCCTTCACCCTGCGCAATGTGGCGCGTTAGTGGTGGAAGATGGTAACCATTAGGAGGAACATTAGAGAGATGAGCTGGAGCGATTTCATTGAGGAATTCAAGGAGACGTACTTCAACAAGGAAGCACTAGCAGCGCAGTAAGACGAGTTCAACAACCTGCGCAAAGGTAGTATGACTGTTATGGAGGCAGTCAAGAAGTTTGAGCAGCTGGCTCAACTTTTTCCAGATTTAGTACCGACTAAAATGAGAGAGTCAGACGAATGCTGAAGATGTTCAAAATGGAAATCGCAGTTTAGGTCTGTAGCCGAAGCCACGGACCAGTGACACTAGCAGAATGTGTCAGCAAGGCTATCTGAACTGAGTACTGATCGGTTCATGAGAAGGAACGAAAGGCGCAGAATTTTAAGGCACGAAAGGAGGAGAAAACGCAAGCTGAGCAGGCTCAGGGGAAGTAAAACCCCGAGTTACAACACAGAGGACAGAATGTGGGAACCGGCCAGAATAGTAGGCATTCCCATAATAACAACAAGAGAAAAGGGGAATTAAGGCAATCAAGATTCACAGGAGAATTTCCCCCAGAAGAGAAACGACCAGGAAGGAAATGATAGCCAACTCGATGTGCACGAAATGCGGAAAGAGGCACTCAGGAGAATGTAAGCAAGGAGTAAGTGGTTGTTTCATCTGTGGCAAGAAAGGCCACTATGCCAAAAAAAAAAAAAAAAAAGCTTAGGACACAACGTTGTCATAAACTGTTGAAGGCGAAAAATCATTTTCGAACCAATCGGATGTGAAAAGTTCATCTACAAGGGTTTGTCGCCAGAGCAACCAAAGACGATGATATCAGCAGTGAAGGCTCGCGAGATACAATCCAGTGGATGCACGGACTTCCTAGTATACGTAGCAGATAAGACTCAAGGAATAGAGATAGGACCCGACAACGTACCGATAGTCAGGGAATTCATGGAGATATTTCTAGAAGATCTTGCAGGACTCCAACCAGAGCGCAGGATCTCGTTCGAGACTGAACGTCTACTAGAATCAGCCCCATCTTTGAAGCCCCCTACAGAATAGGCCCTATAGAGCTAAAGGAGCTCCAAGCCCAGCTAAAGGACTAAATAGATAAGGGATTCATGCGATAGAGCTATTCACCCTGGAGAGCACCCATACCATTCGTGAAGAAGAAAGATGGACCACTGAGAATGTGCATCGACTACAGAGAGTTGAACAGGATTACGATTAAGAATAAGCATCTGTTGCCGCGAGTTGACGATCTATTTGATCAGCTCCGAGATGCTGCAATGTCCTCGAAGATCGATCTACGTTCAGGGTACCATCAACTACGAATTAGGAAAGAAGATGTACCCAAAACAGCCTTTCAAACGCGGTACGGACATTATGAGTTTCTGTTCGTGTCGCTCAGATTGACGAACGCACCAGCAACTTTCATGAACTGGATGAACCGCATGTTCAAGGACTATTTGGATAAGTTTGTCATTGTGTTCATCGATGACATACTTATACACTCTAAGACGAAGGAAGAGTACGAAGAGCACTTAATTATCATTTTGCGCATGCAACAGGACCATCAGTTATACACCAAGTTCTCCAAGTACGAGTTTTGACTGGAGAAGGTCCATTTTCTAGGTCACGTAGACCCCAAGGAAGGAGTATCTGTGGACCCGATGAAAATTGATGCAGTTAGCGCGTGGCCAGCTCAGAGGAACGTAACGGGAATTCACAGTTTCTTTAAACTAACAGGATGTTACCTACACTTAGTCGAAGGCTACTCAAAGTTAGCTGCTTCGCTCACAGCGCTCACCAAGAAGGGAAAGAGATATAAGTGAATCGACAAGTGCAAGGAAAGCTTTCAAGAGCTGAAATGAAGACTCATAAGCACTCCAATGCTGACCATTTCAAGGGTTGGTCAAGGAAGCTTTGTGATTTAAGCGCCGCATCTAAAACCAAGTTGGAAACTGTATTGATGCAGAGTGGTAGAGTAGTCGCGTATGCTTCACGACAACTCAAAAACCTTGAGAAGAGCTACCCAACGCGTGATCTGGAGCTAGTAGCGATAGTTTTTACGATAAAAGCATGGAGGCACTACCTGTACAGAGTCACGTGCGAGATTTACATCGACCACTAGAGTCTCAAATGTATCTTCACGCAGAAAGAGCTCAACATGAGGCAGCGTAGATGGCTAGAGTTGGTAAGGATTACGACCGTGAGATCCTATACCATCCGGGGAAAGCCAATAAAGTGGTCAATGCGTAGAGTCAGAAGTATATTACTATGCCTATGGCTATTAGTGCCTTGTCAAGAGCGCTACAAAGGAGTTATGCTACAGCGAGATCAAGATTTTGATAGGGAGATTGTCTGAGATGACCCTCCAATCGACGCTCCAAGAAGAGATCAAGATCGGTCAAGATTTTGATTTGTCCCTGCTCAAGTCCAAAAAGGAAGCTATAGAGGACAATGGTTCAGAGTTTAAGATCCTTAAGGACGACATACTCTACTACAGAGATAGAGTGTGTGTTCTAAAAGATGAAGAACTCAAGAAGCGAATCCTTTTGGAACCTTACGAGACATCATATTCTGTACATCCGGTGGCGAATAAGATGTACAAGTACCTGAAGGAAAGCTTTTGGTGGCTTGGAATGAAGAATGACATTGTCGAGTTCGTCGCCAGATGCCTTACGTGCTAGAAGGTTAAGGCAGAACACCAGCGCCTAGCAGGATAATCATAGAAAATTAAGCTACCCGAGTAGAAATGGGACCAGATTACGATGAATTTCGTAGTCGGATTGTCGAAGATGTCAAACGATAATGACGCAATCTGGGTGATTGTAGATAGACTGACGAAATCAGCTAGATTTTTAGCAATGAAAGTTAGCTACTCGGTGGAACGACTAGTAGAAATCTATGCGGCATAGTTCGTGAAACGGCACGGAATACTAGAGTCGATCGTCTCAGATCGTAGTGGATGCTTTACCTCCAGATTTTGGCGAAGTGTTCAAGCCGCATTACGGTCCAAGTGAGAGTTCAGCACAGCATTTCATCCTCAGACCGACAATTAGTCTGAGAGGACCATACAGATGTTAGAGGACATGTTGAGACCTGCGTCCTAGACTTCAAAGGAAATTGGAATCAGAAGCTACCATTGAGCGAGTTCTCATACAACAGCAACTACCATTCCTAGATAGGAATGGCACCGTACGAGACACATTGTGGAAGGAAATGCAGATCTCTGGCTCATTAGTACGAGTCTGGAGAAAAACGACTAGTTAGCTCGGACATCATCAAGAATACCATGGCAGACGTGAAGCTGATACGAGAAACGTTAGATACAGCGCAAAGTCGACAGAAAAATTTTGACGATAAGCGCTATAGACCCCTTGAGTTTCAAGTAAGAGACTTGGTCTTTATCAAGGCGGCACCCATGAAAGGGGTGGTGCATTTCGAAAAGAAAAGAAAGCTCAGTCCTAAGTACATAGGACCCTTGAGATAATAGAGAAAGTCGGGAAGGTGGCTTATAGACTAACGCTTCCTCCCGAGTTAGCTATAGTGCACAACATCTTTCACGTCTTGATGCTGAAGAAGTACGTGCCAGACAGCTCTCATGTTCTTAGCCAAGAATCCGTTGTAGTATACGCTGATCCGACGTACGAGGAGAGACCCGTGCGGATCCTAGTCAGAGAGGAGAAGGTACTTAGGAATAAAGTATACCGCTAGTAAAAGTGTTGTGACAGAATCATAGTGTTGAGGAAGCCACATAAGAATGGGAAGAAGACATGAGAAGAGACTTCCTGGAATTATTCTAATTTTCGAGGACGAAAATTTTGTAAGGGGGGTAGGTTGTAATGACCGCCATTTTCATGACACCTACTTACCATGTAATAAGTCATTAAGGAATAAAATGGACATAATTTAATGTCTTTTAGTACAATTTAAGAAACACGGTCAAGTACATGATCGTGTAAGAGGCTGTGTACTGCTCAGATAGATGAATGTATTTCAAAGACATGGCCGTGTTGAGTAGTCTCAACTAGTACATGCTCGTGTCTGAAATGTACACGCCCGTGTTGCGTTGCACACACACGTGTAAGAGTCTGTGTAGAAGGCTGTGTAATGAGCCGAGAGCCACTGTAATGACTCTCATGAATTATGAAACTTAATTACTATGTAATGATGTAATTAAGTTAATAAGTACAGTGTGCTTTTCAGTTGAATGAATTAAACAGGAATAATAACGTTTAATTACTATTCATGCAATGAAAGGGGTAATCGACAGTGAAATCGGTCCACCCTATTATGTGAGTATGCGTTGAGACACGCAATATCAAGAAACCGGTCTAGACGACCATTTCATGATACAGAATTGATGAGCTAGTCATCAGTACGCTCAGACTGGTCATCTGAGCGCAGCAGTGATAATTGCCCTAATAGATGTACAGTATCGAGAAAAGTAGTCTAGATGACCTCTTCTCGCCCATAGACTGACAAAATCAAAGTCAGAACGCTCAGATTAGTCAGTCAGATAGTGAACAGTGATTTATGAATAGTGAGAAACGCAGTGTCAGGTTAGTGGCCAAGACGGCCTTAATCTGGCATAAAACTGATATATTAATAGTCAGCAGGCTCAATCTGGTCAATTGAGCATAAAATGTAGATTTTGTTTAAGGGATACGTAGTATCGGGATGAGGGTCAAGACGACCTTTTCTCGCCCCGAAACTGATATATTTAGACTCAGGACGCCCAAATTAGTCAATCGGGCACCTGACACGTTTTTCGAGACGGGGTCATGCAGATCCTGAAAACTGGTCCAGAAGACCTCAGATGGACGTAAAACTGATAAATTTGAAATCAGCACGTCCAAATTAGTCAAGAGAGACCGTGTTTGAAATTTCACGCGAAAACGCCTCGTTATGCGTGCACAGTGTCAACACAGTGTAGGCCTAACCACAGTATCAAGAAATTGGTCAAGATGACCTTTTCTTGATATAAAACTGATATATTTGGAATCAGAATGCTCAAATTAGTCATTTGAGCACAAAAAGTAATTTTTGACCGGGAACCATACAGTATCGGGAAACTGGTCGAGACGACCTCGGATGAAGATAAAACTGATATATTTGGGTTCAGCACGCCCAAATTAGTCAGTATAGCCTATCTTAAAATTTTTCAAAAAAAATTAGTATAAAGGAGGAAATTTTGGGGATTATAGGAAAATAGCCCCCATATTTTTCCAAATCACATCTTCTCCCTCCCATACCACACGAAGATGAACAGTGACCAACTATCGAATCCGGCCTCCGTTTTTGACACCGCCGGCACCATTGGAAAGCTCTCGACGAGCTGATTCCAACGGTGGGCCGAGTCGACCGAACCGATGCCGGAGCACGCCGCACGCGCCGCCCAAAGCCGCCGGTGGCCGAATTTTTCAAACCGCCGTATCTCCACCGTCCGACGTCCAAATGCCACGATTCCGGTCCCAATGGATTCGTGGTGAAGAGTAGAACAAAACCCAGGCTTCATTTCACGTCAACAGCCGCCGAATCGCGCCGCCCCAGGTTCACCGTCACCGTCGCCATCGCCGCCGTCGGATCTCGCTATTCCGGCGGAGTTGAGTTGCAAGGTCGGTGTCAAAATGCTCAGAACAACACGTAGATCAAAAGCCCCAAATCAATTTTGGGCAACAACGCCGGAAAAATGAAGATCCAACGCCGCCGCCGTCGCCGACTTTTCGAGAGTCGATTTCCGGTGATAGGAGCCTCGATTCGTGAAATTGACACCACCAATGGGTTCCTCTCGTCGAGCTCTTCAAGATGGTGGTCGCCACTTCCATCGCCGCCGTGGTCAACGCCCGTCAACGGCCGGTCAACGCCGGTCAACGGCGACCCGGAGACCGAAAATTGAAGAATGGCCCGTTGGCCTATTTTCGACGTTCCGGACACATCCGCGGCATCGGATTTGCAAACTGGAGTTTCAAAAGTGAAGAACGACGATTCAAAGATTGCACAGTCGAGACCGAACGGTTCGTCCGACCGCCAACGGGAACGATTTTGGTAGTAGTGTTGATCTATTTATTCCTCAATTTAATATTGGAAATAATTATGTATTAATTATGGTTTAATGACTTGAGGAATTGTAAGAAAAAAGGGTGAAATATCGAAAAAGAGAATGTGAGAAAATGTGAATATTTTTACGTAAAAAGCGGAGCTTTTACGTAAAAATTAGGCCTCTGGTTTAGTACGTGGCAGGTTAGAATAGGTTAGATGGTTTTGAGGCGTTTCCTAAACGCCGGAAACCCAAAAATTAAGCGGAAATGCTGCCGAAATTTCTAAAACGGCACAAAGGGGTATTTTAGGAAACGAGGGCTGAAAATGTGATCGGGATGGAAACCCGAGCTCCCTCGATGACCTAGGTCCGGGAAAGAAGGATGGACGTTGTGAGGATTAGTGAACCGCCCCATTAGAAATTTCGTAATGTAAGAAAACGACCCCTATGTCAGAATAGTACCACCCGAGGGACGGGTGCGATCGAAGTATAAAATTTGGGGCGATTACATCGGTAACGGTAACCCGATAGGCTAAATGGTCATACGAGAGGTATTCAGTCAGTTGACTGGTCGGTTAGCCAGTCAAGGACCAAGTCGGAATGGGATAGTGAGAGACAGTGATTAATTTGTCAAGTAGACAAATTAATCAAGCACGATTAAAAATTAGACATCAAAATTTCCCAAAGTAGAGCGGTTGGGTACCGATAGGCATCGGTACCACACAATGATAAGTTTATTAGTTCCTAACGATAGAGTGACCTAAGAGCGATGTTAATTAATTTATTGGGTAAATAAATTAATTAACAATGATTAGAAAATCAAATTCTTAAGAAGAGGGCAATTAGTACCGATAAGGATCGGTACCACATAACGAGAATTTTTGTTAGTCACTAATGACCACGGTGACCTAAGAGTGAATGTTAATGTAATGCATTATGATTACAGGGAGGTACCTGTATTGTGACGAAGGCGAGAGTATAAACTGTCTGCTGACAGGTAAGTACAACTCCGCCTACAGCATGGATAAAATGAATTTAAAATGATGCTTTTCCAGTATTTTAAGTATGTATCTTGCACACGATGCTGCACAGCATACATAAGAGCATATAGTTTCACAATCGAGTAGATTGATGAAAGAACAAGATAGAAGCCATAGATCCCTACCGCGTAGGATTGGGGACAGCTTAGAGAAGCGTATGGCTAGAACAGTTAAACAAGATGGAAATAAATAGGTGTGTCGTACCGGCTCCTTCAGTCGAAGGGGTTTCCAGTTAAAGAAAGTTCAGGCCACAAGTTGAGCATCAGTTGATAGCTCTTCGGCATTAGTTGACCTCGGGCGTTACCGTTGGTCTGCGCGCACACGGTACTGACACATGGGCCCTAAATAGACAAGAAAAGAAAAGAGAAATTTGAAGCATAAATGAACATAACCGGACCATGCATTAGTTATAGTTCGTTATGCTTTCTTTTTCAGTAGAGTGCATACAGTACACGATGCTTCTGTCATGCATAAAGTATGTGAAGTTTTATATTCAGTGTTATGACATGTTATGTGATGACATGATATGTGAACTGATATGTGATATGCTTATATGGTATGTGATTTATTAAGTGATATATGTCATGCTTATGATTTTAAGTATGTGCTATGTTTTAAACATGTTTTGCGGTTAACATGTTGTACTTACTGGGCGTAAAGCTCACGGAGTGTGTTCATGCTGTAGGTAAGCATCCTATAGCGTAAACATCAAGGGACGATGATGGTGGCGGAGGTGGATGTGAGGATGAGGTTATGGATACACCGCGAGTATTCTTCCGCACAGTATGAGTAAATAATATTTTGAATGGTGACAGTTAAATAGTATTTTGAATAGTAAAGGTTAAACGGTATTTTAGAACAGTAAACAGTATATGTACGAGTAGTATATTTAAATAGTATCTGGTGAATAGTAATCAGATAAACAAGTATATAATTATGTATGTATAATTGAAATCCTTATGTTTTTCAAATTCCGCATTTTAATAGTATGCGTACGTGAATAGTAAGTACGTACGCGTATTTAAAAAAAAAAAAAATTTCCCTCTAAATTTATGGTATTAAAATTCAGCAAGTTTAAGTATCGGTTTTAAAGAAGAAGTATAAGTAAAAGCTAAAGAAGCAAGTAATAGAGTTTACAGTTACGGTCCGGGCCGCTGAGGGCACGGGGCGTCACATAGGGCAAGTGGGAGATTGTTAGGAAATGCCCTAAGTATTAAAGACATTTTGATGTATTCATTTTGAACTGGATAATAAAATTATACATAGAGGTTATTCATTACATTGCTATCTGTCCTCGTCTTATTTACATGTTAAAGTAAATGTAAGCAAATATGGCTCACTGACTGCTTGTGTTAAAACTGTTAGAACGTTGCATGCAATGGACTTTTGTATGCGAGAAGACAATGTTCTAAAGTTAACAGTCTAAACTATGGTCTGTAGTCTATGGGGTTAGACCGAGCATCTAACTCATGTTAAGACTATTATGTTGTCTAAAGCCTTAGAGGGGACGGTTTGTCTTGACTGTCTGGAGCTGGACTCCCAAGTAGAGACATGGATATGTTACTCGGTGGTGACATATTAGACCGGGACTAAAGCGTGATTGATCTACGTAGTCCGCTATGAGTGGATCAATTTGCTTTTGACGTTCATTGTGCAATAACCTTAATCCTGAGTAAATGAACTACTTCATTTATATGACTTGTGTACTTTGATGTTCCAATGGCTAAAGCGTCTCAGAGGTAGTAAGCTTATAGACCGGTTCGTTGGGTGCATGACTTGTATACGATGAAGGGTTTGTTTGCAGATATCGGAATCATAGCTCTGAGGAGTTAAAGGTATCCTCTTAAAGGCATTATACTGAATGTGAAAATGGACAAGGCCTTGGGTCGTCTGCTGGGCGGATGACTTCTTATTCACATATGGTGAATAATCATTTTCTTGATTCGGTAGTATAATGGAACTTTAAGATAGCCTGATCAGTAGGATTAAACGGACTTTGACCTAAGGCTGATCATGGATATCATATGAGGGTTTTGCATATATGACAAGGTCATTGGATGGTAGCTCGTCACAGGCTTACGTAATACGGTATATAATTGGGAGTTCAGTTTCAGGTTTATAGTGGTGTGACTCTGAAATTAGTGATCATATGATTGAGTTGTTTGGTACAGAATGATGATCATATGGAATCACGGGAGCCCGATTATATATGTCCAATCAGTCCCTCTACTAGCTCCACATAATTCCTTAACGTTTGGCAAATTGATTTGTGTATGCTATTGGCTAGTTTATTATGCATGGATGGTGATGACACAGGATTAGGATGGTAGACAAGATTCTCTCCGGTTGGATTCAGATTTTGTTTTGGATAATAGAGTACACAATTATTCGAACTCCAAATAAAGTTGCCATGATTTTATTTGAGATTGGATTGGAGTTGTAGAAAATTATCCATGAGAACAAGAATATGAAACACAACCGTTTTGTGGAATTTGAAATTTGAATTTTGAAATTTGAAATTTGAATTTTGAAATTTGAAATTTGAAATTTGAATTTGAAATTTGAATTTGAAATTTGAATTTGAAATTCGAATTTGAAATTTGAATTTGAAATTTAAATTTGAAATTTGAAATTTGAAATTTGAAATTTGAATTTGAAATTTGAATTTGAAATTTGAAATTCAAATTTTGAATCACAGTCCAAGTAGGATTCGAATTTGTTGTGGAAAATCCACAAGGTTTGAAATTCGAATTTGAGTTGGATTTGGAGAGGATAATCTTGTTAGAATCCTACTTGAATTTTGAATCCAAATCCCAACAAAAGTGGGCGAATTTTTTGAGGATAATCCTCAATGGAAAATTCGGTTTTTTGTGGATAAGATTCAAGGGAAAATTCAAGTTTCAATCCTAGTTGAATTTGGATTCTCTCCTTCCTTAAAAGTGGCCGAAATTTTGGAGCCTTGATCCTAGGAAATTCGGTTATTTTTGGATAAGGTTGAGATGAGATTTAGCTTGACAAATCCTAGTGGAATTTTGATTCTTCCTTATCCTAAAAGTAGCCGAAAATTTGGAGAAGATTTTCTCCTAAAGATTTCGGATTTTTTGGTTGAAAAAGGGAGATAAAATTCTAGTTAAAATCTTGTTTAGATTTGGATTGGATTTATCCTAGGAAAACCGAATTTAATTGTGGAGATTCTCCCTTGGAAAATTCGGATTTTTTGGCTTGGATAAGGGAAAATATCTTTTCCTAATCCAATTCAAATTCAGAGATTCACCTCATACAGGTCTATAAATAGAGGTCCTGCCACTCCAGTTCTCTCAGACCACAGACTCTCAGATGAGCAGGCTTATTGTTGCACAGCTCATCGTGACAATAAAGTTCTTTAGAGATCTGGGTGGTCGGAAGAAGAGTAGTAGTGCTAGCATACCGATCGAGGTTCAGAGTGCCCACACACTCAGCCATTCGGGAATTGGAGAATAGTAGAGAAGGCTAGTTGGTTGAAGCCTCCGGTCATTCTCCTCCTGCATATTGGCGTCCTTGAGGTATGAGTTTTAATTGTTGTTGATTTATTGTATATGGCATCATGAGATATTTAACGATCTAAAAATTTTTATTGTTCCGCTGCGCCACTCTGATACGTTTTTACCGGTTTATTTTCCTACATAGTGGACATTCCAGTTGTTGGTGGACGCCAACATATTGGGGTGAGAGTTTCGGCTCGGGCAGTACAGGCATTTCGAGCTAGCAGTCCTCCTATGTTCGACGGTGGACGACAGTCGATGGAGACCAAGGACTAGCTCCATGCCGTAGAGAGGATTATGGTGATATGCGACATTGATCGAGATATGTGGATCCAGTTGGCAATCAGTATGTTTCAGGGAGACGCTCGAGTGTTCTGGCAATATTGCGACCAGGAGATTTTATTGGGATTCAGTTGGGCTGAGTTCTGTCAGCGATTGGCTGATCAGTTTCCACCGAGAGATCCAACACCTGCTCCAGCACCTCCAGAGAGATGAGAGGCTGATACACCTGCGTATCCAGGATTTGATGAGGTCAGGGACTACATTCTCCAGACAGAGAAGATGGTCATGCTGTCTGGTTAGACGGTGATGTCTTATGCAGCACGATTTGAGGAGACCATCAGGAGAAGATGTCCGTTGCCCAACCTCACTGAAGCAAACTGCTGCGAGCTGTTCTGGAAAGGTTTACCCTTGGAGTTGAGACAGAGGGTAATCAAGCCGTTTCCTCCGACGCTCCAAGAGTTCGTGGTGACGATCAGGACGATTGAGAGAGAGATTCTGATCGAGCATCTGACGCAGAGTCGATGCGAGACACTGGGTCAAGATGAGATGTTTGCACGCATCTTCGGACCGAGAAGAATGATGAATGATCATGAGGCTGGACCGTCTAGACCACGAAGAGGTGATGACTCTGGACAGGGAGTATTACCTAGGAGTGGTGATGACTCAGATGATACTAATGACGATGAGGATCCGGAAGAATATCCTCTAGTCCCAGATGCGGGGAATGAGTGACCAGTAGATATGTATATATGTACATAAGTAGCTTAGAGAAAAGCTCTTTTGTATAGACTTGTGGCCAAGATGTATAAACGGCCGATGTATATATGACTGGTGATGATTATGTATGACATATAAATGTTTTGCTATGAATGAAATATCAAAATGATTATATGTTGTACGATGATGTGTTACGATGATGTGGCTTTACATTACCCTAAATTTCGTGAGTTGATATGATTTTACGAATGTGGTTATGGAAAAGCTAACGGTGAATTATTATGCCATAATAGGACAATAGGTAAGATGGTGGATTTGCGTAATCGACCAGAAGGACGAGAGTGACGTCCTGATATTATGGAGAGACTGGATCAGATACAAGCTTTATTAGAAGCTCAGATGCAAGAGAATGCAAATCTGAGGTGACGGGTAGAGGAACTAGAACAGAGACAAGGCTCTGAGGGTACCCAAGTAGAACAAGAAGCTGAGGTAGATCCGGTTATTCCTCCAGCTGCTGTGAATGAGAGAGTTCCTGAACCACAACCAGTATTGAATCTGGAACCCCTCTATGAAAGATTCAGGAGCATGAGGCCGCCAGAATTTGAAGGGTCTACAAATCCCTTAGAGGCTGAAGACTGGTTGTCGTCATTACAAGTGATGATGGAGTTCATGAACCGAACCGACCGAGAGAAGGTTGCATGTGCGTCTTTTGTGCTGAGAAAAGATGCTCGATTTTGGTGGGACATAGTGCGAATGAGGAGAGACGTGTCTTCCATGAGTTGGGCGGAATCTCTAGAAGAATTTAACCAGAAATATTACTACCCTGCATCTCTGAGGCAGCAACAGAAAGAATTCTCAGAGTTGACACAAGGGAACATGTCGGTAAGCGAAGTCTGCCAAAAGTTCGATCAGCTATCCCGTTTGTGCCCTTATGTGGTCCCTACTGAGAGGGAAAAGATACAGAAAATGATCGGGATGTTCAGGCCGGAAATTGCTGCATTGGTAGATACTGGTCAGGTACCACATACTTCTGTAGCAGATTGTGTGAGTCGGGCCATCAGGGCTGAGTTTCATGTAGGCTGACAGAAAGAGGAAAGAGAGAAACACTGGGAGGCAAAGAAGAAGGAGAGGGCTTTAGCGAAGTCTACGCAAGTTGGTCAATTGAGCAAGCCTAGTCAGAATGCGAAACCAAGCCAGGGCAACAACCAAGGATCCCAGCAAAATAAGAGAAAAGGGAATTTTTCTGGGAATCGCCAGGGCAATAATCGAAACCAGCAGCGGAGAACAGCTGGTAATGCAGAGTCTAATGTGCAAAACTGCCCTACATGCGGGAAGAGACATTCTGGGTAATGCAGATTTAGGCCACTTGTTTGCTACGAATGTGGAAAGGAAGGCCATTATGCCAGGAACTGTCCAAATAGGCAGGGTGGACAAGGCACTTCCCAACCGCACCCGACACGCCCGCAAGCTCATTCCCTTCAAGCCAGAGTGGAAGAGTCACCAGTGAGGTCGCAACGCCAGGAGCGTGTGCCACATACTGATGCTCGTGTGATGGCCTACAGCAAGGAAGACGCAGAGGCAGGAACATCAAACGTGGTGACAGGTCAGCTTCCTGTCGCTAGTCATGTAGCCTCTGTACTATTCGATTCCGGTGCTACGCATTCATTTGTTTCCTATGCATTTGCTGACAAGATAGGACTTCCTAAGGACAATATGGGAAGGGTATTTAAGATAGCTTTACCTTCTGGGGAAGTATTGTTGTCCAGTTACTCGTTACCCTATGTACCAGTATATGTGGCAAATAGGGAACTATATGCTGAGTTGATCGTAATGGAGATCATGGATTACGATGTGATTCTAGGCATGGATTTCCTAGGGAAATATCGAGCTACGATCGACTGTCGAAATCGAAAGATAGTCTTCCAACCCAAGGAAGAAGAGAGTTTAGAGTACGTTGATACTTCTCGAAAACCCGGGAAGATGATGATCAATTCACTGAGAGCAAGCAAGTTAATAGCCAGTGGTTGCATGGGATATCTAGCATATGTGGCGGATACTACAGAGGAACAGAAGCTTCAAGCTGAAGATGTTCCGGTGGTTAATGAGTTTCTTGACGTATTTCTAGAAGAGTTACCAGGGATACCTCCAGAGAGAGAAATCTCGTTTGAAATTGAGTTGATGCCTGGAACAACACCCATTTCCAAAGCACCATACCGTATGGCTCCAGTGGAGTTGAAGGAGCTGCAGGAACAATTAAAGAAGCTTTTGGATAAGGGATTTATCAGGCCGAGTTTTTCTCCATGGGGTGCACCTGTGTTATTTGTCAAGAAAAAGGATGGAACATTCCGATTGTGCATTGATTACTGGGAGTTGAATAAGGCTACGATCAAAAATAGGTATCCGTTACCTAGAATTGATGACCTATTCGACCAGTTAAAAGGCGCAGCAGTATTTTCCAAGATCGACTTACGATCAGGATATCACCAGCTGAGAATCAAAGAAAGTGATATTCCTAAGACGGCGTTTAGAACTCGTTATGGTCATTACGAGTTTCTTGTGATGCCATTTGGATTGACAAATGCACCAGCAGCGTTCATGGATTTGATGAACAGGATTTTTAAAGAGTATTTGGATAAGTTTGTCATTATATTCATTGATGACATTCTTATATACTCGAAGACTCATGAGGAGCACAAGGAACATCTGAGGATCGTGCTGAATACGATGAGGAAGCATCAACTGTATGCCAAATTCTCAAAATGTGAGTTTTGGCTGGACAGAGTACATTTCCTTGGACATGTTGTATCCCAGGAAGGTATTATTGTAGATCTGACAAAGGTAGAGGCAATTAACCAGTGGCCTGCACCCAAGAGTGTGACAGAAATACGCAGTTTCTTGGGATTGGCTGGTTATTATCGGCGATTTGTAGAGGGATTTGCGCGATTAGCTGCACCTCTTACCGCTCTTACACGCAAGGAAAGGAAGTACGAGTGGACTATGGAATGCGAAAAAAGCTTCCAGGAGTTAAAGAGACGGCTGACAAGCGCACCAATCCTTACGCTTCCCACTGAAGGGGAGAAGTTTGTGATCTACAGTGATGCATCTAAAATAGGATTGGGAGCAGTCCTAATGCAAGACGGCAAGGTGATTGCCTATGCTTCCCGTCAATTAAAGGATCATGAAAGGAATTATCCTACGCATGACCTTGAACTTGCTGCAGTAGTGTTCGCACTTAAAATTTGGCGACACTATCTCTATGGAGCTCAATGTCAGATTTTCACTGATCACCAAAGCTTGAAGTATTTCTTCACACAAAAAGAGCTCAATATGCGACAGAGACGATGGTTGGAACTGGTGAAGGATTATGATTGTGAAATCCTCTACCATCCAGGAAAGGCCAATCGTGTAGCGGATGCTCTAAGCAGGAAGTCTACTATATCGCACCAGCTACCAATAAAAAGGCTTCCGAAGCCATTGCAGCAAGAGATAAATTCGTTGAACTTGGAACTGATATCTGGAAGATTAGCTGCACTCCAAGTGGAATCATCGCTATTTGAGGATATAAAAGAAGCTCAGAGGCGAGATCCAACAATGACAAGTTCTCAAGAAGGAATTTCCAAAGATGGAATGATCCTTTATCAAGGAAGAATAAATGTTCCAGCTGATGAGGAACTTAGAAGACGGATCATGTCAGAAGCCCATGAGACACCCTATTCGGTTCATCCCGGAGCTAGTAAGATGTATCAGGACTTGAAGTTACAGTTCTGGTGGAAAGGGATGAAGAATGATATAGCGAAATTCGTGAGCAGATGCATGACCTGTCAGAGAATCAAAGCGTAACATAAACATCCAGCAGGAAGATTGGAACCACTGGAGATTCCTGAATGGAAATGGGAACACATTACGATGGATTTTGTAGTGGGACTCCCAAAAACCCGAGAAGGTTATGACGCCATTTGGGTTATTGTGGACAGACTGACCAAGACGGCACGGTTCATAGCTGTCAAGATGACTTTTTCGTTGGAAAAGTTTGCTCAGCTGTACATAACTCATGTCGTCAGACTACATGGAGTACCGAAATCCATTGTATCAGATCGAGATGCATGGTTCACTTCGAATTTCTGGAAGTGTGTGCAAGAGGCCATGGGTACTGAATTGAGACTCAGTACTGCTTTTCATCCGCAAACAGACGGGTAGTCAGAGCGGACAATTCAGACGTTAGAAGACATGCTTCGAGCTTGCGTTATGGATTTTGCGGGAAATTGGAACGAGAAGTTACCATTGATTGAATTCTCATACAATAATAGTTACCAAGCTTCGATAGGCATGGCACCTTACGAGGGTTTGTATGGACGGAAGTGCAGATCACCATTACATTGGTACGATTTCCGAGAGAAGCAGTTGCATAAGACGGACTTCATAAAAGAGACTTCCGATACAGTTGCTAGAATTCAACGTCAAATGAAAATTGCGCAAAGCCGACAAAAGAGCTACGCGGATAAAAGGCGAAGATCCTTGGAATTTGATGAAGGAGACTTCGTGTTTCTCAAGGTATCACCTATGAAGGGGATTATGCGCTTCGGTAAGAAGGGGAAACTGAGTCCAAGATACATTGGACCTTATGAAATTATCGAACGCATTGGAAAGGTCGCTTACAGATTAGCACTACCCCCAGAATTGTCGGCAGTGCATAACGTATTTCATGTGTCGATGCTGAGAAAGTATATACCAGATATGTCCCATGTGTTGAAGCATGAGCCTATTCAAATCCACGAGGATTTGACATATGAGGAACAGCCTATTCAAGTACTAGCTCGTGAAGAGAAAGTACTGAGGAATAAGGTAATCCCACTAGTGAAGATTTTGTGGAAAAATCACAACATTGAAGAAGCTACGTGGGAACGAGAAGACGAGATGAGGAGTTTATACCCCCATTTGTTCTAATTTTCGAGGACGAAAATTTTATAAGGAGGGGTGAATGTGACAACCGGGAAATTCAGGCAGTTCTCGGATGAAAAATGTACAATTGTATGTATATAGCAATTTGTACTATTTAAAGAGTGAAATAAATGTATGTATATTGTTTAGAATATGTGAAAATGTTCTAACAATACTGACGAGTAAGAATTCAGTGTTGGAAAAATTCACTGAGTTGAAACGGGTGAAACGGTGCCAAAATCGGCATTGAAAACCCTAACCGAGCCAATAAAAGACGGTAAACTTCCGGGATTGATTTTGATCAAACGGAAGCAGATTAAATTGATCCGACTGCACAGGAGACCTCAGGAACACGCCGGGACGATTTCAGGAAAATTTCGGCTCGAACCGGCATCGGTCAAAAAGTAGTCGAATTAATATGAATAGTAAAAGTCAAAGTCAACTTTCACTTTTGCATTTATGTCATCATAAATCAAGATTAATAAATGAAAGAAATAAGGTGGTTGGTGGCATTAATGGCTAGGATTTAATCACCTTTTGATCTAAAGGCCAAGATTTGGCCAAAATTTACCCTTTTTAAATTTTGAAAAATGGAGAAAGAATTAGGCATGAAAGGTGTCAAAATTTCATTGGTTTAGAGCCAAATTAATTGGCTTTCTTTCATGCATAAGTCGGCAAAACTTGGGAATGAAATGGTCGACAAAAACCAAACAAAAAATTCTAAGGCATTTTTCCATGGTGTCTACGTGAGCCACCCAAGGAGAACCAAGAGATTTCTTCAAAATTTCTTCACAAAAAGTGTGTCAAAACACTCCTTGAAGACAAAGGAAGCATTAGACCAAGGTAACTTCCCTTGCACTTGATTTTTTCATGATTTTTCTTCAAGAAATCCGTGGGTGAATAGTGATAGGAAGATGGAAAAATTTTGGTTGTTTTTCATGGAAATTGATGTTGGGTTTTGTTAAGGTTGTAATAAGTAAGAAAACCATGTAAATTGTTTAAAGAAAAACCAAATTTTGGTTGGTTTTTCAAAGGAAAATCCGTGGGTTACCTTAGGTAACCAATGAGAAAACTTTGTGGTTAATTGCTAACATGCTTTCTAAGTTGAAATTGGTGAAGAATAAAGCTTGTATGTCATGGTGAAAAGCTTAAAAAAATTCTTGGTGTGAATTACATTAAATGGCCGTGGGGTTTAATAATGGTTTGGAAGAAAAATTTTCATGGTTTTATGTGGTATTTGGTTGATTGGAATTATGCATTTCAATATGCAAATGATGAATTTATAATGGAAAGAATGAAACAAAATTGTTTGGCATGTTTTCATTCTTTGGCCGTAGGGTATAAGTGTGTAAAAACCCTAGGAAATTTGGTTGAAAATGCCAAGAAAATGGGCTTGAAAATGTGTTAAAAACGTGACATTTGAATGGCCTAAGGTATGGTGAAAGTTTGACAAAATTTGGTTTGGTTTGGTTGTGAAAACCGAAACCAAATTAAGGGTAAAATTGTGAAAAAATTTTGTTATGTGGGTGGTAATGTGGAATTGGAATTTTGTGGGTTTTTATGTAAAAGTTTGGAAAACTTTTACATAAAATAGGCTTGTGGTATAGTACGTGGCAGGTACATACGGTTCGAGGCGTACCTAACGCCGGAAGCCTTAAAATTACGCCGAAATGCTGCCGAAATTTCAAAAACGGCATTCGGGGTAAAATAGGAATTTAAAATAAAAGTTAGGGCCGGGACGGAAACCCGAGTCCCTAACGGAAAAATTGAATAAGGTAAAAATTTAAGGGGTGGGTCGTGAATAGTAACCCGTCCCCTTGAAAATGAAAAACGTGAGTGAAATTGAAAAAACGACCCCGAGGGGGGGGGGCGTTTTTGGAAATGAAATAAAGGTCCGAGTCGGGAACGGAAAACCCGAGCCTCGGAGACTTAGGTCGGGAAAGTCTAGATGAACGTTTTAAATTCTAGTGAAACGTCCATTTGAGGCTCCGAAATGATAGAAAATCGCTAAACCGACGTAAGGGTCAGAATAGTGCTTCCCGAGGGCCGGGAAAGCAAAAAGTGGAAATAAAATAGAAACAAACCCGGTAATGATTAGAAAAGAGTCAGAAAAGTTCCTGAGAGCCAAAAATGCAGTCTGGATCGATAAAATTCCGTCAGGGGCAAAACTGCAATTTTACCAAAATATTGGGGTAAAATCGTAATTTTACAAAAATTGGGGGAAAATGGTGAAAATAATAAATAAAACCTAAAAAGTTATAAATAGGTTTTATTTAAGCTTTTTAATGAAAAATAAAAGCTATAAATGGAAATGAAATTAACAGACAAGGTTTTGTCTGTAGGATCCCAAAATCAGCCTACAAGGAAGGCGATTCAAGATCCAAGAGAGAAAAAGGGAACAGTCTGATAAGGTAAGTTCAGACATTTACCTGTCTGCAACATATAGCAATATTGTGCTAACTTTAATATACTAACTATAAGTTAGGTACATATGTGCTACGGGCACTATGATAGAATAGAGAGAGAGACGAAATGTGCTACGGGCACTATAAGAATGGGACACATGGTTAATTGTGCTTCGGGCACTAGAGCGAGGTTAATGAAACTCACTCACCTAAAATTAAAATGTGAACCATTCCTAACCACGGGGCAATATGAAGTCACCTGGTTATAATGTTAAAAAGTCGGTAATGAAACCACTTTCTGGCGTACCAGCCTTCCGTATAGGGAGGTACTTTTGCCTTCGGGGCTATGAGATAAGGCTGTGGAGGTCAGCACTGATGTACCACTCCCAGTCATGTACTATTTTACCTTCGGGGTTATGAGATTAAGGCTGTGGAGGTCAGCACTAATGTACCGCTCCTAGTCATGCACACTTAAATGGTACTGCCAACCTGAGCTCAAAACCAGAACGTAATCAAAGATAATGACCTAAAACTGAAACTGTGCCATAATTGAGCATAAGACAGTCTAGTGAGAGCACTAACATCGCCGTAGATGTACTAGTGCGATACAGTATTGTGGTCAACCTTACTATTCATGTATGAATAGTGATCAAAGTTACTATTCATGTATGAATAGTGGTCAAAGGTACTATTTACGATGAATAGTACTATCATAGAAATTTTATTTCTTGCATGTTTGAACTTACTGAGCCTGTAGCTCACCATTTTTGCTAATATTGCAGGTAAGCGACCAGCTCAGTAGCTTGTTTGACTGGATGTGGACGGGATGACGCATGTCAAATGGGATAACTGGGCGAGGGATTTGGTACTGCCAGAGTCTTCCCGCTGAGCGTTAAAGTGAAGGAAAAAAAAAAGGGGGAAACAGTTCTTTTGTAATTATATATATATTTTACAAAAGTACTGTATTATTTATATTACTTTGTACTTATCAACAAAGTAAATAGTGGAAGAAGATTTTATATGATGTTTAAAGAAAAAAAAAATTTCCCAAAAAACGACATGATTTTAAAAGAGAGTGAGATAAGCCGGCGACCCACGAGAGTACAATCTATCGCAGTTAGCGATAAGCTCAACTGTAATAGTATTGTATGATCTCTACGAGGGGCGGGTCGCCACAGGTACCGAGGCCCATTGGTACCCTATTAGCCTACTTTGGGAATTTGGAAACTAACTTCCATCGTGTTTGATTAATCATCTTCTTGACAGATTAACCATTGTTCCTTACATTGTTGTTCGAAACACGGTCCTTGACTGGTTTTCCGGCTAGTCAACTGACTGATTACCTCACGTGCCGTTAACTGCGTAACCTACTGGGTTACTATCCGTAAATTTGGTGTAGTAACCGACTGAGTTACTTTGCCTGTTTGGGTGTGGTAGCCTACTAGGCTACTATAGCTTGTTTGGTGTGATAGCCTAATGGGCTACCCACACTGCTTTACTTTGAAAAAATTGTTTGGGTTGACTTATAAAATTCTTTGAAAATTATGTGTTTTGAAACCGTCCTTTATCACCCAGTTGGTGGGAAGGCGGGGTCATTTTGTTAAAACCATGTTTTTATTTTAAAGTGTGTAAAACACATTTTTGATGTTGCATTTTAAAGGTGGTTTTTGAACCACTTTCGAAAACTGTTTTGAAACTTGATCGAAACGACTTTGTTTGTAAATTTAGTAAACATGAAATTTTTTGTCCTTGACAAGATGAACAATTTTCATGTTCACTCGGAGCTCAAATCTAACCCTAATGGCTACTAAACTCATTGAACTTGTGGCCAATGTGCCCAATTTTTGTAAAATTTCCAGTTTTACGTTACTTTAAAAATGGCTCTGTTTTAGGCTCGAAACGGCCAAATTTTTTAAAACATGCATGGGTCATCTTAAAGGTTTTGACGTGTTTTACAACTTTTGTGTTGAGCCCGAGGTTCGATTTGGACTCTAAATGGTCCAGTTTTAAAAGAACCTGAGACTAATTTTGGGTTCAAATTTTTAGTCCTAGTTTTTGGCACCGAATGAAAACCACTCGAAAAACCTATCGTAGTGTCATTTTTGGCCAAAGACGAAAACAACCATATCGAAATTTCCTTAAAACTCTATGTTTCACCAAATTCCAAATTCAGACTCTAAGGGGGTCAATATGGCCAAAATCCGTGTCCTTATTTTGGGGACATATTGTGTCCAGCCATCCTTAAACAAAACGTTCATGCTCACATGTACACTCATCCATTCGTAAAAACATAAATACAACCACATAACCACAAACTTAAAAATGGGAAGCTAAAGGCTCAAAATAAACTTATTACAACCCGTGTGTATAAAAAAATACACATAAATTTCTTGATCAAAAACTTAAAATCAATTAACCACAAGATTGGGTTTTCAGTTATACCTCTTGTGCTATGGACCAAGCATAAATCCGAACTAGGGCTTGAATGACGAAGTGGCCATGTGGACTAAGGAGGTGTAGGGTCGGTTTATGCTGGCAAAACACCAAAAATATTTCTCTTGCTATCAACCCCAAAACAGTACTAAAAATCACAAGTGATTAGTCTAGAACCTTACCCTTGGTTCACTTAAAATAGCTTGGAAATGGATCCTCCTAGCACAAGCTTGAAGAGGTTTGTTTTTGGTAAACTTTTGGCAAAATTTTGGACTTGAAAAATGGTGGTTTGGTGGGTTAAGGGCAGTCGGCAGTAGCAAGAGAAAATGAGAGAGAATGGGTTGTATTTTTGGAGGTGTGAAAATGAAAGACTAGAACCTAAAGCCTTTCTCAAGCAATCATTAACCAAACCAAGCTCACTTAATCAAGCTATTCCTAAGCCAATTTGGGGACAAAAATCTACCTAATTTAGTCCATCCCCACCGAATGAGCTGCGGCCATTTAAGGAGAAAAGAATAAAAAAAAATGGTGATGGTAAGTGATGGAGAAATGTGACATTTTTAATCCATGTGTCATAACTTACCCCATTTCTTATTCTTACTTTTTGGGGTTATTTTACAGCTGAAAACAGCTAGTTTCCAGCCCAGGCACATGGTTTTTAAGGCCTAAATTTCATCTATATTTGCTTCTCTTTGCAGTCTAGTTTTCGACTGCGGTGCTTAGTCCTTTCACAGCAGTGTTCTAGTTTTCATCTGGAAATCGAATTTTTTGAATCCGATTTTTGTACTGATGATTTCTAGTTGATTTATACTGTCTGAGAGCCTATTCTGCACCAATTTACTATTCATTTCTTATACTGTAGTTGTGTCTACACTGTGTTGTACTTGTGCATGCATATCGAGGTATTTTTGCCTGAAATTTTCAACACAGTCTCTCTTGACTAATTCGGATACGTTGATTTCATTTTTATTAGTTTTACATCCGTCTGGGGTCATCTAGACCAATTTTTGGGATCTGTGTGATCTTACCTCAAAAAACGTGTTAGGTACCCGATTGACTAGTTTAGGCGTTCTGAGTCTAAATATATCAGTTTTAGGGCGAGATAAGCTTGTCTTGACCCTCTTCCAGCTACTGCCTATCTCTCAGATAAAAATTCACGTTTTGTGCCCTATTGACCAAATTGGGCCTACTGACTGTGAATATATCAGTTTTAAGTCAAATTAAGGCCGTCTTGGCCAGTAACTTGACACTGCATTTTTCCACTATTTACTATTCATAGTTTTATGTCTAACTAACTAATCTCAGTGTTCTGACTTTGATTTTTTCAGTTTCTAGACAAGAAGAGGTCATCTGGACCATTTTCTCAGTATTGTACCCCTATTAGGGTTTCTATCGCTGTTATGCTCAGATGTTTGGTCCGAGGGTTCTGGTGATCTGTTCACTAGTCTTGTATTACGAAATGGTCATCTAGACCAGTTTCTTGATACTGTGCATTTCATAAACTTATACATATAATAGGGTGGACTGGGTTCACTGTCAGTTACCCCCTTTCATGATATGAATAGTAAAAAACAATACCGTACCTGGTTAGTCTATTCAATTGGAAATCATATTGTATTTTTCAACTTAATTACTCACGATATAGTAATTAGGTTTCATGCATTTTGAGAGCCTGTATAGCAACTCTCTGCTCATTACATAGCCTTTAACATGACCTCTTACATGGGCGTGTATAAGGCAACACGGGCGTGTACCTTCCGAACACGGGCGTGTATCAGTTGAGCTTGCTTAATACGGCTATGTCTTGAAACACGTTCATTTTACCCGAGTAGTACACGACTATGTACCTGACCATGTTACACTAATTTGCATAAAAAGTCATCAAATTATTCCTCAATTTCTCGTTATATGAAAATCTGGTTTCAGGAGTGTGGTGGTCCTTACAACCTACCCCCGTACAACATTTTCATCCTCGAAAATTAGAATAAATCCGAGAAGTTTCTTCTCATATCCTCTTCCTGTTCCCATGTAGCTTCTTCGAGGTTAGGGTTCCGCCATAATACTTTTACAAGTGGAATCTCTTTATTCCTAAGGACTTTACTTTTTTTGGCTAAGATTTGCACGGGTTTTTCTTCATATGTTAGATCAGCGTGTACTTCAACCAGCTCTTGGCTTTGGATGTGGGAATTATCTGGCACGTACTTCTTTAATATCGAGACGTAGAAAACATTGTGTATGGAAGCTAGTTCAAGAGGGAGTGCTAATCTATAGACTACTTTCTCGACTCTCTCGAGGATCTCGAAGTGCATCACCCCTTTCATGGGTACCACCTTAAGAAAAACTGAATCTCCTTCTTTAAATTCGAGAGGCCTTTGTCATTTATCCGCATAACTCTTCTAGCGACTTTGAGCTGTATCCAGTCTCTCTTGTATAAGCTTCACATCTTCTATTATATTCTTGACGAAGTCGTGCTAGTGAGCTATTTCTCTTCAGTTTCATGCTAATGCACAGGTGATCTGCATTTCCTTCTGTAGAGTGCCTCGTATGGCGCCATTCCGATCGAGGAATGGTAGCGAATATTGTACGAGAACTCTATTAATGGTAGCTTTTGGTCCCACTTCTCTTTGAAATCTGGGACACACGCTCTCAATATATCTTTCAGCATCTGAACAGTTCTCTAGGACTGGCCATTAGTCTGTGGATAGAAAGTTGTACTAAACTTCAACTTGGTTCCCAACAAAGCTTGAACGCTTTGTTAAAACCTAGAAGTGAAGCTTTCGTCACGATCTGATATGATCGATTTTGGTACACCGTGCAGTCTTACTATTTGAGCCACGTGCATTTCTACCTGTCTCTCTACTGAATAGTTTAGCTTCATGGCCAAAAATAGAGCCGATTTCGTCAGTAGGTCCACGATTACCCAGATAGCATCACTGCCGCTTGATGTTTTGGGCAATCCGACCACGAAATCCATTATAATCTGCTCTCATTTCCACTCAGGCAGCTCAATTTTCTATAGTTTTTCAGCTAGCTACTGATGTTTTACTTTAATTTTCTGGCATGTGAGGCACTTTGTAACGAATTCGATGACATCATTTTTCGTTCCTGGCCACCAAAAACTCTCTGTTAAGTCCTGGTACATCTTATTTTCCCCTGGATGTACGGAGTATGGCATGTCATGGGCTTCCGAAAGGATCTTTTTTCTGAGTTGTTTATCCTTTGGAACACACACTCTATCTCCAAAATAGAGTATGCCATCCTTCAAGACTTGAAACTGTTAACTTTGATCCTCCATTGCCTCCTTTTTGAGCTTGATTAGGCTTGAATCGAGGTCTTGACCGGCTTTAATTTCTTCTAGGAGCATCGACTAGAGAGTCATTTTGGACAATCTCCCTGTTAAAAGCTCGATCTCACTGCTGTGTAGCTCCTTTTGTAGTGCTTTTGGCAAGGCATGGACAGCCATAAGCGACGAGGAATGCTTCCTACTTAGCACATCGGCCACCTTATTGGCCTTCCCTAGATGATATAGGATTTCACAGTCTTAATCCTTCACCAGTTCCATCCATCTTCTCTGCCTCATGTTAAGCTCCTTCTGCATGAAGATATATCTGAGGCTCTGGTTGTCCATGTAAATCTCGCATTTAACACCATATAAGTAGTGCCTCTATATTTTAAGTGCAAAAACGACTGCTTCCAGCTCCAAATCGTGCATCGAGTAGTTCCTTTCGTGGTTCTGCCTTAGTACAGCTTCTAGTCCAATCTTGGATGCATTACTGTAAATCATAAAATATGCTTACCCAGCATCCGGTATGGTCAGGATCGGAGCACTTATGAGTCTTCGTTTTAGATCCTAGAAGCTCTTTTTGCACTTGTCGGTCCAGTCATGCTTCTTTTCCTTATTGGTCAGTGTTGTGAGTGGTGTGGCTAATTTTGAGAAACCTTCAACAAACCACTGATAATAACCCGCTAAACCTAAGAAGCTGTGGATTTCTATTACGTTCTTTGAAGTCAACCAGTCACTAACTACTTCAACCTTTGCCGAGCCCACTGATACTCCCTCCTTGGAGACTAGATGGCCAAGAAAATGGACCTTCTCCAGCCAAAATTTACACTTGGAAAGTTTAGCATACAGCCGATGCTCCTTTAGGTGAAGTAGAACGGCCCTTAGATGCTCCTCATGGCCCTCCTTTGTCTTGGAATATACAAGTATGTCATTGATAAATACAATGACAAACTTGTCTAAGAACTCCTTGAACACTTGATGCATTAAATCCATAAAGGCTGTAGGGGCGTTCATCAGTCCAAATGACATGACAAGGAACTCATAATGTCAATATCGAATGAGGAAAGCCGTCTTGTGTATGTCTTCATCCCGGATTCGTAGTTGATGATACCCAGAACGCAGGTCGATCTTAGAGAAGACTGCAACCCCTTAGAGTTGGTCGAACAGATAATTGTTCTTGTTAGGAAATGCCCTAAACATTAGAGACATTTTGATGTATTTATTTTAAACTGGATAATAAAATTATATATACAGGTTATTCATTACATTACTTTCTGTCCTCGTCTTATTTACATGATAAAGTAAATGTAAGCAAATACGGCTCCCTGACTGCTTGTGTTAAACTGTTAGAATGTTGCATGCAATGGACTTTTGTATGCGAGAAGACAATGTTCTAAAGTTAGCGGTCTAAACTATGGTTTGTAGTCTATGGGGTTAGACCGAGCATCTAACTCATGTTAACACTATTATGTTGTCTAAAGCCTTGGAGGGGACGGTTTGTCTTGAGTATCTGGAGTTGGACTCCTAAGTAGAGACATAGATATGTTGCTTGGTGGTGACATATTAGACCGGGACTAAAGCGTGATTGATCTACGAAGTCCGCTTTGAGTGGATCGATCTGCTTTTGACGTTCATTATGCAGTAACCTTAATCCAGAGTAAAAGGACAGCTTCATGTATATGACTTGTATACTTTGATGTTCCAATGGCTAAAGCGTCTCAGAGGTAATAAGCTTATAGACCAGTTCGTTGGGTGCATGACTTGTATACGATGAAGGGTTCATTTACAGATATCGGAATCATAGCTCTAATGAGGAGTTAAGGGTATCCTCTTAAAGGCATTATACTGAATGTGAAAATGGACAAGGCCTTGGGTCGTCTGCTAGGCGGATGACTTCTTATTCACATATGGTGAATAATCATTTTCTTTATTCAGTAGTATAATGGAACTTTAAGATAGCCTGATCAGTAGGATTAAACGGACTTTGGCCTAAGGCTGATCATGGATATCATATGAGGGTTCTGCATACATGACAAGGTCATTGGATGATAGCTTGTCACAGGCTTACATAATACGGTATATAATTGGGAGTTCAGTTTCAGGTTTATAGTGGTGTGACTCTGAAACTAGTGATCATATGATTGAGTTGTTCGGTAAAAGAATGATGATCATATGGATTTGCGGGAGCCCGATTATATATGTCCAATCAGTCCTTCTACTAGCTCCACATAATTCCTTAACGTTTGGCAAATTGATTTGTGTATGCTCTTGGCTGGTTTATTATGCATGGATGGTGATGACATAGGATTAGGATGGTAGGCAAGATTCTCTCTGATTGGATTCAGATTTTGTTTTGGATAATAGAGTTCACAATTATTCGAACTCCAAATAAAGTTGCCATGATTTTATTTGAGATTGGATTGGAGTTGTAGAAAATTATCCATGAGAACAAGAATTTGAAACACAACTGTTTTGTGGATTTTGAAATTTGAATTTGAAATTTGAAATTCAAATTTTGAATCACAGTCCAAGTAGGATTCGAATTTGTTGTAGAAAATCCACAAGGTTTGAAATTCGAATTTGAGTTGGATATGGGGAGGATAATCTTGTTAGAATCCTACTTGAATTTTGAATCCAAATCCTAACTAATGATGGACGAAATTTTGAGGATTATCCTCAATGGATTTTCGGTTTTTGTGGACAAGGTTCAAGGGAAAAATTCAAGTTTCAATCCCAGTTGAATTTGGATTCTCTCCTCCCCAGAAAGTGGCCGAAATTTTGGAGAATATCTCCTAGGAAAATTCGGTTAGTTTGGATAAGGATGAGATAAGATTCAAGCTTGAAAATCCTAGTGGAATTTTGACTCTCTCTTATCCTAAATGTGGCCGAATTTTTTGAGGAGATTTTCTCCTAGGAAATTTCAGATTTTTTGGTTGAAAAAGGGAGATAAAATTCTAGTTAAAATCTTGTTTAGATTTGGATTGGATTTATCCTAAATGGCAGAATTTTATTGTTGGGATTTTCCCTTGGAAAATTCAGATTTTATGGTTACGGATAAGGGAGAATATCTTTTCCTAATCCAATTCGAATTCAGAGAATCACCTCATGCAGGTCTATAAATAGAGGTCCTGCCACCCCAGTTCTCCCAGACCACAGACTCTAAGGTGAGCAGGCTTATTGTTACACAGCTCATCGTGACAATAAAGTTCTTTAGAGATCTGGGTGGTTGGAAGAAGACTAGCGGTGCTAGCATACCGATCGAGGTTCAGAGTGCCCACACACTCAGCCATTCGGGAATTGGAGAATAGTAGAGAAGGCTAGTTGGTTGAAGCCTCTGGTCATTCTCCTCCTGCAGATTGGCGTCCTTAAGGTTTGAGTTTTAATTGTTGTTGGTTTATTGTATATGGCATCATGAGATATTTAACGATCTAAAAATTTTTTTATTGCTCCGCTGCGCCACTCTGATACGTTTTTTACCAATTTATTTTCCTACAGTTCTTTATTATGATCTTGTTCAGCTCTCGGTAATCTATGCACATCCTCATCGTTTCATCCTTCTTCTTTATAAACAAAACTGGTGCTCCCTACAATGAGTAGCTTTGTCAGATGAATCCTTTGTCCATCAAATCCTTCAACTGAGTTTGAAGTTCCTTTAGCGCTATTGGGGCCATTCTGTAGGGGGGCTTAGAGATGAAGGTTGATCCTGGTAACAGCTCGATCTTAAATGCTATCTCACGCTCTGGTGGAAATCCTGGGATATCTTCTGGGAATAGTACTTGGAATTGCTTTACTACTGATACGTTGTTCGGTCCTGTCTCCACCTCTTGGGTCTTGTCCACTATGTGTACCAAGAAACCGGTGCATCCGCTGGATAGTAGTTTTTGAACCTTCATAGCCGATATCATCATCTTGGGTTGCTTCGGTGATAAGCCCTTATAGACAAACTTCTCGTGCCCGATCAGCTCAAATGTAACTTCCCGTCTTTGATAGTTTATAACAGCGTTATAATTGGCGAGGAAGTCCATTCCCATGATTACGTCATAGTCGCACATATCTATGATGATTAGGTCCATGCTCAACTCGTGCCACTGATAACTACTGGCACGTGACGTATCCAATAGCTTGACAACAAAACTTTCCCGGAGGGAAGGGCAGTTCGAAAAGTTTGATTCATTCTATCTATGTTCTGCCTTATCTCCCTAGTAAATTTCGATGATGCAAAAGAGTGTGTAGCTCCAGAATCAAACAATACTAGTGCAGTGGAGTTGGTGATAGAAAGCTAACCTGTCACCACGGTTGAGGTTTCAGCTTCTGCATCCTCTTTAGTGAAAGTGTAGATCCTCCCCTGCATCTCTAGAGCCTCCAATCTACCCTGGGCAATGGATGGTCCCTCAATTCTACTCTGGGCAGTATGCAGTTGTCTGCCAGTAGCACGGGCTTGGCCCTATTGATTTGTGGGTTGGAGCAGCAATGCTTGGCGAAGTGGCCCTCCTTGCCACAGATGTAGCAACCACTAGTTCCTAGATGGCATTCTCTTGGGTGATTATTCCGCACTTTGGACAAGGCAAGCATTGATTACCATTTCCTCCCTGATTATTTTTCTTTTGGGGAAAATTCCTTTGCTGGCCTTGATTGCCTGTCTTCTTATTGTTGGGATGGGATTGTCTGTGACTTTGGCTGTTCCCCGTACTTTGACCCTTATGTTGTGAGTCAGGGATTGGTCTTTCCTTGGGTTGCCTAGCCTATGTCTTCTCTTCTCTTTTGGCCTTGAACATATGCACTTTACTCTCTGTCTTGGGCTAACCAATACTTGGCCCGGATGGCTTGGCTAATGCATTCAGCCACAGTTGCGAGTCCGTGGCTTCCACCGTATACTTAGATAGTGATGTCCGTCTAGAACATTTTTAGCATCCTCCTGACCTTCTCCTTCTCTGTTGGCACCAAGTCAGGGCAGAGCTGGGCTAGCTGCTCAAATTTCCTGACCGCTTCCATCACGGTTATACTTCTCTAGTGTAAATTATTGAACTCGTCCTGTTATGCTGCCAGGGCCTCATCGTTAAAGTAAATCTCTTTAAATTCATCGACGAAGTCTATCCAGTTCATTTCATTAATATTTTTTTCTGATGGCCACTGTTTTCCACCACTTATGGACCCCTTTGTGGAGGGTAAGGGATGCACACAATACTTTCTCCCTCTCTGTTAGTCCCACAAGGTCCAAGATTACTTGGATATTTGTTAGCCAGTCATCGGCCTCGATGGGATTTGTAGTTCCTTTGAATTCGGGCACCTTCAGGTGCCAGAATTTCTCGTAGAGGTCACCTTTTCTAGAAGTTGACACAAGAACGTTAGCTACCAGGCAGCAGCCATGGCTGATGGTGCTGGCGTGGCCTAGACTAGTGGGGCCGCTTGCTCTCTAGGGGTGTCGGGGACTATTGGAGCTGCTTGAGCTGGCATCTCCACTGGTTGTGGTGCTTGAGGTTGTTGGTTCAATTGCTCTCTGAGCTGAGCGAGTTCTTGTTGTTGATTTAACATCATCTGTTGCATGGCTACAAGCCGTGCCACTAGTTCATCTTCATGGGTGGCTTGGGTGGACTGGGATCTTGTTCTTGCCATTGTTCCCTATGTAACTCTATCATACAATGGGAAAAGAAACTATGAGTCTTTTAGATTCTGTACTTAGGACTTGTATCACATATCATTTTCTTTCTTACTTAATAATCTTACTTAAACATCATAAATACACATATTATATCTTTCTTTTCTTCTCTTGTTCTGTGATGTTCAATACAATTGCCGCATCGTATTGGAACATCGTCTAAGTGCTAGGAACCGTCCTGCACTGTTTGTCTCACTCCTGACATGTGTGGAAACTCATCAATTTTTAGGCCCTCTAGGCAAACCTATACTGTATTTCATAATATATTTCACAAAATATATACATATATTCAAAATTCTAGTTTAGCGAGAGTGGCACACTGTGATAACTGGGAAATTTTATCATTCTTGGAAAAATTAGTATATGGAATGTACACGGTGAAATTCGTGTTTAAAATGTGAAATGTAGTGATTCTATGCATGTATATGTGTGTGTAACACACAGTATCAAGAAATTGGTCAAGATGACCTTTTCTTGATATAAAATTGATATTTTAGAATCAGCATGCTCAAATTAGTCATTTGAGCACAAATTGTAGATTTTTGTTAAGAGGTACGTAGTATCGGGATGAGGGTCAAGACAATCTTTTCTCGCCCTGAAACTGATATATTTAGACTCAGGACATCCAAATTAGTCAATTAGGCACCTGACACGTTTTTCAGGATAGGGTCATACAGATTCTGAAAACTGGTCAAGATGACCTCAAATGAAGTTGAAACTGATAAATTTGGATTTAGCACATCTGAATTAGTCAATATAGCCTATCAGTTTGCTCAAATTAGTTAACTGAGCATAAAGGTAATTTTTTACTGAGAATTCACAGTACCGGAAACTAGTCAAGATGACCTCAGATGAAAATAAAACTGATATATTTGGATTCAGGACGCCCAAATTAGTCAAGATAGCCCATGTTGAAATTTTGGGTGAAAATGATATAAAGGGCGAGAAATCAGAAATTCATAAAAAAGCCCTCATAATTTTCACATTCCCTTACTTTCTCCCCCCCACACGAAAGTGAACAGTAGCCACCTTTCAGAAACGACCTCTGTTCACGACACCGCCGGTGCCGTTGGAAAGCTCTCGCCGAGCTAAGTCCAACGTGGGTCGACTTGATGGAACGGCTGCCGCACGCCACCGCACGCGCCGCTTGAAGCTCGCCGAAGCGGTGAATTTCAAACGGCCGTATCTCCGACGTCCAGCCACCGTTTGCCACAAAACCAGTCCCAAAAGGTTCCTGGTGAAGAGTACTACAAAACCCATGTAGTAGTTCACGGCAACAACCGTTGTATCGTGCCGACCAAGCTTCGGGGAATTCATCGTCGTCGCCGTGGAAGCCACCGTCGATTATCGCCGATTCCAGCCAAATTGAAGAGAGCCACCGGTGGAGACATGGTCATGGGGTTGTGGGGAGCAAAAGCCTTCAACCAATTTTGGGAAAAAAGTCTGGCACAGCGGAGTTCCACCGTCGTCACCGTAGCCATGGTTTTCGAGGGGATTTTCTGGCGATAGGTGTTAGGAAATGCCCTAAGCATTAGAGACATTTTGATGTATTTATTTTGAATTGGATAATAAAATTATATATAGAGGTTATTCATTACATTGCTATCTGTCCTCGTTTTATTTATATGTTAAAGTAAATGTAAGCAAATATGGCTCCCTGACTGCTTGTGTTAAACTGTTAGAACGTTGCATGCAATGGACTTTTGTATGCGAGAAGACAATGTTCTAAAGTTAGTGGCCTAAACAATGGTCTGTAGTCTATGGGGTTAGACCGAGCATCTAACTCATGTTAAAACTATTATGTTGTCTAAAGCCTTGGAGGGGACGGTTTGTCTTGACTGTCTGGAGCTAGACTCCCAAGTAGAGACATAGATATGTTGCTTGGTGGTGACATATTAGACCGGGACTAAAGCGTGATTGATCTACGAAATCCGCTTTGAGTGGATCGATCTGCTTTTAACGTTTATTATGCAATGACCTTAATCCTGAGTAAAAGGACAGCTTCATGTATATGACTTCTGTACTTTGATGTTCCAATGGCTAAAGCGTCTCAGAGATAGTAACCTTATAAACCGGTTCGTTGGGTGCATGACTTGTATACGATGAAGGGTTCGTTTACAGATATCGGAATAATAGCTCTAATAAGGAGTTAAGGGTATCCTCTTAAAGGCATTATACTGAATGTGAAAATGGACAAGGCCTTGGGTCGTCTGCTGGGAGGATGACTTCTTATTCACATATGGTGAATAATCATTTTCTTTATTCAGTAGTATAATGGAACTTTAAGATAGCCTGATCAGTAGGATTAAACGGACTTTGGCCTAATGCTGATCATGGATGTCATATGAGGGTTCTGCATACATGACAAGGTCATTGGACGATAGCTTGTCACAGGCTTACGTAATACGGTATATAATTGGGAGTTCAGTTTCAGGTTTATAGTGGTGTGACTCTGAAATTAGTGATCGTATGATTGAGTTGTTCGGTAAAAGAATGATGATCATATGGATTTGCGGGAGCCTGATTATATATGTCCAATCAATCCCTCTACTAGCTCCACATAATTCCTTAACGTTTGGCAAATTGATTAGTGTATGCTATTGGCTAGTTTATTATGCATGGATGGTGATGACATAGGATTAGGATGGTAGACAAGATTCTCTCCCGTTGAATTCAGATTTTGTTTTGGATAATGAAGTACATAATTATTCGAACTCCAAATAAAGTTACCATGATTTTATTTGACATTGGATTGGAGTTGTAGAAAATTATCCATGAGAACAAGAATTTGAAACACAACTGTTTTTTGGATTTTGAAATTTGAATTTTGAAATTTGAAATTTGAAAATTGAATTTGAAATTCGAATTTGAAATTTGAATTTGAAATTCGAATTTGAAATTTGAAATTTGAATTTGAAATTCGAATTTGAAATTTGAAATTCAAATTTTGAATCATAGTCCAAGTGGGATTAGAATTTGTTATGGAAATTCCACAAGGAATGATATTCGAATTTGAGTTCGATATGGAGAGGATAATCTTATTAGAATCCTACTTGAATTTTGAATCCAAATCATAACTAATGATGGACGAAATTTTGAGGATTATCCTCAATGGATTTTCGGTTTTTGTGGATAAGGTTTTAGAAAAAAAATTCAAGTTTCAATCCCAGTTGAATTTGGATTCTCTCCTCCCAGAAAAGTGGCCAAAATTTGGAGTATATATCCATAGGAAAATTCGGTTATTTTGGATAAGGATGAGATAAGATTCAAGCTTGAAAATACTAGTGGAATTTTGATTCTCCCTTATCCTAAAAGTGGCGGAAATTTTGAGGAGATTTTCTCCTTGGAATTTTCAGATTTTTTGGTTCAAAAGGGAGATAAAATTCTAGTTAAAATCTTGTTTAGATTTGGATTGGATTTATCCTAAGGTGGCCTAATTTTATTGTTGGGATTTCCCCTTGGAAAATTCAGATTTTGTGCTTGTGGATAAGGGAGATGTTAGGAAATACCCTAAGCATTAGAGATATTTTGATGTACTTATTTTGAATAGGATAATAAAATTATATATAGAGGTTATTCATTACATTGCTATTTGTCCTCGGTTTATTTGCATGTTAAAGTAAATGTAAGCAAATATGGCTCACAGACTGCTTGTGTTAAAACTGTTAGAACGTTGCATGTAATAGAATTTTGTATGCGAGAAGATAATGTTCTAAAGTAAGCGGTCTAAACTAAGGTCTGTAGTCTATGGGGCTAGACTGAGCATCTAACTCATGTTAAGACTATTATGTTTTCTAAAGCCTTGGACGGGACGGTTTGTCTTGACTGTCTGGAGCTGGACTCCTAAGTAGAGACATAGATATGTTGCTTGGCGGTGACATATTAGACCGGGATTAAAGCATGATTGATCTACAAAGTCCGCTTTGAGTGGATCGATCTGCTTTTGACATTCATTATGCAGTAACCTTAATCCTAAGTAAAAGGACAGCTTCATGTATATGACTTGTGTACTTTGATGTTCCAATGGCTAAAGCGTCTCAGAGGTAGTAAGCTTATAGGCTGGTTCATTGGGTGCATGACTTGTATACGATGAAGGGTTCATTTACAGATATCGGAATCATAGCTCTGATGAGGAGTTAAAGGTATCCTCTTAAAGGCATTATACTGAATGTGAAAATGGACAAGGCCTTGGGTCGTCTGCTAGGCGGATGACTTCTTATTCACATATGGTGAATAATCATTTTCTTAATTCGGTAGTATAATGGAACTTTAAGATAGCCTGATCAGTAGGAATAAACGGACTTTGACCTAAGGCTAATCATGGATATCATATGAGGGTTTTGCATATATGACAAGGTCATTGGATAGTAGCTCGTCACAGGCTTACGTAATACGGTATATAATTGGGAGTTCAGTTTCAAGTTTATAGTGGTGTGACTCTGAAACTAGTGATCATATGATTGAGTTATTCGGTAAAGAATGATGATCATATGGATTTACGGGAGCCTGATTATATATGTCCAATCAGTCCCTCTACTAGCTCCACATAATTCTTTAACGTTTGGCAAATTGATTTGTGTATGCTCTTGGCTGGTTTATTATGCATAGATGGTGATGACATAAGATTAGCATGGTAGATAAGATTCTCTCCGGTTGGATTCAGATTTTGTTTTGGATAATAGAGTACACAATTATTCGAGCTCCAAATAAAGTTGTCATGATTTTATTTGAGATTGGATTGGAGTTGTAGAAAATTATCCATGAGAACAAGAATTTGAAACACAACCGTTTTGTGGATTTTGAATTTTGAATTTTGAAATTTGAATTTGAAATTTGAATTTGAAATTTGAATTTTAAATTCGAATTTGAATTTGAAATTTAAATTTGAAATTTGAAATTTGAAATTAGAAATTTGAATTTGAAATTCGAAATTCAAATTTTGAATCACAGTCCAAGTGGGATTCGAATTTGTTGTGGAAAATCCACAAGGTTTGAAATTCGAATTTGAGTTGGATATGGAGAGGATAATCTTGTTAGAATCCTACTTGAATTTTGAATCCAAATCCTAACTAAAGTTGGATGAAATTTTGAGGATTATTCTCAATGGATTTTCGGTTTTTGTGGATAAGGTTCAGGGGAAAAATTCAAGTTTCAGTCCCAGTTGAATTTGGATTCTCTCCTCCCCACAAAGTTGCTGAAATTTTGGAGAATATCTCCCAGGAAAATTCGGTTATTTTGGATAAGGACGAGATAAGATTCAAGCTTGAAAATCCTAGTGAAATTTTGATTCTCCCTTATCCTAAATGTGGCCGAATTTTTTGAGGAAATATCTCCTAGGAAATTTCGGATTTTTTGGTTGAAAAAGGGAGATAAAATTCTAGTTAAAATCTTGTTTAGATTTGGATTGGATTTATCCTAAATGGCCAAATTTTATTGTTGGGATTTTCCCATGGAAAATTCAGATTTTATGGTTATGGATAAGGGAGAATATCTTTTCCTAATCCAATTCGAATTCAAAGAATCACCTCATGCAGGTCTATAAATAGAGGTCCTGCCACTCCAGTTCTCTCAGACCACAGACTCTCTGGTGAGCAGGCTTATTGTTGCATAGCTCATCGTGACAATATGTTCTTTAGAGATCTGGGTGGTCGGAAGAAGACTAGCAGTGCTAGCATACCAATTGAGGTTCAGAGTGCCCACACACTCAGCCATTGGGGAATTGGAGAATAGTAGAAAAAGCTAGTTGGTTGAAGCCTCCGGTCATTCTCCTCCTGCAAGATTGGCATCCTTGAGGTATGAGTTTTAATTGTTGTTGGTTTATTGTATATGGCATCATGAGATATTTAACGATCGGAAAAATTTTTATTGTTCCGCTGCACCACTCTGATACATTTTTACTGATTTATTTTCCTATAGGAGAATATCTTCTCCTAATCCAATTCGAATTCAGAGAACCACCTCATGCAGGTCTATAAATAGAGGTCTTGCCACTCCAGTTCTCTCTGACCACAGACTTTCAGGTGAGCAGGCTAATTGTTGTACAGCTCATCGTGACAATAAGTTCTTTAGAGATCTGGGTGGTCGGAAGAAGACTAGCAGTGCCAGCATATCGATCGAGGTTCAAAGTGCCCACACACTCAGCCATTCGGGAATTGGAGAATAGTAGAGAAGGCTAGTTGGTTGAAGCCCTCGTGTCATTCTCCTTCTGCAGATTGGCATCCTTGAGGTATGAGTTTTAATTGTTGTTGGTTTATTGTATATGGCATCATGAGATATTTAACGATCTAAAAATTTTTATTGTTCCGCTGTGCCACTCTGATACGTTTTTACTTATTTATTTTCCTTCAATAGGGGCCCCCAGACATGAAATTGAGGCCACCAATGGATTCCTCTCATCGAGCTCTTCAAGATGGGCTACTCATTTGCCATCGTCGCTGCTGTCAACCGCCAGTCAACGGCGAGTCAACACCGGTCAGTGGCGGTCAACACCGGTCAACGGCGATCGGTGACCAAAAATTGAAGAATGGCCCGTTGTCCTATTTTTGACGTTCCGGACACATCTGCGGCGTCAAAATTGCAAGACGGAGTCTCAAAAGAAAAGAATGGAGAATTAATGTTTGTCCTCGTGAAACTGAATAGTTCGTTCGATCGCCAGTGGGACGATTCCGGTACTGACTTCGGTCCCTCCATTCCTGAAATTTATGTTTTGGAATGAGTATATATGAATTATGTATTCTGGAATGTAAAATTGTATGAAAAATGGACTATATGTATGAAAAATAGTCAAATGAGAAAAAGTGAAAAATGTAAAGATTTTTACATAAAAAGTTGAGCTTTTACGTAAAAATATAGGCTCTGGTATAGTACGCGGTAGAATAGCACTAGGTTAGATGGTTTCGAGGCGTTTCCTAAACGCTGGGAACCCAAAAATTAAGCGGAAATGCTGTCGCAATTTCTAAAACGGCACAAAGGGGTATTTTAGGAACCGAAGGGTAAAAACGTGATCGGGATGGAAACCCGAGCCATTTTGGTGACCTAGACCCGAAAAAGAGCATTAACGCTCGAGAGTCAGAATAGTACCACTCAAGGGTCAGTAAATAGTAAACCAAGAAATTGTGGCAAATAAGGCCGTAAAAATTTAGTCAAGCCTAAAAAGAACTATTTTATGATTTTAGGCTTAGAAAATCCAGTCTAAGTAATAAAATGAGAACGATATGACTCAAAGACCCATTAGGGCAAGAACGATAATTTGACTGGAAAATTTCAAGAATGATAGAAAAGGATCCAAATGGACTTAGAATGGTTTAATTAAGATTCTAAGGGCCAGAATTAAATTGTAAATAAAAGAAAAGTAAAGTTATGGTGAAAAAGTCTCGTAAAGGGCAAAATAGGAATTTTGCCAAAAGTTAGCAGAAAAGTTATAAATGGGATATTAGAACCTTAAGTTTATGATCGAGAAATGAAACGTATAATGTGGCGGCCCACCTTTCGTAGGGATCATACAATACTATTATAGTTAAGCTTCGTAGCTAACTGCGATAGATTATACTCTCATGGGTCGCCGGCTAATCTATCTCTCTTTAAAACATGACGTTTTTGGGGGAATTTTTTTTTAAAAACATCATGTAAAACATTATCCACTAATCACTTTGTTTACAAGTACAAAGTAATTTACATAATACAGTACTTTTGTAAAATATATATTATTACAAAAGAACTATTTCTCTTTCCTTTCTCTGTTATCGCTCAGCTGAAAGACTCTGGCAGGACCATATCCCTTGGCCTCCTATCCCATTTGACACTCACTATCCCATCCGCCATCCAACCATACAAAGCTAGGGAGCTGGTTGCTTACTTGCAACATAAGCAAAAATGGTAAGCCACAGGCTCAGTAAGTTCAAACATGCAAGAAATAGAATTTCTATGAATAGTACTATTCATCATGAATAGTAATATTACCCACTATTCACCATGAATAGTAACTTTGACTACAACACAGTATATCAACAGTACATCAACCACGGTGTTAGTACTCTCATGAAACTGTCTTATGCTTAATTATGGCATAGTTTCAGTTTTAGGTAATTATCTTTAATTATGTTCTGGTTTTGAGCTCAGGTTGGCAGTACCATTTTAGTGCGCATTGTTAGGAAATGCCCTAAGCATTAGAGACATTTTGATGTATTTATTTTGAACTGGATAATAAAATTATATATAGAGGTTATTCATTACATTGCTGTCTGTCCTCGTCTTATTTACATGTTAAAGTAAATGTAAGCAAATATGGCTCACTGACAGCTTATGTTAAAACTGTTAGAACGTTGCATGCAATGGACTTTTGTATGCGAGAAGACAATGTTCTAAAGTTAGCAGTCTAAACTATGGTCTGTAATCTATGGGGTTAGACCGAGCATTTAACTCATGTTAGGACTATTATGTTGTCTAAAGCCTTGGAGTAGAGACATAGATATTTTACTTGGTGGTGACATATTAGACTGGGACTAAAGCGTGATTGATCTACGTAGTCCGCTATGAGTGGATCAATCTGCTTTTGACGTTCATTGTGCAATAACCTTAATCCTGAGTAAATGAACTACTTCATGTATATGACTTGTGTACTTTGATGTTCCAATGGCTAAAGCGTCTCAGAGGTAGTAAGCTTATAGATCGGTTCGTTGGGTGCATGACTTGTATATGATAAAGGGTTTGTTTGAAGATATCGGAGTCATAGCTCTAAGGAGTTAAAGGTATCCTCTTAAAGGCATTATACTGAATGTGAAAATGGACAAGGCCTTGGGTCGTCTGTTGGGCGGATGACTTCTTATTCACATATGGTGAATAATCATTTTCTTAATTCGGTAGTATAATGGAACTTTAAGATAGCCTGATCAGTAGGATTAAACAGACTTTGTCCTAAGGCTGATCATGGATATCATATGAGGGTTTTGCATATATGACAAGGTCATTGGATAGTAGCTCGTCACAGGCTTACGCAATACGGTATATAATTGGGAGTTCAGTTTCAGGTTTATAGTGGTGTGACTCTGAAACTGGTGATCATATGATTGAGTTGTTCGGTAAAAGAATGATGATCATATGGATTTGCCTGAGCCTGGTTATATATGTCCAATCAGTCCCTTTACTAGCTCCACATAATTCCTTAACGTTTGGCAAATTGATTTGTGTATGCTATTAGCTGGTTTATTTTGCATGGATGGTGATGACACAGGATTAGGATGGTAGACAAGATTATCTCCGGTTGGATTCAGATTTTGTTTTGGATAATAGAGTACACAATTATTTGATCTCCAAATAAAGTTGCCATTATTTTATTTGAGATTGAATTGTAGTTGTAGAAAATTATCCATGAGAACAAGAATTTGAAACACAACCGTTTTGTGGTTTTTGAAATTTGAAATTTGAAATTTGAAATTTGAAATTTGAATTTGAAATTTGAACTTGAAATTCGAATTTGAAATTTGAATTTGAAATTTAAATTTGAAATTTGAAATTTGAAATTTGAATTTCAAATTCGAATTTGAAATTTGAAATTCGAATTTTGAATCACAGTCCAAGTGGGATTCGAATTTGTTGTGGAAAATCCACAAGGTTTGAAATTCGAATTTGAGTTGGATTTGGAGAGGACAGTCTTGTTAGAATCCTACTTGAATTTTGAATCCAAATCCTAGCCAAAGGTGGACGAAATTTTGAGGATAATCCTCAATGGAATTTCAGTTTTTGTGGATAAGGTTCATGTTTGCAAATCTGTGATATATGCAATTCAACGCAAGTGTACGTATTGCATTCAAGTAATATATGATGAGAAAGAGTGTCGTACCCACGAGGAAAGTGCTTTTGTATTTAGATGTAATTGTTTTTACAAGAAAATCGACTTAACTAGACAAGTAACTAAATGAATTTCAATTATGGAGAAAGAATAAAATAAATAACAGAATTTAACAAGAATTAAAATGAAATTTCCAAGTATAAAATTCAGGGTTTATATCTGCACAAACAATTGGGAAAAATAAGTTGCAAGTCACTTTCCTTTCACAGTTCTGAAATCGTGCTACAGCTTTGCTATAGCATCATTCTTTCTAGTCAGGATATAGAAAAAATTACGTTTAGCTCTCAGATTCTAAGTCTGCATATTCCTATGTAGATTCAGATTTGAGAAAATCAATTAAGAACGTTATCCTTAAAGACCATGTGATGGATGACTATTCCTAGCTTACCCACAGATTTGATTAATTTTTACTCTGAAAACTAACCAAACACATGTTATTCAATCTCAGTCAATTCATTAAACGTTTTCCAACATTCACGAATCAGTTGCTAATATCAGATTCCCTTCCAAGATCTAATACCAGATCAAATAGAATAAGCACAGATTGAACAATAAAAAGAATTATACTAAGCAAAACTGCACAGATCTCAAATTCTGTTCAAGTACTCATGACTCACAACTTAGCTAAATTAAGCTTCCATGAGTTCAGCAAAAATCGTAAAACGACTTTGATTTAACATCAAAATACTGTTATGCAAAAAGAAAGACTGAAATCAATACAAAACAGAATTAAGCAGTAATGATCTCCCCTTTTCCAAGGTTCGAATCAAGCTAGTACAGCTCCAATGCCTGATGCGATCTGTGAAGAATGTATCCAGACGAATTCCTTCTTGAGATGTTGAATTCCTCACGATCCGGCCGAAGTTGCTCTCAATTCTACTTTATATTTCTTTTCCGATTTTCCTTTTTTGCTCTGTTTTTCTCTCTTCCGATTCTGTTATTTTTCCTCTTTCTTTTTCTGTTATCTTTTTCCCGTATATCCCCCTTGTCCTCTTCTTTCAGCTCAGCTTTTATAGTACAAAAAGGGAACATTTAAACCCTACTTGTGACATGTGGATGATCCTCTGGCTGGCCGTGGACGTTGTGGTAATGCTGGGCAATGATGCTGACACTTGGAAGAATGATTGACATCATCAAATTTGGCCAGCGTGGATTAAAATATGTGCACATTCAGCAGACCACGTCAGCCAACGCCTGCTATGGCATTGCTGCGGCAACGTCTAATTTTCAGCATTTCTTCACGCTGCAAGTCCTGCCATTCACCAAAAACAAAAACCAACCTCCAAAAACATATCACATGTTAAAAGACTTCAAAATGCTCTAACAAAGATTGATTCCCATGTGTTGCTAAGAATGAACTTTCATCAATGGCCACTAAAGTCAAAAATTGATAATTCTCATTTATAGTGCCAAGAACCATGACTTTTGTGATTTTAACTTCCTAAAATGGGCTATCTAAGCATGAAAATGTAACTCCATAACTCGAGAAATTCGAGTTATCAGTTCAAGGGAAAAATTCAAGTTTCAATCCCAGTTGAATTTGGATTCTCTCCTTCCCTGAAAAGTGGCCGAAATTATGAAGGAACTCTCCTAGGAAAATTCGGTTATTTTGGATAAGGTTGAGATAAGATTCAAGCTTGAAAATCCTAGTGGAATTTTGATTCTCCCTTATCCAAAAAGTGGCCGAATTTTTTGAGGAGAATTTCTCCTAGGAATTTCGGATTTTTTGGTTGAAAAAGGGGGATAAAATTCTAGTTAAAATCTTGTTTAGATTTGGATTGGATTTATCCTAAAAAAAAAACCGAATTTTATTGTTGGGATTTTCCCATGGAAAAATTCAGATTTTATGGTTATGGATAAGGGAGAATATATTTTCCTAATCTAATTGGAATTCAGAGAATCACCTCATGCAGGTCTATAAATAGAGGTTCTGCCACTCCAGTTCTCTCAGACCACAGACTCTCAGGTGAGCAGTCTTATTATTGCACAGCTCATCGTGACAATAAGTTCTTTAGAGATCTGGGTGGTCGGAAGAAGACTAGCAGTGCTAGCATACCGATCGAGGTTCAGAGTGCTCACACACTCAGCCATTTGGGAATTGGAGAATAGTAGAGAAGGCTAGTTGGTTGAAGCCTCAGGTCATTCTCCTCTTGCAAGATTGGCGTCCTTGAGGTATGAGTTTTAATTGTTGTTGGTTTATTGTATATGGCATCATGAGATATTTAACGATCTAAAATTTTTTATTGTTCCGCTCACCACTCTGATACGTTTTTACCTATTTGTTTTCCTTCACGCATGACCGAGAGCGGTACATTAGTGCTGACCTCCGTAGCCTTAATCTCATCATCATAGCCCCGAAGGCAAAATGGTACATGACTAGGAGTGGTACATCAGTGCTGACCTCCACAGCCTTAATCTCATCATCATAGCCTTGAAGGCAAAGTTTACCTCCCTGTACGGAAGGTTGGTACGCCAAAAGTGGTTTCATTACCGACTTTTTAAAGTTCTAACCCGGTGACTTCATATTGCCCCGTGATTAGGAATGGTTCACATTTTAATTTTGTGTGAGTGAGTTTCATAAACCTCGCTCTAGTGCCCGAAGCACAATTTATTATGTGTCCCATTTCAATAGTGCACGTAGCACATTTCGTCTCTCTCTATTCTATAATAGTGCCCATAGCACATACGTACCTATGTGATAACTGGGAATTTTAGATTCCCGAATTATGTTAAAATTGTATGAGTATAACAATATTAATGAATAAAATGTGAAAAAGTTGTATTTCAATACTGTTGTGAATAGTGTAAAAATATTCTGGCAATATTAAAGTGGGAGAGTTCGGGGATGGAAAATCCTACCGGACATAATTGGGTAAGACGGTTCGAAATCAGAGCCGAAAACCCTAGAGAGTGCATTGAAATGTACTAAAACAATAGAAATTTATGGTAGAGAATTCTGATCAAGCTGGAGCAAAATAAGACAAACCGACCACACTAGAGGCGCTGAGAACTCGCCTACGCGATTTCGGTAAAGTTCCGTTCAGATCGGATAACAGTCAAAAATTGACCACGAATTAATTAGAGATTAATATGAATAGTTGATGACATCACTATGATGATGTCATAAAGCAAATTAATTTTCATCAAATTAGAAATCTTTTTGAAAGGTGTATGGTTAGGATTGGTTTGCTTTTTGATCAAAGGCCAAGATTATGCCAAAATTCATTTTGAAAAAAATTAAAAAAATTTATGGCATTTTGTTGAAAGGCCATTCGGCCATGTGGAAAGGGAGAAAGAAAAATTTGATTTTTGACCCCAAAACCTTTACTTTTTGGTCCTTGAATAATTAAGAAATTGTTGGAAAAAAAATTGCAAAAAGGCCCTTGGTTTTTGCCTATAAATAGGCATCAAAAATTCAAGAAAAAAATTGAAAAACACAACTAAACTCTTGCCCATTTTTCCAGCCAAAAACCGTGAGTTACCCCACCCTTAAACCAAAAATTTTATTTTCAATTTCACATCAAATTTAGCTTGAATTTCATCTCCAACATCAAGACAACAACCAAGCAAGGTAAACCTCAAATTTGAAGCATTTTTCTTTGACTTTTCCGTTGAAAATCGTGGGTATGGAAAGTTGAAAAACAATGGAAAAAAAATTGTTTAATTATTGATTCTATGATTGGTTGATGTTGTGATATTCAAAGCATGAATTGGGATAGAAAAACAAGCAAAAATTTTGCATGTTTTCCTTGAAAATCCATGGCTCCTAGGGTGTGAAAATTTGGTGAATTTTATTGTTTTAATTTAGTGATTAATGATCATTTAATTATATGATAAGTTAGGCATGAAATGGACTTAAGAAACAAGAAAAATTTGAGGAAGAATTCTTGCTAAAACTGTGGGCATGAATATGATGAAATGGAAAATTTTCAATGTTGATAAAAGTTGATAAAAACCCTAAGAAAGAAAGTAAAGTTTTCTTTCTATTTTTGGCGTAAAATCCGTGGCTATAACTAGGGTTAGAATGCATGTTTTGATAAGTTTTTGAATGTTATCTTATACATTGAGAAGCATAAGGATAATGTGGTGTGATGAACAATAAATTAGATAAGAATACCTAGTAAACTAAGGATAGTTTGGGAAAAAAAACATAAATATGTAATGTGACTTGTAAAGGTTGAAACATATGAAAAGTTTGTATACAAAGTTTGGAAACTTTGTATAAAATAGGCCTCTGGTATAGTACGTGGCAGGTACAAAGGTTCTGAGGCGTACCTAACGCCGGGAAACCTTAAAATATAAGCGGAAATGCTGCCGAAATTTCTAAAATCAGCTAAAGGGCATTTCGGGAAACGAGGGGTAAAAATATTGAACTCGGAAAGGAAACCGAGACCCCTCGATTAATTATGATCAGAAATAGAAAACCAACCCGAGCGGAATAGTAAACCGACCCTAAATCACTAAAATGCCTAAAACAGGAAAAAAAATTGATGTTAGGGGTATTTTGGGAAACGAGGGAAAATTTTAGGTCGGGATAGGAAACCCGAGCCTCTCGAAGCTCAAGGGGCGGGGACGGGATGAATAATGTTTACTAAGTAGTGAAAAGGCCATTTGAGGTTCCGAAACGCTCGAAAAATGAAAAAATGACCCTAGGTGACGGATGAATAGTAATCGAGGGTCGGGAAAAATATAGTTGAGATTTTGTAGCAATTTAAGCTGTAAAATGATACGAAAGCTTAGGAAATATTATTTTAAAATTATTAGACTTAGAAAATTTGGAAAAAACAATAGAATGAAGCCAATTATGGTTCCGAAACCCGTTAGGGGCAAAATGGTCATTTTGACCAAAAATTTCCGAAAAGGCTCGGAAAGAACCCTAAAAGACCTAGAATAATTTAGATAAAATTCTAAAACTCAAATTGAAAATTTTAGAGTTAAAATTCTAAAAATTTTAAGGAACACGGGCGTGTAGAGAGATACACGGCCGTGTATAGGAAAAATTTTATAACCTGAGAGGTACATGGGCTTGAACACGGTGAATAATCTACTTTTGACGTTCATTGTGCAATAACCTTAATCCTGAGTAAATGAACTACTTCATGTATATGACTTGTGTACTTTGATGTTCCAATGGCTAAAGCGTCTCAGAGGTAGTAAGCTTATAGACCGGTTCGTTGGGTGCATGACTTGTATACGATGAAGGGTTTGTTTGCAGATATCGGAATCATAGCTCTAAGGAGTTAAAGGTATCCTCTTAAAGGCATTATACTGAATGTGAAAATGGACAAGGCCTTGGGTCGTCTACTGGGCGGATGACTTCTTATTCGCATATGGTGAATAATCATTTTCTTAATTCGGTAGTATAATGGAACTTTAAGATAGCCTGATCAGTAGGATTAAACGGACTTTGTCCTAAGGCTGATCATGGATATCATATGAGGGTTTTGCATATATGACAAGGTCATTGGATTGTTCCGCTGCGCCATTCTGATACGTTTTTACCGATTTATTTTCCTTCAATTGGTATCAGAGCCATCTCATGACTATGCCATGTACATAAATTAGACAATTACTTAGTCTTTTTATTTATGTATGGATTTGATATTTAGAGAGTGGCATTCTAGGGTTCCTTTATGTTGTTATCATGGATTATGTATAAAGTATGTGGTTATTTTAATTTTTTGAATTATTATAAGCATGCTTGTTTATGCCGGTTATGATTCCTTAGAATGTAGAAAAATTGTATCTAGGAATTTTTATGTAACCATGGGAGCAGTTTATTAACACTGTAATTTTCCCATGGATTTTAATTTTTGTCTCTTAGAATTTTTATGGTTAGAATTTTTGTACACCGGAAACGGTTTAGGAAATTTTATGTAATTATTCTTGGAGGAGATTGAAGATTGAAGACTGTAATTTATTTTTTCCCAAAAGTTAAATTTGATTTAAAGGTTGAAATTTTGATTGTGTGGAAAATTTCAATTTAATCGGGATTCAAATTAATTTTTGGAGATCTTAATAGGTAAATTGGAATATGGCATGAAAATCGAGACACGACCCCTCGGGATAGGCCGACGGGCCTTGGTGGGGCTGCAGCCCCTGCCCTCGGGTAGGATGGGGCTACGGTAGCCCCTGTGCAGGCCAACACCACCCACGGCCGCAGGCTTGGCCTGCAGCCAAGGGTGGCCATGGCCTGCCCAAGGTTGGCCGCAGCCTGGGCGTGCAGCCTCTGGCTGCAGACGCTGCTTGCAGCCTGCCGGCTACTGCGCCCAGCCTGGGCGTGTAGCCTGGCACTGCAGGCTTGGCCTGCAACCCAGCAAGGATGCACAAAAGGGGGCAGCCGTGGGCTGCCAGCCCCTTTGGGGCTGGTGGCTGCCCACGGCGGCTGCCGCCTTCGGGGGCGGCGGTGCGATGGTCTAAAAATCGAAAAATTTTGATTTTTAAATTTGAAATTTAATTTTAAATCATGTTTAAAAATATGTAATTGAAAATTTGAAATTTTTGAAATTACATATTATTACACATGATGTTTAAAATTGATTAAAATTTAAATTTGAAATTTAAATTTGAAATTCGAATTTGGAATTTGAATTTGAAATTTAAATTTGAAATTTAAATTTTTGGAGATTTAAATTTTAAATGATTCTTGGGATGAGAAATAAATGGAGAGGCTACATAAAGATGGATACAAGAAGACGGAACGAAATTCAAGACCCAAAGAATGCTTTGGATGGAATTTTGTAATCTTTATTTTCTTTGTTCTAGGATGGAACCATAACTTGGTTATTCTGCCAATTATTTTTTCTGTGATATGTCATGGATGTATAAATATGTATTGATGGATGTTTTATATGCATATTTGATAACATGTCATATAGGATAAGTAAGTGCCGCTCATACTATATTGATCATACATAATTTGTTAAAACTTGCATGTTTTTTCAAAATATTGAGTGGGAGAGAGTTTCAAACAAAACTCACAGCCTCCATTGTTGATCCATATGTGAAAGCATGGTAACGCCTCGCGTCAATTCTGCCCCTGACCATACCCCTCGGTAGGTGTTTACCGCCGCCGGTATACTAGATTGGATCTCCTATGTGGAAAACGTGTTAGGGTATGATCCTATTCATGACCACCCCTCGGTGGCTTGGTAGGATGTGGATCGGGCTACGTAAACAATGGTTATACACTCAAGACTCGTTTAGTTATTAACCTTCCCTAGAAGCTCCGTTAACTAAACTGGTGGCCAAATAAGCGGTTATTAATATATGTCTTAACCTTGGAGGATTTAAGGCAACATATATTAATTGGACGGGGTCCATGTTCCGGCTATTTGTTTTCATGACCACCCCTCATTGGCTTGGGGAAATAGGTGCTGTGAATTACCGTTGCAATGCTACATGCTTTTTCAATTTTCATGTAGGAACATACTTGTATGTTTTATTTGCTAAATTATCTGTATATTTGCTTGGGCTTTGTAATGATGTCTAGTATAATTTTATTTCAGTTCAAAATGTCACCGACACCCCTCATTTCAATACTTACTGAAAATAAGCTGAATGGCGATAATTATAAAGACTGGAAAAAAATCTATTAATAGTTCTCAGCTGCGAGAGACACAAGTTCGTACTGGACGAACCATGCCCACCTGGGCCCAAACCTAACACACCACTTGAGGAGGTCCTGGTTGCCTATAATCGTTGGAGAGAATCCAATGAGATAGCTCGATGCTACATCCTTGCTAGCATGACGAGTGCTTTACAAAAGACGCATGAGACTTATTAAGTTGCTAGAGAGATCATGGACAATCTGGAGGACATGTTCGGAGGCCAAGAAAAATTGGCTCGACAGTCCGCTATCACCAGCATTATGAACTCTAAGCAAAAGGCGGGTACTCCAGTGAAGGACCATATGATCACTCTAATGGGATTCTTTGCTGACGCTGCCGAGAATGGTGCTGAGTTGGACTACAACACCGAGATCGAGATGGCGTTCAAGACTCTGTCTAAAGATTTTGTGGGGTTTAAGGCCGCATACAATCTGGCGACAAAGGAGTTAGGACTAACCGAGCTCATGAAGTAACTACAGGCTTATGAGCGGATGATCAGGGATGAGGATGTGGTCTGACCTAAAGGAGAGGCCAATTTGACGGAATCTTCCAATCCCTCATGGAAGAGGAAGAGGCCAAACAAGAAGCAAGTGGCTTCTAGTTCTTCTAATCCTCCTGTCTCAGACGGGAAGAAGAAGAAGAAGAATAAGAAGCCGAAGGACCCTAAAAAGTCCAAATGCTTCCATTGTGGGAAGGTAGGTCACTTCAAGAAGGCTTACCGGGAATTCCTAGCCGCCAAGGGCGAGGAAGGTAAGGAACTTCATTACTTGGAAGCGTGCTTGGTGGAAGAATCGAAAGACACTTGGGTCATTGATTCAGGCGCCACTAATCATGTTTGTGTTTCTATGCAAGGGTTCGTGGAAACGAGAAGTCTACATGATAGGAGCCTCTCGTTACAGACTGGAGATGGTAGCTTTGTGGCGGCTGAAGCAGTGGGAGATGTTTACCTTTATTTTGATCAATTTACGTTTATTTTATTGAAAGACTGTTTTTATGTTCCTAATTTTAGGAGGAACCTTATATCGGTAGCTTGTTTAATAAAGGATTCTTATTCAGTTTCTTTTAGTAAAAGAGTTGATATTCGTAGAAATAAGTCTTTTATCTGTTCTGGATGGATGGATGGAAACCTATATTTGATCAAACCAAAGATGTACTCACTGCTTGACACTGAATTAATTGATAACTCTAAAAGGTTGAAAGTTTCTCACTCTAACAAGGCGTATCTTTGGCATTTAAGACTTGGTCATATTAATCAGGATAGGATTCAAAGATTGGTGAAAGACGGTCCTTTAGAATATCTGGAGGAGGTACGTCTTCCCCAATGTGAGTCTTGTCTAGAGGGTAAGATGACCAAGAGGTCTTTTGGAGCTAAGGGTACAAGGGCTCAGGAGCTCTTAGAAATTATGCATACTGACGTATGTGGCCCCATGAACGTCACAGCACGAGGAGGGTTTGAGTATTATGTCTCTTTTATAGATGATTACTCGAGGTATGGATATATGTATCTGATGCACCGCAAGAGCGAAACCTTTGACAAGTTCAAAGAGTATCGTGTGGAAGTGGAAAAGCAATTGGATAAATCCATAAAGACACTTCGATCTGATCGAGGTGGCGAATACCTCTCTGATGAATTTCTAGGACATCTTGTAGAGAATGGGATATTATCCCAATTGACTGCACCTGGTACTCCACAACAGAATGGTGTAGCCGAAAGGAGAAACAGGACCTTGTTGGATATGGTACGGTCCATGATGAGATATTCAACGCTGCCATTATCATTTTGGGGATATGCTTTATAAACGGCGTGCTATATTCTAAACCAGGTTCCGAGCAAATCAATTCCCAGAACTCCGTATGAATTGTGGCGTGGCAGGAAGCCCTCCCTTGGACATATGAGAATATAGGGCTGCCCGGCGCATGTACTGGATGGGGATGCGAAGAAGTTGGAACCAAGATCAGAATTGTGCATGTTTGTAGGGTATCTAAAAGGAACTAAAGGAGGTCTGTTCTATAACCCGAAGGAACAAAAAGTCATTGTCTCAACCCATGCGACATTCTTGGAGGAAAGTCACATGAATGACTTTAAGCCTTGAAGCAAAGTAGTGCTAGAGGAGTTATCGGGTGAAAGAACTGCTCCACAGATTTCGGTCTTGGACGCAAGTCCGAGTTCCAGTGAAAGACCTGCAGACGATCAACAATTTAGGGTGCCTCGTCGTAGTGGGAGGGTTTCGAAGAAACCTAATTTCTTCATGTATGATGCTGAGGTATACTAGGCCGAGGCTCATGAGCATGAAAATGATCCGATCACCTATGATAAAGCTATAAATGATGTTGATTCTAAATCTTGGAAACAGGCTATGAACAATGAGATGGATTCTATGAAATCCAACTCTGTTTGGGAACTTGTAGATTTGCCGGATGGGATAAAACCCATTGGATGCAAATGGGTCAACAAAAGAAAGAAGGATGCGGAAGGGAGAGTGGATTAAAGGCCAAGAAAAGTCTACAAGTTGCTTAGATCCATTTATGGATTAAAGCAGGCATCCCGCTCATGGAACCAGAGGTTTGATCAAGCGATTAAGACATTTGTTTTTGAGTAGAACGTTGATGAACCGTGTGTTTATAAACGTATTAAGGATGGAAAAGTGGTTTTTCTGATACTCTATGTCGATGATATACTACTCATTGGGAATGATGTAGGGAACTTATCATCGGTCAAGCTTTGGTTACACCAACAGTTTGACATGAAGGACTTGGGAGAAGCTAATTATGTTCTAGGTATTCGTCTCTTCAGAGATCGAAAGAACAAAATGATAGTGTTATCCCAAGCTTCATACATAGATAAAATAATTGACAAATATGTAATGCAAGAGGCAAAGAAAGGTTCGCAACCTTCTATTGCCGGTCTAACTCTTTCATTGGATGACTATCCCAAGACATCAGAAGAAAGAGAGCGTATGAGTAAGGTCCCTTATGCATCCGCTGTGGGTAGCCTTATGTACGTTATGCTTTGCACTCGCCCAGACATATGTTTTGCAGTAGGTATGGTGAGTTGATATCAAGCAAATCCTGGAACCAAGCACTGGCAAGCTGTAAAGCATATACTCAAGTATCTTAAGAGAACGAGGGATTATATGCTGGTGTATTCTGGAGGCGACCTAACACCCGTAGGATACACGGACTCAGACTTCCAGACTTGTAAGGATTCGAGGAAATCGACATCTGGATCAGTGTTTTTACTCGGAGGAGGCGCCATTGTGTAGAGGAGCGTGAAGCAGGGCTGCACAGCTGACTCTACTATGGAGGCTGAGTATGTGGCTGCGGCTGAGGCATCTAAAGAAGCAGTTTGGCTCCGCAAGTTCTTTAGAGACCTTGAGGTCATTTCGGGTGTTGACAAGCCTATCACACTTTACTGTGATAATACAGGGGCTATTGCCAACACAAGGGAATCTCGGCACCACAAGAAGACCAAGCAGATCGATCGGAGATATCATATTATTAGAGGGCATGTTGAGACAGGACAAGTGGATGTATATAAGATCGCATCCGAGGACAACATCACCGATCCCTTTACTAAGACTTTGGTGGCTAGAAGCTTTGAGAGGCATGTAGAGGCGATGGGGATGCGTAACATGGCACATCTACTGGCTTAAAGCAGGTGGGAGATTGTTAGGAAATGCCCTAAGCATTAGAGACATTTTGTTGTATTTATTTTGAACTGGATAATAAAATTATATATAGAGGTTATTCATTACATTGCTGTCTGTCCTTGTCTTATTTACATGTTAAAGTAAATGTAAGCAAATATGGCTCACTGACTGTTTGTGTTAAAACTGTTAGAATGTTGCATGCAATGGACTTTTGCATGCGAGAAGACAATGTTCTAAAGTTAGCGGTCTAAACTATGGTCTGTAGTCTATGGGGTTAGACCGAGCATCTAACTCATGTTAAGACTATTATGTTGTCTAAAGTCTTGGAGGGGATGGTTTGTCTTGACTGTCTGGAGCTGGACTCCCAAGTAGAGACATAAATATGTTACTTGGTGGTGACATATTAGACCGGGACTTAAGCGTGATTGATCTATGTAGTCCGCTATGAGTGGATCAATCTGCTTTTGACGTTCATTGTGCAATAACCTTAATCCTGAGTAAATGAACTACTTTATGTATATGACTTGTGTACTTTGATGTTCCAATGGCTAAAACGTCTCAGAGGTAGTAAGCTTATAGACTGGTTCGTTGGGTGCATGACTTGTATACGATGAAGGGTTTGTTTGCATATATCAGAATCATAGCTCTAAGGAGTTAAACGTATCCTCTTAAAGGCATTATACTGAATGTAAAAATGGACAAGGCCTTGGGTCTTCTGCTGGGCGGATGACTTCTTATTCACATATGGTGAATAATCATTTTCTTAATTTGGTAGTTGTAGGATAATAAATCGGTAAAAACGTATCAAAGTGGCGCAGCGGAACAAAAAAAAATTTTTTAGATCGTTAAATATCTCATGATGTCATATACAATAAACTAACAACAATTAAAACTCATACCTCAAGGACGCCAATCTTGCAGGAGGAAAATGACCGGAGGCTTCAACCAACTAGCCTTCTCTACTATTCTCCAATTCCCGAATGGCTGAGTGTGTGGGCACTCTGAACCTCTATCGGTATGCTAGCACTGCTAGTCTTCTTCCGACCACCCAGATCTCTAAAGAACTTTATTGTCACGATGAGCTGTGCAACAATAAGCCTGCTCACCTGAGAGTCTGTGGTCTGAGAGAACTGGAGTGGTAGGACCTCTATTTATAGACCTGCATAAGGTGATTCTCTGAATTTGAATTGGATTAGGAAAAGATATTTTCCCTTATCCACATCCATAAAATCTGAATTTTTCCAAGGGAGAATCTCCACAATAAAATTCTGTTTTCTTAGGATAAATCCAATCCAAATCTAAACAAGATTTTAACTAGAATTTTATCTCCCTTTTTTAACCCAAAAAATCTGAAAATTTCAAGGAGAATCTCTCCTAAAGATTTCGACAATTATGGATAAGGGAGAATCAAAAATTCCACTAGGATTTTCAAGCTTGAATCTTATCTCAACCTTATCCAAAAATAACCGAATTTCCTAGGAGAGATTCTCCAAATTTTCGGCCACTTTTCAGGGAGGAGAGAATCCAAATTCAACTGGGATTGAAACTTGAATTTTTCCCTCGAACCTTATCCACAAAAACCAAAATTCCATTGAGGATTATCCTCAAAAATTTCGTCCACTTTTGTTGGGATTTAGATTCAAAATTCAAGTAGGATTCTAACAAGATTATCCTCTCCAAATCCAACTCAAATTCGAATTTCAAACCTTGTGGATTTTCCACAACAAATTCGAATCCTACTTGGACTGTGATTCAAATTTTTGAATTTCAAATTTCAAATTCAAATTTCAAATTTCAAATTTCAAATTTCAAATTTCAAACTTAAATTTCAAATTCAAATTTCAAATTCGAATTTCAAATTCAAATTTCAATTTCAAATTTCAAATTCAAAATTCAAATTTCAAATTTCAAAATTCAAATTTCAAATTTCAAAATTCGAATTTCAAATTCCACAAAATGGTTGTGTTTCAAATTCTTGTTCTCATGGATAATTTTCTACAACTCCAATCCAATCTCAAATAAAATCATGGCAACTTTATTTGGAGTTCGAATAATTGTGTACTCTATTATCCAAAACAAAATCTGAATCCAACTGGAGAGAATCTTATCTACCATCCTAATCCTGTGTCATCACCATCCATGCATAATAAACTAGCCAATAGCATACACAAATCAATTTGCCAAACGTTAAGGAATTATGTGGAGCTAGTAGAGGGACTAATTTGACATATATGATCAGGCTCCCGTGATTCCATATGATCATCATTCTTTACCGAACAACTCAATCATATGATCACTAGTTTCAGAATCACACCACTATAAACCTGAAAATGAACTCCCAATTATATACCGTATTACGTAAGCCTGTGACGAGCTACTATCCAATGACCTTGTCATATATGCAAAACCCTCATATGATATCCATGATCAGCCTTAGGTCAAAGTCCGTTTAATCCTACTGATCAGGCTATCTTAAAGTTCCATTATACTACCGAATCAAGAAAATGATTATTCACCATATGTGAATAAGAAGTCATCCGCCCAGCAGACAACCCAAGGCCTTGTCCATTTTCACATTCAGTATAATGCCTTTAAGAGGATACCTTTAACTCCTCAGAGCTATGATTCCGATATCTGCAGACAAACCCTTCATCGTATACAAGTCATGCACCCAACGAACCGGTCTATAAGCTTACTACCTCTGAGACGCTTTAGCCTTTGGAACATCAAAGTACACAAGTCATATACATGAAGAAGTTCATTTACTCAGGATTAAGGTTATTGCACAATGAACATCAAAAGCAGATTGATCCACTCATAGCGGACTACGTAGATCAATCACGCTTTAGTCCCGGTCTAATATGTCACCACCGAGCAACATATCCATGTCTCTACTTGGGAGTCCAGCTCCAGACAGTCAAGACAAACCGTCCCCTCTAAGTCTTTAGACAACATAATAGTCTTAACATGGGTTAGATGCTCGGTCTAACCCCATAGACTACAGATCATAGTTTAGACTGCTAACTTTAGAACATTGTCTTCTCGCATACAAAAGTCCATTGCATGCAACGTTCTAACAGTTTTAACACAAGCAGTCAGTGAGGCATATTTGCTTACATTTACTTTAACATGTAAATAAGACGAGGACATATAGCAATGTAATGAATAACCTCTATGTATAATTTTATTATCCAGTTCAAAATGAATACATCAAAATGTCTCTAATACTTAGGGCATTTCCTAACAATCTCCCACTTGCCCTAAGCCAGCAGATGTGCCATGTTACGCATCCCCATCGCCTCTACATGCCTCTTAAAGCTTCTAGCCACCAAAGTCTTAGTAAAAGGATCAGCGATGTTGTCCTCGGATGCGATCTTACATACATCCACTTGTCCTGTCTCCACATGCCCTCTAATAATATGATATCTCCAATCGATGTGCTTGGTCCTCTTGTGGTGTCGAGATTCACTTGTGTTGGCAATAGCCCCTGTATTATCACAGTAAAGTGTGATAGGCTTGTCAACACCCGGAATGACCTCAAGGTCTGTAAAGAACTTGCGGAGCCAAACCGCTTCTTTAGATGCCTCAGCCGCAGCCACATACTCAGCCTCCATAGTAGAGTCAGCTCTGCAGCCCTGCTTCAGGCTCCTCCACACAATGGCGCCTCCTCCGAGTAAAAACACTGATCCAGATGTTGATTTCCTCGAATCCTTACAAGTCTGGAAGTCTGAGTCCGTGTATCCTACGGGTGTTAGGTCCCTTCCAGAATACACCAGCATATAATCCCTCGTTCTCTTAAGATACTTGAGTATATGCTTTACTGCTTGCCAGTGCTTGGTTCCAGGATTCGCTTGATATCGACTCACCATACCTACTGCAAAACATATGTCCGGGCGAGTGCAAAGCATAGCGTACATAAGGCTACCCACAGCGGATGCATAAGGGACCTTACTCATACGCTCTCTTTCTTCCGATGTCTTGGGACAGTCATCCAATGAAAGAGTTAGACCGGCAATAGAAGGTTGCGAACCTTTCTTTGCCTCTTGCATTGCATATTTGTCAATTATTTTATCTATGTATGAAGCTTGGGATAACGCTATCATTTTGTTCTTTCGATCTCTGAAGAGACGAATGCTTGGAACATAATTAGCTTCTCCCAAGTCCTTCATGTCAAACTGTTGGTGTAACCAAAGCTTGACCGATGATAAGTTCCCTACATCATTCCCAATGAGTAGTATATCATCGACATAGAGTATCAGAAAGACCACTTTTCCATCTTTAATACGTTTATAAACACAAGGTTCATCAACGTTCTGCTCAAAACCAAATGTCTTAATCGCTTGATCAAACCTCTGGTTCCATGAGTGGGATGCTTGCTTTAATCCATAAATGGATCTAAGCAACTTGTAGACTTTCCTTTCTTGGCCTTTTGCTATGAACCCTTCAGGCTGTATCATATAGATACACTCTTCAAGATGGCCATTCAAGAATGCCGTCTTGACATCCATTTGCCAGATCTCGTAATCGAGAGCCGCAGCAATGGACAGAAGAATACGGATAGACTTCAGCATAGCAACAGGCGAAAAGGTTTCCTCGTAATCGATTCCAGCCTTTTGCGTGTATCCCTTTGCAACCAGTCTAACTTTGAAAGTTTCCACTCTCCCTTCCGCATCCTTCTTTCTTTTGTAGACCCATTTGCATCCAATGGGTTTTATCCCATCCGGCAAATCTACAAGTTCCCAAACAGAGTTGGATTTCATAGAATCCATCTCATTGTTCATAGCCTGTTTCCAAGATTTAGAATCAACATCATTTATAGCTTCATCTTATGTGACCGGATCTTCCTCATGCTCATGAGCCTCGGCCTGGTATACCTCAGCATCATACATGAAGAAATTAGGTTTCTTCGAAACACTCCCACTACGACGAGGCACCCTAAATTGTTGATCGTCTGCAGGTCTTTCACTGGAACTCAGACTTGCGTCCAAGACCGAAATCTGTGGAGCAGTTTTTTCACCCGATAACTCCTCTAGCACCACTTTTCTTCGAGGTTTAAAGTCATTCATGTGACTTTCCTCCAAGAATGTCGCATGGGTTGAAACAATGACTTTTTGTTCCTTCGGGTTATAGAATAGACCTCCTTTAGTTCCTTTTGGATACCCTACAAACATGCACAATTCTGATCTTGGTTCCAACTTTTTCGCATCCCCATCCAGTACATGTGCCGGGCAGCCCCATATTCTCATATGTCCAAGGGAGGGCTTCCTGCCACGCGACAATTCATACGGAGTTCTGGGAATTGATTTGCTCGGAACTTGGTTCAGAATATAGCATGCCGTTTGTAAAGTATATCCCCAAAATGATAATGGCAGCGTTCAGTAACTCATCATGGACCGTACCATATCCAATAAGGTCCTGTTTCTCCTTTCGGCTACACCATTCTGTTGTGGAGTACCAGGTGCAGTCAATTGGGATAAAATCCCGTTCTCTACAAGATGTCCTAGAAATTCATCGGAGAGATATTCACCACCTCGATCAGATCGAAGTGTCTTTATGGATTTATCCAATTGCTTTTCCACTTCCACACGATACTCTTTGAACTTGTCAAAGGTTTCGCTCTTGCGGTGCATCAGATACACATATCCATACCTCGAGTAATCATCTATAAAAGAGACATAATACTCGAACCCTCCTCATGCTGTGACGTTCATGGGGCCACATACGTCAGTGTGCATAATTTCTAAGAGCTCCTGAGCCCTTGTACCCTTAGCTCCAAAAGACCTCTTAGTCATCTTACCCTCTAGACAAGACTCATATTGGGGAAGACGTACCTCCTCTAGAGATTCCAGAGGACCATCTTTCACCAATCTTTGAATCCTATCCTGATTAATATGGCCAAGTCTTAAATACCAAATATACGCCTTGTTAGAGTGAGAAACTTTCAACCTTTTAGAGTTATCAATTAATTCAGTGTCAAGCAGTGAGTACATCTTTGGTTTGATCAAATATAGGTTTCCATCCATCCATCCAGAACAGATAAAAGACTTATTTCTACGAATATCAACTGTTTTACTAAAAGAAACTGAATAAGAATCCTTTATTAACCAAGCTACCGATATAAGGTTCCTCCTAAAATTAGGAACATAAAAACAGTCTTTCAATAAAATAAACCTAAATTGATCAAAATAAAGATAAACATCTCCCACTGCTTCAGCCACCACAAAGCTACCATCTCCAGTCCGCAACGAGAGGCTCCTATCATGTAGACTTCTCGTTTCCACGAACCCCTGCATAGAAACACAAACATGATTAGTGGCGCCCGAATCAATGACCTAAGTGTCTTTCGATTCTTCCACCAAACACGCTTCCAGGTAAAGAAGTTCCTTACCTTCCTTACCCTTGGCGGCTAGGAATTCCCGGCAAGCCTTCTTGAAGTGACCTACCTTCCCACAATGGAAGCATTTGGACTTTTTAGGGTCCTTTGCTTCTTGTTCTTCTTCTTCTTCTTCCCGTCCGAGACAGGAGGATTAGAAGAACTAGAAGCCACTTGCTTCTTATTTGGCCTCTTCCTCTTCCGTGAGGGATTGGAAGATTCCACCAAATTGGCCTCTCCTTTAGGTCGGACCGCATCCTCATCCCTGATCATCCGTTCATAAGCCTGTAGTTGCTTCATGAGCTCGGTTAGTCCTAACTCCTTTGTCGCCAGATTGTATGCGGCCTTAAACCCCACAAAATCTTTAGACAGAGTCTTGAACACCATCTCGATCTGGGTGTTGTAGTCCAACTCAGCACCATTCTCGGCAGCCTCAGCAAAGAATCCCATTAGAGTGATCATATGGTCCTTCACCGGAGTACCCGCCTTTTATTTAGAGTTCATAATGCTGGTTATAGCTGACTGTCGAGCCAATTTTTCTTGGCCTCCGAACATGTCCTCTAGATTGTCCATGATCTCCCCAGCAACTTGATAAGTCTCATGCTGCTTTTGTAAAGCACTCGTCATGCTAGCAAGGATGTAGCATCAAGCTATCTAGGATGTAGCATCAAGCTATCTCATTGGATTCTCTCCAACGATTATAAGCAACCGGGACCTCCTCAAGTGGTGTGTCAGGTTTGGGCCCAGGTGGGCATGGTTCGTCCAGCACGAACTTGTGTCCTCGCAGCTGAGAACTATTAATAGATTTCTTTTCCAATCTTTATAATTGTCGCCATTCAACTTATTTTCAGTAAGTATTGAAATGAGGGGTGTCGGTGACATTTTGAACTGAAATAAAATTATACTAGACATCATTACAAAGCCCAAGCAAATATACAGATAATTTAGCAAATAAAACATACAAGTATGTTCCTACATGAAACTTGAAAAACATGTAGCATTGCAACGGTAATTCTCAGCACCTATTGCCCCAAGCCACCGAGGGGTGGTCATGAGAACAAATAGCCGGAACATTGACCCCGTCCAATTAATATATGTTGCCTTAAATCCTCCAAGGTTAAGACATATATTAATAACCGCTTATTTGGCCACCAGTTTAGTTAACAGAGCTTCTAGGGAAGGTTAATAACTAAACGAGTCTTGAGTGTATAACCATTGTTTACGTAGCCCGATCCACGTCTTACCAAGCCACCGAGGGGTGGTCATGAATTGGATCGTACCCGAACACGTTTTCCACATAGGAGATCCAATCTAGTATACCGACGGTGGTAAACACCTACCGAGGGGTGTGGTCAGGGCAAACTGACGCGAGGCGTTACCATGCTTTCACATATGGATCAACAATGGAGGCCGTGGGTTTTGTTTGAAACTCTCCCACTCAATATTTTGAAAAAAAATATGCAAGTTTTGACAAATTATGTATGATCAATATAGTATGAGCGGCACTCACCTATCCTATATGGCATGTTATCAAATATGCATACAAAACATCCATCAATACATATTTATACATCCATGACATATCACAGAAAAAATAATTGACAGAATAACTAAACTATGGTTCCATCCTAGAACAAAGAAAATAAAGATTACAAAATTCCATCCAAAGCATTCTTTGGGTCTTGAATTCTGTTCCATCTTCTTGTATCCATCTTTATGTAGCCTCTCCATTTATTTCTCATCCCAAGAATTATTCAAAATTTAAATATCCAAAAATTTAAATTTCAAATTCAAATTCCAAATTCGAATTTCAAATTTAAATTTCAAATTTAAATTTTAAACAATTTTAAACATCATGTGTAATAATATGTAATTTCAAAAAATTTGAAATTTTTAATTACATATATTTAAACATGATTTATAATTAAATCTCAAATTTAAAAATCAAAATTTTCTGATTTTTGGACCGTCGGACCGCCGCCCCCGTAGGCGGCAGCCGCCGTGGGCAGCCACCAGCCCCGGAGGGGCTGGCAGCCCACGGCCACCCCCATGTGCAGCCCTGCAGGGCTGCAGGCCAAGCCTGCAGCGCCAGGCTGGGCGCAGCAGCCGGCAGGCTGCACGCCCAGGCTACGGCCAGCCTTGGGCAGGCTGCGGCCAGCCTTGGGCAGGCTGCGGCCAGCCTTGGGCAGGCCACGGCCACCCCTGGATGCAGGCCAAGCCTACGGCCGTGGGTGGTGTGGGCCTGCACAGGGGCTGCTGCAGCCCCATCCTGCCCGAGGGCAGGGACTGCAGCCCCACCAAGGTCCGTCGGCCTATCCCGAGGGATCGTGTCTCGATTTTCATGCCATATTCCAATTTACCTATTAGGACCTCCAAAAAATTAATTTGAATCCCAATTAAATTGAAATTTTCCACACAATCACAATTTCAATCTTTAAATCAAATTTAACTTTTGGGAAAAATAAATTACGGTCTTCAATCTTTAATCTCCTCCAAGAATAATTACATAAAATTTCCTAAACCGTTTCCGGTGTATAAAAAATTCTAACCATAAAAATTCTAAGAGACAAAAATTAAAATCCATGGGAAAATTACAGTGTTAACAAACTGCTCCCATGGTTAAATAAAAATTCATAGATACAATTTTTCTAAATTCTAAAGAACCATAACCGGTGTAAACAAGCATGCTTATAATAATTCAAAAAATTAAAATAACCACATACTTTACACATAATCCATGATAACAACATAAAGGAACCCTAGAATACCACTCTCTAAATATCAAATCCATACATAAATAAAAAGACTAAGTAATTGTCTAATTTATGTACATGGCATAGTCATGAGATGGCTCTGATACCAATTGTAGGATAATAAAACGGTAAAAACACATCAGAGTGGTGCAGCGAAACAAAAAAAATTTTTTAGATCGTTAAATATCTCATGATGCCATATACAATAAACCAACAACAATTAAAACTCATACCCCAAGGACGCCAATCTTGCAGGAGGAGAATGACCGGAGGCTTCAACCCACTAGCCTTCTCTACTATTCTCCAATTCTCGAATGGCTGAGTGTGTGGGCACTCTGAACCTCGATCGGTATGCTAGCACTGCTAGTCTTCTTCCGACCACCCAGATCTCTAAAGAACTTTATTGTCACGATGAGCTGTGTAACAATAAGCCTACTCACCTGAGAGTCTGTGGTCTGAGAGAACTGGAGTGGCAGGACCTCTATTTATAGACCTGCATGAGGTGATTCTCTGAATTTAAATTGGATTAGGAAAAGATATTTTCCCTTATCCACATCCATAAAATCCGAATTTTTCCAAAGGAGAATCTCCACAATAAAATTCGGTTTTCTTAGGATAAATCCAATTCAAATCTAAACAAGATTTTAACTAGAATTTTATCTCCTTTTTTTAACCCAAAAAATCTGAAAATTTCAAGGAGAATCTCTCCTAAAGATTTCGGCAATTATGGATAAGGGAGAATCAAAAATTCCACTAGGATTTTCAAGCTTGAATCTTATCTCAACCTTATCTAAAAATAACCGAATTTCCTAGGAGAGATTCTCCAAATTTTTGGCCACTTTTCAGGGAGGAGAGAATCCAAATTCAACTGGGATTGAAACTTGAATTTTTCCCTTGAACCTTATCCACAAAAACCGAAATTCCATTGAGGATTATCCTCAAAAATTTCGTCCACTTTTGTTGGGATTTAGATTCAAAATTCAAGTTGGATTCTAACAAGATTATCCTCTTCAAATCCAACTCAAATTCGAATTTCAAACCTTGTGGATTTTCCACAACAAATTCGAATCCTACTTGGACTGTGATTCAAATTTTTGAATTTCAAATTTCAAATTCAAATTTCAAATTCAAATTTCAAATTTCAAATTTCAAATTTCAAATTTAAATTTCAAATTCAAATTTCAAATTCGAATTTCAAATTCAAATTTCAAATTCAAATTTCAAATTCAAAATTCAAATTTCAAATTTCAAAATTCAAATTTCAAATTTCAAAATTCAAATTTCAAATTCCACAAAACGGTTGTGTTTCAAATTCTTGTTCTCATGGATAATTTTCTACAACTCCAATCCAATCTCAAATAAAATCATGACAACTTTATTTGGAGTTCGAATAATTGTGTACTCTATTATCCAAAACAAAATCTGAATCCAACCGGAGAGAATCTTGTCTACCATCCTAATCCTGTGTCATCACCATCCATGCATAATAAACTAGCCAATAGCATACACAAATCAATTTGCCAAACGTTAAGGAATTATGTGGAGCTAGTAGAGGGACTGATTGGACATATATGATCGGGCTCCCGTGATTCCATATGATCATCATTCTTTACCGAACAACTCAATCATATGATCACTAGTTTCAGAGTCACACCACTATAAACCTGAAACGGAACTCCCAATTATATACCGTATTACGTAAGCCTGTGACGAGCTACTATCCAATGACCTTGTCATATATGCAAAACCCTCATATGATATCCATGATCAGCCTTAGGTCAAAGTCCATTTAATCCTACTGATCAGGCTATCTTAAAGTTCCATTATACTACCGAATCAAGAAAATGATTATTCACCATATGTGAATAAGAAGTCATCCGCCCAGCAGACGACCCAAGGCCTTATCCATTTTCACATTCAGTATAATGCCTTTAAGAGGATACCTTTAACTCCTCAGAGCTATGATTTCGATATCTACAAACAAACCCTTCATCGTATATAAGTCATGCACCCAACGAACCGGTTTATAAGCTTACTACCTCTGAGACGCTTTAGCCATTGGAACATCAAAGTACACAAGTCATATACATGAAGAAGTTCATTTACTCAGGATTAAGGTTATTGCACAATGAACATCAAAAGCAGATTGATCCACTCATAGTGGACTACGTAGATCAATCACGCTTTAGTCCCGGTCTAATATGTCACCACCGAGTAACATATCCATGTCTCTACTTGGGAGTCCAGCTCCAGACAGTCAAGACAAACAGTCCCCCCTAAGGCTTTAGACAACATAATAGTCTTAACATGGGTTAGATGCTCGGTCTAACCCCATAGACTACAGACCATAGTTTAGACTGCTAACTTTAGAACATTGTCTTCTCGCATACAAAAGTCCATTGCATGCAACATTCTAACAGTTTTAACACAAGTAGTCAGTGAGCCATATTTGCTTACATTTACTTTAACATGTAAATAAGACTAGGACAGATAGCAATGTAATGAATAACCTCGATGTATAATTTTATTATCCAGTTCAAAATGAATACATCAAAATGTCTCTAATACTTAGGGCATTTCCTAACAGTAGTATAATGGAACTTTAAGATAGCCTGATTAGTAGGATTAAACGGACTTTGTCCTAAGGCTGATCGTGGATATCATATGAGGGTTTTGCATATATGACAAGGTCATTGGATAGTAGCTCGTCACAGGCTTACGTAATACATTATATAATTGGGCGTTCAGTTTCAGGTTTATTTTCGTGTGACTTTGAAACTAGTGATCATATGATTGAGTTGTTCGGTAAAAGAATGAAGATCATATGGATTTAAGGGAGCCCGATTGTATATGTCCAATCAGTCCCTCTACTAGCTCCACATAATTCCTTAACGTTTGGCAAATTGATTTGTATATGTTATTGGCTGGTTTATTTTGCATGGATGGTGATGACACAGGATTCGGATGGTAGACAAGATTCTCTCCGGTTGGATTCAGATTTTGTTTTGGATAATAGAGTATACAATTATTCGAACTCCAAATAAAGTTGCCATGATTTTATTTGAGATTGGATTGGAGTTGTAGAAAATTATCCATAAGAACAAGAATTTGAAACACAACCGTTTTGTGGATTTTGAAATTTGAATTTTAAAATTTGAATTTTGAATTTTGAATTTGAAATTTGAATTTGAAATTCGAATTTGAAATTTTAATTTGAAATTTAAATTTGAAATTTGAAATTTGAAATTCAAATTTTGAATCACATTCCAAGTGGGATTCGAATTTGTTGTGGAAAATCCACAAGGTTTGAAATTCGAATTTGAGTTGGATTTGGAGAGGATAATCTTGTTAGAATCCTACTTGAATTTTGAATCCAAATCCTAGCAAAAGGTGGGCAAAATTTTAAGGATAATCCTCAATGGAATTTTGGTTTTTGTGGATAAGGTTCAAGGGAAAAATTCAAGTTTCAATCCCAGTTGAATTTGGATTCTCTCCTTCCCTGAAAAGTGGCCGAAATTATGGAGGAAATCTCCTAGGAAAATTCGGTTATTTTGGATAAGGTTGAGATAAGATTCAAGCTTGAAAATCCTAGTGGAATTTTGATTCTCCCTTATCCTAAAAGTGGTCGAATTTTTTGAGGAGATTTTCTCCTAGGAATTTCAGATTTTTTGGTTGAAAAAGGGAGATAAAATTCTTGTTAAAATCTTGTTTAGATTTGGATTGGATTTATCCTAAAAAAAAAATCAAATTTTATTGTTGGGATTTTCCCATAGAAAAATTCAGATTTTATGGTTATGGATAAGGGAGAATATCTTTTCCTAATCCAATTCGAATTCAGAGAATCACCTCATGCAGGTCTATAAATAGAGGTCCTGCCACTCCAGTTCTCTCCGACCACAGACTCTCAGGTGAGCAGGCTTATTGTTGCATAGCTCATCGTGACAATAAGTTCTTTAGAGATCTGGGTGGTCGGAAGAAGACTAGCAGTGCTAGCATACCGATCGAGGTTCAGAGTGCCCACACCCTCAACCATTCGGGAATTGGAGAATAGTAGAGAAAGCTAGTTGGTTGAAGCCTCCGGTCATTCTCCTCCTGCAAGATTGGCGTCCTTGAGGTATGAGTTTTAATTGTTGTTGGTTTATTGTATATGGCATCATGAGATATTTAATGATCTAAAATTTTTTATTGTTCCGCTCGCCACTCTGATACGTTTTTACCGATTTATTTTCCTTCAAGCATGACCGGGAGCGGTACATTAGTGCTGACCTCCATAGCCTTAATCTCATCATCATAGCCCCGAAGGCAAAATGGTACATGACTGGGAGCGGTACATCAGTGCTGACCTCCACAGCCTTAATCTCATTATCATAGCCTTGAAGGCAAAGTTTACCTCCCTGTACGGAAGGTTGGTACGCCAAAAGTGGTTTCATTACCGACTTTTTAAAGTTCTAACTCGGTGACTTCATATTGCCCCGTTATTACGAATGGTTCACATTTTAATTTTGTGTGAGTGAGTTTCGTTAACCTCACTCTAGTGCCCGAAGCACAATTTATTATGTGTCCCATTTCAATAGTGCCCGTAGCACATTTCGTCTCTCTCTATTCTATAATAGTGCCCGTAGCACATACGTACCTATGTGATAACCGGGAATTTTAGATTCTCGAATTATGTTAAAATTGTATGAGTATAACAATATTAATGAATAAAATGTGAAAAAGTTGTATTTCAATACTGTTGTAATAGTGTAAAAATATTCTAGCAGTATTAAAGTGGGAGAGTTCGGGGATAGAAAATCCTACCGGACATAATTGGGTAAGACGGTTCGAAATCAGAGCCGAAAACCCTAGAGAATGCATTGAAATGTACTAAAACAATAGAAATTTACGGTAGAGAATTCTGATCAAACGGGAGCAAAATAAGACAAACCGACAGCACTAGAGGCGCTGAGAACTCGCCTACGCGATTTCGGTAAAGTTCCGTTCGGATCGGATAACAGTCAAAAATTGACCACGAATTAATTAGAGATTAATATGAATAGTTGATGACATCACTATGATGATTCATAAAGCAAATTAATTTTCATCAAATTAGAAATCTTTTTGAAAGGTGTATGGCTAGGATTGGTTTACTTTTTGATCAAAGGCCAAGATTAGGCCAAAATTCATTTTGAAAAAAATTAAAAAAATTTATGGCATTTTGTTGAAAGGCCATTCGGCCATGTGGAAAGGGAGAAAGAAAATTTTGATTTTTGACCCTAAAACCTTTACTTTTTGGTCCTTGAATAATTAAGAAATTGTTGGAAAAAAATTACAAAAAGGCCCTTGGTTTTTGCCTATAAATAGGCATCAAAAATTCAAGAAAACATTTGAAAAGCACAACTAAACTCTTGTCCATTTTTCCAGCCAAAACCGTGAGTTACCCCACCCTTAAACCCAAAATTTTATTTTCAATTTCACATCAAATTTAGCTTGAATTTCATCTTCAACATCAAGACAACAACCAAGCAAGGTAAACCTCAAATTTGAAGCATTTTTCTTTGATTTTTTCATTGAAAATCGTGGGTATGGAAAGTTGAAAAACAATGGAAAAAATTTTTTTTAATTGTTGATTCTATGATTGGTTGATGTTGTGATATTCAAAGCATGAATTAGGATAGAAAAACAAGCAAAAATTTTGCATGTTTTCCTTGAAAATCGATGGCTCCTAGGGTGTGAAAATTTGGTGAATTTTATTGTTTTAATTTAGTGATTAATGATCATTCAATTATATGATAAGTTAGACATGAAATGGAGTTAAGAAACAAGAAAAATTTGAGGAAGAATTCTTGCTAAAACCGTAGGCATGAATATGATGAAATGGAAAATTTTCAATGTTGATAAAAGTTGATAAAAACCCTAGGAAAGAAAGTGAAGTTTTCTTTCTATTTTTGGCATAAAATCTGTGGCTATAACTAGGGTTAGAATGCATGTTTTGATAAGTTTTTGAATGTTATCTTATACATTGAGAAGCATAAGGATAATGTGGTGTGATGAACAATGAATTAGATAAGAATACCTAGTAAACTAAGGATAGTTTGGGAAAAAAAATAACTATGTAATGTGACTTGTAAAGGTTGAAACATATGAAAAGTTTTTATACAAAGTTTGGAAACTTTGTATAAAATAGGCCTCTGGTATAGTATGTGGCAGGTACAAAGGTTCTGAGGCGTACCTAACACCGGGAAACCTTAAAATATAAGCGGAAATGCTGTCAAAATTTCTAAAATCAGCTAAAGGGCATTTCGGGAAACGAAGGGTAAAAATATTGAACTCGGAAAGGAAACCGAGACCCCTCGGTGAATTATGATCAGAAATAGAAAACCTACCCGAGCGGAATAGTAAACCAACCCTAAATCACTAAAATGCCTAAAACAGGAAAAAAATCGATGTTAGGGGTATTTTGGGAAACGAGGGAAAATTTTAGGTCGGGATAGGAAACCCGAGCCTGTCGAGGCCCGAGGGTCGGGGACGGGATGAATAATGTTTAGTATGTAGTGAAAAGGCCATTTGAGGCTCCGAAACGCTCGAAAAATGAAAAAACGACCCTAGGTGATGGATGAATAGTAACCGAGGGTCGGGAAAAATAAAGTTGAGATTTTGCAGTAATTTACGTTGTAAAATGATACGAAAGCTTAGGAAATATTATTTTAAAATTATTAGACTTAGAAAATTTGAAAAAAACAATAGAATGAAGCCAATTATGGTTCCGAAACCCGTTAGGGGCAAAATGGTCATTTTGACCAAAAATTTCTGAAAAGGCTCGGAAAGAACCCTAAAAGGCCTAGAATAACTTAGATAAAATTCTAAAACTCAAATTGAAAATTTTAGAGTTAAAATTCTAAAAATTTTAAGGAACACGGGCGTGTAGAGAGATACACAGCCGTGTATAGGAAAAATTTTATAACCTGAGAGGTACACGGGCTTGAACACGGGCGTGTATCGAGCCGTGTACAGTTACACGGCTAAGGAAGAAAATAACATGGCCATGTAAAATAGACCCGAGACGTACACGGCCTGGAACACGAGCGTGTTGCAGACCGTGTACCACAAATAAAATTTAAATGTGTAGAGTTGTTAAGTAAAATAAATATATATTTTAGATGATAAATAAAAAGGGTATTAACAGACAATATTATGTCTGTAGGAACCCAAAATAAAGATAGAACTGCAGAGGAGTTCCGGAAGTGGACACTAGCGCAGTATTGGTAAGTTCAAGCATTTTCATGTCTGCAACATGAAATACTGTGTTAATCTATTCTATACTAGCTGCACACTAGATATAAAATCCTATGAACATTTGGGAATTAGTTAGTATAACATATCCCAAATAAAGAAAATAAGTAAGACCTACGGGCAATAGAGGATTGCGACCTTGAGGTGATTTATGCAACCACTTGGTCAAAACTATAAATTTAAAGATGGTAAATAAAACCATTAAGGCGTACCGCCCCGCCAACATAGTGGTGGAGGTTTGTTTAAATCCTACGGGATTATCAGGGTTGTGGAGGACGATGTTCTAAGGTCACTCCTTAGACCCTCCCAGTCAGCGCGCTAATAATCATCGGTACTGCCATAAACAGAGCTCTAAACTAGAAATCAAATAAAGAATAAACAATCAATAAAATGATGAAAATCATAATTGAGCATAACCGAAGCTTACACTAGAGTAATGTAAATTCGGTTAGGGTATGTGAATAGTATCTTGATAGAGTAAAGTGAATAGTAACCAGTTAGGGTAACTGGTACTATTCACAGGGTCAAAGGTCAACTATACTATTCATGGTGAATAGTACTATTCATAGGAGATTGAGTTTTTCTTGTCTTTGAATCAGTATGATTCTTATTATGGATGTTTGAATTTACTGAGCCTGTTAGCTCATCAGTTTGTTCATGTTGCAGGTAAGAAACCTGTCCAGTAGATACATGGATGGCGGCAGGATGCGAGCGTGTTAAAAGGATAGGGAACTCACCGTAGACATGGTCTTGCCATAAGTTTTCCGTTGAGCTTTTTGAGTAAAGAAAATATGTTTGCAGACAAAGCCTACAATATATATAAATATTATATCTGTATCAAATATGTTGTACTTATTTCAGACATGGAAAAACAAGTATTATATTTTACATCACTTTCTTACTTAATATTCATAAGAAAAAGTATGTATTAAAGAAAAAAAAAATTTGGGGTGAAATTTTAGGCCCTTGTGTTTAAGAAGTTTTAGTAAAAGAGTTTAAAACTGATGACTCGGATTCAACACCCGAACGGTCTTGGTCGGCCATAGAGTCGATTCATGACGATTGCGAGTGGTTGGAATCTGGGGACGTCACAACCTAACTTATAGTTAGTACATCAAAGTTAGGAATAATAATGTTACATGTTGCAGACAGGTAAATGTCTGAACTTATCTTATCCGTCTCTTCTATTTTTCCTTTCCTAGATCTTTAATCGCTCTCCTTGCGGGTCGATTTTGGGATCCTACAGACAAAACCTTATCTGTTAATTTCATTTCCATTTATAGCTTTTATTTTTTTATTAAAAAGCTTAAATAAAACCTATTTATAACTTTTTAGGCTTTATTTATCATTTTCTCCATTTGTCTCAACTTTTGTAAAATTACGATTTTACCCCTATATTTTGGTAAAATTACAATTATGCCCCTGACAGAATTTTCTCGATCTAGACTGCACTTTTGGCTCTCAGGAACTTTTCTGACTCTTTTCCATTCATTACCGGGCTCGTTTCTATTTTATTTCCATTTTTCACCTTCCCGACCCTCGGGAAGTACTATTCTGACTCTTACGTCGGTTTAGTGATTTTCTATCGTTTCGGAGCTTCCAATGGACGTTTTACTAGTATTTAAAACATTCATCTAGCCGTTCCCGATTTAGGTCTCCGAGGCTCGGATTTTCCGTACCCGACTCAGACTTTTACTTTGTTTCCCAAAAACGCCCCACCTCAGGGTCGGTTTTTCAGTTTCACTCGCGTTTTACATTTTTAAAGGGATAGGTTACTATTCACATGTAACAACCGGGAAATTCAGGCAGTTCTCGGATGAAAAATATACAATTGTATGTATATAACAATTTGTACTATTTAAAGAGTGAAATAAATGTATTTATATTGTTCAGAATATATGAAAATGTTCTAACAATACTGACGAGCAAGAATTCAGTGTTGGAAAAATTCACTGAGTTGAAACGGGTGAAACGGTGCCAAAACCGGCATTGAAAACCCTAACCGAGCCAATAAAAGACTGTAAACTTCCGGGATTGATTTTGATCAAACGGAAGCAGATTAAATTGATCCGACTGCACAGGAGACCTCAGGAACATGCCGGGACGATTTTAGGAAAATTTCGGCTCGAACCGGTATCGGTCAAAAAGTAGTCGAATTAATGTGAATAGTGAAAGTCAAAGTCAACTTTCACTTTTGCAATTATGACATCATAAATCAAGATTAATAAATGAAATAAATAAGGTGGTTGGTGGCATTAATGGCTAGGATTTATTCACCTTTTGATCTAAAGGCCAAGATTTGGCCAAAATTCACCATTTTTAATTTTTGAAAATTATGGAATGAAATGGTGTGAAAGGTGTTGAAATTTGATTGGTTTAGAGCCAAATTAATTGGCTTTTGGTTTGCATAAGTCGGTCACTTTGTAACAAAAGGGCCGAGACATTTTTTCAAAGCAAAACCAAAAGAAAATTTCTAAGTGTTTTCTTCCATGGTGTCTACGTGAGCCACCCAAGGGAAACCAAGTTTTTCTTCAACTTTTCTTCACAAAAAAGAGTGTCAAAGTGTTCCTTGAAGACAAAGGAAGCATTAGACCAAGGTAACTTCCCTTGCACTTGAATTTTTCATGGTTTTTTTCAATGAAATCCGTGGGTGAATAGTGATAGAAAGATGGAAAAAATTTTGGTTGCTTTTCATGGATTTGATGTTGGGTTTTGTTAAGGATGAAATAAGTAAGAAAACCATGCAAATTGTGTAAAGAAAAACTGAAATTTTGTTGGTTTTTCAAGGGAAAATCCGTGGGTTACCTTAGGTAACCAATGAGAAAAGTTTGTGGTTTAATCTCTAACTTGCTTCCAAGTTTAATTTTGTGAAGAATAAAGCATGAATTCATTGTGAAAAGTTTGAAAAAAAAATTTCTTGTGTGAATTTCCTAAAGTGGCCGTGAGGTTACTAAAGTTTGGAAGAAAAATTTGCATGCTTTTATGTGGTATTTGGTTGATTGGAATTATGCATTTTAATATGCAAATTATGAATTTATAATGGAAAGAATGAAACAAAAATTTTTTCGGCATGTTTTCATTCTTTGGCCATGGGGTTTAAGGGTATAAAAACCCTAGGAAATTTGGTTGAAAATGCAAAGAAAATGGGCTTGAAAATGTGTTAAAAATGTGACATTTGAATGGCCTAAAGTGTGGTGAAAGTTTGACAAAATTTGGTTCGGTTTGGTTGTGAAAACCGAAACCAAATTAAGGGTAAATTGTGAAAAAAATTTTGTTATGTGGGTGATAATGTGGAATTGGAATTTTGTGGGTTTTTATGTAAAAGTTTGGAAAACTTTTACATAAAATAGGCTTGTGGTATAGTACGTGGCAGGTACATACGGTTCGAGGCGTACCTAACGCCGGAAGCCTTAAAATTACGCCGAAATGCTGCCGAAATTTCAAAAACGGCATTCGGGGTAAAACAGGAATTTAAAATAAAAGTTAGGGCCGGGACGGAAACCCGAGTCCCTAACGGAAAAGTGAATAAGGAAAAAAATTTAAGGGGTGGGTCGTGAATAGTAACCCGTCCCCTTAAAAATGAAAAACGCGTGTGAGATTGAAAAACCGACCCCGAGGGGGGGGGGCGTTTTTGGAAATAAAATAAAGGTCCGAGTCGGGAACGGAAAACCCGAGCCTCGGAGACCTAGGTCGGGAAAGTCTAGATGAACGTTTTAAATACTAGTGAAACGTCCATTTGAGGCCCCGAAACGATAGAAAATCGCTAAACCGACGTAAGGGTCGGAATAGTACTTCCCGAGGGCCGGGAAAGCAAAAAGTGGAAATAAAATAGAAACGAACCCGGTAATGATTAGAAAAGAGTCAGAAAAGTTCCTGAGAGCCAAAAATGCAGTCTGGATCGATAAAATTCCGTCAGGGGCAAAACTGCAATTTTACCAAAATACAGGGGTAAAATCGTAATTTTGCAAAAATTGGGGGAAAATGGTGAAAATAATAAATAAAACCTAAAAAGTTATAAATAGGTTTTATTTAAGCTTTTTAATGAAAAATAAAAGCTATAAATGGGAAAGAAATTAACAGACATAGTTTTGTCTGTAGGATCCCAAAATCGGCCTACAAGGAAGGCGATTCAAGATCCAAGAGAGAGAAAGGAAACAGTCTGATAAGGTAAGTTCAGACATTTACCTGTCTGTAACATATAGTAATATTGTGCTAACTTTAATGTACTAACTATAAGTTAGGTACATATGTGCTACGGGCACTATGATAGAATAGAGAGAGAGACGAAATGTGCTACGGGCACTATAAGAATGGGACACATGGTTAATTGTGCTTCGGGCACTAGAGCGAGGTTAATAAAACTCACTCACCTAAAATTAAAATGTGAACCATTCCTAACCACGGGACAATGTGAAGTCACCGGGTTAGAATGTTAAAAGTCGGTAATGAAACCACTTTCTGGCGTACCAGCCTTCCGTATAGGGAGGTACTTTTGCCTTCGGGGCTATGAGATTAAGGCTGTGGAGGTCAGCACTAATGTACCGCTCCCAGTCATGCGCACTTAAATGGTACTGACAACCTGAGCTCAAAACCAGAACGTAAATAAAGATAATGACCTAAAACTGAAACTGTGCCATAATTGAGCATAAGACAGTTTAGTGAGAGCACTAACATCGCGGTAGATGTACTAGTGTGATACAGTGGTGTGGTCAACTTTACTATTCATATATGAATAGTGGTCAAAGTTACTATTCACGTATGAATAGTAGTCAACGATACTATTTACGATGAATAGTACTATTCATAGAAATTTTATTTCTTGCATGTTTGAACTTACTGAGCCTGTAGCTCACCATTTTTGCTAATGTTGCAGGTAAGCGACCAGCTCAGTAGCTTGTTTGACTGGATGGCGTACGGGATGGCACGTGTCAAATGGGATAACTGGGCGAGGGATATGGCACTGCCAGAGTCTTCCCGCTGAGCGTTAAAGTGAAAAGAAAAAAAAAAGGGAGGAAACAGTTCTTTTGTAATTATATATATTTTACAAAAGTACTATATTATTTATATTACTTTGTACTTATCAACAAAGTAAATAGTGGGAAAGGTTTTACATGATGCTAAAAAAAGAAAAAAAAAATTTTCCCAAAAACGTCATGATTTAAAAAGAGTAGAGAGATAAGCCGGCGACCCATGAGAGTACAATCTATCGCAGTTAGCGATAAAGCTCAACTGTAATAGTATTGTATGATCTCCACAAGGGGCGGGCCGCCACAGTTGGTATCAGAGCAAGGTCTGAGATTGGTTTAGTTTATAATACCAACTGCTGCCACAGTTGGTATATCAGAGCAAGGTTTACGACTGATTTGGTTTTGAATACCAACGGCTGTTACAGTTGGTATATCAGAGCAGTGTGACCATATCCCGATTTGACACTTTACGCATCCTGCACCGCTATCCAAGTAAGTAGTTTACTTAAGTTCAGTTAATTATTTTCTTATGTGAAAATAATTATCTTATAGGTAGCAAGATGACCAGACCTCCATATGTGAGACCACAGCTACCACGACCGAGAGGGGTATTAAGGGTATGGACGAGACCTATTGTGAGGCCGCCCATTTCCCAAAGGCCGGTAGTTAGACCCCCGGTACACGAGAGACCTCCCTTACCAGTACCAGCACCAGTGCCAGCGCCAGTAGAGATAGTACAGCCACGACCGATAGTTCATCCACCGGTAGTAGTGGACATTTCAGTTGTTGGTGGACGCCAACATATTGGAGTGAGAGTTTCGGCTCAGGCAGTAATGGCATTTAGAGCTAGCAGTCCTCCTATGTTCGACGGTGGACGACAGTCGATGGAGACCAAGGATTGGCTCCATGCCGTAGAGAGGATCATGGTGATATGTGACATCGATCGAGATATGTGGATCCAGCTGGCAATCAGTATGTTTCAGGGAGACGCTCGAGTGTTCTGGCAATATTGCGACCAGGAGATTTTGTTGGGATTCAGTTGGGCTGAGTTCTGTCAGCGGTTGGCTGATCAGTTTCAACCTAGGGATCCAGCACCTGCTCCAGCACCTCCAGAGAGACGAGAAGCTGATGCACCTGCGTACCCTGGATTCGATGAGCTCAGGGATTACATTCTCCAGACCGAGAGGATGGTCATGCTGTCTGGTGAGACAGTGATGTCTTACGCAGCGCGGTTTGAGGAGACCATTCGGAGGAGATGTCCGTTGCCTAACCTCACGGAAGCAAACTGCTGTGAGCTGTTTTGGAAAGGCTTATCCTTGGAGCTGAGACCGAGGGTGATCAAGCCGTTTCCTCCGACACTCCAAGAGTTTGTGGTGACGATCAAGACGATTGAGAGAGAGATTCTGATCGAGCATCTGACGCAGAGTCGACGAGAGACACTGGGTCAAGATGAGATGTTTGCACGCATCTTCAGGCCGAGAAGAATGATGAATGATCATGAGGCCGGACCGTCTAGACCACGAAGAGGTGATGACTCTGGACAGGGAGTATTACCTAGGAGTGGTGATGACTCAGATGAGCTAGATGACGATGAGGATCCAGAAGAATATCCTCTAGTCCCAGATGCGGGGAATGAGTGACCAGTAGATATGTATATATGTACATAAGTAGCTTAGAGAAAAGCTCTTTTGTATAGACTTGTGGCCATTTTGTATAAACGGCCGATGTATATATGACTGGTGATGCCTATGTATGACATATAAATGTTTTGCTATGAATGAAATATCAAAATGATTATATGTTGTATGATGATGTGTTACGATGATGTGGCTTTACATTACCCTAAATTTCGTAAATTGATATGATTTTACGAATATGGTTATGGAAAAGCTAACGGTGAACTATTGTGCCATAATAGGACAATAGGTAAGATGGTGGATTTGCGTAATCGACCAGAGGGACGAGAACGACGTCCTGATATTATGGAGAGACTGGATCAGATACAAGCTCTGTTGGAAGCTCAGATGCAAGAAAATGTGAATCTGAGGCGATGGGTAGAGGAGCTAGAACAGAGACAAGGCTCTGAGGGTACCCAAGTAGAACAACAAGCTGAGGTGGATCCAGTTATTCCTCCAGCTGCAGTACATGAGAGAGCTCCTGAACCACAACCAGTATTGAATTTGGAACCCCTCTATGAAAGATTCAGGCGTATGAGACCGCCAGAATTTGAAGGGTCTACAAATCCCTTAGAGGCTGAAGACTGGTTGTCGTCATTACAAGTGATCATGGAGTTCATGAACCTAACCGACCGAGAGAAGGTTGCATGTGCGTCTTTTGTGCTGAGAAAAGATGCTCGGTTTTGGTGGGACACCGTGCGAATGAGAAGAGACGTGTCTACCATGAGTTGGGCGGAATTTCTGGAAGAATTTAACCAGAAATATTACGACCCTGCATCTCTGAGACAGCAACAGAAAGAATTCTCAGAGTTGACACAAGGAAACATGTCGGTAAGCGAAGTCTGCCGAAAGTTCGACCAATTATCCCGTCTATGTCCTTATGTGGTCCCTACTGAGAGGGAAAAGATACAGAAAATGATCGGGATGTTCAGGCCAGAAATTGCTGCGTTAGTAGACACTGGACTAGTACCACCTACTTCTGTAGCAGACTGTGTGAGTCGGGCCATTAGAGCTGAGTTTCATGTAGCCCGACAGAAAGAGGAAAGAGAGAAACACTGGGAGGCTAAAAAGAAGGAGAGGGCTTTGGCGAAGTCTACGCAAGTTGGTCAATCAAGCAAGCCTAGTCAGAATGCGAAACCAAGCCAGGGCAATAGTCAGGGATCCCAGCAAAACAAGAGGAAAGGGAATTTTTCTGGGAATCGCTAGGGAAATAATCGAAACCAGCAGCGGAGAACAGCTGGTAATGCGGAATCCAACGTGCAAAACTGCCCTACATGCGGGAAAAGACATTCTGGACAATGCAGATTTGGGCCACTTGTTTGCTACGAATGTGGAAAGGAAGGCCATTATGCCAGGAACTGTCCAAATAGGCAGGGTGGACAAGGCACTTCCCAACAGCACCAGACACGCCCACAAGCTCATTCCCTTCAAGCCAGAGTGGAAGAGTCACCAGTGAGGCCGCAACGCCAGGAGCGAATGCAACGTGCTGATGCTCGTGTGATGGCCTACAGCAAGGAAGACGTAGAGGTAGGAACATCAAACGTGGTGACAGGTCAGCTTCCTGTCGCTAGCCATGTAGCCTCTGTACTATTCGATTCCGGTGCTACGCATTCATTTGTTTCCTATGCATTTGCTGACAAGATAGGACTTCCTAAGGATAATATGGGAAGGGTATTTAAGACAGCTTTACCTTCTGGGGAAGTATTGTTGTCCAGTTACTGGCTACCCTATGTACCAGTATATGTGGCAAATAGGGAACTATATGCTGAGTTGATCGTAATGGAGATCATGGATTACGATGTGATTCTAGGCATGGATTTCCTAGGGAAATACCAAGCTACGATCGACTGTCGAAATCGAAAGATAGTCTTTCAACCCGAGGAAGAAGAGAGTTTCGAGTATGTTGATACTTCTCGAAGACCCGGGAAGATGATCATCAGTTCGCTGAGAGCCAGCAAGCTGATAGCCAGTGGTTGCATAGGATATCTGGCATATGTGGTGGATACTGCAGAGGAACAGAAGCTTCAAGCTGAAGATGTTCCTGTGGTTAATGAGTTTCTTGACGTATTTCCAGAAGAGTTACCAGGGATACCTCCAGAGAGAGAAATCTCGTTCGAAATTGAGTTGATGCTTGGAACAGCACCCATTTCCAAAGCACCATACCGTATGGCTCCAGTGGAGTTGAAGGAGCTGCAGGTACAATTAAAGGAGCTTTTGGATAAGGGATTCATTAGACCGAGTTATTCTCCATGGGGTGCACCTGTGTTATTCGTCAAGAAAAAGGATGGAACATTCCGACTGTGCATTGATTACCGGGAGTTGAATAAGGTTACGATCAAAAATAGGTATCCGTTACCTAGAATTGATGACCTATTCGACCAGTTAAAAGGCGCAGCAGTATTTTACAAGATCGACTTACGATCAGGATATCACCAGCTGAGAATCAAAGAGAGTGATATTCCTAAGACGGCGTTTAGGACTCGTTATGGTCATTACGAGTTTCTTGTGATGCCATTTGGATTGACAAATGCACCGGCAGCGTTCATGGACTTAATGAACATAATTTTTAAAGAGTATTTGGATAAGTTTGTCATTGTATTCATTGATGACATTCTTATATACTCGAAGACTCAGGAGGAGCACAAAGAGCATCTGAGGATCGTGCTGAACACGATAAGGAAGCATCAACTGTATGCCAAATTCTCAAAATGTGAATTTTGGCTAGACAGAGTACATTTCCTCGGACATGTTGTATCCCAGGAAGGTATTGCTGTAGATCCGACAAAGGTAGAGGCGATTAACCAGTGGCCTGCACCCAAGAGTGTGACTGAAATACGCAGTTTCTTGGGGTTAGCTGATTATTATCGGCAATTTGTAGAGGGATTTGCGCGACTAGCTGCACCTCTTACCGCTCTTACACGCAAGGAAAGGAAGTACGAGTGGACTATGGAATGCGAAAGAAGCTTCCAGGAGTTAAAGAGGCGACTAACAAGCGCACCAATCCTTACGCTTCCCACTGAAGGGGAGAAGTTCGTGATCTACAGTGATGCATCGAAAATAGGATTGGGAGCAGTCCTGATGCAAGACGGCAAGGTCCTATGCTTCCCGTCAATTAAAGGAGCATGAAAGGAATTATCCTACGCATGACCTTGAACTTGCTGCAGTAGTGTTCGCACTTAAAATTTGGCGACACTATCTCTATGGAGCTCAATGTCAAATTTTCACTGATCACCAAAGCTTGAAGTATTTCTTCACGCAAAAAGAGCTCAATATGCGACAGAGACGATGGTTGGAATTGGTGAAGGATTATGATTGTGAAATCCTTTACCATCCAGGGAAAGCCAATCGTGTAGCGGATGCTCTAAGTAGAAAGTCTACCATATCGCACCAGCTACCAATAAACAGGCTTCCGAAGCCATTGCAGCAAGAGATAAATTCGTTGAACTTGGAGCTGATATCTAGAAGACTAGCTGCACTCCAAGTGGAATCATCGCTATTTGAGGATATAAAGGAAGCTCAGAGGCGAGATCCCATGATGACAAGTTCTCAAGAAGGAATTTCCAAGGATGGAATAATCCTTTATCAAGGAAGAATAAATGTTCCAGCTGATGAGGAACTTAGAAGACGGATCATGTCAGAAGCCCATGAGACACCCTATTCGGTTCATCCCGGAGCGAGCAAGATGTATCAGGACTTGAAGCTACAGTTCTGGTGGAAAGGGATGAAGAACGATATAGCAAAATTCGTGAGCAGATGCATGACCTGTCAGAAAATCAAAGTGGAACATAAACATCCAGTAGGAAGATTGGAACCACTGGAGATCCCTGAATGGAAATGGGAACACATTACGATGGATTTTGTAGTGGGACTCCCAAAAACCCGAGAAGGTTATGACGCCATTTGGGTTATTCTGGACAGACTGACCAAGACGGCACGGTTCGTAGCTGTCAAAATGACTTTTTCGCTGGAAAAGTTTGCTCAGCTGTATATAACTCATGTCGTCAGACTACATGGAGTACCGAAATCCATTGTATCAGATCGAGATGCACGGTTCACTTCGAATTTCTAGAAGTGTGTGCAAGAGGCCATGGGTACTGAATTGAGACTCAGTACGGCTTTTCATCCGCAAACAGACGGACAGTCAGAGCGGACAATTCAGACGTTAGAAGACATGCTTCGAGCTTATGTTATGGATTTTGTGGGAAATTGGAACGAGAAGTTACCATTGATTGAATTCTCGTACAATAATAGTTACCAAGCTTCGATAGGCATGGCACCTTACGAGGCTTTGTATGGACGGAAGTGCAGATCACCATTACATTGGTACGATTTGCGAGAGGAGCAGTTGCATAAGACGGATTTCATGCAAGAGACTTTCGATGCAGTTGCTAGAATTCAGCGTCAAATGAAAATTGCGCAAAGCCGACAAAAGAGTTATGCAGACAAGAGGTATCGCCTTAATGAAGGAGACTTCGTGTTTCTCAAGGTATCGCCTATGAAGGGGATTATGCGCTTCGGTAAGAAGGGCAAACTGAGTCCAAGATACATTGGACCTTATGAAATTATCGAACACATTGGAAAGGTCGCTTACAGATTAGCGTTACCTCCAGAATTGTCGGCAGTGCATAATGTATTTCATGTGTCGATGCTGAGAAAATATATACCAGATCCGTCCCATGTGTTGAAGCATGAGCCTATTCAAATCCATGAGGATTTGACATATGAGGAACAGCCTATTCAAGTACTAGCTCGTGAAGAGAAAGTACTGAGGAATAAGGTAATCCCACTAGTGAAGATTTTGTGGAAAAATCATAACATTGAAGAAGCTACGTGGGAAAGAGAAAACGAGATGAGGAGTTTATACCCCCATTTGTTCTAATTTTCGAGGACGAAAATTTTATAAGGAGGGGTGAATGTAACAACCGGGAAATTTAGGCAGTTCTCGGATGAAAAATGTACAATTGTATGTATATAACAATTTGTACTATTTAAAGAGTGAAAGAAATGTATTTATATTGTTCAGAATATATGAAAATGTTCTTACAATACTGACGAGTAAGAATTCAGTGTTGGAAAAATTCACTGAGTTGAAACGGGTGAAACGGTGCCAAAACCGGCATTGAAAACCCTAACCAAGCCAATAAAAGACGGTAAACTTCCGGGATTGATTTTGATCAAACGGAAGCAGATTAAATTGATCCGACTGCACAGGGGACCTCAGGAACACGCCAGGACGATTTCAGGAAAATTTCGGCTCGAACCGGTATCGGTCAAAAAGTAGTCGAATTAATGTGAATAGTGAAAGTCAAAGTCAACTTTCACTTTTGCAATTATGACATCATAAATCAAGATTAATAAATGAAATAAATAAGGTGGTTGGTGGCATTAATGGCTAGGATTTATTCACCTTTTGATCTAAAGGCCAAGATTTGGCCAAAATTCACCATTTTTAATTTTTGAAAATTATGGAAAGAAATGGTGTGAAAGGTGTTGAAATTTGATTGGTTTAGAGCCAAATTAATTGGCTTTTGGTTTGCATAATTCGGTCACTTTGTAACAAAAAGGCCGAGACATTTTTTCAAAGCAAAACCAAAAGAAAATTTCTAAGTGTTTTCTTCCATGGTGTCTACGTGAGCCACCCAAGGGAAACCAAGTTTTTCTTCAACTTTTCTTCACAAAAAAGAGTGTCAAAGTGTTCCTTGAAGACAAAGGAAGCATTAGACCAAGGTAACTTCCCTTGCACTTGAATTTTTCATGGTTTTTTTCAATGAAATCCGTGGGTGAATAGTGATAGAAAGATGAAAAAAATTTTGGTTGCTTTTCATGGATTTGATGTTGGGTTTTGTTAAGGATGAAATAAGTAAGAAAACCATGCAAATTGTGTAAAGAAAAACCGAAATTTTGTTGGTTTTTCAAGGGAAAATCTGTGGGTTACCTTAGGTAACCAATGAGAAAAGTTTGTGGTTTAATCTCTAACTTGCTTCCAAGTTTAATTTTGTGAAGAATAAAGCATGAATTCATTGTGAAAAGTTTGAAAAAAAAATTTCTTGTGTGAATTTCCTAAAGTGGCAAATGATGAATTTATAATGGAAAGAATGAAACAAAAATTTTTTCGGCATGTTTTCATTCTTTGGCCGTGGGGTTTAAGGGTATAAAAACCCTAGGAAATTTGGTTGAAAATGCAAAGAAAATGGGCTTGAAAATGTGTTAAAAATGTGACATTTGAATGGCCTAAAGTGTGGTGAAAGTTTGACAAAATTTGGTTCGGTTTGGTTGTGAAAACCGAAACCAAATTAAGGGTAAATTGTGAAAAAAATTTTGTTATGTGGGTGATAATGTGGAATTGGAATTTTGTGGGTTTTTATGTAAAAGTTTGGAAAACTTTTACATAATATAGGCTTGTGGTATAGTACGTGGCAGGTACATACGGTTCGAGGCGTACCTAACGCCGGAAGCCTTAAAATTACGTCGAAATGCTGCCGAAATTTCAAAAACGGCATTCGGGGTAAAATAGGAATTTAAAATAAAAGTTAGGGCCGGGACGGAAACCCGAGTCCCTAACGGAAAAGTGAATAAGGAAAAAAATTTAAGGGGTGGGTCGTGAATAGTAACCCGTCCCCTTAAAAATGAAAAACGCGTGTGAGATTGAAAAACCGACCCCGAGGGGGGGGGCGTTTTTGGAAATAAAATAAAGGTCCGAGTCGGGAACGGAAAACCCGAGCCTCGGAGACATACGTCGGGAAAGTCTAGATGAACGTTTTAAATACTAGTGAAACGTCCATTTAAGGCCCCGAAACGATAGAAAATCGCTAAACCGACGTAAGGGTCGGAATAGTACTTCCCGAGGGCCGGGAAAGCAAAAAGTGGAAATAAAATAGAAACGAACCCGGTAATGATTAGAAAAGAGTCAGAAAAGTTCCTAAGAGCCAAAAATGCAGTCTGGATCGATAAAATTCCGTCAGGGGCAAAACTGCAATTTTACCAAAATACAGGGGTAAAATCGTAATTTTGCAAAAATTGGGGGAAAATGGTGAAAATAATAAATAAAACCTAAAAAGTTATAAATAGGTTTTATTTAAGCTTTTTAATGAAAAATAAAAGCTATAAATGGGAAAGAAATTAACAGACATAGTTTTGTCTGTAGGATCCCAAAATCGGCCTACAAGGAAGGCGATTCAAGATCCAAGAGAGAGAAAGGGAATAGTCTGATAAGGTAAGTTCAGACATTTACCTGTCTGTAACATATAGCAATATTGTGCTAACTTTAATGTACTAACTATAAGTTAGGTACATATGTGCTACGGGCACTATGATAGAATAGAGAGAGAGACGAAATGTGCTACGGGCACTATAAGAATGGGACACATGGTTAATTGTGCTTCGGGTACTAGAGCGAGGTTAATAAAACTGACTCACCTAAAATTAAAATGTGAACCATTCCTAACCACGGGACAATGTGAAGTCACCGGGTTAGAATGTTAAAAGTCGGTAATGAAACCACTTTCTAGCGTACCAGCCTTCCGTATAGGGAGGTACTTTTGCCTTCGGGGCTATGAGATTAAGGCTGTGGAGGTCAGCACTAATGTACCGCTCCCAGTCATGCGCACTTAAATGGTACTGCCAACCTGAGCTCAAAACCAGAACGTAAATAAAGATAATGACCTAAAACTGAAACTGTGCCATAATTGAGCATAAGACAGTTTAGTGAGAGCACTAACATCGCGGTAGATGTACTAGTGTGATACAGTGGTGTGGTCAACTTTACTATTCACATATGAATAGTGGTCAAAGTTACTATTTACGTATGAACAGTGGTCAACGGTACTATTCATGATGAATAGTACTATTCATAGAAATTTTATTTCTTGCATGTTTGAACTTACTGAGCCTGTAGCTCACCATTTTTGCTAATGTTGCAGGTAAGCGACCAGCTCAGTAGCTTGTTTGACTGGATGGCGTACGGGATGGCGCGTGTCAAATGGGATAACTGGGCGAGGGATATGGCACTGCCAGAGTCTTCCCGCTGAGCGTTAAAGTGAAAAGAAAAAAAAAAGGGGGAAACAGTTCTTTTGTAATTATATATATATTTTACAAAAGTACTGTATTATTTATATTACTTTGTACTTATCAACAAAGTAAATAGTGGGAAAGGTTTTACATGATGCTAAAAAAAGAAAAAAAAATTTTTCCCAAAAACGTCATGATTTAAAAAGAGTAGAGAGATAAGCCGGCGACCCATGAGAGTACAATCTATCGCAGTTAGCGATAAAGCTCAACTGTAATAGTATTGTATGATCTCCATAAGGGGCGGGCCGCCACATCACAAACCACCCCTTAGGTTTCCCTTATTCAATTTTCCTTTAGGGACTTGGGTTTCGGACCCGACCCTAAACTTTTACTCTCGATTCCCTTTTTACCCCAAATGCCGTTTTTCGAAATTTCGGTAACATTTCGGCGTAAATTTAAGGCTACAGCGTTAGGTATGCCTCGAACCATATGTACCTACCACGTACCATACCAAAGTCCTATTTTATGTAGAAGTTTCCCAAACTTTTACATAAAAGCTCACACATTTAACAATTCACATTTTGGACCACAATTAACAAAATTCTTTAAATTTTTCCCTTAGGTTTTGGCCACGGTTTTTCTATCCAAAATTTAGCCAAAAATTTTCAATCTTTCAACCATCATCAAACACACAAGGTAACCCACGGTTTTACCATTGAAAAACCAACCAAAACTTTATTTTTCTTTAAACAAAATGCATGATTTTTCTTCTAATCAAACCATTAACAAAACCCAAGCACCAAATCAACCAAATGAATCACAAATTTTCTCATTCTTCAAGCCATCAAACCCACGGATTTTTTAATGAAAAAGCAAGAAAATTTTCAAACCAAAGATGGCTACCTCGATTTCTTGCTTCCTTTGACTTCAATGAAGAGTTTGAAACCACTTTTGTGAAGAAAACTTGAATATTTGGCTTGGTTCTCCTTGGTTGCTCACAGGTTCTCTCTTGGACACTTAGAAAAAAATTTTCTTCTTTGTTTTGGCCTTGAAAGGCTTTTCGGTCCTTTTGTTCCAAGTTTTGCCGACTTATGTAACAAAGAAACCAATTAATTTGGCTTCCAACCAATGAGATTTCAACACCTTTCATGCCATTACTTTCCATATTTTTCACAAAATTAATTTGGCTAATTTTGGCTAAATCTAAGCCTTTAGAACAAAAAGCAAATCAATCTTGGCCATTAATGCCACCAACCACCAAATTTATCACATTTAATAAATGTCTTTATGATGTCATAAATGTAAAGTAAACATTTTGACCTTGACTTTACTATTCACATTAATTCGACTACTTTTTGACCGATGTCGATTCGAGCCGAAATTTTCCTGAAATCGTTCCGGCAGGTTCCTGAGGTCTGTAGTGCAATCGGATCAATTTATACTGCTTTCGTTTGATCAAAATCAATCCCGAAAGTTTTTCATCTTTTAGGGCACCATAATGCATCGGTTAGGATTTTCAATACCGTTTTTGGCACCGTTCCACCCGTTTCAATTCAGTGAATTTTATCAACACTGAATTCTTACTCGTCAGTATTGTTAGAACATTTTAATACATTCTGAACAATATAAATTTATTTATTTCACTCTTTAAATAGTACAAATTCTTATATACATACATTTGTATATTTTCTTCCAACAATGCCAGAATTTCCCGGTTGTCACATTCACCCCTCCTTATAAAATTTTCGTCCTCAAAAATTAGAACAAGTGGGCATATAAACTCCTCATCTCATCTTCTCGTTCCCACGTAGCTTCTTCAATGTTGTGATTTTTCCACAAAATCTTCACTAGTGGGATTGTCTTATTCCTCAGTACTTTCTCTTCACGAGCCGGTACTCGAATAGGTTGTTCTTCACATGTCAAATCCTCGTGGATCTGAATAGGTTCGTGCTTCAATACATGGGACGGATCTGGTATATACTTTCTCAGCATCGACACATGAAATACATTATGCACTGCCGACAATTCAGGAGGTAACGCTAATCTGTAAGCGACCCTTCCAATACGTTCGGTAATTTCATAAGGTCCAATATATCTTAGACTTAGTTTTCCCTTCTTACCGAAACGCATAATCCCCTTCATAGGCGATACCTTAAGAAACACGAAGTCTCCTTCATTAAACTCCAAGGATCTTCGCCTCTTATCTGCATAACTCTTTTGTTGACTTTGCGCAACGACATCGGAAGTTTCTCGTATAAAATCCGTCTTATGCAGTTGTTTCTCTCGCAGGTCATACCAGTGTATCGGTGATCTGCACTTCCGTCCATAAAGGGCCTTATAAGGTGTCATTCCTATGGAAGCTTGGTAACTATTATTGTACGAGAATTCAATTAATGGTAACTTCTCATTCCAATTTCCTGCAAAATCCATTACACAAGCTCGAAGCATGTCACGGCCTAAAATTTAGACACGTGACACGGCAGCCAAATCATAATATCAACCCGAGATTTAAGGAAAACATTTGCTACGAAAAACGGGTCAACATTATAATTTAGCTAAGCCTAATTATTTATAAAGTAGCATCATAACCACAAAACAAAATAAAGAAGAAAGTAAATACCTTTTAATGCGGAAATCAAACACAAAATTGGTTTTCAAAAGAAATTACCAACCATAAATATTCCCAAGCATAAAATTTAAACAACGTGAAATAAGATACAAACTTAAAGTCTCATTACATCAGAACGAGAAACATAAAGAAGAAGATGGAGAAAACGGATAGCATCATCTTCGGTAGTAATGGATATCTCAACGAATTTCGGAACTGCTACCTCCCGTACCTGGAAGTAGTCATTTCGAAATCACAAAGAAAAAGGGAAGTGAGCGCTGGCTCAGTAGGACAGAAACAAAGGTGGGTTAACAGATAACATTTTAAAAAATATGGCATAATATTCATTTCCAAAAATAATCAACAATTTAAAGAAAAAATACATGGTATAATAATCATAAAAAAATAATCAACAATTTCGTGAAAACATTTTTAATATAAGTTTTATTCTGCTGAGGACTTAGCGTAGCTGCAATATACGTGCCCCAATATTAAAATAATAAATCATTAAAATAAACCATCATATTTTGAGGGAGGACTTGTCATAGCTATAATATACGTGCCTCGAATTGAATTATCCTAGATCATCTCGTTACGGTCTAAATAGGCCGAACGGCCCTGCGCAGGTTTAGGGACCTTCTCCCATGGCGTCAACTTTAGGACGCACGCATCATTTACAATGATCGTGAACTAGAGCTCAATTATGTTCACCGGATTATTCAAACGATGGTATTTACCAAGTTATATTATGTCATTAATCAAAACACGCTTTAAAATACACATTTATTACAAAACACGTTGCATGGGTTTATTTCATCAAAAATAGTATAACAATTTCATAAAATGAAAAACAGCATGCCATCGATAAAATAGAGAAATTTAAAACACTTGACTACTCCCAGAAAAGGCTAGAACGTCCTACCTCGATTATCGCATAAGCGTTACGATAACGTGATCCACCAATCAAGCAAGAACGTCAAATAATTCCTATAATCAAACATATGATCAGTCTAGGTCTAGACATAATCATCCAATCATTTTAGTGTGCCACAAAAGATTTCAAAACGTGTAATAAACATTTGGGATTTTAAAATTTTTTGAAAAACTCTAATTTAAGATATTTCTGGTCATGGGCAGACTGACCTAGGCTGATTGTAAAATCAATATCAATTCATTTTTAATACCAAAAATTCTAAATTTTTAATATGTTAAACTAGACATCCGTAGCTTTAATTCCATATAATTTTTATAATTTTTGGACATCGTTTGGTCATTCAACTAGGCCAAAAACCGAGGGTTGTTTTCAGGCATAAAAATCTGGGTTTCAGTTTCGGTTCAAAACCTGGCAGTTCTGTCCGCCTATTTTAGAAAAATATTTTGACTAGGAAAATGGAGGATTTTGGTTCTGAAATTTTGGAGAAATTTAGGGGACATCTTGAATTTAATTTTAGGCTCAAGAATCACTCAAAAATCGTTTTTAAAACTCAAGTTATGGCTGACACAAATTTACTGTTCATATAATAATTTTCCAGATTTCCGTTTTTCTGTGTCCGAATTTTGATTAGCCTCAAACCAATTCAATTTTCATCCAATGATCACGAAATTTTGTGGAAAGCCTTATTTATACGTCATTAACATAACCCAAGAATCAAATTGACAAAATCATAAAATCTTACACATATGATAATAGGGTTTTTGAAAAGGGGATCAATGAGGCAAAATTTTAGGGTTTGAGAGAAAAATCACACCTTGTTTGTGCTGCCCTATTTTTTATGCTTGGTCTCCCTTTTGGCTGAATTTGTGTGAGTATTGGAGTCTTCAAAACAGTATGGAAATAGTGGAGAAAACCATATAAATTTCGGATTTAAAATCAAAAGGAGAAGGAAGGAAAAAGTTTGATTTCTCACCTTGTTTTTGTCTCAAAAGTTGTTGAATCTTTGAGCTGCCTTTTGGTAGGTTTTGTTTGCTGTTTTGGGTGTGTTTTGGGAGAGAAAATTCAGAGAGGGGAGAGGAGAAAGCTGGCCAAAATTTTGAGGGTGAAAGGAGGGGTGAATGAGAGTTAAAAGGGGGTTTTTATACTAGGTTTTTCTTTCCCTTTCTCTTCCTTGTTTGGCTGAAAATTTTAAGGGGCAAAAGGGAAAGTTTTTGTGCTGTTTTGAGGCTAGGGTTTTCTCTCTTATTTCCCCTTAAGTGGCTGAAAATTATCCCTTAGTTTTTAAGGAAAAATAATTTGAATTTTAATTGAGTTTTAACCTAGCTTTTAATTCAAATAAATTCTCCTTTATTTCCTACACTTTATGGCTGAATTTCTTCTTTATATCTAAGGAATGAAATTTGAATTTGAATCCTTCTTGGATTTGTGGAATTTTAATTTTAATTTAAAATCCCAAGTGATGGTCGAATGTTTTAGGGTTTCTTTTTGAAGTTTAAATTGTTGACTTTTTGAGCGGAATTTGACTAGGAAACCAACCTAGGGTTTCCAAAAGATTTTTAAATTAAATTTTGGCACACTAATTTTATTTAAATTATATATTGACCCTTAAATAAAATTTAAGGCGTCACAAAGCATGTCCTCTAATGTCTGAATGGTCTACTCTGACTGTCCGTCTGTTTGCGGATGAAATGCCGTACTGAGTCTTAATTTAGTACCCATGGCTTCCTGCACACATTTCCTGAAATTCGAAGTGAATTGTCTCGATCTGATACAATGGATTTTGGTACTCCATGTAATCTGACGACATGAGTTATGTACAACTGAGCAAACTTTTTCAACGAAAAAGTCATCTTGACAGCTATAAACCGTGCCGTCTTGGTCAATCGGTCCACAATAACCCAGATGGCATCATAACCTTCTCAGGTTTTTGGGAGTCCCATTACAAAATCCATCGTAATGTGTTCCCATTTCCATTCAGGAATCTCCAAAGGTTCCAATCTTCCTGCTGGATGTTTATGTTCCGCTTTAATTCTTTGATAAGTCATGCATCTACTCACGAATTTCGCTATATCATTCTTCATCCCTTTCCACCAGAACTGTAACTTCAAGTCCTGATACATCTTACTAGCTCTGGGATGAACTGAATATGGTGTCTCATGGGCTTCTGACATGATCCGTCTTCTAAGTTCCTCATGAACCAGAACATTAATTCTTCCTTGATAAAGGATCATTCCATCCTTGGAAATTCTTTCTTGAGAACTTGTCATTCTTGGATCTCATCTTTGAGCTTCCTTGATATCCTCAAATAACGATGATTCCACTTGGAGTGCAGCCAATCTGCCAGATATCAGCTCCAAGTTCAAAGAATTTATCTCTTGCTGCAATGGTTTTGGAAGCCTTTTTATCGGTAGCTGGGGCGATCTGGTAGACTTTCTACTTAAAGCCTCTGCTACACGGTTGGCCTTCCCTGGATGATATAGGATTTCACAATCATAGTCCTTTACCAGTTCCAACCATCTTCTTTGTCGCATATTGAGCTCCTTTTGCATGAAGAAATACTTCAGGCTTTAGTGATCAGTAAAAATCTGACACTGAGCTCCATAGAGATAGTGTCACCAAATTTTAAGTGCAAACTCTACAGCAGCAAGTTCAAGGTCATGCGTAGGGTAATTCTTTTCATGATCCTTTAATTGACGCGAAACGTAGGCAATCACCTTACCGCCTTGCATCAGGACTACTCCCAATCCTATTTTAGATGCATCATTGTAGATCACAAACTTCTCCCCTTCAGTGGGAAGTGTAAGGATAGGTGTGCTTGTGAGCCATCTCTTTGACTCCTGGAAGCTTCTTTCGCATTCCATAGTCCACTCATACTTCCTTTCCTTGTGTGTAAGAGCAATAAGAGGTGTAGCTAAACGCGCGAATTCCTTTACAAACCTCCGATAATAACCAGCTAACCCCAAGAAACTGCGTATTTCTGTCACACTCTTGGGTGTAGGCCATTAGTTAATTGCATCTACCTTCATCGGAACTACAGCAATACCTTCCTAGAATACAACATGTCTGAGGAAATGTACTCTATCTAGACAAAACTCGCATTTTGAGAATTTGGCATACAGTTGATGCTTCCTTATCGTATGCAACACGATCCTCAGATGCTCTTTGTGCTCCTTAGGAGTCTTTGAGTATATAAGAATGTCATCAATGAATACAATGACAAACTTATCCAAATACTCCTTAAAAATTATGTTCATCAAGTCCATGAACACTGCTGGCATATTTGTTAATCCGAATGGCATCACAAGGAACTCATAATGACCATAACGAGTCCTAAACGCCATCTTAGGAATATCACTTTCTTTAATTCTCAGCTAGTGATATCCTGATCGTAAGTCGATCTTGGAAAATATCACTGCGCCTTTTAACTGGTCGAATAAGTCATCAATTCTAGGTAACGAGTACCTATTTTTGATCATAACCTTATTCAACTCTCGATAATCAATGCACAAACAGAACGTTCCATCCTTTTTTTTGACGAACAACACAGGTGCACCCCACGAAGAATAACTCGGTCTGATGAATCCCTTGTCCAAAAGCTCCTTTAATTGTTCCTACAGCTCCTTTAATTCCACTGAAGCCATGTGGTATAGTGCTTTGGAGATAGGTACCGTTCCAGGTATCAACTCAATTTCGAATGAGATTTCTCTCTCTGGAGGTATCCCCGGTAACTCTTTCTGAAATACGTCAAGAAATTCATTAACAACAGGAACATCTTCAGGTTGAAGCTTCTGTTCCTTTGTAGTATCCATCACATATGCCAGATATCCCATACAACCGCTGGCCATCAACTTGCTTGCTTTTAGTGAACTAATCATCATCTTCCCAGGTTTTCGAGAAGCATCGATGTATTCGAAACTCTCTTCTTCCTCGGGTTGGTATACTATTTTTCAATTTTAGCAGTCGATTGTAGCTTGATATTTCCCTAGGAAGTCCATGCCTAGAATCACATCGTAATCCACGATCTTCATTATGATCAACTCAGCATATAGCTCCCTATTTGCCACATATACTGGTACATGAGGTAGCCAGTAATTGGACAATAATACTTCCCCAGAGGGTAAAGCTGTCCTAAATATGTTTCCCATATAGTCCTTAGGATGTCCTATATTCTCAGCAAATTCATAGGAAACAAAAGAATGCGTAGCACTGGAATTGAATAATACAGAGGCTACATGACTAGCAACAGGAAGCTGACCTGTCACCACATTTGATATTCCTGCCTCTACATCCTCCTTGGTGTAGGCCATTACACGAGCATCAGCACGCGGCACACGCTCCTGGCGTTGCGGCCTTACTGGAGACTCTTCAACTCTGGCCTGAAGGGAATGAGCTTGTGGGCATGTCTAGTGCGGTTGGGAAGTGCCTTATACACCCTGCCTATTGCTTGGACAGTTCCTGGCGTAATGACCTTCCTTTCCACATTCATAACACACCAATGGCCCAAATCTGCATTGCCTAGAATGTCTCTTCCTACATGTAGGACAAATTTGTACATTTGATTCCACATTGCCAACTGTTCTTCGCTGCTAATTTCGATTGTTTGCCTGGCGATTTCCAGTAAAATTGTCTTTCCTCTTATTTTCGCTGCTAATCCTTGATTATTGCCCTAGCCTGCTAATTTCGCTGCTAATCCTTGATTATTGCCCTAGCCTGGTTTAGCATTCTGATTTGGCTTGCTAGATTGACCAGCTTGTGTAGACTTAGCCAAAGCCCTCTCCTTCTTTTTGGCCTCCCAGTGCTTCTCTCTTTCCTCTTTCTGTCGGGCTACGTGAAACTCAGCTCTTATGGCCTGACTAACACAATCTGCTACAGAAGTAGGTGGTACCTGTCCAGTATCTACCAATGCAGCAATTTCTGGTCTGAACATCCCGATCATTTTCTGTATTTTCTCCCTCTCAGTAGGGACTACATAGGGACATAAGCGGGATAACTGATCGAACTTTCGGCAAACTTCACTCACTGACATATTTCCTTGCTTCAATTCTGAGAACTCTTTTTGCTATAGTCTCAGAGATGCAGGATCATAGTATTTCTGGTTAAATTCTTCCAGAAATTCTGCCCAACTCATGGTAGACACATTTCTTCTCATTCGCACAGTGTCCCACTAAAAACGAGCATCTTTCCTCAACACAAAAGACACACATGCGACCTTTTCCTGGTCAGTTAAATTCATGAATTCCAGGATTACTTGCAAGGATGACAACCAGTCTTCAGCCTCTAGAGGATTTGTAGAACCCTCAAATTATGGCGGCCTCATACGCTTGAATCTTTCATAGAGGGGTTCCAGATTTACTACCTGAGGTGGTTCAGGAACTCTCTCATGTACAGCAGTTGGAGGGATAACCAGATCTACCTCAGCTTCCTGTTCTACTTGGGTGCCTTCAGAACCTTGCCTCTGTTCTAACTCCTCAACTCGTTGCCTCAGGTTAGCATTTTCCTGCATCTGAGCTTCTAGTAAAGCTTGTATCTGCTCTATTCTTTCCATAAGATTAGGACGTCGTTCTCGTCTCTCTGGTTGATTTCGTAAATACACCATCTTGTCTATTATCCTATTATGGCATAACAATTTACCGTTAGCTTTTCCATGACCACATTCATAAAATCATATAAATTTACGAAATTCAAGGTAATGTAAAGCCACATCATCGTAACACATCATCGTACAACATATAATCATTTTGATATTTCATTCATAGCAAAACGTTTATATATCATACATAACCATCACCAGTCATATATACATCAGCCATCATATACATCTTGGCCATAAGTCTATACAAAAGAGCTTTTCTCTCGAAGCGACTTATGTACATGAATACATCTACTGGTCACATATCTCCTGTGTCTGGGACTAAAGGATATTCTCCTGGATCCTCATCGTCATCTAGTTCATCTGAGTCATCACCACCCCTAGGCAATGCTCCCTGTCCTGAGTCATCACCTCCTCGTGGTCTAGACAGTCCGGCCTCATGATCGTTCATCATCCTTCTCGGCCCAAAGATGCGTGCCATCATCTCATCTTGACCCAGTGTCTCTCGTCGACTCTGTGACAGATGCTCAATCAAAACCTCCCTCTCGATCGTCTTGATCGTCACTACAAATTCTTGGAGCGTAGGAGGATATATCTTAATCACCCTCTGTCTCAACTCCATAGGTAAACCTCTCCAGAGAAGCTCACAACAATTCGCTTCAGTGAGGTTGGGCAACAGACATCTCCTCCTAATAGTCTCCTCAAATCGTGCTGCGTAAGACATAACTGTCTCACCAAACAACATGACCATCCTCTCTGTCTGGAGAATATAGTCCCTAACCTCATCAAATCCAGGATACGCCAGTGTAACTACCTCTCGTCTATCTGAAGGTGTAGGAGTCGGTGTCGGATCCTTAGGCGGAAACTGATCAGCCAATCACTGACAGAACTCAGCCCAACTAAATCCCAACAGAATCTCCTGATCACAATAATCCCAGAATATTCAAGCATCTCCCTGAAACATACTTATGGCCAACTGGATCCACATCTCTTGGTCAATATCACACATCACCATAATCCTCTCTATGGCGTGGACCCAATTCTTTGTCTCCATTTACTGTCGTCCACTGTCAAACATAAGAGGACTGCTAGCTCTGAATGCCTGTACTGCCCGAGCTGAAACTCTCACCCCAATATGTTTGCGTCCACTAACAACTGGAATGTCTACTACTACAGGTGGATGAAGTACCGGTCGAGGCTGTACTACATCTACAGGGGCTGGTGCTGGTGCTGGTGTTGCAGGTCTCTCTGGCACCGAGGGTCTAAGTACCGGACGTTGGGAAATAGACGGCCTCACAATAGGTCTCGTCCATACCTGTAACACCCCTCTCGGTCATGGTAGCGGTGGTCTCGCATAAGGAGGTCTGGTCATCTTGCTACCTATAAGATAATTATTTTCACATAAGAAAATAATTCACTAAGCTTAAGTAAACTACTTACTTGGATTGCGGTGCAAGATGCGCGAAGTGTCAAATCATGATATGGTCAACACTGCTCTGATATACCAACTGTGGCGATAGTTGGTAATCTAAATTAGACCAATCGTAAATCCGCTCTGATACCAACTATGGCGGCCCGCCCTTCGTAGGGATCATACAATACTATTACAGTTAAGCTTCATAGCTAACTGCAATAGATTGTACTCTTATGGGTCACCGGCTAATCTATCTCTCTTTAAAACATGACGTTTTTAGGGAAATTTTTTTTTAAAACATCATGTAAAACATTATCCACTAATTACTTTGTTTGCAAGTACAAAGTAATTTACATAATACAGTACTTTCACAAAATATATATTATTACAAAAGAACTATTTCTCTTTCCTTTCTCTGTTATCGCTCAGCGGAAAGACTCTGGCAAGACCATATCCTTTGGCCTCCTATCCCATTTGACACTCGCTTTCCCGTCCGCTATCCAGCCATGCAAAGCTAGTAAGCTGGTTGCTTACCTACAACATAGGCAAAAATGGCGAGCTACATGCTCAGTAAGTTCAAACATGCAAGAAATAGAAGTTCTATGAATAATACTATTTATCATGAATAGTAATGTTGACTACTATTCACCATGAATAGTAATGTTGACTACAATACAGTATATCAACAGTACATCAACCACGGTGTTAGTACTCTCACGAAATTGTCTTATGCTCAATTATGGCATAGTTTCAGTTTTAGGTAATTATCTTTAATTCTGTTCTGGTTTTGAGCTCAGGTTGGCAGTACCATTTTAGTGCGCATGACCGGGAGCGGTACATTAGTGCTGACCTCCACAGCCTTAATCTCATCATCATAGCCTCGAAGGCAAAATGGTACATGACTGGGAGTGGTACATCAGTGCTGACTTCCACAGCCTTAATCTCATCATCATAGCCCTGAAGGCAAAGTTTACTTCCCTGTACGAACGGCTGGTACGCCAAAAGTGGTTTCATTACCGACTTTTTAAAGTTCTAACCTGGTGACTTCATATTGCCCCGTGGTTAGGAATGGTTCCCATTTTAATTTTGTGTGAGTGAGTTTCATTAACCTCGCTCTAGTGCCCGAAGCATAATTTATTATGTATCCCATTTCAATAGTGCCCGTAGCACATTTCGTCTCTCTCTCTATTTTATAATAGTGCCCGTAGCACATATGTACCTAACTTATACTTAGTACATCAAAGTTAGCAATAATAATGCTACATGTTGCAGACAGGTAAATGTCTGAACTTACCTTATCCATCTCTTCTCTTTTTCCTTTCCTGGATCTTTAATCGCTCTCCTTGCAGGTCGATTTTGGGATCCTATAGACAAAACCTTGTCGGTTAATTTCATTTCCATTTATAGCTTTTATTTTTTTATTAAAAACCTAAAATAAAACCTATTTATAAATTTTTAGGCTTTATTTATCATTTTCCCCATTTTTCTCAACTTTTGTAAAATTATGATTTTGCCCCTATATTTTGGCAAAATTACAATTATGCCCCTGACGGAATTTTCTCGATCTAGACTGCACTTTTGGCTCTCAGGAACTTTTCTGACTCTTTTCTATTCATTACCGGGTTTGTTTCTATTTTGTTTCCATTTTTTACCTTCCCGACCCTCGGGAAGTACTATTCTAACCCTTATGTAGGTTTAGTGATTTTCTATCGTTTCGGAGTCTCAAATGGACGTTTTACTAGTATTTAAAACGTTCATCTAGACGTTCCTGATTTAGGTCTCCGAGCCTTGGATTTACCGTACCCGACTCAGACCTTTACTTTGTTTCCCAAAAACGCCCCCCCTTGGGGTCAGTTTTTCAGTTTCACTCGCGTTTTACATTTTTAAGGGGACGGGTTATTATTCACAAACCACCCCTTAGGTTTCCCTTATTCAATTTTCTTTTAGGGACTCGGGTTTCTGACTCGACCCTAAACTTTTACTCTCGATTCCCTTTTTACCCCAAATGCCGTTTTTTGAAATTTCGGCAACATTTCGGCGTAAATTTAAGGCTACCGGTGTTAGGTACGCCTCGAACCATATGTACCTACCACGTACTATACCAAAGTCCTATTTTATGTAAAAGTTTCCCAAACTTTTACATAAAAGTCACACATTTAACAATTCACATTTTGAACCACAATTAATAAAATTCTTTAAATTTTGCCCTTAGGTTTTAGCCACGGTTTTCCTATCCAAAACCTAGCCAAAAATTTTCAATCTTTCAACCAAATTTTAGGTTATTCAAATGCTATTACCTAGCACATTTTCAAGACAATTTCCATGCATTTTACAACACAATTCTTAGGGTTTTTCAGCACACATAACCCACAGCCATTTTAGGGAAAAGCATGCACAACATTTTGTTTCATGCTTTTAACCTCATAACCAACATTTATATAATTCAATGCATGAATTTAATTATCCAAACATCAAGTTAATCATGCAAAAATGTTCACCAAACCCTAATTACACCACACGGCCATTTTAGGGTTATTAAATATCAAAATTTTTCCAAGCTTTCTAACCATGCAAATCATGCTTTCCTTTAATCCAAAACATGATTTAAAGCATTACAACACTTAACCAACAACAATCCATCATCAAACACACAAGGTAACCCATGGTTTTACCATTGAAAAACCAACCAAAACTTTGTTTTTCTTTAAACAAAATGCATGATTTTTCTTCTAATCAAACCATTAACAAAACCCAAGCACCAAATCAACCAAATGAATCACAAATTTTCTCATTCTTCAAGCCATCAAACCCATGGATTTTTTAATGAAAAAGCAAGAAAATTTTCAAACCAAAGATGGCCACCTTGATTTCTTGCTTCCTTTGACTTCAATGAAGAGTTTAAAACCACTTTTGTGAAGAAAACTAGAATATTTGGCTATGTTCTCCTTGGTTGCTTACGGGTTCTCTCTTGGACACTTAGAAAAAATTTCTTTTTTTTGGCTTTGAAAGGCTTCGGTCCTTTTGTTCCAAGTTTTGCCGACTTATGTAACAAAGAAACCAATTAATTTGGCTTCCAACCAATGAGATTTCAACACCTTTCATGCCATTACTTTCCATATTTTTCACAATATTAATTTGGCTAATTTTGGCCAAATCTAAGCTTTTAGGTCAAAAGCAAATCAATCTTGGTCATTAATGCCACCAACCAGTAAATTTTTCACATTTAATAAATGGCTTTATGATGTCATAAATGTAAAGTAAACATTTTGACTTTGACTTTACTATTCACATTAATTCGGCTACTTTTTGACCGATGTCGGTTTGAGCTGAAATTTTCTTGAAATCGTCCCGGCGGGTTCTTGAGGTCTCTAGTGCAGTCGGATCAATTTATACTGCTTTCGTTTGATCAAAATCAATCCCGGAAGTTTTTCATCTTTTAGTGCACCATAATGCACCGGTTAGGGTTTTCAACGCTGTTTTTGGCACTGTTTGTCGCGGCCCGCCCCTCGTAGAGATCATACAATACTATTACAGTTGAGCTTTATCGCTAACTGCGATAGATTGTACTCTCATGGGTCGCCGACTTATCTCTCTCTATTTTTAAATCATGACGTTTTTTGGGAAATTTTTTTTTTCTCTTTAAACATCATGTTAATATTTCCCACTATTTACTTTGTTGGCAAGTACAAAGTAATTTAAATATTACAGTACTTTCGTAAATATTTAATATTACAAAAGACTGTTTCTTTTTTTTTTTTCTTCCCTTTTTATCGCTCGGCGGAAAGACTCTGGCAGGACCATATCCCTCGCCCAGTTATCCGATTTGACACGCGCCATCCCGTCCGCATCCAGTCGAACAAGCTACTGAGCTGGTCGCTTACCTACAACATTAGCAAAAATGGTGAGCTACAGGCTCAGTAAGTTCAAACATGTAAGAAATAAAATTTCTATGAATAGTACTATTCATTGTGAATAGTAACTTTGACCACTATTCATACGTGAATAGTACTTGACCACAACACAGTGTCACAACATTACATCTACTGCGATGTTAGTACTCTCACTAAACTGTCTTATGCTCAATTATGGTATAGTTTCAGTTTTAGGTGATTATCTGTGCTTATGTTCTGGTTTTAAGTTCAGGTTGGCAGTACCATTTAAGTGCGCATGACTGGGAGCGGTACATTAGTGCTGACCTCCACAGCCTTAATCTCATAGCCCCGAAGGCAAATAGTACATGACTGGGAGCGGTACATCAGTGCTGACCTCCACAGCCTTAATCTCATAGCCCTGAAGGCAAAAGTACCTTCCTGTACGGAAGGCTGGTACGCTAGAAAGTGGTTTCATTACCGACTTTTTAAAATTCTAACCCGGTGACTTCACATTGTCCCGTGGTTAGGAATGGTTCACATTTTAATTTTAGGTGAGTGAGTTTCATTAACCTCGCTCTAGTGCCCGAAGCACAATTAACCATGTGTCCCATTCTTATAGTGCCCGTAGCACATTACGTCTCTCTCTCTATTCTATAATAGTGCCCGTAGCACATATGTACCTAACTTATAGTTAGTACATCAAGGTTAGCAATAATAATGCTATATGTTGCAGACAGGTAAATGTCTGAACTTACCTTATCAGTCTCTTCCCTCTTTCTCTCGTGGATCTTTGATCGCCCTCCTCGTAGGTCGATTTTTGGATCCTACAGACAAAACCTTGTCTGTTAATTTTATTTCCATTTATAGCTTTTATTTTTCATTTAAAAGCTTAAATAAAACCTATTTATAACTTTTTAGGCTTTATTTATCATTTTCCCCATTTTTTCTCAACTTTTGCAAAATTACGATTTTGCCCCTGTATTTTGGCAAAATTACGATTTTGCCCCTATACTTTTGCAAAATTACAATTTTGCCCCTGACGGAAATTTTCCCGATCCAGACTGCATTTTTGACTCTCAGGAACTTTTCTGACTCTTTTCTAATCATTACCGGGTTCATTTTTATTTTACTTCCACTTTTCACTTTCCCGACCCTCGGGAATCACTATTCCGACCCTTACGTCGGTTTAGCGATTTTCTATCGTTTCGGAGCCTCAAATGGACGTTTCACTAGTATTTAAAACGTTCATCTAGACATTCCCGACCTAGATCTCCGAGGTTTGGATTTTCCGTTCCCGACTCGGACCTTTATTTCATTTCCAAAAACGCCCCCCCCTCGGGGTCGGTTTTTCAATTTCACTCGCGTTTTAAATTTTTAAGGGGACGGGTTACTATTTACGAACCGCCCCTTAGGTTTTCCTTATTCAATTTTCCGTTAGGGACTCGGGTTTCTGACCCGACCCCAAACTTTTTATTTTTAATTCCCATTTTGCCCCGAATGCCGTTTTCGAAATTTCGACAGCATTTCGGCGTAAATTTAAGGCTTCCGACGTTAGGTACGCCTCAAACCGTATGTACCTGCCACGTACTATACCACAAGCCTATTTTATGTAAAAGTTTTCCAAACTTTTACGTAAAAGCTCAAAAATTTCCAATTTCATATTTTAACCCACATTACAAAATTTTTTCACCATTTTGCCCTTAGTTTTGGTTTCGGTTTTCACAACCAAACCGAACCAAACTTCTCAAATTTTTCAACCACTTTTTAGGCTATTCAATGTCATTTCCTCAACACATTTTCAAGCCATTTACATTGCATTTTTCAACCAAATTCTTAGGGTTTTTATCCTTATATAACCCACGACCAATGAATGAAAAACATGCCAATTATTTTTGTTTCATTCTTTCAATCACAATTCCTTTATTTACATTGTAAAATGCATGACTTCAATCAATCAAACATCACATAAAACCAAGAAAATTTTTCTTCCAAACCTTGTTAACCCCACGGCCACATTAGGTTAGGTTCACCAAAATTTTTTTCCCAAGCTTTCCACAATGAAATTCAAGCTTTATTCTTCACAAAATTTAACTTGGAAGCAAGTTAACAATTAAACCACAAAATTTTCTCATTGTTTACTTAAGGTAACCCACGGATTTACCCTTGAAAAACCAACAAAATTTCAGTTTTTCTTTAAACTAATTGCATGGTTTTTTTCCTTATTACACCCTTAACAAAACCCAAGCATCAAACCATGGAAAAACAACCAAAAATTTTCCATCTTTTTCCCACTATTCACCCACGGTTTTCATGAAGAAAAACCAACAAAAAGTCAAGTGCAAGGGAAGTTACCTTAGTCAATTGCTTCCTTTGTTTTCAAGGAACACTTTGACACACTTTTTGTGAAGAAAAATTGAAGGATTATCTTGGTTTCCCTTGGTCACTCACGGCTCCACCATGGAAGAAGACTTAGCAAATTTTTCTTTGGTTTTTGGCATGAAAATGTGGTCTCGGCTTTTTGTTCCAAAAGTGGCCGACTTATGGCACTAAAAGACCAATTAATTTGGTCATTAACTAATGAGAATTAGACACCTTTCAACACTAATTCTTTCCCCATTTTTCAAAAATTAAAAATGGTTAATTTTGGCCAAATCTTGGCCTTTAGATCAAAAAGTAAATGAATCATGGCCATTAATGCTACCAACCACCATTTTCTTTCCATTTATTATATGGATTAATGATGTCATAATTGCTAAAGTAAAAGCTGACTTTGACTTTTACTATTCATATTAATTCGACTACTTTTTGACCGATACCGGTTCGAGCCGAAATTTTCCTGAAATCGTCCCGGCGTGTTCCTGAGGTCTCCTGTGCAGTCGGATCAATTTATACTGCTTCCGTTTGATCAAAATCAATCCCGGAAGTTTTCCGTCTTTTATTGCCTCGGTTAGGGTTTTCAATGCCGGTTTTGCACCGTTTTACCCGTTTCAACTCAGTGAATTTTTCCAACACTGAATTCTTACTCATCAGTATTGTTAGAACATTTAAATATATTCTAAACAATATAAATACATTTATTTCACTCTTTAAATAGTACAAATTGTTATGTACATACATTTGTACATTTTTATCCGAGAATTGCCTGAATTTCCCGGTTGTCACACTGTTCCACCCGTTTCAATTCAGTGAATTTTATCAACACTGAATTCTTACTCGTCAATATTATTAGAACATTTTAATACATTCGGAACAACATAAATTTATTTATTTCACTCTTTAAATAGTACAAATTATTATATACATACATTTGTACATTTTCTTCCGGGAATGCCGGAATTTCCCGGTTGTCACATATAATTTTTACGTTTTATTAAGTTTTATATATGAAAGTACCATGGAAAATAACTGTTATTATTTCAGTTATAGGGATCCGCACCAGACGAGATGAAGAGACCTCTGCGGACCAAGGAAGTAAGAAAAGATATGCGAGCAAGTATTAGTGAATTCAAGCATTTAATTGACAGCAACATGAATGGACTGGTCATGTTATGTGTCATGTGTTCCATGTAGTAAGTTCAAACATGTGATTTGTCTGCAATATGAACTAACATGTTATATTATGCTTATATGATGTGTGTAGGGAGTTCAAGCATTTATTTGTCCACAACATGAACTTACATGTTATGTTAGGTTTATGTTTAAGTGTTATATGAAATTCATATATGTGACTACTATATGCACTAAGGTGTGATTAACATAATTCACACTATAGAAAAGTTACATTAAGAAAGAAATGATTTATGAAATACAAACGAAAGAAAAGAAATGAGCAAAAGAAAGAATCGATTTATGACAAGCTTATGATAGAGCATAAAAGAAAGAAAGAAAAGAAAGAAAGAAAAGAAAAGAAATGAAAGAAAGAAAGAAAAGAAACGAACGAAAGAAAGAAAAGAAAGAAAAGAAAGGAAAGAAAGAAAGAGAAGAAATGAATGAAAGAAAGAAAAGAAAGAAAATGAAAGAAAGAAAGAATGAATGAACGAACAAAAAGATAAAGTAAAGAACGAGAAAGATAAGCAAGATAATAATAAGACTGAAAAGTTAAGGTTGGCGTACCGGCCTCCCCAGTGTGAGGATTTCAGGTCCATAGCCTCCACGCAGTATGTGGTGCTACCCAAAAGGGCGGTAGTTGGCTAACCCTACCCTAAAAGGCATGGTAGTTACAATCCATCCATAAAACACGGTGGATTAAGATGACCGTAAGGTTGATTGGTGGGTAGCTCCCCCGTTCCCCCATTGGTCTGCGTGCACTAGCTACATCCAACTATGGGCCAACAAGAGAAAGTAAAAGATAAGAAGGTAAAGAAAAGAAAAGACAAATAAAGAAAGAAATGAAAAGAGAAGAAAAGAAAGTAAAGCTAAGAAAAACAAAGAAAAGAAAAGAAAAGAAAGTAAAGTAAAGAAAAGCTAAGAAAAGCTAAGAAAAGAAAAGAAGAGAAAAGAAAGTAAAGCAAAGAAAAGATAGGAAAAGCTAAGAAAAGAAAAGAAAAGAGAGATAAAGAAAGAAAAGGAAGGAAGGAGATAAATCGACAGATTAGGATATGATCTACCAGTAAAAGGAAAGAAAAGAAAAGATAAGAAGTAAGTAAGGAAAGAAAAGAAATGAGGGAAATAGAATGATGGAATAGGAAAAGAATAGAAAGGAGCCAAATAAAGAAAGAAAAGAAAGAAAGAAAATAGAACGATAGATTAGGATATGATCCATCGGTGAAAGAAAAGAAACAGATTAGGATATGATCCATCAGTCAAAGAAAAGAAACAGTTTAGGACAGGATCCACTTATGAGAGTGAGGAAGGAGATAGATCGACAAATCAGGATATGATCTACCAGTAAAAGAAAAGAAAAGAAGCAAGTAAGGAAAGAAAAGAAATGAGGGAAATAGAATGACGGAATAGGAGAAGAAAAGAAAAGAGACAAATAAAGCAAGAAAAGAAAGGAAAGAGATACATTGACAGATTAGGATATGATCCACCAGTAAAAGAAAAGATAAGAAAAAAAAAAAGAAAAGAGACAAATATAGAAAGAAAAGAAAAGAAGGAGATAGAACAGCAGATTAGGATATGATCCGCCTGTGAAAGTAAAAAGAAAGAAAAGAAAGAAAGGAACAAGTAAGGAAAGAAAAGAAAAGAGAGAAATAGAATGAAGGAATAGGATATGATCTATAGAACAAGAAGAATGACATAATATGAAAGAAGGAACGAACAACGAAAATGAAAGTTAAGCAAAAAAAAAAAGAAAGAATGTCATGAAGAGAAGAAAAGAATGTCATGAAAGAAAGAAAAGAATGTCATGAAAGAAAGAAAAGAATGATATGAAAGAAAGAAAGAACGAACAATGAAAATGAAAGTTGAGCAAGAAAAGAAAAGAAAAGAATGTCATGAAGAAAAGAAATGAATGTCTTGAAAGAAAGAAAATAATGATATGAAAGAAAGAAAGAACAAAAGAATACAACGAAGAAGAAAGAAAGAAAAGTAAGCAAATATAATGCGACTACCATGTATGCTTATGTTATGATATGCATAAGTCAGTCATACAAGTATAAGTATATTTGTGATGTTTAAGCATACATTAAGTATGCCATGTTTAAATTGATATGTGTATACATTGTTTTGTATAATGTTAATTATGTTATGCTTAAGATGTTAAACATACATTCTGTATGCTATGTTTAAATTATGTTATGCTAAAGAACGTTGAGATTGTTCTCTCAATGTTAGAATATGTTATGTATGAAGTTGAAAGTAATGTACGATATATGTTCATGTTCTGATGCCACAGTTGGTATCAGATATGCTCTGTCCAAAAGGTATGAGTTAGTATTTTGTCATGAATGTATGTTTGAACTTAATGAGCCTGTCACTCACAAGTTTTTTTATGTTGCAGGTAAGCATCCTGCATGAAGATAAGACAAGTAATGGATGACGGATGGGATCTGCATGTGCCAAGGGACTGGGTGAAGGTTATAGTACTGCTATGAGTCTTTTACTGAGCTGTTTAAAAGAGTATTGAAATGATGTTTTATAATGTAAATGAAGTTAAGGCAATGTAAAATGTTTATTATACTAAATGTTTTATGACGGTACAGTTTCCAAGTAAAGATTAAGAAACGTAAAAGTAAAAAAAAAAATTATTCCCTATTTTCACGTTCAAATGGGAAGTTAGAGTAAGCATGTTAAAGAGAGTATGTTAAAAGTAAGATACCAGTTGTTATAGATGGTATCAGAATCAGTTAAAAGCAAGTTAAAAGAAAGTTGCCGACGACCTAAGTGGTTACAGTCTATTGCAGTTGGCAACAGTAGCTAGCTGTAATAGTGCTGTTTAACCCTACATAGGGCAGGACGTCACAGGTGGTATCAGAGCAGTTTGACCATATCCCTCCTGGCATGATGCACATCCAGTTTGCCATCCAAGTAAGTTAGTTTATTTTTGAATTTAGTAAATGTTTATTTATTGAAAATAAACATTTTGTAAGGATATGATGATGAGAAAATAAGATCATAAGTACAGGCATTAGTTTGCTGTATGAGTTTGAAGGATAGATAGCACTTTTACTTTAGTATTCCATGGAAATACAGGACTAGTTTCGTGCCATTGAGATGATTCCCTAGCTTTACTCCATTGATTAGGATAACTGGATCCTTTTGGCTATTAGCACTTTCAGGGAAATGCTCTCGTGTGTACTGGGATTCATGTGACCAGGATTAGTGCTTAACTAGACCGAATTTCATCATACCACGATTGAGTGATTCTCTTGGAAGAGTCTAGCATTAGCCCCAGTTTCCTTATGGGCAAGCAAGGTGTCATTTCCAACATTGCCTATGTTCCCTAGAATTGTTGATATATAGAAAGTAAGTAGATGTACAAGGCTATGATATACATGTAGCCTTCACATTATGTTGATATATTTGAAATGAAATGTAAATGTTATGAAATGATATGTATAAGTGATGAACAAAGATGAAATGAAATTTTTGTACCCCTACTTGTCTCAATTTTCAAGGACGAAAATTTTATAAGGAGGGGTGAATGTGATAACCAGGAAATTTCATCATTTTCAGAAAAAATAGTATATGGAATGTACACGGTGAAATTCGTGTTTAAAATGTGAAATGTAGTGATTCTATGCGTGTATGCATGTGTGTAACACACAGTATCAAGAAATTAGTCAAGATGACCTTTTCTTGATATAAAATAGATATATTTAGAATCAGCATGCTCAAATTAGACATTTGAGCACAAAATGTAGATTTTTGTTGAGAGGTACGCTGTATCGGGATGAGGGTCAAGATGATATTTCCTCGCCCCGAAACCGATATATTTAGACTCAGGACATCCAAATTAGTCAATCGGGCACCTGACACGTTTTTCGAGATAGGGTCATACAGATTTTGAAAACTAGTCAAGATGACCTCAGATGAAAATAAAACTAATATATTTGGATTCAGGACACCAAATTAGTTAGGATAGCCCATATTGAAATTTTGGGCAAAAAATTATATAAAGGGCGAGAAATCAGAAATTCGTAAAAAGGCCTTCATAATTTTCACATTCCCTTACTTTCTCCCCCCCACACGAAAGTGAACAGTAGCCACCTTTCGGAAATGACCTATGTTCACGACACCGCTGGCATCGTTAGAAAGCTCTCGCCGAGCTGAGTCCAACGGTGGGTCGACTCGACGGAACGGCCATCGCACGCCGCCGCACGCGCCGCTCGAAGCTCGCTGGAGCCGTGAATTTCAAACGGCCGTATCTCTGCCGTCCGACCACCGTTTGCCATGAAACCGGTCCCAAAAGGTTCATAGTGAAGAGTACTACAAAACCCATGTGTTGGTTCACGGTAACAATCACCGTATTGTGCTGACCAAGCTTCAAGGAATTTGTCGTCGATTCCGGCCAAATTGAAGAGAGCCACCGGTGCAAACATGGTCGTGGGGTTGTGGGGAGTAAAAGCCTTCAACCAATTTTAGGAAAAAAGTTCGGCACGGCGGAGTTCCACCGTCGCACCGTGGTCATGGTTTTCGAGGGGATTTTCCGGCGACAGGGGCCTCCAAACATGAAATTGAGGCCACCAATGGATTCCTCTCATCGAGCTCTTCAAGATGGGCTACTCATTTGCCACTGTTGCTGTCGTCAACCGTCGGTCAATGGTGGTCAACGTCGGTCAACGGCAACCGGTGACCAAAAATTGAAGAATGGCCCGTTGGCCTATTTTCGACGTTCCGGACACATCCACGGCGTCAGAATTGCAAGACAGAGTCTCAAAAGCAAAGAACTAAGAATTAAAGTTTGTCCACGTGAAACCAGACAATTCGTTCGATCGCCAGTAGGACGATTCTGGTAGTGACTTCGGTCCCTCCATTCCTGAAATTTATGTTTTGGAATGAGTATATATGAATTATGTATCATGGAATGTAAAATTGTACAAAAAATGGACTATATGTATGAAAAATAGTCAAATGAGAAAAAGTGAAAAATGTAAAGATTTTTACGTAAAAAGTTGAGTTTTTACGTAAAAATATAGGCTCTGGTATAGTACGTGGTACAATAACACTAGGTTAGATGGTTTCGAGGCGTTTCCTAAATGCTGGGAACCGAAAAATTAGGCGGAAATGCTGTTGAAATTTCTAAAACGGCACAAAGGAGTATTTTAGGAACCGAAGGGTAAAAACATGATCGAGATGGAAACCCGAGCCCTTTTGGTGACCTAGACCCAGAAAAGAGCATTAATGCTCGAGAGTCAGAATAGTACCACTCGAGGGTCTTTAAATAGTAAACCAAGAAATTGTGGCAAATAAGGCTGTAAAAATTTAGTAAAGCCTAAGAAGAACTATTTTATGATTTTGGGCTTAGAAAATCCAGTCTAAGTAATAAAATGAGAATGATATGACTCAAAGACCCATTAGGGGCAAAACGGTAATTTGACTAGAAAATTTCAAAAATGATAGAAAAGGATCCAAATGGACTTAGAATGGTTTAATTAAGATTCTAAGGGTCAGAATTAAATTGTAAATCAAAGAAAAATAAAGTTATGATGAAAAAGTCTTGCAAAGGGCAAAATAGGAATTTTGCCAAAAGTTAGCAGAAAAGTTACAAAATGGGATATTAAAACCTTAAGTTTATGATCGAGAAATGAAACGTATAATTTTTACATTTTATTAAGTTTTATATATGAAAGAAGCATGGAAAATAACCATTATTATTTCGGTTATAGGGATCCGCACCAGACGGGATGAAGAGACGTTTGCGGACCAAGGAAGCAAGAAAAAAGATGCTCGCAAGTATTAGTAAGTTCAAGCATTTAATTGATTGCAACATGAATGGACTGGTCATGTTATGTGTTATGTGTTATGTGTTCTATGTAGTAAGTTCAAACATGTGATTTGTCTGCAATATGAACTAACATGTTATATTATGCTTATATGATATGTGTAGTGAGTTCAAGCATTTATTTGTCCACAACATAAACTGACATGTTATGTTAGGTTTTTGTTTAAATGTTATATGAAATTCATATATGTGACTGCTATATGCACTAAGGTGTGACTAACATAATTCACACTATAAAAAAGTTACTTTAAGAAAGAAATGATTTATGAAATACAAACGAAAGAAAAGAAATGAGCAAACGAAAGAATCGATTTATGACAAACTTATGAAAGAGCATAAAAGAAAGAAAGAAAAGAAAAGAAATGAATGAAAGAAAGAAAAGAAAGAAAAGAAAGGAAAGAAATGAATGAAAGAAAGAAAAGAAAGAAAATGAAAGAAAGAATGAATAAATGAACGAACAAAAAGATAAAGTAAAGAATGAGAAAGATAAGCAAGACAATAAGATTGAAAAGTTAAGGTTGGCGTACCGGCCTCCCCAGTGTAAGGTTTTCAAGTCTATAGCCTCCACACAGTATATGGTGCTACCCAAAAGGGTGGTAGTTGGTTGACCTTACCCCAAAAGGCGTGGTAGTTACAATCCATCCATAAAATACGGTGGATTAAGATGACCGTAAGGTTGATTGGTGGGTAGCTCCCCCGTTCCCCCATTGGTTTGCGCGCACTAGGTACGTCCAACTATGGGCCCACAAGAGAAAGTGAAAGATAAGAAGGTAAAGAAAAGAAAAGACAAATAAAGAAAGAAAAGAAAAGAGAAGAAAAGAAAGTAAAACTAAGAAAAGCTAATAAAAGCAAAGAAAAGAAAAGAAAAGAAAGTAAAGTAAAGAAAAAGCTAAGAAAAGTTAAGAAAAGAAAAGAAAAGAAAAGAAAGTAAAGCAAAGAAAAGATAGGAAAAGCTAAGAAAAGAAAAGAAAAGAGAGATAAAAAAAGAAAAGGAAGGAAGGAGGAATCAACAAATTAGGATATGATCTACCAGTAAAAGGAAAGAAAAGAAAAGAAAAGAAAAGAAGTAAGTAAGGAAAGAAAAGAAATAAGGGAAATAGAATGATGGAATAGGAAAAGAATAGAAAGGAGACAAATAAAGAAAGAAAAGAAAGGAAGGAAATAGAACGACAGATTAGGATATGATCCATCAGTGAAAGAGAAGAAACAGATTAGGATATGATCCATCAGTCAAAGAAAAGAAACAGATTAGGACAGGATCCACCAGTGAGAGTGAGGAAGGAGATAGATCGATAGATCAAAATATGATCTACCAGTAAAAGAAAAGAAAGAAAAGAAAAGAAGCAAGTAAGGAGGGAAAAGAAATGAGGGAAATAGAATGACATAATAGGATAAGAAAAGAAAAGAGACAAATAAAGCAAGAAAAGAAAGGAAAGAGATTAGATCGACAGATTAGGATATGATCCACTAGTAAAAGAAAAGAAAAGAAAAGAGACAAATATAGAAAGAAAAGAAAAGAAGGAGATAGAACAGCAGATTAGGATATGATCCACCTGTGGAAGTAAAAAGAAAGAAAAGAAAGAAAGGAACAAGTAAGGAAAGAAAAGAAAAGAGAAAAATAGAATGAAGGAATATGATATGATCTACAGAACAAGAAGAACGACATAATATGAAAGAAGGAACGAACAACGAAAATGAAAGTTAAGCCAAAAAAAAAAAAAGAATGTCATGAAGAGAAGAAAAGAATGTCATGAAAGAAAGAAAAGAATGACATGATAGAAAGAAAGAATGAACAACGAAAATGAAAGTTGAGCAAGAAAAGAAAAGAATGTCATGAAGAAAAGAAATGAATGTCTTGAAAGAAAGAAAAGAATTATATGAAAGATGTAGGATAATAATTTGGTAAAACATATCAGAGTGGCGCAGCGGAACAATAAAAATTTTTAGATCGTTAAATATCTCATGATGCCATATACAATAAACCAACAACAATTAAAACTCATACCTCAAGGACGCCAATCTTGCAGGAGGAGAATGACCGGAGGCTTCAACCAACTAGCCTTCTCTACTATTCTCCAATTCCCGAATGGCTGAGTGTGTGGGCACTCTGAACCTCGATCGGTATGCTAGCACTGCTAGTCTTCTTCTGACCACCCAGATCTCTAAAGAACTTTATTGTCACGATGAGCTGTGCAACAATAAGCCTACTCACCTGAGAGTCTGTGGTCTGAGAGAACTGGAGTGGCAGGACCTCTATTTATAGACCTGCATGAGGTGATTCTCTGAATTCGAATTGGACTAGGAAAAGATTTTCTCCCTTATCCATAACCAAAAAATCCGAATTTTCCAAGGGAGAATCTCCACAATTAAATTCGGTTTTCCTAGGATAAATCCAATCCAAATCTAAACAAAATTTTAACTAGAATTTTATCTCCCTTTTTCAACCCAAAAAATCCGAAAATTTCAAGGTGAATCTTCCCTAAAGATTTCGGCCATTATGGATAAGGGAGAATAAAAAATTCCACTAGGTTTTTCAAGCTTGAATCTCATCTCAATCTTATCCAAAATAACCGAATTTCCTAGGAGATTTTCTCCCTAATTTCGGCCACTTTTCAGGGAAGGAGAGAATCCAAATTCAACTAGGATTGAAACTTGAATTTTTCCCTTGAATCCTATCCACAAAAACCGAAATTTGCTTGAGGATTATCCTCAAAATTTCGTCCCTTATTTGTTGGGATTTGGGTTCAAAATTCAAGTAGGATTCTAACAAGATTATCCTCTCCAAATCCAACTCAAATTCGAATTTCAAACCTTGTGGATTTTCTGCAACAAATTCGAATCCTACTTGGACTGTGATTCCAAATTTGAATTTCAAATTTCAAATTCAAATTTCAAATTCAAATTTCAAATTTCAAATTTCAAAATTCAAATTTCAAATTCAAAATTCAAATTTCAAATTTCAAAATTCAAAATTCAAATTTCAAAATTCAAATTTCAAATTCCACAAAACGGTTGTATTTCATATTCTTGTTCTCATGGATAATTTTCTACAACTCCAATCCAATCTCAAATAAAATCATGGCAACTTTATTTGGAGTTCGAATAATTGTGTACTCTATTATCCAAAACAAAATCTAAATCCAACCGGAGAGAATCTTATCTACCATCCTAATCCTATGCCATCACCATCCATGCATAATAAACCAGCCAATAGCATACACAAATCAATTTGCCAAACGTTAAGGAATTATGTGGAGCTAGTAGAGGGACTGATTGGACATATATAATCGGGCTCCCGTGATTCCATATGATCATCATTCTGTACCGAACAACTCAATCATATGATCACTAATTTCAGAGTCACACCACTATAAACCTGAAACTGAACTCCTAATTATATACCGTATTACGTAAGCCTGTGACGAGCTACCATCCAATGACCTTGTCATATATGCAAAACCCTCATATGATATCCATGATCAGCCTTAGGTCAAAGTCCGTTTAATCCTACTGATCAGGCTATCTTAAAGTTCCATTATACTACCGAATCAAGAAAATGTTTATTCACCATATGTGAATAAGAAGTCATCCGCCCAGCAGACGACCCAAGGCCTTGTCCATTTTCACATTCAGTATAATGCCTTTAAGAGGATACCTTTAACTCCTTAGAGCTATGATTCCGATATCTGCAAACAAACCCTTTATCGTATACAAGTCATGCACCCAACGAACCGGTCTATAAGCTTACTACCTCTGAGACGCTTTAGCCATTGGAACATCAAAGTACACAAGTCATATACATGAAGTAGTTCATTTACTCAGGATTAAGGTTATTGCACAATGAACATCAAAAGCAGATTGATCCACTCATAGCGGACTACGTAGATCAATCACACTTTAGTCCCGGTCTAATATGTCACCACCGAGCAACATATCCATGTCTCTACTTGGGAGTCCAGCTCCAGACAGTCAAGACAAACCGTCCCCTCTAAGGCTTTAGACAACATAATAGTCTTAACATGAGTTAGATGCTCGGTCTAACCCTATAGACTACAGACCATAGCTTAGACTGCTAACTTTAGAACATTGTCTTCTCGCATACAAAAGTCCATTGCATGCAACGTTCTAACAGTTTTAACACAAGCAATCAGTGAACCATATTTGCTTACATTTACTTTAACATGCAAATAAGACGAGGACAGATAGCAATGTAATGAATAACCTCTATGTATAATTTTATTATCCAGTTCAAAATGAATACATCAAAATGACTCTAATACTTAAGGCATTTCCTAACAATCTCCCACTTGCCCTAAGCCAGTAGATGTGCCATGTTACGCATCCCCATCGCCTCTACATGCCTCTCAAAGCTTCTAGCTACCAAAGTCTTAGTAAAGGGATCGACAATGTTGTCCTCGGACGTGATCTTACATACATCTACTTGTCCTGTCTCCACATGCCCTCTAATAATGTGATACCTCCGATCTATGTGTTTAGTCCTCTTGTGGTGCCAAGATTCCCTTGTATTGGCAATAGCCCCTGTATTATCACAGTAAAGTGTGATAGGCTTGTCAACACCCGGAATGACCTCAAGGTCTCTAAAGAACTTGCGGAGCCAAACTGCTTCTTTAGATGCCTCAGCCGCAGCCACATACTCAGCCTCCATAGTAGAGTCAGCTGTGCAGCCCTGCTTCACGCTCCTCCACACAATGGCGCCTCCTCCGAGTAAAAACACTGATCCAGATGTCGATTTCCTCGAATCCTTACAAGTCTGGAAGTCTGAGTCCGTGTATCCTACGAGTGTTAGGTCCCCTCCAGAATACACTAGCATATAATCCCTCGTTCTCTTAAGATACTTGAGTATACGCTTTACTGCTTGCCAGTGCTTGGTTCCAGGATTCGCTTGATATTGACTCACCATACCTATTGCAAAATATATGTCCGGGCGAGTGCAAAGCATAGCGTACATAAGGCTACCCACAGCGGATGCATAAGGGACCTTACTCATACGCTCTCTTTCTTCCGATGTCTTGGGACAGTCATCCAATGAAAGAGTTAGACCGGCAATAAAAGGTTGTGAGCCTTTTTTTGCCTCTAGCATTGCATATTTGTCAATTATTTTATCTATGTATGAAGCTTGGGACAATGCTATCATTTTGTTCTTTCGATCTCTGAAGAGACGAATGCCTAGAACATAATTAGCTTCTCCCAAGTCCTTCATGTCAAACTGTTGGTGTAACCAAAACTTGACCGATGATAAGTTCCCTACATCATTCCCAATGAGTAGTATATCATCGACATAGAGTATCAGAAAGACCACTTTTCCATCCTTAATACGTTTATAAACACAAGGTTCATCAACGTTCTGCTCAAAACCAAATGTCTTAATCGCTTGATCAAACCTCTGGTTCCATGAGCGGGATGCTTGCTTTAATCCATAAATGGATCTAAGCAACTTGCAGACTTTCCTTTCTTGGCCTTTTGCTACGAACCCTTCGGGCTGTATCATATAGATACACTATTCAAGATGGCCATTCAAGAATGCCGTCTTGACATCCATTTGCCAGATCTCGTAATCGAGAGCCGCAGCAATGGACAGAAGAATACGGATAGACTTCAGCATAGCAACAGGCGAAAAGGTTTCCTCATAATCGATTCCAGCCTTTTGCGTATATCCCTTTGTAACCAGTCTAGCTTTGAAAGTTTCCACTCTCCCTTCCGCATCATTCTTTCTTTTGTAGACCCATTTGCATCCAATGGGTTTTATCCCATCCAGCAAATCTACAAGTTCCCAAACAGAGTTGGATTTCATAGAATCCATCTCATTGTTCATAGCCTGTTTCCAAGATCTAGAATCAACATCCTTTATAGCTTCATCATATGTGACCGGATCTTCCTCATGCTCATGAGCCTCGGCCTGGTATACCTCAGCATCATACATGAAGAAATTAGGTTTCTTAGAAACCCTCCCACTACGACGAGGCACCCTAAATTGTTGATCGTCCGCAGGTCTTTTATTGGAACTCGGACTTACGTCCAAGACCGAAATCTGTGGAGCAGTTCTTTCACCCGATAACTCCTCTAGCACTACTTTGCTTCGAGGTTTAAAGTCATTCATGTGACTTTCCTCCAAGAATGTCGCATGGGTTGAGACAATGACTTTTTGTTCCTTCGGGTTATTGAACAGACCTCCTTTAGTTCCTTTTGGATACCTTACAAACATGCATAATTCTGATCTTGGTTCCAACTTCTTCGCATCCCCATCCAGTACATGTGCCGGGCAGCCCCATATTCTCATATGTCCAAGGGAGGGCTTCCTGCCACGCCACAATTCATACGGAGTTCTAGGAATTGATTTGCTAGGAACCTGGTTCAGAATATAGCACGCCGTTTGTAAAGCATATCCCCAAAATGATAATGGCAGCGTTGAGTAACTCATCATGGGTCGTACCATATCCAATAAGGTCCTGTTTCTCCTTTCGGCTACACCATTCTGTTGTGGAGTACCAGGTGCAGTCAATTGGGATAAAATCCCGTTCTCAACAAGATGTCCTAGAAATTCATCGGAGAGGTATTCGCCACCTCGATCAAATCGAAGTGTCTTTATGGATTTATCCAATTGCTTTTCCACTTCCGCACGATACTCTTTGAACTTATCAAAGGTTTCGCTCTTACGGTGCATCAGATACACATATCCATATCTCGAGTAATCATCTATGAAAGAGACATAATACTCGAACCCTCCTCGTGCTGTGACGTTCATGGGGCCACATACGTCAGTGTGCACAATTTCTAAGAGCTCCTTAGCCCTTGTACCCTTAGCTCCAAAAGACCTCTTAGTCATCTTACCCTCTAGACAAGACTCACATTGGGGAAGTCGTACCTCCTCCAGAGATTCCAGAGGACCGTCTTTCACCAATCTTTGAATCCTATCCTGATTAATATGACCAAGTCTTAAATGCCAAAGATACACCTTGTTAGAGTGAGAAACTTTCAACCTTTTAGAGTTATCAATTAATTCAGTGTCAAGTAGTGAGTACATCTTTGGTCTGATCAAATATAGGTTTCTATCCATCCATCCAGAACAGATAAAAGACTTATTTCTACGAATATCAACTCTTTTACTAAAAGAAACTGAATAAGAATCCTTTATTAAACAAGCTACCGATATAAGGTTCCTCCTAAAATTAGGAACATAAAAACAGTCTTTCAATAAAATAAACCTAAATTGATCAAAATAAAGGTGAACATCTCCCACTGCCTCAGCCACCACAAAGCTACCATCTCCAGTCCGCAACGAGAGGCTCCTATCATGTAGACTTCTCGTTTCCACGACCCCTGCATAGAAACACAAACATGATTAGTGGTGCCCGAATCAATGACCCAAGTGTCTTTCGATTCTTCCACCAAACACGCTTCTAAGTAATGAAGTTCCTAACCTTCCTTGCCCCTGGCGGCTAGGAATTCCCGGCAAGCCTTCTTGAAGTGACCTACCTTCCCACAATGGAAGCATTTGGACTTTTTAGGGTCCTTTGGCTTCTTGTTCTTCTTCTTCTTCTTCCCGTCTGAGACAGGAGGATTAGAAGAACTGGAAGCCACTTGCTTCTTATTTGGCCTCTTCCTCTTCCGTGAGGGATTGGAAGATTCCACCAAATTGGCCTCTCCTTTAGGTCGGACCACATCCTCATCCCTGATCATCTGCTCATAAGCCTGTAGTTGCTTCATGAGCTCAGTTAGTCCTAACTCCTTTGTCGCCAGATTATATGCGGCCTTAAACCCCACAAAATCTTTAGACAGAGTCTTGAACACCATCTCGATCTGGGTGTTGTAGTCCAAGTCAGCACCATTCTCGGCAGCCTCAGCGAAGAATCCCATTAGAGTGATCATATGGTCCTTCACCGGAGTACCCGCCTTTTGCTTGGAGTTCATAATGCTGGTGATAGCAAACTGTCGAGCCAATTTTTCTTGGCCTCCGAACATGTCTTCCAGATTGTCCATGATCTCCCCAGCAACTTGATAAGTCTCATGCTGCTTTTGTAAAGCACTCGTCATGCTAGCAAGGATGTAGCATCGAGCTATTTCATCGGATTCTCTCCAACGATTATAGGCAACCGGGACCTCCTCAAGTGGTGTGTCAGGTTTGGGCCCAGGTGGGCATGGTTCGTCCAGCACGAACTTGTGTCTCTCACAGCTGAGAACTATTAATAGATTTCTTTTCCAGTCTTTATAATTATCGCCATTCAACTTATTTTCAGTAAGTATCGAAATGAGGGGTGTCGGTGACATTTTGAACTGAAATAAAATTATACTAGACATCATTACAAAGCCCAAGCAAATATACAGATAATTTAGCAAATAAAACATACAAGTATGTTCCTACATGAAACTTGAAAAAACATGTAGAATTGCAACGGTAATTCTCAGCACCTATTGCCCCAAGCCACCGAGGGGTGGTCATGAAAACAAATAACCGGAACATGGACCCCGTCCAATTAATATATGTTACCTTAAATCCTCCAAGGTTAAGACATATATTAATAACCGCTTATTTGGCCACCAGTTTAGTTAACAGAGCTTCTAGGGAAGGTTAATAACTAAACGAGTCTTGAGTGTATAACCATTGTTTACGTAGCCCGATCCACATCCTACCAAGCCACCGAGGGGTGGTCATGAATAGGATCGTACCTGAACACGTTTTCCACATAAGAGATCCAATCTAGTATACCGACGGCGGTAAACACCTACCGAGGGGTGTGGTCAGGGCAGAACTGACGCGAGGCGTTACCATGCTTTCACATATGGATCAACAATGGAGGCCGTGGGTTTTGTTTGAAACCCTCTCCCACTCAATATTTCGAAAAACATGCAAGTTTTGACAAATTATGTATGATCAATATAGTATGAGCAGCACTCACCTATCCTATATGACATGTTATCAAATATGCAAACAAAACATCCATCAATACATATTTATACATCCATGACATATCACAGAAAAATAATTGACAGAATAACCAAGCTATGGTTCCATCCTAGAACAAAGAAAATAAAGATTACAAAATTCCATCCAAAGCATTCTTGGGGTCTTGAATTCTGTTCCGTCTTCTTGTATCCATCTTTATGTAGCCTCTCCATTTATTTCTCATCCCAAGAATCATTTAAAATTTAAATCTCCAAAAATTTAAATTTCAAATTCAAATTCCAAATTCGAATTTCAAATTTAAATTTTAAACAATTTTAAACATCATGTGTAATAATATGTAATTTCAAAAATTTCAAATTTTTAATTACATATTTTTAAACATGATTTAAAATTAAATCTCAAATTTAAAAATCAAAATTTTCTGATGTTTGGACCGTCGGACTGCCGCCCCCGTAGGTGGCAGCCGCCGTGGGCAGCCACCAACCCCGGAGGGGCTGGCCGCCCACGGCCACCCCCTGTGCAGCCCTGCCGGGCTGCAGGCCAAGCCTGCAGTGCCAGGCTGCACGCCCAGGCTGGGCGCAGCAGCCGGCAGGCTGCAGGCAGCGCAGCCAGAGGCTGCGGCCAGCCTTAGGCAGGCCACGACCACCCTTGGCTGCAGGCCAAGCCTGCGGCCGGGGTGGTGTGGGCCTGCTTAGGGGCTGCCGCAGCCCCATCCTGCCCGAGGGCAGGGGCTGCAGCCCCATAAAGGCCCGTCGGCCTATCCCGAGGGGTCGTGTCTCGATTTTCGTGTCATATTCCAATTTACCTATTAGGATCTCCAAAAATTAATTCGAATCCCAATTAAATTGAAATTTTCCACACAATCAAAATTTCAACCTTTAAATCAAATTTAACTTTTGGGAAAAAATAAATTACGGTCTTCAATCTTCAATCTCCTCCAAGAATGATTACATAAAAAATTCTAAACCGTTTCCGGTGTAAAAAAATTCTAACCATAAAAATTCTAAGAGACAAAAAATTAAAATCCATGGGAAAATTACAGTATTAATAAACTGCTCCCATGGTTATATAAAAATTCCTAGATACAATTTTTCTAAATTCTAAGGAACCATAACCGGTATAAACAAGCATGCTTATAATAATTCAAAAAATTAAAATAACCACATACTTTATATATAATCCATGATAACAACATAAAGGAACCCTAGAATGCCACTCTCTAAATATTAAATCCATACATAAATAAAAAGACTAAGTAATTGTCTAATTTATGTACATGGCACAGTCATGAGATGGCTCTGATACCAATTGTAGGATAATAATTCGGTAAAACGTATCAGAGTGGCGTAGCGGAACAATAAAAATTTTTAGATCGTTAAATATCTCATGATGCCATATACAATAAACCAACAACAATTAAAACTCATACCTCAAGGACGCCAATCTTGCAGGAGGAGAATGACCGGAGGCTTCAACCAACTAGCCTTCTCTACTATTCTCCAATTCCCGAATGGCTGAGTGTGTGGGCACTCTGAACCTCGATCGGTATGCTAGCACTGCTAGTCTTCTTCTGACCACGCAGATCTCTAAAGAACTTTATTGTCACAATGAGCTGTGCAACAATAAGCCTGCTCACCTGAGAGTCTGTGGTTTGAGAGAACTGGAGTGGCAGGACCTCTATTTATAGACCTGCATGAGGTGATTCTCTGAATTCGAATTGGACTAGGAAAAGATTTTCTCCCTTATCCATAACCAAAAAATCTGAATTTTCAAAGGGAGAATCTCCACAATTAAATTCGGTTTTCCTAGGATAAATCCAATCCAAATCTAAACAAAATTTTAACTAGAATTTTATCTCCCTTTTTCAACCCAAAAAATCTGAAAATTTCAAGGTGAATCTTCCCTAAAGATTTCGGCCATTATGGATAAGGGAGAATCAAAAATTCCACTAGGTTTTTCAAGCTTGAATCTCATCTCAACCTTATCCAAAATAACTGAATTTCCTAGGAGATTTTCTCCCTAATTTCGGCCACTTTTCAGGGAAGGAGAGAATCCAAATTCAACTAGGATTGAAACTTGAATTTTTCCCTTGAATCCTATCCACAAAAACCGAAATTTGCTTGAGGATTATCCTCAAAATTTCGTCCCTTATTTGTTGGGATTTGGATTCAAAATTCAAGTAGGATTCTAACAAGATTATCCTCTCCAAATCCAACTCAAATTCGAATTTCAAACCTTGTGGATTTTCCGCAACAAATTTGAATCCTAGTTGGACTGTGATTCAAAATTTGAATTTCAAATTTCAAATTCAAATTTCAAATTTCAAATTTCAAATTTCAAATTTCAAATTCAAAATTCAAAATTCAAATTTCAAATTTCAAAATTCAAATTTCAAATTCCACAAAATAATTGTGTTTCAAATTCTTATTCTCATGGATAATTTTCTACAACTCCAATCCAATCTCAAATAAAATCATGGCAACTTTATTTGGAGTTCAAAAAATTGTGTACTCTGTTATCCAAAACAAAATCTGAATCCAACCGGAGAGAATCTTGTCTACCATCCTAATCCTATGTCATCACCATCCATGCATAATAAACTAGCCAATAGCATACACAAATCAATTTGCCAAACATTTAGGAATTATGTGGAGCTAGTAAAGGGACTGATTGGACATATATAATCGGCCTCCTGCAAATCCATATGATCATCATTCTGTACCGAACAACTCAATCATATGATCACTAATTTCAGAGTCACACCGCTATAAACCTGAAAACTGAACTCCCAATTATATACCGTATTACGTAAGCCTGTGACGAGCTACCATCCAATGACCTTGTCATATATGCAAAACCGTCATATGATATCCATGATCAACCTTAGGTCAAAGTCCGTTTAATCCTACTGATCAGGCTATCTTAAAGTTCCATTATACTACCGAATCAAGAAAATGATTATTCACCATATGTGAATAAGAAGTCATCCGCCCAGCAGACAACCCAAGGCCTTGTCCATTTTCACATTCAGTATAATGCCTTTAAGAGGATACCTTTAACTCCTCAGAGCTATGATTCCGATATCTGCAGACAAACCCTTCATCGTATACAAGTCATGCACCCAACGAACCGGTCTATAAGCTTACTACCTCTGAGACGCTTTAGCCATTGGAACATCAAAGTACACAAGTCATATACATGAAGTAGTTCATTTACTTAGGATTAAGGTTATTGCACAATGAACGTCAAAAGCAGATTGATCCACTCATAGCGGACTACGTAGATCAATCACACTTTAGTCCCGGTGTAATATGTCACCACCGAGCAACATATCCATGTCTCTACTTGGGAGTCCAGCTCCAGACAGTCAAGACAAACCGTCCCCTCTAAGGCTTTAGACAACATAATAGTCTTAACATGAGTTAGATGCTCGGTCTAACCCCATAGACTACAGACCATAGTTTAGACTGCTAACTTTAGAACATTGTCTTCTCGCATACAAAAGTCCATTGCATGCAACATTCTAACAGTTTTAACACAAGCAGTCAGTGAGCCATATTTGCTTACATTTACTTTAACATGTAAATAAGACGAGGACAGATAGCAATGTAATGAATAACCTCTATGTATAATTTTATTATCCAGTTCAAAATGAATACATCAAATGTCTCTAATACTTAGGGCATTTCCTAACAAAAGAAAGAAAGAACAAAAGAATACAACGAAAAAGAAAGAACAAAAAGTAAGCAAACATAATGCGACTAACATGTAAGCTTATGTAATGATATGCATAATTTGATATGCATAAGTCAGTCATACAAGTTTAAGTATATTTGTGATGTTTAAACATACATTAAGTATGCCATGTTTAAATAGATATGTGTATACATTCTGTTGTATAATATTAAGTATGTTATGCTTAAGATGTTAAACATACATTCTGTATGCTATGTTTAAATTATGTTATGCTAAAGAACGTTGAGATTGTTCTCTCAATGTTAGAATATGTTATGTATGAAGTTGAAAGTAATGTACGATGTATGTTCATGTTCTGATGCCACAGTTGGTATCAGATATGCTCTGTCCAAAAGGTATGAGTTAGTATTTTGTCACGAATGTATGTTTGAACTTATTGAGCCTGTCGCTCATAAGTTTGTTTATGTTGCAGGTAAGCATCCTGCACGAAGATAAGACAAGTGATGGATGATATATGGGATTTGCATGTGCCAAGGGACTGGCGAGGGTTATGGTACTGCTATGAGTCTTCCACTGAGCTATTTAAAAGAGTATTGAAATGATGTTTTATAATGTAAATGAATTTAAGGCAATGTAAAATGTTTATTATACTAAATGTTTTACGACGGTACAGTTTCCAAGTAAAGTTTAAGAAACGTAAAAGAAAAACAAAATTTATTCCCTATTTTCACGTTCAACTAGGAAGTTAGAGTAAGAATGTTAAAGAAAGTATGTTAAAAGTAAGATACCAGTCGTTATAGATGGTATTAGAATAAGTTAAAAGAAAGTTACCGACGAACCAAGTAGTTACAGTCTATTGCAGTTGGCAACAGTAGCTGACTATAATAGTACTGTTTGACCCTGCGTAGGGTGAGATGTCACACACACGCTTCCCAATATACAAACCCAACAAGTACATGTAGCTAAGTCTGAGGGGAATAGCTACTGCTTCCCTCTATATTTGTACAAAAATCAAAATTTTCGCAGAAAGGGTTATGACTACTCGAAGGACAATCCTAACTCGGCGTCGGACATCTCGTCGTCCTTGCTGTCACTGAGTGTAAACTCCTTGGGATCCTCCTCCTCCTCTCCCCAGATGACACTGCCTTCGTCATCGCTGGCTATGTAAGGACCGCCTCATTCCTGTAACTTGATTTTCATATAATGAGAAGTTGAGGAATAATTTGATGCCATTTAGTGTAAAATTCACAAAACAAGGTCAGGTACATAGCCGTGTAAGAAGTCATATACCAATCAGACCGTTGAAGTGTAAGAAGCCATGTAAGTGTACATGGTCATGTAGCATAACACGGTCAGGTACACGCCCATGTAAGTGGTTGTGTACCACTCGGGTCCATGAACGTGTTCAAAGACATGGCCGTGTTGAGCAAGCCCAACTAGTACACACCCGTGTTGCCTTATACACACCTGTGTAAGAGGCCGTGTTGAAGGCCGTGTAATAGGTAGAGAACCGCTACACAAACTCTCAAAATTGCATGAAACCTAATTACTATACAATGAGCAATTAAGTTAAAAATATAGTATGATTTCCAATTGGAAAGACTAAACAGGTACGGTACTATTTATTACTATTTATATAGTGAAAGAGGGTAATTGACAATGGAACCGGTCCATCCTATTATGTGTATAAGTGTATGAAATATGCAGTATCAGGAAACTGGTCCAGATGACCATTTCCTGACACAAGACTGGTGAACAAATCGCCAGAGCACTTGGACTAAACATCTGAGCACAACAGCTGTAAATAACCCTAAAAAGGGTACGCTATCGAAAAAATGGTCCAGATGACCTCTTCTCGTCTTGAAACTGACAAAATTGAAGTCAAAATGCTCAGACTAGTCAGTTAGAATAGAAAGCAATGAATAGTGAATAGTAAAAAATGCAGTGTGAAGTTCCTAGCTAGGACAGCCTTAATTTGACTTAAAACTGATATATTCATAGTCAGCAGGCCCAATTTGGTCAATTGGGCACAAATTGTGAATTTTTATCTAGGAGATATGTAGTATCTGGAAGAGGGTCAAGACGACCTTATCTCGGCCCAAAACTGATATATTTAGACTCAGAATGCCCAAATTAGTCAATCGGGCACCTGACACGTTTTTTGAGGTGGGGTCACATAGATCCTGAAAAATGGTCCAGATGACTCCGAATGGACGTAAAACTGATAAAATTGAAATAAACACATCCGAATTAGTCAAGAGAGGTTGTATTGAAAATTTCACGCGAAAACGCCTTGTCATGTGTGCGCCAGTACAACATAGTGTAGACACAATCACAGTATAGAAAATGAATAGTAAATTGGTGGAGAATGGGCTCTTACACAGTATAAACCAACTAGAAATCATCAACATAAAAATCGGATTCACAAAATCTAATTTCTGAATGAAAATTAGAATACTGCCGAGAAAGGACCAAAAACTGCAGTAGAAAACTGGACTGTGAAGAGAGCAAACACAGATGAATTTTTGGCGTCCAAAAACCATGTACCTTGGCTAGAAACCAACTGTTTTCAGCTACTAAAAAAACCCTAAAAGGCAAGAATAAAAAAATGGGGCAAGTATGACACAAATGAATAAATAATGTCACACTTCCATCACCTTTCTTTCAACCAAAATTTTTTCACCTTCCCCCTTAAATGGCCACAGCTTCTTCAGTGGGAATGGGCTGAATTAGGTAGAAATTTGTCCCCAAATTAGCTTAAAGTTGACTTGATTAATCAAGCTTAGATTTGGTTAAGCTTGCTTAGAGTTGTCTATTAAAAGGGGTGACCTTGCCTTAGGTTTGTTTCTTCATTTTCACACCAAAAAAAAACTTCAACTCTCTCTTTCCCTTTCCCTTGCTGTAGCTGACTCCCCCAAGCCCCAAAACCCTCCATTTTTCAAGCCAAAAACACAGCCAAAGGTTACCAAAAAAAATCAGCCCCCACAAGCTTGTGTTAGGAGGATTCATTCCAAGCCATTCTAAGTCCATCCAAGGGTGAGTTTTGAAACCAATCTTTGTGGTTTTTGGTTATTGTTTTGAGTTGATACTAAGAGATAAATTTTTGGTGTTGTTTCTAGCAAAAACCGATCCCAATCTCCTTGGCTTCGCCATGGCCATTTGGTCACTCAAGCCATAGATCGGATTTGTGCTTGGCTCAAGGCACAAGAGGTAAAAACCGAAAACCCTTCCTTTGGTGGTTTAGTTGTTTTAAGATTTTGATCAAGAAATTTATGTGTATTTGTTTATGCACATGAGTTATAATAAGTTTATTTTCAGCCCTTAGCTTTCCATTTTTAAGTTTGTGGTTGTGTGGTTGTGTGGTTGTGTTTACATTTTTACAAATGGATGTATGCACGTGTAAGCATGAATGTTTGTTTTAGAATGGCCGGACATAATCTGTCCCCACAAAAAGGCCACGGATTTTGGCCATTTTGATGCTTTTAAGGTCCAAATTTGGGATTTGGTAAAACACGGAGTTTAAAGGAAATTTTGACACTACGATACATTTTTTTGAGTGGTTTTCATTCAGTGCCCAAAACCGGGACTAAAAATCTGAACCCAGAATTAGTCTCGGGATTTGTTAAAAATGGACCACTTAAAGTCCAAACCGGACTTCGGGCTTAACATTAAAGCTATAGAACACGTGGAAACTTTAAGACTACCTACACGCATTTTAAAAATTTGGCCGTTTCGGGCCTTAAACAAAGCCTTTTTTAAAGTAACATAAAATTGGAACTTTTTACAAAAACTGGGCACATTGGCCACGGTTTCAATGAGTTTAGGAGCTATTAGAGTTAGATTTGAGCTACGAGGTGAACGAAAATTGTTCATCTTGTCGAGGACAAAATATTTCATGTTTGCGAAATTGGCAAACAAAGTCGTTTTAATCAAGTTTGAAAATAGTTTTCAAAAATAGTTCAAAAACAGTCCCTAAAATACAACACCAAAATGCATTTCACATTGTTTAAAATGAAAATGGTTTTCATAAAAACGTCCCCCACCTTCCAATGGGTGGCAAGGGGATGGTTTCAAAACAAAGAATTTTCCCAAGAATTTTATAAGTCAACCAAAACAATTTTTCAAAGTAAAACAGTGTGGGTAGCCCGATAGGTTACCACATTAAACAAGCAATAGTGGCTCGGTAGGCCACCACACCAAATAAGCTATAGTGGCCCGGTAGGCCACCATACCAAACAAGCCATAGAAACCCAGTAGGCTATCACACCCAAATAGGCAAAGTAAACCGGTCGGTTACTACACCAAGTTTATGCATAGTAACTTGGTAGGCTACCTAGTTAGCAACATCTGAGGTAACCGGTCAGTTGACTGGCCGGTAAACCAGTCAAGGACCGTGTTTTGAACAACACTATGAGGAATAATGATTTATCTATCAAGAAGACAATTAATCATATACGATAAGAGATATGCACCGAATTCCCAAAGTAGGCTGATACGGTATCGATGGGCCTCGGTACTATGCAACAATACAATTTACAGTCACTAACGGTAATAGTGGCCTAAGAATGCTATAATTAATTTATAGGGTAATAAATTAATTAACCACATAAAGAAAGTGACTTGTACTGACGATAATCGATACCAAACGACTTTATCTGCTTTTGTTACTAACAGTATTAGTGAGTCAACAAAAGTATTGATGAGAAATGTTATGTTGACAGGTAGTTACCTATAAATTGGATAAAGGTGAGAGTGCGAGTTTGCATGCAAACTAGATAAGTACAACTCTACCTACGGCATGAATGAAATGATTTTAAAATGATGTTTTACACTATGTTAAGTATGTATGCCATGCATATGTTGTTGCAAAGCATGTATAAGAGCATATAACAGTCAAGTAGATTGATGAAAGAATAAGTTAGATACCATACGTCCCTACCACGTAGGATTAGGGGCAGCTTAGAGAAATATATGACTAGAACAGATAAACAAGATGGAATTTAATAAGCGTGTCATACTGGCCTTTTCAGTTGAAGAGGTTTTTTAAGTTAAAGTAAGTTAAAGCAAAGTTGAGCATCCGTTGATTGCTCTTCGGCTTTTTTTTTTTTGTGTGACCTTGGGTGTTATCGTTGGTCTGCGCGCAGGGTACTGACACACAGGCCCTAAGTAGACAAGACAAAGAAAGAGAATATTGAAGCATCAATGAACATAATCAGATCATGCATTGATCACAGTATGCATTAGTTCACTATGCTTCTAGCTATCATAAGATGCATTCAGTACTTGATGAATCTACTATGCATATAAAGTCTTGAAATCAATGATATGATATGCTATGATCTGCTATGATCTGCTATGTGCTAAGTGGTATATGTTAATGTCTTGCATGCTTATATGATTTTAAGTATGTACAATGTTTTAAACATGTTTTGCGGTTAACATGTTGTACTTACTAGGTGTAAAGCTCACAGAGTGTGTTCATACTGTAGGTAAATGTCCTATGGCTTAAACCCTACTGGGCGATGGTGGCAGCGGAGGTGGATGTGAGGCTAGGTTATGGATACACCATAGGTAATCTTCTGCATAGTTTGAGTAAACAGTACTTTAAATAGTAAAGTTAAATAGTATTTTTGGAACAGTAAACAGTATATGTATGAATAGTATATTTGAATAGTATCTAGTGAATAGTGATCAATTAAACAAGTTTACAAGATGTATGTATGTATAAATGAACCCCAATGTTTTAGACAATGTACTATTAAAGTATACATACGTGAATAGTAAATACGTATATCTTCAGAAAAAAAAAATCCCTTAAAACTTACGGTATAGATTTTAAGTAAGTATTAATGGTTTGCAAGAAAGTATAAGTATCAGTTAAAGTAATAGCAGTTTTAAGTGATGGTTTGGGCCACTAAGAGCTCGGAACGCCATAGTTGGTATCAGAGAGGTATCCTACCACCCTACCTCACATCACCGTACGCCTGCCTCATCTGTCTAATTAAGTTAACTTTTGTTTTTCAATGTTTAGTATATAAGTTGATGATTAATTTATAATAGGAGATAATGGCCACACCATGAGACCCCCGCCAAGTGCAAGAAGATCGACAGGCAAGTCTAGCTTTCACTATTATACGATCGGATATATATGATGGTTGACGCTTAAGCGAACTTCCATATTGGATCCATCACCTGGAGGTCATCTTCAAAGCATGCCATATTCCACCACAACTACAGGTGATTTTGGCCAGCAGTAGACTGGAAGGACCAGTGTTGACTTGGGTGAATGGACGGCATAGGATTAGGCATCCGGTGCAGTGGGCCAAATTCTACCGTGACCTCTGTGATAGTGTTGCACCAGATTGAGACAGTGATATATGGGGTGATATGCGCAAGAGGCGATATCAAGCCCTCTCAGACATTTGGGACATCTATGAGGGAGAGTGTAGGAAAATAAACCGGTAAAAACGTATCAGAGTGGCGCAGCGGAACAATAAAAATTTTTAGATCGTTAAATATCTCATGATGCCATATACAATAAATCAACAACAATTAAAACTCATACCTCAAGGACGCCAATATGCAGGAGGAGAATGACCGGAGGCTTCAACCAACTAGCCTTCTCTACTATTCTCCAATTCCCGAATGGCTGAGTGTGTGGGCACTCTGAACCTCGATCGGTATGCTAGCACTGCTAGTCTTCTTCCGACCACCCAGATCTCTAAAGAACTTTATTGTCACGATGAGCTGTGCAACAATAAGCCTGCTCACCTGAGAGTCTGTGGTCTAAGAGAACTGGAGTGGCAGGACCTCTATTTATAGACCTGCATGAGGTGATTCTCTGAATTCGAATTGGACTAGGAAAAGATATTTTCCCTTATCCAAACCCAAAAAATCCGAATTTTCCAAAGGGAAAATCTCCCAAATAAATTCGGTTTTTGCTAGATAAATCCAATCCAAATCTTAACAAGATTTTAGCTAGAATCTTATCTCCCTTTTCCAACCAAAAAAATCCGAAATTCACAAGGAGAAAATCTCTCCAAAATTTCGGCCACTTTTGGGAGGAGAGAGAATCCAAATTCAACTAGGATTAAAGCTTGAATATTCCCTTAAATCCTATCCACAAAATCCGAAATCTTTCATGAGGATTATCCTCAAAATTTCGTCCCTTATTTGTTGGGATTTGGATTCAAAATTCAAGTAGGATTCTAACAAGATTATCCTCTCCAAATCCAACTCAAATTCGAATTTCAAACCTTGTGGATTTTCCACAACAAATTCGAATCCTACTTGGACTGTGATTCAAAATTTGAATTTCAAATTTCAAATTCAAATTTCAAATTCAAATTTCAAATTTCAAATTTCAAATTTCAAATTTAAATTTCAAATTCAAATTTCAAATTCGAATTTCAAATTCAAATTTCAAATTCAAATTTCAAATTCAAAATTCAAATTTCAAATTTCAAAATTCAAATTTCAAATTTCAAAATTCAAATTTCAAATTCCACAAAACGGTTGTATTTCATATTCTTGTTCTCATGGATAATTTTCTACAACTCCAATCCAATCTCAAATAAAATCATGGCAACTTTATTTGGAGTTCGAATAATTGTGTACTCTATTATCCAAAACAAAATCTGAATCCAACCGGAGAGAATCTTGTCTACCATCCTAATCCTGTGTCATCACCATCCATGCATAATAAACTAGCCAATAGCATACACAAATCAATTTGCCAAACGTTAAGGAATTATGTGGAGCTAGTAGAGGGACTGATTGGACATATATAATCGGGCTCCCGTGATTCCATATGATCATCATTCTGTACCGAACAACTCAATCATATGATCACTAATTTCAGAGTCACACCACTATAAACCTGAAACTGAACTCCCAATTATATACCGTATTACGTAAGCCTGTGACGAGCTACCATCCAATGACCTTGTCATATATGCAAAACCCTCATATGATATCCATGATCAGCCTTAGGTCAAAGTCCGTTTAATCCTACTGATCAGGCTATCTTAAAGTTCCATTATACTACCGAATCAAGAAAATGATTATTCACCATATGTGAATAAGAAGTCATCCGCCCAGCAGACGACCCAAGGCCTTGTCCATTTTCACATTCAGTATAATGCCTTTAAGAGGATACCTTTAACTCCTCAGAGCTATGATTCCGATATCTGCAAACAAACCCTTCATCGTATACAAGTCATGCACCCAACGAGCCGGTCTATAAGCTTACTACCCTCTGAGACGCTTTAGCCATTGGAACATCAAAGTACACAAGTCATATACATGAAGTAGTTCATTTACTCAGGATTAAGGTTATTGCATAATGAACGTCAAAAACAGATTGATCCACTCATAGCGGACTACGTAGATCAATCACGCTTTAGTCCCGGTCTAATATGTCACCACCAAGCAACATATCCATGTCTCTACTTGGGAGTCCAGCTCCAGACAGTCAAGACAGACCGTCCCCTCTAAGGCTTTAGACAACATAATAGTCTTAACATGAGTTAGATGCTCGGTCTAACCCCATAGACTACAGACCATAGTTTAGACTGCTAACTTTAGAACATTGTCTTCTCGCATACAAAAGTCCATTGCATGCAACGTTCCAACAGTTTTAACACAAGCAGTCAGTGAGCCATATTTGCTTACATTTACTTTAACGTGTAAATAAGACGAGGACAGATAGCAATGTAATGAATAACCTCTAAGTATAATTTTATTATCCAGTTCAAAATGAATACATCAAAATGTCTCTAATACTTAGGGCATTTCCTAACAATCTCCCACTTGCCCTAAGCCAGCAGATGTGCCATGTTACGCATCCCCATCGCCTCTACATGCCTCTCAAAGCTTCTAGCTACCAAAGTCTTAGTAAAGGGATCAGCGATGTTGTCCTCGGACGCGATCTTACATACATCCACTTGTCCTGTCTCCACATGCCCTCTAATAATGTGATACCTCCGATCGATGTGCTTGGTCCTCTTGTGGTGCCGAGATTCCCTTGTGTTGGCAATAGCCCCTGTATTATCACAGTAAAGTGTGATAGGCTTGTCAACACCCGGAATGACCTCAAGGTCTCTAAAGAACTTGCGGAGCCAAACCGCTTCTTTAGATGCCTCAGCCGCAGCCACATACTCAGCCTCCATAGTAGAGTCAGCTGTGCAGCCCTGCTTCACGCTCCTCCACACAATGGCGCCTCCTCCGAGCAAAAACACTGATCCAGATGTCGATTTCCTCGAATCCTTACAAGTCTGGAAGTCTGAGTCCGTGTATCCTACGGGTGTTAGGTCCCCTCCAGAATACACTAGCATATAATCCCTCGTTCTCTTAAGATACTTGAGTATATGCTTTACTGCTTGCCAGTGCTTGGTTCCAGGATTCGCTTGATATCGACTCACCATACCTACTGCAAAACATATGTCCGGGCGAGTGCAAAGCATAGCGTACATAAGGCTACCCACAGCGGATGCATAAGGGACCTTACTCATACGCTCTCTTTCTTCCGATGTCTTGGGACAGTCATCCAATGAAAGAGTTAAACCGGCAATAGAAGGTTGTGAGCCTTTCTTTGCCTCTAGCATTGCATATTTGTCAATTATTTTATCTATGTATGAAGCTTGGGATAACGCTATCATTTTGTTCTTTCGATCTCTGAAGAGACGAATGCCTAGAACATAATTAGCTTCTCCCAAGTCCTTCATGTCAAACTGTTGGTGTAACCAAAGCTTGACCGATGATAAGTTCCCTACATCATTCCCAATGAGTAGTATATCATCGACATAGAGTATCAGAAAGACCACTTTTCCATCCTTAATACGTTTATAAACACAAGGTTCATCAACGTTCTGCTCAAAACCGAATGTCTTAATCGCTTGATCAAACCTCTGGTTCCATGAGCGGGATGCCTGCCTTAATCCATAAATGGATCTAAGCAACTTGCAGACTTTCTTATCTTGGCCTTTTGCTACGAACCCTTCGGGCTGTATCATATAGATGCACTCTTCAAGATGGCCATTCAAGAATGCCGTCTTGACATCCATTTGCCAGATCTCGTAATCGAGAGCCGCAGCAATGGACAGAAGAATACGGATAGACTTCAGCATAGCAACAGGCGAAAAGGTTTCCTCGTAATCGATTCCAGCCTTTTGCGTGTATCCCTTTGCAACCAGTCTAGCTTTGAAAGTTTCCACTCTCCCTTCCGCATCCTTCTTTCTTTTGTAGACCCATTTGCATCCAATGGGTTTTATCCCATCCGGCAAATCTACAAGTTCCCAAACAGAGTTGGATTTTATAGAATCCATCTCATTGTTCATAGCCTGTTTCCAAGATCTAGAATCAACATCCTTTATAGCTTCATCATATGTGACCGGATCTTCCTCATGCTCATGAGCCTCGGCCTGGTATACCTCAGCATCATACATAAAGAAATTAGGTTTCTTCGAAACCCTCCCACTACGACGAGGCACCCTAAATTGTTGATCGTCTGCAGGTCTTTCACTGGAACTCGGACTTGCGTCCAAGACCGAAATCTGTGGAGCAGTTCTTTCACCCGATAACTCCTCTAGCACCACTTTGCTTCGAGGCTTAAAGTCATTCATGTGACTTTCCTCCAAGAATGTCGCATGGGTTGAGACAATGACCTTTTGTTCCTTCGGGTTATAGAACAGACCTCCTTTAGTTCCCTTTGGATACCCTACAAACATGCACAATTCTGATCTTGGTTCCAACTTCTTCGCATCCCCATCCAGTACATGTGCCGGGCAGCCCCATATTCTCATATGTCCAAGGGAGGGCTTCCTGCCACGCCACAATTCATACGGAGTTCTAGGAATTGATTTGCTCGGAACCTGGTTCAGAATATAGCACGCCGTTTGTAAAGCATGTCCCCAAAATGATAATGGCAGCGTTGAGTAACTCATCATGGACCGTACCATATCCAATAAGGTCCTGTTTATCCTTTCGGCTACACCATTCTGTTGTGGAGTACCAGGTGCAGTCAATTGGGATAATATCCCATTCTCTACAAGATGTCCTAGAAATTCATCGGAGAGGTATTCGCCACCTCGATCAGATCGAAGTGTCTTTATGGATTTATCCAATTGCTTTTCCACTTCCGCACGATACTCTTTGAACTTGTCAAAGGTTTCGCTCTTGCGGTGCATCAGATACACATATCCATACCTCGAGTAATCATCTATGAAAGAGACATAGTACTCGAACCCTCCTCGTGCTGTGACGTTCATGGGGCCACATACGTCAGTGTGCACAATTTCTAAGAGCTCCTGTGCCCTTGTACCCTTAGCTCCAAAAGACCTCTTAGTCATTTTACCCTCTAGACAAGACTCACATTGGGGAAGTCGTACCTCCTCCAGAGATTCCAGAGGACCGTCTTTCACCAATCTTTGAATCCTATCCTGATTAATATGACCAAGTCTTAAATGCCAAAGATACGCCTTGTTAGAGTGAGAAACTTTCAACCTTTTAGAGTTATCAATTAATTCAGTGTCAAGCAGTGAGTACATCTTTGGTCTGATCAAATATAGGTTTCCATCCATCCAACCAGAACAGATAAAAGACTTATTTCTACGAATATCAACTCTTTTACTAAAAGAAACTGAATAAGAATCCTTTATTAAACAAGCTACCGATATAAGGTTCCTCCTAAAATTAGGAACATAAAAACAGTCTTTCAATAAAATAAACCTAAATTGATCAAAATAAAGATGAACGTCTCCCACTGCCTCAGCCACCACAAAGCTACCATCTCCAGTCCGCAACGAGAGGCTCTTATCATGTAGACTTCTCGTTTCCACGAACCCCCGCATAGAAACACAAACATGATTAGTGGCGCCCGAATCAATGACCCATGTGTCTTTCGATTCTTCCACCAAACACGCTTCTAAGTAATGAAGTTCCTTACCTTCCTTGCCCTTGGAGGCTAGGAATTCCCGGCAAGCCTTCTTGAAGTGACCTACCTTCCCACAGTGGAAGCATTTGGACTTTTTAGGGTCCTTTGGCTTCTTGTTCTTCTTCTTCTTCTTCCCGTCCGAGACAGGAGGATTAGAAGAACTGGAAGCCACTTGCTTCTTATTTGGCCTCTTCCTCTTCCGTGAAGGATTGGAAGATTCCGCCAAATTGGCCTCTCCTTTAGGTCGGACCACATCTTCATCCCTGATCATCCGCTCATAAGCCTGTAGTTGCTTCATGAGCTCGGTAAGTCCTAACTCTTTTGTCGCCAGATTGTATGCGGCCTTAAACCCCACAAAATCTTTAGACAGAGTCTTGAACACCATCTCGATCTGGGTGTTGTAGTCTAACTCAGCACCATTTTCGGCAGCCTCAGCGAAGAATCCCATTAGAGTGATCATATGGTCCTTCACCGGAGCACCAGCCTTTTGCTTGGAGTTCATAATGCTGGTGATAGCGGACTGTCGAGCCAATTTTTCTTGGCCTCCGAACATGTCCTCCAGATTATCCATGATCTCCCCAGCAACTTGATAAGTCTCATGCTGCTTTTGTAAAGCACTCGTCATGCTAGCAAGGATGTAGCATCGAGCTATTTCATTGGATTCTCTCCAACGATTATAGGCAACCGGGACCTCCTCAAGTGGTGTGTCAGGTTTGGGCCCAGGTGGGCATGGTTCGTCCAGTACGAACTTGTGTCTCTCGCAGCTGAGAACTATTAATAGATTTCTTTTCCAATCTTTATAATTGTCGCCATTCAACTTATTTTCAGTAAGTATCGAAATGAGGGGTGTCGGTGACATTTTGAACTGAAATAAAATTATACTAGACATCATTACAAAGCCCAAGCAAATATGCAGATAATTTAGCAAATAAAACATACAAGTATGTTCCTACATGAAACTTGAAAAAAAAATGTAGCATTGCAACGATAATTCTCAGCACCTATTGCCCCAAGCCACCGAGGGGTGGTCATGAGAACAAATAGCCGGAACATGGACCCCGTCCAATTAATATATGTTACCTTAAATCCTCCAAGGTTAAGACATATATTAATAACCGCTTATTTGGCCACCAGTTTAGTTAACAGAGCTTCTAGGGAAGGTTAATAACTAAACGAGTCTTGAGTGTATAACCATCGTTTACGTAGCCCGATCCACGTCCTACCAAGCCACCGAGGGGTGGTCATGAATAGAATCGCACCCGAACACGTTTTCCACATAGGAGATCCAATCTAGTATACCGGCGGCGGTAAACACCTACCGAAGGGTGTGGTCAGGTCGGAACTGACGCGAGGCGTTACCATGCTTTCACATATGGATCAACAATGGAGGCCGTGGGTTTTGTTTGAAACCCTCTCCCACTCAATATTTTGAAAAACATGCAAGTTTTGACAAATTATGTATGATCAATATAGTATGAGCGGCACTCACCTATCCTATATGACATGTTATCAAATATGCATACAAAACATCCATCAATACATATTTATACATCCATGACATATCACAGAAAAAATAATTGACAGAATAACCAAGCTATGGTTCCATCCTAGAACAAAGAAAATAAAGATTACAAAATTCCATCCAAAGCATTCTTTGGGTCTTGAATTTTGTTCCGTCTTCTTGTATCCATCTTTATGTAGCCTCTCCATTTATTTCTCATCCCATGAATTATTTAAAATTTAAATCTCCAAAATTTAAATTTCAAATTTAAATTTCTAATTCAAATTTTAAACAATTTTAATCATCATGTATAATAATATGTAATTTCAAAAATTTCAAATTTTTAATTACATATTTTTAAACATGATTTAAAATTAAATCTCAAATTTAAAAATCAAAATTTTCTGATTTTTGACCGCCGCTCCGCCGCCCGTGAAGGCGGCAGCCGCCGTGGGCAGCCACCAACCCCGGAGGGGCTGGCAGCCCACGGCTGCCCCTTGTGCAGCCCTGCCGGTCTGCAGGCCAAGCCTGCAGCGCCAGGCTGCACGCCCAGACTGGGCGCAGCAGCCGGCAGGCTGCAGGCAGCGCCTGCAGCCAGTGGCTGCACGCCCAGGCTGCGGCCAGCCTTGGGCAGGCCACGGCCACCCCTGGCTGCAGGCAGAGCCTGCGGCCGTGGGTGGTGTGGGCCTGTACAGGGGCTGCCGCAGCCCCATCCTGCCCGAGGGCAGGGGCTGCAGCCCCACCAAGGTTTGTCGGCCTATCTTGAGGGGTCGTGTCTCGATTTTCGTGCCATATTCCAATTTATCTTTTAGGATCTCCAAAAATTAATTTGAATCCCAATTAAATTGAAATTTTCCACACAATCAAAATTTCAACCTTTAAATTAAATTTAACTTTTGGGAAAAATAAATTACGGTCTTCAATCTTCAATCTCCTCCAAGAATATTTACATAAAAAATTCCTATACCGTTTCCGGTGTACAAAATTCTATCCATAAAAAATTCTAAGAGACAAAAATTAAAATCCATGGGAAAATTACAGTGTAAATAAACTGCTCCCATGGTTACATAAAAAATTCCTAGATACAATTTTTCTAAATTCTAAGGAACCATAACCGGTATAAACAAGCATGCTTATAATAATTCAAAAAATTAAAATAACCACATACTTTATACATAATACATGATAACAACATAAAGGAACCCTAGAATGCCACTCTCTAAATATCAAATCCATACATAAATAAAAAGACTAAGTAATTGTCTAATTTATGTACATGGCATAGTCATGAGATGGCTCTGATACCAATTGTAGGAAAATAAACCGGTAAAAACGTATCAGAGTGGCGCAGCGGAACAATAAACTTTTTTAGATCGTTAAATATCTCATGATGCCATATACAATAAATCAACAACAATTAAAACTCATACCTCAAGGACGCCAATATGCAGGAGGAGAATGACCGGAGGCTTCAACCAACTAGCCTTCTCTACTATTCTCCAATTCCCGAATGGCTGAGTGTGTGGGCACTCTGAACCTCGATCGGTATGCTAGCACTGCTAGTCTTCTTCCGACCACCCAGATCTCTAAAGAACTTTATTGTCACGATGAGCTGTGCAACAATAAGCCTGCTCACCTGAGAGTCTGTGGTCTAAGAGAACTGGAGTGGCAGGACCTCTATTTATAGACCTGCATGAGGTGATTCTCTGAATTCGAATTGGACTAGGAAAAGATATTTTCCCTTATCCAAACCCAAAAAATCCGAATTTTCCAAAGGGAAAATCTCCCAAATAAATTCGGTTTTTGCTCGATAAATCCAATCCAAATCTTAACAAGATTTTAGCTAGAATCTTATCTCCCTTTTCCAACCAAAAAAATCCGAAATTCACAAGGAGAAAATCTCTCCAAAATTTCGGCCACTTTTGGGAGGAGAGAGAATCCAAATTCAACTAGGATTAAAGCTTGAATATTCCCTTAAATCCTATCCACAAAATCCGAAATCTTTCATGAGGATTATCCTCAAAATTTCATCCCTTATTTGTTGGGATTTGGATTCAAAATTCAAGTAGGATTCTAACAAGATTATCCTCTCCAAATCCAACTCAAATTCGAATTTCAAACCTTGTGGATTTTCCACAACAAATTCGAATCCTACTTGGACTGTGATTCAAAATTTGAATTTCAAATTTCAAATTCAAATTTCAAATTCAAATTTCAAATTTCAAATTTCAAATTTCAAATTTAAATTTCAAATTCAAATTTCAAATTCGAATTTCAAATTCAAATTTCAAATTCAAATTTCAAATTCAAAATTCAAATTTCAAATTTCAAAATTCAAATTTCAAATTTCAAAATTCAAATTTCAAATTCCACAAAACGGTTGTATTTCATATTCTTGTTCTCATGGATAATTTTCTACAACTCCAATCCAATCTCAAATAAAATCATGGCAACTTTATTTGGAGTTCGAATAATTGTGTACTCTATTATCCAAAACAAAATCTGAATCCAACCGGAGAGAATCTTGTCTACCATCCTAATCCTGTGTCATCACCATCCATGCATAATAAACTAGCCAATAGCATACACAAATCAATTTGCCAAACGTTAAGGAATTATGTGGAGCTAGTAGAGGGACTGATTGGACATATATAATCGGGCTCCCGTGATTCCATATGATCATCATTCTGTACCGAACAACTCAATCATATGATCACTAATTTCAGAGTCACACCACTATAAACCTGAAACTGAACTCCCAATTATATACCGTATTACGTAAGCCTGTGACGAGCTACCATCCAATGACCTTGTCATATATGCAAAACCCTCATATGATATCCATGATCAGCCTTAGGTCAAAGTCCGTTTAATCCTACTGATCAGGCTATCTTAAAGTTCCATTATACTACCGAATCAAGAAAATGATTATTCACCATATGTGAATAAGAAGTCATCCGCCCAGCAGACGACCCAAGGCCTTGTCCATTTTCACATTCAGTATAATGCCTTTAAGAGGATACCTTTAACTCCTCAGAGCTATGATTCCGATATCTGCAAACAAACCCTTCATCGTATACAAGTCATGCACCCAACGAGCCGGTCTATAAGCTTACTACCCTCTGAGACGCTTTAGCCATTGGAACATCAAAGTACACAAGTCATATACATGAAGTAGTTCATTTACTCAGGATTAAGGTTATTGCATAATGAACGTCAAAAACAGATTGATCCACTCATAGCGGACTACGTAGATCAATCACGCTTTAGTCCCGGTCTAATATGTCACCACCAAGCAACATATCCATGTCTCTACTTGGGAGTCCAGCTCCAGACAGTCAAGACAGACCGTCCCCTCTAAGGCTTTAGACAACATAATAGTCTTAACATGAGTTAGATGCTCGGTCTAACCCCATAGACTACAGACCATAGTTTAGACTGCTAACTTTAGAACATTGTCTTCTCGCATACAAAAGTCCATTGCATGCAACGTTCCAACAGTTTTAACACAAGCAGTCAGTGAGCCATATTTGCTTACATTTACTTTAACGTGTAAATAAGACGAGGACAGATAGCAATGTAATGAATAACCTCTAAGTATAATTTTATTATCCAGTTCAAAATGAATACATCAAAATGTCTCTAATACTTAGGGCATTTCCTAACAGAGAGACCATGGCGCACTACTATCAGATGTTTCTGGATGCCATGTTACCTCATATCCCTCAGGATAGACCTTTTGCAGAGATGGCCGACATGCTATAGAGAAGGCCACCATGGTACGTGAGGGACCCTGGTCCCCACCCTCCACCACATAAGGATCTAAGATGCCTTACCCAAGACATAGTAGAAGCTGAGAGAGTGGCACTTAACCCTGCACCTAGTGAAGGCTTTGTAGCAGTAGCTAATGTGGAGGATGACTAGGTGGAAGTAGTACCCTAACCGATCGACGAAGAATTTATGGCCGCCTACCAGCCAGTAGTACCTGAGGGCGATGGGGAACCCATGGAGGACCCCGAGCTTGCCCCTAGTCTCCTGAGCACCAATTAAAAGAAGACAATGATGAAGCTATCCCCGATGCCTAACATGAAGATGAGGAAGAGGAGATCCTCGATCACCTTAGTGATGATGAGTGGATAGGGATGTACAAGCCACAAGTCATCGTAGCTAGCGATGCCGAAAGTAGTATCATCTAGGGGGACGAAGAGGAAGACCTAGAGGAATTCCCCTTTAGTGATAGCGATAATAAGGAAATGTCCAATGCTGATTCAAGAATGTCTTCCGAGTAGTAGTAGCCTTATGTAAAACTTTTAAGTTTGTATATATATATAGGGGAGCATGTAGCTTTCCTTGTCAGATTTAACTTAATGTACTTGTTGGGTTTGTATATTGGGAAGTGTGTGCCACTCTCGCTAAACTATAATTTCGAATATATGTATATATTTTGTGAAATATATTATGAAATGTAGTATTGTTTTGCCCTGAGGGCCTAAAAATTGATGAGTTTCCATACATGTCAGTAGTGAGACAAAAAATGCAGGGCTGCTTCTGGCACTTAGATGATGTTCCAATATGATGCGGTAATTGTATTGAACATCACAAAACAAGAGAAGAAAAGAATTATATAATATGTGTATTTACGATGTTTGAGAAAGATTGTTAAGTAAGAAAGAAAATGATATGTGATACAAGCCCTAAGTACAGAATTTGAAAGACTCATAGTTTCTTTTCCCGCTATGTGATAGGGTTACGTAGGAGACAATGGTGAGAACAAGAGCCCAGACCAATCAAGCCACCAGAGAAGACGAGCTAATGGCATGGCTCATTGTCATGTAAGAGATGATGATGAATCAACAACAAGAACTTGCTTAGCTTAGGGAGCAACTGAACTAATAACCTCAGGCACCACAACCAGTGGAGGTGCTAGCTCAAATAGCTCTAGTAGCCCCTGATACTCCCAGAGGGCAAGTGGCCCCACTACTCTAGACGACACCAGCACCATCAACCGTGGCTACTCCCTTCGCAGCCAACATTCTTATCCCAGCTCCTAGAGAAGGCGACCTCTATGAGTGATTTCGACGCCTGAAAGCGCTAGAGTTTGAAAGAACCACAAACCCTATAGAGGCCGATGACTGGTTGACTGATATTCAGGTCATCCTAGACCTCGTAGGACTGACTGAGAGGGAGAAGGTATTGTGTGCATCCCTAGCCTTATGCAAGGGAGCCCACCAATAGTTGAAGACCATGGCTATTAGAAGAAACATTAATGAAATGAACTGTATAGACTTCGTCGACGAGTTTAAAGAGATGTACTTCAACAACGAGGCCTTCGCAGCTCAGCAAGACGAGTTAAGCAATCCACGTCAGGGCAACATGACCATGATGGAGGCGGTCTGGAAATTCGAGTAGCTGGCTCGACTATGTCCAGACCTAGTACTGACTAATAAGGAGAAGGTGAGAAGAATGCTGAAAATGTTCTCGATGGACATCGCTGTCCAAGCATGCGGTGGAAGCCATGGGCTAGCAACAGTGGCTGAATGTGTTAGCCAAGCCATCCGGACAGAGTATTGGTTGGCCTAGGATAAAGAAAGAAGGGCCCAGATCTTCAAGACTAGAAGGGAAGAGAAGACGCAGCTGACGTAGAAAAAGGGAACACAACACCCTGAATCATAACACAAGGGGCATAACATGGGGAACAGCTAGAATCACAGATAATCCCATCCTAGCAACAAGAAGAAAAGGAATCCAGGAAATTAAGGCCAGCAAAGGAATTTCCCCCAAAAGAAAAATAATTAGGGAGGAAATGGCAATCAACACCCGCCTTGCCTGAAGTGCCTAAAGTGTAGGGAGAATCACCCAGGAGAATGTCACCTAGGAACTAGTGGTTACTACATCTATTGTAAGGAAGGCCACTTTACCAAGCACAGCCACTCACAAAACTAGCAAGGCCAAGCCCGTGTCGCTAGCAGCCAACTGCATGCTGCCCAAGCCAGTATCGAAGGCCCATCATTTACCCAAGGTAGATTAGATGCTCTAGAGACGCAGGGGAGGATTTACGCCTTCACAAGAGAGGATGCAAAAGTTGGAAACTCAACTGGGGTGACAGGTTAGCTTTTTATTGCCAACTCCACTACACTAGTATTGTTTGATTCTAGAGCTACACATTTTTTTGCATCATCGAAATTTGCCAGGGAGATAGCCTAGAACGTAGATAGAATGGATCAAACTTTTTGAACTGCCCTTCCCTTCGGGGAAGTTTTATTGTTTAGCTATTGGATACATCATGTACCAGTAGTTATCAGTGGGCACGAGCTAAGCCTGGACCTAACCATCATCGATATGTGCGACTACAACGTAATCATAGGAATGGATTTCCTCACCAACTATAACGCCATCATAGACTACCAAAGATGGGAAGTTGCATTCGAACAAATTGGGCACGAGAAGTTTGTCTACAAGGGCTTATCATCAAAGCAACCTAAGATGATGATATCGGCTATGAAGGCGCACAAACTACTATCCAGCGGATGCATAGGTTTCCTACCATACATAGTGGACAAGAACCAAAAGGTAGAGACAGGACCAGACAACGTAACAGTAGTAGAGAAATTCACAGAAGTATTCCCAGAAGATCTCCCAAGACTTCCACCAAAGTACGAGATAGCATTTGAGATCGAGTTGTTACCAAGGTGAGCACCCATCTCCAAGGCCCCTTATAGAATGACCCCGATAGAGCTAAAGGAGCTACAGACTCAATTGAAGGATCTGATGGACAAAGGCTTCATTCGACAAAGCTACTTACCGTGGGGAGCACTTGTTTTGTCTGTAAAGAAGAAGGACGGAACGTTGCGGATATGCATAGACTATGGAGAGCTGAACAAGATCACCATAAAGAACAAGTATCCGTTGCCATGAATCGACGATCTGTTTGACCAGCTCCGAGGTACTGCAGTCTTCTCCAAGTTCAACCTGCATTTTGGGTATCACCAGCTATGAATCTGGGATGAAGACATACCTAAGACAGCCTTTCGAATGCGATATGGGCACTACGAATTCCTTGTCATGTCATTCGAATTGAAAAACGCCCCTGCAGCCTTCATAGATCTAATGAACCGAGTGTTCAAGGAATTCTTAGACAAGTTTGTCATTGTGTTTATCGATGACATACTTGTATATTCCAAGATAAAAGAGGAGCATGAGGAGCATCTGAGGGCCATCCTACTTAAGCTACAAAAGCATTAGCTATATGCCAAATTTTCTAAGTGTGAATATTGGCTAGAGAAGGTCTATTTTCTTGGTCACGTGGTCTCCAAAGAAGGAGTATCCGTAGACCCGGTGAAGGTAGAAGTAGTTAGTGATTGCCCAACTCCGAAGAATGTAATAGAAATTTGTAGCTTCCTAGGACTAACAGGTTATTATCGATGCTTCATTGAAGGTTTCTTGAAGTTAGCCACACCACTCATAGCATTAACCAAGAAGGAGAAGAAGTACGAGTAGACGGACAAGTACGAAAGGAGTTTCCAGGAGCTGAAACGAAGACTCACAAGCGCTCCGATCCTGACCATACCAGATACTAGACAAGGGAATTTTGTGATTTATAGTGACGCGCCCAAGACTGGACTAGGTGCCGTGTTGATGCAAAACGATAAAGTGGTTGTACATGCTTCGAAACAACTTAAGAACCACGAGAGGAACTACCCAACACACGACTTGGAGCTGGCAGTGGTCATTTTTGCCCTTAAAATATGGAGGCACTACTTATATGGCATCAAATGCGAGATTTACACTGACCACCAGAGCCTCAAATATATCTTTACACAGAAGGAGCTTAATATAAGGCAGAGAAGATGGCTAGAACTGGTGAAGGATTATGACTGTAAAATCCTAAATGATCCAGGGAATGTGACAACCGGGAAATTCTGGCATTCCCGAAAGAAAATGTACAAATGTATTTATATTCTTTAAAATGTATTGAAATGTTCTAACAATACTGATGAGTAAGAATTCAGTGTTGATAAAATTCGCTGAATTGAAACAGGTGGAACAGTGCCAAAAACGGCATTGAAAACCCTAACCGGTGCACTAAAAGATGAAAAACTTCCAGGATTTATTTTGATCAAACGGAAGTAGTATAAATTGATTCGACTGCACAGGAGACCTCAAGAACCCGTTGGGACGATTTCAGGAAAATTTCGGCTCGAATCGACATCTGTCAAAAAGTAGTCGAATTAATGTGAATAGTAAAGTCAAAGTCAACACTTTACTTTACATTTATGACATCATAAAGCCAAATTAATAAATGTGAAAATTATGGTGGTTGGTGGCATTAATGGGCAAGATTAAATTGCTTTTTGATCTAAAAGCCAAGATTTGGCCAAAATTAACCAAATTAAATTTTTGAAAAATTTAGAAAGAAATGGCTTGAAAAGTGTTGCATTCTCATTGGTTGGAAGCTAAATTAATTAGCTTCCTTGGTTGTTTAAGTCGGCAAAGTTGGAACAAAAAGGGCCGAAATATTTACAAAGCCAAAACATAAGAGAAAAAATTTATTCTAAGTGTTGTCCATTGTGTACCGTGAGCCACCAAGGAGAACCAAGCAAATCTTCCAAGTTTTCTTCACAAAAGTGGTGTCAAACACTTCATTGAAGACAAAGGAAGCAAGAAAGCAAGGTAACCTTCTTTGGTTTGCAATTTTCTTGATTTTTCTCCCTAAAATCCGTGGGATGAATAGTGTGAAGATGAGAAAATTTATGGTTTGTTTTGGTTGATTTGGTGCTTGGGTTTTGTTAAGGGTGTGATTAGAAGAAAAACCATGCATTTTGTTTAAAGAAAAACAAAACTTTGGTTTGTTTTCCAAGGGTAAAACCGTGGGTTACCATGTGTGGTTGTTGAGGAATTGTTGTTGTTTAAGTGTTGTAATGCTTTAAATTATGTTTTGGTTAAATGTAAAGCATGATTTGTATGGTTATAAAGCTTGAAAAAAAATTTTAGAATTTAAAACCCTAAAAGGCCGTGGGTGGTAATTAGGGTTTGGTGAATAATTTTTGCATGATTAACTTGACATTTGGATAGTTTAAATCATGTATTTAATTAAGAAAATGATGGTTATGTGATTGAAAGCATGAAACAAAATTTTGTGCATGTTTTTCCCTACAATGGCCGTGAGTTATAATGGTGAAAAACCCTAGGAATTTGTGTTGAAAAATGCATGGAAAATGGCTTGAAAATGTGCTAGGTAATGACATTGGAATAGCCTAAAATTTGGTTGAAAAATTGAAAAGTTTTGGCTAGGTTTTGGATAGGAAAACCGTGGCTAAAACTAAGGGTAGAATTGAAAGAATTTTGTGGAATGTAGTTCAAAATGTGAATTGGAAATTTTGTGAGCTTTTATGTAAAAGTTTGGGAAACTTTTACATAAAATAAGCTTGTGATATAGTATGTGGCAGGTACATATGGTTTGAGGCGTACCTAACGCCGGTAGTCTTAAATTTACGCCGAAATGCTGCCTAAATTTCGAAAACGGCATTTGGGGTAAAAAGGGAATTTAAAATAAAAGTTTAGGGTCAGGTCGGGAACCCGAGTCCCTAAAGGGAAATTGAATAAGGAAAACCTAAGGGGTGGTTCGTGAATAGTAAACCGTCCCCTTAAAAATGTAAAACGCGAGTGAAACTGAAAAACCGACCCCGAGGGGGGGCGTTTTTGGGAAACGAAATAAAGGTCCGAGTCGGATACGAAAAATCCGAGCCTCTGAGACCTAGATTGGGAACGTCTAGATGAACGTTTTAAATACTAGTAAAACGTCCATTTGAGGCTCCGAAACGATAGAAAATCACTAAACGGACGTAAAGGTCGGAATTGTGCTTCCCGAGGGTCAGAAAAGTGAAAAGTGGAAATAAAATAGAAACGAACCCGGTAATGAATAGAAAAGAGCTAGAAAAGTTACTGAGAGCCAAAAATGCAGTCTGGATCGAAAAAAAATTCCGTCAGGGGCATAATTGTAATTTTGTCAAAATATAGGGCAAAATCGTAATTTTGTAAAAGTTGAGAAAAATGGGGAAAATGATAAATAAAGTCTAAAAAGTTATAAATAGGTTTTATTTAAGCTTTTTAATGAAAAATAAAGGCTATAAATGGAAATGAAATTAACAGATAAGGTTTTGTCTGTAGGATCCCAAAATCGACCTACAAGGAGAGCGATTAAAGATCCAAGAAAGGAAAAAGTGAAGAAACTGATAAGGTAAGTTCAGACATTTATCTGTTTGTAACATATAGCATTATTATCGCTAACTTTGATGTACTAACTATAATTAGGTACATATGTGCTACGGGCACTATTATAGAGTAGAGAGAGAGAGGGAATGTGCTATGGGCACTATTGAGAATGGGAAATTGTGCTTCGGGCACTAGAGCGAGGTTAATGAAACTCACTCACCTAAAATTAAAATGTGAACCATTCCTAACCACGGGGCAATATGAAGTCACCGGGTTAGAACTTTAAAAAGTCGGTAATGAAACCACTTTTGGCGTACCAGCCTTCCGTATAGGGAGGAAATTTTGCCTTTGGGGCTATGATGAGATTAAGGCTGTGGAGGTCAGCACTGATGTGCCACTCCCAGTCATTTACAAATTTTCCTTCGGGATTATGAGATTAAGGCTGTGGAGGTCAGTACTAATGTACCGCTCCCAGTCATGCGCACTTAAATGGTACTGTCAACCTGAGCTCAAAATCAGAACATAATATAAGATAATTACCTAAAAACTGAAACTATGCCATAATTGAGCATAAGACAGTTTCGTGAGAGTACTAACATTGTTGTAGATGTATTGTTGATATACTGTGTTGTGGTCAAACTTACTATTCACAATGAATTGTGGTCAAAGTTACTATTCATATGTGAATAGTAGTCAATATTACTATTCATGATGAATAGTATTATTTATAGAAATTTTATTTCTTGCATGTTTGAACTTACTGAGCCTGTAGCTCACCATTTTTGCTTATGTTGTAGGTAAGCGACCAGATCAGTAGCTTTGTATGATTGGATGGTGGACGGAATAGCGTGTGTCAAATTGGATAGGAGGCAAGGGATATAGTCCTGCCAGAGTCTTTCCGTTGAGCGTTAACAGAAAAAGGAAAAAAAAAAAAAGAAACAATTCTTTTGTAATTATATATTTTGTGAAAGTACTGTATTATGTAAATTATTTTGTACTTGCGAACAAAGTAAATAGTGGATAATGTTTTACATGATGTTTTAAAAAGAAAAAAAAAATTTCCCCAAAAACGTCATGTTTTAAAGAGAGATAGATTAGCCGGAGACCCATAAGAGTACAATCTATCGCAGTTAACGATAAAGCTCAACTGTAATAGTATTGTATGATCTCTACGAAGGGTGGGCCGTCACAGGGAAAGCCAATAAGGTGGTTGATGCACTAAGCAGAAAGCACTCTTCAATGCTTATGACTGTCCATGCCTTGCCAGAGACACTATAAAAGGAGTTACATAACAGTGAAATTGAGGTATTAACGGGGAGGTTGTCTGAAATGACCCTCCAGTCAATGCTTCTAGAAGAAATTAAAGTCAGCCAGAACCTTGATTTGACCCTAATCAAGCTCAAAAAGGAAGCAACAGAGGACTCGAGTTCAGAGTTTCAAGTCTCTAAGGATGGCATACTCTATTTCAAAAATAATGTGTCCCAAAGGATGAAGAACTCAGGAAAAAGATCCTTTTGGAATCCCATGACATGCTATACTCAGTACATCTGGGGGCAAATAAGATGTACCAGGACTTAAAAGAGAGCTTTTGGTGGCCGAGAATGAAAAACGACGTTGCTGAATTCGTTACAAAGTGCCTCACATGCTAGAAAATTAAAGTAGAACATCAGTGACTGCAGAAAGTCGAGCTACTTGAGTGGAAATGAGAGTAGATTACAATGGATTTCATGGTCAGATTGCCCAAAACATTAAGTGGCAATGATGCAATATGGGTAATCGTGGACCGACTAACGAAATCGGCTCGATTTTTAGCCATGAAGCTGAGCTATTCAATAGAGAGACTGGCAAAAATGTACGTGGCTCAAATAGTAAGACTGCACGGTGTACCAAAATCGATTATCTTAGATCGTGATGGACGTTTCACTTCCAGGTTTTGGTAGAGTGTTCAAGCTTCATTGGGGACCGAGTTGAAGTTTAGCACAGCTTTTCATCCTTAGACGAACAGTCAGTCCGAGAGGACATACAAACGTTGGAGGATATGCTGAGAGCTTGTGTCCTAGACTTCAAGGGGAATTGGGACCAGAAGCTACCTTTGATAGAGTTCTCATACAATAATAGCTACCATTCCTTGATTAGGATGGCATCGTACGAGGCACTCTATGGAAGGAAATGTAGATCTCCAGTGCATTGGCATGAAAATTGAGAGAAACAGCTCACTAGCATGGACTTCATTAAGAATATGACAGAAGATGTGAAGCTTATACGAGTGAGACTAGACGCAGCTCATAGCCGCCAGAAGAGTTACGCAGATAAACGACAAAGGCCTCTTGAATTTCAAAAAAGGGATTCAGTTTTTCCTAAATTGCCACCCATGAAAGGGGTGATACACATTGGGAAGAAAGGAAAGCTTAGTTCTAGATATATAGGACCCTTCGAGATCCTCGAGAGAGTTAGAAAGGTAACTTAAAGATTAGCACTCCCTCCTGAACCAGCATCAGTGCATAACATTTTCCACGTCTTGATGTTGAAGAAGTATGTGCCGGACAGTTCCCATATTCTAAGCTAAGAGCCGGTTGAAGTACACGTCAACCTGACAAATGAAAAGAAACTCGTACGAATTTTAGCCAGAAAAGATAAAGTACTTAGGAATAAGGTTATACCTCTTGTGAAAGTATTATGACAGAACCATAACCTCAAAGAAGCTACATGGGAACGGGAAGAGGATATGAGAAGAAACTTCCTGAATATATTCTAATTTTCATGGACAAAAATTTTGTAAGAGGGGTAGGTTGTAAGGACCACCCCATTCCTATAACTTGATTTTCATATAATGAGAAGTTGAGGAATAATTTGATGCCATTGAGTGCAAAATTCACAGAACAACATCAAGTACACGGTCTTGTAAGAAGCCATATATCGATCAGACTATTAAAGTGTAAGAAGCTGTGTAAGTGTACATGACCATGTAGCATAACACGGTTAGGTACACGGCCGTATAAGTGGTTGTGTATCGCTTCAATACATGAATGTGTTCCAAGACATGGCCGTGTTGAGTAAGCCTAACTAGTACACGTTCATGTTACCTTATGCATGCCCATGTAAGAGACCATATTGAAGGCCGTGTAATGGGCAGAGAGTCGTTACACAGACCCTCAAAATTGCATGAAACCTAATTACTATACAATGAGAATCAAGTTAAAAATACAGTATGATTTCCAGTTGAATAGACTAAACAGGTATGGTACTATTTATACAGTGAAAGTGGGTAATCGACAGCAGAACCGGTCTACCCTATTATGTGTATAAGTGTATGAAATACGCAGTATCAGGAAACTGGTCCAAATGACCATTTCCTGACACAAGACTGGTGAATAGATCACCAGAACGCTCAGACTGAACATCTGAGCATAACAGTGATAAAAACACTAGCAGTGGTACAATACCAAGAAAATGGTCCAGATGACCTCTTTACGTCTAGAAACTGACAAAATCGGAGTCAGAATGCTCAGACTAGTCAGTTAGAACAGAAAGCAATGAATAGCGAATGGTGAAAAATGTAGTGTCAAGTTACTGGCCAAGACGGCCTTAATTTGACTTAAAACTGATATATTCACAGTCAGCAGGACCAATTTGGTCAATGAAGGAAAAATAACCGGTAAAAAACGTATCGGAGTGGCACAGCGGAACAATAAAAGTTTTTAGATCGTTAAATATCTCATGATGCCATATATAATAAACCAACAACAATTAAAACTCATACCTGAAGGACACCAATCTACAAGAGGAGAATGACCGGATGGCTTCAACCAACTAGTCTTCTCTATTATTCTCCAATTCCCAAATGACTGAGTGTGTGGGCACTCAGAACCTCGATCGGTATGCTAGCACTACTAGTCTTCTTCCGACCACCTAGATCTCTAAAGAACTTATTGTCACGGTGGGCTGTGCAACAATAAGCCTGCTCACCTGAGAGTCTGTGGTTTGAGAGAACTGGAGTGGCAGGACCTCTATTTATAGACCTACATGAGGTGATTCTCTGAATTCGAATTAGATTAGGAGAAGATATTCTCCCTTATCCACAAGCACAAAATCCGAATTTTCCAAGGGAAAATCCCAACAATAAAATTCGACCACTTTAGGATAAATCCAGTCCAAATTTAAACAACATTTTAACTAGAATTTTATCTCCCTTTTTCAACCAAAAAATCCGAAAATTCTAAGGAGAAAATCTCCACAAAAATTCACCCACTTTTTAATAAGGGAGAATCAAAACTCCACTAGGATTTTCAAGCTTGAATCTTATCTCATCCTTATCCAAAATAAACGAAAATCTCCTAGGAGATTCACTCCTAAATTTCGGCCATTATCTGGGAGGAGAGAATCCAAATTCAACTGGGATTGAAACTGGAATTTTTCCTTGAACCTTATCCACAAAAAATCTGAAAATCCATTGAGGATAATCCTCAAAATTTTCGTCCAACTTTAGTTAGGATTTGGATTCAAAATTCAAGTAGGATTTTAACAAGATTATCCTCTCCATATCCAACTCAAATTTGAATTTCATTCCTTGTGGATTTTCCACAACAAATTCGAATCCCACTTGGACTGTGATTCAAAATTTGAATTTCAAATTTCAAATTCGAATTTCAAATTCAAATTTCAAATTTCAAATTTAAATTTCAAATTCAAATTTCAAATTCGAATTTCAAATTCAAATTTCAATTTTCAAATTTCAAAATTCAAAATTCAAATTTCAAAATTCAAATTTCAAAATCCACAAAATAATTGTGTTTCAAATTCTTATTCTCATGGATAATTTTCTACAACTCCAATCCAATCTCAAATAAAATCATGGCAACTTTATTTGGAGTTCAAAAAATTGTGTACTCTATTATCCAAAACAAAATCTGAATCCAACCGGAGAGAATCTTGTCTACCATCCTAATCCTATGTCATCACCATCCATGCATAATAAACTAGCCAATAGCATACACAAATCAATTTGCCAAACATTTAGGAATTATGTGGAGCTAGTAAAGGGACTGATTGGACATATATAATCGGCCTCCTGCAAATCCATATGATCATCATTCTTTACGGAACAGCTCAATCATATGATCACTAATTTCAGAGTCACACCACTATAAACCTGAAACTGAACTCCCAATTATATACCGTATTACGTAAGCCTGTGACAAGCTATCGTCCAATGACCTTATCATGTATGCAGAACCCTCATATGATATTTATGATCAGCCTTAGGCCAAAGTCCGTTTAATCCTACTGATCAGGCTATCTTAAAGTTCCATTATACTACCGAATAAAGAAAATGATTATTCACCATATGTGAATAAGAAGTCATCCGCCCAGCAGACGACCCAAGGCCTTGTCCATTTTCGTATTCAGTATAATGCCTTTAAGAGGATACCCTTAACTCCTCATTAGAGCTATGATTCCGATATCTGTAAACGAACCCTTCATCGTATACAAGTCATGCACCCAATGAACCGGTCTATAAGCTTACTACCTTTAAGATACTTTAGCCATTGGAACATCAAAGTACACAAGTCATATACATGAAGCTGTCCTTTTACTCAAGATTAAGGTTACTGTACAATGAATGTCAAAAGCAGATTGATCCACTCAAAGCGGACTTCGTAGATCAATCACGCTTTAGTCCCGGTCTAATATGTCACCACCAAGTAACATATCTATGTCTCTACTTAGGAGTCCAGCTCTAGACGGTCAAGACAAACCATCCCCTCTAAGGCTTTAGACAACATAATAGTCTTAACATGAGTTAGATGCTTGGTCTAACCCCGTAGACTACAGACCATAGTTTAGACCGCTAACTTTTGAACATTGTCTTATCGCATACAAAAGTCCATTGCATGCAACGTTCTAACAGTTTAACACAAGCAGTTAGGGAGCCATATTTGCTTACATTTACTTCAACATGTAAATAAAATGAGGACAGATAGCAATGTAATGAATAACCTCTATATATAATTTTATTATCCAGTTCAAAATAAATACATCAAAATGTCTCTAATGCTTAGGGCATTTCCTAACAATCTCCCACTTGCCCTAAGCCAGCTGATGTGCCATGTTACGCATCCCCATCGCCTCTACGTGTCTATCAAAGCTTCTAGCCACCAAAGTCTTAGTAAAGGGATCGGCAATGTTGTCCTCGGACATGATCTTACATACATCCACTTGTCTTGTCTCCACGTGCCCTCTAATAATATGATATCTCCGATCTATGTGCTTGGTCCTCTTGTGGTGCCGAGATTCCCTTGTGTTGGCAATAGCCCCAGTGTTATCACAGTAAAGTGTGATAGGCTTGTCAACACCCGGAATGACCTCAAGGTCTCTAAAGAACTTACGGAGCCAAACCGCTTCTTTAGATGCCTCAGCTGCAGCCACAGCCACATATTCAGCCTCCATAGTAGAGTCAGCTGTGCAGCCCTGCTTCATGCTCGTCCACACAATGGCGCCTCCTCCGAACAAAAACACTGATCCAGATGTCGACTTCCTCAAATCCTTACAAGTCTGGAAGTCTGAGTCCATGTATCCTATGGGTGTTAGGTTCCCTCCAGAATACACCAGCATATAATCCCTCGTTCTCTTAAGATACTTGAGTATATGCTTTACTGCTTGCCAGTGCTTGGTTCCAGGATTTGCTTGATATCAACTCACCATACTTACTGCAAAACATATATCCGGGCGAGTGCAAAGCATAGCATACATAAGGCTACCCACAGCGGATGCATAAGGGACCTTACTCACACGCTCTCTTTCTTCCGATGTCTTGGAACAGTCATCCAATGAAAGAGTTAGACCGGCAATAGAAGGTTGTGAACCTTTCTTTGCCTCTTGCATTGCATATTTATCAATTATTTTATCTATGTATGAAGCTTGGGATAACGCTATCATTTTGTTCTTTCGATCTCTGAAGAGACGAATGCCTAGAACATAATTAGCTTCTCCCAAGTCCTTCATGTCAAACTGTTGGTGTAATCAAAGCTTGACCGATGATAAGTTCCCTACATCATTCCCAATGAGTAGTATATCATTGACATAGAGTATCAGAAAGACCACTTTTCCATCCTTAATACGTTTATAAACACAGGGTTCATCAACGTTCTGCTCAAAACCAAATGTCTTAATCGCTTGATCAAACCTCTAGTTCCATGAGCGGGATGCTTGCTTTAATCCATAAATGGATCTAAGCAACTTACAGACTTTCCTTTCTTGGCCTTTCGCTACGTACCCTTCGGGCTATATCATATAGATACACTCTTCAAGATGGCCATTCAAGAATGCTGTCTTGACATCCATTTGCCAGATCTCGTAATCGAGAGCCGCGACAATGGACAGAAGAATACGGATAGACTTCAGCATAGCAACAGGCGCAAAGGTTTCATTATAATGCATTCCAGCCTTTTGTGTGTACCCCTTTGCAACCAGTCTATCTTTGAAAGTTTCCATTCTCCCTTCCGCATCCTTCTTTCTTTTGTAGACCCATTTACATCCAATGGGTTTTATCCCATCCGACAAATCTAGTTGGATTTCATAGAATCTATCTCATTGTTCATAGCCTGTTTCCAAGATTTAGAATCAACATCATTCATAGCTTCATCATAGGTGACCGGATCATCCTCATGCTCATGAGCCTTGGCCTGGTATACCTCAGCATCATACATGAAGAAATTAGGTTTCTTCGAAACCCTTCCACTATGACGAGGCACCCTAAATTGTTGATCGTCTGCAGGTCTTTCATCGGAACTCAGACTTGCATCCAAGACCGAAATCTGTGGAGCAGTTCTTTCACCCCATAACTCCTCTAGCACCACTTTACTTCAAGGCTTAAAGTCATTCATGTGACTATCCTCCAAGAATGTTGCATGGGTTGAAACAATGACTTTTTGTTCCTTCGGGTTATAGAACAGACCTCCTTTAGTTCCTTTTGGATACCCTACAAACATGCACAATTCTGATCTTGGTTCTAACTTTTTCGCATCCCCATCCAGTACATGCTCCGGGCAGCCCCATATTCTCATATGTCCAAGGGAGGGCTTCCTGCCACGCCACAATTCATATGGAGTTCTGGGAATTGATTTGCTTGGAACCTGGTTCAGAATATAGCATGCCGTTTGTAAAGCATATCCCCAAAATGATAATGGCAGCGTTGAATAACTCATCATGGACCGTACCATATCCAACAAGGTACTGTTTCTCCTTTCAGCTACACCATTCTGTTGTGGAGTACCAGGTACAGTCAATTGGGATAATATCCCATTCTCTACAAGATGTCCTAGAAATTAATCGGAGAGGAATTCGCCACCTCGATCAGATCGAAGTGTCTTTATGGATTTGTCCAATTGCTTTTCCACTTCCGCACGATACTCTTTGAACTTGTCAAAGGTTTAGCTCTTGCGGTGCATCAGATACACATATCCATACCTCGAGTAATCAACTATAAAGGAGACATAATACTCAAACCCTCCTCGTGCTGCGACGTTCATGGGGCCACATACGTCAGTGTGCACAATTTCTAAGAGCTCCTGAGCCCTTGTACCCTTAGCCCCAAAAGACCTCTTAGTCATTTTACCCTCTAGACAAGACTCACATTGAGGAAGACGTACCTCCTCAAGAGATTCTAGAGGACCGTCTTTCACCAATCTTTAAATCCTATCCTGATTAATATGATCATGTCTTAAATGCCAAAGATACGCCTTGTTAGAGTGAGAAACTTTCAACCTTTTAGAGTTATCTATTAATTCAGTGTCAAGCAGTGAGTACATCTTTGGTTTGATCAAATGTAGGTTTCCATCCATCCATCCAGAACAGATAAAATACTTATTTCTATGAATATCAACTCTTTTACTAAAAGAAACTGAATAAGAATCCTTTATTAAACAAGCTATCGATATAAGGTTCCTCCTAAAATTAGGAACATAAAACAGTCTTTCAATAAAATAAACCTAAATTGATCAAAGTAAAGGTAAATACCTCCCACTGCCTCAGCCACCACCAAGCTGCCGTCTCTAGTTTGCAATGAGAGGCACCTATCATGTAGACTTCTCGTTTCCACAAACCCCTGCATAGAAACACAAACATGATTAGTGGCGCCCGAATCAATGACCTAAGTGTCTTTCGATTCTTCCACCAAACATGCTTATAAGTAGTGAAGTTCCTTACCTTCCTTGCCGTTGGCGGCTAGGATTTCCCAGCAAGCCTTCTTAAAGTGACCTACCTTCCCACAACGAAAGCATTTGGACATTTTAGGGTCCCTAGGCTTCTTGTTCTTCTTCTTCTTCTTCCCATCTGAGACAGGAGGATTAGAAGAACTGGAAGCTGCTTGCTTCAGATTTGGCCTCTTCCTCTTCTGTGAGGGTTTGGAAGATTCCTCCAAATTGGCCTCTCCTTTGGGTTGGACCGCATCCCCATTGCTGATCATCCGCTCATAAGCTTGGAGTTGCTTCATGAGCTCGGTTAGTCCTAACTCCCTTGTCGCCAGATTGTATGCGACCTTAAACCCCACAAAATCTTTAGACAGAGTTCTGAACACCATCTCGATCTGGGTGTTGTAGTCTAACTCAGCACCGATTTCGGCAGCCTCAGCAAAGAATCCCATTAGAGTGATTATATGGTCCTTCACCGGAGTACCCGCCTTTTGATTAGAGTTCATAATGCTGGTTATAGCGGACTGTCGAGCCAACTTTTCTTGGCCTCCGAACATGTCCTCCAGATTGTCCATGATCTCCCTGGCAACCTGATAAGTCTCATGCTGCTTTTGTAAAGCACTCGTCATGCTAGCAAGCATGTAGCATCGAGCTATATCATTGGATTCTCTCCAATAAGTATAGGCAACCGGGACCTCCTCAAGCGGTGCGTCAGGTTTTGGCCCTGGTGGGCATGGTTCATCCAGTACAAACTTGTGTCTCTCATAGCTGAGAACTATTAACAGATTTCGTTTCCAATCCTTATAATTATCGCCATTCAGTTTATTCTCAGTAAGTATTGAAATGAGGAGTGTCGGTGACATTTTGAATTGAAATAAAATTATACTAGACATCATTATAAAGTCCAAGCAAATATACAGATAATTTAGCAAATAAAACATACAAGTATGTTCCTACATAAAACTTGAAAAACATGTAGTATTGCAACTATAATTCTCAACACCTATTGCCCCAAGCCACCGAGGGGTGGTCATGAAAACAAATAGCGGGAACATGGACCCCGTCCAATTAATATATGTTTCCTTAAATCCTCCAAGGTTAAGACATATATTAATAACCACTTATTTGGCCACCAGTTTAATTGACAGAGCTTCTAGGGAAGGTTAATAACTAAACGAGTCTTAAGTGTATAACCATTGTTTACGTAGCCCGATCCATGTCCTACCAAGCCACCGAGGGGTGGTCATGAATAGGATCGTACCCGAACACATTTTCCACGTAAGAGATCTAATCTAGTATATCGACGGCAGTAAACACCTACCGAGGGGTGTGGTCAGGGCAGAACTGACGTGAGGCGTTACCATGCTTTCACATATGGATCAACAATGGAGGCCATGGGTTTTGTTTGAAACCCTCTCCCACTCAATATTTTGAAAAACATGCAAGTTTTGACAAATTATGTATGATCAATATAGTATGAGCGGCACTCAATTATCCTATATGACATGTTATCAAATATGCATATAAAACATCCATCAACACGTATTTATACATCCATGACATATCACAGAAAAAATAATTGACAGAATAACCAAGCCATGGTTCCATCCTACAACAAAGAAAACAAAGATAACAAAATTTCATCCAAAGCATTCTTTGGATCTTGAATTTTGTTCCGTCTTCTTGTATCCATCTTTATGTAGCCTCTCCATTTATTTCTCATCCCAAGAATCATTTAAAATTTAAATCTCCAAAATTTAAATTTCAAATTCAAATTCCGAATTCGAATTTCAAATTTAAATTTCAAATTCAAATTTTAAATAATTTTAAACATCATGTGTAATAATATGTAATTTCAAAAATTTCAAATTTTCAATTACATATTTTTAAACATGATTTAAAATTAAATCTCAAATTTAAAAATCAAAATTTTCTGATTTTTGAATCGTCGCACCACCTTCCCCGGAGGCGGCAGCCGCGCCCTCGTGGGCAGCCACCAACCCTGGGGGGGCTGGCAGCCCACGGCCACCCATATGCAGCCCTGCCGGGCTACAGGCCAAGCCCATCCTGCCCGAGGGCAGAGGATGCAGCCCCACCAATGCCTGACGGCCTACCCCGAGGGGTCGTGTCTCGATTTTTGTGCCATATTCTAATTTACTTATTAGGATCTCCAAAATTAATTTTGAATCTTATTAAATTGAAATTTTCAACACAATCAAAATTTCAACCTTTAAATTAAATTTAACTTTTGGGAAAAAATAAATTACGGTCTTTAATCTTCAATCTCCTCCAAGAATAATTACATAAAATTTCCTAAACTGTTTCCGGTGTACAAAAATTCTAACCATAATAATTCTAAGAGACAAAAATTAAAATCCATGGGAAAATTACAGTGCTAATAAACTGCTCTTATGGTTACATAAAAATTCCTAGATACAATTTTTTCTAAATTCTAAGGAACTACAACTGGCATAAACAAGCATGCTTATAGTAATTGTAAAATTAAAATAACCACATACTTTATACATAATACATGATAACAACATAAAGGAACCCTAGAATGTCACTCTCTAAATATCAAATCCATACATAAATAAAAAGACAAAGTAATTGTCTACTTTATGTACATGGCATAGTCATGAGATGGCTTTGATACCAATTGAAGGAAAAATAATCGGTAAAAACGTATTAGAGTGGCACAGCGGAACAATAAAAATTTTTAGATCATTAAATATCTCATGATGCCATATATAATAAACCAACAATAATTAAAACTCATACCTCAAGGACGCCAATCCGCAGGAGGAGAATGACCGGAGGGCTTCAACCAACTAGCCTTCTCTACTATTCTCCAATTTCTGAATGGCTGAGTGTGTGAGCACTCAGAACCTCGATCGGTATGCTAGCACTGCGAGTCTTCTTCCGACCACCCAGATCTCTAAAGAACTTATTGTCACGATGGGCTATGCAACAATAAGCCTGCTCACTTGAGAGTCTGTGGTCTGAGAGAACTGGAGTGGCATGACCTCTATTTATGGACCTGCATGAGGTGATTCTCTGAATTCAAATTGGATTAGGAGAAGATATTCTCCCTTATCCATAAGCACAAAATCTAAATTTTCCAAGGGAAAATCCCAACAATAAAATTCGGCCACTTTAGGATAAATCCAATCCAAATCTAAACAAGATTTTAACTAGAATTTTATCTCCCTTTTTCAACCAAAAAATCCGAAAATTCTAAGGAGAAAATTTCCACAAAAAGTCGACCACTTTTGGATAAGGGAGAATCAAAATTCCACTAGGATTTTCAAGCTTGAATCTTATCTCATCCTTATCCAAAATAATCGAAAATCTCCTAGGAGATTCACTCCTAAATTTTGGCCATTATCTGGGAGGAGAGAATCCGAATCCAAATTCAACTGGGATTGAAACTTGAATTTTACCTTGAACCTTATCCGTAAAAAATCTGAAAATCCATTGAGGATAATCCTCAAAATTTTCGTCCAACTTTAGTTAGGATTTAGATTCAAAATTCAAGTAGGATTCTAACAAGATTATCCTCCCCATATCCAACTTAAATTCGAATTTCATTCCTTGTGGATTTTCCACAACAAATTCGAATCCCACTTGGACTGTGATTCAAAATTTGAATTTCAAATTTCAATTTCGAATTTCAAATTCAAATTTTAAATTTCAAATTTAAATTTCAAATTTAAATTTCAAATTCAAATTTCAAATTCGAATTTCAAATTCAAATTTCAAATTTCAAATTTCAAAATTCAAATTTCAAAATCCACAAAACAGTTGTGTTTCAAATTCTTGTTCTCATGGATAATTTTCTACAACTCCAATCCAATCTCAAATAAAATCATGGCAACTTTATTTGGAGTTCGAATAATTGTATACTCTATTATCCAAAACAAAATCTGAACCCAACCGGAGAGAATCTTGTCTACCATCCTAATCCTATGTCATCACCATCCATGCATAATAAACTAGCCAATAGCATACACAAATCAATTTGCCAAACGTTAAGGAATTATGTGGAGCTAGTAGAAGGACTAATTGGACATATATAATCGGGCTCCCGCAAATCCATATGATCATCATTCTTTACCGAACAACTCAATCATATGATCACTAATTTCGGAGTCACACTACTATGAACCTGAAACTGAACTCCCAATTATATACCGTATTACGTAAACCTGTGACAAGCTATCGTCTAACGACCTTGTCATGTATGCAAAACCCTCATATGATATCCATGATTAGCCTTAGGCCAAAGTTTGTTTAATCCTACTGATCAGGTTATCTTAAAGTTCCATTATACTACCGAATAAAGAAAATGATTATTCACCATATGTGAATAAGAAGTCATCTGCCCAGCAGACGACCTAAGGCCTTGTCCATTTTTACATTTAGTATAATGCCTTTAAGAGGATACCCTTAACTCCTCATTAAAGCTATGATTCCGATATCTGTAAACGAACCCTTCATCGTATACAAGTCATGCACCCAACGAACCGGTCTATGAGCTTACTACCTCTAAGACACTTTAGCCATTGGAAAATCAAAGTACACAAGTCATATACATGAAGCTGTCCTTTTACTCAGGATTAAGGTTACTACACAATGAACGTCAATAGCAGATTGATCCACTCATAGCGGACTACGTAGATCAATCACGCTTTAATCACGGTCTAATATGTCACCATTAAGCAACATATCTATGTCTCTACTTGGGAGTCTATGCTCCAGACAGTCGAGACAAACCATCCTCACCATGGCTTTAGACAACATAATAGTCTTAATATGAGTTAGATGCTCGGTCTAACCCCATAGACTACAGACCATAGTTTAGATTGCTAACTTTAGAACATTGTCTTCTCACATACAAAAGTCCATTGAATGCAACGTTCTTATAGTTTAACACAAGCAGTCAGGGAGCCATATTTGCTTACATTTACTTTAACATGTAAATAAAATGAGGACAGATAACAATGTAATGAATAACCTCTATATATAATTTTATTATCCAGTTCAAAATAAATACATCAAAATGTCTCTAATGCTTAGGGCATTTCCTAACAGTCAATTGGGCATAAACTATGAATTTTTGTTCAAGAGATACATAATATCAAGAAGAGGGTCAAGACGACCTTATCTCGGCCCGAAACTGATATATTTAGACTCAGAACACCTAAATTATTCAATCGGGCACCTGACACGTTTTTGCGAGGTAGGGTCACACATATCCTGAAAACTGGTCCAGAAAATCCTAGACAGATGTAAGACTAATAAAATTAGAATTAGCATATCTGAATTAGTCAAGAGAGATTGTGTTGAAAATTTCGTGTGAAAACACCTCCGTATGCGTGCTCCAGTACAACATAGTGTACACACAACCACGGTATAGGAAATGAATAGTAAATTGGTGTAAAATGGGCTTTTAGATAGTATAAACCAACTAGAAATCATTAGTATAAAAATTAGATTCAGAAAATTTAATTTCTGAATGAAGATTAGAACACTACCGAGAAAGGATCGAAAACTATAGTAGAAAACTGGACTGCGAATAGAGCAAACACAGATGAATTTTTGGCCTCAAAAAACCATGTACCTTAGCTGGAAACTAGTTGTTTTTAGTTGCTAAAAAACCCCAAAAAGCAAGAATAAAAAAATGGGGCAAGTATGACACAAATGAATAAACAATGTCACACTTCAATCACCTTTCTTTCAACCAAAATTTTATCACCTTCCCCCTTAAATGGCTGCAGCTCCTTCGGTGGGAATAGGTTGAATTGGGCAGAAATTTGTCCCCAAATTAGCTTAAAGTTGGCTTGATTTCAAGCTTAGGTTTCGTTAAGCTTGCTTAGAGTTGTCTATTAAAAAGGGTGACCTTGCCTTAGGTTTGTTTCTTCATTTTCACACCCTAAAAAAACAAAAACTTCAACTCTCTCTCTCTCTTTCCCTTACTGTAGCCAACTGCCCCAAGCCCTAAAACCCTCCATTTTTCAAGCCAAAAACACAGCCAAAGGTTACCAAAAAAAATTAGCCCCCACAAGCTTGTGTTAGGAGGATTCATTCCAAGCCATTCAAAGTCCATCCAAGGGTGAGTTTTGAAACCAATCTTTGTGGTTTTTGGTTATTGTTTTGAGTTGATACTAAGAGATAAATTTTTGGTGTTGTTTCTAGCAAAAACCGACCCCAATCTCCTTGGCTTTGCCATGGCCATTTGGTCACTCGAGCCATAGTTCAGATTTGTGCTTGGTTCAAGGCACAAGAGGTAAAAACCGAAAACCCTTCCTTTGGTGGTTTAGTTGTTTTAAGATTTTGATCAAGAAATTTATGTGTATTTATTTATGCATATGGGTTGTAATAAGTTTATTTTGAGCCCTTAGCTTTCTGTTTTTAAGTTTGTGATTGTGTGGTTATGTTTACATTTTTACGAATGGATGTATACACGTGTGAGCATGAACGTTTGTTTTAGAATGGCCAGACACAATCCGTCCCCAGAAAAAGGCCACGGATTTTAGCCATTTTGACCCCCTTAGGGTTTGAATAAGTTTTAAGGAAATTTCGATACGGTTGTTTTTGTGTCAAATAGGTTTTGGCCAAAAATGACATTATGATAAGTTTTTCAAGTGGTTTTCATTTGGTGTCCAAAACTGGGACTAAAAATCTGAACCCAGAATTAGTCTTAGGTTTTGTTAAAAATGGACCACTTAGAATTCGGACCACACTTTGGGCTCAACACCAAAATTGTAGAACACGTCGAAACCTTTAAGATAACCTATGCATGTTTTAAAAATTTGGCCGTTTCAGGCCTCAAACAGAGCCGTTTTCAAAGTAATGTAAAACTGGAACTTTTTGCAAAAACTGGGCACATTGGCCACAGGTTTAATTAGTTTAGGAGCCGTTAGAGTAAGATTTGAGCTCTGAGATGAATCAAAATTATTCGTCTCGTCGAGGACGAAATATTTCATGTTTGCCAAATTTGGAAACAAGTCGTTTTAATCAAGTTTCAAAACAGTTTTCGAAAATGGTTAAAAAACCGTCCTTAAAATATAACACCAAAATGTATTTCACATTGTTTAAAATAAAAATGGTTTTCATAAAAGCGTCTACCACCTTCCAACGAGGTGGCAAGGGGAAGGTTTTAAAACAAAGAATTTTCCCAAGAATTTTATAAGTCAACCAAAACAATTTTTCAAAGTAAAACAGTGTGGGTATCCCAGTAGACTACCACACTAAACAAGCAATAGTGGCCCGGTAGGCCACCACACCAAACAAGCAATAGTGGCCCGGTAGGCCACCACACCAAACAAGCTATAGTAGCCCAGTAGGCTACCACACCCAAACAGGCAAAGTAACCCGGTCGATTACTGCACCAAGTTTATGCATAGTAATCCGATAGGCTACCTAGTTACCAGCACGAGAGGTAACCAGTCAGTTAACTGGTCGGTAAACCAGTCAAGGACCATGTTTTGACAACACTATGAAGAATGATGATTTATCTATCAAGAAGACAATTAATCATATACGATAAGAGGTCTGCACCGAATTCCCAAAGTAGGCTGATAGGGTACCGATGGGCCTCGGTACCATACAACAGTATAAGTTACAGTCACTAACAATAATAGTAGCCTAAGAACGCTGTAATTAATTTATGGGGTAATAAATTAATTAACCACATAAAGAGAGCAAGTTGTACCAATGGCAATTGGTACCAAATGATTTTATCTGCTTTTGTCACTTAAAGTATTAGAAAGTCAGCAAAAGTATTGATGAGAAACGTTATGTTGACAGGCAGTTACTTGTAAATTGGATAAAGGCGAGAGTGCGAGTTTGTGTGCAAACGAGGTAAGTACAACTCTGCCTATGGCATGAATGAAATGATTTTAAAATGATGTTTTATAATATGTTAGGTATGGATGCCATGCACAAGTTGTTGCATAGCATGTACAAGAGCATATAGTTTCACAATCAAGTAGATTGATGAAAGAACAAGTTCGATGCTGTACGTCCCTACTGCGTAAGATTTGGGACAGCTTAGAGAAACATATGACTAGAATAGATAAACAAAATGGAATTTAATAGGCATGTCGTACCGGCCTTTTCAGTTGAAGAGGTTTTTTAAGTTAAAGTAAGTTAAAGCAAAGTTGAGCATCCGTTGATGGCTCTTCGAGTTTTTTTTTTTTTTTTTTTGTGACCTCAGGCGTTACCGTTGGTCTGCACGCACACTGTACTGACACACGGGTCCTAAGTAGACAAGAGAAAGAAAGAGAATATCGAAGCATAAATGAACATAACCAGATCATGCATTGATCACAGTGTGCATTTGTTCACTATGCTTCTAGCTATCATAAGATGCATTCAATACATGACGAATCTGCTATGCACATAAAGTCTTGAAATCAATGATATGACATGCTATGATCTGCTATGTGCTATGTTAAGTGGTATGTGTTGATGTCTTGCATGCTTTGTAGGAAATAAATTGGTAAAAACGTATCAGAGGGGTATAGCGGAACAATAAAAAATTTTCAAGATCGTTAAATATCTCATGATACCATATACAATAAACCAACAAAAATTTAAACTCATACCTCAAGAACGCCAATCTGCTGGAGGAGAATGATCGGAATGCTTCAACCAACTAGCCTTCTCTACTATTCTCCAATTCCTGAATGGCTGAATGTGTGGGCACTCTGAACCTCGATCGGTATGCTAGTACTGCTAGTCTTCTTCCAACCACCCAAATCTCTAAAGAACTTATTGTCATGGTGAGTTGTGCAACAATAAGCTTACTCACCTGAGAGTATGTGGTCTGAGAGAACTGGAGTGGCAGGACCTCTATTTATAGACCTGCATGAGGTGATCCTCTGAATTTGAATTGGATTTAGAGAAGATTTTCTCCCCTATCCACACACAAAATCTGAATTTTCTAGGGCCAAATCCCAACTAAAAAATTCAACCAATCTTTAGGATTTTGTATTCAAAATTCCAACAGGATTTTAACTTGAATTTTATCTCACCATTAACTAATTAAAAACCACAATCAGATTGAAGTGTCTTTATGGATTTACCTAATTGCTTTTCTACTTTTGCACGATGCTCTTTGAACTTGTCAAAGATTTTGCCCTTGTGGTGCATTAGATACACATATCCATACCTCGAGTAATCGTCTGTAAAGGAGACATAATACTCGAACCCTCATCGTGCTGTGACGTTCATGGGGCCACATACGTTAGTGTGCATAATTTCTAAGAGTTCCTGAGCCCTAATACCCTTAGCTCTAAAAGACCTCTTAGTCATCTTACCCTCAAGAAAAGACTCACATTAAGGAAAACATACCTCCTTCAGAGATTCTAGAGGACCGTCTTTCACCAACCTTTGAATCCTATCTTGATTAATATGATCAAGTCTTAAATGCCAAAGATATGCCTTATTAGAGTGAGAAACTTTCAACCTTTTAGAGTTATCTATTTATTCAGTGTCAAGCAATGAGTACATCTTTGGTTTGATCAAATATAGGTTTCCATTCATCCATCCAGAATAGATAAAAGACTTATTTTTATGAATATCAACTCTTTTACTAAAAAAAACTGAATAATCCTTTATTAAACAAGCTACTGATATAAGGTTCCTCCTAAAATTAGGAACATAAAAACAATGTTATAATAAAATAAACCTAAATTCATCAAAGTAAAGGTAAACATCTCCCACTGCCTCAGCCACCACCAAGCTACCATCTCCAGTCTGCAACGAGAGGCTCCTATCATATGGACTTCTCATTTCCATGAACCCCTACATAGAAACACAAACATGATTAGTGGCATCCAAATTAATGACCTAAGTGTCTTTCGATTCTTCCACCAAACATGCTTCTAAATAGTAAAGTTCCTTACCTTCCATGCCCTTGGTGGCTAGGAATTCTGGCAAGCCTTCTTGAAGTGACCTACCTTCTCATAGCGGAAGTACTTAGACTTTTTAGGGTCCCTAGTCTTCTTGTTCTTCTTCTTCTTCTTCCCATCCGAGATAGGAGGATTAGAAGAACTGGAAGCTGCTTGCTTCTAATTTGGCCTCTTCCTCTTCTGTGAGGGTCTGGAAGATTCCACCAAATTGGCCTCTCCTTTTGGTTAGACTGCATCCCCATCCTTGATCATCCGCTCATAAGCTTGGAGTTGCTTCATGAGCTCGGTTAGTCCTAACTCCCTTGTCGCCAGATTGTATGTGGCCTTAAACCCTACAAAATCTTTTGAGAGAGTTTTAAACACCATTTCGATCTGGGTGTTGTAGTCCAGCTCAGCACCGTTCTCAGCAGCCTTAGTAAAGAAACCCATTAAAGGGATCATATGGTCCTTCACTGGAGTACCTGCCTTCTGCTTGGAGTTCATAATGCTGGTAATAGCAGACTGTCGAGCCATTTTTTCTTGGCCTCCGAACATGTCCTCCAGATTTTCTATGATCTCTTTAGCAACTTGATAGGTCTCATGCTGCTTTTGTAAAGCACTCGTCATGCTAGCAAGAATGTAGCATCGAGCTATCTCATTGGATTCTCTCCAACGAGTATAGGCAACCGGGACCTCCTCAAGCGGTGTGTCAGGTTTGGGCCCAGGTGGGCATGGTTCATCCAATACAAACTTGTGTCTCTCGTAGCTGAGAACTATCAGTAGATTTCTTTTCCAGTCTTTATAATTATCGCCATTCAACTTATTTTCAGTAAGTATTAAAATTAGGTGTCGGTGACATTTTGAATTAAAATAAAATTATACTAGACATCATTACGAAGCCCAAGCAAATATACAGATAATTTAGCAAATAAAACATACAAGTATGTTCCTATATGAAACTTGAAAAAAACATGTAGCATTGCAACGGTAATTCTCAGCACCTATTACCCCAAGCCACCGAGGGGTGGTCATGAGACAAATAGCCAGAACATGGACCCCGTCCAATTAATATATGTTGCCTTAAATCCTCCAAGGTTAGGACATATATTAATAACCGCTTATTTTGGCCACCAGTTTAGTTAACAGAGCTTCTAGGGAAGGTTAATAACTAAACGAGTCTTGAATGTGTAACCATTGTTTACATAGCCCAATCCACGTCCTACCAAGCCACCGAGGGGTGGTCATGAATAGGATCGTACCCGAACATGTTTTCCACATAGAAGATCCAACCTAGTATACCGGCGGCGGTAAACACCTACCGAGGGGTATGGTCAGGGCAGAACTGACGTGAGGTATTACCGTGCTTTCATATATAGATCAATAATGGAGGCCGTGGGTTTTGTTTGAAACCCTCTCCCACTCAATATTTTGAAAAACATGCAAGTTTTGACAAATATGTATGATCAATATAGTATGAGCGGTACTCACCTATCCTATATGATATGTTATCAAATATGCATACAAAACAACCATCAATACATATTTATACATCCATAAAATATCATAGAAAAAATAATTGACAGAATAATAACTAAGCCATGGTTCCATCCTAGAATAAAGAAAATAAAGATTACAAAATTCCATCCAAAGCATTCTTTGGGTCTTGAATTTTGTTCCATCTTCTTGTATCCATCTTTATGTAGCCTCTCCATTTATTTCTCATCCCTAGAATCATTTAAAATTTAAATCCAAAAAAAATTAAATTTCAAATTCAAATTCCAAATTCAAATTCCAAATTCAAATTTCAAATTCAAATTTTAAATAATTTTAAATATCATGTGTAATAATATGTAATTTCAAAAATTTCAAATTTTCAATTGCATATTTTTAAACATGATTTAAAATTAAATCTCAAATTTAAAAATCAAAATTTTTCGATTTTCGAGCCGTCGCCTCCACAGCCCCAGAGGCCGACAGCCATCGTGGGCAGCCCCTTGCCCCCGGGGGGGCTGCCGGGGGGGCTTGCAGCCCACAGCCGTGCAGCCGTGTGCAGCCTTGCCGGGCTGTAGGCCAAGCCTGTAGCCATAGGCTGCACGCCTAAACTGGGTGCAGCAGCGCCAGGCTGCACGCCCAGGGTTGCGGCCAACCCTTGGGGGGCCATAGCTACCCTCAGCTGTAGGCTGAGCCTGCGATCGTGGGTTGTGCAGCCGTGGGCAGGGGCTGTCGTAGCCCCATCCTGCCCGAGGGCAAGGGCTACAGCCCTTCCACGGCTGGTGGTCCATCCCGAGGGGTTGTTCCTCGATTTCCATGTCATATCCTAATTTACCCATTAAGATCTCCAAAAATTAATTTAAATCCAAATTAAATTGAAATTTACCACACAATCAAAATTTCAATCTTTAAATTAAATTTAACTTTTGGGAAAAATGAATTACAGTCTTCAATCTTCAATCTCTTCCAAGAATAACTACATAAAATTTCATAAACCGTTTCTGGTGTACGAAAATTCTAATCATAATAATTCTAAGAGACAAAAAATTAAAATCCATGGGAAAATTACAGTAATAATAAACTGCTCCCATGGTTACATAAAAAATTCCTAGATACAATTTTCTAAATACTAAGGAACCATAACCGGCATAAAACAAGCATGCTTATAATAATTTAAAAAATTAAAATAACCACATACTACATACATAATACATGATAACAACATAAAGGAATCCTAGAATGCCACTCTCTAAATATCAAATCCATACATAAATAAAAAAAGACTAATTAATTTTCTAATTTATGTACATGGCATAGTCATGAGATGGCTCTGATACCAATTGTAGGAAATAAATCGGTAAAAACGTATCAGAGTGGCGTAGCGGAACAATAAAAATTTTTCAAGATCGTTAAATATCTCATGATGCCATATACAATAAACCAACAACAATTTAAACTCATACCTCAAGGACACCAATCTGCAGGAGGAGAATGATCGGAGGGCTTCAACCAACTAGCCTTTTCTACTATTCTCTAATTCCCGAATGGCTGAGTGTGTGGGCACTCTGAACCTTGATCGGTATGCTAGCATTGCTAGTCTTCTTTTAACCACCCAGATCTCTAAAGAACTTATTGTCATAGTGAGTTATGCAACAATAAGCCTGCTCACCTGAGAGTCTATGGTCTGAGAGAACTGGAGTGGCAGGACCTCTATTTATAGACTTGCATGAGGTGATCCTCTGAATTCGAATTGGATTAGGAGAAGATTTTCTCCCTTATCCATACACAAAATCTGAATTTTCTAGGGCCATATCCTAACTAAAAAATTCGGGCAATCTTTAGTATTTTGTATTCAAAATTCAAACAGGATTTTAACTTGAATTTTATCTCACCATTAACTAATTAAAAACCGAAAATCTGTGACAACCGGGAAATTCTGGCATTCTCGGAAGAAAATGTACAAATGTATGTATATAACAATTTATACTATTTAAAGAGTGAAATGAATGTATTTATATTGTTCAGAATGTATTAAAATGTTCTAACAATACTGACGAATAAGAATTCAGTGTTGATAAAGTTCGCTGAATTGAAATGGGTGGAACGGTGTAAAAAATGGCATTGAAAACCTAACCGGTCCATTATGGTGCACTAAAAGATGAAAACCTTCCGGGATTGATTTTGATCAAACAGAAGTAGTATAAATTGATCCGACTACACAAGAGACCTCAGGAACCCGCCGGGACGATTTTAGGAAAATTTCGGCTCGAACCGACATCGGCCAAAAAGTAGTCGAATTAATGTGAATAGTAAAGTCAAAGTCAAAATTTTTACTTTACATTTATGACATCATAAAGTCATTTATTAAATGATTTAAATTTGGTGGTTGGTGGCATTAATGGCCAAGATTAAAGATGCTTTTGATCTAAAGGCTTAGATTTGGCCAAAATTAGCCAAATTTATTTTGGTGAAAATGTGGAAAGAAATGGCATGAAAGGTGTTGAATTTTCATTGGTTGGAAGCCAAATTAATTGGTTTCTTTGTTACTTAAGTCGGCAAGATTGATACAAAGGCACCCGTAGCCTGTTGGAAGCCAAATTAATTGGTTTCTTTGTTACTTAAGTCGGCAAGATTGATACAAAGGCACCCGTAGCCTTTCCAAAGCCAAAACAAAGAGAAAAATTTTTCTAAGTGATTCCATAGTGAAGCCGTGAGCAACCAAGGAGAACCAAGCCAAACATTCAAGTTTTCTTCACAAAAGTGGTAGCAAACTCTTCATTGAAGTCAAGGGAAGCAAGAAATCAAGGTAGCTATCTTTGGTTTGCAATTTTTCTTGGTTTTTCATTGAAAAATCTGTGGGTTAAATAGTATGAAGGATGAGAAATTTTGTGGTTTGTTTTGGTTGATTTGGTGCTTGGGTTTTGTTAATGGTTTGATTAGAAGAAAAACCATGCATTTTGTTTCAAGAAAAACAAAGTTTTGGTTGGTTTTGTAATGGTAAAACCGTGGGTTACCTTAGTGTTTGGTGATGGATTTATTGTTGTTTAAGTGTTGTAATACTTTAAATCATATTTTGGTTAAATGGAAAACATGATTTGCATGGTTAGAAAGCTTGGAAAAATTTTAGTATCTAATAACCCTAAAATAGCCGTGTGGTGTAATTAGTGTTTGGTAAACATTTTTACATGATTAACTTGATTTTGGATAGTTAAATTTATGCCTTGAATTGTGGAAATGTTGGTTATGAGGTTGAAAGCATGAAAAAAAATGTTATGCATGTTTTACCTAAAATGGCCGTGGGGTATAAATGGTTAAAAACCCTAAGAATTGTGTTGTAAAATGCATGGAAATTGGCTTGAAAATGTGCTAGGTAATAGCCTTTGAATAGCCTAAAATTTGGTTGAATGATTGAAAATTTTTGGCTAGGTTTTGGATAGGAAAACCGTGGCTAAAACTAAAGGCAAAATTGAAAGAATTTTGTTGAATGTGGTTCAAAATATGAATTGGAAATTGTGTGAGTTTTTATGTAAAAGTTTGGTAAACATTTACATAAAATAGGACTTTGGTATAGTACGTGACAGGTACATACGGTTCGAGGCGTACCTAACGCCGGTAGCCTTAAATTTATGTCGAAATGCTGTCGAAATTTTGGAAACGACATTTGGGGTAAAAAGGGAATTAAAAATAAAAGTTTAGGGCCGGGTCAGAAACCGAGTCCCTAAAGGAAAATTGAATAAGGGAAACCTAAGAGGTGGTTTATGAATAGTAACCCGTCCCCTTAAAAATGTAAAACGCGAGTTAAACTGAAAAACCAACCCCGAGGGGGGGCGTTTTTGGGAAACGAAGTAGAGGTCCGAGTCGGGTACAGAAAATCCGAGTCTCGGAGACCTAGGTCGGGAAAGTCTAGATGAACATTTGAAATACTAGTAAAACATCCATTTGAGACTCCGAAATGATAGAAAATCACTAAACCGACGTAAGGGTCGGAATAGTACTCCCCAAGGGTCGGGAAGGTGAAAAATGGAAATAAAATAGAAACGAACCTGGTAATGAATAGAAAAGAGTCAGAAAAGTTCCTGAGAGACAAAAGTGCAGTCTAGATCGAGAAAACACCGTCAGGGGCATAATTGTAATTTTACCAAAATATAGGGGTGAAATCATAATTTTTCAAAAGTTGAGAAAAATGGAGAGAATAATAAATAAAGCCTAAAAAGTTATAAATAGGTTTTATTTAAGCTTTTTAATAAAAAAATAAAAAGCTATAAATGGAAATGAAATTAACAAACAAAGTTTTGTCTGTAGGATCCCAAAACCGACCCACAAGGAGAGCGATTAAAGATCCAGGAAAGGAAAAGGGGAAGAAACAGATAAGGTAAGTTCAGACATTTACTTGTCTGCAACATGTAGCATTATTATTGCTAACTTTGATATACTAACTATAGGTTAGGTACATATGTGCTACGGGCACTATTATAGAATCGAGAGAGACACAATGTGTGTGACAACCGGGAAATTCAGGCAGTTCTCGGATGAAAAATGTATAATTGTATGTATATAACAATTTATACTATTTAAAGAGTGAAATAAATGTATTTATATTGTTTAGAATATGTGAAAATGTTCTAACAATACTGACGAGTAAGAATTCAGTGTTGGAAAAATTCACTGAGTTGAAACGGGTGAAACGGTGCCAAAATCGGCATTGAAAACCCTAACCGAGCCAATAAAAGACGGTAAACTTCTGAGATTGATTTTGATCAAACGGAAGCAGATTAAATTGATCCGACTGCACAGGAGACCTCAGGAACACGCCGGGACGATTTCAGGAAAATTTCGGCTCGAACCGGTATCGGTCAAAAAGTAGTCGAATTAATGTGAATAGTGAAAGTCAAAGTCAACTTTCACTTTTGCATTTATGACATCATAAATCAAGATTAATAAATGAAAGAAATAAGGTGGTTGGTGGCATTAATGGCTAGGATTTAATCACCTTTTGATCTAAAGGCCAAGATTTGGCCAAAATTTACCCTTTTTAAATTTTGAAAAATGGAGAAAGAATTAGGCATGAAAGGTGTCAAAATTTCATTGGTTTAGAGCCAAATTAATTGGCTTTACTTCATGCTTAAGTCGGCAAATTTGTAACAAAGTGGCCGAGACTTTGTTTCATGCCAAACCAAATGAAAATTTTTTTTTCTAAGTCTTCCATGGAGTCTACGTGAGCCACCCAAGGAGAACCAATAGATTTCTTCAAAATTTCTTCACAAAAAGAGTGTCAAAGTGTTACTTGAAGACAAAGGAAGCATTAGACCAAGGTAACTCCCTTTTTCACTTAATTTTTAATGGTTTTTCTTCATGAAATCCGTGGGTGAATAGTGAGAAAAAGATGGAAAATTTTTGGTTGTTTTCCATTGAATTGATGTTGGGTTTTGTTAAGGATGAAATAAGGAAGAAAACCATGTAATTTGTTTAAAGAAAAACCAAAATTTTGTTGGTTTTTCAAGGGAAAATCCGTGGGTTACCTTAGGTAACCAATGAGAAAACTTTGTGGTTAATTACTAACATGCTTTCAAAGTTGAAATTGGTGAAGAATAAAGCTTGTATGTCATGGTGAAAAGCTTAAAAAAAATTTCTTGGTGTTAATTACATTAAATGGCCGTGGGGTTTAATAATGGTTTGGAAGAAAAATTTTCATGGTTTTATGTGGTATTTGGTTGATTGGAATTATGCATTTCAATATGCAAATGATGAATTTATAATGGAAAGAATGAAACAAAATTGTTTGGCATGTTTTCATTCTTTGGCCGTGGGTTATACAAGGGTAAAAACCCTAGGAAAATTGGTTGAAAATGCAAAGAAAATGGGCTTGAAAATGTGTTAAAAACGTGACATTTGAATGGCCTAAAGTGTGGTGAAAGTTTGACAAAATTTGGTTTGGTTTGGTTGTGAAAACCGAAACCAAATTAAGGGTAAAATTGTGAAAAAATTTTGTTATGTGGGTGATAATGTGGAATTGGAATTTTGTGGGTTTTTATGTAAAAGTTTGGAAAACTTTTACATAAAATAGGCTTGTGGTATAGTACGTGGCAGGTACATACGGTTCGAGGCGTACCTAACACCGGAAGCCTTAAAATTACGCCGAAATGCTGCCGAATTTTCGAAAACGGCATTCGGGGTAAAATGGAAATTAAAAATAAAAGTTAGGGCCGGGACGGAAACCCGAGTCCCTAACGGAAAAATTGAATAAGGAAAAAAATTTAAGGGGTGGGTCATGAATAGTAACCCGTCCCCTTGAAAATGAAAAACGTGAGTGAAATTGAAAAACCGACCCCGAGGGGGGGGGCGTTTTTGGAAATGAAATAAAGGTCCGAGTCGGGAACGGAAAACCCGAGCCTCGGAGACCTAGGTCGGGAAAGTTTAGATGAACGTTTTAAATACTAGTGAAACGTCCATTTGAGGCTCCGAAACGATAGAAAATCGCTAAACCGACGTAAGGGTCGGAATAGTGCTTCCCGAGGGCCGGGAAAGCAAAAAGTAGAAATAAAGTAAAAACGAACCCGGTAATGATTAGAAAAGAGTCAGAAAAGTTCCTGAGAGCCAAAAATGCAGTCTGGATCAATAAAATTCCGTCAGGGGCAAAACTGTAATTTTGCCAAAATATTGGGGTAAAATCGTAATTTTACAAAAGTTGGGGGAGAATGATGAAAATAATAAATAAAACCTAAAAAGTTATAAATAGGTTTTATTTAAGCTTTTTAATGAAAAATAAAAGCTATAAATGGGAAAGAAATTAACAGACATAGTTTTGTCTGTAGGATCCCAAAATCGGCCTACAAGGAAGGCGATCAAAGATCCACGAGAGGAAAAGAGAAGAGACTGATAAGGTAAGTTCAGACATTTACCTGTCTGCAACATATAGCAATATTGTGCTAACTTTAATGTACTAACTATAAGTTAGGTACATATGTGCTATGGGCACTATTATAGAGAAGAGAGAGAGACGTAATGTGCTTCGGGCACTATAAGAATAGGACACATGGTTAATTGTGCTTCGGGCACTAGAGCGAGGTTAATAAAATTCACTCCCCTAAAATTAAAATGTGAACCATTCCTAACCACGGGACAATGTGAAGTCACCGGGTTAGAATGTTAAAAAGTCGGTAATGAAACCACTTTCTGGCGTACCAGCCTTCCGTACAGGGAGGAACTTTTGCCTTCGGGGCTATAAGATAAGGCTATGGAGGTCAGCACTGATGTACCGCTCCCAGTCATGTACAATTTTGCCTTCGGGGCTATGAGATTAAGGCTGTGGAGGTCAGCACTAATGTACCACTCCCAGTCATGCGCACTTAAATGGTACTGCCAACCTGAGCTCAAAACCAGAACGTAATCAAAGATAATGACCTAAAACTGAAACTGTGCCATAATTGAGCATAAGACAGTTAGTGAGAGCACTAACATCGCGGTAGATGTACTAGTGTGATACAGTGGTGTGGTCAACCTTACTATTCACGTATGAATAGTGGTCAATGGGACTATTCATGATGAATAGTACTATCTATAGAAATTTTATTTCTTGCATGTTTGAACTTACTGAGCCTGTAACTCACCATTTTTGCTAATGTTGCAGGTAAGCGACCAGCTCAGTAGCTTGTTTGACTAGATGCGGACGGGATGGCGCGTGTCAAATGGGATAACTGGGCGAGGGATATGGTACTGCCAGAGTCTTCCCGCTGAGCGTTAAAGTGAAGGGAAAAAGGGGGAAACAGTTCTTTTGTAATTATGCATATTTTACAAAAGTACTGTATTATTCATATTACTTTGTACTTATCAACAAAGTAAATAGTGGAAAAGATTTCATATGATGTTTAAAGAAAAAAAAAATTTTCCCCAAAAAAACGACATGATTTTAAAAGAGAGTGAGATAAGCCGGCGACCCACGAGAGTACAATCTATCGCAGTTAGCGATAAGCTCAACTGTAATAGTATTGTATGATCTCTACGAGGGGCGGGCCGCCACAGTTGGTATCAGAGCAAGGTTTGCGACTGATTTGGTTTTGAATACCAACGGCTGTCACAGTTGGTATATCAGAGCAGTGTGACCATATCCCGATTTGACACTTCGCGCATCCTGCACCGCTATCCAAGTAAGTAGTTACTTAAGTTTAGTTAATTATTTTCTTATGTGAAAATAATTATCTTATAGGTAGCAAGATGACCAGACCTCCATATGTGAGACCACCGCTACCACGACCAAGAGGAGTATTAAGGGTATGGACGGGGTCTATTGTGAGGCCGTCTATGTCCCAACGACCGATAAGCAAACCCCCGGTGCCCGAGAGACCTCCGGTACCAGTACCAGCATCAGTGCCAGCTCCAGTAGATATAGTACAGCCACGACCGATAGTTCATCCACCGGTAGTAGTGGACATTCCAGTTGTTGGTGGACGCCAACATATTGGGGTGAGAGTTTCGGCTCGGGCAGTACAGGCATTTCGAGTTAGCAGTCCTCCTATGTTTGACGGTGGACAACAGTCGATGGAGACTAAGGACTGGCTCTATGCCATTGAGAGGATTATGGCGATATGTGACATCAATCGAGATATGTGGATCCAGTTGGCAATCAGTATGTTTCAGGGAGACGCTGGAGTGTTCTGGCAATATTACGACCAGTAGATTTTATTAGGATTTAGTTGGGCTGAGTTCTGTCAGCGGTTGGCTGATCAGTTTCCGCCTAGGGATCCAGCACCTGCTCCAGCAGCTCCAGAGAGACGAGAGGCTGATACGCCTGCGTATCCTGGATTTGATGAGGTCAGGGACTACATTCTCCAGACAGAGAGGATGGTCATGCTGTCTGGTGAGACGGTGATGTCTTACGCAGCACGATTTGAGGAGACCATCAGGAGAAGATGTCCGTTGCCCAACCTCACTGAAGCAAACTGCTGTGAGCTGTTTTGGAGAGGTTTACCCTTGGAGTTGAGACAGAGGGTAATCAAGCCGTTTCCTCCGACGCTCCAAGAGTTCGTGGTGACGATCATGACGATTGAGAGAGAGATTCTGATCGAGCATCTGACGCAAAGTCGACGGGAGACGCTCGGTCAAGATGAGATGTTTACACGCATCTTCGGGCCGAGAAGAATGATGAATGATCATGAGGCCGGACCGTCTAGACCACGAAGAGGTGATGACTCTGGACAGGGAGTATTACCTAGGAGTGGTGATGACTTAGATGATACCAATGACGATGAGGATCCAGAAGAATATCCTCTAGTCCCAGATGCGGGGAATGAGTGACCAGTAGATGTGTATATGTACATAAGTAACTTAGAGAAAAGCTTTTTTGCATAGACTTGTGGCCATTTTGTACCTCAGGCTGATGTATATATATGACTGGTGGTGATTATGTATGACATATAAATGTTTTGCTATGAATGAAATATCAAAATGATTATATGTTGTACGATGATGTGTTACGATGATGTGGCTTTACATTACCCTAAATTTCGTGAATTGATATGATTTTACGAATGTGGTTATGGAAAAGCTAACGGTGAATTATTGTGCCATAATAGGACAATAGGTAAGATGGTGGATTTGCGTAATCGACCAGAGGGACGAGAGCGACGTCCTAATGTTATGGAGAGACTGGATCAGATACAAGCTCTGTTAGAAGCTCAGATGCAAGAAAATGCAAATTTGAGGCGACTGGTAGAGGAGTTAGAACAGAGACAAGGCTCTGAGGGTACCCAAGTAGAACAACAAGCTGAGGTAGATCCGGTTATTCCTCCAGCTGCAGTACATGAGAGAGCTCCTAAACCTCAACAAGTATTAAATCTAGAACCCCTCTATGAAAGATTCAAGCGTATGAGGCCGCCAGAATTTGAAGGGTCTACAAATCCCTTAGAGGCTGAAGACTGGTTGTCGTCATTACAAGTGATCATGGAGTTCATGAACCTAACCGACCAGGAGAAGGTTGCATGTGCGTCTTTTGTGCTGAGAAGAGATGCTCGTTTTTGGTGGGACACTGTACGAATGAGAAGAGACGTGTCTACCATGAGTTGGGCGGAATTTCTGGAAGAATTTAACTAGAAATATTACGACCCTACATCTCTGAGACAGCAACAGAAAGAATTCTCAGAGTTGACGCAAGGGAACATGTCGGTAAGCAAAGTCTGCCGAAAGTTCGACCAGCTATCCTGTTTGTGCCCTTATGTGGTCCCTACTGAGAGGGAAAAGATACAGAAAATGATCGGGATGTTCAGGCCGAAAAATTACTGCATTGGTAGATATTGGACAAGTACCACCTACTTCTGTAGCAGACTGTGTGAGTCGGGCCATTAGAGCTGAGTTCCATGTAGCTCGACAGAAAGAGGAAACAGAGAAACACTGGGAGGCAAAGAAGAAGGAGAGGGCTTTGGCGAAGTCTACGCAAGTTGGTCAATCGAGCAAGCCTAGTCAGAATGCGAAACCAAGCCAGGGCAATAGTCAAGGATCCCAGCAAAATAAGAGAAAAGGGAATTTTTCTGGGAATCGCCAGGGTAATAATCGAAACCAGCAGCGGAGAACAGCTGGTAATGCAGAGTCCAATGTGCAAAACTGCCCTACATGCGGGAAGAGACATTCTGGGCGATGCAGATTTGGGCCACTTATTTGCTACGAATGTGGAAAGGAAGGCCATTACGCCAGGAACTGTCCAAATAGGCAGGGTGGACAAGGCACTTCCCAACCGCACCAGACATGGCCACAAGCCCATTCCCTTCAAGCCAGAGTGGAAGAGTCACCAGTAAGGCCGCAACGCCAAGAGCGAATGTCACGTGCTGATGCTTATGTGATGGCCTATAGCTGTGGGAAAATAAACCGGTAAAAACGTATCAGAGTGGCGCAGCGGAACAATAAAAATTTTTAGATCGTTAAATATCTCATGATGCCATATAGAATAAATCAACAACAATTAAAACTCATACCTCAAGGACGCCAATGAACAGGAGGAGAGTGACCGGAGGCTTCAACCAACTAGCCTTCTCTACTATTCTCCAATTCCAGAATGGCTGAGTGTGTGGGCACTCTGAACCTCGATCGGTATGCTAGCACTGCTAGTCTTCTTCCGACCACCCAGATCTCTAAAGAACTTTATTGTCACGATGAGCTGTGCAACAATAAGCCTGCTCACCTGAGAGTCTGTGGTCTGAGAGAACTGGAGTGGCAGGACCTCTATTTATAGACCTGCATGAGGTGAATCTCTGAATTTGAATTGGATTAGGAAAAGATATTTTCCCTTATCCAAAACCAAAAAATCTGAATTTTCCAAGGGAGAATCTCCACTAAAAAATTCGGTTTTCTTAGGATAGATCCAATCCAAATCTCAACAAGATTTTAACTAGAATTTTATCTCCCTTTTTCAACCAAAAAATCCGAAATCTTTAGGAGAAAATCTTCTCCAAATTTTCGGCCACTTTTAGGATAAGGAAGAATCAAAATTCCACTAGGATTTTTCAAACTAAATCTCATCTCAACCTTATCCAAAAATAACCGAATTTCATAGGATAAAGCCTCCAAAATTTCGGCCACTTTTAGGGAGTAGAGAGAATCCAAATTCAACTAGGATTGAAGCTTGAATTTACCCTTGAATCTCATCCACAAAATCTGAAATTTTCATGAGGATTATCCTCAAAAATTTCGTCCCTTATTTGTTGGGATTTGGATTCAAATTTCAAGTAGGATTCTAACAAGATTATCCTCTCCAAATCCAACTCAAATTCAAATTTCAAACCTTGTGGATTTTCCACAACAAATTCGAATCCTACTTGGACTGTCATTTAAAATTTGAATTTCAAATTTCAAATTCAAATTCCAAATTCAAATTTCAAATTTCAAATTTCAAATTTCAAATTTCAAATTCGAATTTCAAATTCAAATTTCAAATTCAAATTTCAAATTCAAAATTCAAAATTCAAATTTCAAAATTCAAATTTCAAATTTCAAAATTCAAATTTCAAATTCCACAAAACGGTTGTATTTCATATTCTTGTTCTCATGGATAATTTTCTACAACTCCAATCCAATCTCAAATAAAATCATGGCAACTTTATTTGGAGTTCGAATAATTGTGTACTCTATTATCCAAAACAAAATCTGAATCCAACCGGAGAGAATCTTGTCTACCATCCTAATCCTGTGTCATCACCATCCATGCATAATAAACTAGCCAATAGCATACACAAATCAATTTGCCAATCGTTAAGGAATTATGTGGAGCTAGTAGAGGGACTGATTGGACATATATAATCGGGCTCCCGTGATTCCATATGATCATCATTCTGTACCGAACAACTCAATCATATGATCACTAATTTCAGAGTCACACCACTATAAACCTGAAACTGAACTCCCAATTATATACCGTATTACGTAAGCCTGTGACGAGCTACCATCCAATGACCTTGTCATATATGCAAAACCCTCATATGATATCCATGATCAGCCTTAGGTCAAAGTCCGTTTAATCCTACTGATCAGGCTATCTTAAAGTTCCATTATACTACCGAATCAAGAAAATGATTATTTACCATATGTGAATAAGAAGTCATCCGCCCAGCAGACGACCCAAGGCCTTGTCCATTTTCACATTCAGTATAATGCCTTTAAGAGGATACCTTTAACTCTTCAGAGCTATGATTCTGATATCTGCAAACAAACCCTTCATCGTATACAAGTCATGCACCCAACGAACCGGTCTATAAGCTTACTACCTCTGAGACGCTTTAGCCATTGGAACATCAAAGTACACAAGTCATATACATGAAGTAGTTCATTTACTCAGGATTAAGGTTATTGCACAATGAACGTCAAAAGCAGATTGATCCACTCATAGCGAACTACGTAGATCAATCACGCTTTAGTCCCAGTCTAATATGTCACTACCGAGCAACATATCCATGTCTCTACTTGGGAGTCCAGCTCCAGACAGTCAAGACAGACCGTCCCCTCTAAGGCTTTAGACAACATAATAGTCTTAACATGAGTTAGATGCTCGGTCTAACCCCATAGACTACAGACCATAGTTTAGACTGCTAACTTTAGAACATTGTCTTCTCGCATACAAAAAGTCCATTGCATGCAACGTTCTAACAGTTTTAACACAAGCAGTCAGTGAGCCATATTTGCTTACATTTACTTTAACATGTAAATAAGACGAGGACAGATAGCAATGTAATGAATAACCTCTATGTATAATTTTATTATCCAGTTCAAAATGAATACATCAAAATGTCTCTAATACTTAGGGCATTTCCTAACAATCTCCCACTTGCCCTAAGCCAGTAGATGTGCCATGTTACGCATCCCCATCGCCTCTACATGCCTCTCAAAGCTTCTAGCTACCAAAGTCTTAGTAAAGGGATCAGCGATGTTGTCCTCGGACGCGATCTTACATACATCCACTTGTCCTGTCTCCACATGCCCTCTAATAATATGATATCTCCGATCGATGTGCTTGGTCCTCTTGTGGTGGCGAGATTCCCTTGTGTTGGCAATAGCCCCTGTATTATCACAGTAAAGTGTGATAGGCTTGTCAACACCCGGAATGACCTCAAGGTCTCTAAAGAACTTGCGGAGCCAAACCGCTTCTTTAGATGCCTCAGCCGCAGCCACATACTCAGCCTCCATAGTAGAGTCAGCTGTGCAGCCCTGCTTCACGCTCCTCCACACAATGGCGCCTCCTCCGAGCAAAAACACTGATCCAGATGTCGATTTCCTCGAATCCTTACAAGTCTGGAAGTCTGAGTCCGTGTATCCTACGGGTGTTAGGTCCCCTCCAGAATACACTAGCATATAATCCCTCGTTCTCTTAAGATACTTGAGTATATGCTTTACTGCTTGCCAGTACTTGGTTCCAGGATTCGCTTGATATCGACTCACCATACCTACTGCAAAACATATGTCCTGGCGAGTGCAAAGCATAGCGTACATAAGGCTACCCACAGCGGATGCATAAGGGACCTTACTCATACGCTCTCTTTCTTCCGATGTCTTGGGACAGTCATCCAATGAAAGAGTTAAACCGGCAATAGAAGGTTGTGAGCCTTTCTTTGCCTCTAGCATTACATATTTGTCAATTATTTTATCTATGTATGAAGCTTGCGATAATGCTATCATTTTGTTCTTTCGATCTCTGAAGAGACGAATGCCTAGAACATAATTAGCTTCTCCCAAGTCCTTCATGTCAAACTATTGGTGTAACCAAAGCTTGACCGATGATAAGTTCCCTACATCATTCCCAATGAGTAGTATATCATTGACATAGAGTATCAGAAAGACCACTTTTCCATCCTTAATACGTTTATAAATACAAGGTTCATCAACGTTCTGCTCAAAACCAAATGTCTTAATAGCTTGATCAAACCTCTGGTTCCATGAGCGGGATGCCTGCTTTAATCCATAAATGGATCTAAGCAACTTGCAGACTTTCCTATCTTGGCCTTTTGCTACGAACCCTTCGGGCTGTATCATATAGATACACTCTTCAAGATGGCCATTCAAGAATGCCGTCTTGACATCCATTTGCTAGATCTCGTAATCAAGAGCCGCAGCAATGGACAGAAGAATACGGATAGACTTCAGCATAGCAACAGGCGAAAAGGTTTCCTCGTAATCGATTCCAGCCTTTTGCGTGTATCCCTTTGCAACCAGTCTAGCTTTGAAAGTTTCCACTCTCCCTTCCGCATCCTTCTTTCTTTTGTAGACCCATTTGCATCCAATGGGTTTTATCCCATCCGGCAAATCTACAAGTTCCCAAACAGAGTTGGATTTCATAGAATCCATCTCATTGTTCATAGCCTGTTTCCAAGATCTAGAATCAACATCCTTTATAGCTTCATCATATGTGACCGGATCTTCCTCATGCTCATGAGCCTCGGCCTGGTATACCTCAGCATCATACATAAAGAAATTAGGTTTCTTAGAAACCCTCCCACTACGACGAGGCACCCTAAATTGTTGATCGTCTGCAGGTCTTTCACTGGAACTCGGACTTGCGTCCAAGACCGAAATCTGTGGAGCAGTTCTTTCACCCGATAACTCCTCTAGCACCACTTTGCTTCGAGGCTTAAAGTCATTCATGTGACTATCCTCCAAGAATGTCGCATGGGTTGAGACAATGACCTTTTGTTCCTTCGGGTTATAGAACAGACCTCCTTTAGTTCCCTTTGGATACCCTACAAACATGCACAATTCTGATCTTGGTTCCAACTTCTTCACATCCCCATCTAGTACATGTGCCGGGCAGCCCCATATTCTCATATGTCCAAGGGAGGGCTTCCTGCCACGCCACAATTCATACGGAGTTCTAGGAATTGATTTGCTCGGAACCTGGTTCAGAATATAGCACACCGTTTGTAAAGCATGTCCCCAAAATGATAATGGCAGCGTTGAGTAACTCATCATGGACCGTACCATATCCAATAAGGTCCTGTTTCTCCTTTCGGCTACACCATTCTGTTGTGGAGTACCAGGTGCAGTCAATTGGGATAATATCCCACTCTCTACAAGATGTCCTAGAAATTCATCAGAGAGGTATTCGCCACCTCGATCAGATCGAAGTGTCTTTATGGATTTATCCAATTGCTTTTCCACTTCCGCACGATACTCTTTGAGCTTGTCAAAGGTTTCGCTCTTGCGGTGCATCAGATACACATATCCATACCTCGAGTAATCATCTATGAAAGAGACATAGTACTCGAACCCTCCTCGTGCTATGACGTTCATGGGGCCACATATGTCAGTGTGCACAATTTCTAAGAGCTCCTGTGCCGTTGTACCCTTAGCTCTAAAAGACCTCTTAGTCATCTTACCCTCTAGACAAGACTCACATTGGGGAAGTCGTACCTCCTCCAGAGATTCCAGAGGACCGTCTTTCACCAATCTTTGAATCCTATCCTGATTAATATGACCAAGTCTTAAATGCCAAAGATACGCCTTGTTAGAGTGAGAAACTTTCAACCTTTTAGAGTTATCAATTAATTCAGTGTCAAGCAGTGAGTACATCTTTGGTCTGATCAAATATATCAACTCTTTTACTAAAAGAAACTGAATAAGAATCCTTTATTAAACAAGCTACCGATATAAGGTTCCTCCTAAAATTAGGAACATAAAAACAGTCTTTCAATAAAATAAACCTAAATTGATCAAAATAAAGATGAACGTCTCCCACTGCCTCAGCCACTACAAAGCTACCATCTCCAGTCCGCAACGAGAGGCTCCTATCATGTAGACTTCTCGTTTCCACGAACCCCTGCATAGAAACACAAACATGATTAGTGGCGCCCGAATCAATGACCCATGTGTCTTTCGATTCTTCCACCAAACACGCTTCTAAGTAATGAAGTTCCTTACCTTCCTTGCCCTTGGAGGCTAGGAATTCCCAGCAAGCCTTCTTGAAGTGACCTACCTTCCCACAGTGGAAGCATTTGGACTTTTTAGGGTCCTTCGGCTTCTTGTTCTTCTTCTTCTTCTTTCCGTCCGAGACAGGAGGATTAGAAGAACTGGAAGCCACTTGCTTCTTATTTGGCCTCTTCCTCTTCCGTGAGGGATTGGAAGATTCTGCCAAATTGGCCTCACCTTTAGGTCGGACCGTATCCTCATCCCTGATCATCCGCTCATAAGCCTGTAGTTGCTTCATGAGCTCGGTAAGTCCTAACTCCTTTGTCGCCAGATTGTATGCGACCTTAAACCCCACAAAATCTTTAGACAGAGTCTTGAACACCATCTCGATCTGGGTGTTATAGTCTAACTCAGCACCATTCTCGGCAGCCTCAGCGAAGAATCCCATTAGAGTGATCATATGGTCCTTCACCGGAGTACCCGCCTTTTGCTTAAAGTTCATAATGCTGGTGATAGCGGACTGTCGAGCCAATTTTTCTTGGCCTCCGAACATGTCCTCCAGATTATCCATGATCTCCCCAGCAACTTGATAAGTCTCATGCTGCTTTTGTAAAGCACTCGTCATGCTAGCAAGGATGTAGCATCGAGCTATTTCATTGGATTCTCTCCAACGATTATAGGCAACCGGGACCTCCTCAAGTGGTGTGTCAGGTTTGGGCCCAGGTGGGCATGGTTCGTCCAGTACGAACTTGTGTCTCTCGCAGCTGAGAACTATTAATAGATTTCTTTTCCAATCTTTATAATTGTCGCCATTCAACTTATTTTCAGTAAGTATCGAAATGAGGGGTGTCGGTGACATTTTGAACTGAAATAAAATTATACTAGACATCATTACAAAGCCCAAGCAAATATGCAGATAATTTAGCAAATAAAACATACAAGTATGTTCCTACATGAAACTTGAAAAACATGTAGCATTGCAACGGTAATTCTAAGTACCCATTGCCCCAAGCCACCGAGGGGTGGTCATGAGAGCAAATAGCCGGAACATGGACCCCGTCCAATTAATATATGTTACCTTAAATCCTCCAAGGTTAAGACATATATTAATAACCGCTTATTTGGCCACCAGTCTAGTTAATAGAGCTTCTAGGGAAGGTTAATAACTAAACGAGTCTTGAGTGTTTAACCATTGTTTACGTAGCCCGATCCACGTCCTACCAAGCCACCGAGGGGTGGTCATGAATAGGATCGCACCCGAACACGTTTTCCACATAGGAGATCCAATCTAGTATACCGGTGGCGGTAAACACCTACCGAGGGGTGTGGTCAGGTCAGAACTGACGCGAGGCGTTACCATGCTTTCACATATGGATCAACAATGGAGGCCGTGGGTTTTGTTTGAAACCCTCTCCCACTCAATATTTTGAAAAACATGCAAGTTTTGACAAATTATGTATGATCAATATAGTATGAGCGGCACTCACCTATCCTATATGACATGTTATCAAATATGCGTACAAAACATCCATCAATACATATTTATACATCTATGACATATCACAGAAAAATAATTGACAGAATAACCAAGCCATGGTTCCATCCTAGAACAAAGAAAATAAAGATTACAAAATTCTATCCAAAGCATTCTTTGGGTCTTGAATTCTGTTCCGTCTTCTTGTATCCATCTTTATGTAGCCTCTCCATTTATTTCTCATCCCAAGAATTATTTAAAATTTAAATCTCCAAAAATTTAAATTTCAAATTCAAATTCCAAATTCGAATTTCAAATTTAAACTTCAAATTTAAATTTTAAACAATTTTAAACATCATGTGTAATAATATGTAATTTCAAAAATTTTAAATTTTTTTTAATTACATAATTTTAAACATGATTTAAAATTAAATCTCAAATTTAAAAATCAAAATTTTCTGATTTTTTTTTGGACTGTCGGACCGCCGCCCCCGTAGGCGGCAGCCGCCGTGGGCAGCCACCAACCCCGGAGGGGCTGGCAGCCCACGGCCGCCCCTTGTCCAGCCTGCCGGGCTACAGGCCAATCCTGCAGCACCAGGCTGCACGCCCAGACTGGGCGCAGCAGCCGGCAGGCTGCAGGCAGCGCCTGCAGCCAGAGGCTGCACGCCCAGGCTGCGGCAAGCCTTGGGCAGGCCACGGCCACCCCTGGCTGCAGGCAGAGCCTGCGGCCGTGGGTGGTGTGGGCCTGCACAGGGGCTGCCGCAGCCCCATCCTGCCCGAGGGCAGGGGCTGCAGCCCCACCAAGGTTTGTCGGCCTATCCCGAGGGGTCGTGTCTCGATTGTCGTGCCATATTCCAATTTACCTATTAGGATCTCCAAAAAATTAATTTGAATCCCAATTAAATTGAAATTTTCCACACAATCAAAATTTCAATCTTTAAATTAAATTTAACTTTTGGGAAAAATAAATTACGGTCTTCAATCTTCAATCTCCTCCAAGAATAATTATATAAAAAATTCCTAAACCGTTTCTGGTGTTCAAAAAATTCTAACCATAAAAATTCTAAGAGACAAGAATTAAAATCCATGGGAAAATAACAGTGTAAATAAACTGCTCCCATGGTTACATAAAAAATTCCTAGATACAATTTTTCTAAATTCTAAGGAACCATAACCGGCATAAACAAGCATGCTTATAATAATTTAAAAAATTAAAATAACCACATACTTTATACATAATACATGATAACAACATAAAGGAACCCTAGAATGCCACTCTCTAAATATCAAATCCATACATAAATAAAAAGACTAAGTAATTGTCTAATTTATGTACATGGCATAATCATGAGATGGCTCTGATACCAATTGTGGGAAAATAAACCGGCAAAAACGTATCAGAGTGGCGCAGCGGAACAATAAAAATTTTTAGATCGTTAAATATCTCATGATGCCATATAGAATAAATCAACAACAATTAAAACTCATACCTCAAGGACGCCAATGAACAGGAGGAGAGTGACCGGAGGCTTCAACCAACTAGCCTTCTCTACTATTCTCCAATTCCCGAATGGCTGAGTGTGTGGGCACTCTGAACCTCGATCGGTATGCTAGCACTGCTAGTCTTCTTCCGACCACCCAGATCTCTAAAGAACTTTATTGTCACGATGAGCTGTGCAACAATAAGCCTGCTCACCTGAGAGTCTGTGGTCTGAGAGAACTGGAGTGGCAGGACCTCTATTTATAGACCTGCATGAGGTGAATCTCTGAATTTGAATTGGATTAGGAAAAGATATTTTCCCTTATCCAAACCCATAAAATCCGAATTTTTCCAAGGGAGAATCTCCACTAAAAAATTCGGTTTTCTTAGGATAGATCCAATCCAAATCTCAATAAGATTTTAACTAGAATTTTATCTCCCTTTTTCAACCAAAAAATCCGAAATCTTTAGGAGAAAATCTTCTCCAAATTTTCGGCCACTTTTAGGATAAGGAAGAATCAAAATTCCACTAGGATTTTTCAAGCTAAATCTCATCTCAACCTTATCCACAAATAACCGAATTTCATAGGATAAAGCCTCCAAAATTTCGGCCACTTTTAGGGAGTAGAGAGAATCCAAATTCAACTAGGATTGAAACTTGAATTTACCCTTGAATCTCATCCACAAAATCCGAAATTTTCATGAGGATTATCCTCAAAAATTTCGTCCCTTATTTGTTGGGATTTGGATTCAAAATTCAAGTAGGATTCTAACAAGATTATCCTCTCCAAATCCAACTCAAATTCGAATTTCAAACCTTGTGGATTTTCCACAACAAATTCGAATCCTACTTGGACTGTGATTTAAAATTTGAATTTCAAATTTCAAATTCAAATTTCAACTTCAAATTTCAAATTTCAAATTTCAAATTTAAATTTCAAATTCAAATTTCAAATTCGAATTTCAAATTCAAATTTCAAATTCAAAATTCAAATTCAAAATTCAAAATTCAAATTTCAAAATTCAAATTTCAAATTTCAAAATTCAAATTTCAAATTCCACAAAACGGTTGTATTTCATATTCTTGTTCTCATGGATAATTTTCTACAACTCCAATCCAATCTCAAATAAAATCATGGCAATTTTATTTGGAGTTCGAATAATTGTGTACTCTATTATCCAAAACAAAATCTGAATCCAACCGGAGAGAATCTTGTCTACCATCCTAATCCTGTGTCATCACCATCCATGCATAATAAACTAGCCAATAGCATACACAAATCAATTTGCCAATCGTTAAGGAATTATGTGGAGCTAGTAGAGGGACTGATTGGACATATATAATCGGGCCCCCGTGATTCCATATGATCATCATTCTGTACCGAACAACTCAATCATATGATCACTAATTTCAGAGTCACACCACTATAAACCTGAAACTGAACTCCCAATTATATACCGTATTACGTAAGCCTGTGACGAGCTACCATCCAATGACCTTGTCATATATGCAAAACCCTCATATGATATCCATGATCAGCCTTAGGTCAAAGTCCGTTTAATCCTACTGATCAGGCTATCTTAAAGTTCCATTATACTACCGAATCAAGAAAATGATTATTCACCATATGTGAATAAGAAGTCATCCGCCCAGCAGACGACCCAAGGCCTTGTCCATTTTCACATTCAGTATAATGCCTTTAAGAGGATACCTTTAACTCCTCAGAGCTATGATTCCGATATCTGCAAACAAACCCTTCATCGTATACAAGTCATACACCCAACGAATCGGTCTATAAGCTTACTACCTCTGAGACGCTTTAGCCATTGGAACATCAAAGTACACAAGTCATATACATGAAGTAGTTCATTTACTCAGGATTAAGGTTATTGCACAATGAACGTCAAAAGCAGATTGATCCACTCATAGCGGACTACGTAGATCAATCACGCTTTAGTCCCGGTCTAATATGTCACTACCGAGCAACATATCCATGTCTCTACTTGGGAGTCCAGCTCCAGACAGTCAAGACAGACCGTCCCCTCTAAGGCTTTAGACAACATAATAGTCTTAACATGAGTTAGATGCTCGGTCTAACCCCATAGACTACAGACCATAGTTTAGACTGCTAACTTTAGAACATTGTCTTCTCACATACAAAAAGTCCATTGCATGCAACGTTCTAACAGTTTTAACACAAGCAGTCAGTGAGCCATATTTTCTTACATTTACTTTAACATGTAAATAAGACGAGGACAGATAGCAATGTAATGAATAACCTCTATGTATAATTTTATTATCCATTTCAAAATGAATACATCAAAATGTCTCTAATACTTAGGGCATTTCCTAACAACAGCAAGGAAGACGCAGAGGTAGGAACATCAAACGTGGTGACAGGTCAGCTTCCTGTCGCTAGTCATGTAGCCTCTGTACTATTCGATTCTGGTGCTACGCATTCATTTGTTTCCTATGCATTTGCTGACAAGATAGGACGTCCTAAGGATAATATGGGAAAATTATTTAAGACAGCTTTACCTTCTGGGGAAGTATTGTTGTCCAATTACTGGCTACCTCATGTACCAGTATATGTGGCAAATAGGGAACTATATGCTGAGTTGATCGTAATGGAGATCATGGATTACAATGTGATTCTAGGCATGGATTTCCTAGGGAAATACCGAGCTACGATCAACTGCCGAAATCGAAAGATAGTCTTCCAACCCGAGGAAGAAGAGAGTTTCGAGTATGTTGATACTTCTTGAAGACCCGGGAAGATGATCATCAGTTCGCTGAGAGCCAGCAAGCTGATAGCCAGTGGTTGCATGGGATATCTGGCATATGTGGTGGACACTACAGAGGAACAGAAGCTTCAACCTGAAGATGTTCCTATGGTTAATGAATTTCTTGACGTATTTCTAGAAGAGTTACCAGGGATACCTCCAGAGAGAGAAATCTCATTTGAAATTGAGTTGATGCCTGGAACAGCACCTATTTCCAAAGCACCATACCGTATGGCTCCAGTGGAGTTAAAGGAGCTACAGGTACAATTAAAGGAGCTTTTGGATAAAGGATTTATCAGGCCGAGTTTTTCTCCATGGGGTGCACCTTTGTTGTTCGTCAAGAAAAAGGATGGAACTTTCCAACTGTGCATTGATTACCGGGAGTTGAATAAGGTTACGATCAAAAATAGGTATCCGTTACCTAGAATTGATGACTTATTCGACCAATTAAAAGGCGCAGCAGTATTTTCCAAGATCGACTTACGATCAGGATATCACCAGCTGAGAATCAAAGAGAGTGATATTCCTAAGACGGCGTTTAGGACTCGTTATGGGCACTACGAGTTCCTTGTGATGCCATTCGGATTGACAAATGCGCCAGCAGCGTTCATGGATTTGATGAACAGGATTTTTAAAGAGTATTTGGATAAGTTTGTCATTGTATTCATTGATGACATTCTTATATACTCGAAGACTCATGAGGAGCACAAGGAACATCTGAGAATCGTACTGAATACGATAAGGAAGCATCAATTGTATGCCAAATTCTCAAAATGCGAGTTTTGGCTGGACAGAGTACGTTTCCTTGGACATGTGGTATCCCAGGAAGGTATTGCTGTAGATCCGACAAAGGTAGAGGCAATTAACCAGTGGCCTGCACCCAAGAGTGTGACTAAAATACGCAGTTTCTTAGGGTTAGCTGGTTATTATCGGTGATTTGTAGAGGGATTCGCGCGACTAGCTGCACCTCTTACCGCTCTTACACGCAAGGAAAGGAAGTACGAGTGGACTATGGAATGCGAAAGAAGCTTCCAGGAGTTAAAGAGACGGCTGACAAGCGCACCAATCCTTACGCTTCCCACTGAAGGGGAGAAGTTCGTGATCGACAGTGACGCATCTAAAATAGGATTGGGAGCAGTCCTGATGCAAGACGGCAAGGTGATTTCCTATGCTTCCCGTCAATTAAAGGAGCATGAAAGGAATTATCCTACGCATGACCTTGAACTTGCTGCAGTAGTGTTCGCACTTAAAATTTGGCGACACTATCTCTATGGAGCTCAATGTTAGATTTTCACTGATCACCAAAGCTTGAAGTATTTCTTCACGCAAAAAGAGCTCAATATGCGGCAAAGGCGATGGTTGGAACTGCTGAAGGATTATGATTGTGAAATCCTATACCACCCAGGAAAGGCCAACCGTGTAGCGGATGCTTTAAGTAGAAAGTCTACTATATCGCACCAGCTACCAATAAACAGGCTTCCGAAGCCATTGCAGCAAGAGATAAATTCTTTGAACTTGGAACTGATATCTGGAAGATTAGCTGCACTCCAAGTGGAATCAACGCTATTTGAGGAAATAAAGGAAGCTCAGAGGCGAGATCCAGCAATGACAAGTTCTCAAGAAGGAATTTCCAAGGATGGAATAATCCTTTATCAAGGAAAGATAAATGTTCCAGCTGATGAAGAACTTAGAAGACGAATCATGACAGAAGCCCACGAAACACCATATTCGGTTCACCCCGGAGCGAGCAAGATGTATCAGGACTTGAAGTTACAGTTCTGGTGGAAAGGGATGAAGAACGATATAGCGAAATTCGTGAGCAGATGCATGACCTGTCAGAGAATCAAAGCGGAACATAAACATCCAGCAGGAAGATTGGAACCGTTGGAGATTCCTGAATGGAAATGGGAACACATTACGATGGATTTTGTAGTGGGACTCCCAAAAACCCGAGAAGGTTATGATGCCATTTGGGTTATTGTGGATAGACTGACCAAGACGGCACGGTTTATAGCTGTCAAGATGACCTTTTCGTTGGAAAAGTTTGCTCAGCTGTACGTAACTCCTGTCGTCAGATTACATGGAGTACCAAAATCCATTGTATCAGATCGAGATACACGATTCACTTCGAATTTCTGGAAGTGTGTGCAAGAGGCCATGGGTACTGAATTGAGACTCAGTACGGCTTTTCATCCGCAAACAGACGGACAGTCAGAGTGGACAATTTAGACGTTAGAGGACATGCTTCGAGCTTGCGTTATGGATTTTACGGGAACTTGGAACGAGAAGTTACTATTGATTGAATTCTCGTACAATAATAGTTACCAAGCTTCGATAGGCATGGCACCTTACGAGGCTTTGTATGGACGAAAGTGCAGATCACCATTACATTGGTACGATTTGCGAGAAAAGCAGTTGCATAAGATGGATTTCATGCAAGAGACTTCCGATGCAGTTGCTAGAATTCAGCATCAAATGAAAATTTCGCAAAGCCGATAAAAGAGTTATGCGGACAAGAGGCGAAGATCCTTGGAGTTTGATGAAGGAGACTTCGTGTTTCTCAAGGTATCGCCCATGAAGGGGATTATGCGCTTCGGTAAGAAGGGGAAACTGAGTCCAAGATATATTGGGTCCTATGAAATTATCGAACGCATTGGAAAGGTCGCTTACAGATTAGCGCTACCCCCAGAATTGTCGGCAGTGCATAACGTATTTCATGTGTCGATGCTGAGAAAGTATATACCAGATCCGTCCCATGTGTTAAGCATGAGCCTATTCAAATCCATGAGGATTTGACATATGAGGAACAGCCTATTCAAGTACTAGCTCGTGAAGAGAAAGTACTGAGGAATAAGGTAATCCCACTAGTGAAGATTTTGTGGAAAAATCACAATATTGAAGAAGCTACGTGGGAACGAGAAGACGAGATGAGGAGTTTATATCCCCATTTGTTCTAATTTTCGAGGATGAAAATTTTATAAGGAGGGGTGAATGTGACAACCGGGAAATTCAGGCAGTTCTCGGATGAAAAATGTACAATTGTATGTATATAACAATTTGTACTATTTAAAGAGTGAAATAAATGTATTTATATTGTTTAGAATATGTGAAAATGTTCTAACAATACTAACGAGTAAGAATTCAATGTTGGAAAAATTCACTGAGTTGAAACGGGTGAAACGGTGCCAAAATCGGCATTGAAAACCCTAATTGAGCCAATAAAAGACGGTAAACTTCCGGGATTGATTTTGATCAAACGGAAGCAGATTAAATTGATCCGACTGCACAGGAGACCTCAGGAACATGCCGGGACGATTTCAGGAAAATTTCGGCTCGAACTGGTATCGGTCAAAAAGTAGTCGAATTAATGTGAATAGTGAAAGTCAAAGTCAACTTTCACTTTTCCATTTATGACATCATAAATCAAGATTAATAAATGAAAGAAATAAGGTGGTTGGTGGCATTAATGGCTAGGATTTAATCACCTTTTGATCTAAAGGCCAAGATTTGGCCAAAATTTACCCTTTTTAAATTTTGAAAAATGGAGAAAGAATTAGGCATGAAAGGTGTCAAAATTTCATTGGTTTAGAGCCAAATTAATTGGCTTTCCTTCATGCTTAAGTCGGCAAATTTGCAACAAAGTGGCCGAGACTTTGTTTCATGCCAAACCAAAAGAAAATTTTTTTTTCTAAGTCTTCCATGGAGTCTACGTGAGCCACCCAAGGAGAACCACGAGATTTCTTCAAAATTTCTTCATAAAAAGAGTGTCAAAGTGTTCCTTGAAGACAAAGGAAGCATTAGACCAAGGTAACTCCCTTTTTCACTTAATTTTTCATGGTTTTTCTTCATGAAATCCGTGGGTGAATAGTGAGAAAAAGATGGAAAATTTTTGGTTGTTTTCCATTGAATTGATGTTAGGTTTTGTTAAGGATGAAATAAGGAAGAAAACCATGTAATTTGTTTAAAGAAAAACCAAAATTTTGTTAGTTTTTCAAGGGAAAATCCATGGGTTACCTTAGGTAACCAATGAGAAAACTTTGTGGTTAATTACTAACATGCTTTCAAAGTTGAAAATGGTGAAGAATAAAGCTTGTATGTCATGGTGAAAAGCTTAAAAAAAAATTCTTGGTGTGAATTACATTAAATGGCCGTGGGGTTTAATAATGGTTTGGAAGAAAAATTTTCATGGTTTTATGTGGTATTTGGTTGATTGGAATTATGCATTTCAATATGCAAATGATGAATTTATAATGGAAAGAATGAAACAAAATTGTTTGGCATGTTTTCATTCTTTGGCCGTGGGTTATACAAGGGTAAAAACCCTAGGAAAATTGGTTGAAAATGCAAAGAAAATGGGCTTGAAAATGTGTTAAAAAAGTGACATTTGAATGGCCTAAAGTGTGGTGAAAGTTTGACAAAATTTGGTTTGGTTTAGTTGTGAAAACCGAAACCAAATTAAGGGTAAAATTGTGAAAAAATTTTGTTACGTGGGTGATAATGTGGAATTGGAATTTTGTGGGTTTTTATGTAAAAGTTTGGAAAACTTTTACATAAAATAGGCTTGTGGTATAATACGTGGCAGGTACATACGGTTCGAGGCGTACCTAACGCCGGAAGCCTTAAAATTACGCCGAAATGCTGCCGAATTTTCGAAAACGGCATTCGGGGTAAAATGGAAATTAAAAATAAAAGTTAGGGCCGGGACGGAAACCCGAGTCCCTAACGGAAAGATTGAATAAGGAAAAAAATTTAAGGGGTGGGTCGTGAATAGTAACCCGTCCCCTTGAAAATGAAAAACGTGAGTGAAATTGAAAAACCGACCCCGAGGGGGGGGGGCGTTTTTAGAAATGAAATAAAGGTCCGAGTCGGGAACGGAAAACCCGAGCCTCGGAGACCTAGGTCGGGAAAGTCTAGATGAACGTTTTAAATACTAGTGAAACGTCCATTTGAGGCTCCAAAACGATAGAAAATCGCTAAACCGACGTAAGGGTCGGAATAGTGCTTCCCGAGGGCCGGGAAAGCAAAAAGTAGAAATAAAGTAAAAACGAACCCGGTAATGATTAGAAAAGAGTCAGAAAAGTTCTTGAGAGCCAAAAATGCAGTCTGGATCAATAAAATTCCGTCAGGGGCAAAACTGCAATTTTGCCAAAATATTGGGGCAAAATCGTAATTTTACAAAAGTTGGGGGAAAATGGTGAAAATAATAAATAAAACCTAAAAAGTTATAAATAGGTTTTATTTAAGCTTTTTAATGAAAAATAAAAGCTATAAATGGGAAAGAAATTAACAGACATAGTTTTGTCTGTAGGATCCCAAAATCGGCCTACAAGGAAGGCGATCAAAGATCCACGAGAGGAAAAGAGAAGAGACTGATAAGGTAAGTTCAGACATTTACCTGTCTGCAACATATAGCAATATTGTGCTAACTTTAATGTACTAACTATAAGTTAGGTACATATGTGCTATGGGCACTATTATAGAGAAGAGAGAGAGACGTAATGTGCTTCGGGCACTATAAGAATGGGACACATGGTTAATTGTGCTTCGGGCACTAGAGCGAGGTTAATAAAACTCACTCCCCTAAAATTAAAATGTGAACCATTCCTAACCACGGGACAATGTAAAGTCACCGGGTTAGAATGTTAAAAAGTCGGTAATGAAACCACTTTCTGGCGTACCAGCCTTCCGTATAGGGAGGTACTTTTGCCTTCGGGGCTATGAGATAAGGCTGTGGAGGTCAGCACTGATGTACCGCTCCCAGTCATGTACAATTTTGCCTTCGGGGCTATAAGATTAAGGCTGTGGAGGTCAGCACTAATGTACCGCTCCCAGTCATGCGCACTTAAATGGTACTGCCAACCTGAGCTCAAAACCAGAACGTAATCAAAGATAATGACCTAAAACTGAAACTGTGCCATAATTGAGCATAAGACAGTTAGTGAGAGCACTAACATCGCGGTAGATGTACTAGTGTGATACAGTGGTGTGGTCAACCTTACTATTCACATATGAATAGTGGTCAAAGTTACTATTTACGTATGAATAGTGGTCAACGGGACTATTCATGATGAATAGTACTATCTATAGAAATTTTATTTCTTGCATGTTTGAACTTACTGAGCCTGTAGCTCACCATTTTTGCTAATGTTGCAGGTAAGCGACCAGCTCAGTAGCTTGTTTGACTGGATGCGGACGGGATGGCGCATGTCAAATGGGATAACTGGGCGAGGGATATGGTACTGCCAGAGTCTTCCCGCTGAGCGTTAAAGTGAAGGGAAAAAGGGGGAAACAGTTCTTTTGTAATTATGCATATTTTACAAAAGTACTGTATTATTCATATTACTTTGTACTTATCAACAAAGTAAATAGTGGAAAAAGATTTTATATGATGTTTAAAGAAAAAAAAATTTCCCCAAAAAAACGACATGATTTTAAAAGAGAGTGAGATAAGCCGGCGAACCACGAGAGTACAATCTATCGCAGTTAACGATAAGCTCAACTGTAATAGTATTGTATGATCTCTACGAGGGGCGGGCCGCCACAATGTGCTACGGGCACTATTGAAATGGGACACATAATAAATTGTGCTTTGGGCACTGGAGCGAGGTTAATGAAACTCACTCACATGAAATTAAAATGTGAACCATTCCTAACCACATGGCAATATGAAGTCACCGGGTTAGAACTTTAAAAAGTCGGTAATGAAACCACTTTTGGCGTACCAGCCTTCCGTACAGGGAGGTAAACTTTACCTTTAGGACTATAACGATGAGATTAAGGCTGTGGAGGTCAGCACTAATGTACCGCTCTCAGTCATGTACAACTCTGCCTTCGGGGCTATGATGATGAGATTAAGGCTGTGGAGGTCAGCACTAATGTACCGCTCCCAGTCATGCGCACTAAAATGGTACTACCAACCTGAGCTCAAAACCATAACATAATTAAAGATAATTACCTAAAACCGAAACTATGCCATAATTGAGCATAAGACAGTTTCATGAGACTACTGACATCGTGGTTGATGTACTGTTGATATGCTGTTTTGTAGTCAAAGTTACTGTTTATGATGAATAGTGGTCAAAGTTACTATTTATGATAAATAGTAGTATTCATAGAAATTCTATTTCTTGCATGTTTGAACTTACTGAGCCTGTAGCTCACCATTTTTGCTTATGTTATAGGTAAGCAAACAGCTCATTAGCTTTGTATGGCTGGATGGCGGACGGGATAGTGGGTGTCAAATGGGATAGGAGGCCAACGGATATGGTCCTGCCAGAGTCTTTCTGCTGAGCGATAACAGAGAAAAGAAAGAGAAACAGTTCTTTTGTAATAATATATATTTTGTGAAAGTACTGTATTATGTAAATTACTTTGTACTTGTAAACAAAGTGATTAGTGGATAATGTGTTACATGATGTTTTAAAAAAAAAATCCTCCAAAAATGTCATGTTTTACAAAAGAGATAGATTAGCAAGCGACCCATGAGAGGACAATCTATCGCAGTTAGCTATGAAGCTTAACTGTAATAGTATTGTATGATCTCTACGATGGGCGGGCCACCACAGTTGGTATCAGAGCGGGTTTACGATTGATCTAGTTTAGATTACCAACTGCTGCCACAGTTGGTATCAGAGCGGATTTACGATTGGTCTAGTTTAGATTACCAACTGTCGCCACAGTTGGTATATCAGAGCAGTGTTGACCATATCCTGATTTGACACTTTGCGCATCCTGCACCGCAATCCAAGTAAGTAGTTTATTTAAGTTTAGTTAATTATTTTCTTATATGAAAATAATTATCTTATAGGTAGCAAGATGACTAGAGCTCCTTATGCAAGACCGCTGCTACCACGACCAAGAAGGGTGTTATGGGTATGGAAGAGACCTATTGTGAGGCTGTCTATTTCCCAACGTCCGGTACTTAGACCCCCGGTACCAGAGAGACCTGCAGCACCAGCTCCTGTAGATGTAGTACAGTCTCGACTGGTACTTCATCCACCTGTAGTAGTAGACATTCCAGTTGTTGGTGGACGCCAACATATTGGAGTAAGAGTTTCAGCTCGAGCAGTACAGGCATTTAGAGTGACCAGTCCCCCTATGTTTGATGGTGGATGACAGTCAATGGAGACAAAGAATTGGCTACATGCAATAAAGAGGATTATAGTGATGTGTGATATTGATCAAGAGATGTGGATCCAGTTGGCAATAAGTATGTTTCAGGGAGATGCTCGAGTATTCTGGGATTATTGTGATCAGGAGATTCTATTAGGATTCAGTTGGGCGAAGTTCTGTCAGCGATTGGCTGATCAGTTTCTGCCTAAGGATCCGACACCGACTCCTACACCTCCAGAGAGACGAGAGGTAATTACACCCACGTATCCTGGATTTGATGAGGTTAGGGACTATATTCTCCAAGCAGAGAGGATGATCATGTTGTCTGGTGAGACAGTTATGTCCTACGTAGCACGATTTGAGGAGACTATTAGGAGGAGATGTCCGTTGCCCAACCTCACTGAAGCGAACTGTTGTAAGCTTTTCTAGAGAGGTTTACCTATGGAGTTGAGACAGAGGGTGATTAAGCTATATCCTCCTACACTCCAAGAGTTTGCAGTGATGATCAGGACGATTGAGAAGGAGATTTTGATTGGGTATCTGTCACAGAGTTGACGAGAGACACTGTGTCAAGATGAGATGATAGCACACGTCTTTGGGCCAAGAAGGATGATGAACGATCATGAGGCTGGACCGTCCAGACTACGAGGAGGTGATGACTCAGGACAAGGAGCATTGCCTAGGGGTGGTGATGACTCAGATGATCCAGAAGAATATCCTCTAGTCCCAAGCGTAGGAGATGTGTGACCAGTAGATGTATTCATGTACATAAGTAGCTTATAGAGAAAAGCTCTTTTGTATAGACTTGTGGCCAGGATGTATATAATGGCTAATGTATATATGACTGGTGATGGTTATGTATGATATATAAACATTTTGCTATGAATGAAATATCAAAATGATTATATGTTGTACGATGATGTGTTACGATAATGTGGCTTTATATTACCCTGAATTTCGTAAATTTATATGATTTTACGAATGTGGTCATGGAAAAACTAACGGTAAATTGTTACGCCATAATAGGACAATAAACAAGATGGTGGATTTGCGAAATCGACCAGAGAGACGAGAACGACGTCCTAATCTCATGGAGAGAATAGAACAGATACAAGCTTTACTAAAAGCTCAGATGCAAGAAAATGCTAATCTGAGACAATGAGTAGAGGAGTTAGAATAGAGGCAAGGTTCTAAAGGCACCCAAGTAGAGCAGGAAGCTGAGGTAGATCCGGTTATTCCTCCAGCTGCTGTACATGAGAGAGTTCCTGAACTGCCACCGGTAGTAAATCTGGAACCCCTCTATGAAAGATTTAGGCGTATAAGGCTGCCAGAATTTGAAGGTTCTACTAATCCTCTAGACGCAGAAGACTAGTTGTCACCTTTGCAAGTGATCCTGGAATTCATGAATTTAACTGACCAGGAGAAGGTCGCATGTGCGTCTTTTGTATTGAGGAAAGATGCTCGTTTTTGGTGTGACACTGTGCGACTGAGAAGAAATGTGTCTACCATGAGTTGGACAGAATTTCTGGAAGAATTTAACCAAAAATATTATGATCCCGCATCTCTGAGACTACAGCAGAAAGAGTTCTCAGAATTGAAGCAAGGAAATATGTCGGTGAGTGAAGTTTACCAAAAGTTTGATCAATTATCCTGCTTATGTCCCTATGTAGTCCCTACTGAGAGGGAGAAAATACAGAAAATGATCGGGATGTTCTGGCCAGAAATTGTGGCATTAGTAGATACTGGACTGATACCACCTACTTCTATAGCAGACTGTGTTAGTCGTGCCATGAGAGCTGAGTTTCATGTAGCCTGACAAAAGGAGGAAAGAGAGAAGAACTGGGAGGCCAAGAAGAAGGAGAGGGTTTTGGCTAAGTCTACACAAGCTGGTCAATCTAGCAAGCCTAATCAGAATGCTAAACCAGGCCAGGGCAATAATCAAGGATCCCGGCAAAACAAGAGGAAAAGCAATTTTACTGGAAATCACCAGGCAAATAATTGAAACCAACAGCGAAGAATAGCTGGTAATGCAAAATCCAATGTACCAAATTGTCCTACATGCGGGAAAAGACATTCTGGGCAATGTAGATTTAGGCCACTTCTTTGTTATGAATATGGAAAGGAAGGTCATTATTCCAGGAACTGTCTAAGCAACAGGCAGGGTGTACAACGCACTTCCCAACCGTACCAGACACGCCCACAAGCTCATTCCCTTCAGGCCAGGGTTGAAGAGTCTCCAGTAAGGCCGTAACGCTAGGAGCGTGTGCCACGTGCTGATGCTCGTGTGATGGCCTACACCAAGGAGGATGTAGGAAAATAAATCGGTAAAAACGTATCAGAGTGGCGCAGCGGAACAATAAAATTTTTAGATCGTTAAATATCTCATGATGCCATATACAATAAATTAACAACAATTAAAACTCATACCTCAAGGACGCCAATCTTGCAGGAGGAGAATGACCGGAGGCTTCAACCAACTAGCCTTCTCTACTATTCTTCAATTCTTGAATGGCTGAGTGTGTGGGCACTCTGAACCTCGATCGGTATGCTAGCACTGTTAGTCTTCTTCCGACCACCCATATCTCTAAAGAACTTATTATCACGGTGGGCTGTACAACAATAAGCCTGCTCACCTGAGAGTCTGTGGTCTGAGAGAACTAGAGTGGCAGGACCTCTATTTATAGACCTGCATGAGGTGATTCTCTAAATTCGAATTGGACTAGGAAAAGATTTTCTCCCTTATCCACAACCATAAAATCTGAATTTTTCAAAGGGAAAATCCCAACAATAAAATTCGGCCATTTAGGATAAATCCAATCCAAATCTAAATAAGATTTTAACTAGAATTTTATCTCCCTTTTTCAACCAAAAAATCTGAAAATTCCAAGGAGAAAATCTCCTAAAAATTTCGGCCACTTTTAGGATAAGGGAGAATCAAAATTCCACTAGGATTTTCAAGCTTGAATCTTATCTCATCCTCATCCAAAATAACCGAATTTTCTTAGGAGATATTCTCCAAAATTTTGGCCACTTTCTGGGGAGGAGAGAATTCAAATTCAACTGGGATTGAAACTTGAATTTTTCCCTTGAACCTTATCCACAAAAACCGAAAATCTATTGAGGATAATCCTCAAAATTTCGTCTATCTTTTAGTTAGGATTTAGATTCAAAATTCAAGTAGGATTCTAACAAGATTATCCTCTCCATATCCAACTCAAATTCGAATTTCAAACCTTGTGGATTTTCCACAACAAATTCGTATCCCACTTGGACGGTGATTCAAAATTTGAATTTCAAATTCAAATTTCAAATTCAAATTTCAAATTCAAATTTCAAATTCAAAATTCAAAATTCAAATTTCAAAATTCAAATTTTAAAATCCACAAAACGGTTGTGTTTCAAATTCTTGTTCTCATGGATAATTTTCTACAACTCCAATCTAATCTCAAATAAAATCATGGCAACTTTATTTGGAGTTTGAATAATTGTGTACTCTATTATCCAAAACAAAATCTGAATCCAATTGGAGAGAATCTTGTCTACCATCCTAATCCTGTGTTATCACCATCCATGCATAATAAACAAGCCATTAGCATACACAAATCAATTTGCCAAACGTTAAGGAATTATGTGGAGCTAGTAGAAAGACTGATTGGACATATATAATCGGGCTCCTGTAAATCCATATGATCATCATTCTTTTACCGAACAACTCAATCATATGATCACTAATTTCAGAGTCACACCACTATAAACCTGAAACTAAACTCCCAATTATATACCATATTACGTAAGCCTATGACAAGCTATCGTCCAATGACCTTGTCGTGTATGCAGAACCCTCATATGATATCCATGATTAGCCTTAGGCCAAAGTCTGTTTAATCCTACTGATTAGGCTATCTTAAAGTTCCATTATACTACCGAATTAAGAAAATGATTATTCACCATATGTGAATAAGAAGCCATCCGCCCAGCAGACGACCCAAGGCCTTGTCCATTTTCACATTCAGTATAATGCCTTTAAGAGGATACCTTTAACTCCTCAGAGCTATGATTCCGATATCTACAAACAAACCCTTCATCGTATACAAGTCATGCACCCAACGAACCGGTCTATAAGCTTATTACCTCTGAGACGCTTTAGCCATTGGAACATCAAAGTACACAAGTCATATACATGAAGCTGTCCTTTTACTCAAGATTAAGGTTATTGCATAATGAACATCAAAAGCAGATCGATCCACTCAAAGCAGACTTCGTAGATCAATCACGCTTTAGTCCCAGTCTAATATGTCACTACCAAGCAACATATCTATGTCTTTACTTGGAAGTCTAGCTCCAGACAGTCAAGACAAACCGTCCCCTCTAAGGCTTTAGACAACATAATAGTCTTAACACGAGTTAGATGCTCGGTCTAACCCCATAGACTACAGACCATAGTTTAGACTGCTAGCTTTAGAACATTGTCTTCTCGCATACAAAAGTCCATTGCATGCAACGTTCTAACAGTTTAACACAAGTAGTCAGGGAGCCATATTTGCTTACATTTACTTTAACATGTAAATGAGACGAGGACAGATAGCAATTTAATGAATAACCTCTATATATAATTTTATTATCCAGTTCAAAATAAATACATCAAAATGTCTTTAATGCTTAGGGCATTTTGTGACATCCCCAGATTCCAACCACTCGCAACCGTCCTGAATCGACTCTATGGCCGACCAAGACCGTTCAGGTGTTGAATCCGAGTCATCAGTTTTAAACTCTTTTACTATAACTTCTTTAACACAAAGGCCTAAAATTTCACCCCAAAATTTTTTTTCTTTAATACATACTTTTTCTTATGAATATTAAGTAAAAAATCGATGTAAAATATAATACTGGTTTTTCCTTGTCTGAAATAAATACAACATATTTGATACAAATATAATATTTATATGTATTGTAGGCTTTGTCTGCAAACATATTTTCTTTACTCAAAAAGCTCAGCGGAAAACTTATGGCAGGACCATGTCCACAGTGAGTTCCCTATTCCTTTAACACGCTCGCATCCTGCCGCCATCTATGTATCTATAGGATAGGTTTCTTACCTGCAACATGAACAAACTGATGAGCTAACAGGCTCAGTAAGTTCAAACATCCATAATAAGAATCATACAGATTCAAAGACAAAAAAAACTCAATCTCCTTTGAATAGTACTATTTACCATGAATAGTATAGTTGACCTTTGATCGGTGAATAGTACCAGTTACCCTAACTGGTTACTATTCACTTTACTCTATCAGGATACTATTCATATACCCTAACTGAATTTACCTTACTCTAGTGTAAGCTTCGGTTATGCTCAATTATGATTTCCATTATTTTATTGATTGTTTATTCTCTATTTGATTTCTAATGTAGAGCTCTGTTTATGACAGTACCGATGATTATTAGTGTACTGACTGGGAGGGTCTAAGGAGCGACCTTAGAACATCGTCCTCCACAGCCCTGATAACCTCGTAGGATTTAACAAACCTCTACCACTATGTTGGAGGGGCGGTACGCCTTAATGGTTTCATTTACCATCTTTCAATTTACAGTTTTGACCCAGTGGTTGCATAAGTCACCTCAAGGTCGCAATCTTTTATTGCCCGTAGATCTTACTTATTTTCTTTGTTTGGGATATGTTATACTAACTAATTCTGAAATGTTTATAGGATTTTATCTAGTGTGCAGCTAGTATAGAATAGATTAACACAGTATTTCATGTTGCAGACATGAAAATGCTTGAACTTACCAACACTGTGCTAGTGTCCACTCCAGGAACTCCTCCGCAGTTCTATCCTTATTTTGGGTTCCTACAGACATAATAGTGTCTGTTAATACCCCTTTTCATTTATCATCTAAAATATATATTTATTTTACTTAACAATTCTACACATTTAAATTTTATTTGTGGTACACGGTCGGCAACACGCCCGTGTTCCAGGCCGTGTACCTCTCGGGTCTATTTTACACGGCCATGTTATTTTCTTCCTCAGCAGTGTAACCGTACACGGCACGATACATACCCGTGTTCAAGCCCATGTACCTTTCAGGTTATAAAATTTTTCCTTTACACGGCCGTGTATCCCTCTACATGCCCGTGTTTCTTAAAATTTTTTTAGAATTTTAACTCTAAAATCTTCAATTTGAGTTTTAGAATTTTATCTAAGTTATTCTAGGTCTTTTAGGTTTCTTTCCGAGCCTTTTCAGAAATTTTTGGTCAAAATGACCATTTTGCCCCTAACGGGTTTCGGAACCATAATTGGCTTCATTCTATTGTTTTTTTCCAATTTTTCTAAGTCTAATAATTTTAAAATAATATTTCCTAAGCTTTCGTATCATTTTATAGCTTAAATTTCTGCAAAATCTCCACTTTAGTTTTCCCAACCCTCGGTTACTATTCATCCATCACCCAAGGTCGTTTTTTCATTTTTCAAGCGTTTCGGAGCCTTAAATGGCCCTTTCACTACTTACTAAATGTTATTCATCCCGTCTCCGACCCTCGGACCTTGAGAGGCTCAGGTTTCCTATCCCGACCTAAAATTTTCCCTCGTTTCCCAAAATACCCCTAACATCGATTTTTTTTCCTGTTTTAGGCATTTTAGTGATTTAGGGTCGGTTTACTATTCCTTTTGGGTTGGTTTTCCATTTCTGATCATTATTCACCGAGGGGTCTCGGTTTCCTTTCCGAGTTCAATATTTTTACCCCTCGTTTCCCAAAATGCCCTTTAGCCGATTTTAGAAATTTCGGCAGTATTTCCGCTTATATTTTAAGGTTTCCTGGCGTTAGGTACGCCTCAGAACCTTTATACCTGCCACGTACTATACCAGAGGCCTATTTTATACAAAGTTTCCAAACTTTGTATAAAAACTTTCCATATGATTCAACATTTACAAGTCACATCACATATCTATTTTTTTTTCCAAACTAACCCTAGTTTACTAAGTTTTTACATCTAATAAATTTTTATCACCACACATTATTATCTTATGCTTCCCAATGTATAAAACAACATTCAAAACTTAACAAATCATGCATTCTATCCCTAGATATAGCCACGGATTTTATGCCAAAATAGAAAGAAAATTTTACTTTCTTTCCTAGGGTTTTTATCAACCTTTATCAACATTAAAAATCTTCCTATTTCATCACATTTACACCCACGATTTTAGCAAGAATTCTACCTCAAATTTTTCTTATTTCTTAAGTTCATTTCATGCTTAACTTATCTTGTAATTGGATGATCATTAATCACTAAATTAAAACGACAACATACATGAAATTTTCGCACCATAGGAGCCACGGATTTTTCAAGGAAATCATGCAAAATTTTGCTTGTTTTTCTATCCAAATTCATGCTTTGAATATCACAACATCAAACAAATCCTAGAATCAACAATTCAACAAATTTTTCCCATTATTTTTCAATTCCAAACCCACGGTTTTTATGGAAAAAAAATCAAGGAAAATGCTTCAAATTGGAGGTTTACCTTGCTTGGTTGTTGTCTTGATGTTGGAGATGAAATGCGAAACAAAATTTTTGGTTCAAGGGGGTTTTCTTCCACGGTTTTTGGCTGGAAATTTTGGCAAGAGTTTAGTTATGTTTTTCCATTTTTTTCTTGAATTTTTGATGCCTATTTGTAGGCAAAAATCAAGGGCCTTTTTGTAATTTTTTTCCAACAATTTCATAATTGTTCAAGGACCAAAAAGTAAAGGTTTTGGGGTCAAAATAAAATTTTCCTTTCTCCCTTTCCACATGGCCGAATGGCCTATCAACAAAATGCCCTAAATTTTTTTAATTTTTTTCTAAGTGAATTTTGGCATGATCTTGGCCTTTGATCAAAAAGCAAACCAATCCTAGCCATACACCTTTCAAAAGTTTTCTAATTTGATGAAAAATTAATTTGCTTTATGACATCATCATAGTGATGTCATCAACTATTCATATTAATCTCTAATTAATTCGTAGTCAATTTTTGACTATTATCCGATCCGAACAGAACTTTACCGAAATCGCGTAGGCGAGTTCTCAGCGCCTCTTGTACAGTCGGTTTGTCTTATTTTGCTTCCATTTGATCAGAATTCTCTACCATAAATTTCTATTGTTTTAGTACATTTTAATGCACTCTCTAGGGTTTTCGGTTCTGATTTCGAACTGTCTTACCCAATTTTGTCCGGTAGGATTTTCCATCCCCGAACTTGCACACTTTAACACCACCAGAATATTTTACACTATTTACAACAGTATTGAAATACAACTTTTTCACATTTTATTCATTAATATTGTTATTTACATACAATTTTTAACATAATTCGAGAATCTAAAATTCTCGATTATCACATTCACCCCTCCTTATAAAATTTTCGTCCTCGAAAATTTAGAACAAGTAGGGGTACAAGTTCTTCATTTCGTCCTCACATTCCCATGTAGCCTCTTCAATGTTGTGATTTTTCCACAGCACTTTGACTAATGGGATCGTTTTATTACTCAAGACTTTATTTTCGCGTGCCAGTATTTGAACAGGTCTCTCCTCATAAGTCAGATCTTCCTGAATCTGGATCGGCTCATGTTTCAGCACGTGGAATGGATCCGATATGTACTTTCATAACATCGACACATGAAACACATTGTGTACTGCCGACATTTCTGGAGGTAATGCCAATCTATAGGCAACCTTGCCAATGCGTTCAATGATCTCGTATGGTCCAATATATCTTGGACTTAACTTTCCCTTCTTTCCGAATCGCATTATCCCTTTCATCGAGGAGACTCTTAAGAATACGAAATCCCCTTCATTGAACTCCAGAAATCTTCGTCTTTTGTCCGCGTAGTTTTTTTATCGGCTTTGGGTTGTTTTCATCTACTGCTGTATTTTTGTAACTGCATCCACCGTTTCTTGGACGAAATCAGTCTTATGCAGTCGTTTTTCTTGTAGGTCATACCAGTGAACTGGTGATCTACACTTCCTTCCATACAAGGCTTCATAAGGTGCCATACTTATCGAAGCTTGGTAGCTGTTGTTATACGAAAATTCTACCAACGGAAGTTTCTCGTTCCAGCTCCTTGGGAAATCTATTGTACATACACACAGCATATCTTCAAGGGTCTGAATGGTTCGTTCAGATTGCCGTCTGTCTGCGGATGAAATGCTGTGCTCAGTCGTACTTCTGTTCCCATCGCCTCTTGTACGCATGTCTAGAAGTTCGAAGTAAATCTTGGATCACGATCTGACACAATGGATTTAGGAACTCCATGCAGTCTGACTATGTGGTTAACATACAAGTCTGCCAACCTTTCCAACGAGAAGGTCATCTTTACTGCGATAAACCTTGCCATTTTTGTCAGTCTATCTACAATAACCCAGATGGCATCATAGCCTTCTCGGGTCTTTGGTAGTCCCATCACAAAGTCCATCGTGATATGCTCCCACTTCCACTTCGAAATTTCTAACGGCTCAAGTTTCCCACCTGGATAACGATGTTCAGCCTTAACCTTCTGACACGTCATACACTTGCTTACAAATTCTGCTATATCCTTATTCATCCCTCTCCACCAGAATTGCAGCTTTAGATCCTGGTACATCTTGCTGACTTCGGGATGTATTGAGTAGGGTGTTTTATGGGCTTCAGCCATAATCTGCTTCCTTAATCCTTCATCATCTGGAACTTGAATTCTCCCTTGATGTAGGATTAATCCATCTTCGGATGCTTCTCCTTGCGGGCTTGCTAGTGTCGGATCTTTCTTTTGAGCTTGTCTGATGTCCTTATACAATGTTGATTCCAGTTGTATTGCAGCTAGCTTTCCAGTTATTAGCTCCATCTTCAACATGTTGATTTACTGCTGTAATGGCCTTGGGAGCTTTTTGATCGGTAGTTGCTGTGGAACAGTAGATTTCCTACTTAACGCATCTGCAACTCGATTGGCCTTTCCTGGGTGATAGAGGATTTCGCAATCATAGTCCTTTACCAACTCCAGCCATCGCCTTTGCCGTATATTTAGCTCCTTTTGTGTGAAGAAATATTTCAGACTCTGATGGTCTGAATAAATCTGACACTGAGCTCTATATAAATAGTGACGCCAAATCTTTAATGCGAACACTACTGTGGCAAGCTCCAGATCGTGTGTAGGATAATTTTTCTCATGGTCCTTTAATTGATGCGAGGCATAGGCAATCACCTTATCGCCTTGCATCAAGACAGCCCCAAATCCTATTTTTGAAGCGTCGCTGTATATCACGAACATTTCTCCTTCCGTCGGAAGTGTAAGTATTGGCGCACTCATGAGTCGTTTCTTCAGTTCTTGGAAACTTTTCTCGCACTGCTCAGTCCATTCATATTTCCGTTCCTTGCACATAAGAGCTGTAATAGGAGCGGCAAGTCGTGCAAATCCTTCAACAAATCCTCTATAATACCCGGCCAAACCTAAGAAACTTCGTATTTCTGTCACGCTCTTAGGTACAGGCCACTCGTTGATCGCCTTCACTTTAGCAGGATCCACAGTGATTCCTTCTTTGGAAACCACATGTCCAAGGAAATGTACTCTATTCAGCCAAAATTCACATTTAGAGAACTTGGCATAGAGTTGATGTTCTCTTATTGTTTGCAGAACAATCTTCAAATGCTCTTCGTGCTCCTCTCGAGTCTTTGAATATATAAGAATGTCATCGATGAATACAATAACAAACTTATCTAAATATTCCTTAAAGAATCGATTCATCAGATCCATAAAAGCTGCTGGCGCATTTGTTAACCCAAACGGCATTACCAGAAATTCGTAATGACCGTAACGGGTTCGAAATGCGGTCTTGTGGATGTCACTCTCCTTGATCCTCAATTGATGATATCCTGATCGCAGATCAATCTTGGAGAAGATGGCTGCACCTGTGAGTTGATCTAACAGGTCATCAATCCTAGGTAGCGGGTACCTATTCTTGATGGTAACCTTGTTCAGTTCCCGATAATCAATACACATCCGAAATGAGCCATCTTTCTTCTTAACAAACAGCACTGGAGCACCCTATGGGGAGTAGCTTGGGCATATGAATCCTTTGTCAAGAAGTTCCTTCAGTTGCTCCTGTAATTCTTTTAACTCTGCCGGTGCCATCCGATATGGTGCCTTTGAGATTGGTGCAGTTCCTGGCATCAACTCGATCTCAAAAGAAATTTCTCGTTCAGTTGGCAGTCCTGGTAATTCTTCTAGAAAAACATCAATGAATTCCTTTACAATAGGGACGTCTTGAGGTTGGAGCTTCGGTTCCTTTGTCACGTCTAGAATACATGCTAGGTATGCAACACAGTCACTAGACATCGTCCTTTTAGCTTCCATCGAGTTAATCATTATCTTCTGTGATCTTCGTGACGTGTCGAGATACTCGAATCCTTCTTCTTCATCAAGTTGAAACCTTATCATCCTTTTCTGGCAATCGATCGTAGCTCGATACTTTCCTAGGAAATCCATTCCTAGTATCACATCATAGTCGGCAAGTTCCATCACGATCAATTCTGCAAATAACTCCCTATTTACTACAATTATTGGCACATGTGGTAACCAGTAATTGGACATCAGGACTTCCCCCGAGGGTAGTGCAGTTTTAAATGTCATACCCATGTGGGTTTTGAGGGTATCCTATCCTATTAGCAAATTGGTGTGAAATGAAAGAGTGCGTAGCTCCACAGTCAAATAAAACAGACACCAAATTATTAGCGACAGAAAGTTGACCTGTCACTACATTTGACGTTCCCGCTTCTGCTTCCTCCTTCGTGTAGAGCATAATTCTTGCATCTGTTCGAGGCAAGTGTTCTGGTCTTTCCGACCTCTCAGAATAGGAAGACCCTTCAAATTTGACCTATAGTGCATGTGCCTGAGGACGTTGTTGTGTCTATGATGAACTTTGCACATTCGGCCTATTTTCTGGGTAGTCTTTGGCGAAGTAACTGTCCTTCCTACACTGAAAACAGGCATTTGGGGCTAGTCTGCACCGTCCTGAATGTCTTTTCCCACAGCTTACACAGTTTCAAACCATAGGACTAGCATTATTGTTTGTTCTCCTTTGCTGGTTCCGGTTCCCGGGATTATTTGCTTTTCTCTTTCCCTGAGACTGCTGGCCTGAAGTGCCGGGCTGTCCAGCCTTGACAATCAAACTTTGTTTGCTACTTTGTCCAGTTTGAGGTCCAGCTTGTATGGCTTTGGTCAAGATCTTTTCCTTTTTCTTCACATCCCAGACCTTCTCTCTTTCTTCCTTTTGTCTAATCAGATAATACTCTGCCCTTAACGCACGGCTAACACAATCAGAAACTGTGTCAGGTGGCGTCAACCCACTGTCCACTAATGCTGAAATCTCAGGACGAAACATCCCTAGCATCTTCTGGATTTTCTCCCTCTCAGTGGTGACAATGTATGGGCAAAGTTTGGATAACTGATCAAACTTATTGCAGACTTCTATCACGGTCATATCTCCTTGCTTTAATTCTGCGAACTCTCTTTGTTGTGGTTGCAATAGTGCCAGATTGTAATACTTCTGATTGAATTCTTCTAGAAAATCCAACCAGGACATGGTATACATGTTTCTTCTTAGCTTAACCGACTCCCACCAGAACCTTGCATCCCTTTTTAGGACAAAGGACGCACACAGAATCCTTTCTTGGTCATTCAACTCCATAAACTCCAATATCGTATGGAGTGAAGACAACCATTCCTCAGCATCCAGAGGGTTTGTGGAGCCCTCAAACTCTGGTGGCCTCATGCGTCAGAATCTTTCATACAATGGCTCGATATTGTTCCTGGGTTGTGGTTGGGGTTGTACCACTTCTTCTTGCGCCGCTGGAGGTACTTCCGGTTCTGGTACAGCCATTTGAGGGGCTTGGTCTTCTTCCGGTTCCTGTCTCTGCTCCATTTGCTCTAGTCTTTATCTTAACTCAGCATTTTCCCTCATTTGAGCTTCTATCATGGCTTCTAGCTCGTCCACTCTTTCTGATAGTACTGGACGTCCTCGCATATTCCGTAGATTTCTTGGGTTCACCATCTTATCCTACTTCCTAAAATTACATAAGGGTCAATCATTAGGTTTTTCACAATCATATTTTTATAATATAAATTCAAATAATTTTAATTATCGCATAATTTTAACATTTCACACATTGCATATGTCAAAATAATCATTTCTTTTCATTTCAAAAGTACATTAATTTGAAGGCTTTCCCCAAAATAGCCTTTCAACATTGTCATATATACACATATACAGTTATATATATACATACTTATACAACACATGCATTTCTACAACTAATCTTCTGGCTGAGGTTCCTCTGGGATTGCCAAAAACTCGATTGGATCTATTTCTTCATTGTCTGTTCCGTTTCCGGCCTCAGTCGGCATTGAACCTTCAGCTGGATCTACTCCCTCTGGTTATCTTGACAGACCTGCCTCATGATTATTTGCCATCGGCTCGGATCCGTATAGGCGATCTAACATGGCTTCTTATAGTAACTGCTCTCACCTCTTGCGCACCATGCACTCCATCATCATTTCCTCCTCTACCTTAGCTACATCAATAATAAACTCACATAAAGTAGCAAGGTATAGAGGGGTTACTCTCTGTCGTAAGTCTAGGGTGAGTCCCTTCCAAAATATATCACAAAAGTTATCATTTGTGATATTGGTTAGAGGATACGCCCTCACGATGCTATCTTGGAATCAGACTGCATATGAGAATACGATGTCACTCAACATCATCTGCTGCCTCTCTGCCTTCAGAACAAAATCTTTGATATCCGCGTAACTAGGCATGGCCGGTGGTGGTGGCATTGTCCTACTCTCCGGAGGGCCTGCAACTAGTGCCGAGCTTTTTTGTAGGAACTGCTCCAGCATGACTTGGTGAAACTCAACCCAATCCATAGCTAGCAGCATCTCCTGATCACAATATTCCCAGTACAGCCGTGCATCCTCACGGAAGGTACCAATGGCCATCAGAACCCAGCAATCCTGATCGATATCACACTGGCACATGATGACCTCAATATCGTGCAGCCAGTCTCTCATAGAAATCCTCTGTTGACCTCCCTCGAATGATGGTAGATGACTGCCTCTGAATGCGTGTACGGCTCGTACAGATACTCTGGCCCCTATACGGCCCTAGTTTCCCACCACTGGAATATCAACTGCCACAGGAAGGTTTACTATTGGTCGCGGGGGTGGTGCCTGTACTGGTGCTGGTGCTACTATCCTCGGCGCTAGTGGTTCAGGTACAGGTGGTCGCTGCATCTCTCGTCTCATCATAGATGGTCTGATCACGGGCCTAGTCCATACCCGGATCGGTCCTCTAGGTCGGTATGGATAAGGTCTCACATATGGTAGTCTAGTCATCTTAACTCCTAAAAAATATATAACTTCGAATAAATGAAAGTTAACTAATCTTAAAGAAGCTAACTTACTTGGATTGACGAGCAGATCGAGCTTCGTGTCAACAGGGATATTGGCAACCGCTCTGATACTAACCTGTGACGTCCCCAAATTCCAACCACTCGCAACCGTCCTGAATCGACTCTATGGCCGACCAAGACCGTTTGGGTGTTGAATACGAGTCGTCAGTTTTAAACTCTTTTACTAAAACTTCTTTAACACAAGGGCCTAAAATTTCACCCCAAAATTTTTTTTCTTTAATACATACTTTTTCTTATGAATATTAAGTAAGAAAGCGATGTAAAATATAATACTGGTTTTTCCTTGTCTGAAATAAATACAACATATTTGATACAAATATAATATTTATATGTGTTGTAGGCTTTGTCTGCAAACATATTTTCTTTACTTAAAAAGCTCAGCGGAAAACTTATGGCAGGACCATGTCCACGGTGAGTTCCCTATCCTTTTAACACGCTCACATCCTGCAGCCATCCATGTATCTATAGGACAGGTTTCTTACCTGTAACATGAACAAACTGATGAGCTAACAGGTTCAGTAAGTTCAAACATCCATAATAAGAATCATACTGATTCAAAGACAAGAAAAACTCAATCTCCTATGAATAATACTATTCACCATGAATAATCAGTTGACCTTTGATCGGTGAATAGTACCAGTTACCCTAACTGGTTACTATTCACTTTACTCTATCAGGATACGATTCATATACCCTAACCGAATTTACCTTACTCTAGTGTAAGCTTCGGTTATGCTCAATTATGATTTCCATCATTTTATTGATTGTTTATTCTCTATTTAATTTCTAATGTAGAGCTCTGTTTATGGCAGTACCGATGATTATTAGCATGCTGACTGGGAAGGTCTAAGGAGCGACCTTAGACCATCGTCCTCCATAGCCCTGATAACCCCGTAGGATTTAACAAACCTCCACCACTATGTTGGAGGGGCGGTACGCCTTAATGGTTTCATTTACCATCTTTCAATTTACAGTTTTGACCCAGTGGTTGCATAAGTCACCTCAAGGTCACAATCCTCTATTGCCCGCAGGTCTTACTTATTTTCTTTATTTGGGATATGTTATACTAACTAATTCCCAAATGTTTATAGGATTTTATATCTAGTGTGCAGCTAGTATAGAATAGATTAACACAGTATTTCATGTTGTGGACATGAAAATGCTTGAACTTACCAATATTACGCTAGTGTCCACTCCTAGAACTCCTCTGCAGTTCTATCCTTATTTTGGGCTCCTACAGACATAATAGTGTCTGTTAATACCCCTTTTTATTTATCATCTAAAATATATATTTATTTTACTTAACAATTTTACACATTTAAATTTTATTTGTGGTACATGGTCTGCAACACGCCTGTGTTCCAAGCCGTGTGCCTTTCGGGTCTATTTTACACGGCCATGCTATTTTATTCCTCAGTCGTGTAACTGTACACGGCATGATACATACTCGTGTTCAAGCCCGTGTACCTTTCGGGTTATAAAATTTTTCGTTTACACGGCCGTGTATCCCTCTACACGGCCGTGTTTCTTAAAATTTTTTTAGAATTTTAACTCTAAAATCTTCAATTTGAGTTTTAGAATTTTATCTAAGTTATTCTAGGTCTTTTAGGTTTCTTTCCGAGCCTTTTCAGAAATTTTTGGTCAAAATGACCGTTTTGCCCCAACGGGTTTCAGAACCATAATTGGCTTCATTCTATTGTTTTTTTCCAATTTTTCTAAGTCTAATAATTTTAAAATAATATTTCCTAAGCTTTCGCATCATTTTACAGCTTAAATTGCTGCAAAATCTCCACTTCATTTTTCCCGACCCTCAATTACTATTCATCCATCACCTAGGGTCGTTTTTTCATTTTTCGAGCGTTTCGGAGCTTCAAATGGCCCTTTCACTACTTACAAAACGTTATTCATCCCGTCCCCGACCCTCGGACCTCAAGAGGCTTGGGTTTCCTATCGCGACCTAAAATTTTCCCTCGTTTCCCAAAATACCCCTAACATCGATTTTTTCCTGTTTTAGGTATTTTAGTGATTTAGGGTCGGTTTACTATTCCTTTTGGGTTGGTTTTCCGTTTCTGATCATTATTCACCGAGGGGTCTCGGTTTCCTTTCCGAGTTCAATATTTTTACCCCTCGTTTCCCGAAATGCCCTTTAGCCGATTTTAGAAATTTCGGCAGCATTTCCGCTTATATTTTAAGGTTTCCCGGCGTTAGGTACGCCTCAGAACCTTTGTACCTGCCACGTACTATACCAGAGGCCTATTTTATACAAAGTTTCCAAACTTTGTACAAAAACTTTCCATATGATTCAACATTTACAAGTCACATCGCATATCTATTTTTTTTTTCCGAACTAACTCTAGTTTACTAGGTTTTTACATCTAATAAATTTTTATCACCACACATTATTATCTTATGCTTCCCAATGTATAAAACAACATTCAAAACTTAACAAATCATGCATTCTATCCCTAGATATAGCCACGGATTTTATGCCAAAATAGATAGAAAATTTTACTTTCTTTCCTAGGGTTTTTATCAACCTTTATCAACATTAAAAATCTTCCTATTTCATCACATTCACGCCCATGGTTTTAGCAAGAATTCTACCTAAATTTTTCTTGCTTCTTAAGTTCATTTCATGCTTAACTTATCATATAATTGAATGATCATTAATCACTAAATTAAAACAACAACATACATGAAATTTTCACACCATAGGAGCCACGGATTTTTCAAGGAAATCATGCAAAATTTTGCTTGTTTTTCTATCTAAATTCATGCTTTGAATATCACAACATCAAACAAATCCTAGAATCAACAATTCAACAAATTTTTCCCATTGTTTTTCAATTCAAACCCACGGTTTTTATGGAAAAAAAAATCAAGGAAAATGCTTCAAATTAGAGGTTTACCTTGCTTGATTGTTGTCTTGATGTTGGAGATGAAATTCAAACAAGATTTGGTGTGAAATTCAAAACAAAATTTTTGGTTCAAGGGGGTTTTCTTCCACGGTTTTTGGCTGGAAATTTTAGCAAGAGTTTAGTTATGTTTTTCCATTTTTTTCTTGAATTTTTGATGCCTATTTATAGGCAAAAATCAAGGGCCTTTTTGCAATTTTTTTCCAACAATTTCATAATTGTTCAAGGACCAAAAAGTAAAGGTTTTGGGGTCAAAATAAAATTTGCCTTTCTCCCTTTCCACATGGCCGAATGGCTTATCAACAAAATGCCCTAAATTTTTTAAATTTTTTTCTAAGTAAATTTTGGCATGATCTTGGCCTTTGATCAAAAAGCAAACCAATCCTAGCCATACACCTTTCAAAAGTTTTCTAATTTGATGAAAAATTAATTTGCTTTATGACATCATCATAATGATGTCATCAACTATTCATATTAATCTCTAATTAATTCGTAGTCAATTTTTGACTGTTATCCGATCCGAACGGAACTTTACCAAAATCGCGTAGGCGAGTTCTCAGCGCCTCTCGTGCGGTCGGTTTGTCTTATTTCGCTTCCGTTTGATCAGGATTCTCTACCGTAAATTTCTATTGTTTTAGTACATTTCAATGCACTCTCTAGGGTTTTCGGTTCTGATTTCGAACCGTCTTACCCGATTATGTTCGGTAGGATTTTCCATCCCCGAACTTACACACTTTAACACCGCCAAAATATTTTACACTATTTACAACAGTATTGAAATACAACTTTTTCACATTTTATTCATTAATATTGTTATTTACATACAATTTTTAACATAATTCGAGAATCTAAAATTCCCGATTATCACACATTTCCTAACAATCTCCCACTTGCCCTAAGCTAGCAGATGTGCCATGTTACGCATCCCCATTGCCTCTACGTGCCTCTCAAAGCTGCTAGCCACCAAAGTCTTAGTAAAGGGATCGGCAATGTTGTCCTCGAATGCGATCTTACAGACATCTACTTGTCCTGTCTCCACGTGCCCTCTAATAATATGATATCTTCGATCTATGCCGACATTCCTTTGTGTTGGCAATAGCCCCTGTGTTATCACAGTAAAGTGTGATAGGCTTGTCAACACCTGGAATGACCTCAAGGTCTCTAAAGAACTTGCGTAGCGAAACCGCTTCTTTAGATGCCTCAGCCGCAGCCACATACTCAGCCTTCATAGTAGAGTCAACTGTGCAGCCCTGCTTCACGCTCCTCCACACAATGGCGCCTCCTCCGAGCAAAAACAATGATCCACATGTCAATTTCCTTGAATCCTTACAAGTCTGGAAGTCTGAGTCCGTGTATCCTACGGTGTTAGGTCCCCTCCAGAATACACCAACATATAATCCCTCGTTCTCTTAAGATACTTGAGTATATGCTTTACAGCTTGCCAGTGCTTGGTTCTAGGATTTGCTTGATATCGACTCACCATACCTACTGCAAAACATATATCCGGGCGAGTGCAAAGCATAGCGTACATAAGGCTACCCACAGCGGATGCATAAGGGACCTTAATCATACGCTCTCTTTCTTCTGATGCCTTGGGACAGTCATCCAATGAAAGAGTTAGACCGGAAATAGAAGGTTGTGAGCCTTTCTTTGCCTCTTGCATTGCATATTTGTCAATTATTTTATCTATGTATGAAGCTTCAGATAAAGCTATCATTTTGTTCTTTCGATCTCTGAAGAGACGAATGCCTAGAATATAATTAGCTTCTCCCAAGTCCTTCATGTCAAATTGTTAGTGCAGCTAAAACTTGACTGATGATAAGTTCCCTACATCATTCCCAATGAATAGTATATCATCGACATAGAGTATCAGAAAGACCACTTTTCCATCCTTAATACGTTTATAAACACAAGGTTCATCAACGTTCTGCTCAAAACCAAATGTCTTAATCACTTGATCAAACCTCTGGTTCCATGAGCAGGATGCTTGCTTTAATCCATAAATGGATCTAAGCAACTTGCAGACTTTCCTTTCTTGGCCTTTCGCTACGAACCCTTTGGGCTGTATCATATAGATACACTCTTCATGATGGCCATTTAAAAATGCCGTCTTGACATCCATTTGCCAGATCTCGCAATCGAGAGCCACAGCAATGGACAGAAGAATACGGATAGACTTCAGCATAGCAACAGGCGAAAAGGTTTCATCGTAATCGATTCCAGCCTTTTGCGTGTATCCCTTTGCAACCAGTCTAGCTTTGAAAGTTTCCACTCTCCCTTCAGCATCCTTCTTTCTTTTGTAGACCCATTTGCATCCAATGGGTTTTATCCCATCCGGCAAATCTACAAGTTCCCAAACAGAGTTGGATTTCATAGAATCCATCTCATTATTCATAGCCTATTTCCAAGATTTAGAATCAACATCATTTATAGCTTCATCATAGGTAACCGGATCATCCTCATGCTCATGAGCCTCGACCTGGTATACCTCAGCATCATACATGAAGAAATTAGGTTTCTTCGAAACCCTCCCACTATGACGAGGCACCCTAAATTGTTGATCGTCTGCAGGTCTTTCACTAGAACTCAGACTTGTGTCCAAGACCAAAATCTGTGGAGCAGTTCTTTCACCCGATAACTCCTTTAGCACCACTTTGCTTCGTGGCTTAAAGTCATTCATGTGACTTTCCTCCAAGAATGTTGCATGGGTTGATACAATGACTTTTTGTTCCTTCGGGTTATAGAACAGACCTCATTTAATTCCTTTTGGATACCCTACAAACATGCACAATTCTGATCTTGGTTTCAACTTTTTCACATCCCCATCCAGTACATGCTCCGGGCAGTCCCATATTCTCATATGTCCAAGGGAGGGCTTCTTATCACGCCATAATTCATACGGAGTTCTAGGAATTGATTTGCTTGGAACTTGGTTCAGAATATAGCACGCCGTTTGTAAAGCATATCCCCAAAATGATAATGGCAGCGTTGAATAACTCATCATGGATCGTACCATATCCAACAAAGTCCTATTTCTCCTTTCGGCTACACCATTCTGTTGTGGAGTACCAGGTGCACTCAATTGGGATAATATCCCGTTCTCTACAAGATGTCTTAGAAATTCGTTGGAGAGGTATTCGCCACCTCGATCAGATCGAAGTGTCTTTATGGATTTATCCAATTGCTTTTCCAATTCCGCACGATACTCTTTGAACTTGTCAAAGGTTTCACTCTTGCTGTGCATTAGATACACATATCCATACCTCGAGTAATCATCCATGAAAGAGACATAATACTCGAACCCTCCTCGTGCTGTGACGTTCATGGGGCCACATACGTCAGTATGCACAATTTCTAAGATCTCTTGAGCCTTTGTACCCTTAGCTCCAAAAGACCTCTTAGTCATCTTACCCTCTAGACAAGACTCACATTGGGGAAGACATACCTCCTCCAGAGATTCCAGAGGACCGTCTTTCACCAATCTTTGAATCCTATCCTGATTAATATGACCAAGTCTTAAATGCCAAAGGTACGCCTTGTTAGAGTGAGAAACTTTCAACCTTTTAGAGTTATCTATTAATTCAGTGTCAAGCAGTGAATACATCTTTGGTTTGATCAAATATAGGATTCCATCCATCCATCTATAATAGATAAAAGACTTATTTCTACGAATATCAACTCTTTTACTAAAAGAAACTGAATAAGAATCCTTTATTAAACAAGCTACCGATATAAGGTTCCTCCTAAAATTAGGAACATAAAAACAGTCTTTCAATAAAATAAACCTAAATTGATCAAAATAAAGGTAAATATCTCCCACTGCCTCAGCCACCACCAAGCTGCCGTCTCCAGTTCGCAACGAGAGGCTCCTATCATGTAGACTTCTCGTTTCCACGAACCCCTGCATAGAAACACAAACATGATTAGTGGCGTCTGAATCAATGACCCAAGTGTCTTTCGATTCTTCCACCAAACACGCTTCTAAGTAGTGAAGTTCCTTACCTTCCTTGCCCTTGGTGACTAGGATTTCCTGGCAAGCCTTCTTAAAGTGACCTACCTTCCCACAACGGAAGCACTTGGACTTTTTAGGGTCCCTGGGCTTCTTGTTCTTCTTCTTCTTCTTCCCATCCGAGATAAGAGGATTAGAAGAACTGGAAGCCGCTTGCTTCTAATTTGGCCTCTTCCTCTTCCGCGAGGGTTTGGAAGATTCCGCCAAATTGGCCTCACCTTTGGTTGGACAGCATCCCCATCCCTGATCATCCGCTCATAAGCTTGGAGTTACTTCGTGAGCTCGGTTAGTCCTAACTCCCTTGTCGCCAGATTGTATGCAGCCTTAAACTCCACAAAATCTTTAGACAGAGTTTTGAACACCATCTCGATCTGGGTGTTGTAGTCTAACTTAGCACCGTTTTCGGCAGCCTCAACGAAGAATCCCATTGGAGTGATCATATGGTCCTTCACCGGAATACCCGCCTTCTGCTTAGAGTTCATAATGCCGGTGATAGTGGACTGTCGAGCCAATTTTTCTTGGCCTCCGAACATGTCCTCCAGATTATCCATGATCTCTGTAGCAACCTGATAAGTCTCATGCTGCTTTTATAAAGCACTCGTCATGCTAGCAAGCATGTAGCATCGAGCTATATCAATGGATTCTCTCCAACAAGTATAGGCAACCGGGACCTCCTCAAGCGGTGTGTCAGGTTTTGGCTCTGGTGGGCATGGTTCGTCTAGTACGAACTTGTGTCTCTCGCAGCTGAGAACTATTAACAGATTTCTTTTCCAATCCTTATAATTATCGCCATTCAGTTTATTCTCAATGAGTATTGAAATGAGGGGTGTCGGTGACATTTTGAACTGAAATAAAATTATACTAGACATCATTACAAAGCCCAAGCAAATATACAGATAATTTAGCAAATAAAACATACAAGTATGTTCCTACATGAAACTTGAAAAACATGTAGCATTGCAACGGTAATTCTCAGCACCTATTACCCTAAGCCACCGAGGGGTGGTCATGAAAACAAATAGCCGGAACATGGACCCCGTCCAATTAATATATGTTGCCTTAAATCCTTCAAGGTTAAGACATATATTAATAACCACTTGTTTGGCCACCAGTTTAGTTAACAGAGGTTCTAGGGAAGGTTAATAACTAAACGAGTCTTGAGTGTATAACCACTGTTTACGTAGCCCGATCCATGTCCTACCAAGCCACCGAGGGGTGGTCACGAATAGGATCGTACCCAAACACGTTTTCCACATAGGAGATCCAATCTAGTATACCGGTGGCGGTAAACACCTACAGAGGGGTGTGGTCAGGGCGGAACTGACGCGAGGGGTTACCATGCTTTCACATATGGATCAACAATGGAGGCTGTGGGTTTTGTTTGAAACCCTCTCCCACTCAATATTTTGAGAAACATGCAAGTTTTGACAAAATATGTATGATCTATATAGTATGAGCAGCACTCAACTATCCTATATGACATGTTATCAAATATGCATGTAAAACATCCATCAATACATATTTATACATCAATGACATATCACCGAAAAAATAATTGACAGAATAACCTAGCCATGGTTCCATCCTAGAACAAAGAAAATAAAGATTACAAAATTCCATCCAAAGCATTCTTTGGGTCTTGAATTTTGTTCCGTCTTCTTGTATCCATCTTTATGTAGCCTCTCCATTTATTTCTCATCCCAAGAATAATTTAAAATTTAAATCTCCAAAAATTTAAATTTCAAATTCAAATTCCATATTTGAATTTCAAATTTAAATTTCAAATTCAAATTTTAAACAATTTTAAACATCATGTGTAATAATATGTAATTTCAAAAATTTCAAATTTTCAATTACATATTTTTAAACATGATTTAAAATTAAATCTCAAATTTAAAAATCAAAATTTTTTCAATTTTTAAACCGTCGCACCGCTGTCCCCGAAGGTGGCAGCCGCCGTGGGCAGCCACCAGCCCCGGAGGGGTTGGCAGCCCACGGCCGCCCACTATGTGCAGCCTTGCCAGGCTGCAGGCCAAGCCTGTAGCGCCAGGCTGCATGCCCAAGCTTCGGCCTGCCTTGGGTAGGCCACGGCCACCCTCAGCTGCAGGCCAAGCCTGCGGCCGTGGGTGGTTATGCCCTGCATCGGGGCTGCCGCGGCCCATCCTGCCCGAGGGCAGGGACTGCAGCCCCATCAAGGCCCGTCGGCCTATCCCGAGGGGTTGTGTCTCGATTTTCATGCCATATTCCAATTTACCTATTAGGATCTCCAAAAAATTAATTTGAATCCTAATTAAATTGAAATTTTCCACACAATCAAAATTTCAACCTTTAAATCAAATTTAACTTTTGGAAAAATAAATTACATTCTTCAATCTTCAATCTCCTCCAAGAATAATTACATAAAATTTCCTAAACCATTTCCGGTGTACAAAATTCTAATCATAATAATTCTAAGAGACAAAAATTAAAATCCATGGGAAAATTACACTGTTAATAAACTGCTCCCATGGTTACATAAAAAATCCTAGATACAATTTTTCTAAATTCTAAGGAACCGTAACCGGCATAAACAAGCATGCTTATAATAATTCAGAAAATTAAAATAACCACATACTTTATACATAATCTATGATAACAACATAAAGGAACCCTAGAATGCCACTCTCTAAATATCAAATCCATACATAAATAAAAAGACTAAGTAATTGTCTAATTTATGTACATGGCATAGTCATGAGACGACTCTGATACCAATTGTAGGAAAATAAATCGGTAAAAACGTATCATAGTGGCGCAGCGGAACAATAAAAATTTTTAGATCGTTAAATATCTCATGATGCCATAAACAATAAATCAACAACAATTAAAACTCATACCTCACGGACGCCAATCTTGTAGGAGGAGAATGACCGGAGACTTCAACCAACTAGCCTTCTCTACTATTCTCCAATTCCCAAATGGCTGAGTATGTGGGCACTCTGAACCTCGATCGGTATGCTAGCACTATTAGTCTTCTTCCGACCACCTAGATCTCTAAAGAACTTATTATCACGGTGGGCTGTGCAACAATAAGCCTGCTCACCTGAGAGTCTATGGTCTGAGAGAACTGGAGTGGCAGGACCTCTATTTATAGACTAGCATGAGGTGATTCTCTGAATTCGAATTGGACTAGAAAAAGATATTCTCCCTTATCCATAACCATAAAATCTGAATTTTTCAAAGGGAAAATCCTAACAATAAAATTCGACCATTTAGGATAAATCCAATCCAAATCTAAACAAGATTTTAACTAGAATTTTATCTCCCTTTTTCAACCAAAAAATCTGAAAATTCCAAGGAGAAAATCTCCTAAAAATTTCGGCTACTTTTAGGATAAGGGAGAATCAAAATTCCACTAGGATTTTCAAGCTTGAATCTTATCTCATCCTTATCCAAAATAACCGAATTTTCCTAGGAGATATTCTCCAAAATTTCGGCCAGTTTCTGGGGAGGAGAGAATCCAAATTCAACTGGGATGGAAACTTGAATTTTTCCCTTGAACCTTATCCACAAAAACCGAAAATCCATTGAGGATAATCCTTAAAATTTCATCCATCTTTTAGTTAGGATTTAGATTCAAAATTCTAGTAGCATTCTAACAAGATTATCCTCTCCATATCCAACTCAAATTCAAATTTCAAACCTTGTGGATATTCCACAACAAATTCGTATCCCACTTGGACTGTGATTCAAAATTTGAATTTCAAATTTCAAATTCGCATTTCAAATTCAAATTTCAAATTGCAAATTTCAAATTTCAAATTTCAAAATTCAAATTTTAAAATCCACAAAACGGTTGTGTTTCAAATTCTTGTTCTCATGGATAATTTTCTAGAACTCCAATCCAATCTCAAATAAAATCATGGCAACTTTATTTGGAGTTCGAATAATTATGTACTCTATTATCCAAAACAAAATCTGAATCCAACCGGAGAGAATCTTGTCTACCATCCTAATCCTGTGTCATCACCATCCATGCATAATAAACCAGCCATTAGCATACACAAATCAATTTGCCAAACGTTAAGGAATTATGTGGAGCTAGTAGAGGGACTGATTGGACATATATAATTGGGCTTTCGCAAATCCATATGATCATCATTCTTTTACCGAACAACTCAATCATATGATCACTAATTTCAGAGTCACACCACTATAAACCTGAAACTGAACTCCCAATAATATATCGTATACGCCTGTGACAAGCTATCGTCCAATGACCTTGCCATGTATGCAGAACCCTCATATGATATCCATGATCAGCCTTAGCCCAAAGTCCATTTAATCCTACTGATCAGGCTATCTTAAAGTTCCATTATACTACCGAATAAAGAAAATGATTATTCATCATATGTGAATAAGAAGTCATTCGCCCAGCAGACGACCCAAGGCCTTGTCCATTTTCACATTCAGTATAATGCCTTTAAGAGGATACCCTTAACTCCTCATTAGAGCTATGATTCCAATATCTGTAAACGAACCCTTCATCGTATACAAGTCATGCACCCAACGAACCGGTCTATAAGCTTACTACCTCTGAGATGCTTTAGCCATTAGAACATCAAAGTACACAAGTCATATACATGAAGTTGTCCTTCTACTCAGGATTAAGGTTACTACATAATGAACGTCAAAAGCAGATCAATCCACTCAATGCGGACTTCGTAGATCAATCACGCTTTAGTCCCAGTCTAATATGTCACTACCAAGCAACATATCTATGTCTCTACTTGGGAGTCCAGCTCCAAACAGTTAAGACAAACCGTCCCCTCCAAGGCTTTAGACAACATAATAGTCTTAACATGAGTTAGATGCTCGGCCTAACCCCATAGACTACAGAACATAGTTTAGATTGCTAACTTTAGAACATTGTCTTCTCGCATACAAAAGTCCATTGCATGCAACGTTCTAACAGTTTAACACCAGCAGTCAGGGAGCGATATTTGCTTACATTTACTTTAACATGTAAATAAGACGAGGATAGATAGCAATGTAATGAATAACCTCTATATATAATTTTATTATCCAGTTCAAAATAAATACATCAAAATGTCTTTAATGCTTAGGGCATTTCCTAACAGAGGATGCAGAGGCAAGAACATCAAATGTGGTGATAGGTCAGCTTCCTATCGCTAGTCATGTAGCCTCTGTACTATTCGATTCCGGTGTTACGCATTCTTTTGTTTCCTATGAATTTGCTAACAAGATAGGATATCCTAAGGACTATATGGGAAAAATATTTAAGACAGCTTTACCCTTTGGGAAAGTATTGTTGTCTAATTACTAGCTACCTCATGTACCAGTATATGTGGCAAATCGGGAGCTATATGCTGATTTGATCGTAATAAAGATCCTGGATTACGATGTGATTCTAGGCATGGATTTCCTAGGGAAATATCAAGCTATGATCGACTACTGAAATCGAAAAATAGTATTCCAACCCGAGGAAGAAGAGAGTTTCGAATATATCGATACTTCTCGAAAACCCGGGAAGATGATGATCAGCTCACTGAAAGCAAGTAAGCTATTGGCCAGTGGTTGTATGGGATATCTAGCATATGTGATGGATACTACAGAGGAACAGAAACTTCAACCTGAAGAAGTTCCTGTTGTTAATGAATTTCTTGACATATTTCTGGAAGAGTTACCAGGGATACCTCCAGAGAGATAAATCTCATTCGAAATTGAGTTGATGCCTGGAATGGCACCTATTTCCAAAGCACCATACCGCATGGCTCCAGTATAGTTAAAGGAGCTGCAGGAACAATTAAAGGAGCTTTTAGACAAAGGATTCATCAGACTGAGTTATTCTCCGTAGGGTGCACCTGTGTTGTTTGTCAAGAAAAAGGATGAAATGTTCCATTTGTGCATTGATTAACGGGAGATGAATAAGGTTATGATCAAAAATAGGTACCCATTACCTAGAATTGATGACTTATTCGACCAGTTAAAAGGCGCAGCGGTATTTTCCAAGATCGACTTATGATCAGGATATCACTAGCTGAGAATTAAAGAAAGTGATATTCCTAAGACGGCGTTTAGGACTCGTTATGGTTATTATGAGTTCCTTGTGATGCCATTCAGATTAACAAATGCGCCAGCAGCGTTCATGGACTTGATGAACAGAATCTTTAAAGAGTATTTGGATAAGTTTGTCATTGTATTCATTGATGACATTCTTATATACTCAAAGAGTCATGAGGAGCACAAGGAGCATCTGAGGATCGTGTTGCATACGATAAGGAAGCATCAACTATATGCCAAATTCTCAAAATGTGAGTTTTGACTGGATAGAGTATATTTCCTCAGACATGTTGTATCCCAGGAAGGTATTGCTATAGATCCGACGAAGGTAGACGAAATTAACCAATGGCCTGCACCCAAGAGTGTGCCGGAAATACGCAGTTTCTTAGGGTTAGCTGGTTATTATCGGACGTTTGTAGAGGGATTCGTGCATTTAGCTGCACCTCTTACTACTCTTACATGCAAGGAAAGGAAGTATGAGTGGACTATGGAATGCGAAAGAAGCTTCCAAGAATTAAAGAGACGGCTGACAAGCGCACCAATCCTTACACTTCCCACTGAAGGGGAGAAGTTTGTGATCTACAGTGATGCATCTAAAATAAGATTAGGAGCAGTCTTGATGCAAGGCGGCAAGGTGATTGGCTACGCTTCGCGTCAATTAAAGGATCATGAAAAGAATTGCCCTACACATGACCTTGAACTTGCTGCAGTAGTGTTTGCACTTAAAATTTGGCGACACTATCTCTATGGAGCCCAGTGTTAGATTTTTACTGATCACCAAAGCCTGAAGTATTTCTTCACGCAAAAGGAGCTCAAAATGTGACAAAGAAGATGGTTGGAGCTGGCGAAGGATTATGATGCTTTAAATAGAAAGTTTACCATATCACACCAGCTATCGATAAAAAAGCTTCCGAAACCATTGCAGTAAGAGATAAATTCTTTGAACTTGGAGCTGATATCTGGAAGATTGGCTGCACTCCAAGTGGAATCATCATTGTTTAAGGATATCAAGGAAGCTCAAAGACGAGATCCAAGAATGACAAGTTCTCAAGAAGAAATTTCCAAGGATGGAATGATCCTTTATCAAGGAAGAATTAATGTTCCGGCTGATGAGGAACTTAGAAGACAGATCATGTCAGAAGCCCATGAGACACCATATTCAATTCATCCCGGAGCTAGTAAGATGTATTATGACTTGAAATTACAGTTCTAGTGGAAAGGGATAAAGAATGATATAGCAAAATTCGTAAGCAGATGCATGACCTATCAGAGAATTAAAGCGAAACATAAACATCCAACAGGAAGATTGGAACCTTTGGAGATTCCTGAATGGAAATGGGAACACATTACGATGGATTATGTAATAGGACTCCCAAAAACCTGAGAAGGTTATGATGCCATCTGGGTTATTGTGGACAGACTGACCAAGACGGCACAGTTTATAGCTGTCAGGATAACTTTTTTGTTGGAAAAGTTTGCTCAGTTATACATAACTCATGTCGCCAAATTACATGGAGTACCAAAATCCATTGTATCAGATCGAGATGCACGATTCACTTTGAATTTCTGGAAGTGCGTGAAAGAAGCCATGGGTACTGAATTAAGACTCAGTACAGCATTTCATCCGCAAACAGATGTACAGTCAGAGCGAACCATTCAGACATTAAAGGACATGCTTCGAGCTTGTGTAATGGATTTTACAGGAAATTGGAACGAGAAGTTACCATTAATTGAATTCTCGTACAATAATAGTTACCCAGCTTCCATAGGAATGGCACCTTATGAGGCCCTTTATGGACGGAAGTGCAGATCACCGATATATACTGGTATGACCTACGAGAGAAACAACTACATAAGATGGATTTTATACGAGAAACTTTCGATGCCGTTGTAAGAATTCAGCATCAAATGAAAATTATGCAAAGTCGACAAAAGAGTTATGCAGATAAGAGGCGAAGATCCTTGGAGTTTAATGAAGGAGACTTCGTGTTTCTTAAGGTATCGCCTATGAAGGGGATTATGCGTTTCGATAAGAAGGGGAAACTGAGTCCAAGATATATCGGACCTTATGAAATTATCGAACACATTGGAAGGGTCACTTACAGATTAGCGTTACCTCCTGAATTGTCAGTAGTGCATAATGTATTTCATGTGTCGATGATGAGAAAGTATGTACCAGATCCGTCCCTTGTATTGAAGCATGAACCTATTCAGATCCACGAGGATTTGACATATAAAGAACAACCTATTCGAGTACTGGCTCGTGAAGAGAAAGTACTGAGGAATAAGACAATCCCACTAGTGAAGATTTTGTGAAAAAATCACAACATTGAAGAAGCTACGTGGGAACGAGAAGACAAGATGAAGAGTTTATACCCCCACTTGTTCTAATTTTTGAGGACAAAAATTTTATAAGGAGGGGTGAATGTGACAACCGGGAAATTCTGGCATTCTCGGAAGAAAATATACAAATGTATGTATATAACAATTTGTACTATTTAAAGAGTGAAATGAATGTATTTATATTGTTCAGAATGTATTAAAATATTCTAATAATACTGACGAGTAAGAATTCAGTGTTGATAAAGTTCACTGAATTGAAACGGGTGGAACGGTGCAAAAAATGGCATTGAAAACCTAACCGGTGCATTATGGTGTGCTAAAAGATGAAAAACTTCCAGGATTGATTTTGATCAAACGGAAGCAGTATAAATTGATTCGACTGCACAGGAGACCTCAGGAACCCGCCGGGACGATTTCAGGAAAATTTCGGCTCGAACCGACATCGGTCAAAAAGTAGCCGAATTAATATGAATAGTAAAGTCAAAGTCAGAATTTTTACTTTACTTTTATGACATCATAAAACCATTTATTAAATGATTTAAATTTGGTGGTTGGTGGCATTAATGGCCAAGATTAAAGATGCTTTTGATCTAAAGGCTTAGATTTGGCCAAAATTAACCAAATTTATTTTGGTGAAAATGTGGAAAGAAATGGCATGAAGATGTTGAAGTTTCATTGGTTGGAAGCCGAATTAATTGATTTCTTTGTTACTTAACTCGGCAAGATTGATACAAAGGCACCCGTAGCCTTTCCAAAGCCAAAACATAGAGAAAAATTTTTCTAAGTGATTCCATAGTGAAGCTGTGAGCAACCAAGGAGAACTAAGCCAAACATTCAAGTTTTCTTCACAAAAGTGCTAGCAAACTCTTCATTGAAGTCAAGGGAAGCAAGAAATCAAGGTAGCTATCTTTGATTTGTAATTTTCTTGGTTTTTCATTGAGAAATCTGTGGGTTAAATAGTGTGAAAGATGAGAAATTTTGTGGTTTGTTTTGGTTGATTTGGTGCTTGGGTTTTGTTAATGGTTTGATTAGAAGAAAAACCATGCATCTTGTTTCAAGAAAATCAAAGTTTTGGTTGGTTTTTCAATGGTAAAACCATGGGTTACCTTAGTGTTTGATGATGGATTCGTTGTTGTTTAAGTGTTGTAATGCTTTAAATCATGTTTTAGTTAAATGGAAAACATGATTTGCATGGTTAGAAAGCTTGGAAAAATTTTAGTATCTAATAACCCTAAAATGGCCGTGTGGTGTAATTAGTGTTTGGTAAACATTTTTACATGATTAACTTGATATTTGGATAGTTAAATTCATGCATTGAATTGTGGAAATGTTGGTTATGAGGTTGAAAGCATGAAAAAAAAATGTTATGCATGTTTTACCTAAAATGGTCGTGGGGTATGAATGGTTAAAAATCCTAAGAATTGTGTTGTAAAATGCATGGAAATTAGCTTGAAAATGTGCTAGGTGATAGCCTTTGAATAGCCTAAAATTTGGTTGAAAGATTGAAAATTTTTGGCTAGGTTTTGGATAGGAAAACCGTGGCTAAAACTAAGGGCAAAATTGAAAGAATTTTGTTGAATGTGGTTCAAAATATGAATTGGAAATTGTGTGAGTTTTTATGTAAAAGTTTGGGAAACTTTTACATAAAATAGGACTTTAGTATAGTACGTGGCAGGTACATATGGTTCGAGGCATACCTAACACCGGTAGCCTTAAATTTACGCCGAAATGCTGCCGAAATTTCGAAAACGGCATTTGGGGTAAAAAGGGAATTAAAAATAAAAGTTTAAGGTCAGGTCAGAAACCCAAGTCCCTAAAGGAAAATTGAATAAGGGAAACCTAAGGGGTGGTTCATGAATAGTAACCCATCCCCTTAAAAATGTAAAACGCGAGTGAAACTGAAAAACCGACCCCGAGGGGGGGGGGGCGTTTTTAGGAAACGAAGTAGAGGTCCAAGTTGGGTACGAAAAATCCGAGCCTCGGAGACCTAGATCGGGAAAGTCTAGATGAACGTTTTAAATGCTAGAAAAACGTCCATTTGAGGCTCCGAAACGATAGAAAATCACTAAAGCGATGTAAGGGTCGGAATAGTACTTCCCAAGGGTCGGGAAGATGAAAAATGGAAATAAAATAGAAATGAACCCAGTAATGAATAGAAAAGAGTCAAAAAAGTTCCTGAGAGACAAAAGTACAGTCTAGATCGAGAAAATCCCATCAGGGGCATAATTGTAATTTTTCCAAAATACAGGGGTAAAATCGTAATTTTTTAAAAGTTGAGAAAAATGGGGAAAATGATAAATAAAGCCTAAAAAGTTATAAATAGGATTTATTTAAGCTTTTTAATAAAAAATAAAAAGCTATAAATGGAAATGAAATTAACAGACAAGGTTTTGTCTGTAGGATCCCAAAATCGACCCACAAGAAGAGCAATTAAAGATCCAGGAAAGGAAAAGAGGAAGAAACAGATAAGGTAAGTTCAGACATTTACTTGTCTACAACATGTACCATTATTATTGCTAACTTTGATGTACTAATTATAAGTTAGGTACATATGTGCTACGGGCACTATTATAGAATAGAGAGAGACGCAATGTGCTACAGGCACTACTGAAATGGGACACATAATAAATTGTGCTTCGGGCACTAGAGCGAGGTTAATGAAACTCACTCACATGAAATCAAAATGTGAACCATTCCTAACCATTGGGTAATATGAAGTCACCAGGTTAGAACTTTAAAAAGTCGGTAATGAAACCACTTTTGGCGTACCAGCCTTCCGTACAGGGAGGTAAACTTTGCCTTCGGGCTATGATGATGAGATTAAGGCTGTGGAGGTCCGTACTAATATACCACTCCCAGTCATGTACAACTTTGCCTTCAGGGCTATGATGATGAGATTCGGGCTGTGGAGGTCAGCACTAATGTACCGCTCCCAGTCATGTGCACTAAAATGGTACTATTAACCTAAGCTTAAAACCAGAACATAATTAAAGATAATTACCTAAAACTAAAACTATGCTATAATTGAGCATAAGATAGTTTTGTGAGAGTACTAACACCGTGGTTGATGTACTGTTGATATACTGTGTTGTAGTCAAAGTTACTATTTATAGTGAATAGTAGTCAAAGTTACTATTTATGATAAATAGTATTATTCATAGAAATTCTATTTCTTGTATGTTTGAACTTACTGAGCCTGTAGCTCACCATTTTTGCTTATGTTGCAGGTAAGCAAACAGCTCATTAGCTTTGTATGGTTAGATGGCGGACGGGATAGCGAGTGTCAAATGGGATAGAAGGCCAAGGGATATGGCCCTGCCAGAGTCTTTGCCTTCGGGGCTATGATGATGAGATTAAGGCTGTGGAGGTCAGTACTAATGTACCGCTCCCAGTCATGTACAACTTTGCCTTCAGGGCTATGATGATGAGATTAAGGCTGTGGAGGTCAGCACTAATGTACCGCTCCTAATCATGTGCACTAAAATGGTACTGCCAACCTGAACTCAAAATCAGAACATAATGAAAGATAATTACCTAAAACTGAAACTATGCCATAATTGAGCATAAGACAGTTTCGTGAGAGTACTAACACCGTGGTTGATGTACTATTGATATACTGTGTTGTAGTCAAAGTGACTATTCATAGTGAATAGTAGTCAAAGTTACTATTTATGACGAATAGTATTATTCATAGAAATTCTATTTCTTGCATGTTTGAACTTACTGAGCCTGTAGCTCACCATTTTTGCTTATGTTGTAGGTAAGCAAACAGCTCATTAGCTTTGTATGGCTAGATGGCGGACGGGATAGCAAGTGTCAAATGGGATAGAAGGCCAAAGGATATGGTCCTGCCAGAGTCTTTCCGCTGAGCGATAATAGAGAAAGGAAAGAGGAACAGTTCTTTTGTAATAATATATATTTTGTGAAAGTACTGTATTATGTAAATTACTTTGTACTTGTAAACAAAGTGATTAGTAGATAATGTGTTACATGATGTTTTAAAAAAAAATCCTCCAAAAATGTCATGTTTTCCAAAAGAGATAGATTAGCTGGCGACCCATGAGAGTACAATCTATCGCAGTTAGCTATGAAGCTTAACTGTAATAGTATTGTATGATCTCTACGAAGGGCGGGCCGCCACAAAATCCCTTTCAAGTTTCCTCAAAATTTTTGCCCACAAAAGTAGGGAGAGAATCAAAATTCAACTAGGATTTTCAAACTTGAATTTAATCTCATCCTTATCCAATTAAAACCAAAAATCTCCCTTGAGATTTCCTCAATATTTTCGGCCATTTTAGGGAAGAGAGAATCCAAATTCAACTGGGATTGAAACTTGAATTTTTCCCTGCATCCTTATCCACAAAAACCGAAAATATCTTGGAGGATTTTCCTCAACAAAATTCAGCCACGTTTGTTAGAGTTAGGATTTAAAATTCAAGTAGGATTCAAACAAGATTTTCCTCTTCGTATTCCAACTCAAATTCGAATTCTATGTTAGGAAATGCCCTAAGCATTAGAGACATTTTGATGTATTTATTTTGAACTGGATAATAAAATTATATATAGAGGTTATTCATTACATTGCTATATGTCCTTGTTTTATTTACATGTTAAAGTAAATGTAAGCAAATATGGCTCCCTGACTGCTTGTGTTAAATTGTTAGAACGTTACATGCAATGGACTTTTGTATGCGAGAAGACAATGTTCTAAAGTTAGCGGTCTAAACTATGGTCTATAGTCTATGAGTTAGACCGAGCATCTAACTCATGTTAAGAGTATTATGTTGTCTAAAGCCTTGGAGGGGACGGTTTGTCATGACTGTCTGGAGTTGGACTCCTAAGTAGAGACATAGATATGTTGCTTGGTGGTGACATATTAGAACGGGACTAAAGCATGATTGATCTACGAAGTCCGCTTTGAGTGGACCAATCTGCTTTTGACATTCATTGTGTAGTAACCTTAATCATGAGTAAAAGGACAGCTTCATGTATAAGACTTGTGTACTTTGATGTTCCAATGGCTAAAGCGTCTCAGAGGTAGTAAGCTTATAGACAGGTTCATTAGGTGCATGACTTGTATACGATGAAGGGTTCGTTTACAGATATCAGAATCATAGTTCTAATAAGGAGTTAAGGGTATCCTCTTAAAGGCATTATACTGAATGTGAAAATGGACAAGGCCTTGGGTCGTCTGCTGGGCGGATGACTTCTTATTCACATATGGTGAATAATCGTTTTCTTTATTCGGTAGTATAATGGAACTTTAAGATAGCCTGATCAGTAGGATTAAATGGACTTTGGCCTAAGGCTGATCATGGATATCATATGATGGTTCTGTTAGGAAATGCCCTAAGCATTAGAGACATTTTGATGTATTTTTTTTGAACTGGATAATAAAATTATATATAGAGGTTATTCATTACATTGCTATCTGTCCTCATTTTTATTTACATGTTAAAGTAAATGTAAGCAAATATGGCTCACTGACTGCTTGTGTTAAAACTGTTAGAACGTTGCATGCAATTGACTTTTGTATGTGAGAAGATAATGTTCTAAAGCAAGCGATCTAAACTAAGGTCTGTAGTCTATAGGGTTAGACCGAGCATCTAACTCATGTTAAGACTATTATGTTGTCTAAAGCCTTGGAGGGGACAGTTTGTCTTGACTGTCTGGAGCATAGACTCCCAAGTAGAGACATAGATATGTTACTTGGTGGTGACATATTAGACCGGGACTAAAGCATGATTGATCTACGTAATCCGCTATGAGTGGATCAATCTGCTTTTGACGTTCATTGTGTAATAACCTTAATCCTGAGTAAATGAACTACTTCATGTATATGACTTGTGTACTTTGATGTTCTAATGGCTAAAGCGTCTCAGAGGTAGTAAGCTTATAGACCGGTTCGTTGGGTGCATGACTTGTATACGATGAAGGGTTCGTTTACAGATATCGGAATCATAGCTCTAAGGAGTTAAAGGTATCCTCTTAAAGGCATTATACTGAATGTGAAAATGGACAAGGCCTTGGGTCGTCTACTAGGCGGATGACTTCTTATTCACATATGGTGAATAATCATTTTCTTTATTCGGTAGTATAATGGAACTTTAAGATAGCCTGATCAGTAGGATTAAACGGACTTTGGCCTAAGGCTGATCATGGATATCATATGAGGGTTTTGCATACATGACAAGGTCATTGGACGATAGCTTGTCACAGGCTTACGTAATACGGTATATAATTGGGAGTTCAGTTTCAGGTTTATAGTGGTGTGACTCTGAAATTAGTGATCATATGATTGAGTTGTTCGGTAAAAGAATGATGATCATATGGATTTGCGGGAGCCCGCTTATATATCTCCAATCAGTCCCTCTACTAGCTCCACATAATTCCTTAACGTTTGGCAAATTGATTTGTGTATGCTATTGGCTAGTTTATTATGCATGGATGGTGATGACATAGGATTAGGATGATAGACAAGATTCTCTCTGGTTGGATTCATATTTTGTTTTGGATAATAGAGTATACAATTATTCGAACTCCAAATAAAGTTGCCATGATTTTATTTGAGATTGGATTGGAGTTGTAGAAAATTATCCATGAGAACAAGAATTTGAAACACAACTGTTTCGTGGATTTTGAAATTTGAATTTTGAATTTTGAAATTTGAAATTTGAAATTTGAATTCGAAATTTGAATTTGAAATTTGAATTTGAAATTCAAATTTGAAATTTGAATTTGAAATTCAAATTTGAAATTTGAATTTGAAATTTAAATTTGAAATTTGAAATTTGAATTTGAATTTGAATTTGAATTTGAAATTCGAATTTTGAATCACAATCCAAGTGGGATTCGAATTTGTTGTGATAAATCCACAAGGTTTGAAATTCTAATTTGAGTTGGATATGGAGAGGATAATCTTGTTAGAATCCTACTTGAATTTTTAATCCAAATCCTAACTAATAATGGATGAAATTTTGAGGATTATCCTCAATGGATTTTCGGTTTTTGTGGATAAGGTTCAAGGGAAAAATTCAAGTTTCAATCCCAGTTGAATTTGGATTCTCTCCTCCCAGAAAAGTGGCCGACATTTTGGAGAATATCTCCTAGGAAAATTCGGTTATTTTGGATAAGGACGAGATAAGATTCAAGCTTGAAAATCCTAGTAGATTTTTGATTCTCCCTTATCCTAAAAGTGGCCGAAATTTTTAGGAGATTTTCTCCTTAGATTTTTTGGATTTTTTGACTGAAAAAGGGAGATAAAATTCTAGTTAAAATCTTGTTTAGATTTGGATTGGATTTATCCTAAATGACCGAATTTTATTGTTGGGATTTTCCCATGAAAAATTCGGATTTTATGGTTGTGGATAAGGGAGAATATCTTTTCCTAGTCCAATTCGAATTCAGAGAATCATCTCATGTAGGTCTATAAATAGAGGTCCTGCCACTCCAGTTCTCTCAGACCACAGACTCTCAGGTGAGTAGGCTTATTGTTGCACAGTCCACCGTGACCATAAAGTTCTTTAGAGATCTGGGTGGTCGGAAGAAGACTAGCAGTGCTAGCACACCGATCGAGGTTCAGAGTGCCCACACACTCAGCCATTCGGGAATAGGAGAATAGTTGAGAAGGCTAGTTGGTTGAAGCCCTCTGGTCATTCTCCTCCTGCAAGATTAGCGTCCTTGAGGTATGAGTTTTAATTGTTGTTGGTTTATTGTATATGGCATCATGAGATATTTAACGGTCTAAAAATTTTTATTGTTCCGCTGCGCCACTCTGATACGTTTTTACCCATTTATTTTCCTACAATTGGTATTAGAGCCATCTCATGACTATGCCATGTACATAAATTAGACAATTACTTAGTCTTTTTATTTATGTATGGATTTGATATTTAGAGAGTGGCATTCTAGGGTTCCTTTATGTTGGTATCATGGATTATGTATAAAGTATGTGGTTATTTTAATTTTCTGAATTATTATAAGCATGCTTGTTTATGCCGGTTATGGTTCCTTAGAATTTAGAAAAATTGTATCTAGGAATTTTTTATGTAACCATGGGAGCAGTTTATTAACACTAATTTTTCCATGGATTTTATTTTTTGTCTCTTAGAATTATAATGGTTAGAATTTTGTACACCGGAAACAGTTTAGGAAATTTTATGTAATTATTCTTGGAGGAGATTGAAGATTGAAGACCATAATTTATTTTTCCCTAAAGTTAAATTTGATTTAAAGGTTGAAATTTTGATTGTGTGGAAAATTTCAATTTAATTGGGATTCAAATTAATTTTTGGAGATCCTAATAGGTAAATTGGAATATGACACGAAAATCGAGACACGACCACTCGGGATAGGCCGACGGGCCTTGGTGGGGCTGCAGCCCCTGTCCTCGAGCAGGATGGGGCTGCGTCGAGACACGACCACTCGGGATAGGCCGACGGGCCTTGGTGGGGCTGCAGCCCCTGTCATCGAGCAAGATGGGGCTGCGACAGCCCCTATGCAGGCCATAACAACCCACGACCGCAGGCTTGGCCTACAGTCGAGGGTGGTCGTGGCCTACCCAAGGCTGGCCGCAGCCTGGGCGTGCAGCCTGCTGGCTGCTGCGCCCAGCCTGGGCATGTAGCCTGGCGCTACAGGCTTGGCCTGCAGCCCGGCAAGGCTACACATGGGCGGCCGTGGGCTGCCAGCCCCCCAGGGGCTGGTGGCTGCCCACGGCGGCTGCCGCCTTCAGGGGCAGTGGTGCGACGGTTCAAAAATCGAAAAATTTTGATTTTCAAATTTGAGATTTAATTTTTAAATCATGTTTAAAAATATGTAATTGAAAATTTGAAATTTTTGAAATTACATATTATTACACATGATGTTTAAAATTTTAATTTGAAATTTTAATTTGAAATTTGAATTTGGAATTTGAATTTGAAATTTAAATTTTTGGTGATTTAAATTTTAAATGATTCTTGGGATGAGAAATAAATGGAGAGGCTACATAAAGATGGATACAAGAAGACGGAACAAAATTCAAGACTCAAAGAATGCTTTGGATGAAATTTTGTAATCTTTATTTTCTTTGGTCTAGGATGGAACCATGGCTTGGTTTTTTTGTCAATTATTTTTTCTGTGATATGTCATGGATGTATAAATATGTATTGATGGATGTTTTTTATGTATATTTGATAACATGTCATATAGGATAGGTGAGTGCCGCTCATACTATATTGATCATACATAATTTGTCAAAACTTGCATGTTTTTCAAAATATTGAGCGGGAGAGGGTTTCAAACAAAACCCACGGCCTCCATTGTTGATCCATATGTGAAAGCATGGTGACGCCTCGCGTCAGTTCTACCCTGACCACACCCCTCGGTAGGTGTTTACCGCCGCCGGTATACTAGATTGGATCTCCTATATGGAAAACGTGTTCGGGTACGATCCTATTCATGATCACCCCTCGGTGACTTGGTAGGACGTGGATCGGGCTACGTAAACAATGGTTATACACTCAAGACTCGTTTAGTTATTAACCTTCCCTAGAAGCTCTGTTAACTAAACTGGTGGTCGAATAAGCAGTTATTAATATATGTCTTAACCTTGGAGGATTTAAGGCAACATATATTAATTGGATGGGGTCCATGTTCCGGCTATTTGTTTCCATGACCACCCCTCCGTGGCTTAGGGCAATAGTTGCTGAGAATTACCATTGCAATACTACATGTTTTTTCAAGTTTCATGCAGGAACATACTTGTATGTTTTATTTGCTAAATCATCTGTATATTTGCTTGGGCTTTGTAATGTTGTCTAGTATAATTTTATTTCAGTTCAAAATGTCACCAACACCCCTTATTTCAATACTTACTGAGAATAAACTGAATGGCGATAATTATAAAAATTGGAAAAGAAATCTGTTGATAGTTCTCAGCTGCGAGAGACATAAGTTCGTACTGAACGAACCATGCCCACCAGGACCAAAACCTGACGCACCGATTGAGGAGGTCCCGGTTGCCTATACTCGTTGGAGAAAATCCAATGATATAGTTCGATGCTACATACTTGCTAGCATGACGAGTGCTTTACAAAAGCAGCATGAGACTTATCAAGTTGCTGGGGAGATCATGGAAAATCTGGAGGGCATGTTTGGAGGCCAAGAAAAATTGGCTCGACAGTCTGCTATCTCCAGTATTATGAACTCTAAGCAAAAGGCGGGTACTCCGGTGAAGGACCATATGATCACTCTAATGGGATTCTTCGCTAAGGCTGCCGAGAATGGTGCTGAGTTGGACTACAACAGCCAGATCGAGATGGTGTTCAAAACTCTGTCTAAAGATTTGGTGGGGTTTAAGGCCGTATACAATCTGGCGACAAGGGAGTTAGGACTAACCGAGCTCATGAAACAACTCCAAGCTTATGAGCGGATGATCAGGGATGGGGATGCGGTCCAACCTAAAGGTGAGGCCAATTTGGCGGAATCTTCCAAACCCTCACAGAAGAGGAATAGGCCAAATCAGAAGCAAGCAGCTTCTAGTTCTTCTAATCTTCTTGCCTCAGATGGGAAGAAGAAGAAGAAGAACAAGAAGCCCAGGGACCCTAAAAGTCCAAATGCTTTCGTTGTGGGAAGGTAGGTCACTTTGAAATACAACTGTTTTGTGGATTTTGAAATTTGAATTTTGAAGTTTGAAATTTGAATTTTGAAATTTGAAATTTGAAATTTGAATTTGAAATTTGAATTTGAAATTCAAATTTGAAATTTGAATTTGAAATTTAAATTTGAAATTCGAAATTTGAATTTGAAATTCGAATTTGAAATTTGAAATTCAAATTTTGAATCACAGTCCAAGTGGGATTTGAATTTGTTGTGGTAAATCCACAAGGAATGAAATTCGAATTTGAGTTGGATATGGAAAGGACAATCTTGTTAGAATCCTACTTGAATTTTGAATCCAAATCCTAACTAAAGTTGGACGAAAATTTTGAGGATTATCCTCAATGATTTTCAGATTTTTTATGGATTAGGTTCAACGAAAAATTCAAGTTTCAATCCCAGTTGAATTTGGATTCTCTCTTCCCTAGATAATGGCCGAATTTTGGAATGAATATCCTAGGAGATTTTCGGTTATTTTGGATAAGGATGAGATAAGATTCAAGCTTGAAAATCCTAATGGAATTTTGATTCTCCCTTATCCAAAAGTGGCCAAATTTTTTGTGGAGATTTTCTCCTTAGAATTTTTAGATTTTTTTTTTAAAAAAGGGAGATAAAATTCTATTTAAAATCTTGTTTAGATTTGGATTGGATTTATCCCATAATGGCCGAAATTTGTTGGGATTTTCCCTTGGATAATTTCGGATTTTATGGTTGTGGATAAGGGAGAATATCTTCTCCTAATCTAATTCGAATTCAAAGAATCACCTCGTGCAAGTCTATAAATAGAGGTCCTACCACTCCAGTTCTCTCAGACCACAGACTCTTAGGTGAGCAGGCTTATTGTTGCACAGCCCACCATGACAATAAGTTCTTTAGAGATCAGGGTGGTCGGAAGAAGACTAGTAGTGTTAGCATGCCGATCGAGGTTCAGAGTGCCCACACACTCAGCCATTCGGGAATTGGAGAATAGTAGAAAGGGCTAGTTGGTTGAAGCCCTCCGGTCATTCTACTCCTGAAAGATTGGCGTCCTTGAGGTATAAGTTTTAATTGTTGTTGGTTTATTATATACGGCATCATGAGATATTTAACGATCTAAAATTTTTTTATTATTCCGCTGCGCCACTCTGATATATTTTTACCGATTTATTTTCCTACAATTGGTATCAGAGCCATCTCATGACTATACCATGTGCATAAATTAGACAATTACTTAGTCTTTTTATTTATGTATGGATTTGATATTTAGAGAGTGGCATTCTAGGGTTCCTTTATGTTGTTATCATGGATTATGTATAAAGTATGTGGTTATTTTAATTTTCTGAATTATTATAACCATGCTTGTTTATGCCAGTTATGGTTCCTTAGAATTTAGAAAAAATTGTATCTAGGAATTTTTTTTTATATAACCATGGGAGCAGTTTTTTAGCACTGTAATTTTCCCATGGATTTTAATTTTTGTCTCTTAGAATTATTATGGTTAGAATTTTTGTACATCGGAAGTGGTTTAGGAAATTTTTTGTAATTATTCTTGGAGGAGATTGAATATTGAAGACCGTAATTTATTTTTCCCAAAAGTTAAATTTAATTTAAAGGTTGAAATTTTGATTGTGTGGAAAGTTTCAATTTAATTGGGATTCAAATTAATTTTTGGAGATCCTAATAAGTAAATTGGAATATGGCATGAAAATCAAGACATAACCCCTCGGGATAGGGCGACGGGCCTTGGTGGGGCTGTAGCCCTTGCCCTCGGGCAGGATGGGCTACGACAGCCCCTGTGCAGGCCATAACCACCCACGGCCGCAGGCTTGGCTTGTAGCCGAGGGTGGCTGTGGCCTCCCCAAGGCTAGCCGCAGCCTGGGCGTGCAGCTTGTGGTTGCAGGCACTGGCAATGCTGCACATGGGGGCGGCCGTGGGCTGCCAGCCCCCCTGGGGTTGTGGGCTACCCACGGCGACTGCCGCCTCTGGGGGCGGTAGTGCGACGATTCAAAAATCAAAAAATTTTGATTTTTAAATTTGAGATTTAATTTTGAATCATGTTTAAAAATATGTAATTGAAAATTTGAAATTACACATTATTATACATTATGTTTAAAATTGTTTAAAATTTGAATTTGAAATTTAAATTTGAAATTCGAATTTAGAATTTGAATTTGAAATTTAAATTTTGGAGATTTAAATTTTAAATAATTTTTGAGATGAGAAATAAATGGAGAGGCTACATAATGATGGATACAAGAAGACGGAACAAAATTCAAGACCCAAAGAATGCTTTGGATGAAATTTTGTAATTTTTATTTTCTTTGTTCTAGGATGGAACCATGGCTTGGTTATTCTGTCAATTATTTTTTCTGTGATATGTCATGGATGTATAAATATGTATTGATGGATGTTTTATATGCATATTTGGTAACATGTCATATAAGATAGTTGAATGCCGCTTATACTATATTGATCATACATAATTTGTCAAACCTTGCATGTTTTTCAAAATATTGAGTGGGAAAGGGTTTCAAACAAAACCCACGGCCTCCATTGTTGATCCATATGTGAAAGCATGGTAACGCCTCGCGTCAGTTCTGCCCTGACCACACCCCTCGGTAGGTGTTTACCGCCGTCGGTATACTAAATTGGATCTCCTATGTGGAAAACGTGTTCGGGTACGATCCTATTCATGACCACCCCTCGGTGGCTTGGTAAGACGTGGATCGGGCTACGTAAACAATGGTTATACACTCAAGACTTGTTTAGTTATTAACCTTCCCTAGAAGCTCTGTTAACTAAACTGGTGGCCAAATAAGCGGTTATTAATATATGTCTTAACCTTGGAGGATTTAAGACAACATATATTAATTGGACGGGGTCCATGTTCTGGCTATTTGTTTTCATGACCACCCCTCGGTGGCTTGGGGCAATAGGTGCTGAGAATTACCGTTGCAATGCTACATGTTTTTCAAGTTTCATGTAGGAACATACTTGTATGTTTTATTTGCTAAATTATCTGTATATTTGCTTGGGCTTTGTAATGATGTCTAGTATAATTTTATTTCAGTTCAAAATGTCACCGACACCCCTCATTTTAATACTTACTGAGAATAAACTGAATGGCGATAATTATAAGGATTGGAAAAGAAATCTGTTGATAGTTTTCAGCTGCGAGAGACACAAGTTCATACTGGATGAACCATGCCTACCAGGGCCAAAACCTGACACATCGCTTGAGGAGGTCCCGGTTGCCTATACTCGTTCGAGAGAATCCAATGATATAGCTCGATGCTACATGCTTGCTAGCATGATGAGCGCTTTACAAAAGCAACACGAGACTTATCAGGCTGCTAGGGAGATCATGGACAATCTGGAGGACATGTTCAGAGGCCAAGAAAAATTGGCTCGACAGTCCGCTATCACCAGCATTATGAACTCTAAGCAAAAGGCAGGTACTCCAGTGAAGGACCATATGATCACTCTAATGGGATTCTTCACTAAGGCTGCCGAAAACGGTACTGAGTTGGACTACAACACCCAGACCGAGATGGTGTTCAAAACACTGTCTAAAGATTTTGTGGAGTTTAAGGCCGCATACAATCTGGTGACAAGGGAGTTAGGACTAACCGAGGTCATGAAGCAACTCCAAGCTTATGAGCGGATGATCAGGGATGGGGATGCAGTCCAACCCAAAGGAGAGGCCAATTTGGCGGAATCTTCTAAACCCTCATGGAAGAGGAAGAGGCCAAATCAGAAGCAAGCGGCTTCTAGTTCTTCTAATCCTCCGGTCTCGGATGGGAAGAAGAAGAAGAAAAACAAGAAGCCCAGGGACCCTAAAAAGTCCAAATGCTTTCGTTGTGGGAAGGCAGGTTACTTTAAGAAGGCTTGACGAGAATTCCTAGTCTCCAAGGGCAAGGAAGGTAAGGAACTTCATTACTTGAAAGCGTGTTTGGTGGAAGAATCGAAAGACACTTGGGTCATTGATTCGGGCGCCACTAATCATGTTTATGTTTCTATGCAGGGGTTCGTGAAAACGAGAAGTCTACATGATAGGAGCCTCTCGTTTCGAACTGGAGACAGCAGCTTGGTGGTGGCTGAGGCAGTGGGAGATATTTACCTTTACTTTGATTAATTTAGGTTTATTTTATTGAAAAACTGTTTTTATGGTCCTAATTTTAGGAGGAACCTTATATCGGTAGCTTGTTTAATAAAGGATTCTTATTCAGTTTCTTTTAGTAAAAGAGTTGATATTCATAGAAATAAGTCTTTTATCTGTTCTGGCTGGATGGATGGAAACCTATATTTGATCAAACCAAAGATGTACTCACTGCTTGACACCGAATTAATAGATAACTCTAAAAGGTTGAAAGTTTCTCACTCTAATAAGGCGTATCTTTGGCATTTAAGACTTGGTCATATTAATTAGTATAGGATTCAAAGATTGGTGAAAGACGGTCCTCTGGAATCTCTGCAAGAGGTACGTCTTCCTCAATGTGAGTCTTGTCTAGAGGGTAAAATGACTAAGAGGTCTTTTGGAGCTAAGGATACAAGGGCTCAGGAGCTCTTAGAAATTGTGCACACTGACGTATGTGGCCCCATGAATGTCACAGCATGAGGAGGGTTCGAGTATTAAGTCTCTTTTATAGATGACTACTCAAGGTATGGATATGTGTATCTGATACACCGCAAGAGTGAAACCTTTGACAAGTTCAAAGAGTATCGTGTGGTAGTGGAAAAGCAATTGGATAAATCCATAAAGACACTTCGATCTGATCGAGGTGGCGAATACCTCTCCGATGAATTTCTAGGACATCTTGTAGAGAACGGGATATTATCCCAATTGACTGCACCTGGTACTCCACAACAGAATGGTGTAGCCGAAAGAAGAAACGGGACCTTGTTGGATATGGTACGGTCCATGATGAGTTATTCAACGCTGCCATTATCATTTTGGGGATATGCTTTACAAACGGCATTCTATATTCTGAACCAGGTTCCAAGCAAGTCAAGTCCCAGAACTCCGTATGAATTATGGCATGGCAGGAAGCCCTCCCTTGGACATATGGGAATATGGGGCTGCCCGGCACATGTACTGGATGGAGATGCGAAAATGTTGGAACCAAGATTAGAATTGTGCATGTTTGTAGGGTATCCAAAGGGAACTAAAGGAGGTCTGTTCGATAACCCGAAGGAACAAAAAGTCATTGTCTAAACCCATGCGACATTCTTGGAGAAAAGTCACATGAATGACTTTAAGCCTCAAAGCAAAGTAGTGCTAGAGGAGTTATCAGGTGAAAGAACTGCTCCACAGATTTCGGTCTTGGACGAAAGTCTGAGTTCCAATGAAAGACCTGTAGACGATCAACAATTTAGGGTGCCTCATCGTAGTGGGAGGGTTTCGAAGAAACCTAGTGCATGTTTGGTTTTGTTTTCGAAACTGATTTCACGATTCTCTTAGAAATCGATTTCAAAATCGGTGTGAAATTGTGTTTGGTTTGTATTGTTTTTGAAAACAGATTTCAAAACGAATTCAAAATCTCCTTTGCTCCCAACGTAAAATTGAAAACGACTAAAAGTCGTTTTCTCTGATTTCATTTTTTCCATTTCTCCCGTTTCTCTGATTTAATTATTATGGTTAATTAATATTTAATTGATATAGCAATTACTTAAATATTATGGTTTTTAATTTTTAATTCATTTTTCAATTAAAAAATTGTATTAATTTTTAATTTCTGGTATTCATAATAAATTTTTTTTAAATCAAACATAAATATGTTTTTATAGAATACTTATAAAATGACTGATTTTCAAAAATATAACCAAACACAGTTTCACTTTTTTGTTTCTCAAAACATACACTCAGAAAATAAAACCAAACACAATTTCAGAAACGTTCTTAAAATTGTTTTCAAAACGATCTCAAATTCAGAGAATTTGAAAACATAACAGATTTCAAAAACAATACCAAACGCTACCCTAATTTCTTCATGTATGATACTGAGGTATACCAGGCCGAGGCTCATGAGCATGAGGATGATCCAGTCACCTATGATGAATCTATAAATGATGTTGATTCTAAATCTTGGAAACAGGCTATGAACAATGAAATGGATTCTGTGAAATCCAACTCTGTTTGGGAACTTGTAGATTTGCCGGATGGGATAAAACCCGTTGGATGCAAATGGGTCTACAAAAGAAAGAAGGATGCAGAAAGGAGAGTAGAAACTTTCAAAGCTAGACTGGCTGCAAAGGGGTACACGCAAAAGGTTGGAATCGATTACGATAAAATCTTTTGGCCTGTTGCTATGCTGAAGTCTATCCGTATTCTTCTGTCTATTGCTGTGGCTCTCGATTATGAGATCTGGCAAATGGATGTCAAGATGGCATTCTTGAATGGCCATCTTGAAGAGTGTATCTATATGATACAGCCCGAAGGGTTCGTAGCGAAAGGCTAAGAAAGGAAAGTCTGTAAGTTGTTTAGATCCATTTATGGATTAAAGTAAGCATCTCGCTCATGGAACCAGAGGTTTGATCAAGTGATTAAGACATTTGGTTTTGAGTAGAATGTTGATGAACCTTGTGTTTATAAACATATTAAGGATGGAAAAGTGGTCTTTCTGATACTCTATGTCGATGATATACTATTCATTGGGAATGATGTAGGGAACTTATCATCGGTCAAGTTTTGGTTACACCAACAGTTTGACATGAAGGACTTGGGAGAAGCTAATTATGTTCTAGGCATTCGTCTCTTCAGAGATCGAAAGAACAAAATGATAGCGTTATCCCAAGCTTCATACATAGATAAAATAATTGACAAATATGCAATGCAAGAGGTAAAGAAAGGTTCACAACCTTCTATTACCGGTCTAACTCTTTCATTGGATGACTGTCCCAAGACATCGGAAGAAAGAGAGCGTATAAGTAAGGTCCCCTATGCATCCGCTGTGGGTAGCCTTATGTACGCTATGCTTTGCACTGCCCAGATATATGTTTTGCAGTAGGTATGGTGAGTTGATATCAAGCAAATCCTGGAACCAAGCACTGGCAAGCAGTAAAGCATATACTCAAGTATCTTAAAAGAACGAGAGATTTTATGCTGGTGTATTCTGAAGGGGACCTAACACCTATAGGATACACGGACTCAGACTTCCAGACTTGTAAGGATTCGAGGAAATCGACATCTGGATTAGTGTTTTTGCTTGGAGGAGGCGCCATTGTGTGGAGGAGTGTGAAGCAAGGCTGCACAACTGACTCTACTATGGAAGCTGAGTATGTGGCTGCGGATGAGGCATCTAAAGAAGCGGTTTGGCTCCACAAGTTCTTTAGAGACCTTGAGGTCATTCCGGGTGTTGACAGGCCTATCACACTTTACTGTGATAACACTGGGGCTATTGCCAACACAAGAGAATCTTGGCACCACAAGAAGACCAAGCACATAGATCGGAGATATCATATTATTAGAGGGCACGTAGAGACAGGACAAGTGGATGTATGTAAGATCGCATTCGAGGACAACATTGCTGATCCCTTTACTAAGACTTTGGTAGCTAGAAGTTTTGAGAGGCACGTAGAGGTAATGGGGATGCGTAACATGGCACATCTGCTGGCTTAGGGCAAGTGGGAGATTGTTAGGAAATGCCCTAAGTATTAGAGACATTTTGATGTATTTATTTTGAACTGGATAATAAAATTATATATAGAGGTTATTCATTACATTGCTATATATCCTCGTTTTATTTATATGTTAAAGTAAATGTAAGCAAATATGGCTCCCTAACTGCTATGTTAAACTGTTGGAACGTTGCATGTAATAGACTTTTGTATGTGAGAAGACAATGTTCTAAAGTTAGCAGTCTAAACTATGGTCTGTAGTCTATGGGGTTAGACCAAGCATCTAACTCATGTTAAGACTATTATGTTGTCTAAAGCCTTGGAGGGGATAGTGTGTCTTGACTGTCTGGAGCTGGACTCCCAAGTAGAGACATAGATATGTTGCTTGGTGGTGACATATTAGACCGGGACTAAAGCGTGATTGATCTACGAAGTCCACTTTGAGTGGATCGATCTGCTTTTGACGTTCATTGTGCAGTAACCTTAATCCTGAGTTAAAGGATAGCTTCATGTATATGACTTGTGTACTTTGATGTTCCAATGGCTAAAGCTTCTTAGAGGTAGTAAGCTTATAGATCGGCTCGTTGGGTGCATGACTTGTATACGATGAAGGGTTCGCTTACAGATATCAAAATCATAGCTCTAATGAGGAGTTAAGGGTATCCTCTTAAAGGCATTATACTGAATGTGAAAATAGACAAGGCCTTGGGTCGTCTGCTGGGCGGATGACTTCTTATTCACATATGGCGAATAATCATTTTCTTTATTCGGTAGTATAATGGAACTTTAAGATAGCCAGATCAGTAGGATTAAACGGACTTTGGCCTAAGGCTGATCATGGATATCATATGAGGGTTCTGCATATATGACAAGGTCATTGGATGATAGCTTGTCACAGGCTTATGTAATATGGTATATAATTGGGAGTTCAGTTTCAGGTTTATAGTAGTGTGACTCTGAAATTAGTGATCATATGATTGAGTTGTTCGGTAAAGAATGATGATCATATGGATTTGCGGGAGCCCGATTATATATGTCCAATCAGTCCCTCTACTAGCTCTACATAATTCCTTAACGTTTGGTAAATTGATTTGTGTATGCTCTTGACTAGTTTATTATGCATGGATGGTGTCGACATAGGATTAGGATGGTAGACAAGATTCTCTCCGATTGGATTCAGTTTATTTTGGATAATAGAGTAGACAATTATTTGAACTCGAAATAAAGTTGCCATGATTTTATTTGAGATTGGATTGGAGTTGTAGAAAATTATCCTTGAGAACAAGAGTTTGAAATACAACTGTTTTGTGGATTTTGAAATTTGAATTTGAAATTTGAATTTGAAATTTGAATTTGAATTTCGAATTTGAAATTTGAATTTGAAATTTAAATTTGAAATTTGAAATTCAAATTTTGAATCATAGTCCAAGTGGGATTCGAATTTGTTGTGGTAAATCCACAAGGAATGAAATTCGAATTTGAGTTGGATATGGAAAGGACAATCTTGTTAGAATCCTACTTGAATTTTGAATCCAAATCCTAACTAAAGTTGGACGAAAATCTTGATATGGAAATGATTTTCGAATTTTTTGTGGATAAGGTTCAAGGAAAAATTCAAGTTTCAATCCCAGTTGAATTTGAATTCTCTCCTCCCCAGATAATGGCTGAATTTTGGAGTGAATCTCCTAGGAGATTTTCGGTTATTTTGGATAAGGATGAGATAATATTCAAGCTTGAAAATCCTAGTGGAATTTTGATTCTCCCTTATCCAAAAGTGGCCGAATTTTTTGTGGAGATTTTCTCCTTATAATTTTCTGATTTTTTGGTTGAAAAAGGGAGATAAAATTCTAGTTAAAATCTTGTTTAGATTTGGATTGGATTTATCCCATAACGGCGGAAATTTGTTGGGATTTTCCCTCGGAGAATTTCGGATTTTATGGTTGTGGATAAGGGAGAATATCTTCTCCTAATCCAATTCGAATTTATAGAATCACCTCATGCAAGTCTATAAATAGAGGTCCTGCCACTCCAGTTCTCTCAGACCACAGACTCTCAGGTGAGCAGGCTTATTATTGCACAGCCCACGGTGACAATAAGTACTTTAGAGATCTGGGTGGTCGAAAGAAGACTAGCAGTGCTAGCATACCGATCGAGGTTCAGAATGCCCACACACTCAGCCATTCGGGAATTAGAGAATAGTAGAGAAGGCTAGTTGGTTGAAGCCCTTCGGTCATTCTCCTCCTGCAAGATTGGCATCCTTGAGGTATGAGTTTTAATTGTTGTTGGTTTATTGTATATGGCATCATGAGATATTTAACGATTTAAAATTTTTTTATTATTCCGCTATGCTATTCTGATACGTTTTTACCAATTTATTTTCCTACATTCTAGCCTTGTGGAATTATCCACAAAGAATTCGAATTCCACTTGGACTGTGATTCAAAAATTGAATTTCAAATTTTAAAATTCAAATTTCAGATTCGAATTTCAAATTTAAATTTCAAATTCAAATTTCAGATTCGAATTTCAAATTTCAATTTCAATTTCAAATTTCAATTCGAATTTCAAATTTAAATTTCAAATTCAAATTTCAAATTCAAAATTCAAATTTCAAAATTCAAATTTCAAAATCCACAATCAGTTGTAGTTCAAATTTTTATTCTCATGGATATTTTTCTACAACTCCAATCCAATCTCAAATAAAATCATGGCAACTTTATTTGGAGTTCAAATAATTGTGTATTCTATTATCCTTAACAAAATTTGAATTCAACCAGAGAGAATCTTATCCACCATCCTAATCCTATGTCAACACCATCCATGCATAATCAACTAGCCAATAGCATACTCAAATCAATTTGCCAATCGCTAAGGAATTATGTGGAACTAGTAGAGAGACCAATTGGACATATATAATCGGGCTCCCGTGAATCCATATGATCATCATTCTTTACCAAACAACTCAATCACATGATCACTAATTTCAGAGTCACACCACTATAAACCTGAAACTGAACTCCTAATTATATACCATATTACGTAAGCCTGTGACAAGCTATTGTCCAATGACCTTGTCATGTATACAGAACCCTCATATGATATCCATGGTCAGCCTTAGGTCAAAGTCTGTTTAATCCTACTGATCAAGCTATCTTAAAGTTCCATTATACCACCGAATGAGAAATTGATTATTTACCATATGTGAATAAGAAGTCATCCACCTAGCAGACTACCCAATGCCTTATCCATTTTCACATCCAGTATAATGCCTTTAAGAGGATACCCTTAACTCCTTATTCGAGCTATGATTCCAATATCTGTAAACAAACCCTTCATCGTATACAAGTTGTGCACCCAACGAATCGGTCTATAAGCTTACTACCTCTGAGACGTTTTAGCCATTGGAGCATCAAAGTACACAAGTCATATACTCGAAGTAGTTCATTCACTTAGGATTAAGGTTACTACATAATGAACGTCAAAAGCAGATTGATCCACTCATAGCGGACTACGTAGATCAATCACGCTTTAGTCTTGGTCTAATATGTCATCACCAAGCAATATATTTATGTCTCTACTTGGCAGTTTATGCTCCAAACAGTCAAGGCGAACTGTCCCCACCATGGCTTTGGACAACATAATAGTCTTAACATGAGTTAGATGCTCGATCTAACCCCATAGACTACAGACCTTAGTTTAGACCGCTTACTTTAGTACATTGTCTTCTGGCATACAAAAAGTCCATTGCATGCAAAGTTCTAACAGTTTTAACACAAGTAGTGAGGGAGCCATATTTGCTTATATTTACTTTAACATGTAAATAGAACGAGGACACACAGCAATGTAATGAATATCCTCTACATATATAATTTTAATATCTAGTTCAAAATAAATACATCAAAATGTCTCTAATGCTTAGGGCATTTCCTAATGTGTTTATATGATTTTAAGTATATACTATGTTTTAAACATGTTTTACAGTTAACATGTTGTATTTACTGAGCGTAAAGCTCACGGAGTGTGTTCATGCTATAGGTAAACCTCCTATGGCTTCAACCCCACTGGGTGATGGCGGCGGCGGAGGCGGATGTGAGGCGAAGGTATGAATACATCATGAGTAATCTTCCACACAGTTTGAGTAAATAGTATTTTGAGTGGTAAAAGTTAAACAGTATTTTTGGAACAGCAAACAGTATATGTATAAATAGTACATTTAAATAGTATCTAGTGAATAGTGATCAATTAAACAAGTTTACAAGTATATATGTATGTATAAATGAACCCCAATGTTTAAGACAACATATTTTAAAAGTATACATATGTGAATAGTAAATACGTACGTCTTTAAAAAAAATCCCCTAAAACTTACGGTATAGATTTTAAGTAAGTATTAATGGCTTGCAAGAAAGTATAAGTTTTAGTTAAAATAATAGCAGTTTTAAGTGACGGTTTGGGCCACTAAGGGCTTGGGACATCACAGGCTACGATGACTTATGGCTCGTACATCCCTATCCACTCATTGTCAGTGAAGTGATCAGGGATCTCCTCCTCTTCATCATCAGGTTGGGCATCGGGGAGAGCCTCGTCATTGTCTTCTTCCTTATGGTGCTCGAGAAACTGAAGGGCTGGCTCGGGGTCCTCCATGGGTTCCCCATCACCGTCAAGTACTGCTGGCTACTGTGTGGCCACGAACTCTTCATCGTTGGCCGGTTGGGGTGCTACATCCACCGGGTCACCCCCCACGTTTGTTATCGCTGCAAAGCCTTTGCCAAGTACAGGGTTGAATGCCACTTTCTCGACGTGTACTATGTCTCAGGTAAGGCGCCTCAGATCCTCATATGGTAGAGGGTAGGGAACAAGGTCTCTCACATACCATGGTGCCCTATCCATAGCAGGTCAGCCATCTCTGCAAAAGGTCTATCCTGAGGGATATGAGGTAACATGGCATCCAGAAACCTCTGACAGTAGTACACCGTGGTCTCTCCCTCATAGATGTCCCAAATGTCTAAGAGGGCCTGATATCGCCTTTCATGAATATCACCCTATATATCTCCGTCTCAAGCTGGTGCAACATTATCATGTAGGTCGCGGTAGAATTCGACCCACTGCACTGGATGCCCGATCTTGCGCCGTTCATTCCATTAGGTTAGTACTGGTCCTTCCAGCCTACTGCTGGCCAAAATCACCTGTAGATGTGGTGGAATATGGCATGCTTCAAAAATGACCTCCAAGTGGTGAATCCAGTAAGGAAGCTAGCTTAAGCGACGACCATCGTATATGTTCGGTCACATGATCACGAAAGCTAGACTCGCCTGTCGATCTTCTTACACTTGGTGGAGGTCTCGTGGTGCGGCCATTATCTCCTATTATAAATTAATCGTCAACTTATATACTAAACATTGAAAAAAAAAAAAAAGCTAACTTACTTGGACAGATGAGGCAGGTGTACAGTGATGTGAGGTAGGGTGGCAAGAAACCACTCTGATACCAACTGTGATGTCCCTTGCCCTTAGTAGCCCGAACTGTCACTAAAAACTACTACTTGTACTTTATCTTTAAACTGATACTTATACTTTCTTGCAAACCATAAACACTTACTTACTTATCATAATTTATAGCGATTTTTTTATATGCGTACGTATTTACTATTCACATACATATATTATTAAAATATGGAATCTGAAAACATAGGGATTTCAATTATACATACATATTTGTACTGACTATTTAATTAAACAGTATTCCAAATATACTATTGAACTATTACTATTCAAAATATACTATTCACATATATAATGTATACTGTTTCAAAGTATACTGTGTAGGAAAATAAACCGGTAAAAACGTATCAGAGTGGCGCAACGGAACAATAAAAATTTTAGATCGTTAAATATCTCATGATGCCATATACAATAAATCAACAACAATTAAAACTCATACCTCAAGGACACCAATATGCAGGAGGAGAATGACCGGAGGCTTCAACCAACTAGCCTTCTCTACTATTCTCCAATTCCCGAATGGCTGAGTGTGTGGGCACTCTGAACCTCGATCGGTATGCTAGCACTGCTAGTCTTCTTCCGACCACCCAGATCTCTAAAGAACTCTATTGTCATGATGAGCTGTGCAACAATAAGCCTGCTCACCTGAGAGTCTGTGGTCTGAGAGAACTGGAGTGGCAGGACCTCTATTTATAGACCTGCATGAGGTGAATCTCTGAATTTGAATTGGATTAGGAAAAGATATTTTCCCTTATCCAAAACCAAAAAATCCAAATTTTCCAAGGGAGAATCTCCACAATTAAATTCGGTTTTCTAGGATAAATCCAATCCAAATCTAAACAAGATTTTAACTAGAATTTTATCTCCCTTTTTCAACCAAAAAATCCGAAATCTTTAGGAGAAAATCTTCTCCAAATTTTCGGCCACTTTTAGGATAAGGAAGAATCAAAATTCCACTAGGATTTTTCAAGCTAAATCTCATCTCAACCTTATTCAAAAATAACCGAATTTCCTAGGATTAAGGCTCCAAAATTTCGGCCACTTTTAGGGAAGGAGAGAATCCAAATTCAACTAGGATTGAAACTTGAATTTTCCCTTGAATCTTATCCACAAAAACCGAATTTTCCATTGAGGATTATCCTCAAAAAATTCACCCACTTTTGTTGGGATTTGGATTCAAAATTCAAGTAGGATTCTAACAAGATTATCCTCTCCAAATCCAACTCAAATTCGAATTTCAAACCTTGTGGATTTTCCACAACAAATTCGAATCCTACTTGGACTGTGATTCAAAATTTGAATTTCAAATTTCAAATTCAAATTTCAAATTTCAAATTTCAAATTTCAAATTTCAAATTTAAATTTCAAATTCAAATTTCAAATTCGAATTTCAAATTCAAATTTCAAATTCAAATTTCAAATTCAAATTTCAAATTTCAAATTTCAAAATTCAAAATTCAAATTTCAAAATTCAAATTTCAAATTCCACAAAACGGTTGTGTTTCATAATCTTGTTCTCATGGATAATTTTCTACAACTCCAATCCAATCTCAAATAAAATCATGGCAACTTTATTTGGAGTTCGAATAATTGTGTACTCTATTATCCAAAACAAAATCTGAATCCAACCGGAGAGAATCTTGTCTACCATCCTAATCCTGTGTCATCACCATCCATGCATAATAAACTAGCCAATAGCATACACAAATCAATTTGCCAAACGTTAAGGAATTATGTGGAGCTAGTAAAGGGACTGATTGGACATATATAATCGGGCTCCCGTGATTCCATATGATCATCATTCTGTACCGAACAACTCAATCATATGATCACTAATTTCAGGGTCACACCATTATAAAGCTGAAACTGAACTCCCAATTATATACTGTATTACGTAAGCCTGTGACGAGCTACCATCCAATGACCTTGTCATATATGCAAAACCCTCATATGATATCCCTGATCAGCCTTAGGTCAAAGTCCGTTTAATCCTACTGATCAGGCTATCTTAAAGTTCCATTATACTACCGAATCAAGAAAATGATTATTCACCATATATGAATAAGAAGTCATCCGCCCAGCAGACGACCCAAGGCCTTGTCCATTTTCACATTCAGTATAATGCCTTTAAGAGGATACCTTTAACTCCTCAGAGCTATGATTCCGATATCTGCAAACAAACCCTTCATCGTATACAAGTCATGCACCCAACGAACCGGTCTATAAGCTTACTACCTCTGAGACGCTTTAGCCATTGGAACATCAAAGTACACAAGTCATATACATGAAGTAGTTCATTTACTCAGGATTAAGGTTATTGCACAATGAACGTCAAAAGCAGATTGATCCACTCATAGCGGACTACGTAGATCAATCACGCTTTAGTCCCGGTCTAATATGTCACCACCGAGCAACATATCCATGTCTCTACTTGGGAGTCCAGCTCCAGACAGTCAAGACAAACCGTCCCCTCTAAGGCTTTAGACAACATAATAGTCTTAACATGAGTTAGATGCTCGGTCTAACCCCATAGACTACAGACCATAATTTAGACTGCTAACTTTAGAACATTGTCTTCTCGCATACAAAAGTCCATTGCATGCAACGTTCTAACAGTTTTAACACAAGCAGTCAGTGATCCATATTTGCTTACATTTACTTTAACATGTAAATAAGACGAGGACAGATAGCAATGTAATGAATAACCTCTATGTATAATTTTATTAACCAGTTCAAAATGAATACATCAAAATATCTCTAATACTTAGGGCATTTCCTAACATACTGTTACTCAAAAACTATGCGGAAGAATACTCGCAGTGTGTCCACAACCTAGCTTCACATCTGCTTCTGCCACCATCGTCACCTATAGATGATTAAGCCATAGGACGCTTACCTATAGTATGAACACACTTCGTGAACTTTATACCCAGTAAGTACAACATGTTAACCGCAAAACATGTTTAAAACATCGTACATACTTAAAACCATATAAGCATGTCAGGTATGAACATATACCACATACCACATACCAAATCATCAACATATATCACATACAATATCATCACACATCATGCCATAGATTACAAAACTTTATATGCATAGCAGAGTCATCATATACTGAATGCATCTTATTGGATCGAGAATTATAGTGAACTATATCATGAATAATGTATGGTCCAGTTATGTTCAATCATACTTTAATGCTCTTTTTCTTTCTCTTGTATACTTAAGGCCCATGTGTCAGTACCGTGTGCGCGTAAACCATCGGTAACACCTGTGGCCAAAAAGCCGAAGAGCCATCAATAGATGCTAAACTTTGTTTTAACTTACTTTAACTTGAAAACCTCTTCAACTGAAAAGGTCGGTACGACACGCTTAATAAATTCTGTCTTATTTATTTGTTCTAGCCATATGCTTCTCGAAGCTATCCCTAATCCTACACAGTAGGGATATATGGCATATAACTTGTTCTTTCATCAAGCTACTTGATTGTGAAATTATGTGTTCTTATACATGCCGTGCATCAACGTGTGCATGGCATAAATACTTAACATATTGTAAAAATATCATTTTAAATTAATTTCATTCATACCTTAGGCAGAGTTGTACTTACCTAGTTTGCACGTAAACTCGTACTCTCGCCTCTGCCAACTTACAGGTTACTACCTGTTATCAATAATGTATCTTATCAGTAGCTTCACTGAGTCACTAATACTGTTAGTGACTAAAGTAGATAAATCACTTGGTACCGATTGCCATCGGTACTAACTCTCTCTCTCACTCTTGAAAGTTTGCTTCTCTTTACATGGTTAATAACTTTATTGCCCCATAAATTAATTACAGCATTCTTAGGTCCCTACCACCTTTAGTGATTGTAACTTGCACTGTTGTATGGTGCTGAGGCCCATCGGTACCCTATTGGCCTACACTGGGAATTTGGCATCTAACTTCCATCGTGTTTGATTGATCATCTTCTTGACAGATTAATCATTGTTCCTTACAGTGTTGTTCGAAACACGGTCCTTTACTTGTTTTTCGGCCAGTCAACTGTTAGGAAATGCCCTAAGCATCAAAGACATTTTGATGTATTTCATTTATTTTGAACTGGGAAATAAAATTAATAATAGAGATTATTCATTACATTGTTATTTGTCCTCATTCTATTTACATGTTAAAGTAAATGTAAGCAAATATGGCTTACTGACTGCTTGTGTTAAAACTATTAGAACGTTGCATGCAATGGAATTTTGTATGCGAGAAAATAATGTTCTAAAGTAAGCGATCTAAACTAAGATCCGTAGTCTATGGGGTTAGACCAAGCATTTAACTCATGTTAAGACTATTATGTTGTCTAAAAACCATAGTGGGGATAGTTTGTCTTGACTGTCCAGAGCATAGACTCCCAAGTAGAGACATAGACATGTTTCTTGGTGGTGACATATTGGACCGAGACTAAAACGTGATTGATCTACGTAGTCTGCTATGAGTGGATCAATCTACTTTTGATGTTCGTTATACAATAGCCTTAATCCTGAGTAAATGAACTACTTTATGTATATGATTTGTGTACTTTAATGTTCCAATCGCTAAAGCGTCTCAGAGGTAATAAACTTATAGACCAGTTCGTTGGGTGCATAACTTGTATACGATGAAGGGTTTGTTTACAGATATCAAAATCATAGCTCTAATAAGGAGTTAAGGGTATCCTCTTAAAAGCATTATACTGGATGTGAAAATAAACAAGGCCTTGGGTCGTCTGCTAGGCAGATGACTTCTTATTCACATATGGTAAATAATCATTTTCTTATTCGATAGTATAATAGAACTTTAAGATAGCCTGATCAGTAAGTTAAACGAACTTTGACCTAAGGCTAATCATAGATATCATATGTGGGTTTTGCATATATGATAAGGTCATCGGACATTAGCTTGTCACAGGCTTTCGTAATACGGTATGTAATTAGGAGTTCAGTTTCGGGTTTATAGTGGTGTGACTTTGAAATTAGTGATCATATGATTGAGTTGTTCAGTACAGAATGATGATCATATGGAATCATGGGAGCCCAATTATATATATCCAATTAGTCTCTCTACTAGCTCCACATAATTCTTTAGCGAATGGCAAATTGATCTGTGCATGCTTATTGGCTAGTTGACTTTGCATGGATGGTATTGACATCGAATCAGGATGGTGGACAAGATTCTCTTCAGTTGAATTCAGATTTTGTTTTGGATAATAGAGTACACAATTTTTTGAACTCCAAATAAAGTTACCATGATTTTATTTGAGATTGAATTGAAATTGTAGAAATTATCCATGAGAATGAAATTTGAAATACAACTTTTTGTGGAGTTCGAAATTTGAAATTTAAAATTTAAAATTTAAATTTTATATTTGAAATTTGAATTTGAAATTTAAATTTGAAATTCGAATTTGATATTTGAGTTTGAAATTTATTCGAAATTTAAATTTGAAATTTGAATTCTAAATTTAAATCTGAATTTTGAATTTGAAGTTTGAATTTAAAGTTTGAATTTTGAAATTTGAACTTTGAAATATGAATTCAAATTTTGAATCACAATCCATGTAGAATTCAAATTCTTTGTGGATAAATCCACATGGGGAATTCAGTTTTGATATGGATAATGGAGAGGAAAATCTTGTTTGAATCCTACTTGAATTTTGAATCCTAAATCTATCAAGGAAAAACTGAATTTGTTAAGGGAATCCCACCTTCAGGGGAATCGGTTTTGTTGGATAAGGTTCAAGTGAAATTCAAGCAAGAAAATCCTAGTTGAATTTTGATTCTCTCCCTCTCGAAAGTAGCTGAAAATTTATGGATAAGTCCAAGGAGATTTTCGGTTTTTATATGGACAAGGGTGAGATAAAATTCAAGTTAGAAAATCCTATTTGGATTCTGATTCTCTTCACACTAGAGTGGCCGAATCTGGACATGTTTATGGCCTTAGGGAAATTTGGTTTTATTGGATGAGTGAGGAGATAAAATTCAAGTTAAAATCCTATTTGAATTTGAATGCAAAATCCTAAAAGTTACCGAAAATTATCCCTTGGATTTGGCCTAAGATTTTCAGATTTTTATGAGTGGATAAGGAAGAAAATCTTCTCCTAATCTAATTTGAATTTAAGGGATCACCTTATGCCAGTCTATAAATAGGGGTCCTACCACTCCAGTTCCTTCAGACCATAGACTCTCAAGTGAGCAGGCTTATTGTTGCATAACTTACTATAACAATAAGTTCTTTAGAGATCTGCGTGGTCGAAAGGAGACTAGTAGTGCTAGCATATCGATCGAGGAATCGAGTGCGCACATACTCTACCATCCAAGAATTGGAGAATAGTAGAGAAGGCTAATTGGTTAAAGCCCTCTGGTCATTCTCCTCCTACAGTTTGGTGTCCTCTAAGGTATAAGTTTATATTGTTGTTAGTTTATTATATATGGCATCACGAGATATTTAATAATCTTGAAAAATTTTTGTAATTCTGCTGCGTCACTTTGATGTGTTTTTATCGATTTTTTCCTACAATTGGTATCAGAGCCATCTCGTGACTATGCCAGGTACGTAAATTAGACAATTAGTTAGTCTTTTATTTATATACGGATTTGATATTTAGAGAGTGGCATTTTAGGTTTACTTTATGCTCATGAATTATGTATGTAGTATGTGGTTATTTTAATTTTTTGAATTATTATAAGTATGCTTGTTTATGCCGGTTATGGTTCCTTAGAATTTATAAAAATTGTACCTAGGAATTTTTATGTAACCATGGGAGTGGTTAATCATCACCGTAATTTTCCCATGGATTTTAATTTTTGTCTCTTAGAGTTATTGTGATTAGAATTTTGTACACCAGAAACTGTTTAGGAAATTTTATGTAATTATTCTTAGAGGAGACCGAAGTTTGAAGACCGCAATTTATTTTTTCCAAAAGTTAAATTTAATTTAAAGATTGAAATTTTGTTTGTGTGGAAAATTCCAATTTAATTAGGATTTAAATTAATTTTTGGAGATCCTAATGGAAAAATTGGGATATGGCACGGAAATCAAAGACCAACCCCTCGGGATAGTCCACCGGCCTTAGTGGGGATGCAAACCCTGCCCTCGGGTAGGATTGGGCTGTGGCAGCCCCTAACCATGGCTACACTACCCACGGCCGTAGGTTGTACCTACTGCCAGGGGTGGCCCTGGCCCCCCAAGGGCTGCCTAAGCCCTAGGGCTACAGCCTGGCAGGCTACTACACACACCCGGGTGTGCAGCCCATGGCGTGTAGCACCCGGGGCTGTAGCACCTGGGTGTGTAGCTTGGGGCTGCAGGTTATGCCTACAGCCTGGCATGGCTGCACCCAGTCTGTGGTCGTGGGCTGCCAGCCCTCTTGGGGGATGGGAACTGCCCACAGCGGCTGCGGGTCTCTACGGCCTGTGGGCTGACAGACCGAAAAATGAAAATTTTTTATTTTTAAATTTAAGATTTAATTTTAAATCATGTTTAAAAATATGTAGTTGAAAATTTAAATTTTTTGAAATTACATATTATTACACATGAAATTTAAATTGTTTAAAATTTGAATTTGAAATTTAAATTTGTAATTCGAATTTGAAATTTGAATTTGAAATTTAAATTTTTGAAATTTAAAATTTTAAACAATTCTTGGGATGAGAAATAAATGGAGAGGCTACATAAAGATGGACACAGAAGATGGAACAAAAATTCAAGGCCCAAAGAATGCTCTGGATGGAATTTTGTAATCTTTATTTTCTTTGTTCAAGGATGGAACCATGGCTTGGTTATTTTTTCAATAATTATTTTTTCTATGATATGTCATGGATGGATGAATATGTATTGATGGATGAATTGTATGCATATTTGATAACATGTCATATAGGATAGGTGAATGCCACTCAAACTATATTAATCATACATATTTGTCAAAACTTGCATGTTTTTCAAAATATTGAGTGGGAGAGGGTTTCAAACAAAACCACGGCCTCCATTGTTGATCCATATGTGAAAGCATGGTAACGTCTCATGTTAGTTCTGCCCGGACCACACCCCTCGGTAGGTGTTTAATGCCACCGGTATACTGGGTTGGATCTCCTATGTGAAAAATGTGTTCGAGCATTATTCCATTCAAGACCACCCCTCGGTGGCTTGGTAGGACATGGATCGGACTACATAAACAATGGTTATACACTCAAGACTTGTTTAGTTATTAACCTCCCCTAGAAGCTCTGTTAACTAAACTGGTGGCCAAAATAAGTGGTTATTAATATATGTCTTAACCTTGGAGGATTTAAGGCAACATATATTAATTAGATGGGGTCCATGCTCCGGCTATTTGTCTCATGACCACCCCTCGGTGGCTTGAGGCAATAGGTGTTGAGAATTACCTTTGCAATGCTACATGTTTTTCAAGTTTCATGTAGGAACGTACTTGTAAGTTTTGTTTGCTAAATTATCTCTATATTTGCTTGGGCTTTGTAATGATGTCTAGTATAATTTTATTTTAGCTCGAAATGTCATTGACACCCCTCATTTTAATACTTACTGAGAACAAACTAAATGGCGATAATTATAAAGACTGGAAGAGAAATATGCTAATAGTTCTCAGCTGCAAGAGACACAAGTTCGTATTGGAAAAACTATGCCCACTTGGACCCAAACCTGACGCGCTGTTTAAAGAGATCCTGATTGCCTATATATGTTCGAGAGAATCCAATGAGATAGCTTGATGCTACATCCTTGCTAGCATGACAAGTGCTTTACAAAAGCAATATGAGACTTATCAAGTTGCTAGGGAGATCATAGAAAACTTGGAAGACATGTTTGGAGGCCAAGAAAAATTAGCTCAGCAGTCTACCATTATAAGTATCATGAACTCTAAGCAGAAGGTGGGTACTCCAGTGAAGGACCATATGATCATTCTTATGGGATTCTTTGCTGAGGCTGCCGAGAACGGTGCTGAGCTGGACTACAACACCCAAATCGAAATGGTATTTAAAACTCTGTCTAAGGATTTTGTAGGGTTTAAAGCTGCATATAATCTGGTGACAAGGGAGTTAGGACTTACCGAGCTCATGAAGCAACTACAAGCTTATGAGTGGATGATCAAGGATGGGGATGCAGTTCAACCAAAGGGAGATGCAAACTTGATGGAATCTTCCAAACCCTCACAGAAGAGGAAGAGGCCAAAGAAGAAGCAAGCGGCTTCCAATTTTTCTAATCCTCCTGTCATGGATAGGAAGAAGAAGAACAAGAACAAGAAGCCTAAGGACCCTAAAAAGTCCAAGTGCTTCTATTGTGGGAAGGTAGGTCACTTCAAGAAGACTTACCGAGAGTTCCTAGCCACCAAGGGCAAGGAAGGTAAGGAACTTCTATATCTAGAAGTGTGTTTGGTGGAAAAACTGAAAGACACTTAGGTTATTGATTTGGGTGCCACTAATCATGTGTGTGTGTCTATGCAGGGGTTCGTGGAAACGAGAAGTCTACATGATAGGAGCCTCTCGTTGCGGACTGGAGACGGTGGGTTAGTGGTGGCTGAGGCAGTGGGAGACGTACATCTTTATTTTGATAAATTTAGGTTTATGTTATTGAAAGACTGTTTTTATGTTCCTAATTTTAGGAGGAACCTTATATCGGTAGCTTGTTTGATAAAAGAGTCATATACAGTTTCTTTTAATAAAAGAGTTGATATTCATAAAAATAAGTCTTTTATCTATTCTGGATAGATGGATGGAAACTTGTATTTAATCAAACCAAAGATGTACTCACTGCTTGACACAGAGTTATCTGATAACTCTAAAAGGTTGAAAGTTTCTCACTCTAACAAGGTGTATCTTTGGCATTTGAGACATGGTCATATCAATCAGGATAAGATTCAAAAGTTAGTGAAGGACGGTCCTCTAAAATCTTTAGATATTAGGAAATGCTCTAAGCATTAGAGACATTTTGATATATTTATTTTGAACTGGATAACAAAATTATATATAGAGGTTATTCATTACATTGCTGTTTGTCCTCATTCTATTTACATGTTAAAGTAAATGTAAGCGAATATGGCTCCCGGGCTGCTTGTGTTAAAACTATTAGAATGTTGCATGCAATGGACTTTTGTATGCGAGAAGACAATGTTCTAAAGTAAGTGGTCTAAACTAAGGTCTGTAGTCGATGGGGTTAGACTGAGCACATGTTAAGACTATTATGTTGTCTAAAGCCATGGTGGGGACGGTTTGTCTTGACTGTTTGGAGCATAGACTCCCAAGTAGAGACATAGATATGTTGCATGGTGGTGACATAATAGACCGGGACTAAAGCGTGATTAATCTACGTAGTCCACTATGAGTGGATCAATCTGCTTTTGATGTTCATTGTGCAGTAACCTTAATCCTGAGTGGATGAACAGCTTCATGTATATGACTTATGTACTTTGATGTTCTAATGGCTAAAGCATCTTAGAGGTAGTAAGCTTATAGACTGGTTCATTGGGTGCATGACTTGTATACGATGACGGGTTTGTTTACAGATATCGAAATCATAGCTCTAATAAGGAGTTAAGGGTATCTTCTTAAAGGCATTATACTGGATGTGAAAATGGACAAGCCTTGGGTCGTCTGCTGGGCGGATGACTTCTTATTTACATATGGTGAATAATCATTTTCTTATTCGATAGTATAATGGAACTTTAAGATAGCCTGATCAGTAGGATTAAACAGACTTTGACCTAAGACTGATCATGGATATCATATGAGGGTTCTACATAATGGCAAGGTCATTGGACGATAGCTTGTCATAGGCTTACGTAATACGGTATATAATTGGGAGTTCGGTTTCAGGTTTATAGCAGTGCGACTCTGAAATTAGTGATCATATGATTGAGTTGTTCAGTAAAGAATGATGATCATATGGATTCACAGGAGCCCAATTATATATGTCCAATTGGTCCCTCTACTAGCTCCACATAATTCCTTAATGTTTGGCAAATTGATTTAAGTATGCTATTGGCTAGTTGATTATGCATGGATGGTGTTGACATAGGATTAGGATGGTGGACAAGATTCTCTCCGGTTGAATTCAGATTTTGTTTTGGAGAATAGAGTACACAATTATTCGAACTCTAAGTAAAGTTGCCATGATTTTATTTGAGATTGGATTGGAGTTATAGAAAATTATCCATGAGAACAGGAATTTGAAATACAACTATTTGTGGATTTTGAAATTTGAAATTTGAAATTGAAATTTGAATTTGAAATTTAAATATGAAATTCGAAGTTAAAATTTGAATTTGAAATTTAAATTTGAAATTTGAAATTTGAATTTTGAATTTTGAATCACAGTCCAAGTGGAATTCGAATTCTTTGTGGATAATACCACAAGGGTAGAATTCGAATTTGAGTTGGATTATGAAGAGGAAAATCTTGTTTGAATCCTACTTGAATTTTGAATCCTCATGGAATTTTTAGATTTTTTCTAGATAAGGTTTACAGAAAAATTCAAATTTCAATCTCAGTTGAATTTGGATTCTCTCCTCCCTAGAGAATGGCCGAAATTTTTGAGGAAGATCTCATGAGGATTTTTGGTTATTTTTGATAAGGATGAGATAAAATTCAAGCTTGAAAATCCTAGTTGAATTTTGATTCTCACCCGATTATTTATGGCTGAAAATTTGGAGGAAATCTAAAGATAGATTTTTGGATTTTTTGGTTGGATAATGATGAGATAAAATTCTAGTTAAAATCCTGTTTGAATTTTGAACAGAAAATCTAGAGAATGGCTGAATTCTTTTGGTGGATTTTGGCTTGAAAATTTCAGATTTTTTGTGAGTGGATAAGGGAGAAAATCTTCTCCTAATCCAATTCGAATTCATAGGATCACCTCATGCAAGTCTATAAATAGAGGTCCTGCCACTCCAATTTTCTCATACAGCAGACTCTTAAGTGAGCAGGCTTATTGTTGCACAACTCACCGTGACAATAAATTCTTTAGAGATATGGGTGGTCGGAAGAATACTAGCGTACTAGCATATCGATCGAGGTTTAAAGTGCCTGCACACTCAGCCATTCGGGAATTGGAGAATAGTAGAAAAAGCTAGTTGGTTGAAGCCCTCCGATCATTCTTCTCCTGTAGATTGGCGTCCTTGAGGTATGGGTTTAAATTGTTGTTGGTTTATTGTATATGGCATCATGAGATATTTAAAGATCTTAAAAAATTTTTATTGGTCCGCTGTGCTATTATGATATATTTTTACCGATTTTATTCCTACAATTGGTATCAAAGCCATCTCATGACTATGCCATGTACGTAAATTAGACAATTAATTAGTCTTTTTATTTATGTATGGATTTGATATTTAGAGAGTGGCATTCTAGGATTCCTTTATGTTGTTATCATGGATTATGTATGTAGTATGTGGCTATTTTAATTTTCTGAATTATTATAAACATGCTTATTTTATGCCGGTTATGGTTCCTTAGAATTTAGAAAATTGTATCTAGGAAATTTTATGTAACCATGGGAGCAGTTTATTGTCACTGTAATTCTCCAATGGATTTTAATTTTTGTCTCTTAGAATTATTATGGTTAGAATTTTTGTACACCGGAAACGGTTTAGGAAATTTTATGTAATTATTCTTGGAGGAGATTGAAGTTTGAAGACCGCCATTTATTTTTTCCCAAAAGTTAAATTCAATTTAAAGGTTGAAATTTTGTTTGTGTGGAAAATTTTAATTTAATTAGGATTCGAATTAAGTTTTGGAGATCCTAATGGGTAAATTGAAATATGACACAGAAATCTAAGACCGACCCCTCGAGATGGACCACCAGCCATGATGAGGCTGCAGCCCCTGCTCTCGGGCAGGATGGGGCTGCAGTAGCCCTTGCCCACGGTTGCACCCCATAGCCGTAGGCTTTGCCTGCAGCCATGGGTTGCTGTGGCCCACCCAAGGGCAGGCTAGCCCTTAGGCGTGCAACACATGGCTGCAGGTAGGCTACTGCGCCCACCTGGGTGTGCAGTCGGCTAGACTGCACCCAGCTGTGGCCGTGGGCTACTAGCCCCCCCAGGGGCTGGGGGCTGCCCACGGCGGCTGCTAGCCTCCGGGGCCGTGGGGGACGACGGTTCAAAAATCGAAAAATTTTGATTTTTAAATTTGAGATTTAATTTTAAATCATGTTTAAAAATATGTAATTGAAAATTTCAAATTTTTGAAATTACATATTATTACACATGATATTTAAAATTGTTTAAAATTTGAATTTGAAATTTAAATTTTGAAATTCAAATTTGAAATTTAAATTTTTGGGATTTAAATTTTAAATGATTCATGGGATGAGAAATAAATGGAGAGGCTACATAAAGATGGATACAAGAAGATCGAACAAAATTCAAGACCCAAAGAATGCTTTGGATGGAATTTTGTAATCTTTAATTTCTTTGTTCTAGGATGGAACCATGGCTTAGTTATTATTCTGTCAATTATTTTTTCTGTGATATTTTATGGATGTATAAAAATGTATTGATGGATGTTTTATATGCATATTTGATAACATGTCATATAGGATAGGTGAGTACCGCTCATACTATATTGACCATACATATTTGTCAAAGCTTGCATGTTTTTCAAAATATTGAGTGGGAGAGGGTTTCAAACAAAACTCATGGTCTTCATTATTGATCCATATGTGAAAGCATGGTAATGCCTCACGTCAGTTCTGCCCTGACCACACCCCTCGATAGGTGTTTACCGCCGTCAGTATACTAGGTTGGATCTCCTATGTGGAAAACGTGTTCAGGCATTATTCCATTCATGACCACCCCTCAGTGGCTTGGTAGGACATGGATCGGACTACGTAAACAATGGTTATGCACTCAAGACTTGTTTAGTTATTAACCTCCCCTAGAAGCTCTGTTAACTAAACTGGTGGCCAAAATAAGTGGTTATTAATATATGTCTTAACCTTGGAGGATTTAAGGCAACATATATTAATTGGACGGGGTCCATGTTCTGGCTATTTGTCTCATGACCACCCCTCGGTGGCTTGGGGCAATAGGTGCTGAGAATTGCCATTGCAATGCTACATGTTTTTCAAGTTTCATGTAGGAACATACTTGCATGCTTTATTTGCTAAATTATCTGTATATTTGCTTGCGCTTTGTAATGATGTCTAGTATAATTTTATTTCAGTTCAAAATATCACCAACACCCCTCATTTTAGTACTTACTGAAAATAAGTTGAATGGTGATAATTATAAAGACTGGAAAAGAAATCTATTGATAGTTCTTAGCTGTGAGAGACACAAGTTCATACTGGATGAACCATGCCACCTGGGCCCAAACCTGACACACCACTTGAGGAGGTCCCAATTGCCTATACTCGTTGGAGAGAATCCAATGACATAGCTCGGTGCTACATTCTGGCTAGCATGACGAGTGCTTTACAAAAGCAGCATGAGACTTATCACATTGCTGGGGGGATCATAGAAAATGTGAAGGACATGTTCAGAGGCCAACAAAAGTTGGCTCAAAAGTCTGCTATTACAAGTATTATGAACTCTAAGCAGAAAGCAGGTACTCCGGTGGTGGACCATATGATCACTCTAATGGGATTCTTTGCTGAGGCTGCCGAAAATGGTACTGATTTGGACTACAACACCCAGATCGAGATAGTGTTCAAAACCCTATCTAAAGATTTTGTGGGGTTTAAGGCCACATATAATTTAGTGACAAGGGCGTTAGGACTAATCAAGCTCATGAAGCAACTCCAAGCTTATAAGCAGATGATCAGGGATTGGGATACGGTCCAACCTAAAGGAGAGGCCAATTTGGTAGAATCTTCCAAACCCTCATGGAAGAGGAAGAGGCAAATTAGAAGCAAGTGGCTTCCAGTTCTTCTAATCCTCTTTCTCATATGGGAAGAAGAAGAACAACAACAAGAAGCCCAAGGACCCTAAAAAGTCTAAGTGCTTCTGCTGTGGGAAGGTAGGTCACTTCAAGAAGGCTTATCGGGAATTCCTAGTCGCCAAGGGCAAGGAAGGTAAGGAACTTCACTATTTGGAAGCGTGTTTGGTGAAAGAATCGAAAGACACTTGGGTCATTGATTCGGGCGCCACTAATCATGTTTTTGTTTCTATGCAGGAGTTCATGGAACTGAGAAGTCTACATGATAGGAGCCTCTCATTGTGGACTGGAGATGGTAGCTTGGTGGTGGCTGAGGCAGTGGAAGATATTTATCTTTACTTTGATGAATTTAGGTTTATTTTATTGAAAGACTGTTTTTATGTTCCTAATTTTAAGAGGAACCTTATATCGATAGCTTGTTTAATAAAGGATTCTTATTCAATTTCTTTTAGTAGAAGAGTTGATATTCGTAGAAATAATTCTTTTATCTGTTCTGGATGGATGGATGGAAACCTATATTTGATCAAACCAAAGATGTACTCACTGCTTGACACTGAATTAATAGATAACTCTAAAAGGTTGAAAGTTTCTCACTCTAACAAGGCGTATCTTTGGCATTTAAGACTTGGTCATATTAATCAGGATAGGATTCAAAGGTTGGTGAAAGACGGTCCTCTAGAATCTCTGGAGGAGGTATGTCTTCCTTAATGTGAGTCTTGTCTAGAGGGAAAGATGACTAAGAGATCTTTTGGAGCTAAGGAAACTAGGGCTTAGGAACTCTTAGAAATTGTGCACACTGATGTATGTGGCCCCATGAATGTCACAGCACGAGGAGGGTTCGAGTATTATGTCTCCTTTATAGATGATTACTCGAGGTATAGATATGTATATCTGATGCACCGCAAGAGCAAAACCTTTGACAAGTTCAAAGAGTATCGTGCGGAAGAGGAAAAGCAATTAGATAAATTCATAAAGACACTTCAATCTTATCGAGATGGTGAATACCTCTCCGATGAATTTCTAGGACATCTTGTAGAGAATGGGATATTATCCCAATTGACTACGCCTGGTACTCCACAACAGAACGGTGTAGCCGAAAGGAGAAACAGGACCTTATTGGACATGGTACAGTCTATGATGAGTTATTCAACGCTACGGTTATCATTTTGGGGATATGCTTTACAAATGGCATGCTATATTCTGAACCAGGTTCCAAGCAAATCAATTCCCAGAACTCCGTATGAATTATGGCGTGACAGGAAGCCTGCCCTTGGACGTATGAGAATATGGGGCTGCCCAGCGCATGTACTAGATGGGGATGTGAAGAAGTTGGAACCAAGATCAGAATTGTGCATATTTGTAGGGTATCCAAAGGGAACTAAGGGAGGTCTGTTCTATAACCTGAAGGAACAAAAAGTCATTGTTTCAACCCATGCGATATTCTTGGAGGAAAGTCACATGGATGACTTTAAGCCTCGAAGCAAAGTGGTGCTAGAGGAGTTACCGGGTGAAAGAACTGCTCCATAGGTTTCAGTCTTGGACGCAAGTTTGAGTTTCGGTGAATGACCTGCAGACGATCAACAATTTAGGGTGCCTCGTCGTAGTAGGAGGGTTTTGAAGAAACCTAATTTCTTCATGTATGATGCTGAGGTATACTAGGCCGAGGCTAATAAAAATGAGGATGATCAGGTCACCTATGATGAAGTTATAAATGATGTTGATTCTAAATCTTGGAAATAGGCTGTGAACAATGAGATGGATTCTATGAAATCCAACTCTGTTTGGGAACTTGTCGATTTGCCGGATGGGATAAAACCCATTGGATGCAAATGGGTCTACAAAAGAATGAAGGATGCGGAAGGGAGAGTGGAAACTTTCAAAGCTAGACTGGTTGCAAAGGGGTACACGTAAAAGGCTGGAATCGGTTATGATGAAACCTTTTTGTCTGTTGCTACGCTGAAGTCTATCCGTATTCTTCTGTCCATTGTTGCGGCTCTCGATTACTAGATCTGGCAAGTGGATGTCAAGACGACATTCTTGAATAGCCATCTTGAGGAATGTATCTACATGATACAACCTGAAGGGTTCATGGCAAAAGGCCAAGAAAGGAAAGTCTGCAAGTTGCTTAGATCTATTTATGGATTAAAGCAAGCATCCCGCTCATGGAACCAGAGATTAGATCAAACGATCAAGATATTTGGTTTTGAGCAGAACGTTGATGAACCCTGTGTTTATAAACGTATTAAGGATGGAAAAATGGTCTTTCTGGTACTCTATATCGATGATATACTACTCATTGGGAATGATGTAGGGAACTTATCATCGGTCAAGCTTTGGCTACACCAACAGTTTAACATGAAGGACTTAGGAGAAGCCAATTATGTTCTAGGCATTCGTCTCTTCAGAGATCAAAAGAACAAAATGATAGTGTTATCCCAAGCTTTATACATAGATAAAATAATTGACAAATATGCAATGCAAGAGGCAAAGAAATGTTCACAACCTTCCATTGCTGGTCTAACTCTTACATTCACTCAGACATGTATTTTGCAGTAGGTATGGTGAGTCGATATCAAGCGAATCCTAGAACCAAGCACTGGCAAGCAGTGAAGCATATATTCAAGTATCTTAAGAGAACGAGAGATTATATGCTGGTGTATTCTGGAGGGGACCTAACACCCATAGGATACACGGACTCAGACTTCCAGACTTGCAAGGATTCGAGGAAATCAACATCAGGATCGGTGTTCTTGCTCAGAGGAGGTGCCATTATGTGGAGGAGTATGAAGCAGGGTTGCACAGCTAACTCTACTATGGAGGCTGAGTATGTGGGTGTGGCTGAGGCATCTAAAGAAGCGATTTAGCTCGGCAAGTTTTTTAGAGACCTTGAGTACTAGGAAATGCTCTAAGCATTAGAGACATACTGATGTATTTATTTTGAACTGGATAATAAAATTATATATAGAGGTTATTCATTACATTGCTATTTGTCCTCGTTTTATTTACATGTTAAAGTAAATGTAAGTAAATATGGCTCCCTGACTGTTTGTGTTAAACTATTAGAACATTGCATGCAATGGATTTTCGTATGCGAGAAGACAATGTTCTAAAGTTAGCGGTCTAAACTATGGTCTGTAGTCTATGGGGTTAGACCGAGCATTTAACTCATGTTAAGACTATTATGTTGTCTAAAGCCTTGGAGGGGACGGTTTGTCTTGACTGTCTGAAGCTGGACTCCCAAGTAGAGACATAGATATGTTGCTTGGTGGTGACATATTAGGCCGGGACTAAAGCGTGATTGATCTACGAAGTCTACTTTGAGTGGACCGATCTGCTTTTGATGTTCATTATGCAGTAACCTTAATCCTGAGTAAAAGGACAGCTTCATGTATATGACTTGTGTACATTGATGTTCCAATGGCTAAAGCGTCTTAGAGGTAGTAAGCTTATAGACCGGTTCGTTGGGTGCATGACCTGTATACGATGAAGGGTTCATTTACAGATATCGGAATCATAGCTCTAATGAGGAGTTAAGGGTATCCTCTTAAAGACATTATACTGAATTTAAAAATGGACAAGGCATTGGCTCATCTGCTGGGCGGATGACTTCTTATTCACATATAGTGAATAATCATTTTCTTAATTCGGTAGTATAATGGAACTTTAAGATAGACTGATTAGTAGAATTAAACAGACTTTGGCCTAAGGCTGATCATGGATATCATATGAGGGTTCTGCATACATGACAAGGTTATTGGACGATAGCTTATCACAGGCTTACATAATACGGTATATAATTGGGAGTTCAGTTTCAGGTTTATAGTGGTGTGACTCTGAAATTAGTGATCATATGATTGAGTTGTTCGGTAAAGAATGATGATCATATGGATTTGCGAGAGCCCGATTATATATGTCCAATCAGTCCCTCTACTAGCTCCACATAATTCCTTAACGTTTGGCAAATTGATTTGTGTATGCTCTTGGCTAGTTTATTATGCATGGATGGTGTTGACATAGGATTAGGATGGTAGACAAGATTCTCTCCGGTTGGATTCAGATTTTGTTTTGGATAATAGAGTACACAATTATTCGAACTCCAAATAAAGTTGCCATGATTTTATTTGAGATTGGATTGGAGTTGTAGAAAACTATCCATGAGAACAAGAATTTGAAACACAACCGTTTTATGGATTTTAAAATTTGAAATTTGAAATTTGAAATTTGAAATTTGAATTTGAAATTCGAATTTGAAATTTGAATTTGAAATTCGAATTTGAAATTTGAAATTTGAAATTTGAAATTTGAAATTTGAAATTTGAAATTTGAAATTTGAATTTGAAATTCGAATTTCAAATTTGAAATTTGAAATTTGAAATTTGAATTTGAAATTCGAATTTGAAATTCGAAATTCAAATTTTGAATCACAGTCCAAGTGGGATTCAAATTTGTTGTGATAAATCCACAAGGAATGAAATTCGAATTTGAGTTGGATATGGAGAGGATAATCTTGTTAGAATCCTACTTGAATTTTGAATCCAAATCCTAACTAATGATGGATGAAATTTTTGAGGATTATCCTCAATGGATTTTCGGATTTTTGTGGATAAGGTTCAAGGAAAAATTCAAGTTTCAATCCCAGTTGAATTTGGATTCTCTCCTCCCAGATAATGGCCGAATTTTTGGAGTGAATCTCCTAGGAGATTTTTGATTATTTTGAGTAAGGATGAGATAAGATTCAAGCTTGAAAATCCTAGTGGAATTTTGATTCTCCTTTATCCAAAAGTGGCTGAATTTTTGTGGAGATTTTCTCCTTTGAATTTTCAGATTTTTTGGTTGAAAAAAGGAGATAAAATTCTACTTAAAATCTTGTTTAGATTTGGATTGGATTTATCCTAAAGTGGCCGAATTTATTGTTGGGATTTTTCCCTTGGAAAATTCAGATTTTGTGCTTGTGGATAAGGGAGAATATCTTCTCTTAATCCAATTCGAATTCAGAGAATCACCTCATGCAGGTCTATAAATAGAGATCCTGCCACTCCAGTTCTCTTAGACCACAGACTCTCAGGTGAGCAGGCTTATTGTTGCACAGCCCACCGTGACAATAAGTTCTTTAGAGATCTGGGTGGTCGGAAGAAGACTAGCAGTGTTAGCATGCCGATCGATGTTCAGAGTGCCTACACACTCAGCCATTCGAGAATTGGAAAATAATAGAGAAGGCTAGTTGGTTGAAGCCCTCCGGTCATTCTCCTCCTAGAAGATTGGCATCCTTGAGGTATGAGTTTTAATTGTTGTTGGTTTATTGTATATGGCATCATGAGATATTTAACGATCTAAAAATTTTTATTGTTCCGCTGCACAACTCTGATACATTTTCACCGATTTATTTTCCTATATTGAGTCATTCTAGGTGTTGATAAGCTTATCACACTTTACTATGATAACACTGGGCTATTGGCAACACAAAGGAATCTCGGCACCACAAGAGTACAAGCACATAGATTGGAGATATCACTTTATTAGAGGGTACGTGGAGACAGGCCAAGTAGATGTATGTAAGATCGCGTCCGAGGATAACATTGTCAATCCCTTTACTAAGACTTTGGTGGCTAGAAGCTTTGAGAGGCATGTAGAGGTGATGGGGATGCGTAACACGGCACATCTACTGGCTTAAGGCAGGTAAGAGATTGTTAGGAAATGCCCTAAGCATTAGAGACATTTTTATGTATTTATTTTGAACTAGATAATAAAATTATATATATATGTTATTCATTACATTGCTGTTTGTCTTCATTCTATTTACATGTTATAGTAAATGCAAGCAAATATGGCTCCCTGACTGCTTTTGTTAAAACTGTTAGAACGTTGCATGCAATGGACTTTTGTATACGAGAAGGCAATGTTCTAAAGTAAGCGGTCTAAACAAAGGTCTGTGGTCTATGGGGTTAGACCGAGCATCTAACTCATGTTAAAACTATTACATTGTCTAAAACCATGGTGGGGACAGTTTGTCTTGACTGTCTGGAGCATAGACTCCCAAGTAGAGACATAAATATGTTGCTTGGTGGGGACATATTAGACCGGTACTAAAGCGTGATTGATCAACGTAGTCCGCTATGAGTGGATCAATCTGCTTTTGACGTTCATTGTACAGTAACCTTAATCCTAAGTGGATGTTCATCTTCATGTATATGACTTGTGTACTTTGATGTTCCAATGGCTAAAGCATCTCAAATGTAGTAAACTTATAGACCGGCTCGTTGGGTGCATGACTTGTATACAATGAAGGGTTTGTTTACAGATATCAGAATCATAGCTCTAATAAGGAATTAAGGGTATCCTCTTAAAGGCATTATACTGGATGTGAAAATGGATAAGGCCTTAGGTCATCTGCTGGGTGGATGACTTCTTATTCGCATATGGTGAATAATCATTTTCTTATTCTATAGTATAATGGAACTTTAAGATAGCCTGATCAGTAGGATTAAACGGACTTTGACCTAAGGCTGATCATGGATATCATACGAGGGTTTTACATACATGACAAGGTCATTGGACGATAGCTTGTCACAGGCTTATGTGATACGGTATATAATTAGGAGTTTAGTTTCAGGTTTATAGTGGTGTGACTATGAAACTAGTGATCATATGATTGAGTTGTTCGGTAAAGAATGATGATCATATGGATTCGCGGGGGCCTGATTATATATATCCAATTGGTCCCTCTGCTAGCTCCACATAATTCCTTAATGTTTGGCAAATTGATTTGAGTATGCTATTGGCTAGTTGATTATGCATGGATGGTGTTGACATAGGATTAGGATGGTGGACAAGATTCTCTCCGGTTGAATTCAGATTTTGTTTTGGATAATAGAGTACATAATTATTCGAACTCTAAGTAAAGTTGCCATGGTTTTATTTGAGATTGGATTGGAGTTGTAGAAAATTATCCATGAGAACAGGAATTTGAAATACAACTGTTTGTGGATTTTGAAATTTGAAATTTGAAATTTGAAATTTGAATTTGAAATTTGAATTTGAAATTTAAATTTAAAATTCGAATTTGAAATTTGAATTTGAAATTTGAAATTTGAAATTTGAAATTTGAAATTCAAATTTTGAATCACAGTCCAAGTGAAATTTGAATTCTTTGTGAATAATACCCTTAAATTCGAATTTGAGTTGGATTATGAAGAGGAAAATCTTGTTTGAATCCTACTCAAATTTTGAATCCAAATCCTAACTAACTTGGTCGAAAATTTTGAGGAAAATCCTCATGGAATTTTATGATTTTTTGTGGATAAGGTTCAGGGAAAAATTCAAGTTTCAATCCCAGTTGAATTTAGATTCTCTCATCCCTAGAGAATGGCTGAAATTTTTGAGGAAGATCTCACGAGGATTTTTGGTTATTTTGGATAAGGATGAGATAAAATTCAAGCTTGAAAATTCTAGTCGAATTTTGATTTTCTCCCTATTATTTGTGGCCAAAAATTTGGAGAAAATCTCAAAATAGATTTTCGAATTTTTTGGTTGGATAATAATGAGATAAAAGTCTAGTTAAAATCCTGTTTGAATTTTGAACACAAAATCTTGAGAATGGTCGAATTCTTTTGGTGGAATTTGGCTTGAAAATTTCAGATTTTTCATGAGTGGATAAGAGAGAAATCTTCTCTTAATCCAATTCAAATTCAGAGGATTACCTTATGCAAGTCCATAAATAGAGGTCCTGCCACTCCAATCCTCTTAGACCACAGACTCTCAGGTAAGCAAGCTTATTGTTGCACAACTCACCATGACAATAAATTCTTTAGAGATCTGGGTGGTCGGAAGAAGACTAGTAGTGCTAGCATACCGATCGAGGTTCAGAGTGCCCGCACACTCAGCCATTCGGGAATTGGAGAATAGTAAAGAAGGCTAGTTGGCTGAAACCCTCTGATCATTCTCCTCCTGCAAATTGGCATCCTTGAGGTATGATTTTAAATTGTTGTTGATTTATTATATATGGCATCATAAGGTATTTAACGATCTTAAAATTTTTTTATTGTTTCGCTGCCCCACTCTAGTACGTTTTTACCGATTTTATTCATACACTAGAAGTGGTACGTCTTCCTCAATGTGAGTCTTGTCTCTAGGGTAAGATGACTAAGAGGTCTTTTGGAGCTAAGGGTACTAGGGCTCTGGAACTCTTAGAAATTGTGCATACCGACGTATGTGGCCCCATGAACATCGCAACATGAGGAAGGTATGAGTATTTTGTCTCCTTTATAAACGATTACTCGAGGTATGGATATGTGTACTTGATGCACCGCAAGAGTGAAACCTTTGACAAGTTCAAAGAGTATCGTGGGAAGTGGAAAAGCAATTAGATGAATCTATAAAGATACTTCAATCTGATCGAGGTGGCGAATACCTCTCCGATAAATTTCTAGGATATCTTGTAGAGAATGGGATATTATCCCAATTGACTACACCTAGTACTCTACAATAGAATGGTGTAGCCGAAAAGAGAAATAGGACCTTAATGGATATGGTACGATCTAAAATGAGTTATTCAACGCTGCTGTTATCATTTTGGGGATATGCACTACAAACAGCGTGCTTTATTTTGAGCCAGATTCCAAGTAAGTCAGTTCCCAAGACTCCGTATGAATTGTGACGTGGTAGGAAGTCCTCTCTTGGACATATGAGAATGTGAGGTTGCCCAACACATGTACTGGATTGGGATGCAAAAAAGTTAGAACCAAGATCAGAATTATGCATGTTTGTAGGGTATCCTAAGGGAACTAAGGGAGGTCTATTATATAACCCGAAGGAACGAAAAATCATTATATCAACCCATGCAATATTCTTGGAGGAAAGTCACATAAATGACTTTAAGCCTCGAAACAAAGTGGTGCTAGAAGAGTTATCGGGTGAAAGAACTACTCCACAGGTTTTGGTCTTGGACGCAAGTCTGAGTTCTAGTGAAAGACCTACAGACGATCAACAAATTAGGGTGCTTCATCGTAGTGGGGGTGTTTTAAGAAAGCATAATTTCTTTATGTATGATGCTGGGTATACCAGGCCGAGGCTCATGAGCATGAGGAGGATCCGGTCACTTATAATGAAGCTATAAATGATGTTGATTCTGAATCTTGGAAATAGGCCATAAACAATGAGACGAATTCTATGAAATCCAACTCTGTTTAGGAACTTATGGATCTACCTGATGGGATAAAACCCATTGGATGTAAGTGGGTCTACAAAAGAAAGAAGGATACAAAAGAGAGAGTAGAAACTTTCAAGGCTAGACTTGGTGTAAAGGGGTGCACGTAAAAGGCTGGAATCGATTACGATGAAACCTTTTCGCCTGTTGTTATGCTAAAGTCTATCCATATTCTTTTGTCCGTTGCTGTGGCTCTCGACCATGAGATTTGGCAAATGGACGTCAAGATGGCATTCTTGAATGGCCATCTTGAGGAAAGTATCTATTTGATATAACCCGAAGGGTTCGTAGTAAAAGACCAAGAGAGAAAAGTTTGCCAGTTGCTTAGATCCATTTATGGATTAAAGCAAGCATCCCGCTCATGGAACCAAAGGTTTGATCAAGGGATCAAAACATTCAGTTTTGAGCAGAACGTTGTGTTTATAAACATATTAAGGATGGTAAAGTGGTCTTTCTAGTACTCTATGTTGATGATATACTACTCATTGAGAATGATGTAGGATATTTATCATCGGTTAAGCTTTGGCTATACCAATAGTTTGACATGAAGGACTTGGGAGAAGCTAATTATGTTTTAAGCATTCTTCTCTTTAGAGATCAAAAGAAGAAAATGATAGCACTATCCTAAGCTTCATACATAGATAAAATAATTAACAAATATGCAATATAAGAGGCAAAGAAAGGTTCACAACCTTCCATTACCAGTCTAACTCTTTCATTGGATGACTGTACCAAGACATCGGAAGAAAGAGAGCTTATGAGTAAGGTCCCTTATGCATCCACTGTGGGTAGCCTTATGTACACTATGCTTTACACTCACTCGGATATATGTTTTGCAGTGGATATGGTGAGTCAATATCAAGCGAATACTAAAATCAAGCATTAGTAAGCAGTAAAGCATATACTCAAGTATCTTAAGAGAATAAGGGATTATATGCCAGTGTATTCTAGAGGGGACTTAACATCTGTAGGATACACACACTTAGACTTCCAAACTTGCAAGGATTCGAGGAAATCCACATCAGGATCAGTGTTCTTACTCGGAGGAGGCGCCATTGTGTGGAGGAGCATGAAATAGGGTTGCACGACTGACTCTACGATGGAGACTGAGTATGTGGCTGCGGCTGAGGCATCTAAAGAAGAAGTTTGGCTCCGTAAGTTCTTTAGAGACCTTGAGGTCATTCTGGGTGTTGACAATCCTATTACACTCTACTATGATAACAGCAAGGCTATTGCCAACATAAAGGAACCTAGGCACCACAAGAGGACCAAGCACATAGATCGAAGGTACCACATCATTAGAGGGCACGTGGAGACTGGATGAGTGGATGTACGTAAAATCGCATCCTAGGACAATATTACCAATCCCTTTACTAAGACTTTGGTGGCCAGAAGCTTTAAGAGGCATGTTAATGCATTGGAGATGCGTAACATGGCACATCTACTAGCTTAGGACAAGTGGGAGATTGTTAGGAAATGCCCTAAGCATGAAAAACATTTTGACGTATTTCATTAATTTTGAACTGGGTAATAAAATTAATAATAGAGGTTATTCATTATATTGCTATTTGTCCTCATTCTTTTTACATGTTAAAGTAAATGTAAGCAAATATGGCTAGCTGACTGCTTGTGTTAAAACTATTAGAACGTTGCATGTAATGGACTTTTGTATGCAAGAAGATAATGTTCTAAAGTAAGCGGTCTAAACTAAAGTCCGTAGTCTATGGGGTTAGACCTAGCATCTAACTTATGTTAAGACTATTATGTTGTCTAAAGCCATGGTGGGGACGGTTTTTCTTGACTGTCCGGAGCATAGACTCCTGAGTAGAGACATAGATATGTTGCTTGGTGGTGACATATTAGACCGGAAATAAAGTGTGATTGATCTACGTAGTCCGCTATGAGTGGATTAATCTGCTTTTGACATTCATTATGTAATAACCTTAATCCTGAGTAAATGAACTACTTCATGTGTATGACTTGTGTACTTTGATGTTCCAATGGCTAAAGCGTCTCAGAGATAGCAAGCTTATCGACTGGTTCATTGGGTGCATAACTTGTATATGATGAAGGGTTTGTTTACAAATATCAGAATCATAGTTCTAATAAGGAGTTAAGGGTATCCTCTTAAAAGTATTACACTGGATGTGAAAATGGACAAGGCCTTGAGTCGTCTACTAGGCAGATGACATCTTATTCACATACGGTGAATAATCATTTTCTTATTCGATAGTACAATGGAACTTTAAGATAGCCTAATCAGTAGGTTGAATGGACTTTGACCTAAAGCTGATCATGGATATCATATAAGGGTTTTGCATATATGACAAGGTCATTGGACATTAGCTTGTCACAGACTTTTGTAATACGGTATATAATTGGGAGTTCAGTTTCAGGTTTATAGTGGTGTGATTCTGAAATTAGTGATCGTATGATTGAGTTGTTCGGTACAGAATGATGATCATATGGAATCATGGGAGCCTGATTATATATGTCTAATTAGTCCCTCTACTAACTCAACATAATTCCTTAATGAATGGCAAATTGATCTGTGTATGCTTATTGGCTAGTTGACTTTGCATGGATGGTGTTGACATCAGATCAGGATGGTAGACAAGATTCTTTCTAGTTGAATTCAAATTTTGTTTTGGATAATAGAGTACACAATTATTCGAACTCCAAATAAAGTTGTCATGATCTTATTTGAGATTGAATTGAAGTTGTAGAAAATTATCCATGAGAACAAAATTTGAAATACAACTTTTTGTAGAGTTTGAAATTTGAATTTTGAAATTTGAAATTTGAAATTTGAAATTTGAAATTTAAATTTTGAATTTGAATTTGAAATTTAAATTTGAAATTTGAATTTGAAGTTTGAATTTTGAAATTTGAACTTTGAAATTTGAATTCAAATTTTGAATCACAATCCATGGAGAATTCGAATTCTTTGTGGATAAATCTACATGGGGAATTCGATTTTGATATGGATAATGGAGAGGAAAATCTTATTTAAATCCTACTTGAATTTTGAATCCGAAATCTATCAAGGAAAAATTGAATTTGTTAAGGGAATCCCACCTTGAGAGGAATCGGTTTTTAATGATAAGGTTCAAGGGAAATTCAAGCAAGAAAATCCTAGTTGAATTTTAATTCTCTCCCTCCTTAGAATGGCCAAAAATTTGTGGATAAGTCCAAGGAGATTTTTAGTTTTTACATGGATATGGATGAGTTAAAATTCAGGCTAGAAAATCCTATTTGGATTTTGATTCTCCTCACACTAGAGTGGTCGAATCTGGACATGTTTATGACCTTAGGGAAATTCAGTTTTATTATATTAGTGAGGAGATAAAATTCAAGTTAAAATCCTGTTTGAATTTAAATGCAAAATCCTAAAAGTTATTGAAAATTATCCCTTGGATTTGGCCTCGGATTTTCAGATTTTTGTGAGTGGATAAGGTAGAAAATCTTCTCCTAATCTAATTCGAATTCAAGGGATCACCTCATGTCAGTCTATAAATAGGGGTCCTACTAGTCCAGTTCTCTCAGACTACAGACTCTCATGTGAGCAGGCTTATTGTTGCATAACTTACTATGACAATAAGTTCTTTAGAGATATGGGTGATCAGAAGGAGACTAGTAGTGCTAGCATACCGATCGAGGAACCAAGTGTCCACACACTCTGCCATCCGGGAATTAGAGAATAGTAGAGAAGGCTAGTTGGTTGAAGCCCTCCTGTCATTCTCCTATAGTTTGGCATCCTTTGAGGTATGAGTTTATATTGTTGTTAGTTTATTGTATATGACATCACGAGATATTTAACGATCAATTACCTCATGTGTCATTAACTGTGTAACCTACTGGGTTACTATGCATAAACTTGGTGTAGTAACTAGCCAGGTTACTTTGCCTGTTTGGATGTGGTAGCTTACTGGGCTACTATGGCTTGTTTGGTGTGGTAGCCTACCAGGTTACCCATACTGTTTTACTTTGAAAAAATGGTTTTTGTTTACTTATAAAATTCTTGGAAAATTGTATATTTTGAAACCGTCCCTTATCACACCATTGGAAGGTCAGGATGTTTTGTTAAAACCATGTTTTTATTTTAAAGTGTGTAAAACAAATTTTTGATGTTGCATTTTAAAGGTGGTTTTTGAACCACTTTTGAAAACTGTTTTGAAACTTAATTGAAACGACTTTGTTTGTAAATTTGATGAACATGAAATTTTTCATCCTTAATGAGATGAACAAGTTTCATGTTCACCTCAAAGCTCAAATCTAACTCTAACGGCTCCTAAACTCATTGAACTTGTGGCCAATGTGCCTAGTTTTTGTAAAATTTCTAGTTTTATGTTACTTTAAAAACGTCTCTATTTGAGGTCCGAAACGGCCAAATTTTTAAAACATGTGTAGGTCCTGTTAAAGGTTTTGACGTTTTCTACAACTTTCGTGTCGAGCCTGAGGTCTGGTTTGGACTCTAAGTGGTCCATTCTTAACAAAACCCGAGACTAATTCTGGGTCCCAGTTTTGGGCACCGAATGAAAACCACTTGGAAAACCTATCGTAGTGTTATTTTTAGCCAAAGGCTATTTGACATAAAAACGACCATATTGAAATTTCTTTAAAACTTCTTATTTCACCAAATCCCAAATTCAAACCCTAAAGGGGTCAAAATGGCTAAAATCCATGGCTTTTTTATGGGAATAGATTGTGTCCAGCCATCCTTAAACAAAACGTTCATGCTCACATGTACACTCATCCATTTGTAAAAACATAAACACAACCACAAACTTAAAAATGGAAAGCTAAGGGCTCAAAATAAACTTATTACAACCCATGTGCATAAACAAATACACATAAATTTCTTGATCAAAAACTTAAAATCAACTAACCATAAGATAGGGTTTACGGTTTTACCTCTTGTGCTATGGACCAAGCGCAAATCTGAACTAGGGCTTAAATGACAAAGTGGCCATGTGGACCAAGGAGGTGTGGGGGTCAGTTTATGCTAGCAAAACACCAAAAATATTTCTCTTAATATCAACCCCAAAACAATACTAAAAATCATAAGTGATTGGTCTAGAACCTTACCCATGGTGCACTTGAAATGGCTTGGAAATGGATCCTCCTAGCACAAGTTTGAAGTGGTTTGTTTTTGGTAAACATTTGGTAAAATTTTGGACTTGAAAAATGGTGGTTTGGGGGCTTAAGGGTAGTCCACAGTAGCAAGAGAAAAATGAAAGAGAATGGGTTGTGTTTTTGGAGGTGTGAAAATGAAAGACTAGAACCTAAAGCCTTTCTCATCCTTTTATAGACAAACCTAAGCAACTATTAACCAAACCTAAGCTCACTTAATCAAGCTATTCCTAAGCTAATTTGGGGATAAAAATCTGCCTAATTTAGTCCATCCACACCGAATGAGCTGCGGCCATTTAAGGAGAAAAGAATAAAAAAAATGGTGATGGTAAGTAATAGAGAAATGTGACATTTTTTAATCCATGTGTCTTAACTTACCCCATTTTTTATTCTTACTTTTTGGGGTTATTTTGCAGCTAAAAATAGCTGGTTTCCAACCAAGGCACATGGTTTTTAAGGCCTAAATTTCATCTGTATTTGCTTCTCTTTGTAGTCCAGTTTTGACTGTGGTATTCAATCCTTTCTCAGCAGTGTCCTAGTTTTCCTCTAGAAATCGGATTTTCTGAATTTGATTCTTATACTAATGATTTCTACTTGATTTATACTGTCTAAGAGTCTATTCTACACCAATTTACTATTCATTTTCTATACTGTGGTTGTGTCTACACTGTGTTATACTTGCGCACGTATATCAAGGTGTTTTCGTGTGAAATTTTCAACACAGTCTCTCTTGACTAATTCGGACATGCTGAATTCATTTTTATCAGTTTTACGTTCGTCAGGGGTCATTTGGACTAGTTTTCAGGATCTGTGTGACCCCGCCTCGAAAAACATGTCAGGTGCCCGATTAATTAATTTGTGCATTATGAGTCTAAATATATCAGTTTTGGAGTAAGATAAGGTTGTCTTGACCGTCTTCTCGATATTGCGTATCTCTCAGACAAAAATTCACGTTTTGGGCCCAATTGACCAAATTGGGCCTGCTGACTGTGAATATATCAGTTTTAAGTCAAATTAAGGCCGTCTTGGCCAATAACTTGACACTGCATTTTTCCACTATTTACTATTCATAGTTTTCTATCTAACTGACTTGTCTGAGTGTTCTGACTTCAATTTTGTCAGTTTCTGGACAAGAAGAGGTCATCTGGACCATTTTCTCAGTATTGTACCCCTGCTAGGGTTTCTATCACTGTTATGCTCAAATGTTCAGCCCGAGCGTTCTGGTGATCTGTTCACCAGTCTTGTGTCAGGAAATGGTCATCTAGACCAGTTTCCTAATACTGTGTATTTCATACACTTATACACATAATAGGGTGGACTGGGTTTACTGTCGGTTACCTCCTTTCATGGTATAAATAGTAATAAACAGTACCGTACCTGTTTAGTCTATTCAACTGGAAATCATACTGTATTTTTCAACTTAATTACTCATGATATAGTAATTAGGTTTTATGCATTTTGAGAGTCTGTATAGCGACTCTCTGCTCATTACACAGCCTTCAACATGGCCTCTTATATGGGCGTGTATAAAGCAACACTAGCGTGTACCTTTTAGACATAGGCATATATCAGTTGAGCTTACTCAACACGGCCATGTCTTGAAACATGTTCATTTTACTCGAGCGGTACACAGCCACTTACACAGCTGTTGTGACGTCCCGCCCTATGTAGGGTTAAACAGTACTATTACAGTCAGCTACTATTGCCAATTACAATAGACTGTAACCACTTGGGTCGTCGGTAACTTACTTTTAATTTATACTGATACTACCTGTGACGGCTAGTATCTTACTTTTAACCTATTTCCTTTAACATGCTTATTTTAGCTTCCCATTTGAACGTGAAAATTGGGGATAATTTTTTCTTTTCTTTTCTTAAACTTTAAACTTTAAACTTTAAAAACTGTATCATCGTAAAACATTTATTATAGTAAACATTTTACTTTATTATAACTTGATATACATCATAAAACATCATTTCAATACTCTTTTAAACAGCTCAGCAGAAGACTCATAGCAATACCATAACCCTCGCCCAGTCCCTTGGCACATGCAGATCTCGTTCATCATCCATCACTTATCTTATCGTCATGCAGGATGCTTACCTGCAACATAAGCTGAATGGCGATAATTATAAAGACTGGAAAAGAAATTTACTTATAGTTCTCAGCTGCGAGAGACACAAGTTCGTGCTGGATGAACCATACCCACCTGGGCCCAAACCTGACACACCGCTTGAGGAGGTCCCGGTTACCTATACTCGTTGGAGAGAATATAATGAGATAGCTCGGTGCTACATACTTGCTAGCATGATGAGTGCTTTACAAAAGCAGTATGAGACTTATCAAGTTACTAGAGAGAACATGGAAAATCTGGAGGACATGTTCGGAGGCCAAGAAAAGTTAGCTCGACAGTCTACTATCACCAGTATTATGAACTCTAGGCAAAAGACGGGTACTCCGGTAACAGACCATTTGACCACTCTAATGGGATTCTTCGCTGAGGCTACCGAAAATGGTGCTGAGTTGGACTCTAACACCCAGATCGAAATGGTGTTTAAAACTCTGTCTAAGGATTTTGTGGGGTTTAAGGTCGTATATAATTTGACGACAAAGGAGTTAGGATTCACCGAGCTTATGAAGCAACTACAAGCTTATGAGTGGATGATCAAGGATGGGGATGCGGTTCAACCCAAGGGAGAGGCTAATTTGGCAGAATCTTCCAAACCCTCACGGAAGAGGAAGAGGCCAAATAAGAAGCAGGTGGCTTCTAGTTGTTCGAATCCTCCTGTCTCAGATGGGAAGAAGAAGAAGAAGAAGAACAAAAAGCCTAAGGACCCTAAAAAGTCTAAGTGCTTCCATTGTGGGAAGGTAGGTCACTTCAAGAAGGCTTGCCGGGAATTCCTAGCCGCCAAAGACAAGAAAGTTAAGGAATTTCATTATTTAGAAGCGTGTTTAGTGGAAGAATCGAAAGACACTTGGGTCATTGATTCGGGTGCCAGTAATCATGTTTGTGTTTCTATGTAGGGGTTCATGGAAACGAGAAGTCTACATAATAGAAGCCTCTCGTTATGGACTGGAGATGGTAGCTTGGTGGTGGCTAAGGCAGTGGGAGATGTTTACCTTTACTTTGATGAATTTAGGTTTATCTTATTGAAAGACTGTTTTTATGCTCCTAATTTTAGGAGAAACCTTATATCAATAGCTTATTTAATAAAGGATTCTTATTCAGTTTCTTTTAGTAAAAGAGTTGATATTCGTAGAAATAAGTCTTTTATCTATTTAGGATGGATTGATGGAAACCTATATTTGATCAAACCAAAGATGTACTCACTGCTTGACATCGAATTAATAGATAACTCTTAGTGGTTGAAAGTTTCTCACTCTAACAAGGCGTATCTTTGGCATTTAAGACTTAGTCATATTAATCAGGATAGGATTCAAAGGTTGGTGAAAGATAGTCCTCTAGAATCTCAGGAAGAGGTACGTTTTTCTCAATGTGAGTCTTATCTTGAGGGTAAGATGACTAAGAGGTCTTTTGGAGCTAAGGGTACTAGGGCACAGGAGCTCTTAGAAATTGTGCACACTGACGTATGTGGCCCCATGAACGTCACAGCATGAGGAGGATTCGAGTATTGTGTCTCCTTTATATATGATTACTCGAGGTATGGATATGTGTATCTGATGCACCGCAAGAGCAAAACCTTTGACAAATTCAAAGAGTATCGTGCAGAAGTGGAAAAGTAACTGGATAAATCCCTAAAGACACTTCAATCTGATCGAGATAACAAATACCTCCCCGACGAATTTCTAGGACATCTTGTAGAGAATGGAATATTATCCCAATTGACTACACTTAGTACTCTACAACAGAATGGTGTAGCCGAAAGGAGAAACAAGACCTTGTTGGATATGGTACGGTCCATGATGAGTTATTCTACTCTGCCGTTTTCATTTTGGGGACATGCTTTACAAACGGCATGCTATTTTCTGAACCAGGTTCCAAGCAAATCAATTCCCAGGACTCCATATGAAATGTGGCGTGGCAGGAAGCCTTCCCTTAGACATATGAGAATATGGAACTACCCGACACATGTACTAGATGGGGATGCGAAGAAGTTGGAACCAAGATCAGAATTATGCATGTTTGTAGGGTATCCAAAGGGAACTAAGGGAGGTCTGTTCTATAACTCGAAGGAACAAAAAGTCATTGTTTCAACCCATGTGACATTCTTGGAGGAAAGTCACATGAATGACTTTAAGCCTTGAAACAAAGTGGTGCTAGAAGAGTTATCGGGTGAAAGAACTACTCCATAGGTTTCGGTCTTGGATGCAAGTCTGAGTTCTGGTGAAAAACCTACAGACGATCAACAATTTAGGGTGCCTCGTCATAGTGGGAGGGTTTCGAAGAAGCCTAATTTCTTCGTGTATGATGCTGATGTATACCAGGCCGAGGCTCATAAGCATGAGGATGATCCGGTCACCTACGATGAAGCTATAAATGATGTTGATTCTAAATCTTGGAAACAGGCTATGAACAATGAGATGGATTCTATAAAATCCAACTCTGTTTGGGAACTTGTAGATCTACCGGATGGGATAAAACCCATTGGATGCAAGTGGGTCTACAAAAGAAAGAAAGATGCGGAAGGGAGAATGGAAACTTTCAAAGCTAGACTGGTTACAAAGGGGTACACACTAAAGGCTAGAATCGATTATGATGAAACCTTTTCGCCTGTTGTTATGCTGAAGTCTATCCATATTCTTTGATTCGTTGCTGTAGCTCTCGATTACGAGATCTGGCAAATGGATGTCAAGACGGCATTCTTAAATGGCCATCTTGAGGAATTATCCACATGATACAGCCTAAAGGGTTCGTAGCAAAAGGCCAAGAAACAAAAGTCTGCAAGTTGCTTAGATCCATTTATGGATTAGAGCAAGCATCCCGCTCATAGAACCAGAGATTTAATCAAGCGATCAAGACATTTAGTTTTGAGCAGAATGTTGATGAACCCTGTGTTTATAAACGTATTAAGGATGGAAAAGTGGTCTTTCTGGTACTCTATGTCGATGATATACTACTCATTGAGAATGATGTAGGGAACTTATCATCGGTCCAGCTTTGGCTACACTAACAATTTGACATGAAGGACTTGGGAAAAGCTAATTATGTTCTAGGCATTCGTCTCTTCAGAGATCGAAAGAACAAAATGATAGCGTAATCCCAAGCTTCATACATTGATAAAATAATTGACAAATATGCAATGCAAGAGGCAAAGAAAGGTTCACAACCTTCTATTGCTGGTCTAACTCTTTCATTGGATGACTGTCCAAAGACATTAGAAGAAAGAGAGTGTATGAGTAAGGTCTCTTATACATCCGCTGTGGGTAGCCTTATGTACGCTAAGCTTTGCACTCCCCCGAACATATGTTTTGCAGTAGGTATGGTGAGTCGATATCAAGCGAATCCTGGAACCAAGCACTGGCAAGCAGTAAAGCATATACTCAAGTATCTTAAGAGAACAAGGGATTATATGCTAGTGTATTTTGGAAGGGACCTAACACCCATAGGATACACGGACTGAGTCTTCCAGACTTGCAAGGATTCAGGGAAGTCGACATTAGAGGGCACGTGGAGATAGGATTAGTAGATGTATGTAAGATTGTGTCTGAGGACAATATTGCCGATCCCTTTACTAAGACTTTGGTGGCTAGAAGCTTTGAGAGGCATGTAGAGGTGATGGGGATGCGTAATATGGCACATCTACTAGCTTAGGGCAAGTGGGAGATTGTTAGAAATGCCGTAAGCATTAGAGACATTTTGATGAATTTATTTTGAACTGGATAATAAAATTATATATAGAGGTTATTCATTACATTGCTGTGTGTCCTCATTCTATTTACATGTTAAAGTAAATATAAGCAAATATGGCTCCCTGACTGCTTGTGTTTAAACTGTTAGAATGTTGCATGCAATGGACTTTTTGTATGCGAGAAGACAATGTTCTAAAGTAAGCAATCTAAACTAAGGTCAGTAGTCTACGGGGTTAGACTGAGCATCTAACTCATGTTAAGACTATTATGTTGTCTAAAGCCATGGTGGGGACGGTTAGTCTTCACTGTCTGGAGCATAGACTCCCAAGTAGAGACATAGATATCTTGCTTAGTGGTGACATATTAGACCAGGACTAAAGCGTGATTGATCTACGTAGTCCGCTATGAGTGAATCAATCTACTTTTGATGTTCATTGTGCAGTAACCTTAATCCTGAGTGAATGAACTACTTCATGTATATGACTTGTATACTTTGATGTTCCAATGGCTAAAGCATCTCAGAGGTAGTAAGCTTATAGACCGGTTCGTTGGGTACATGACTTGTACACGATGAAGGGTTTGTTTATAGATATCAGAATCATAGCTCTAATAAGGAGTTAAGGGTATCCTCTTAAAGGCATTATACTGGATGTGAAAATGGACAAGGCCTTAGGTCATCTGCTGGGTGGATAACTTCTTATTCACATATGGTGAATAATCATTTTCTTATTCGGTAGTGTAATGGAACTTTAAGATAGCTTGATCAGTAGGATTAAATGGACTTTGACCTAAGGCTAATCATGGATATCATATGAGGGTTCTGCATATATGACAAGGTCATTGGATAGTAGCTCGTCATAGGCTTATGTAATACGGTATATAATTGGGAGTTCAGTTTCAGGTTTATAGTGATGGGACTCTAAAATTAGTGATCATATGATTGAGTTGTTCGGTACAGAATGATGATTGTATGAAATCACAGGATCCCGATTATATATGTCTAATTGGTCCCTCTACTAGCTCCACATAATTTCTTAACGTTTGGCAAATTGATTTGTGTATGCTATTGGCTAGTTGATTATGTATGGATGGTTTTGACATAGGATTAGGATGGTGGACAAGATTCTCTCCGGTTGAATTCATATTTTATTTTGAATAATTGAGTACACAATTATTCAAACTCCAAATAAAGTGACCATGATTTTATTTGAGATTCGATTGGAGTTGTAGAAAATTATCCATGAGAACAAGAATTTGAAATAAAACTGTTTATGGATTTTGAATTTTGACATTTGAATTTTGAACTTTGAATTTGAAATTTAAATTTGAAATTCAAATTTGAAATTTGAATTTGAAATTTAAATTTGAAATTTGAAATTTAAAATTTGAAATTTAAATTTTGAAATTTGAAATTCAGATTTTGAATCACAGTCTAAGTGGAATTCGAATTCTTTGTGGATAATTCCACAAGGGTAGAATTCGAATTTGAGTTAGATTATGAAGAGGAAAATCTTGTTTGAATCCTACTTGAATTTTGAATCCAAATCCTTACTAACTTGGTCGAAAATTTTGAGGAAAATCCTCATGGAATTTTCAGTTTTTTTTTTTTTTTTTTTTTTTTTGTGTGGATAAGGTTCAGGGAAAAATTCAAGTTTCAATCCCAGTTGAATTTGGATTTTCTCCTCCCTATTTGTGGCTAAAATTATTGAGTGTATATTCAAGGAGATTTTTCGGTTTTAATAGGATAAGGATGAGATAAAATTCAAACTAGAAAATCCTATTTGGATTTTGATTCTCCTCACACTTTAATGACCGAATCTAGTCATGTTTTTGGCATAAAGGGGAATCGGTTTTTTGTAAGGGAATGATGAGATAAAATTCAAGTTAAAATCCTGTTTGAATTTTGAACGAAAAAAATCCTAAAATGGCCGAATTCTTTTAGTGGATAAAGGCTTGAAAATTTTAGATTTTTTGGTTGAGGATAAGGGAGAAAATCTTCTCCTAATCCAATTCGAATTTAGAGGATCATCTCATGTAAGTCTATAAATAGAGGTCCTGCCACTCCAGTCCTCTCAGACCACAGACTCTCAAGTGAGCAGGCTTATTGTTGCACAACTCACCGTGACAATAAGTTCTTTAGAGATCTGGGTGGTCGGAAGAAGACTAGCAGTGCTAGCATAACGATCGAGGTTCAAAGTGGCCACATACTCAGCCATTCGAGAATTAGAGAATAGTAGAGAAGGCTAGTCGATTGAAGCCCTTTGGTCATTCTCCTCCTGTAGATTAGCATCCTCGAGGTATAAGTTTAAATTGTTGTTGTTTTATTGTATATGGCATCATGAGATATTTAACGATTTTAAAAAAATTTTATTGTTCCGCTGAGCCACTCAGATACGCTTTTACCTATTTATTTCCTACATGGTCGTACTATAATGTGCGCATAACTGAGAGGGACTCTAGGGAGCGACCCATTGGCCAATCCTCTACAGTCTACTTGAACATCAGACTTCCAAACCTAGGACGTACCACCATCAGTTTGGGAGCCATATCATAACGGATCATGAGAAACCTCCGCCTGTGTGGGAGGCCGGTATGCCAAAGTGGTTTCATTACTATCTTTCATATGGTTCCTAACTGGTGGCATTTTTGCTGCCTCCTGGGTCTGGAACTCTTTACATCATGTTCTTTAGTTGTGGATATTTTATTTCCCACATTAGTGTACATATAGCACCTGGATACTTATTTACATGTTATACCTAACATATAAATTTGCTAAGTAAATTCATGCTGCAGGCAATTAAATGTCTGAACTTACTGCGTATAACACATGAACATAGAGATATCAAGTCAATTTACATTTGACTTGGACATAACACATAGTTCATAACATGATTTTCGTAACATTCATGCTATAGTATCTCGATACTAAAACTGCACATATGACACATAAACACGACAATTCAATTCATATTTTAGTCAACTTTAACTTACCATTCATAATATATACATAACATAACATGTTAATTCATGTTGCAGACAAATCACATGTTTGAACTCACAGTATCTAACATTTACACATAACAATCCATTCATATTGCAGATATGGAAAAGTTTAATCTTATAGTACATAACATATAGACATAACGTAACATGTTAGTTCATGTTGCTGACAGTTTACATGTTTGAACTTACCACATATGATACTTAGACATAATAGTCTATTCATGTTACAAACATGAAAATGTTTGAAACTTACAACATATCACACTTGGACATAACAGTCTATTCATGTTGCAGATAATTAAATGTCCGAACTTATTGCATATAACACTTAAACATAGAAATCAAATCATATTGCAGTCAGGAAGATATTTGAACTTATATCGCATAACCTATAGGCATAAACATGCTAAGTAAATTCATATTGCAAACAGTGCAATGTTTGAGCTTACTACATAGAACACATAACACATAACATTATCAGTCCTTTCATGTTGCAGTCAACTAAATGCTTGAACTTACAATATATATAGCACATAAAAAGTCCACACATATTGTAGACATGGAGATATTTGAAACTTACCACATATAATCTCTAGACATGATATTCTATTCATGTTGCAGACATGGAAATATTTGAACTTACATGCTGCACATAGGTCACATAGACATATAAGTCAGTTCATGTTGCAGTCAATTAAATGTTCAAATTTACTGATACTTCTGCTCGTATCTCCTTTCTTGCTTTCTGGGTCCGCACACGTCTCTTCATCGCGTCTGTATCGGATTCCTATAACCGAAATAATCACGGTTATTTTTGTTACTTAAATCATATATAAAGCTTAATAAAACATAAAAATTCTATGTTTTATTTCCTAATCATGAATTAGGGGTCTAATATCCCATTTATAATTTTTCTACTAACTTTTAACAAAAATGACCATTGCGGCCTGAGCTTTTGACAAAATTACCATTTTGCCCTTAACGTGATTTTTCTCACTTAAACTTTACTTTTGACCTTTAAAATCCTCATTAGAGTCTTTGACTCATGTTTAAAACTCTAATGGTTCATTTGACTATTTCCTAATTCTTTGGCAAAAATTACCGTTTTACCCTTAACGGGGTTTTCTTATTTTTTTCGACTTAAAACTTGATTTTGGCTTTAAACATTCTATTTAAGCTATTCTAAGGCTCTAACAGTCCTTTATGAGCATTTCGAAAATTTTGATCAAACTGATCGTGAATAGTAACTTTGACCGGAAATAATACTATTCACCATGAATAGTACTATTTATGTGAATAGTACTTTACACTGATCGTGAATCTTGTCATTTTAATACTTAGACTGGATTTTCTAAGCCCAAAAATCATAAAACGATAATCTTAAAGGTTTAACAACCCCTTTTTTGGACCTTTTTGAAGTTTTTCGTTAAAATGACTATTTTGCCCCTGACAGGCCTTTGGGTTGTAAAATCTTTACTTTAACGTTTTAATGGGATTTTCTAAACCCAAAAGTCATAAATTCATCTTTCTTAGGCCTTAATAAATTTTTACTGGATTAATCACTGTAATTTTTATAATTATTTCACACCCAACCCTCGAGTGGTACTATTCTGACTCTTGGTCGTTAATCCTATTTTTCGAGCCTAGGCCATCGAAGGGGCTTGGGTTTCCATCCCGACCACATTTTTACCCCCCACTTCCTAAAATACCTGTTTGTGCCGTTTTTGAAATTTCGACAGCATTTTCGCTTAATTTTTGGATTCCCGACGTTTACGAAACGCCTCCAAACCATCTAACTTAATTCTATTCTACCACGTACTATACCAGAGGCCTATATTTTTATGCAAAATTCAACTTTTACGTAAAACTCTTTACATTTTACACATTTTCTTATCCATCATTTTCATTCATTTTTCTTACAATTTCACATGTAAAAATACATAATTAATACATAATCATTCTAAAACATAAATTTCAGGAATGGAGGGACCGAAATCCCTGCCAAAATTGTCCTAATGGTGATCGAACAAACCGTTCGGTCTCACGCGGACAAACTTTGAATCACCGTTCTTCACTTTTGAAATTTTGTCTTGCAATTCTGACGCTGCGGATGTGTCCAAAACGTTGAAAATAGGCCAACGGGCCATTCTTCAAATTTTGGGGTCCGATCACCGTTGGCCGATGTTGACCGATCGTTGACTGGCACTGACCGGTGGCGGTATGGAGAAAGGCGGCCATCATCTCATAGATCTCAACGTGAGGAACTTATTGGTGGTGTCAATTTCACCAATTGAAGGTCCTATTGCCGGAAATCAACCCTCGAAAGTGTGACGGCAGCGGCGATGTCCGTTCTCCGCCGTGCCGTGATTGTTGCTCAAAATTGGCTTGGGGCTTTTATTCCCTATGCCACTCTGAGTCTTTTGGTACCGGTAGTGTGGCTCAACTACGTCGGAAACGGTAGATTCCACGGTGGTGACGGCGAGGCGTTGGGCAATGCGATCCAGCGGCCGTTGAGGTGAAACAAGACATGGGTTTTGTTCTCCTCTTTACCACAGAGCTTTTAGGACCGGAATCACCTTGATCGGAGGTCGGACGGCGGAGATATGGCCGTTCAAAAATTTTGGCAGCTAGTGGATTCGGGCAACACGTGCGGGCTCTTTTGGTGTCGATTCCATCGACTCGGCATACTGTTGGACTCAGCCCAGTGAGAGCTTTCCAACGAGATCGACGGTGTCAAAAACGGACACCATTTCCAGTGGTTGGTTACTGTTCACTGATGATGTGTGGGAAGAAAGAGAAGAAGAGGAAAAAATGTGGGTTGATTTTGAAATTTCTAACTTTTTCGCTATTATATATACTTTTTTTGTCTAAAATTTCAACATGAGCTATCCTGACTAATTTGGGCGTGTTGAACCCAAATATATCAATTTTATTTTCATTCGAGGTCATCTCGTCTAGTTTCCGGTATTGTAAATTCCCAGTCAAAAATTACCTTTGTGCTCAATTAACTAATTTGAGCATTCTATACTGACTAATTTGGGCATACTGTACCTAAATTTATCAATTTCTACTTCATTCAAGGTCATCTAGACCAGTTTTCCAGTACGGCATGTTTCTCGGTTAAAATCTACATTTTGTGCTTAATTGACTAAATTGAGCATACTGATTCCAAATATATCAGTTTTATATCAAGAAAAGGTCATCTTGACTAATTTCTTGATATTGCATATGACACACACACATACACACATAAAATTACTACAATTTACATTTTAAATATGAAATTCATTGTATACATTCAATGTACCTATTTTCTGAGAATGATGAAAATTCCCGGTGGTCACAGCCATGTACCTAACCGTGTTACACTAATTTGCATAAAAAAGCATCAAATTATTCCTTAATTTCTATTATATGAAAATCAGGTTGCAGGAATGGGGCGGTCCTTACAAAAGAAGTACGAGTGGACTGATAAGTGCAAAAAGAGCTTCCAGGAGCTAAAATGGAGACTCACGAGTGCCCTGATTCTGACTATTCCGGAAGCTAGTCAAGCAAAATTTTGTGATTTATAGTGACGCCTCCAAGACCGGACTAGGTGTCGTGTTGATGCAAAAAGATAAGGTGGTCGCATACGCTTCGCGACATCAAAAACCATGAAAGAACTACCCCACGCATGACCTAGAGCTAGCCGCGGTCATTTTCACACTCAAGATTTGGAGGTACTATCTACATGGCATCAAGTACGAGATCTACACAGACCACCAGAGCCTCAAACATATCTTCACTCAGAAGGAGCTTAACATAAGGCAGAGAAATGGCTAAAACTAGTGAAGGATTATAACTACGAAATCCTTTACCATCCAAGGAAAGCCAACAAGGTGGCCGACACCTTGTCACTTATGGCTATCCATGCCTTGCTGGAAACACTACAAAAGGAGCTATGAAGCAGCATGGTTGAGATTTTAACAGGGAGGTTGTCCAAAATAACCCTCCAATCAGTGCTCCTAGAAGAAATTAAAGCCAGCCAAGGCCTTGAGTTGACCCTAATCAAGCTCAAAAGAGAGGCAATGGAGGGCCAGAGTTCAGAGTTTCAAGTCTCCGAGGATGGCATACTCTATTTCAGAAATAGAGTGTGTGTTCTAAAGGATGAAGAACTCAGGAAAAGGATCCTTTCAGAGGCGCATGAGATGCCATACTGAGTACATCTAGGGCAAACAAAATGTAAAAAGACTTGAAAGATAGTTTCCAGTGGCCTAAGATGAAGAATGATGTCACCGAGTTCGTAGCGAAGTGCCTCACATGCCAGAAAATTAAAGTAGAACATTAGTGGCCGAGAGGAAAACTGCAAAAGATCGAGCTGCCTGAGTAGAAATAAGAGCAAATTACAATGGATTTCGTGGTCGGATTGCCCAGAAAATCAAGCGAAAACGATACCATCTGGGTAATTGTGGACCGACTAATGAAATCAGCTCGATTTTTAGTAATAAAACTAAGCTACTCGGTAGAAAGGCTAGCTGATTTGTACGTGGCTCAAATAGTAAGGTTGCATGGAGTACCAAAATCAATCATTTCCGATCGCGACAGACGCTTCATTTCAAGGTTTTGGCAAAGCGTCTAGGCTTCATTGGGAACTAAATTAAAGTTCAGCATAGCTTTCCATCCTTAGACTGACTGCCAATCCGAAAGAATTATTCAGACATTAGAAGATATGCTGAGAGCTTGTGTCCTAGATTTCAAGGGGAATTGGGACCAGAAGCTACCGTTGATAGAGTTCTCGTACAATAATAGCTATCATTCCTCGATTAGGATGGCACTGTACGAGGCACTCTATAGGAGGAAATGTAGATCTCCAGTGCATTGGCATGAAACTGGAGAGAAGCAGCTTACTAGCACAGACTTTGTCAAGAATACGACAGAAGATGTGAAGCTTATACGAGAGAGACTGGATGCAGCTCATAGCTGCCAGAAGAGTTACGTAGATAAATAACGTAGACCTATCAAATTTCAAGAAGGAGATTCAGTTTTTCTCAAGATGGCACCCATGAAAAGGGTGATGCACTTTGGGAAGAAAGAAAAGCTTAGTCCTAGATATATAGGACCCTTCGAGATCCTCGAGAGAGTCGGGAAGGTGGCCTACAGATTCACACTCCCTCCTGAACTAGCTTCCGTACACAATGTTTTCCACGTCTTGATGTTAAAGAAGTACGTGCTAGATAGTTGCCACATCCTAAGCCAAGAGCCAGTTGAAGTACACGCCGACCTAATATATGAAGAGAGACCCATGCAAATTTTAACCAGAGAAGATAAAGTCCTTACGAATAAAGTGATTTTGCTTGTAAAAGTGTTGTGGCAGAACCACAACCTCAAGGAAGCTATGAAAATTTTGTAAAGGGGTTAGGTTGTAAGAACCACCCCATTCCTGTAACTTGATTTTCATATAATGAGAAATTGAGGAATAATTTGATGCCATGCAGTGCAAATTCATAGAACACGGTTTGGTACACGACCGTATACACGACCGATCGGATTGTATATGTGAGAAAGGTCGTGTAATGAGCGAAGAGCTGCTATACAAACTCTTAAAATGCATGAAATCTAATTACTATATCATGAGTAATTAAGTTGAAAAATACAGTATGATTTCCAGTTGAATAGACTAAACAGGTGCGTACTGTTTATTACTATTCATATCGTGAAAGGGGGTAACTGACAGTGAATCCGGTTCACCCTAATATGTGTATAAGTGTATGAGATGTGCAATGCCAGGAAACTAGTCTGGACGACCATTTCTTGACACAAGACTGGTGAACAGATCGCCAGAACACTCGGACCGAACATCTGAGCACAACAACCGTAAATAACCCTAGTAAGGGTACGCTATCAAGAAAATAGTCCGGATGACCTCGTCTCATCTAGAAACTAACAAAATCAAAGTCAGAACGCTCAGACTAGTCAGTTAGGCATAAAACTATGAATAGTAAATAGTGAAAAACATAGTGTTAAGTTAATGGCTAAGACGGTCTTAAATTGACTTAAAATTGATATATTCATAGTCAGCTGGCTCAATTTAGTCAATTAGGCACAAAATGTAAAATTTTGTTTGAGAGATATGCAATATCGGAAAGAGGGTCAAGACAACCTTATCTCGCCCCGAAACTGATATATTTAGACTCCAAACGCCCAAATTAGTCAATTGGGCACTTGACATGTTTTTCGAGGTGGGGTCACATAAATCCTGAAAACTGGTCCAGACGACCCCAGACGGATGTAAAACTGATAAAATTAAAATCAGCACGTTTGAATTAGTTAAGAGAGACTGTGTTGAAAATTTCATGTCAGAATGCCTCGTTTTGCATGCGCAAGGACAACAAAGTGTAGACACAACCATAGTATAAGAAATGAATAGTAAAGCGGTGTAGAATGGGCTCATAGACAGTATAAACCAACTAGAAATCATCAGTATAAAATCGGATTCATAAAATCCGATTTCCAGATAAAAATTAGAACACTACCGAGAAAGGACTGAACACCATAATAGAAAACTGGACTGTGAAGAGAGCCAAATGCAGATGAATTTTGGCCCTAAAAACCATGTGCCCTGGCTAAAAAACCAACTGGTTTTGCTGCACAAAAACCCAAAAAGTAGCATTAAAATAAGGAGTAAGTTATGACACAAATGAAAAAACATTGTCACCATTCCATCACCTTTCTATTAACCAAATTTTTTATATCTTCCCCTCCTTAATGGCCATAGCTCCCTCGGCTGTTGTATGGCTAAATGGGGCAGATTTTTGTCCCTAAATTAGCTTAAGGTTGGCTTGATTAATCAAGCTTAAGTTTGGTTAAGCTTGCTTAGAGTTGTCTATAAAAGGGTGAGAATGGCCTTAGCTTGTGTTGCTTTCTTTTTCACACCCCAAAAACCACCACTCATCCTCCCTTTCTTTCTTGCTACAACCGATTGTCCTTAAGACCCCAAAACACCATTTTTTAAGTCTAAAATTCCACCAAAAGTTTACCAAAAACCAACCTCTTCAAGCTTGTGCTAGGAGGATTCATTTCCAAGCCATTTCAAGTGCACCAAGGGTAAAGTTATAGACCAATCACTTGTGGTTTTTAGTTATGGTTTTCAGTTGATATTAAGAGAAATATGTTTGGTATTTTGCTGGCATTAAACTGACCCCCACACCTCCTTGGTCCGCATGGCCACTTTGTCATTCAAGCCTTTGATCAGATTTATGCTTGGCTCATAACACAAGAGGTAAAACCAAAACCTTTTTTGGTGATAGTTGTTTTTAAGTTTTTGATCAAGAAATTTATGTGTATTTATTTATGCACATGGATTGTAATAAGTTTATTTTGAGCCTTTAGCTTTCCATTTTTAAGTTTGTGATTGTTTGGTTGTGTTTATATTTTCTACGAATGGACATGAGTATGTATGATGCATGAACATTTAGAAAAGTGGCTGGACACAATCTGTCCCCAGAAAAAGGCCACGAATTTTGCCATTTTGACCCCCTTAGGTTTCGAATTTGGGATTTCATGAAACACAGAATTTTAAGTAAATTTGATACGGTCGTTTTTACTTCAAATAGCCTTTGGCCAAAAATGACACTACAATAGGTTTTTCAAGTAGTTTTCATTCGGTGTCCAAAACTGGGACTAAGAATCAGAGCACTAGAAACAGTCTCGGGTTTTGTTAAAAATAGACCAGTTAGAGTCCGAACTGGACTTCAGGCTCAATATGAAAGTTGTAGATCTCGTCTAGACCTTTGAGATGACCTATGTATGTTTTAAAAATTTGGCCGTTTCGGACCTCAAACAGAGCCATTTTCAAAATAACGTAAAACTACAAATTTTTCAAAAACTGGTCACATTGGCCACGGGTTCAATGAGTTTAGGAGCTGTTAGAGTTAGATTTGATGTAATAACCGGGAAATTTTACTGTTCTCAAAATATTGTAAATTGCTTGTACATGATGAATTTCATGTTTAAAATGTAAAATGAATAATTAATATTGTGTAGAACGAGATAAAATGTTCTAACGATATTATAAATTAAAAATTCGGTGATGTAAAAGCATGCCGAATTGAGCTAGGGAAAAACAGTGAACTGTAAACCCTAGTAGGTGACTCAGGGTAAGCTGAGTGCACAAAAAGATAAAATACTGATAGTAGTGATTTTAGACGTAAGTGCGTGTGTGTTGCACATAGTATTGAGAAGTTGGTCTAGATGACCTCTTCTTGACCTAAAATTAATATATTTAGATTCAGGATGCTCAAATTAGTCAATTGAGCACAAAACGAGAATTTTGACCAGGAAATGTACAGTACCAGAAACTGACCGAGATGACCTTCAATGACAACGAAACTGATATATTTGGATTCAGGACGTCCAAATTAGTCAATATAGCCTATCAGGATGCTCAAATTAGTTAATTGAGCACAAAGGTAATTTTTGACCGGGAATTCGCAGTATCGAAAACTAGTCGAAATGATCTCAGATGGAAATAAAACTAATATATTTGGGTTCAGCACGCCCAAATTAGTCAGGATAGATCATGTTGAAATTTTGGACAAAAAGGGTATAAAAGGTCGAAATTGCAGAAAAGACCCCACAATTTCCCTTTTCTAGATTTTTCTCCCCCACACCTACACCGTCGGTGAACAGTAATTGACCACCGAAAACGGTGTCCTTTTTAGACACCGCCGGTCTCGTTGGAAAGCTCTCGACGAGCTGAGTCCAATGGTGTGCTGAATCGATGGAACCGACACCGGAGAACGCCGCACGCGGTGTCGAAAAAGGCCATATCTCCGCCGTCCGACATCTGATCGACACGATTCTAGTCCCAAAAGATTCGTCTTGAAGAGTAGAACAAAACCGGAGCTTCATTGATCACGCCGCCCGAAGCCACGCCATCACCACCGTGGAATCCGTCGATTCCGGTGGAGTTGAGTGACGTGGTTGGTACCAAAAGACTCAGAGTGATGCGTAGAGCAAAAGCCCTCAAACAATTTCGGGCAACAACCCCGGCACGGCGGAGATTCAACACCACCACCGTGGGTCAAGTTTTCGAGGTTGATTATCGACGATCGGAGCCTCCAATGGTGACATTGACACCACCAATGGACTCCGCTCGTCGAGATCTTCAAGGTGGAACACCTCCGTTGTTCGCGCGGCCGCCGTCTGCCGCCGGTCAACGCTGGAATCAATGGTGACCCAGGGGCGGAAAAATGAAGAATGGCCCATTGGCCTATTTTCGACGTTCTGGACACATCCGCTGTATCAGAATTGCCAACTGAGATTCCCAACATGAAGAACGAAGATAAAAAGTTTACGCGGTCGAGACCGAACACTTCATCTGATCACCGACGGGACGATTTCGGTAGCAATTTCGTTTCCCTTCATTCCTTATTTATGTATTGGAATGATTTGTATGTAATTTGTATTCAAATTGTAAAAAGAAAAGAAAAAAAAAGAGTAAAATGAATGAAATGTCAGAAAAAGAAAATGTATGGGAAATGTGAATATTTTTATGTAAAAAGTTGAGTTTTATGTAAAAATTAGGCCTCTGGTATAGTACGTGGTAGAATAAAATAGGTTAGATGGTTTTGAGGCGTTTCCTAAATGCCGGAGACCTAGAAATTTAGCGGAAATGCTGCCGAAATTTTGAAAACGGCACTATGGGCATTTTGGTGAAAAACGAGAGGCAAATTATGTTCGGTAATGGAAACCGAGACCCTTCGATGAGTTAGGCTCGGAAAATGGGAAAATGAACCTTTGAGGAATAGTAAACCATCCCCCCGAAGTTGTGAAAATGTAAGAGAACGGAAAAACCGACGTCAAGGGTATTTTAGGAAACGAAAGGTAAATTTGAGGTCAGGATGAAAACCTGAGCCCACTCGGTGTCTAAGGCTCGGGATTAGCATAACAAACATTTCAAGAGTAGTGAAATACCCATTTAAGGCTCCGAAACATGATAAAAACGAGAAACGACCCTAGGTGTTGGAATAGTACCGCCCGAGGGTCGGATAATCAATAGTCGTCTATGGAACAGCAATGGATGCTGTAAAAGTGTGTAAAAGCTTAAGAAATATTATTTTATGATATTTGGGCTTAGAAAATCCTGTTAAAAGTCATAGTAAGCATATAACGGTCCCGAGACCCGTAAGGGGCAAAATGGTTATTTTGACCAAAAATTTCCGAAAGGCTCAGAAAGGACCGTGAATGCCTAAGGATAGTTAAAATGAAATTATAAAAGTTAAATTTGGGTCTTAAACCAACAAAAAGTAGGTTTATGATGAGAAATCAAATCAGGGACAAAATGGTAATTTTGCCAAGAGTTAGTGTAAAAAATGGAAAATGGGATTTTAGATTCCTAAGACCATTTGCGGGAAATAAAACGTAGAATTTTTATGTTTTACTAAATTTTGAATATGAAATGAAGATTTAGAATAACCGTGGTTATTCCGGTTATAAGAACCCGATCCAGACGCGGCAATGAAACGTCTGCGGAGCCGGGGAAGGAAATGCTAGCAAAAGTATCTGTAAGTTCAAACATTTAATTGACTACAACATGAATAGACTATTATGTCCAAGTGTGATATGTGTAAGTTCAAGCATTCATTTGTCTGCTCATGAACATTTTGATGTTGTTCATTATATGAATGAATTGATCTGTTATGTCTAGGTTTATGTGCTATATGAATGTTTCATAGCACGATGCTATGATAAATGTTTGGTAAGCTCAGATATTTACATGTCTGCAGCATGAATTACTATTTGATTGATTTAAGTACTTTTCGTACAAACTTGTAAAGTCCTATGGGCAATAGGGGTGTAGTTAAACTAACTCACCTAATGAAATGAGAAATTAAAAAGTGTGTAAATAATACACTATGGAGAAGTGCTAGGGCACTATAGTGTGGTTAATTAAAAACACACATAAAGAAATAAATGTAAAGACCTATGGGCAATAAGGGTTCCATCGTGGGACGATTCATATGAATATCGCCGGTGGGGAACTATAAGAAAGATGGTAATGAAACCACTAAGGCATACCGCCCCTCCAACATAGTAGTGGAGGTTTTTCTCAGATCCTACGAGGATATCAGGGCTATGGACGCTGATGTTCTAAGGTCGCTCCTTAGACCCTCCTAGTTAGCACGCTAATAATCATTGGTACTGCCATAAACAGAGCTCTAAACTAGAAATCAAATAGAGAATAAACAACCAATAAAATGATAAAAAACCATAATTGAGCATAACCGAAGCTTACACTAGAGTAATATAAATTCGGTTAGGGTATGTGAATACTACCCCGATAGAGTAAAGTGAATAGTAATCAGTTAGGGTAATTGTTACCATTCATCGATCAAAGGTCAAAGTTACAATTCATGGCGAATAGTACTATTCATAGAAAATTGAGTTTTAGTGTTTTTGAATCAATATGATTCTTACTATGTATGTTTGAACTTACTGAGCCTGTTAGCTCATCAGTTTGTTCATGTTGCAGGTAAGAAACCTGTCTAGTAGATTTCTGAATCGCGGCAGGATGCGAGCGTGTCAAAGGGATAAGGAATCCACTGTGGATATGGTCCTGCTACAAGTTTTCCGCTGAGCGTTGAAAAAAAGAGATATGTATTGCAAAAAGATTTGAATTATATATTGTGTATAAAGTATGTTTGTACTTTTAAAAGTGACAAACATAATTCAGTTTAATTACGTTATGTTTACAAACAAGAAAATGTATTTAAAAAAAATGATTCCAAATTTCACAAAGGGTTTAAAGGAAAGAAAAGAATTTAGGCGACCCAACGAAGTTCATGAGCTATTTCAGTCGGCTAAGGAGCTTGATTGTAATAGTTTCGGTGGATCGAGGTCGGGGGCACCACATTTGAGCTCTGAGGCGAACACAAAAAGTTGTTCAACTCATCGAGGACGAAAAATTTCATGTTCACCAAATTTACAAACAAAGTCATTTCGATCAAGTTTCAAAATAGTTTTCAAAAGTGGTTCAAAAACCACCTTTAAAATGCAACATCAAAAATGTGTTTTACACACTTTAAAATAAAAACATGGTTTTAATAAAACGTCCCCACCTTCCAATGGGGAGAAAAGGGATAGTTTCAGAATGCATAATTTTTCCAAGAATTTTATAAGGCAACCAAAATGTTTTTCTTAAATAACCAAAATAGTGTGGGTAGTTCGTAGGCTACCACACCAAACAAGCCATAGTAGCCCAGTAGGCTACCACACTAAACAAGCCATAGTAGCCCGGTAGGCCACCACACCTAACAAGCCATAGTAGCCCGGTAAGCTACCATGCTGAACAATAATAGTAGCCCAGTAGACTACCACACCCAAACAAGCAAAGTAACCCAGCCAGTTACTATACCAAGTTTACACATAGTAACCCGGTAGACTACCTAGTTAACAACGCGTGAGGTAACTGGTCAGTTGACTGGTCGGCTACCAGTCAAGGACCATGTTTTGAATAACAAAGTGAGGAATGATGATTTATCTGTCAAGAAGACAATTAATCATATACGATCGGAGGTATGCACCAAATTCTCAAAGAAGGCTAATAGGGTACCGATGGGCCTCGGTACCACTTAGAAACACAAGTTAGAGTCACTAACAGAAATAGTGACTTAAGAATGATAGTAATTAATTTATTGGGTAATAAATTAATTAACCATGTATAGAGAAGGAAACTCTCGAGATAGAGAGTGAGTTAGTACTAACGGCAGTCGGTACCAACCAATTTTATCTGCTTTAGTCACTAACAGTATTAGTGACTTAGCAAAAGTATTGACGAGAAACGTTATTGATGACAGGTGGTAACCTGTAAGCTGATAAAAGCATGAATATGAGTTGCTCACAACTAAGTAAGTACAACTCTGCTTACAGCATGAGTGAAATGAATTTAAAATGATTTTTTTTACAGTATGTTAAGTATGCATGCCATGCACATGTTGTTGCACAGCATATACAAGAGCATATAGTCTTACAATTGAGTAGATTGATGAAAGAGCAAGTTAGATGCCATATATCCCTACTGTGTAGGATTAGGGATAGCTTAGAGAAGCATATGGCTAGAACAGATAAACAAGACGGAATTTAATAAGCGTGTCATACCGGCCTTTTCAGTTGAAGAGGTTTTCAAGTTAAAGTAAGTTAAGGCAAAGTTAAGCATCCGTTGATGGCTCTTTGGCTTTTTGACCACTGGCATTACCGATGGTCTGCACACACACGGTACTGACACACGGGCCCTAAGTAGACAAGCGAAAGAAAAAGAGCATTGAAGCATAAATGAACATAACCAAACTATGCATTGTTCACAATACAGTTCACTATGCTTTTAGCTACCATAAGATGCATTCAGTACATGATGAATCTACTATGCATATTGTATGTAAAGTTTTGTATTCCATGACATGATATGTGATGATTTGGTATGTGATATGTGGTATATGTTGATACCTGACATGCTTATATGGTTTCAAGTATATATTATATTTTAAAGATGTTTTGCGTTAACATGTTGTACTTACTGAGCAATAAAGCTCACGATGTATGTTCATGCTGTAGGTAAGTGCCCAATAGCATAAACAATAATGGGCGATGACGGGGGCGGATATAATAATCGGGAAATTTTACTGTTCTCGGAATATTGTAAATTGCTTGTACATGATGAATTTCATGTTTAAAATGTGAAATGAATGATTAATATTGTGTAGAATGAGCTAAAATGTTCTAACGATATTACAAATTAAGAATTCGGTGATGTAAAAGCATGCCGAATTGAGCTGGGGAAAAACAGTGAACTGTAAACCCTAGTAGGTGACTCAGGGTAAACTGAGTGCACAAAAAGATAAAATACTGATAGTAGTGATTTTAGACGTGAGTGCGTGTGTGTGTTACACATAGTATCGAGAAGTTATTCTAGATGATCTCTTCTTGACCTAAAATTAACATATTTAGATTCAGCATGCTCAAATTAGTCAATTGAGCATAAAAAGTAACATTTGACCTGGACATATACAGTATCAAGAAATTGGTCAAGATGACATTTTCTTGATATAAAACTGATATATTTGGAATCAGAATGCTCAAATTAGTCAATTGAGCACAAAACGAGAATTTTGACCGGGAAATGTACAGTACTGGTAACTGATCGAGATGACCTCGGATGACGACGAAACTGATATATTTGGATTTAGGACGTCCAAATTAGTCAATATAGCCTATCAGAATGCTCAAATTAGTTAATTGAGCACAAAGGTAATTTTTGACCGGGAATTCGCAGTATCGGAAATTAGTCGAAATGATCTCAGATGGAAATAAAACTGACATATTTGGGTTCAGCATACCCAAATTAGTCAAGATAGCTCATGTTGAAATTTTGGACAAAAAGGGCATAAAAGGTTGAAATTACAGAAAAGGCCCCATAATTTTCATTTTCTAGATTTTCTCCCCCACATATACACCGCCGATGAACAGTAATCGACCACTGAAAACGGTGTCCATTTTCGACACCGCTGGTCTTGTTGGAAAGCTCTCGACGAGCTGAGTCCAATGGTGTGCTGAATCGACGAAATCGACGCCGGAGAACGCCGCACGCGCCGCCGGTGGCCAGAAATTTCAAACGGTCGTATCTCCGTCGTCCGACCTCCAATCATGGTGATTCCGGTCCTAAAAGTTTCGTGGTGAAGAGGAGAACAAAACCCATAGCTTATTTCACTGCAACAGCCACCGGATTACGCCGCCCGAAGCCACGACGTCGCCACTGTGGAATCCGTCGATTCCAGCGGAGTTGAGCCACACTACCGGTCTCAAAATACTCAAAGAAGAACGGGGAGCAAAATCCCTCACACAATTTCGGGCAACAACCCCAGCATGGCGGAGATTCAACACCGCCGCCGTGGGTCGAGTTTTCGAGGTCGATTGTCGACAATCAGAGCCTCCAATGGTGAAATTGACATCACCAATGGACTCCTCTCGTCGAGATCTTCAAGGTGGACACCTCTGTTGTTCACACCGCCGCCGTCCGCCGCTGGTCAACACTGGAGTCAATGCCGGTTAACGCGGTCAACGGCGACTCGAGGGTGGAAAAATGAAGAGTGGCCCATTGGCCAATTTTCTATGTTCTAGACACATCTGCAGCATCAGAATTGCCAACCGGGATTTCGAACGTGAAGAACGGAGACAAAAAGTTTGCATGGTTGAGGCCGAACGGTTCGTCTGATCACCAACGGGACGATTTTGGTAGCGATTTTGTTTCCCTTCATTCCTTATTTATGTATTGGAATGATTTGTATGTAATTTGTATTCAAATTGTAAAAAGAAAAGAAAAAAAAAGAGTAAAATGAATGAAATGTCAAAGAAAGAAAATGTATGGGAAATGTGAATATTTTTATGTAAAAAGTTGAGTTTTACGTAAAAATTAGGCCTCTGGTATAGTACATGGTAGATTAGACTAAATTAGATGGTTTTGAGGCGTTTCCTAAACGTCGGAGACCTAGAAATTTAGCGGAAATGCTACCGAAATTTTGAAACCGGCACTAAGGGCATTTTGGTGAAAAACGATAGGCAAATTGTGTTTGGTAATGGAAACCGAGACCCTTCGATGAGTTAAGCTCAAAAAATGGGAAAATAAACCTTTGAGGAATAGTAAACCATCCCTCCGAGGTTGTGAAAATGTAAGAGAACGAGAAAACCAATGTCAAGGGTATTTTAGGAAATAAAAGGTAAATTTGAGGTCGGGATGAAAACCCGAGCCCACTCGGTGTCTAAGGCTCGGGATTAGCATAACAAACGTTTTAAGAATGGTGAAATACCCATTTAAAGCTCCGAAACGTGAGAAAAACGAGAAACGACCCTAAGTGTCAGAATAGTACCACCCGAGGGTCGGATGACCAATAGTCATCTATGGAATAGCAATGGATGCTGTAAAAGTGTGTAAACACTTAAGAAATATTATTTTATGATATTTGGATTTAGAAAATCTTGTTAAAAGTCACAGTGAGCATATGACGGTCCCGAGACCCGTCGGGGCAAAATGGTCATTTTAACCAAAAATTTTTGAAAGGCTCGGAAAGGACCGTGAATGCCTAAGGATAGTTAAAATGAAATTATAAAAGTTAAATTTGGGCCTTAAACCAACAAAAAGTAGGTTTACGATGAGAAATCAAATCAGAGGCAAAATGGTAATTTTGCCAAGAGTTAGTGTAAAAATAGAAAATGGGATTTTAGATTCCTAAGACCATTTACAGGAAATAAAACGTAGAATTTTTTCATTTTACTAAATTTTGAATATGAAATGAAGATTTCGAATAACCGTGGTTATTTCGGTTATAGGAACCCGATCCAGACGCGGCAAAGGAACGTCTGCGGAACCGAGGAAGGAAATGCTAGCGAAAATATCTGTAAGTTTGAACATTTAATTGACTGCAACATGAATAGACTATTATGTCTAAGCGTGATATGTGTAAGTTCCAGCATTCATTTGTCTGCTCATGAACATTCTGATGTTGTTCATTATATGAATGAATTGATCTGTTATGTCTAGGTTTATGTGGTATATGAATGTTTCATAGCGCGATGCTATGATAAATGTTTGGTAAGCTCAGATATTTACATGTCTGCAGCATGAATTACTATTTGATTGATTTAAGTACTTTTCGTACAAACTTGTAAAGTCCTACGGGTAATAGAGGTGTAGTTAAACTAACTCACCTAATGAAATGAGAAATTAAAAATTATATAAATAATACACTATGAAGAAGTGCTAGGGTACTATAGGGTGGTTAATTAAAAACACACATAAAGAAATAAATGTAAAAACCTACGGGTAATAAGGGTTCCACCGTGGGATGATTCATATGAATGTCGCCGGTGGGGAACTATAAGAAAGATGGTAATGAAACCACTAAGGCGTACCGCCCCTCCAACATAGTAGGGGAGGTTTTTCTCAGATCCTATGAGGATATCAGGGCTGTGGAGGCCGATGTTCTAAGGTTGCTCCTTAGACCCTCCCAGTCAGCGCACTAATAATCATCGGTACTGCCATAAACAGAGCTCTAAACTTGAAATCAAATAGAGAATAAACAATCAATAAAATGATAAAAAACCATAATTGAGCATAACCGAAACCTACGCTAGAGTAATGTAAATTCAGTTAGGGTATGTGAATAGTACCCTGATAGAGTATAGTGAATAGTAACCAGTTAGGGTAACTGTTACTATTCATCGGTCAAAGGTCAAAGTTACTATTCATGATAAATAGTACTATTCATAGGAAATTGAGAGTAATGTAAATTCGGTTAGGGTATGTGAATAGTACCCTGATAGAGTATAGTGAATAGTAACCAGTTAGGGTAACTGTTATTACTCATCGGTCAAAGGTCAAAGTTACTATTCATGATAAATAGTACTATTCATAGGAAATTGAGTTTTAGTGTTTTTGAATCAATATGATTCTTACTATGTATGTTTGAACTTACTGAGCCTGTTAGCTCATCAGTTTGTTCATGTTACAGGTAAGAAATATGTCTAGTAGATTTCGGAATGGCGGCAGGATGGGAGCGTGTCAAAGGGATAGGGAATCCACTGTGGATATGGTCCTGCTACAAGTTTTCTGCTGGGCGTTGAAAAAAGAGACATGTATTGCAAAAATATTTGAATTATTTATTGTGTATAAACTATGTTTGTACTTTTAAAAGTGACAAACATAGTTCAGTTTAATTACGTTATGTTTACAAACAAGAAAAAGTATTTAAAAAAAAAAGATTCCAAATTTCATAAAGGGTTTAAAGGAAAGAAAAGAATTTAGGCGACTTGACGAAGTTTACGAGCTATTTCAGTCGACTAAGGAGCTTGATTGTAATAGTTTCGATGGACCGAGGTTGGGGGTGCCACAGCGAAAGCGGATGTGAGGTGAGGTTATGGATACACCGTGAGTATTCTTCCGCACAGTTTAAGTAATAGTATTCTGGAGAGTGATAATTAAACAGTATTTTAGTTAAACAATAATTCTGAATAGTAATAGTAAATAGTATTTTTGAATAGTAGCAATTAAATAGTACATTTGGAATAGTATTTAATTAAACAGCTAGTACAAGTATATATGTATAATTGAAATCCCTATGTTTTCAGATTCTGCATTTTTAATAGCATATGTACATGAATAGTAAATATGTACGCGTATAAAAAAAATCCCTGAAATTTAGGTATCTAAGTAAGTAAGTTTAATTATCAGTTTTAACGAAAAAGATCAAGTAGTAGTTTTTAAGTAACGGTCCGGGCTACTAAAGGCACAGGACATCACAATTCACATAGATATACTATTTACTGTTTCAAAATATACTATTACTCAAAAAGACTATACGAAAGATGATACTCGTGGTGGTATCTGCAACCTCGTCCTCACATCCACCTCTACCGCCGTCATCGCTCATTAAGGTTTAAGCTATAGGATGTTTACCTACAGCATGAACATACATCGTGAGCTTTATTCCTAGTAAGTACAACATGTTAACCACAGAACATGTTTAAAACATAGTACACACTTAAAACCGTATAAGCATGCAAGATATCCATATATATCACTTAACATAGCACATATCATATCAACACATATCATGTCACTGAATACAAAACTTCACATACTATATGCATAGCAGAAATATCATGTACTGAATGCATCTTAGAAACATAGTGAACTATAACAAATGCGTACTATGAACCATGCATGATCTGGTTATGTTCATTTATGCTTCAATACTCTTTTTCTTTCTCTTGTCTACTTAGAGCCCATGTATCAGTACCATGTACGCGTAGGCCATCAGTAACGCCCGTGGCCAAAAAGCTAAAGAGCCATTAATAGATGCTCAACTTTGCTTTAACTTATTTTAACTTGAAAACCTCTTCAACTGAAAAGGCCGGTATGACACACTTGTTAAATTCCGTCTTGTTTATTTGTTCTAGCTATATGCTTCTCTAAGCTGTCCTTAATCCTATGCGGTAGGGATATATGGCATCTAACTTGTTCTTTCATCAATCTACTTGACTCTGAAACTATATGCTCTTATACATGCTATGTATCAACATGTGCATGGCATGAATACTTAACATACTGTAAAAACATCATTTTAAATTCATTTCATTCATGCCGTAGGCAGAGTTGTACTTACCTAGTTGCAAGCAACTCGTATTCTCGCCTTTATTAGCTTACAGGTTACCACCTGTCATCAACAACATTTCTTGTTAATACTCTTGCTAAGTCACTGTTACCGCTAGTGACTAAAGCAGATAAATCACTTGGTACCCATTGTTGTCAATACTAACTCACTCTCTATCTCGAGAGTTTGCTTCTCTATACGTGGTTAATTAATTTATTACCTAATAAATTAATTAAGATCGTTCTTAGGTTACTATTTTCGTTAGCGACTGTAACTTGTATTTCTATGTGGTACCGAGGCCCATCGGTACCCTATTGGCCTACTTTAGGAATTTGGTGCATACCTTCTATCGTATATGATTAATTGTCTTCCTGACAAATAAATCACCGTTCCACACTTTATCATTCAAAACACGGTCTTTGACTGGTTGCCGACTAGTCAACTGGCCGATTATCGCATTGTTAACTAGGTAGCCTATCGGGTTACTATATGTAAACTTGGTATAGTAACCGACTGGGTTACTTTGCTTGTTTGGGTGTGGTAGCCTGCCAGGCTACTATTGTTGTTCAGCGTGGTAGCCTAATGGGCTTCTATGGTTTGTTTGGTGTGGTAACCTACCGGGCTACTAGTGCTTGTTTGGTGTGGTAGCCTACCAGGCTACCCATACTATTTTGGTTATTTAAGAAAATCGTTTTGGTTACCTTATAAAATTTTTGGGAAAATTCTTTATTTTGAAACCGTCCCCTTGCCACCCCATTGGAAGGTGGGGGACGTTTTATTAAAACCATATTTTTATTTTAAAGTGTGTAAAACACATTTTTGATGTTGCATTTTAAAGGTGGTTTTTGAACCACTTTCGAAAACTATTTTGAAACTTGATTGAAACGACTTTGTTTGTAAATTTGGCAAACATAAAATTTTTCATCCTCGACGAGATGAACAATTCTTGTGTTCACCTCAAAGCTTAAATTAAACTTAAGTGGGTCCTAATCTTACTAAACCCATGGCCTATTTGTGCCCAGTTTTTGTAAAAGTCCTAGTTTTACAGTACTTTGAAAATGACTCTGTTTAAGGCCCGAAATGGTCCAATTTTTGAAACATGTATAGATCATTTTAAAGATTTTGACGAGATCTATAACTTTCATGTTGAGTGTGAAGTCTAGTTCGGATTCTAAGTGGTCCATTTTTAACAAAACCCGAGACTGTGTCTGGGCTCGGATTTTTGGTCCCAGTTTTGGACACCGAATGAAAACCACTCGAAAAACCTATCGTAGTGTCATTTTTGGCCAAAGGCTATTTGAGACAAAAATGACTGTATCAAAATTTCCTTCAATCTCTATGTTTTACCAAGTCCTAAATTCAAAACCTAAGGGGGTTAAAATGGCCAAAATCCGTGGCCTTTTTTGGGGATAGATTGTGCCCAGCCATCCTTAAAAGAAAATGTTCAAGTTCACATGTGCACTGTGGTGGCCCGCTCTTCATGGAAGCTAACAGTACTAGCATAGTAGAGTTTTGGAATCCACTACGATAGACTATCACCTCAATAGGTCACCGGTAACTTATGTATAACATGTTTTTGTTATTTATCATTCGTATTTTAAACTTAAATTTTATCATGAAAATTGGGGATTTTTTTTTAAACTGATCTTCAAACTGTAAAGTTGTAAAACGTCATAAAACATACACTAAAATACATATCATACTTTATCGTGCATAATTTATATCATGTTACAATCTTTGAAAACAAGTCTCAGAATTGCTCAGCGGAAAACATTAGCAGGACCATTTCTCTCGCCCAGCCCTAACGGCAGATGCAGATCCCGCTCTTCGTCCATCCACTATCTACTGGTGTACAGGCTTCTTATCTGTATCATGAATAAACTTATGAGCAATAAGCTCAGTAAGTCCAAACATCAATAACGGAACATAAAATTTAAAATCATTAAAAATTACTATTCATCATGAATAGTAACTTTAAATTTTGACCATGAATAGTAAAGTTGACTTTGATCGATACTATTTATGTTTACTTTGACCTAAGATGCTACACATAAAGTTAGTACATATTATGCTCAATTATGGCAAATCTTAAGTCTTAGGTCTTAACTTGTATTAAGTTATGGTTTTGGACCCTATGATCGATCATACCGGAATGCACGCATGACTGAGAGGGACTCTGGGGAGCGATCCACTGGTCAATCCTCTACAGTCTACACGAACTTGACATAATATAACATAACATGAGAAACCTCCACCTGCATGGGAGGCCCGTATGCCAATATTGGTTTCATTATCGACTTTCACGTAGTTCCTAACCAGTGGCATTATTGCTGCCTCCTGGGTCTGGAACTCTTTACATTATGTTCTTTATTTGTGGTTGTTTTATTTTCCACGTTACTGTGCATATAGCACCTTGATACTTATTTACATGTCATACATGACATATGAACATATTAAGTAAATTCATGTTGCAGACAAATAAATGTTAGAACTTATAGACATTTTGCTAGCGTTACCTTTCCAGGGTCAACTGGCGTCCTTTTATCGCCTTTTTGTTGGATCCTTATAACCGAAATAAATCACAGTTATTTTTACTATTCATTTCATATTTAAAGTATTGTGAAAATATAAAATTTCTGATTCTAGATCCCTAATTATTCATTTTGGGATTCATATTTTCATTTATGTATTTATTACATGGCCTAGGATACTATTTCGGGTCTTAATATCACTTTTCCTAACCTTTTGACAAAATGATCATTTTGCCCTTAACTTTTGACAAAATGACCGTTACGTCCTTAGGGGAATTTTTCTCTATTTTTCTGACTTACAACGCTATTTTGGCGATTAGAAATTCAATTAAATCATTCTGAGGCTTTACAGTCTTTTTCTAGCATTTTAGAAAATTTTAGTCAAAATGACCATTTTGCCCTTGATAGGACTTTAGACCGTAAGATTTTTATTTTAGCATTTTAATTGGGTTTTCCAATCCCAAAAATCATAAAATAACTTTTCTTAGGCCTTATCAAGCTTTTATGATATTTCTTGCTGAAATGCTTGGGTTACTATTCACCTAATCATCGGGTGGTACTATTCCGACTCTTATGGTTGTTTCTTATTTTTTCTAATCTCTTGGAACCTCAAATGGACATTTTACAACTTCTGAACTAATCCATTGCCCTTCCTCGAGCCTAGGTCCCCGAGGGGTCTGGTTTTCGAATCTCGATCCTTATTTTACCCCTCGTTTCCTAAAATGCCCTTTGGGCTTTCTAAAAATTTTGGCAGCATTTCTGCTTAATTTTTAAGATCTCGGCGTTTAGGTAATGCCGCAAAACCCTTGGTACCTGCCAATTACTAAACCAGAGACCTAATTTTTATGTAAAAACCAAACTTTTTACATAAAAATACGTTTATAACTCTAGTTGTTTTTAACGATGTTTTGGTTTCATTATTAACATTTCTTACTCTCGATTTTATTCACATTACATATTCATCTATTCCTCACTAAATTTCTCATTTTACCAAACCCTAGCCACTGATTTTACTATTAAACAAGCACCAAAATTAAATTTTCTTGTCCCTAACTTTATCAATAGTTTCATTACATACCATCCTAATTTATAAAGTTAAAACACTACCCTAAACAAGTAAAAATTTTCATTCAAATCCTTTCCTTAACTCACGGATTTTTCTTGGAAAATAAAACTCAAAATTTTGTTTTTATTTCCATTTCCATTTCTTGATTTCAATACATAATCAATACCCATTTACAATACAAATTCATCAACACAAAAACTCCCATTTCACCTATTGTATCCTACGGATTTTTCATAGGAAAACAAGCACAAGAATTAATGTTTTTCAATTCCATTTCATCCCTTTCTTTCATTACATTTTCACGTGATTTTCAACACCTAAAATGAACCAAGTTTTCATCAAAATTTCAACCTTCCATTCCTTAAATAGCTCACAGATTTTGTGAGCAAAATACACATTAAACTTGATTTTTCATGCTCTTAACCATTACTTGACCTAACCTCATACCATTAACACTTTTTGAAACAAAAATCCATCAAAACAAAAATTGAAATTTTCACTTCAAAACAGCCCCATATTTGCACGGTTTTTCCATGGGAAAACAAGAAGAAAACTTGTAAAAATGAAAGCTCACCTTGCTATGTTGTTTTGTTGAAGTTAGGGATGAATTTTGCACACTTTTGGTGAAGAAAACTTGAAGAAATTTTTCTGTTTTAGCGAAGGGATACTCACAGCTGCATGGAAGGCAGAAAACACAAATATTTTTCTAGTTTTTCATGGCTAAATCTGTGTATGTATCAGACCATAAAGAAGGGACCATTTTGCAAATGTTTTGGGGGCATTTTTGCAAGCTTTTTAAGTAATTTTTACTACCTTTAAGGGCTGTTTTGCAATTGATTAAAATTTGGTAGATTTTTTTTCTGATTTTCCCATGAAAATCTGCCACATATGAAGCCCTAGAGTTCTCTTGAATTTTTGTTAAGCTTTCTTTGACTTTTTGTGTTAACTTTAAACACTAGCCCTTGGATCTTAATGTAACCTTCCATCCATTCAATATTTCACATCCAATTTTTGACTCCACATAATTATTTCAGTCAAACTTTTTGACCAAAAGTCAAACTGAATGGTTTTACGTCGAAATCGTATAGGCGAGTTTCTGAGGGTGTCTATGCAGTCGGTTTTCCTTAATTCACTTCGATTTGACTAAAAATCCATACCTTAAGTATTTCATCTTTTAGTGCCATACAGTATATTTCTAGGGTTTTTGAAACTGAAAAGGCATCATTTGTTCTATTTTGGTTTAGTAAAATTTCCCATTCCTAAACACCCTCTCTTTTGGCCTGGTTAGAACATTTCATTGCATTCTAAATACTATTAAATCATACATTTTATAATTTTACTCATAAAAATCATGGTGTGCATACGTTATACAAGATGTTCAAGAGCAGTAAAATTTCTAGGTTGTCACATTCACCCCTCCTTATAAAATTTTTGTCCTCAAAAATTAGAATAAGTGGGGGTATGAAGCTTTCATCTCATCTTCACATTCCCATGTAGCCTCTTCAATATTGTGATTTCTCCATAAAACCTTAACTAGTGTGATCATCTTATTTCTTAACACCTTTTCCTCATGTGCTAAAATCTGCACTAGTTATTCTTCGTACATCAAATCTTCTTGGACTTGTATCAGTTTGTACTTTAGCACATGTGATGGATCAGATACGTGCTTCCTTAACATCGATACATGGAAGACATTGTGTACTGCCCACAGATTTGGAGGTAAGGCCAACTTGTAGGCTACCTTTCCAATGCATTCGATTATTTCGAATAGCCCAATATATCTTGGACTCAATTTTCCTTTTTTACCGAAATGCATTACACCTTTCATTGGCGATACCTTGAGGAATACGAAGTCTCCTCTGTTAAACTACAGGAATCTTCATCGTTTATCTATATAACTTTTCTATCAGCTTTGAGCAATCTTCATCCTTATCTGGATCTTGGCAACTGCATCTGAAGTTTCCTGTATAAAGTTAGTCCTATGCTCTGCCTTTCTCATAGATCATACCAGTAGATAGGTGATCTACATTTTTGTCCATATAGAGCCTCATACGGTGCCATTCCTATGGAAGCCTGGTAACTATTATTGTATGAGAATTCTATCAATGCTAGTTTCTCATTCCAACTCCCAGGAAAATCTATAACATAGGCTCTGAGCATGTCTTCCAATGTCTGGATGGTTCGCTCTAACTGTCCATTTGTCTGGGGATGAAAAGCTATACTGAGGTGTAACTCTGTCCCCATAGCTTCTTGTATGCCCTTCCAAAATGCTAAAGTGAACCGTGCATCTCGATCAGAAATAATAGACTTTGGAACTCTATGTAATCGAATAATATTAGTCACATACAGATATGCCAATTTTTCCAATGTGAAGGTTGTCTTCATAGCTATGAATCACGCCATCTTGGTCAATCTATCGACAATTACCCAAATAGCATCATACCCTTCTTGGGTCTTAGGAAGCCCTACCATAAAATCCATGGTAATGTGCTCCCATTTCCATTCTAGAATTTCTAGAGATTCCAATTTTCCTCTAGGATGTATATGCTCGGCCTTGACTTTTTGACAAGTCAGACATCTGCTCACGAATTTCACAATATCATTCTTTATCCCTTTCCACCAAAACTGTATCTTGAGATCCTGATACATTTTGCTGGCTCTAGGATGAATGGAATACGGCGTTTCATGAGCTCCTACCATAATTCATCTTCTAAATCCTTCATTGACCGGAACATAGATTCTCCCTTGATATAAAAGCATTCCATCACTGGAAATGCTTATATCTAACTTCTTGCCATTGGAAACCTCTTCTCAGAGCTTCATTGCGCTTGGATCTAGCTTTTGGGCTTCTTTATTATCTTCAAACAGAGAGGATTCTAATCGTAGTGCTGATAACTTCCTAGCTATTAACTCCAATCTAAGGGAGTTAATTTCTCGCTGTAATCTGCTACTCAGTTTGCTTTTCTAGAATGGTAAAGGATTTCATAGTCATGGTCCTTTACCAACTCTAACCATCTTCTCTGTCGCATATTTAACTCCTTCTATGTGAAGAAGTATTTCAAACTCTGGTGATCAGTGAAGATTTGGCATTGAGCTCCATATAAATAGTGTCGCCAGATTTTGAGTGTGAACATTACTACAGCAAGTTCCAGGTCATGTGTGGGATAGTTACTCTCGTGGTCCTTCAACTAGCACGATGCATAAGCAATCACCTTATCATACTGCATTAGCACAGCTCCCAAGCCTATCTTTGAAGCATCACTGTAGATTGTGAATTTTTCTCCTTCGGTGGGTAGTGTGAGAATGGGTGCGCTTGTCAATCGTCTCTTCAATTCTTGAAAACTTCTTTCACACTCTTGCGTCCACTCGTATTTCTTTTCTTTACAAGTAAGAGCAGCGAGGGATGCTGCTAGTCGTGCAAACCCTTCTACAAATCTTCTGTAGCAACCGGCTAGTCCTAAGAAGCTTCGTATTTCAATCACACCCTTAGGAGTAGGCCACTCAGTAATTGCTTCAACTATGTTAGGATCTATAGTGATTCCTTCCTTTGTCACCATGTCTCGTGTCCAAGAAAGTGCACTTTATCCAACCAGAATTCACACTTAGAGAATTTCGCATACAATTGATGCTTTCTCATGGTGTGAAGAACAATTCTCAGATGCTCCTCATGCTCTTCATGAGTCTTCGAATATATAAGTATGTCATCGATAAATAAGATGACAAACTTATCAAGGAATTCCTTAAAAACCCTATTCATTAAATCTACAAACGTAGCTGGAGCATTCGTTAATCCGAATGGCATCACCAAAAAATTCATGGTGACCGTAGCAGGTTCTGAATGCCGTCTTGGGAACGTCCCTCTCTCGGATTCTCAGTTGATGGTATCCTAAACGCAAGTTAATTTTCGAGAATGCCGCTTCTCCTTTTAACTAGTCAACCAAGTCATCAATTCTAGGTAATGGATACCTATTCTTGATGGTAACCTAATTCAACTCTTTGTAATCTATACGCATCTGGAGAATTCCATCCTTCCTTTTAATGAATAAAATCGGAGCTCCCCAGGGAGAGTAGCTTAGTCGGATAAATCCCTTGTCAAGTAGTTCCTTTAACTTCATTTGTAGCTCTTTCAATTCTACTGGGGCCATACGATACGGTGCCTTAGATATTGGAGTAGTCCTTGGCATAATATTGATCTCAAATGAAATCTCCCTTTCTAGAGGTAAACCCAACAATTCCTCTGGGAAAACATCGAGGAATTCGTTGGTAATTGGAACACCTTCCAGTTGCAATTTCTTTTCCTCTATTACATCAACTACATATGCCAGGTATCCCGTACACCCACTAGCTATCAACTTTTTTGCTTTCATGGCACTGATCAACATCTTCCTCGATTGATGAGATGTGTCGACATACTCAAAACTCTCTTTCTCATTCGGTCGAAAGGTGATTTTCACTTCCGACAGTTGATTGTAGCCTGATATTTTCCTAGGAAATCCATTCCTAGGATCACATCATAGTCGACGATCTTCATTATGATCAAATCGACATACAACTCCTTATTTGTCATAATTACTAGCACATAGCGTAGCCAGTAATTTGACAGCAACACTTCTCTTGAAGGTAGAGCTGTCCTAAAAGTCATTCCTATAGGGTCCTTAGCATATTCTAACTTATTAGCGAATTCATGGGATATAAAGGAATGTATGGCTCCTGAATCAAAAAGGACACATGCCATGTGGTTAAATACAGAAAGCTGACCTATAACCACATTGGATGCCCTAGATTCAGCGTCCTCTTTGGTGAAGACCATAATACGAGCATCTGTTCGTGGGGTCTACTCTCGGCGTTCGGACCATGTTGGTGGCACTACCGAAGGCCCTTTATTTCTCCCCCGTAAGGCATGAGCTTGAGGTGGTTATGGATATGGGGGATATTGCTAGCGGTGCTGCATCGGCCCTGAGGTATTCTGGCAGTTCATCAAAAAATTTTTAGCAAAGTGGCCCTCTCGTCTGTACTGGTAGCATGTGTTGGTGCCAAATTGGCATTGACCTAGATGCCTTTTTCCACACATGGCACACGTGGGAAAACTCAGTCCTGTACCTTGACTGATCTTTCACTATTGATTATGGCTATCCTGACTTCCATTTCCAGAAAAATTCCCTTTTCTTTTACCTTGTTGTTGTTGGGAGCCTTGAGTGTTAGACTGGGTGGGTCGATTCTAACTGGGCTTATAACCTTGACCCGTCTGCATCCCTGCCTGTGCATATTTGGCCAGGATCTTTTCTTTTTCCTTTGCCTCCCAAACTTTCTCTCTTTCCTCCCTTTGTCTGAGCAGGTGGTATTCAGCTTTGAAGGCTCAGCTTACACAATCCACCACTGAGGTTGGTGGTACTGGTCCACTGTCAATTAGGGCAGATATCTCTGGCCTAACCATACTGATCATCTTCTGGATTTTCTCTCTCTCACTCGGCACCACATAAGGGTATAAACGAGACAACTGATCAAATCTCCTGCACACTTCGCTCACTGACTGATTCCCTTGCTTGAGTTCAGCAAATTCTTTTTGTTGGGGGTGTAGGGCAGCTGGATCATGGTATTTCTGGTTGAACTCCTCCAGAAATTCATCCAAGGTCATTGTGGTCACATCTCTCCTCATGTGGATAGTGTCCCACCAGAATCATACATCCTTTTTCAGCACAAAGGACGCACAGAGAATCTTTTCTTAGTCAGTCAAATTCATAAACTTGAGGATCATTTGCATAGAAGAAAGCCACTCCTTTGCCTCTAGTGGATCAATCGAACCCTCGAACTCTTGCGGCTTCATTTGATGAAATCATTCATATAAGGATTCCTGGTTCACCCTAGGTTGGGGTTGTTGGACCTCTGGAACAACTAGCGACACTGTTGGTACTGTTTCTGCCACCTGGGAGGCATGGCCTTCCTCTTGGCCTTGTCGTTGTTCCATTTCAGATAAATGTTGTCATTATTCAGCATTTTCTTTCATTTGGGTCTTTAGGAGGGCTTGTAATTCCTCCACTCTATCTACTATGGTAGGGCGTCGGCCTCTTTGTGCACTCATTATGTTCTATTTCTTTTAGCCTTGCATAATGATCAAGAGTTAGATTTTTCATAAATAAATTTCATAACATTGTAGAAATCTTAAACATATCACTTATTTCACAATATAAGCATATCAAAACATCTCATGTCATTTCATAGCATTTCCTTACATCATACATAACATATATGAACATTTACATACACTATAGCATTTGGGCTATATTTGTTTTAGCTTCTTACTTCATATAAACATACATACATATTTACATATTTACATATGGACATATATCTACACAAATTTTAGGTTCAACTATCCTATTCATATTGATCCAATGGAAATTCCTCCGGGTCTTCTTTGTCCTCATTAGAATCATCTCCTATAGCCATCCCCTAATTATGAGTGGTATTTGTCCTTTGTCGTGATGGACTGGCCTTGTGATCATTAGCCATCGGTGGTGGTCCATATAAACATGTCAATACCCCTTCCTCGTGATGTTGTTCCCATTGATGCCTTTCCATGCATTCCCTTAACTGCACCCTTTCAGCTCTGATGGCACTAATGACAAACTCACGCCTAGTAATGGAATGAAGTAGACTCACCCTTCATTTCAACTCTGTGGTGAGTCCTTTCTAGAACATTTCACAAAAATCTTCATCGGAGAAATTTGGGAGTGAGCACCTTTTAACAACATTCTCCTCGAATCACACCGCATATATAAGTACCGTATCCTCGGACGTCATCTGAAATCTTTCAGTTCTCTGAATAAAATCCCTGACGTCCATTATTCGGGGTAATGTAGGCGGCGGCGTACTTTCCTCACTAACCGGAGGAATTGGAGTCGTCTCTAGGCTCCTTCGGAAAAATTACTGCCTCATGGTCATATAGAAGTCAGCCCAATTAAGCCTCAACAATCCATCTTGATCGCAATATTCCTAATATACTTGGGCATCTCCTTAAAAAGTGCTCACGGCGAGGATGACCAAGTAATCTCGGTCTATGTCGCATGATTGGCAAATGATCTCTACAGTGTGCAGCCAATCCTGTACTTGTGCGGACTGATGTCCTCCTGTTAGGAAATGCCCTAAGTATTAGAAACATTTTGATGTATTCATTTTGAACTGGATAATAAAATTATATATAGAGGTTATTCATTACATTGCTATCTGTCCTCGTCTTATTTACATGTTAAAGTAAATGTAAGCAAATATGGCTCACTGACTGCTTGTGTTAAAACTGTTAGAACGTTGCATGCAATGGACTTTTGTATGCGAGAAGACAATGTTCTAAAGTTAGCAGTCTAAACTATGGTCTGTAGTCTATGGGGTTAGACCGAGCATCTAACTCATGTTAAGACTATTATGTTGTCTAAATCCTTAGAGGGAATGGTCTGTCTTGACTGTCTGGAGCTGGACTCCCAAGTAGAGATATAGATATGTTGCTTGGTGGTGACATATTAGACCGGGACTAAAGCGTGATTGATCTACGTAGTCCGCTATGAGTGGATCAATCTGCTTTTGACGTTCATTATGCAATAACCTTAATCCTGAGGAAATGAACTTCTTCATGCATATGACTTGTGTACTTTGATGTTCCAATGGCTAAAGCGTCTCAGAGGTAGTAAGCTTATAGACCGGTTTGTTGGGTGCATGACTTGTATACGATGAAGGGTTTGTTTGTAGATATCGGAATCATAGCTCTGAAGAGTTAAAGGTATCCTCTTAAAGGCATTATACTGAATGTGAAAATGGACAAGGCCTTGGGTCGTCTGCTGGGCGGATGACTTCTTATTCACATATGGTGAATAATCATTTTCTTAATTCGGTGGTATAATGGAACTTTAAGATAGCCTGATCAGTAGGATTAAACGGACTTTGACCTAAGGCTGATCATGGATATCATATGAGGGTTTCACATATATGACAAGGTCATTGGATAGTAGCTCGTCACAGGCTTACGTAATACGGTATATAATTGGGAGTTCAGTTTCAGGTTTATAGTGGTGTGACTCTGAAATTAGTGATAATATGATTGAGTTGTTCGGTACAGAATGATGATCATATGGAAGCACGAGAGCCCGATTATATATGTCCAATCAGTCCCTCTACTAGCTCTACATAATTTCTTAACGTTTGGCAAATTGATTTGTGTATGCTATTGGCTGGTTTATTATGCATGGATGGTGATGACACAGGATTAGGATGGTAGACAAGATTCTCTCCGGTTGGATTCAGATTTTGTTTTGGATAATAGAGTACACAATTATTCGAACTCCAAATAAAGTTGTCATGATTTTATTTGAGATTGGATTGGAGTTGTAGAAAATTATCCATGAGAACAAGAATATGAAACACAACCGTTTTGTGGAATTTGAAATTTGAAATTTAAATTTTGAAATTTGAAATTTGAAATTTGAATTTGAAATTTGAATTTGAAATTTGAATTTGAAATTCGAATTTGAAATTCGAATTTGAAATTCGAATTTGAAATTTGAATTTGAAATTTGAATTTGAAATTTGAAATTTGAAATTTGAAATTTGAATTTGAAATTTGAAATTCAAATTTTGAATCACGGTCCAAGTAGGATTCGAATTTGTTGTGGAAAATCCACAAGGTTTGAAATTCGAATTTGAGTTGGATTTGGAGAGGATAATCTTGTTAGAATCCTACTTGAATTTTGAATCTAAATCCCAACAAAAGTGGACGAAATTTTTGAGGATAATCCTCATGGAAAAATTCAGTTTTTTGTGGATAAGGTTCAAGGGAAAAATTCAAGTTTCAATCCCAGTTGAATTTGGATTCTCTCCTCCCTGAAAAGTGGCCGAAAATTTGGAGAATCTCTCCTAGGAATTTCGGTTATTTTTGGATAAGATTGAGATAAGATTCAAGCTTGAAAATCCTAGTGGAATTTTGATTCTTCCTTATCCTAAAAGTGGCCGAAAATTTGGAGAAGATTTTCTCCTAGAAATTTCTGATTTTTTGGTTGGAAAAGGGAGATAAAATTCTAGTTAAAATCTTGTTTAGATTTGGATTGGATTTATCCTAAGAAAAACTGAATTTTTTGTGGAGATTCTCCCTTGGAAAATTCAGATTTTTATGGTTATGGATAAGGGAAAATATCTTTTCCTAATCCAATTCAAATTCAGAGAATCACCTAATGCAGGTTTATAAATAGAGGTCCTGCCACTCCAGTTCTCTCAGACCACAGACTCTCAGGTGAACAGGCTTATTGTTGCACAGCTCATCGTGACAATAAAGTTCTTTAGAGATCTGGGTGGTCGGAAGAAGACTAGCAGTGCTAGCATACCGATCGAGGTTCAGAGTGCCCACACACTCAGCCATTCGGGAATTGGAGAATAGTAGAGAAGGCTAGTTGGTTGAAGCCTCCGGTCATTCTCCTCCTGCAAGATTGGCGTCCTTGAGGTATGAGTTTTAATTGTTGTTGGTTTATTGTATATGGCATCATGAGATATTTAACGATCTAAAAATTTTATTGTTCCGCTGCGCCACTCTGATATGTTTTTACCAGTTTATTTTCCTACACCTCCATCAAAAGTGGATGGTTGAACATGCCCTAAAACCCTGGGTAGCCTTGGTAAAAACTCTCATGCCAATATGGTCTCGTCCGCCAACTACTAGAATATCAACTACCACTGGTGGCGAATGGAGTACTGGTAGAAGGGTTAGTGCCCTGGTAGTCGTCGATGCCTCTGCTTGTGGAGTAGCAAGGTTGGCCGATGCCAGAGAGTGTACCATCGATTGTCGGGGTAGGGATGGCCTTATTATGGGTCTAGTCCACACCCTAAGAGGACCCCTAACTCGATATGGATGTGGTCTGGTATACGGTGGTCTCATCATCTAGTTCCTACATAGGGTTCACTTAACATAAATAAACATTTTACAAATTGTAAAAGTAAACTTAACTTACTTGGATCGATGAATGGGATGCGCATCAGGCCTTAAGGGACATGGTCAACTGCTCTGATACCAACTGTGGTGGCCCACCCTTCATGAAGGCTAATAGTACTAGCATAGTAGAGCTTTGGAATCCACTATGATAGCTGTCACCTCAATGGGTAACCGGTAACTTACTTGTAACTTGGTTTTGTTATTTATCATTCGCATTTTAAACTTAAATTTTACCGTAAAAACTAGGGATTTTAAAAAAAAAAAATGATCTTGAAACTATAAATTTGTAAAACGTCATAAAACATACACTGAAATACATATCATACTTTGTCGTGCATAATTTACATCATGTTATAATCTTTCAAAACAAGTCTCAAAATTGCTCAGCGGAAAATATCAGCAGGACCATTCCCCTCACCCAGCCCTAACGGCAAATGCAGATCTCGCTCCTTGTCCATCTACTATCTGCTGGTGTATAGGCTTCTTACTTGCAACATGAATAAACTTATGAGCAACAGGTTCAGTAAGTTCAAACACAAATATCGGAACATAAAACTTAAAATCATAAAAAGTATTATTCATCATAAATATTAACTTTGACTTTTGATCATGAATAGTGAAGTTGACATTGATCGATACTATTCACGTTGAATTTGACCTAAGATGCTACACATAACGTTAGTACATATTATGCTCAATTATGGCAAATCTTAAGTCTTACATTTTATCTTGTATTAAGTTCTAGTTTTTGGCCCCATGATTGGTCATTCCGTAGTGCGCACATGACTGAGACGGACTCTGGAGAGTGATCTACTGGTCAATCCTCTACAGTCTACATGAACTTGACATAATATAACATAACATAGAAATCTCCACCTGCGTTGGAGGCCGGTACGCCAATATTGGTTTCATTAGCGACTTTCATGTAGTTCCTAATCGGTGGCATTATTGCTGCCTCTTAGGTCTAAAACTCTTTACATTATGTTCTTTATTTGTGGTTGTTTTATTTTCCACGTTAGTGTGCATATAGCACCTTGATACTTATTTACATGTCATACATAACATATAAACATATTAAGTAAATTCATGTTGCAGACAAATAATTGTCTGAACTTACAGATATTTTGCTAGCGTTTCCTTCCCAGGGTCAACCAGCATCCTTTTATCGCCTTTTTGTTGGATCCCTATAATCGAAATAAATTACAGTTATTTTTAGTATTCAATTCATATTTAAAGTATTGTGAAAGTATAAAATTTCTAATTCTAGATCCCTAATTATTCGTTTTGGGATTCATATTTTCATTTCTGTATTTATTACACGGCCGAGGATACTATTTCGGGCCTTAATATCACTTTTCCTAACCTTTTGACAAAATGACCATTTTGCCCCTAACTTTTGACAAAATGACCATTTCGTCCTTAGGCGAATTTATCTCTGTTTTTTGACTTACAGCCCTATTTTGGCCTTTAGAAATTCAATTAAATCATTCTGAGGCTTTTATGGTCTTTTGCTAGCATTTTAGAAAATTTTGGTCAAAATGACCATTTTGCCCTTGACGGGACCCTAGACCGTAAAATTTTCATTTTAGCGTTTTAACTAGGTTTTCCAGTCCTAAAAATCATAAATTAACTTTTCTTAGTCCTTATCGAGCTTTTATGACATTTCTTGCCGAAACGCTCGAGTTACTATTCACCCAACCCTTGGGTGGTACTATTCCGACCCTTAGGGTTGTTTTTCGTTTTCTAACCTCTCGGGACCTCAAATGGACATTTTACTACTTCTAAAATTATCCATTGCCCTTCCTCGAGCCTAGGTCCCCAAGGGGCTCGGGTTTTCAAATCCCGATCCTTATTTTACCCCTTGTTTCCTAAAATGCCCTTCGGGCGCCCTAAAAATTTCGACAGTGTTTCTGCTTAATTTTTAGGATCTTGGCATTTAGGTAACGCCTCAAAACCCTTGGTACCTATCAATTACTAAACGAGAGACCTAATTTTTACATAAAACCCAACTTTTTATGTAAAAATACATTTATAAATTTCTCATTTTACCAAACCCTAGCCACTGATTTTACTATTAAACAAGCACCAAGATTAAATTTTCTTGTCCCTAGCTTTATCCATAATTTCATTACATACCATCATAATTTAGAAAGTTAAAACACTACCCTAAACAAGTAAAAATTTTCATTCAAATCCTTTCCTTAACTCACGGATTTTTCTTGGAAAATCAAACTCAAAATTTTGTTTTTATTTCCATTTCCATTTCTTGATTTCAATACATAATCAATACCACATTTACAATCCAAATTCATCAGCACAAAAACTCCCGTTTCACCTATTGTATCCCACAGATTTTTCATAGGAAAACAAGCACAAGAATTAATATATTTTTCAATTCCATTTCATCCCTTTCTTTCATTACATTTTCACATGATTTTCAACACTAAAAACCAACCAAGTTTTCATCAAAATTTTACCCTTCCATACCATGAATAGCTCACAGATTTTGTGAGCAAAATACACATTAAACTTGATTTTTCATGCTCTTAACCATTACTTGACCTAACCTCATACCATTAACACTCTTTAAAACAAAAATCCATCAGAACAAAAACTAAAATTGTCACTTTAAAACAGCCCCATATTCACACGGTTTTCCATAGGAAAACAAGAAGAAAACTTGTAAAAATGAAAGCTCACATTGCTATCTTGTTTTTTCTTGAAGTTTGGGATGAATTTTGTACACTTTTGGCGAAGAAAACTTGAAGAAATTTTCCTATTTTGGTGAGGGGAAGCTCACAGTTGCATGGAAGGCAGAAAACACAAATTTTTTTCTGGTTTTTCTTGGCTAAAACCGTGTATATATCAGCCCATAAAGAAGGGACCATTTTATAAATGTTTTCGGGGCATTTTTGGAAGCTTTTTAAGCAATTTTTGCAACCTTTAAGGGCTATTTTGCAAATGATAAAAATTTGACAGATTTTTTTTTTTCTGATTTTCCCTTGAAAATCCATCACATATGAAGCCCTAGAATTCTCTTGAATTTTTATTAGGCTTTCTTTGACTTTTTGTGTTGACTTTGCATCCTAGTCATTGGATCAAAGTGACTTGAAAACCTAGCCTTTAGATCTTGATATAATCTTACATCCGTTCAATGTTTCACATCCAATCTTTGACACCACATAATTATTTTAATCAAACTTTTTGACCAAAAGTCAAACTGAATGGTTTTGCAACAAAATTGCATAGGCAAGTTTCTGAGGCTGTCAGTGCAATCGGTTTTCCTTAATTCACTATGGTTTGACTAAAAATCTATGCCGTAAGTATTTTATCTTTTAGTGTCATACAATATATTTCTAGGATTTTTGAAACCAAAAAGGCATCATTTGTCCGATTTCGGTTTGGAAAAATTTCCCATTCCTAAACACCCTCTCTTTGGCCTGGTTAGAACATTTCATTGCGTTGTAAATAATATTAAATCATACATTTTATAATTATACTCATAAAAATCATGGTGTACATACATTATACAAGATGTTCAAGAGCAATAAAATTTCTCGGTTGTCACATGCACTCATCCGTTTGTAAAAATGTAAACACAACTACACAACCATAAACTTAAAAATGGAAAGCTAAGGGCTCAAAATAAACTTATTACAACCCATGTGCATAAACAAATGCACATAAATTTCTTGATCAAAAACTTAGAAACAACTACCACCAAAAAGGGTTTCGATTTTAACTTTTGTGCTATGAACTAAGCATAAATCCAATCAAAGGCTTGAATGACAAAGTGGCCTTGTGGACCAAAGAGGTGTAGGGGTCGGTTTTATGCTAGCAAATACCAAAAATATTTCTCTTAATATCAACTCAAAATCATAACTAAAAACCACAAGTGATTGGTCTAGAACCTTACCCTTGGTGCACTTGAAATGGCTTGGAAATGAATCGTCCTAGCACAAGCTTGAAGAGGTTAGTTTTTGGTAGAATTTTGGACTTGAAAAATGGTGGTTTGGGGGCTTAAGGGCAGTCAGCTGCAGCAAGAAAGAAAGGGAGAATGAGTGGTGGTTTTTGGGGTGTGAAAAAGAAAGGAACACAAGCTAAGGCCATTCTCACCCTTTTATAGACAACTCTAAGCAAGCTTAACCAAACTTAAACTTGATTAATTAAGCCAACCTGAAGCTAATTTGGGGGCAAAAATCTACCCCATTCAGCCATACAACAGCCGAGGGAGCTGCGACCATTAAGGAGGGGAAGATATAAAAATTTTGGTTGATAGTAAGGTGATGGAATGGTGACATTGTTTATTCATTTGTGTCATAACTTACTCCTTATTTTAATGCTGCTTTTTGGGGTTTTTCCACAGCAAAACTAGCTAGTTTTTCAGCTAGGGTACATGGTTTTTAGGGGTAAAATTCATCTGCATTTGGCTCTCTTTACAGTCTAGTTTTCTACTATGATATTTGGTTCTTTCTTAGTAGTGTTCTAATTTTCATCTAGAAATCTGATTTTCTGAATCTGATTTTTATACTGATGATTTTCAGTTGGTTTATACTGTCTAAGAGCCCATTCTACACCACTTTACTGTTCATTTCCTACACTGTGTTGTCCTTGCGCGCGTAAAATGAGGCGTTTCGGTGTGAAATTTTCAATACAGTCTCTCTTGACTAATTCAAACGTGTTGATTTCAATTTTATTAATTTTATGTCTGTCTAGGGTCGTCTAGACTAGTTTTTAGGATCTGTGTGACCTTACATCAAAAAACATGTTAGGTGCCCAATTGACTAATTTGGGCGTTTTGAGTCTAAATATATCAGTTTCGGGGCGAGATAAGGTCGTCTTGACCTCTTCCCAGTACTGCGTATCTCTCACAAATCAATTTGCCAAACGTTAAGGAATTATGTGGAGCTAGTAGAGGGACTGATTGGACATATATAATCGGGCTCTCGTGTTTTCATATGATCATCATTCTGTACCGAACAACTCAATCATATGATCACTAATTTCAGAGTCACACCACTATAAACCTGAAACTGAACTCCCAATTATATACCGTATTACGTAAGCCTGTGATGAGCTACTATCTAATGACCTTGTTATATATGCAAAACCCTCATCTGATATCCATGATCAGCCTTAGGTCAAAGTCCGTTTAATCCTACTGATCAGGCTATCTTAAAGTTCCATTATACTACCGAATTAAGAAAATGATTATTCACCATATGTGAATAAGAAGTCATCCGCCCAGCAGACGACCCAAGGCCTTGTCCATTTTCACATTCAATATAATGCCTTTAAGAGGATACCTTTAACTCTTCAGAGCTATGATTCCGATATCTGCAAACAAACCCTTCATCGTATACAAGTCATGCACCCAACGAACCGGTCTATAAGCTTACTACCTCTGAGATGCTTTAGCCATTGGAACATCAAAGTACACAAGTCATATACATGAAGAAGTTCATTTACTCGGGATTAAGGTTATTGCACAATGAACGTCAAAAGCATATTGATCCACTCATAGCGGACTACGTAGATCAATCACGCTTTAGTCCCGGTCTAATATGTCACCACCAAGCAACATATCTATGTCTCTACTTGGGAGTCCAGCTCCAGACAGTCAAGACAGACCGTCCCCTCCAAGGCTTTAGACAACATAATAGTCTTAACATGAGTTAGATGCTCGGTCTAACCCCATAGACTACAGACCATAGTTTAGACTGCTAACTTTAGAACATTGTCTTCTCGCATACAAAAGTCCATTGCATGCAACGTTCCAACAGTTTTAACACAAGCAGTCAGTGAGCCATATTTGCTTACATTTACTTTAACATGTAAATAAGACGAGGATAGATAGCAATGTAATGAATAACCTCTATGTATAATTTTATTATCCAGTTCAAAATGAATACATCAAAATGTCTCTAATACTTAGGGTATTTCCTAACAATCTCCCACTTGGCCTAAGCCAGCAGATGTGCCATGTTACGCATCCCCATCGCCTCTACATGCCTCTCAAAGCTTCTAGCCACTAAAGTCTTAGTAAAGGGATCAGCGATGTTGTCCTCGGACGCGATTTTACATACATCCACTTGTCCTGTCTCTACATGCCTTCTAATAATATGATATCTCCGATCGATGTGCTTGGACCTCTTATGGTGCCGAGATTCTCTTGTGTCGGCAATAGCCCCTGTATTATCATAGTAAAGTGTGATAGGCTTGTCAACACCCGGAATGACCTCAAGGTCTCTAAAGAACTTGCGGAGCTAAACCGCTTCTTTAGATGCTTCAGCCGCAGCCACATACTCATCCTCCATAATAGAGTCAGCTGTGCAGCCCTGCTTCATGCTCCTCCACACAATGGCGCCTCCTCCGAGTAAAAACACTGATCCAGATGTCGATTTCCTCGAATCCTTACAAGTCTGGAAGTTTGAGTCCGTGTATCCTACGGGTGTTAGGTCCCCTCCAGAATACACCAGCATATAATCCCTCGTTCTCTTAAGATACTTGAGTATATGCTTTACTGCTTACCAGTGCTTGGTTCCAGGATTCGCTTGATATCGACTCACCATACCTACTGCAAAACATATGTCTGGGCGAGTGCAAAGCATAGCGTACATAAGGCTGCCCACAGCAAATGCATAAGGGACCTTACTCATACGCTCTCTTTCTTCTGATGTCTTGGGACAGTCATCCAATGAAAGAGTTAGACCGGCAATAGAAGGTTGCGAGCCTTTCTTTGCCTCCAGCATTGCATATTTGTCAATTATTTTATCTATGTATGAAGCTTGGGATAACGCTATCATTTTGTTCTTTCGATCTCTGAAGAGACGAATGCCTAGAACATAATTAGCTTCTCCCAAGTCCTTCATGTCAAACTGCTGGTGTAACCAAAGCTTGACCGATGATAAGTTCCCTACATCATTCCCAATGAGTAGTGTATCATCGACATAGAGTATCAGAAAGACCACTTTTCCATCCTTAATACGTTTATAAACACAAGGTTCATCAACGTTCTGCTCAAAACCAAATGTCTTAATCGTTTGATCAAACCTCTGGTTCCATGAGCGGGATGCTTGCTTTAATCCATAAATGTATCTAAGCAACTTACAGACTTTCCTTTCTTGGCCTTTCGCTACAAACCCTTCGGGCTGTATCATATAGATACATTCTTCAAGATGACCATTCAAGAATGCCGTCTTGACATCCATTTGCCAGATCTCATAATTGAGAGCCGCAGCAATGGATAGAAGAATACGGATAGACTTCAGCATAGTAACAGGCGAAAAGGTTTCCTCGTAATCGATTCCAACTTTTTGCGTGTATCCCTTTGTAACCAGTCTAGCTTTGAAAGTTTCCACTCTCCCTTCCGCATCCTTCTTTCTTTTGTAGACCCATTTGCATCCAATGGGTTTTATCCCATCCGGCAAATCTATAAGTTCCTAAACAGAGTTGGATTTCATAGAATCCATCTCATTGTTCATAGCCTGTTTCCAAGATTTAGAATCAACATCCTTTATAGCTTCATCATATGTGACCGGATCTTCCTCATGCTCATGAGCCTCGGCCTGGTATACCTCAACATCATACATGAAGAAATTAGGTTTCTTCGAAACCCTCCCACTACGACGAGGCACCCTAAATTGTTGATCGTCTACAGGTCTTTCACTGGAACTCGGACGTGCGTCCAAGACTGAAAACTGTGGAGCAGTTCTTTCACCTGATAACTCCTCTAGCACCACTTTGCTTCGAGGCTTAAAGTCATTCATGTGACTTTCCTCCAAGAATGTCGCATGGGTTGAGACAATGACTTTTTGTTCCTTCGGGTTATAGAACAGACCTCCTTTAGTTCCTTTTGGATACCCTACAAACATGCACAATTCTGATCTTGGTTCCAACTTCTTCGCATCCCCATCCAGTACATCTGCCGGGCAGCCCCATATTCTCATATGTCCAAGGGAGGGCTTCCTGCCACGCCACAATTCATACGGAGTTCTAGGAATTGATTTGCTTGGAACCTGGTTCAGAATATAGCATGCCGTTTGTAAAGCATATCCCCAAAATGATAATGGCAGTGTTGAATAACTCATCATGGACCGTACCATATCCAATAAGGTCCTATTTCTCCTTTCGGCTACACCATTCTATTGTGGAGTACCAGGTGCAGTCAACTGGGATAATATCCCGTTCTCTACAAGATGTCCTAGAAATTCATTGGAGAGCTATTCGCCACCTCGATCAGATTGAAGTGTCTTTATGGATTTATCTAATTGCTTTTCCACTTCCGCACGATACTCTTTGAACTTGTCAAAGGTTTCGCTCTTGCGGTGCATCAGATACACATATCCATACCTCGAGTAATCATCTATAAAAGAGACATAATACTCGAACCCTCCTCGTGTTGTGACGTTCATGGGGCCACATACGTCAGTGTGCACAATTTCTAAGAGCTCTTGAGCCCTTGTACCCTTAGCTCCAAAATACCTCTTAGTCATTTTACCCTCTAGACAAGACTCACATTGGGGAAGTCGTACCTCCTCCAGAGATTCCAAAGGACTGTCTTTCACCAATCTTTGAATCCTATCCTGATTAATATGACCAAGTCTTAAATGTCAAAGATACGCCTTGTTAGAGTGAGAAACTTTCAACCTTTTAGAGTTATCAATTAATTCAATGTCAAGCAGTGAGTACATCTTTGGTTTGATCAAATATAGGTTTCCATCCATCCATCCAGAACAGATAAAAGACTTATTTCTACGAATATCAACTCTTTTGCTAAAAGAAACTGAATAAGAATCCTTTATTAAACAAGCTACCGATATAAGGTTCCTCCTAAAATTAGGAACATAAAAACAGTCTTTCAATAAAATAAACCTAAATTGATCAAAATAAAGATAAACATCTCCCACTGCTTCAGCCACCACAAAGCTACCATCTCTGGTCCGCAACGAGAGGCTCCTATTATGTAGACTTCTCGTTTCCAAGAACCCCTGCATAGAAACACAAACATGATTAGTGGCGCCCGAATCAATGACCCAAGTGTCTTTCGATTTTTCCACCAAACACACTTCTAAGTAATGAAGTTCCTTACCTTCCTTGCCCTTGGCAGCTAGGAATTCCCGGCAAGCCTTCTTAAAGTGACCTACCTTCCCACAATGGAAGCATTTGGACTTTTTAGGGTCCTTTGGCTTCTTGTTCTTCTTCTTCTTCTTCCCGTCCGAGACAGGAGGATTAGAAGAACTAAAAGCCACTTGCTTCTTATTTGGCCTCTTCCTCTTCCGTGAGGGATTGGAAGATTCCACCAAATTGGCCTCACCTTTAGGTCGGACCACATCCTCATCCCTAATCATCCGCTCATAAGCCTGTAGTTGCTTCATGAGCTCGGTTAGTCCAAACTCCTTTGTTGCCAGATTGAATGCGGCCTTAAACCCCACAAAATCTTTAGACAGAGTCTTGAACACCATCTCGATCTGGGTGTTGTAGTCTAACTCAGCACCATTCTCGGTAGTCTCAGTGAAGAATCCCATTAGAGTGATCATATGGTCCTTCACCGGAGTACCCGGCTTTTGCTTGGAGTTCATAATGCTGGTGATAGCGGACTGTCGAGCCAATTTTTCTTGGCCTCCGAACATGTCCTCCAGATTGTCCATGATCTCCCCAGCAACTTGATAAGTCTCATGCTGCTTTTGTAAAGCACTCGTCATGCTAGCAAGGGTGTAGCATTGAGCTATCTCATTGGATTCTCTCCGACGATTATAGGCAACCGGGACCTCCTCAAGTGGTGTGTCAGGTTTGGGCCCAGGTGGGCATGGTTCGTCCAGCACGAACTTGTGTCTCTCGCAGCTGAGAACTATTAATAGATTTCTTTTCCAATCTTTATAATTATCGCCATTCAACTTATTTTCAGTAAGTATCGAAATGAGGGGTGTCGGTGACATTTTGAACTGAAATAAAATTATACTAGACATCATTACAAAGCCCAAGCAAATATACAGATAATTTAGCAAATAAAACATACAAGTATGTTCCTACATGAAACTTGAAAAACATGTAGCATTGCAACGGTAATTCTCAGCACCTATTGCCCCAAGCCACCGAGGGGTGGTCATGAGAACAAATAGCTGAAACATGGACCCCATCCAATTAATATATGTTGCCTTAAATCCTCCAAGGTTAAGACATATATTAATAACCGCTTATTTGGCCACCAGTTTAGTTAACAGAGCTTCTAGGGAAGGTTAATAACTAAACAAGTCTTGAGTGTATAACCATTGTTTACGTAGCCCGATCCACGTCCTACCAAGCCACCGAGGGGTGGTCATGAATAGGATCGTACTCGAACACGTTTTCCACATAGGAGATCCAATCCAGTATACCGGCGGTGGTAAACACCAATCGAGCGGTGTGGTCAGGGCAGAACTGATGCGAGGCGTTACCATGCTTTCACATATGGATCAACAATGGAGGCCGTGGGTTTTGTTTGAAACCCTCTCCCACTCAATATTTTGAAAAACGTGCAAGTTTTGACAAATTATGTATGATCAATATAGTATGAGCGGCACTCACCTATCCTATATGACATGTTATCAAATATGCATACAAAACATCCATCAATACATATTTATACATCCATGACATATCATAGAAAAAATAATTGACAGAATAACCAAGCTATGGTTCCATCCTAGAACAAAGAAAATAAAGATTACAAAATTCCATCCAAAGCATTCTTTGGGTCTTGAATTCTGTTCCGTCTTATTGTATCCATCTTTATGCAGCCTCTCCATTTATTTCTCATCTCAAGAATTATTTAAAATTTTAATATCCAAAAATTTAAATTTCAAATTCAAATTCCAAATTCGAATTTCAAATTCAAATTTCAAATTTAAATTTTAAACAATTTTAAACATCATGTGTAATAATATGTAATTTCAAAAAATTTGAAATTTTTAATTACATATTTTTAAACATGATTTAAAATTAAATCTCAAATTTAAAAATCAAAATTTTCTGATTTTTGGACCATCGGACCGCCGCCCCCGTAGGCGACAGCCGCCGTGGGTAGCCACCAACCCGAAGGGGCTGGCAGCCCACGGCCGCCCCCATGTGCAGCCTTGCCGGGCTGCAGGCCAAGCCTGCAGTGCCGGGCTACACGCCCAGGCTGGGTGCAGCAGCCGGCAGGCTGCAGGCAGCGCCTGCAGCCAGAGGCTGCACGCCCAGGCTGCGGCCAGCCTTGGGCAGGCCACGGCCACCCCTAGCTGTAGGCCAAGCCTGCAGCCGTGTGTGTTATGGGCCTGCACAGGGGCTGCCGCAGCCCCATCCTGCCCGAGGGCAGGGGCTGTAGCCCCAACAAGGTCCGTCGGCCTATCCCGAGGGGTCGTGTCTCGATTTTCATGCCGTATTCCAATTTACCTACTAGGATCTCTAAAAATTAATTTGAATCCCAATTAAATTGAAATTTTCCACACAATCAAAATTTCAACCTTTAAATCAAATTTAACTTTTGTGAAAAAATAAATTACGGTCTTCAATCTTCAATCTCCTCCAAGAATAATTACATAAAATTTCCTAAACCGTTTCCGGTGTACAAAAAATTCTAACCATAAAAATTCTAAGAGACAAAAAATAAAATCCATGGGAAAATTACAGTGTTAATAAACTGCTCCCATGGTTACATAAAAATTCCTAGATACAATTTTTCTAAATTCTAAGGAACCATAACCGGCATAAACAAGCATGCTTATAATAATTCAAAAAATTAAAATAACCACATACTTTATACGTAATACATGATAACAACATAAAGGAACCCTAGAATGCCACTCTCTAAATATCAAATCCATACATAAATAAAAAGACTAAGTAATTGTCTAATTTATGTACATGGCATAGTCATGAGATGGCTCTGATACCAATTGTAGGAAAATAAATCGGTAAAAACGTATCAGAGTGGCGCAGCGGAACAATAAAAATTTTTAGATCGTTAACTATCTCATGATGCCATATACAATAAACCAACAACAATTAAAACTCATACCTCAAGGACGCCAATCTTGCAGGAGGAGAATGACCGGAGGCTTCAACCAACTAGCCTTCTCTACTATTCTCCAATTCCCGAATGGCTGAGTGTGTGGGCACTCTGAACCTCGATCGGTATGCTAGCACTGCTAGTCTTCTTCCGACCACCCAGATCTCTAAAGAACTTTATTGTCACGATGAGCTGTGCAACAATAAGCCTGCTCACCTAAGAGTCTGTGGTCTGAGAGAACTGGAGTGACAGGACCTCTATTTATAGACCTGCATGAGGTGATTCTCTGAATTTGAATTGGATTAGAAAAAGATATTTTCCCTTATCCATATCCACAAAATCTGAATTTTTCCAAGGGAGAATCTCCACAATAAAATTCGATTTTCTTAGGATAAATCCAATCCAAATCTAAACAAGATTTTAACTAGAATTTTATCTCCCTTTTTCAACCAAAAAATCAGAAATTTCTAGGAGAAAATCTTCTCCAAATTTTCGGCCACTTTTAGGATAAGGAAGAATCAAAATTCCACTACGATTTTCAAGCTTGAATCTTATCTCAACCTTATCCAAAAATAACCGAATTTCCTAGGAGAGATTCTCCCTAATTTCGGCCACTTTTCAGGGAAGGAGAGAATCCAAATTCAACTAGGATTGAAGCTTGAATTTTCCTTTGAACCTTATCCACAAAAACCGAAATTCCATTGAGGATTATCCTCAAAAATTTTATCTACTTTTGTTGGGATTTAGATTCAAAATTCAAGTAGGATTCTAACAAGATTATCCTCTCCAAATCCAACTCAAATTTGAATTTCAAACCTCATGGATTTTCCACAACAAATTCGAATCCTATTTGGACTGTGATTCAAAATTTGAATTTCAAATTTCAAATTCAAATTTCAAATTCAAATTTCAAATTTCAAATTCCACAAAACGGTTGTGTTTCATATTCTTGTTCTCATGAATAATTTTCTACAACTCCAATCCAATCTCAAATAAAATCATGGCAACTTTATTTGGAGTTCGAATAATTGTGTACTCTATTATCCAAAACAAAATCTGAATCCAATCGGAGAGAATCTTGTCTACCATCCTAATCCTGTGTCATCACCATCCATGCATAATAAACTAGCCAATAGCATACACAAATCAATTTACCAAACGTTAAGGAATTATGTGGAGCTAGTAGAGGGATTGATTGGACATATATAATCGGGCTCTCGTGCTTCCATATGATCATCATTCTGTACCGAACAACTCAATCATATGATCACTAATTTCAGAGTCACACCACTATAAACCTGAAATTGAACTCCCAATTATAAACCGTATTACGTAAGCCTATGACGAGCTACTATCCAATGACCTTGTCATATATGCAAAACTCTCATATGATATCCATGATCAGCCTTAGGTCAAAGTCCGTTTAATCCTACTGATCAGGCTATCTTAAAGTTCCATTATACTACCGAATTAAGAAAATGATTATTCACCATATGTGAATAAGAAGTCATCCGCCCAGCGGACGACCCAAGGCCTTGTCCATTTTCACATTCAGTATAATGCCTTTAAGAGGATACCTTTAACTCCTCAGAGCTATGATTCCGATATCTGCAAACAAACCCTTCATCGTATACAAGTCATGCACCCAACGAACTGGTCTATAAGCTTACTACCTCTGAGACGCTTTAGCCATTGGAACATCAAAGTACACAAGTCATATACATGAAGAAATTCATTTACTCAGGATTAAGGTTATTGCACAATGAACGTCAAAAGCAGATTGATCCACTCATAGCGGACTACGTAGATCAATCATGCTTGGCTTGGGAGTCCAGCTCCAGACAGTCAAGACAGACCGTCCCCTCCATGGCTTTAGACAACATAATAGTCTTAACATGAGTTAGATGCTCGGTCTAACCCCATAGACTACAGACCATAGTTTAGACTGCTAACTTTAGAACATTGTCTTCTCGCATACAAAAGTCCATTGCATGCAACGTTCCAACAGTTTTAACACCAGCAGTCGGTGAGCCATATTTGCTTACATTTACTTTAACATGTAAATAAGACGAGGACAGATAGCAATGTAATGAATAACCTCTATGTATAATTTTATTATCCAGTTCAAAATGAATACATCAAAATGTCTCTAATACTTAGGGAATTTCCTAACAGAAGCCAGAATAACCAAGGGCAACAGAGGAATTTTCCCCAGAAGAAGAACAATCGAGGAGGAAATGGCAGTCAGCACCCTCCTTTCCTGAAATGTGGGAAGAACCACCTAGGGGAGTGCCGCTTAGGCACTAGCGGTTGCTACATCTGTGGCAAGGAAGGCCACTTCACTAAGCAATGCTGCTCAAACCCTCAGAATCAGCAGGGCCAAGCTCGTGCCAGTAGTGACCAACTACATACCGCCCAAGCCAGAATTGAAGGTACATCCATCAGCCAAGGTAGACTGGAAGCTTCAGAGATGCAGGGGAGAATTTATGCCTTTACAAGGGAGGATGCAGAAGCTGGAACCTCAACTGTGTTGACAGGTCAGCTTTCTGTTGCCAACTCCACTGCATTAGTATTATTTGATTCTGGAGCTACGCATTCCTTTATGTCATCAAAGTTTGCTAGAGAACTAGGTCAGAACATAGACAAGATGAACCAAACTTTTTGAACTGCCCTTCCCTCCAGGGAAGTTTTGTTGTCTAGCTATTGGGCAAGACATGTACCAGTAGTAATCAGTGGGTACAAGCTGAGTATAGATCTAATCGTCATCGACATGTGTGACTACGACGTAATCATGAGAATGGACTTCCTCGCTAAGTACAGTGCCATAATAGACTGTCGAAGACGAGAGGTTACCTTCGAGCTGAATGGGAACAAGAAGTTTATCTACAAAGGGCTATCGTTAAAGCAGCCGAAGATAATAATATCCGCTATGAGGGCTCACAAACTTCTATCCAGTGGATGCATCGGTTTCCTGCACACATGGTAGACAGTAACCATGAAGCAGAGATAAGGCCTGAAGATGTCCCTGTGACAACCGGGAAATTCAGGCAATTCTCGGACGAAAATGTACAATTGTATGTATATAACAATTTGTACTGTTTAAAGAGTGAAATAAATGTATTTATATTGTTCAGAATATGTGAAAATGTTCTAACAATACTGACGAGTAAGAATTCAGTGTTGGAAAAATTCACTGAGTTGAAACGGGTGAAACGGTGCCAAAATCGGCATTGAAAACCCTAACCGAGCCAATAAAAGACGGTAAACTTCCGGGATTGATTGTGATCAAACGGAAGCAGATTAAATTGATCCGACTGCACAGAAGACCACAGGAACACGCCGGGACGATTTCAGGAAAATTTCGGCTCGAACCGGCATCGGTCAAAAAGTAGTCGAATTAATGTGAATAGTGAAAGTCAAAGTCAACTTTCACTTTTTCATTTATGACATCATAAATCAAGTTTATTAAATGGAATAAATAAGGTGGTTGGTGGCATTAATGGCTAGGATTTAATCACCTTTTGATCTAAAGGCCAAGATTTGGCCAAAATTAACCCTTTTTAATTTTTGAAAATTATGGAAAGTAATGGCTTGGAAAGGTGTTGAAATTTGATTGGTTTAGAGCCAAATTAATTGGCTTTTGGTTGCATTAAGTCGGCAACTTTGGGACATAAAGGCCGAGACCCATTTTTCATGCCAAAACCAAAGAAAAAATTTTCTAAGTTAACTTCCATGGTGTCTACGTGAGGGACCAAAGGAGAACCAAGTTTTCTCTTCAAATTTTCTTCACAAAAAGGGTGTTAAAACACTCCTTGAAGACAAAGGAAGCAATTGATTAAGGTAACTCCCTTTTTCACTTGATTTTTCATGGTTTTTCTTCTTAAAATCCGTGGGTGAATAGTGATTAGAAGATGTAAAATTTGTGGTTGTTTTTCATGGATTTGATGTTGGGTTTTGTTAAGGATGTATTAAGGAAGAAAACCATGCAAATTCATTAAAGAAAAACCAAATTTTGGTTGGTTTTTCAAAGGTAAATCCGTGGGTTACCTTGAGTGACCAATGAGAAAAAGTTTTGGTTAATGGTTAACATGCTTTCTAAGTTTAAATTTGTGAAGAATAAAGCTTGTATTTCATTATGAAAAGCTTGGAAAAAAATTTCTTGTGTGAATTCCATTAAATGGCCGTGAGTTTACAATGGGTTTGGAAGAAAAATTTTCATTGGTTTATGTGGTATTTGGTTGATTGAAATCATGCAATTTAATGTGTAAATGGTGGTAATGTGATTGAAAGAATGAAACAAAATTATTTAGCATGTTTTCATTCTTTGGCCGTGGGTTTTAAGTGTGTAAAAACCCTAAGAAATTTGGTTGAAAATGCCAAGAAAATGGGCTTGAAAATGTGTTAAAAATGTGACATTTGAATGGCCTAAAATGTGGTGAAAGTTTGACAAAATTTGGTTCGGTTTTGTTGTGAAAACCGAAACCAAATTAAGGGTAAATTTGTAAAAAAATGTTGTAATGTGGGTGATAATGTAAAATTGGAAAATTGTGGGCTTTTATGTAAAAGTTTGGAAAACTTTTACATAAAATAGGCTTGTGGTATAGTACGTGGCAGGTACTTATGGTTCGAGGCGTACCTAACGCCGGAAGCCTTAAAATTACGCCGAAATGCTGTCGAAATTTCAAAAAACGGCATTCGGGGTAAAATAGGGATTTAAAATAAAAGTTAGGGTCGGGACGGAAACCCGAGTCCCTAACGGAAAAAGTGAATAAGGGTAATTTAAGGGGTGGGTCATGAATAGTAACCCGACCCCTTAAAAATGAAAAACGCGTGTGAGATTGAAAAACCGACCCCGAGGGGGGGGGCGTTTTTAGAAATAAAATAAAGGTCCGAGTCGGGAACGGAAAACCCGAGCCTCGGAGACCTAGGTCGGGAAAGTCTAGATGAACGTTTTAAATACTAGTGAAACGTCCATTTGAGACTCCGAAACGATAGAAAATCGCTAAACCGACGTGAGGGTCGGAATAGTGCTTCCCAAGGGCCGGGAAAGCAAAAAGTGGAAATAAAATAGAAACGAACCCGATAATGATTAGAAAAGAATCAGAAAAGTTCCTGAGAGCCAAAAATGCAGTCTGGATCAATAAAATTCCGTCAGGGGCAAAACTGTAATTTTGCCAAAATATTGGGGCAAAATCGTAATTTTACAAAAGTTGGGGGAAAATGGTGAAAATAATAAATAAAACCTAAAAAGTTATAAATAGGTTTTATTTAAGCTTTTTAATGAAAAATAAAAGCTATAAATGGGAAAAAAAATTAACAGACATAGTTTTGTCTGTAGGATCCCAAAATCGGCCTACAAGGAAGGCGATTCAAGATCCAAGAGAGAGAAAGAGAACAGTCTGATAAGGTAAGTTCAGACATTTACCTGTCTGCAACATATAGCAATATTGTGCTAACTTTAATGTACTAACTATAAGTTAGGTACATATGTGCTACGGGCACTATGATAGAATAGAGAGAGAGACGAAATGTGCTACGGGCACTATAAGAATGGGACACATGGTTAATTGTGCTTCGGGCACTAGAGCGAGGTTAATGAAATTCACTCACCTAAAATTAAAATGTGAACCATTCCTAACCACGGGACAATGTGAAGTCACCGGGTTAGAATGTTAAAAAGTCGGTAATGAAACCACTTTCTGGCGTACCAGCCTTCCGTATAGGGAGGTACTTTTGCCTTCGGGGCTATGAGATAAGGCTGTGGAGGTCAGCACTGATGTACCGCTCCTAGTCAATGTACTATTTTGCCTTCGGGGCTATGAGATTAAGGCTATGGAGGTCAGCACTAATGTACCGCTCCCAGTCATGCGCACTTAAATGGTACTGTCAATCTGAGCTCAAAACCAGAACATAATGAAAGAAAATGACCTAAAACTGAAACTGTGCCATAATTGAGCATAAGACAGTTTAGTGAGAGCACTAACATCGCGGTAGATGTACTAGTGTAATACAGTGTTGTGGTCAAACTTACTATTTACATATGAATAGTGGTCAAAGTTACTATTCACATATGAATAGTAGTCAACGGTACTATTCATGATGAATAGTACTATTCATAGAAATTTTATTTCTTGCATGTTTGAACTTACTGAGCCTGTAGCTCACCATTTTTGCTAATGTTGCAGGTAAGCGACCAGCTCAGTAGCTTGTTTGAATGGATGGCGTACGGGATGGCGCGTGTCAAATGGGATAACTGGGCGAGGGATATGGTACTGCCAGAGTCTTGCCGCTGAGCGTTAAAGTGAAGGGAAAAAGGGGGAAACCGTATTTTGTAATTATATATATTTTACGAAAGTACTGTATTATTTATATTACTTTGTACTTATCAACAAAGTAAATAGTGGGAAAAGTTTTACATGATGTTTAAAGAAAAAAAAATGAAAAAAAAAAATTTCCCAAAAAACGTCATGATTTAAAAAGACTAGAGAGATAAGCCGGCGACCCATGAGAGTACAATCTATCGCAGTTAGCGATAAAGCTCAACTGTAATAGTATTGTATGATCTCTCCGAGGGGCGGGCCGCCACAGTCCCAATGGTCAGAGAATTCATAGAAGTATTCCCAGAGGATCTGCCAGGACTTCCACTAGAAAGGGAGATATCATTCGAGATCAAGTTGTTACCAGGATCAGCCCCCATCTCCAAGGCCCTATATAGAATGGCCCAGGCAGAGTTAAAGGAACTCCAAGCCCAGTTGAAGGATCTAATGGACAAGGGCTTCATTCGACAGAGCTGTTCACCGTGGGGAGCACCAGTTTTATTCGTGAAGAAGAAGGATGGAACATTAAGGATGTGCATCGATTATAGAGAGCTGAACAAGGTCACTATAAAGAACAAGTATCCGTTGCCACGAATCGACGATCTGTTTGACCAGCTCCGAGACGCTGCAGTGTTCTCAAAAATCGACCTACATTCCGGGTATCACCAACTACGGATTAGAGGTGCAGACATACCCAAGAGAGCCTTCCGTACACGATATGGACACTACGAGTTCCTCGTTATGTCATTCGGGCTAACGAATGCCCCTGCAGCCTTCATGGATCTGATGAATAGAGTGTTCAAGGAGTTCTTAGACAAGTTTGTCATTGTATTTATCGATGACATACTTGTGTATTCTAAGACAAGGGAGGAACACGAGGAGCATCTGAAAGCTATTCTACTCAAGCTAAAGGAGCACCAGCTATACGCCAAATTCTCTAAGTGCGAGTTTTGGCTAGAAAAGGTCCATTTTCTTGGTCATGTGGTCTCCAAAGACGGAGTATCAGTAGACCCAGTGAAAGTCGAAGCAGTCAGCGAATGGCCAACTCCGAAGAACGTAACGGAGATCCGCAGTTTCCTAGGCCTAGCAGGCTATTACAGACGTTTCGTAGAAGGGTTCTCGAAGTTAGCTGCACCACTCACAGCACTCACTAAGAAGGAGAAGAAGTATGAGTGGACGGATAGATGCGAGAAAAGCTTCCAGGAGCTAAAACACAGACTCATGAGCGCTCCGATCCTGACTATACCAGACGCTGGACAGGGAAATTTTGTAATCTACAGTGATGCATCTAAGATCGGACTGGGAGCCGTATTGATGCAGAATGGGAAAGTAGTCACTTATGCCTCGCGACAACTTAAGAACCACGAGAGGAATTATCTGACTCATGACCTAGAGCTAGCAGCGGTCGTGTTTGCACTGAAAATATGGAGGCATTATCTATATGGCATCAAGTGCGAGATTTATACGGACCACCAAAGCCTCAAATACATCTTCACGCTGAAGGAGCTCAACATGAGGCTGCGAAGATGGCTAGAATTGGTGAAGGATTACGACTGCAAGATCCTGTATCACCCAGGGAAAGCCAACAAGGTGGCCGATGCACTCAGTAGGAAGTACTCTTCATCGCTTATGGCTATCAATGCCTTGCCAAAAGCCCTACAGAAGGAGCTATGTAACGGCGAAATCGAGATTCTAACAGGGAAGTTGTCTGAAATGACCCTCCAATCAACACTCCTAGAAGAAATCAAGGCGGGCCAAGACACTCAATTTAACCCTGAACAAGCACAAAAAGGAGGCAATGGAGGACTGAAAGTCAGAATTCCAAGTCTCTAAGGATGGCATACTCTATTTTAGAGATAGAGTGTGCGTTCCGAAGGATGAAGAACTCAAGAAAAGGATCCTTTCAGAAGCCCATGACACACCGTACTCAGTTCATCCAGGGGCAAACAAGCTATGCAAAGACTTGAAAGACAGTTTTTGGTGGCCTAAGATAAAGGGTGACGTCACTGAATTTGTCGCAAAGTGCCTTACATGTCAAAAAATTAAAGTAGAACATCAACGACCTGGAGGAGAACTGCAGAAAATCGAGCTTCCTGAGTGGAAATGGGAACAAATTACAATGGACTTCGTGGTCGAACTGCCCAGAACATCCAGTGGAAACGACACCATCTGGGTAATTATGGACCGACGGACGAAATCAGCTCGATTCTTAGCCATGAAGTTGAGCTACTCAGTGGAGAGGCTAGCAGAAATGTACGTGGCCCAGATAGTAAGACTGCACGGCGTACCTAAGTCAATAATTTCATATCGTGATGGGCGCTTCACTTCAAGGTTTTGGCAGAGCGTCCAAGCTTCAATGGGGACTAAGTTGAAGTTTAGCATAGCTTTCCACCCTCAAACCGACGGTCAGTCAGAAAGGACAATACAAACGTTGGAAGATATGTTGAGAGCATGTGCCCTAGACTTCAAGGGGAATTGGGACCAAAAGCTGCCGCTAATAGAGTTCTCGTACAACAACAGCTACCATTCCTCGATCGGAATGGCACCATACGAGGCACTCTATGGAAGGAAATGTAGATCCCCGGTCCACTGGCATGAGACTGGAGAGAAATAGCTCACTAGCACCGACTTCGTCAAAAGTACAATAGAAGACGTGAAGATTATACAGGAGAGACTGGAGATAGCTCATAATCGTCAGAAGAGTTACGCCGATAAACGAAGCAGACCTCTCGAGTTTCAGGAAGGAGATTCAGTTTTCCTTAAGGTGGCACCCATGAAAGGGGTGATACGCTTTGGGAAGAAAGGGAAGCTCAGCCCTCGATATATAGGACCTTTCGAGATCCTCGAGAGAATTGGGAAGGTAGCCTACAGGTTAGCGCTCCCTCCCGAGTTAGCATTCGTGCATAACGTTTTCCACGTCTCGATGCTGAAGAAATACGTGCCTGACAGTTCCCACATACTGAGTCAAGAGCCTGTTGAAATACACGCCGACCTAACATATGAGGAAAGACCAGTGCATATTTTAGCTAAGGAGAGCAAAGTCCTCAGGAATAAAGTGATCCCGCTTGTGAAAGTGCTGTGGCGGAATCACAACATAGAAGAAGCTACATGGGAAAGGGAAGAGGACATGAAGAGAGACTTCCCGGATTTATTCTAATTTTCGAGCACGAAAATTTTGTAAGGGGGGAGGTTGTAAGGACCACCCCATCCCTGTAACTCAGCAAATTATTCAATAAGAAGCTAAGGAATAATTTGATGCGTTTTTAGTCCAAATACATCAAACACGGTCAGGTACACGATCGTGTAAGAAACTGTGTGCTGATCAGATTGTTTTATGAGAGAGGCCGTGTGAGTTAACATGGCCATGTAGTTTTATATGGTCAGGTACACGGCTGTGTAAGTGGCCATGCACCACTCGAGTAAAGTGAGCATGGTCCAAGACAACGTCACGTTGAGAAAGCCCAACTAGTACACGCCTGTGCTCAAGCCATACACGCCCGTGTTAAGAAACCCTTGTAGAAGACCGTGTACTGAGTAGAGAGCCAATTTGAAGACTCTCGTAATGCGTGAAACCTAATTACTATGAAATGAGTAATTAAGTTGATAAATGTAGCATAAATTCCAGTTGAATAGACTAAACAGGTATACTACTGTTTATTACTATTCATACAGTGAAAAGGGGTAACCAACAGAGAACCCGGTCTACCCTGTTATGTGTATAAGAGTATGAGATACGCAGTGTCATGAAACTGGTCCAGATGACCATTTCTTGACACAAGACTGGCGAGCAGATCACTGAAATACTCAGACCAAACGTCTGAGCACAACAACGAGAATCTCCCTAGTAGGGTACAGTATCGAGAAAATGGTCCCCGGCTGACCTCTTCTCACCCAGAGACTGACAAAATCAGAGTCAGAACACTCGGACTAGTCAGTTAGAACAGAGAACAGTGAACCATGAATAGTGAATAATGAATAGTAAATAATGAATAGTACAAGACGTAGTGTCAAGTTACTGGCCAAGACGGCCTTAGTTTGACTTAAAACTGATATATCTAGACTCAGGACGCCCAAATTAGTCAAACTGACACCTGACACATTTTTTGAGGTGGGACCTCACAGATCCTGAAAACTGGTCCAGACGACCTCAGACGGACATATGACTGATAAAATTGAAATCAGAACGTCCAAATTAGTCAAGAGAGACTGTGTCTGAAATTTCACCTAGGAACGCCTCGGTTTACGTGTGAAAGGACAACACAGTGTAGACACTACTGCAGTATAGGAAATGAATAGTGATTTGTCATAAAATGGGCTCTTAGACAGTATAAAACAATTAGAAATCATCAGTACAAAAATCATATTCAGAAAATCCAATTTTTGGATGAAAATTAGAACACTGCCGAGAAAGGGCTGAAAAACGTAGTAGAAAACTAGACTGCACAGAACCGATTCGGTTAGACTTTTACCCCAACCAAACCATGCCCCCTTTGGTTAGGAAAACAGCTGCAAAACCAGCTGCAAAACCAGCTGAAAGTGATCCCTTAAATCAAGGGATGTGTTGGAGTTTTTAGATTAAAAAAATGGGGTTTTAAGGATAAGAGGACCATGACCATTTAATGCAAACTTGCTCCCGTTCACCCTCCAGCATGGCTCCGAAATTTCAAGGGCTATAGCACAGATTTTTGTCCCCCAATTGAGCTAAATTATGGCTTAATTAAGAGGGCTTAGAGTTAAGCAAAGTTACTTAGAGTTGCCTATAAAAAGGTGCAACCACCCTTAGGTTTCACTTTTCCCATTTGCTCACAAAAACTTTCAAGAAAAATACAGCTTTCTCTCCCCTTTCTCTTTAGAAAATCCGACCCCTCTTCAGCCCATAAACCACCCATATTTTCACATAACTTTCACACAAAAGCTTGGACACTCAAGTTGTTAGAGGTGCACTCTTCCAAGGTAGTTTCGGTAAGACCCTAGAACCGAAATTTTTTCTATGGTGTAATTTTTCATCTTGGCTGGATATTAAGAGAAACGTTTTGTTTTCCTTGTGTTCTTATTCTAGCACAAATGATCTCTCAACCCTCTTTGTTTTCTATGGAGCCTTGATAGCCACCCTTGGCCCGGTTGTGCTTGGATCAAAGCACTCTAAGGTATAAACCGAAAAACCCCCATCTTTTGTGGTCAGTTGTGTTTAAGTTTTTGATCAAAGGAGATTTATATGTATTTGGTTATGCACATGGGTTGTAATAAGTTATTTGAGCCCTTAGCTTTCGGTTTTTAAAGTTTTTGTGGTTGTGGTTGTGTTTACTTTAGTTTACAAGTGGTTTGAGATATGCGTGTGCATGAGTGTGTAGAGGGTGGCTGGACACAAAATCTATCCCCAGGATCAGCCACGGATTTTGGCCAGTTTGACCCACTTAGGGTCCGAATCTGGGATTTGTAAAACATAAAGTTTTAAGGAAATTTCGATATGGTCGTTTTTGTCTCAAATAGCCATTGGCCAAAAATGAACCTACGATAGGCTTTTCGGCTAGTTTTGGTTCGGTGTCCAAAACTGGGAGTAACAAATCCGGACCAAATGAATAGTCTCAGATTTTTACTAAAATGACCCTTTTAGAGGCCGAACCAGAATTTGGTCAAAACACAAAAGTTTTAGATCTCGACGAAACCTTGAAACTGACTTGCATGGGTTTCAAAAATTCGGCCGTTTCGGGCCCCAAACAGACCTGTTTTCAAAAGTGCGTAAAACTGGAACTTTTATAAAAACTGGGCACAAAGGCCACGGGTTTGATGAATTTAGGAGCCATTAGAATTAGAAATAGGCTCCGAAATGAACACAAGAATTGGTCATTTTGTCGAGGATGAAAAGTTTCATGAACGCCGATTTCTCAAACGAAGTCATTTCGAACAAGTTTCAAATTATTTTCAAAAGTGGTCCAACACCACATTTTTTAGCACATTTACAATGTGTTCCCTTTAAATGACTTAGAAATGATTTCAACAAAAACACCCTCATCCTCCAACGGGGCGAGTTAAGACTCGTTTTCAAAAATGTGGGGACACCATACCCCTTTCAAACCATTTCAAACACTTTGCTTTCAAAAAAATGTGGGGACACCATACCCCTTTCAAAATGAAAAATCCTTTTGTAAGAATTTCTAGATTTGAACAAAGTTTTCAAAGGAATTTCACAAAGAACAAGGGACGTTTTTAGTAAGATATGGTAGAGGTAGCCTAGTCGGCTACTACACCATAATGCAAGGTAGCCTGGTAGGCTACCACACCCAAACAAGCAAAGTAACCCAAACGGTTACTATACCAAGCCTACACATAGTAGCCCGATAGGCTACCTAGTTGCCAAAACGTGAGGTAACCGGTCAGTTGACTGATCGGTAAATCAGTTAAGCACCGTGTTTAGAGCAACATTGTGAGGAATGTTGATTTAACTGTCAAGAAGACAGTTAATCAAACGTGACGGAAATTAGACACCAAATTCCCAGATAGGCTAATAGGGAACCGAGGGACCCCGGTACCACATGAAAGACTAGTATAGGCAAAAGTAGCCTAAGGACGTGGTAGTTAATTTATGGGGCCATAAATTAATTAACCACATACGAATAAGTTAACTCTTGAGATAGAGAGTAAGTAGTGCCGACGGTAATCGGTATCAAGTAATTATCTACTTTAGTCACTAACAGTATTGGTGACTTAGAGAAGGTATTAACGAGAGACGTTATTGATGACAGGTAGTAACCTGCAAATTTCTAAAGGTGCGAATACAAGTGCTTGCAATTAAGTAAGTATAACTCCGCCTGCAGCATGAATAAAATGATGTTAAAACGATGGTTTTACAGTATGTTAAGTATGCCTTACATGCACACGATGTTACACAGCATACATAAGAGCATATAGTTTCACAATCGAGTAGATTGATGAAAGAACAAGTTAGAAGCCATAGATCCCTACCACATAGGATTAGGGATAGCTTAGAGAAGCGTATGGCTAGAACAGTTAAACAAGATAGAAATAAATAGGTGTGCCGTACCGGCTCCTTCAGTCGAAGGGGTTTCCAGTTAAAGAAAGTTAAGGCCAAAAGTTGAGCATCAGTTGATGGCTCTTCGGCATTAGTTGACCTCGGGCGTTACCGTTGGTCTGCGCGTACACGGTACTGACACATGGGCCCTAAATAGACAAGAGAAAGAAAAGAGTACTAAAGCATAAATGAACATAACCGGATCATGCATAGTTCATTGTCCACATTAGTTCGCTATGCTTTCAGCTACAGTAAGATACATGCTTTTACATGAAGTAATCTGTATACATATGGTATATAAAGTTTGTATGCTATGACATGATATGTGATGATATGGTATATGCTAAGTGTTATATGTGACTATCTTGCATGCTTATGCGTTTTAAGTATGTGTTATGTTTAAACATGTTTTACGGCTAACACGTTGTACTTACTGGGCATAAAGCTCACGGAGTGTGTTCATGCTGTAGGTAAGCGTCCTATGGCATAAGCCACGATGGGCAATGACGGCGGCGGAAGGGGATGTGAGGCGAGGTTATGGACACCATACGAGTTTAACTTCCGCACAGTTTAAGTAAACAGTATTTTGAACTGTAACAGTACAGTACCAGTAAATGGTACTTTTAAATAGTAATCGTTAAATAATATTTTTGAACAGTAATGGTTACACAATATTTTTGAATAGTAATAGTTGAATAGTATTTTCGAATAGCAGCTGATTGATACTATTCAAAAATACTATTCCACAAAATCAACAGTATAAGTATGTTTGCAAGATTATTATTATGATTCAAATTCTGCTTTTAATAGTACATGTACATGAATAGTAAATACGTGTGCTAAAAAAAAAATTTCTTCTAAAATTAGGGTAACCTATTAAAGATATTTTAAGTAAGCAATATTCAATTACAAGAAAGTATAAGTAAAAGTAAAGAAACAGTAGTATTACAGTGATGGTCCGGGCCGCCTAGGGCACGGGGCGTCACACATCCACGAACAGACAGACAGTCAGAGCGGACCATTCAGACATTAAAGGACATACTTCGAGCTTGTGTAATGGATTTTACGGGAATTTGGAACGAGAAGTTACCATTAATTGAATTCTCGTACAATAATAATTACCAAGCTTCCATAGGAATGGCACCTTATGAGGCTCTTTATGGACGGAAATGCAGATCACCGATACACTGGTATGACCTACGAGAGAAGCAACTGCATAAGACGGATTTTATACGAGATACTTCCGATGCTGTTGCAAGAATTCAGCGTCAAATGAAAATTGTGCAAAGTTGACAAAAGAGTTATGCGGATAAGAGGCGAAGATCCTTGGAGTTTAATGAAGGAGACTTCGTGTTTCTTAAAGTATCACCTATGAAGGGAATTATGCGTTTTGATAAGAAGGGAAAACTGAATCCAAGATATATTGGACCTTATGAAATTATCGAACGCATTGGAAGGGTCGCTTACAATTAGCGTTACCTCCTGAATTATCGACAGTGCATAATGTATTTCATGTGTCGATGCTGAGAAAGTATGTACCAGATCTGTCCCATGTGTTGAAGCATGAACCCATTCAGATTCATGAGGATTTGACATATGAAGAACAACCTATTCGAGTACTGGCTCGTGAAGAGAAAGTACTGAAGAATAAGACAATCCCACTAGTGAAGATTTTGTGGAAAAATCACAACATCGAAGAAGCTATATGGGAACGAGAAACAGAGATGAGGAGTTTATACCCCCACTTATTCTAATTTTCGAGGATGAAATTTTGATAAGGAGGGGTGAATGTAACAACTGGGAAATTCTGGCATTCTCCGAAAAAAAAAAGTACAATTGTATATATGTAACAACTTGTACTGTTTAAAGAGTGAAATAAATAAATTTATATTGTTTAGAATGTATTAAAATGTTCTGACAATGCTGATGGATAAAAATTCAGTGTTGAGAAATTTTGCCGATGCAAAACAGGTGAAACGGTGTCAAAACGACATTGAAAAACCCTAATCGGTGCCAATGGTGCATTAAAAGATGAAAAACTTCCGGGATTGATTTTAATCAAATGGAAGCAGTATAAATTGATCTGACTACACCAGAGACCTCAGGAACTCGCTGGGATGATTCTAGGAAAATTTCGGCTCAATCCGACTTTGGTCAAAAAGTAGTCGAATTAATATGAATGGTGAAGTCAAAGTCAAACTTTTTACTTTGTATTTATGACATCATTAAAACATTTATTAAATATGTTAAAAATGGGGGTTGGTGGCATTAATGGCCAAGATTGAATTTGCTTATGATCTAAAGGCCTAGATTTCGCCAAAATTAGCCAAATTAATTTTGTGAAAATGTGGAAAGAAATGCCATGAAAAGTGTTGAAATTTCATTGGTTGGAAGCCAAATTAATTGGTTTTCCTTATTACATGAGTCGGCAAACCTTGGAACAAAAGGGACCCGTAGCAATTCAAAGCAAAACCAAGAGAAAAATTTTTTCTAAGTATACCTAGAAAGAACCGTGAGCAACCAAAGGAGAACCAAGCCAAACTTTCAAACTTTCTTCACTAAAGTGGTAGCAAGCTCATCATTGAAGTCAAGGAAAGCAAGAAATCAAGGTAGCCATCTTTGGTTTGAAATTTTTCTTGCTTTTTCATTGAAAAATCCATGGGTTTGTTGGCTTGAAGGATGAGAAATTTTGTGGTTGGTTTGGTTGATTTGGTATATGGGTTTTGCTTATGGTTTGATTAGAAGAAAAACCATGTATTTTGTTTCAAGAAAAACAAAGTTTTGGTTGTTTTTTTTTTTATGGAAAATCTGTGGGTTACCTTAGTGTTTGATCATGAATTTACTATTGGTTAAGTGTTGTAATGCTTCAAATCATGTTTTGGTTACATGGAAAGCATGATTTGTATGGTTAGAAAGCTTGGAAAAATTTTGGTATCTAAATTCCCTAATATGGCCGTGTGGTGTAGTTAGGGTTTGGTGAACATTTTTGCATGATTAACTTGATGTTTGGATAGTTTAAATCATGCATTGAATTATGGAAATGTTGGTTGTTAGGTTGAAAGCATGAAACAAAATGTTATGCATGTTTTTACCTAAAATAGCCATGGGTTATGTGTGTTGAAAAACCCTAAGAATTGTGTTGCAAAATGCATGAAAAATGGCTTGAAAATGTGCTAGGTAATAGCCTTTAAATAGCCTAAAATTTGGTCAAAGAATTGAAAAGTTTTGGTTAGGTTTTGAGTATGAAAACCGTGGCTAAGCCTAAGGGCAAAATTGAAAGAATTTTGTTAATGGTGTATGGAAACGTGAATTGGAAAATGTGTGAGCTTTTATATAAAAGTTTGGGAAACTTTTACATAAAATAGGACTTTGGTATAGTACGTGGCAGGTACACATGGTTCGAGGCGTACCTAACGCCGGTAGCCTTAAATTTACACCGAAATGCTGCCGAAATTTCGAAAAACGGCATTTAGGGCAAAAAGGAAATCGAGAGTAAAAGTTTAGGATCAGGTTGGAAACCCGAGTCCCTTGAGGAAAATTGAATAAGGGAAACCTAAGGGGTGGTTCATGAATAGTAACCTGTCCCCTTAAAAATGTAAAATACGAGTGAAACTGAAAAACCGACCCCGAGGGGGGGGTGTTTTTGGGAAACGAAGTAAAGGCCCGAGTCAGGTACGGAAAATCCGAGCCCCAAAGTCCTAAATTGGGAAAGTCTAGATGAATGTTTTAAATACTAGTAAAACGCTCATTTGAGGCTCCCGAACGAGAGAAAATCACTAAACCGACGTGAGGGTCGGAATAATGCTTCCCGAGGGTCGGGAAGGTGAAAAATGGAAATAAAATAGAAACGAACCTGGTAATGAATAAGAAAGAGTCAGAAAAGTTCCTGAGAGCCAAAAGTACAGTCTATATTGAGAAAATCCCGTCAGGGGCATAATTGTAATTTTGCCAAAATGTAGGGGCAAAATCGTAATTTTTTAAAAGTTGAGAAAAATGGGGAAAATGATAAATAAAGCCTAAAAAGTTATAAATAGGTTTTATTTAAGCTTTCTAATAAAAAAATAAAAGCCATAAATGGAAATGAAATTAACAGATAAGGTTTTGTCGTAGGATCCCAAAATCGACCCACAAGGAGAGCGATTAAAGATCCAGGAAAGAAAAGGAGAAGAAACGGATAAGGTAAGTTCAGACATTTACTTGTCTGCAGCATGTAGCATTATTATTGCTAACTTTGATGTACTAACTATAAGTTAGGTACATATGTGCTACGGGCACTATTATAGAATAGAGAGAGAGACGAAATGTGCTACCGGCACTATTGAAATGGGACACATAATAAATTGTGCTTCGGGCATTAGAGCGAGGTTAATGAAACTCACTCACACGAAATTAAAATGTGAAACATTCCTAACCATGGGGCAATATAAAGTCACCGGGTTAGAACTTTAAAAAGTCGGTAATGAACACACTTTTGGCGTACCAGCCTTCCGTACGGGGAGGTAAACATTGCCTTCGTGGCTATGATGATGAGATTAAGGCTATGGAGGTCAGCACTAATGTACCGCTCCCAGTCTGTACAACTTTACCTTCGGGGCTATGATGATGAGATTAAGGCTGTGGAGGTCAGCACTAATGTACCGCTCTCAGTCATGCGCACTAAAATGATACGGCCAACATGAGCTCAAAACCAGAACATAAATAAAGATAATTACCTAGAACTAAAACTATGCCATAATTGAACATAAGATAGTTTCGTGAGAGTACTAACACCGTGGTTAACGTACTGTTGATATACTGTGTTGCGGTCAAAGTTACTATTGATGGTGAATAGTGGTCAAAGTTACTATTAATGATGAATAGTACTATTCATAGAAATTCTATTTCTTGCATGTTTGAACTTACTGAACCTGTAGCTCACCATTTTTGCTTATGTTGCAGGTAAGTAACCAGCTCATTAGCTTTGTATGCCTAGATGGTGGATGGGATAGCGAGTGTCAAATGGGATAGGAAGCCAAGGGATATGGTTTCGTCAGAGTTTTCCGCTGAGCGAAAAAAAAAAAGAAAGGAAAAAGAAACAGTTCTTTTGTAATAATATATATATTGTGAAAGTACTGTATTATGTAAATTACTTTGTACTTGTAAACAAAGTGATTAGTGGATAATGTTTTACATGATGTTTTAAAAAAAAATCCCCCAAAAATGTCATGTTTTAAAGAGAGATAGATTAGCCGGTGACCCATGAGAGTATAATCTATCTTAGTTAGCTATGAAGCTTAACTGTAATAGTGTTGTATGATCTCTACGAAGGGTGGGCCGCCACAGGCCATTCTTTATGCGTCAGATCTTCCTGGATCTGAATGTAAGGACTACTCCATTCCTGTAATTAGAATTTCAATTAATGAGGAAATGAAGAATAAATTGATGGATTTTAGTGCAAAAATTGAAGAACATGATCATGTACACAGCCGTGTAAGTGGCCGTGTACTATCCGGACTGTGCACGTGTGTGAGGCCATGTGAGTAAACATGGTCGTATAGGTGAACGCGGTCAAGTACACGGTCGTGTAAGTGGCCGTGTACTGATTGGGTTGTTGGAATGTCAAAGGCCATGTAACTATACATGGCCATGTAAGAGAGCACGGTCAAGTACACGGCCATGTAAATGGCCATGTACCATTGGTACTGTACACGTGCACAAAGTGGTGTAACTGAACATTGTCATGTGAGCGAACATGGCCAGGTACATGCCCATGTAGGAGGCTGTGTACCGTTCGGTAAAATAAAATTTCCCCAAGACATGTCCGTGTTGAGCAAGGCTCAACTGGTACACGTCCATGTAGCCTTATACACACTTGTGTAGAAGGCCATGTAGAAGGCCGTGTATAGAGAAGAAAGCCACTAAATTGACTTTCATGAATTGTGAATCTTAATTATGATGTAATTAAGCAACTAAGTTGAAAAATACAGTATAATTTCTAGTTGAATAGACTAAACAGATACAGTGCTGTTTAAGTACTATCCATGTAATGAATAGGGTGACCGACAGTGAACCTAGTTTACGTATTATGTGTATGTATGCATGAAGACAATGCAATATCAAGAGACTGGTGAGCAGATCACTAGAATGCTCAGATCGATCGTCGAGCACAACAACGATGAGAAACCCTAGCAAGGGTACATTACAGAGAACATGGTCCAAATGACCTCCTCTCATATAGAAACTGACAAAATCAGAGCCAGAACACTCAGACTAGTTAATTAGAACAAAAAGCAATGAGTAGTGAATAGTAAAAAATGCAGTGTTAGATTGTTGGCCAAGGCGGTCCTAATTTGACCGAAAATAGATGTATGAACGGTTAGTAGGCTCAATTTGATCAATTGAGCACAAAATGAGAATTTTAGTTTGGGAGATACATAGTATCGAGATGAGGGTCAAGATGACCTTTACTCGCCCTGAAACTGATATATTTAGACTCAAGATGCCCAAATTAGTCAATCGGGCACCTAACACGTTTTTTCGAGGTGGGAGCACACAGATCCCAAAAAATGGTCCAGATGACCCCAAACGGACATAAGACTGATAAAAATGAAATCAGCACGTCCAAATTAGTCAAGAGAGACTATTTTTGAAATTTCATCTGGGAACGCCTTGGTTTACGTGTGAAAGGACAACACAATGTAGACACAACCATAGTATAGAAAATGAATAGTAAATTTGTGTATAATGGGCTCTTATATAGTATAAACCAACTAGGAATCATCAGTATAAAAATCTGATTCAAAAAATCTGATTTCCAGATGAAAATTAGAACATTGCCGAGAAAGGACTAAAAATGCAGCAGAAAACTAGAATGCAAAGAGAGCAACACATATGTAAAATTTGGCTCTCAAAACCATGTGTCCATGGCTGAGAAACCAGCTATTTAGCTGCTCAAAAACCCCAAAAAGCAAGAAATAAAATATTGTGTAAGGTTATGACACATTGTATAAACAATGTTAAATTGGCCATCACCATTCCATTACCATCCTTTCTCTCACCCTCCCCTTAAATGTGCTTAACCTCCATGCCAAAGAGGACTGAGAAAGGTAGGGAATTGTCTCCCAAATTAGCTCAAGGATGGCTTGATTAATCAAGCATAGGTTGGTTAAGTAAGCTTAGAGTTTGCCCATAAAAGGATGGCCGTACCTTAGACTTTAGTTTCTTTATTTTCACACTCCAAAAATTTTAGCTCATTCCCTCTATTCCCCTTGCTGCAGCTGACCATTTCCAACCCTAAAACCCCTCATTTTTCAAGTTCAAAACACAGCCAAAATTTACCAAAAGCCAACATCTTCAAGCTTGTGTTAGAGGTCTTCGATTCCAAGCCATTTCAAGTCCAACCAAGGGTAAGGTTCTGGACCAATCTTTATGATTTCAGCTCCTTTGTTTTAAGTTGATGCTAAGAGAAATATTTTTGGTGTTGATAGCATAAACCCAACCCTCATTCTTCTTGATTTCCAACGACCACTTTGCCATTCAAGCCTTAGTTTAAGTTGTGCTCGGTGATTTAGTGATTTTAAGTTTTGATCAAGGCCATTTATGTGTATTTATTCATGCAAATGGTTTGTAATAATTTTTTTTTTTTGAGCCCTTAGCTTTTTATTTTTAAGTTTATGTGGTTGTGATTGTATTTATAAATTTTTACGTAACGTTATAAGTGTAACGTTTAATGATGTGGCTGGACACAAAACTGTCCTTAGGAAAGGCCACAGATTTTGGCCATTTTGACCCATTTAGGGTCTAAATTTTGGATTTGCTAAAACACAACGTTTTAAGGAATTTTGTTACAATCATTTTTACGTCAAATAGCCTTTAGCCAAAAACAACATTAAGATAGGTGTTTTGGGTGATTTTCACTCGGTGCCCAAACTAGGAACAAAGCTGGGAACAGGACCCGACCCCAGATAGCAGTCTCGGATTTTATTAAAAATAGATCCCTTAGAGTTTGAAACGGATTTCGAGCTTAACATGAAAGTTGTAGATCGAGAGCTTAAGAACCACTTACGTGTGTTTTAAAAATTTGGCCGTTTCGAGCCTCAAACACAGATGTTTTCAAAGTAATGTAAAACTAGAACTTTCACAAAAACTTGGCACATAGCCCATGGGTTTAATGAATTTAGGAGCTGTTAAATTTAGATTTGAGCTCTAAAGTAAACATGAGATTTGTTCATCTCATCGAGAATGAAAACTTTCATGTTTGCCAAAATCACAAACAAAGTCGTTTGTACCAAGTTTCAAAATAGTTTTCAAAAATGTTTCAAAACCACCTTTAAAATGTAAAACAAATCAAAAATGTAATTTAACCTTCAAACAAAAATGTGTTTTTAACACTTTAAAATACTAACATGGTTTTCATAAAAACATCCCCAACTTTCCAACAGGGTGATAAAGGGACGGTTTCAAAATAAAGAAATTTTTAATAGCAAACTAAAACAATTTTCTTAAATAAACAAAACAATGTGTGTAGCCCGATAGCCTACCACACCAAATGAGTCTTAGTAGCCCGGTAGGTTACTATACCAAACGAGCCATAGTGGCCCCGTAGGCCACTATATCAAGGAATAGTAGCCCGGAAGGCTACCACACCCAAATAGACAAAGTAACCCGGTCGGTTACTACACCTAGTTTATGCATAGTAATCTGGTAGACTTCTTAGTTACCAAGACGCGAGATAACCGGTCAGTTGACTGATCGGTAAATCAATCAAGGACCACGTTTTGAACAACATAGTGAGGAATGACGATTAATCTGTCAAGTAGACAATTAATCAAACATGATACAAGTTAGACACCAAATTCCCAAATTGGGCCAATGGGGTATGGATGGGCCTCGGTACCACATAGAAACACAAGTAATAGTCACTAACAGTATTAGTGACTCAGCGAAGATGTTGATAAGATACGTTAATGATGATAGGTGGTAACCTGTAAGCTAATAGAGGTATGAGTACACAAACTGCTTGCAATCCAAGTAAGTACAACTCTGCCTACGACATGAATGAAAATGTATTTAAAATGATGTTTTTACAGTATGTTAAGTATGTATGCCATGTACACATTGATGCACAGCATATTTAGGAGCATATAATTTCACAATCAAGTAGATTGATGAAAGAATAAGTTAGAAGCCATACATCCCTACCATGTAGGTTTTGGGACAGCTTAGAGAAGCATGTGGCTAGAATAAGATAAACAAGATGGAAATTCATAGCCATGTTGTACCGGCCTTTTCAGTCGAAAGGGTTTATAAGATAAGTTAAGCAGAAAGTTAAGCATCCATTGATGGCTCTCTGGCTTTTAGTGACCTTGGTCGTTACCATTGGTCTGTGCACACACGGTGCTGACACATGGGTCCTAAATAGACAAGAGAAAGAAAAGAGAATATTGAAGCATAAATGAACATAACCGGATCATTCATTAGTTATAGTTCGCTATGCTTCCAGTTACAGAACGATGCATTACTATACGCGCTGTATTCTGTAATGCATATATTATGTAAAGTGTGATATTCAATGACATGTTATGTGATGTTATGATATGTGGTATGATAAGTGATATATGAACTGCTATGTGATTTTTAAGTATGTATTATGTTTAAACATGTTTTGTGATAAACATATTGTACTTACTGGGCGTAAAGTTCGCGGAGTGTGTTCATATTATAGGTAAGCGTCCTATGGCATAATCATCTATGGGCGATGACGGTAGTGGAGGCGGATGTGAGGAGAGGTTGTAGACGCACCGCAAGTATTCTTCCACATAATGTTTGAGTAAACAGTATTTGTGACTAGTAATCATTTAATAGTATTTTTGAATAGTGATAATTAAATAGTATTTTGAATGGTATCTGTCAAGTAGTATTTTTGAATAGTAACTGATAAATAGAAATTTTGAATAGTAATCATTGAATAGTATTTATTAATAGTAACCATTAAACAGTATATTTAAATAGTAACTGTTAAGTGGTATTTTTGAATATTAACCATTAATTGTACCGTATGTGAATAGTAAATACGTACGCTGACAAAAAAAAGAGAAAAAAAATCTCCAAAATTATAGTATCGATTGCAAGAAAGTATAAGCATTATTTAAAGAAGAAGTAGTTTTAAGTGATGGTCCAGGCCACTGAGGGCACGGAGCGTCACAATGAATTGGTTCATGTTTCAGTGTATAGGACGGATCCGATATGTACTTTCGCAACATGGATACATGGAATACGTTATGCACTACCGACATCTTTGGAGGTAATGCCAACTTATAGGCAACCTTCCAAATGCGTTCGATAATTTCAAAAGGTCTAATATATCTGGGATTCAATTTCCCTTTCTTATCGAACGCATTATCCCTTTCATTGGTGAAACCTTTAAGAATACAAAATCCCCTTCGTTAAACTCTAGGGATCTTCATCGTTTATCTGCATAGCTCTTCTGTCAACTCTGCATAATCTTCATTCATCGCTATATTTTTGTAACTACATCAGTTGTTTCTTGCATAAAATCCATTTTGTGCAGTTGCTTTTCTTATAGATTGTACCAGTGGACAGGTGATCTACACTACCTTCCATATAAAGCTTCATAGGTGCCATTCCTATAAAAGCTTGGTAGCTATTATTGTACGAAAATTCTACCAATGGAAGTTTTTCGTTCCAGTTTCCCAAGAAATACATGCGTGAAGCTTCTAACGTTTGGATCGTCCGTTCAAATTGCCCGTCCTTCTGCAGATGAAAAGCCATACTCAAACGTAATTCTGTTCCCATGGCTTTTTATATGCACTTCTGGAAATTCAAAGTGAATCATGTATTGCGATCTGATACAATGGAGTTAGGAGCACCATGCAACCTAACGATATGGGTTATATAAAGGTTTGCTAACTTTTCCAGTGAAAAAGTCATTTTCATTGCTATGAACCTTACCGTTTTTGTTAACCTATCGATGATAACCCAAATAGCATCATAAACTTCTCGAGTTTTCGATAATCCTACTACAAAGTCCATCGTAATGTGTTCCCATTTCCATTCAGGAACTTCTAACAGCTCTAATTTTCTGCTTGGATGTCGGTGTTCAGCCTTAACTCTTTGACATGTTATACATCGGCTCATGAATTTAGCGATATAATTCTTTATCCCCTTCCACCAGAATTATAACTTTAAATCCTAGTACATCTTACTGGCTCTGGGATGCACTGAATATGGTGTCTCGTGAGCATTTGCCATAATCCGCCTTCTTAATCCTTCATCATCGGGAACATGAATTCTTCCGTAACACAGGATTAATCCATCCTTGGACACTCCTTCCTCAGGACTTGCTAAATTTGAATCTCATTTCCAAGCCTCTCTAATGTCCTTGAATAATGATGATTTTAATTGAAGTGCAGTCAATTTTCTGGATATTAACTCCATCTTCAATGAATTAATCTCTTATTGCAATGGCCTTGGCAATTTTTCAATCGGCAGTTGCTGCAAAACAGCAGATTTTCTACTTAATGCATCCGCAATGCGATTGGCTTTCCTGGGATGGTAGAGGATCTCGCAATCATAATCCTTTACCAGCTCTAACCATCTCTTGTACTGCATATTTAATGTAAGGACCACCGCATTCCTGTAAGTTGATTTTCATATAATAAGAAATTGAGGAATAATTTGATGCCTTTTATGCAAATTAGTGTAACACGGTTAGGTACACGGCCGTGTAAGTGGCCGTGTATAGCTTGGGTAAATGAACATGTTTTCGGGACATGACCATTTTGAGAAAGCTCAACTGGTACACGCCCGTGTCTAGACAATACACGGCTGTGTTGCCTTGTACATGCTGTGTAAGAGCCCATGTAGAAGACCATGTAATGAGTAGAGAGCCGCTACAAGGACTCTCAAAAATGCATGAAACCTAATTACTAAGTGACGAGTAATTAAGTTGAAAAATACAATATAATCTACAGTTGAATAGACTCAACAAGTACAATATTGTTTAAGTACTATTTATGCAGTGAAAGGGGTGACCAACAGAGAACTCGGTCCACCTATTATGTGTATCAATGTATGAGATGCACAGTATCAGGAAACTAGTCCAGATGACCATTTCCTGACATAAGATGGTAAACAGATCGCCAATGCGCTCGGACCGGTCATCTGAGTATAACAACAATAGAAACCCTAGTAGGGGTATAGTATCGAGAAAATGGTCCAGATGACCTCTTCTCATCTAGAAACTAACAAAATCAAAGTCAGAATGCTCAGACTAGTCAGTTAGAGTAGAAAGCAGTGAATAGTAAATAGTAAAAAATGCAGTGTCAAGTTACTAGCCAAGATGGCCTTAATTTGACATAAAACTGATATATTAGTAATCAGTAGGCTCAATCTGGTTAGTTGGGCATAAAATGAGAATTTTTGTTTGGGAGATACGCAGTATCGGGATGAGGGTCAAGATGACCTTTTCTCGCCCCGAAACTGATATATTTAGACTCAGAACGCCCAAATTAGCCAATCGGACACCTGACACGTTTTTTGAGGTGGGGTCACACAGATCCTGAAAACTAATCTAGACGATCCCGGATGGACATAAAACTGATAAAATTGGAATAAGCACGTCCAAATTAGTCAAGAGAGACTGTGTTTGGAATTTTACTCAAGAACGCCTTGTTTTACGTGTGAAAGGACAACACAATTTAGACACAACCACAGTATAAGAAATAAATAGTAAATTGGCATAAAATGGGCTCTTAGACAGTATAAAATGACCAAGAATTGACAGTGTCAAAATCAAATTTAGAAAACACGATTTCCGAGTGAAAATTAGAACACTGTTGAGAAAGGACCGAACACTGCAGCAGAAAATAAGATTACAACAAAAGGCAAATGCAGATGAATTTTGCCCATTAAAAATCATGTATCTTACCTACAAAAGTAGCTGAAATTGGCTACATAAGTAGCCCAAAAGTGAGATTAAAATAATACACTAGCTGTGACAACTTTTGAATAAAAAACTCAAGGGTTTTCAAGCACATGGTCAACAAATTTTTTTTTATTCCTCCCTTCCCTATACGCGCAGCCCACAGCCATTATGGGGCTGAAATGGGTAGCAAATTTGTCCCTTGATTAGGCTAAAATTGTGGACAATTAATTAGGTTTAAGCTTAAGTGAGTTGGGTTAAGTTTGCCTATAAAAGGCACACATGACCAACGAAGGTGTCTTTCTTACTTTGGCTCCCCAAAACACAATTCATTTTCTCTCCCTTTCCCTTGTTGTAGTCGACTGCCCCCAAGCCCCAAAACTCGCCATTTTTAAGCCAAAAACTAAACCAAAATGCTCACCAAAAATCATATGGCACCCCTGAATCCAACCATGTGAAATTGTCATGAGCCAACTCTGTTGCCGACCAAGACAGCCCATGTGTTGAATCTGGATTGCCATTTAAAACTCTTTTTCTCTCAACTCTTATTTTTCAAGGCTCAAAATTTTGCCCATAATTTTTTTTGCTCCTGTTAATACATACTTTCCTTAAAAGAAAGCTAAGTATGAAAGCCGTGTAAAGTATAATACTAACTTTTAGTTGTCTTTTTGAGTATAACATAATGTATAACATACAATATACATATACTATGCTTTCAAAATACATTCTCTTCAATTTACTAACCTATCACTCAGTGGAAGGCTGGCAGGACCAAAATCCATGGTGGATTCCCTATCCCCTTGACATGTGTGCGTCCTACTACCATCTATGTAGTCTATTGGATAGGTTTCTTACCTACAACACGAACAAACAGATGAGCTAACAGGCTCAATAAGTTCAAACATACTTAGTAAAAATCACATAGATTCAAAAACATCAAAAACACAATTTTTTATGAATAGTACTATTCATAGAAATAGACTATTCATTCATAAATAGTATTATTCATCATAAATAGTGACTTTGACCTTTGATTGATGAATAGTACCTGTTACCCTAACCGGTTATTATTCACATTACCCTAACCGAGTTCACTTTTCACATTACCCTAACCGAGTTCACTACACTTAGTGTTAGTGTCGGTTATGCTCAATTATGGCTGTCGTCACATTATTGACTATTCTCTCTATTTGTTTTTTGGTGTTGAGCTTCTTGTGGCAGTACCAATAATTTATTTTGCATGTTGACTGGGACGGCCTATGGAGCGACTCTAGAGCTTCTTCCTCTCCAGCCCTCATCGCTTGTAGCGATTATTGTATCCCTGAAGGACTTGTAAAACCTCCACCACAACGTTGGAGGGGCTGTACGCCTTAAATGGTTTTATTACCATATTTCAATTGTACTTTTGACTAAGTGACATTAATCGTCAACTCAAGGTCATTAACCTCCATCACTCATAGGCCTTAGATATTTTCTTTCTCTTATTATGTGGGATGTGTTATACTAACTAATCCCCCAATGTCCATAGGACTTAATGTCTAATGTACAACTAGTACATAATGAAATAATACAGCATTTCATGTTGCAGACATGAAAATGCTTGAGCTTACCACCACTACGATAATGTCCACTTTTGGAACTCCTCCGTAGTTTTATCTCTAGTTTGGGTCCCTATAGACATAGTATTGTCTGTTAATACCCATCATTAATTATCACTTAGGATATATATATTCATTTCACTTAACAATTCAGCATATTTCAACTTTATTTGTGGTACATGGCCTACAACATGCCCGTGTCCTAGTCCATGTACCTTTCGGGTTCACTCTACACGCCTGTGTACTATTTAAACTCTAGATTTTTGACTCTAAAATCTTTATTTTTAGGTTCTAGAATTTTATTTAAGACATTCTAGATCCTTTACGGTTCTTTCCAAGCCTTTCTGAAATTTTTGATCAAAATGACCATTTTACCCTTAATAGGTCTCAGGATCGTACTATTCCATTCTATCATCCGAATTTTCTAAGTCCAAATGTCACATAATAATATTCCCTAGACTTATGTATGATTTTACAGTTTGATTTGCTGTAAAATCACAATTATTCATTTTTAGACCCTCGGTTATTATTCATCCGTCACCTAGGGTCGTTTCTCATTTTTCTAGTGTTTCGGAGCCACAAATGGGTATTTCACTACTCCTAAAACGTTTTTCATCCCATCCCCAAGCCTCGGTTCCTGAGGGGCTCAGGTTTCCTATCCCGATCTAATTTTTTTCCCTTCGTTCCCTAAAATACCTCTAACATGAATTTTTCCCTGTTTTAGGCATTTTAGTCATTAAGGGTTGATTTACTATTCCTCATGGGTTGGTTGTCCATTTTCAATCCTAATCCACCGAAGAGTCTCGGTTTCCTTTCCGAGTCTAATATTTTTACCCCTCGTTTCCCGAAATGCCCTTATGCCGTTTTAGAAATTTGTACAGCATTTCCGCTTGTATTTTAAGGTCTTCCTAACATTAGGTACGCCTAAGAACCTTTGTACCTGTCATGTACCATACTAGAGGCCTATTGTATATAAAGTTACCAAACTTTGTATAAAAAGTTTCCACATTAAACAACATTCAAAGTGTAGGAAAATAAACCGGAAAAAACGTATCAGAGTGGCGCAGTGAAACAATAAAAATTTTTAGATCGTTAAATATCTCATGATGCCATATACAATAAATCAACAACAATTAAAACTCATACCTCAAGGACGCCAATGAACAGGAGGAGAGTGACCGGAGGCTTCAACCAACTAGCCTTCTCTACTATTCTCCAATTCCCGAATGGCTGAGTGTGTGGGCACTCTGAACCTCGATCGGTATGCTAACACTGCTAGTCTTCTTCCGACCACCCAGATCTCTAAAGAACTTTATTGTCACGATGAGCTGTGCAACAATAAGCCTGCTCACCTGAGAGTCTGTGGTCTAAGAGAACTGAAGTGGCAGGACCTCTATTTATAGACCTGCATGAGGTGAATCTCTGAATTTGAATTGGATTAGGAAAAGATATTTTCCCTTATCCAAACCCATAAAATCCGAATTTTTCCAAGGGAGAATCTCCACTAAAAATTCGGTTTTCTTAGGATAGATCCAATCCAAATCTCAACAAGATTTTAACTAGAATTTTATCTCCCTTTTTCAACCAAAAAATCCGAAATCTTTAGGAGAAAATCTTCTCCAAATTTTCGGCCATTTTTAGGATAAGGAAGAATCAAAATTCCACTAGGATTTTTTAAGCTAAATCTCATCTCAACCTTATCCAAAAATAACCGAATTTCCTAGGATAAAGCCTCCAAAATTTCGGCCACTTTTAGGGAGGGAGAGAATCCAAATTCAACCAGGATTGAAACTTGAATTTTCCCTTGAATCTTATCTACAAAAACCGAATTTTCCATTGAGGATTATCCTCAAAAAAATTTGCCCACTTTTGTTGGGATTTTGATTCAAAATTCAAGTAGGATTCTAACAAGATTATCCTCTCCAAATCCAACTCAAATTCGAATTTCAAACCATGTGGATTTTCCACAACAAATTCGAATCCTACTTGGACTGTGATTCAAAATTTGAATTTCAAATTTCAAATTCAAATTTCAAATTCAAATTTCAAATTTCAAATTTCAAATTTCAAATTTAAATTTCAAATTCAAATTTCAAATTCGAATTTCAAATTCAAATTTCAAATTCAAATTTCAAATTCAAAATTCAAAATTCAAATTTCAAAATTCAAATTTCAAATTTCACAAAACGGTTGTGTTTCATATTCTTGTTCTCATGGATAATTTTCTACAACTCCAATCCAATCTCAAATAAAATCATGACAACTTTATTTGGAGTTCGAATAATTGTGTACTCTATTATCCAAAACAAAATCTGAATCCAACCGGAGAGAATCTTGTCTACCATCCTAATCCTGTGTCATCACCATCCATGCATAATAAACTAGCCTATAGCATACACAAATCAATTTGCCAAACGTTAAGGAATTATGTGGAGCTAGTAGAGGGACTGATTGGACATATATAATCGGGCTCCCGTGATTCCATATGATCATCATTCTGTACCGAACAACTCAATCATATGATCACTAATTTCAGAGTCACACCACTATAAACCTGAAACTGAACTCCCAATTATATACCGTATTACGTAAGCCTGTGACGAGCTACCATCCAATGACCTTGTCATATATGCAAAACCCTCATATGATATCCATGATCAGCCTTAGGTCAAAGTCCGTTTAATCCTACTGATCAGGCTATCTTAAAGTTCCATTACACTACCGAATCAAGAAAATGATTATTCACCATATGTGAATAAGAAGTCATCCGCCCAGCAGACGACCCAAGGCCTTGTCCATTTTCACATTCAGTATAATGCCTTTAAGAGGATACCTTTAACTCCTCAGAGCTATGATTCCGATATCTGCAAACAAACCCTTCATCGTATACAAGTCATGCACCCAACGAACCGGTCTATAAGCTTACTACCTCTGAGACGCTTTAGCCATTGGAACATCAAAGTACACAAGTCATATACATGAAGTAGTTCATTTACTCAGGATTAAGGTTATTGCACAATGAACGTCAAAAGCAGATTGATCCAATCATAGCGGACTACGTAGATCAATCACGCTTTAGTCCCGGTCTAATATGTCACCACCAAGCAACATATCCATGTCTCAACTTGGGAGTCCAGCTCCAGACAGTCAAGACAGACCGTCCCCTCCAAGGCTTTAGACAACATAATAGTCTTAACATGAGTTAGATGCTCGGTCTAACCCCATAGACTACAGACCATAGTTTAGACTGCTAACTTTAGAACATTGTCTTCTCGCATACAAAAGTCCATTGCATGCAACGTTCTAACAGTTTTAACACAAGCAGTCAGTGAGCCATATTTGCTTACATTTACTTTAACATGTAAATAAGACGAGGACAGATAGCAATGTAATGAATAACCTCTAAGTATAATTTTATTATCCAGTTCAAAATGAATACATCAAAATGTCTCTAATACTTAGGGCATTTCCTAACACAAAGTTCAACACAAATCATCAATGTTTTCCACTTATAGCCTCGGTTTCTCATGATAAACAACACCAAATATTTTTTTTTCATCACATTAACAATTTTCACATATCACTCTTAGGTTTTCAAATGTACATATCAACATTAATACCTAACAAAATTTCATTCCAACCCTAACATTAACACAGATTTTTCATTCTAAATCACATAGGAAATTTTGTTTTCATTCCTATGGTTTTTTATTGTACATTCCTCTTCATTTTTCAACATTAAAATTTTCTCATTTTCACTGAACATAAGCCACGGATTTTATGAGAAACAAACATCAAAACTTTCTTGTTTCTTGATTCTAATTCATGCCTTGATCAACATATCATTGAACCAATACAACCTATTAACCAAAACACCAAACTTTCATCATTTTCTCCACACTTACTAGCCACGGATTTCATGGAAATCAAGCATCAAATTTTGCTTGTTTTCTTTTAATCCTAAATCATGCTTCAAACTCTAGAGCACCAAACCAATCATAAGCATCAAACAAAACATCAACTTTTTCACTATCTTTCCACACGAATAGACACGAATTTTTTTGAAAAAATTCGTGTCTATTCGTGTGGAAAGATAGTGAAAAAGTTGATGTTTTGTTTGATCAACAGGAAAACTTCAAAATTGTGGCTTACCTTTTTCGATTCGATTCCTTGATGCTAGAAGTGAATTTAAAGGCTAATTTAGTGTAAAATTTTTGTTGAAACTTGGCTTAGCAAGGGAGGAAGGCTCACGGTTTTTGGGAGCAAAGGTTTGGGTGCATTTCTCTAATTTTTCAAGTGATTTTTCATCACCTATTTATAGGCAAAAGTGAAGGGCCTTTTTGTAATTTTTTTACAACAATTACATATTTGTCAAGGGACTTTAATGCAAACTTTTTGGGCCAAAATTTAAAATTTTTGGCTGATTTTTTTCTTCTTTTTGCCGCCTCCCTTTTTTCCATTTTGTAAAAAAAATTTCAAGCCATTTTGGCTAAATCATGGCCTTTGATCCAAAAAGCAATCAATCCTAGTCATACACCTTATCAACCTTACTTTATAAGCTTTATTTTTCTATTTATGACATCATAAATGTGATGTCATCCCATGACATCAATGAATTAATTCGTATAATAATTCATGGTCAAATTTTGATCGAAAGTCAAACCAAATAGAACTTTACTGAAATCGCGCAGGCAGGTTCCGGGTGCATTCGGTGCAATTTGTTTGTTTTATTTTGCTTCCGTTTGGCCAGAATTCCCTATCGTAAATTTTTGTCTTTTAGTGCACTCCAATGCATTCTTCAGGGTTTTTGGCTTTGTTTTCGAGTTGTCTCACCCATTTCTGAACTCACTTACTTTAACACTACCGAACATTTTTACCGTATTCACAACAATATTAAAACACAACTTTTTCATATTTTATTTATTAAAATTGGTACATATATACAATTTTAATGTACTTCGAGAATTTAAAATTCTCGATTATCACATTCACCCCTCCTTATAAAATTTTCGTCCTCAAAAATTTAGAACAAGTGGGGGTACAAATTTCTAATTTCGTCTTCTCACTCCCATGTAGCCTCTTCAACATTGTGATTTCTTTACAGCACTTTGACTAATGGGATCATTTTTTTCCTCAAAACTTTCTCTTCTCGTGCTAGAATTTGAATAGGCCTCTCTTTGTACGTCAAATCTTCCTGAATTTGGATCGGTTCATGTTTCAACACATGGGACGAATCCAATACATATTTCCGCAACATCGACACATGAAACATATTGTGTACTGCTGACATTTTTGGAGGTAATGCCAATCTATAGGCAACCTTCCTAATGCGTTCGATGATCTCATATGGCCTAACATATCTTGGGCTTAATTTTCCTTTCTTTCTGAATCGCATTATTCCTTTCATTGGCGAGATTCTTAAGAATATGAAATCCCCTTCGTTGAACTCTAGGGATCTTCGTCTGTTGTCCGCATAGCTCTTCTGTTGGCTCTGTGCTATTTTCATCTATTGCTGAATTTTCACAACTGCATCCGCTGTTTCTTGTACAAAGTCTGTCTTGTGTAGTCTTTTTTCTTGTAAACCATACCAATGAACTGGTAATCTACACTTCCTTCCATATAGAGCTTTATAGGGTGCCATACCTATCGAAGCTGGGTAGCTATTATTATACGAAAACTCTACCAGTGGAAGTTTCTCATTCCAGCTTCCTGGGAAATCTATCGTGAATGTGTGGAGCATATCTTCTAGAATTTGAATTGTTTGCTTAGATTGCCTATCCATCTGTAGACGAAATGTTGTGTTTAGATGCATTTCCATTCCCATAGCTTCTTACACACATGTCTAGAAATTTGATATGAATCGTGCATCACGATCTGACACAATGGATCTAGGAACTCCATGTAACTGATTATGTGGTTAACATACAAGTTTGCTAACTTTTCCAACGAAAAGTTCATTTTCACGGCAATAAACCTTGCCGTCTTTGTCAATCTGTCGACAATAACCTAAATAGCATCATAACCTTCTCGGGTTTTGGCAATCTTACCACAAAGTCCATCGTAATATGTTCCCATTTCCACTTGGGAATCTCCAATGGTTCTAGTTTTCCACCTGAATAACGATGTTCAGCCTTTACTTTTTGGCACATCATATATCTACTTGCAAATTTCGTAATGTCCTTCTTCATCCCTTTCCACCAGAATTGTAGCTTCAAATCCTAGTACATCTTACTGGCTTCTGGATGCGCTGAATATAGCATTTCATGGGCTTCTGTCATAATTTGCCTTCTTAATCCTTCATCATCGGGAACATAAATTCTTCCCTAATGTAGGATTAACCCATCTTCAGACATTCCTTCCTGGGGACTTGGTAGATTTGGATCTCGTTTTTGAGCCTCTCTAATATCCTCATACAACGATGATTCCAATAGTAGTGCGGCCAATCTTCTAGTTATCAGCTCCATCTTCAATGCGTTAATCTCCTGTTGCAATGGCCTTGGAAATTTTTTAATCGGCAATTGCTGCAGAACAATAAATTTCCTACTTAACACATCAACAATGCGATTGGCTTTTCTGGGATCGTATAGGATTTCACAATCATAATTCTTTACCAACTCCAGCCATCTCATTTGCCGCATATTCAGCTCCTTCTATGTGAAGCAATATTTTAAACTCTGATGGTCAGTATAAATCTAACACTGAGCTCCATACAGATAGTGTCGCAAATCTTCAATGCGAACACTACTACGGTAAGTTCCAAATCATGCGTGGGATAATTTCTTTCATGGTCCTTTAATTGACGCAAGGAATAGGCAATCACCTTGTCACCTTGCATCAGGATAGCTCCTAATCCCATCTTCGAAGTGTCACTATAAATCATGAACATCTCCCCTTCAGTAGGAAGTGTAAGAATTGGCGTACTAGTTAATCATCTTTTCAGCTCTTAGAAGCTTATTTCGCACACCTCTGTCCACTCGTACTTCCTCTCCTTGTGTGTCAAAGCCATGAGAGGTGCAGCAAGTCGTACGAATCCCTCAACAAATCTTCGATAATAGCTGGCTAAACCTAAGAAACTCCGTATTTCAGTCACATTCTTAGGTGCGGGCCATTCATTGATTGCCTCAACTTTTTCATGGTCCATGGTAATTCCTTCCTTGGAAACCACACGTCCAAGGAAATGCACTCTATCTAGCCAAAATTAACACTTCAAAAATTTGGCATAGAGTTAATGCTTCCTTATCGTCTGCAGGACAGTCCTCAGATGTTCTTCATGCTCCTCACAAGTCTTTGAATATACGAGCATATCATCGATAAATACAATGACAAACTTATTTAGATATTTGTTAAAGACTCGATTGATCAAGTCCATAAATGTAGCTGTGGCGGCTCGCCCTTCATAGAGATCATACAATACTAGTATAGTTAAGCTTCATAGCTAACTGCGATAGATTGTACTCTCATGGGTCGCCGGCTAATCTATCTCTCTTTAAAACATGACGTTTTTGGGGAAAATTTTTTTTAAAACGTCATGTAAAACATTATCCACTAATCACTTTGTTTACAAGTACAACGTAATTTACATAATACAGTACTTTCATAAAATATATATTATTACAAAAGAACTGTTTCTCTTACCTTTCTCTGTTATCGCTCAGCGGAAAGATTCTGACATGACCATATACCTTGGCCTCCTATCCCATTTGACACTCACTGTCTCGTCTGCCATCCAGCTATCCAAAACTAGTGAGCTAGTTGCTTACCTGCAATATAAGCAAAAATGGTGAGTTACAAGCTCAGTAAATTCAAACATACAAGAAATAGAATTTCTATGAATAGTACTATTCATCATGAATAGTATCATTGACTACTATTCACCATGAATAGTACTTTTGACCACAACACAGTATATCAACAGTACATCAACCACGATGTTAGTACCCTCACGAAACTGTCTTATGCTCAATTATGGCATAGTTTCAGTTTTAGGTAATTATCTTTAATTATGTTCCGGTTTTGAGCTCAGGTTGGCAGTACCATTTTAGTGCCCATGTCTGGAAGCGGTACATTAGTGCTAACCTCCACAGCCTTAATCTCATCATCATAGCCCCGAAGGAAAAGTTGTACGTGACTAGGAGTGGTACATTAGTGCTGACCTCCACAGCCTTAATCTCATCATCATAGCCCCGATGGCAAAGTTTACCTCCCTGTACGGAAGGCTGGTACGCCAAAGTGGTTTCATTACCGACTTTTTAAAATTCTAAACCGGTGACTTCATATTGCCCCGTGGTTAGGAATGATTCACATTTTAATTTCACGTGAGTGAGTTTCATTAACCTCGCTCTAGTGCCTGAAGCACAATTTATTATGTGTCCCATTTCAATAGTGCCGGTAGCACATTTCGTCTCTCTCTCTACTCTATAATAGTGCCCGTAGCACGTATATACCTAACTTATAGTTATTACATCAAAGTTAGCAATAATAATGCTACATGTTGCAGACAAGTAAATGTCTGAAATTACCTTATTCGTTTCTTCTCTTTTTTTCCTTCCTGGATCTTTAATCGCTCTCCTTGCGAGTCGATTTTGGGATCCTACAAACAAAACCTTGTCTGTTAATTTCATTTTCATTGATAGCTTTTATTTTTTTATTTAAAAGCTTAAATAAAACCTATTTATAACTTTTTAGGCTTTATTTATCATTTTCCCCATTTTTCTCAACTTTTGAAAAATTATGATTTTGCCCCTATATTTTGGCAAAATTACAATTTTGCCCCTGACGGGATTTTCTCTATCTAGACTGCACTTTTGGCTCTCAGGAAATTTTCTGACCCTTTTCTATTTATTACCGGGTTCATTTCTATTTTATTTCTATTTTTCATCTTCCCAACCCTCGGGAAGTACTACTACGACCCTTACGTCAGTTTAGTGATTTTCTATCGTTTTGGAGCCTCAAATGGACGTTTTACTTTAAAACATTCATCTAGACTTTCCCGATTTAGGTCTCTGAGGCTCGGATTTTCCGTACCCGACTCGGACCTTTACTTTGTTTCCCAAAAATGCCCCCCCTGGGGTCGGTTTTTCAGTTTCACTCGCGTTTTACATTTGTAAGGGGACGGGTTACTATTCACGAACCACCCCTTAGATTTCCCTTTTTAAATTTTCCTTTAGGGACTTTGGTTTCCTACCCGACCCTAAACTTTTACTCTCGATTCCCTTTTTACCCCAAATGCTGTTTTCAAAATTTCGGCAGCATTTTGGCATAAATTTAAGGCTATTGGTGTTAGGTACACCTCGAACCATATGTAACTGCCACGTACTATACCAAAGTCCTATTTTATGTAAAAGTTTCCCAAACTTTTACATAAAAGCTCACACATTTAACATTTCACATTTTGAACCACATTCAATAAAAATTCTTTCAATTTTACCCTTAGGTTTAGCCACGGTTTTCATACTCAAAACCTAAACAAAACTTTTCAATCTTTCAACCAAATTTTAGGCTATTCAAAGGCTATTACCTAGCACATTTTCAAGCCATTTTCCATGCATTTTACAACACAATTCTTAGGGTTTTTCAACACACATAACCCATGGCCATTTTAGGTAAAACATGCATAACATTTTGTTTCATGCTTTCAACCTCATAACCAACATTTCCATAATTCAATGCATGAATTTAACTATCCAAACATCAAGTTAATCATGCAAAAATGTTCACCAAACCCTAATTACACCACATGGCCATTTTAGGGTTATTAGATACCAAAATTTTTCCAAGCTTTCTAACCATGCAAACCATGCTTTCCTTTAATCCAAAACATGATTTAAAGCATTACAACACTTAAACAACAATGAATCCATTATCAAACACATAGGTAACCCACGGTTTTACCATTGAAAAACCAACCAAAACTTTGTTTTTCTTGAAACAAAATGCATGGTTTTTCTTCTAATCAAAACATTAACAAAACCCAAGCACCAAATCAACCAAAACAAACGACAAAATTTCTCATCCTTCAAGCCAACAACCCATGGATTTTTCAATGAAAAACCAAGAAAAATTTGGTCACACAAAACCATGGGTTATGTGTGTTGAAAAAAAACCATTAGAAGAAAAACCATGAAAAAAAATGTTATGCATGTTTTACCTAAATGGCCGTGGGTTATGTGTGTTGAAAAACCCTAAGAATTGTGTTGTAAAATGCATGGAAAATGGTTTGAAAATGTGCTAGGTAATAGCCTTTGAATAGCCTAAAATTTGGTCAAAAAATTGAAAAGTTTTGGTTAGGTTTTGAGTATGAAAACCGTGGCTAAACCTAAGGGTAAAATTGAAAGAATTCTATTGAATGTGGTTCAAAATGTGAATTGGAAATTGTGTGAGCTTTTATGTAAAAGTTTGGGAAAATTTTACATAAAATAGGACTTTGGTATAGTACGTGGCAGGTACATATGGTTCGAGACGTACCTAACGCTGGTAGCCTTAAATTTACGCCAAAATGCTGCCGAAATTTCGAAAACAGCATTTGGGGTAAAAAGGGAATCAAGAGTAAAAGTTTAGGGTTGGATCAGAAACCCAAGTCCCTAAAGGAAAATTGAATAAGGGGAACCTAAGGGGTGGTTCGTGAATAGTAATCCGTCCCCTTAAAAATGTAAAACGCGAGCGAAACTGAAAAACCGACCCCGAGGGGGGGCCTTTTTGGGAAACAAAGTAAGGGTCTGAGTCGGGTACGAAATGTGACAACTGGGAAATTCAGGCAATTCTCGGATGAAAATGTACAAATGTATGCATATAACAATTTGTACTATTTAAAGAGTGAAATAAATGTATTTATATTGTTTAGAATATATGAAAATGTTCTAACAATACTGACGAGTAAGAATTCAGTGTTGGAAAAATTCACTGAGTTGAAACGGGTGATGTAGGAAAATAAACCGGTAAAAACGTATCAGAGTGGCGCAGCGGAACAATAAAAATTTTAGATCGTTAAATATCTCATGATGCCATATACAATAAATCAACAACAATTAAAACTCATACCTCAAGGACGCCAATATGCAGGAGGAGAATGACCGGAGGCTTCAACCAACTAGCCTTCTCTACTATTCTCCAATTCCCGAATGGCTGAGTGTGTGGGCACTCTGAACCTCGATCGGTATGCTAGCACTGCTAGTCTTCTTCCGACCACCCAGATCTCTAAAGAACTTTATTGTCACGATGAGCTGTGCAACAATAAGCCTGCTCACCTGAGAGTCTGTGGTATAAGAGAACTGGAGTGGCAGGACCTCTATTTATAGACCTGCATGAGGTGATTCTCTGAATTCGAATTGGACTAGGAAAAGATATTTTCCCTTATCCAAACCCAAAAAATCCGAATTTTCCAAAGGGAAAATCTCCCAAATAAATTCGGTTTTTCCTAGATAAATCCAATCCAAATCTTAACAAGATTTTAGCTAGAATCTTATCTCCCTTTTCCAACCAAAAAATCCGAAATTCACAAGGAGAAAATCTCTCCAAATTTTCGGCCACTTTTAGGATAAAGGAGAATCAAAATTCCACTAGGATTTCTCAAGCAAAATCTCATCTCAACCTTATCCAAAAATAACCGAATTTCCTAGGATTAGGGATCCAAAATTTCGGCCACTTTTGGGAGGAGAGAGAGACCAAATTCAACTAGGATTAAAGCTTGAATATTCCCTTGAATCCTATCCACAAAATCCGAAATCTTTCATGAGGATTATCCTCAAAATTTCGTCCCTTATTTGTTGGGATTTGGATTCAAAATTCAAGTAGGATTCTAACAAGATTATCCTCTCCAAATCCAACTCAAATTCGAATTTCAAACCTTGTGGATTTTCCACAACAAATTCGAATCCTACTTGGACTGTGATTCAAAATTTGAATTTCAAATTTCAAATTCAAATTTCAAATTCAAATTTCAAATTTCAAATTTCAAATTTCAAATTTAAATTTCAAATTCAAATTTCAAATTCGAATTTCAAATTCAAATTTCAAATTCAAATTTCAAATTCAAAATTCAAATTTCAAATTTCAAAATTCAAATTTCAAATTTCAAAATTCAAATTTCAAATTCCACAAAACGGTTGCATTTCATATTCTTGTTCTCATGGATAATTTTCTACAACTCCAATCCAATCTCAAATAAAATCATGGCAACTTTATTTGGAGTTCGAATAATTGTGTACTCTATTATCCAAAACAAAATCTGAATCCAACCGGAGAGAATCTTGTCTACCATCCTAATCCTGTGTCATCACCATCCATGCATAATAAACTAGCTAATAGCATACACAAATCAATTTGCCAAACGTTAAGGAATTATGTGGAGCTAGTAGAGGGACTGATTGGACATATATAATCGGGCTCCCGTGATTCCATATGATCATCATTCTGTACCGAACAACTCAATCATATGATCACTAATTTCAGAGTCACACCACTATAAACCTGAAACTGAACTCCCAATTATATACCGTATTACGTAAGCCTGTGACGAGCTACCATCCAATGACCTTGTCATATATGCAAAACCCTCATATGATATCCATGATCAGCCTTAGGTCAAAGTCCGTTTAATCCTACTGATCAGGCTATCTTAAAGTTCCATTATACTACCGAATCAAGAAAATGATTATTCACCATATGTGAATAAGAAGTCATCCGCCCAGCAGACGACCCAAGGCCTTGTCCATTTTCACATTCAGTATAATGCCTTTAAGAGGATACCTTTAACTCCTCAGAGCTATGATTCCGATATCTGCAAACAAACCCTTCATCGTATACAAGTCATGCACCCAACGAGCCGGTCTATAAGCTTACTACCCTCTGAGACGCTTTAGCCATTGGAACATCAAAGTACACAAGTCATATACATGAAGTAGTTCATTTACTCAGGATTAAGGTTATTGCATAATGAACGTCAAAAGCAGATTGATCCACTCATAGCGGACTACGTAGATCAATCACGCTTTAGTCCCGGTCTAATATGTCACCACCAAGCAACATATCCATGTCTCTACTTGGGAGTCCAGCTCCAGACAGTCAAGACAGACCGTCCCCTCTAAGGCTTTAGACAACATAATAGTCTTAACATGAGTTAGATGCTCGGTCTAACCCCATAGACTACAGACCATAGTTTAGACTGCTAACTTTAGAACATTGTCTTCTCGCATACAAAAGTCCATTGCATGCAACGTTCTAACAGTTTTAACATAAGCAGTCAGTGAGCCATATTTGCTTACATTTACTTTAACATGTAAATAAGACGAGGACAGATAGCAATGTAATGAATAACCTCTATGTATAATTTTATTATCCAGTTCAAAATGAATACATCAAAATGTCTCTAATACTTAGGGCATTTCCTAACAGGTGAAACGGTGCCAAAACTGGCATTGAAAACCCCTAACCGGGACAATAAAAGATGGAAAACTTCTGGGATTAATTTTAATCAAACGGAAGCAGTTTAAATTGATACGACTGCACAGGAGACCTCAGGAACACGCCGGGACGATTTCAGGAAAATTTCGGCTCGAACCGGTATCGGTCAAAAAGTAGTCGAATTAATGTGAATAGTAAAAGTCAAAGTCAACTTTTACTTTAGCATTTATGACATCATAAATCCATTTAATAAATGGAAAGAAAATGGTGGTTGGTAGCATTAATGGCCATAATCCATTTACTTTTTGATCTAAAGGCCAAGATTTGGCCAAAATTCACCATTTTTAATTTTTGAAAATTATGGAAAGAAATGGTGTTGAAAGATGTTTAATTCTTATTGGTTAATGGCCAAATTAATTGGCTTTTGGTTGCTTAAGTCGGTAACTTTAGTGACAAAGAGGCCAAGACACATTTTCATGCCAAAAACCAAGAGAAAAATATGCTAAGTGTTCTTCCATGGTGTACGTGAGCAACCCAAAGAGAAACCAAGATATCTCTTCAATTTTTCTTCACAAAAAGTGTGCCAAAGCATTCCTTGAAGGCAAAGGAAGCAATTGACTAAGGTAACTCCCTTTGCACTTAACTTTTTCATGGTTTTTCTTCAAGAAAACCGTGGGTGAATAGTGGGAAAAAGATGGAAAATTTTTGGTTGTTTTTCCATGATTTGATGCTTGGGTTTTGTTAAGGGTGTAATAAGGAAGAAAACCATGTATTTGGTTTAAAGAAAAACCAATTTTTGGTTGGTTTTCCAAGGGTAAAACCGTGGGTTACCTTAGGTAAACAATGAAAAATTTTTGTGGTTTAATTGATAACATGCTTTCAAGTTAAATTTTGTGAAGAATAAACCATGAATTTCATTATGGAAAGCTTGAAAAAAAATTTTGGTGTGCATTTACATAATGTGGCCGTGGGGTTAACAAGGGTTGGTGGAAAAATTTGCATGGTTTTATGTGATGTTTGATTGATTGAAGTCATGCATTTTACAATATAAATAAAGGAATTGTGATTGAAAGAATGAAACAAAAATATTTGGCATGTGTTTTCTAAAGATGGCCGTGGGTTATATAAGGATAAAAACCCAAAGAATTTGGTTGAATATGCATTGAAAATGGGCTTAAAAATATGTTAAAAACATGACATTGAATAGCCTAAAGTGTGGTGAAAATTTGAGAAGTTTGGTTCGGTTTGATTGTGAAAACCGAGACCAAAACTAAGGACAAAATTGAGAAAAAATTTTGTAATGTGGGTTGAAAATGTGAAATTGGAATTTTGTGAGCTTTTATGTAAAAGTTTGGAAAACTTTTACATAAAATAGGCTTGTGGTATAGTACGTGGCAGGTACATATGGTTCGAGGCGTACCTAACGCCGGAAGCCTTAAAATTACGCCGAAATGCTGCCGAAATTTCAAAAACGGCATTCGGGGTAAAATGGGAATTTAAAATAAAAGTTTAGGGTCGGGTCAGAAACCCGAGTCCCTAACGGAAAATTTAATAAGGAAAACCTAAGGGATGGTTCATGAATAGTAACCCGTCCCCTTGAAAATGAAAAACGTGAGTGAAATTGAAAAAAAAACTGACCCCGAGGGGGGGGCGTTTTTGGAAATGAAATAAAGGTTCGAGTCGGGAACGGAAAACCCGAGCCTCGGAGACCTAGGTCGGGAAAGTCTAGATGAACGTTTTAAATACTAGTGAAACGTCCATTTGAGGCTTCGAAACGGTAGAAAAACCGCTAAACCGACATAAGGGTCGGAATAGTGCTTCCCGAGGGCCGGGAAAGTGAAAAGTGGAAGTAAAATAAAAAAATGAACCCGGTAATGATTAGAAAAGAGTCAGAAGAGTTCCTGAGAACCAAAAATGCAGTCTGGATCGAGAAAATTTCCGTCAGGGGTAAAATTGTAATTTTGTCAAAATATAGGGGCAAAATCGTAATTTTGCCAAAATACAGGGGCAAAATCGTAATTTTGCCAAAATACAGGGGCAAAATTGTAATTTTGCAAAAGTTGAGAAAAAATGAGGAAAATGATAAATAAAGCCTAAAAAGCTATAAATAGGTTTTATTTAAGCTTTTAAATGAAAAATAAAAGCTATAAACGGAAATGAAATTAACAGACAAGGTTTTGTTTGTACGATCAAAAAATCGACCTACGAGGAGGGCGATCAAAGATCCAAGAGGGAAAAACAGAAGAGACTGATAAGGTAAGTTCAGACATTTACCTGTCTGCAACATATAGCATTGTTGTTGCTAACTTTGATGTACTAACTATAAGTTAAGTACATATGTGCTACGGGCACTATTATAGAGTAGAGAGAGAGACGTAATGTGCTACGGGCACTATTGAGAATGGACACATTGTTAATTGTGCTTCGGGCACTAGAGCGAGGTTAATGAAACTCACTCCCCTAAAAATTAAAATGTGAACCATTCCTAACCACGGGACAATGTGAAGTCACCGGGTTAGAACTTAAAAAGTCGGTAATGAAACCACTTTCTGGCGTACCAGCCTTCCGTACAGGGAGGTACTTTTGCCTTCGAGGCTATGAGATTAAGGCTGCGGAGGTCAGCACTGATGTACCGCTCCCAGTCATGTACAATTTTGCCTTCGGGGCTATGAGAATAAGGCTGTGGAGGTCAACACTAATGTACCGCTCCCAGTCACGTGCACTTAAATGGTACTGCCAACCTGAGCTCAAAACCAGAACATAAGCAAAGATAATTACCTAAAACTGAAACTATGCCATAATTGAGCATAAGACAGTTTAGTGAGAGTACTAACATCGCGGTAGATGTACTGTTGTGACACTGTGTTGTGGTCAACCTTACTATTCATGTATGAATAGTGGTCAAAGTTACTATTTATGTATGAATAGTGGTCAAAGGTACTATTTATGATGAATAGTACTATTTATAGAAATTTTATTTCTTGCATGTTTGAACTTACTGAGCCTGTAGCTCATCATTTTTGCTAATGTTGCAGGTAAGCGACCAGCTCAGTAGCTTATTTGACTGGATGCGGACGGGATGGCGCGTGTCAAATCGGATAACTGGCGCGAGGGATATGGTCCTGCCAGAGTCTTTCCGCTGAGTGATAAAAAGGGAAGGAAAAAAAATAATAAAAAAGGAAACAGTCTTTTGTAATATTATATATTTACGAAAGTACTGTAATATGTAAATTACTTTGTACTTGCCAACAAAGTAAATAGTGGGAAATGTTTACATGATGTTTAAAGAAAAAATAAATAATATTTTCCCAAAAAAAAAATGTCATGATTTAAAAAGAGAGAGAGATAAGCCGGCGACCCATGAGAGTACAATCTATCGCAGTTAGCAATAAAGCTCAACTGTAATAGTATTGTATGATCTCTACGAGGGGCGGGCCGCCACATGAAAAATCTGAGCCTCGGAGACCTGAATCGAGAAAGTCTAGATGAACATTTTAAATGCTAGTAAAACGTCCATTTGAGGCTCTGAAACGATAGAAAATCACTAAACCGACGTAAGGGTCTGAATAGTACTTCCCGAGGTTCGGGAAAGGTGAAAAATCGAAATAAAATAGAAACGAACCCGGTAATGAATAGAAAAGAGTCAAAAAATTTCCTGAGAGCCAAAAGTGCAGTCTAGATCGAGAAAACCCTGTATGGGGCATAATTGCAATTTTACCAAAATACGGGGGTAAAATCGTAATTTTTCAAAAGTTGAGAGAAATGGGGAAAATTATAAATAAAGCCTAAAAAGTTATAAATAGGTTTTATTTAATTTTTTTAATAAAAAATAAAAGCTATCAATGGAAATGAAATTAACAGACAAGATTTTGTCTGTAGGATCCCAAAATCGACCCGCAAGGAGAGCGATTAAAGATCCAGGAAGGAAAAAAAGAGAAGAAACGGATAAGGTAAGTTCAGACATTTACTTGTCTACAACATGTAGCATTATTATTGCTAACTTTGATATACTAACTATAAGTTAGGTACATATGTGCTACAGGCACTATTATAGAATAGAGAGAGAGACGAAATGTGCTACGGGCACTATTGAAAATGGGACACATAATATATTGTGCTTCGGGCACTAGAGCGAGGTTAATGAAACTCACTCACATGAAATTAAAATGTGAACCATTCCTAACCACGGGGCAATATGAAGTCACCGGGTTAAAACTTTAAAAAGTCGTTAATGAAACCACTTTGGCGTACCAGCCTTCCGTACAGGGAGGTAAACTTTACCCTCGAGGCTATGATGATGAGATTAAGGCTGTGGAGGTTAGCACTGATGTACCGCTCCCAGTCATGTACAACTTAGCCTTTGGGGCTATGATGATGAGATTAAGGTTGTGGAGGTCAGCACTAATGTACCACTCCTAGTCATGCGCACTAAAATGGTACTGCCAACCTGAGCTCAAAACCGGAACATAATTAAGGATAATTACGAAAACTGAAACTATGCCATAATTGAGCATAAGACAGTTTCATGAGAGTACTAACACCGTGGTTGATGTACTGTATTGTAGTCAAAATTACTATTCATGATGAATAATGGTCAACCTTACTATTCATAGAAATTCTATTTCTTGCATGTTTGAACTTACTGAGCCTTAGCTCATCATTTTTGCTTATGTTGCAGGTAAGCAACCAGCTCACTAGCTTTATATGGCTGGATGGCGGACGGGATAGCGAGTGTCAAATGGGATAGGAGGCCAAGGGATATGGTCCTGCCAGAGTCTTTCCGCTGAGCGATCACAGAGAAAGGAAAGAGAAACAGTTCTTTTGTAACAATATATATTTTACGAAAGTACTGTATTATGTAAATTACTTTGTACTTGTAAACAAAGTGATTAGTGGATAATGTTTTACATGATGTTTTAAAAAAAAAAAATTCCCCCAAAAAAACGTCATGTTTTAAAGAGAGATAGATTAGCCAGCGACCTATGAGAGTACAATCTATAGTAGTTACCTATGAAGCTTAACTGTAATAGAATTGTATGATCTCTACGAAGGGCGGGCCACCACAGTTTGGCTTGGTTCTCCTTGGTTGCTCACGGTTGCTCTCTTGAAACACTTAGAAAATTTTTTTCTTTGTTTTGGCTTTGAATAAGCTACGGGTCCCTTTTGTTCCAAGTTTGCCGGCTTAAGTAACAAAGAAACCAATTAATTTGGCTTCCAACCAATGAAATTTCAACACATTTCATGCCATTTCTTTCCACATTTTCACCAAAATAAATTTGGCTAATTTTGGCCAAATCTAAGCCTTTAGATCAAAAGCATCTTTAATCTTGGCCATTAATGCCACCAACCACCAAATTTTTCACATTAAATAAATGGCTTTATGATGTCATAAATGTAAAGTAAAAATTTTGACTTTGACTTTACTATTCACATTAATTCGACTACTTTTTGACCGATGTCGGTTCGAGCTGAAATTTTCCTGAAATCGTCCTGGTGGGTTCCTGAGGTCTCCTGTGTAGTCGGATCAATTTATACTACTTCCATTTGATCAAAATCAATCCCGGAAGTTTTTCATCTTTTAGTGCACCATAATGCACCGGTTAGGGTTTTCAATGTCGTTTTTGGCACCGTTCCACCCGTTTCAATTCAGTGAATTTTATCAACACTGAATTCTTACTCGTCAGTATTGTTAGAACATTTTAATACATTCTGAATAATATAAATTTATTAATTTCACTCTTTAAATAGTACAAATTGTTATATTCATACATTTGTACATTTTCTTCCAAGAATGCCAGAATTTCCCGGTTGTCACATTCACCCCTCCTTATAAAATTTTCGTCCTCGAAAATTAGAACAAGTGGGGGTATAAACTCCTCATCTCATTTTCTCGTTCCCACGTAGCTTCTTCAATGTTGTGATTTTTCCACAAAATCTTCACTAGTGGGATTGTCTTATTCCTCTGTACTTTCTCTTCATGAGCCAGTACTCGAATAGATTGTTCTTCATATGTCAGATCCTCATGGATCTGAATAGGTTCATGCTTCAACACATGGGACGGGTCTGGTACATACTTTCTTAGCATTGACACATGAAATACATTATGCACTACCGACAATTCAGGAGGTAACGCTAATCTGTAAGCGACTATTCCAATGCGTTCGATAATTTCATACGGTCTGATATATCTTGGACTCAGTTTCCCCTTCTTACTGAAACGCATAATCCCCTTCATAGGCGATACCTTAAGAAACACGAAGTCTCCTTCATTAAACTCCAAGGATCTTCGCCTCTTATCCGTATAACTCTTTTGTCGACTTTGCGCAATTTTCATTTGACGCTAAATTTTTACAATGGCGTTGGAAGTTTCTCGTATAAAATCCGTCTTATGCAGTTGTTTCTCTCACAGGTCATACCAATGTATCGATGATCTGCACTTCTGTCCATAAAGGGCCTCATAAGGTGCCATTCCTATGGAAGCTTGGTAACTATTATTGTACAAGAATTCAATTAATGGTAACTTCTCATTCCAATTTCCTGCAAAATCCATTACACAAGCTCGAAGCATGTCCTCTAATGTCTGAATGGTCCGCTCCGACTGTCCATCTGTTTGCGGATGAAATGCCATACTGAGTCTCAATTTAGTACCCATGGCTTCTTGCACACACTTCTAGAAATTCGAAGTGAATCGTGCATCTCGATCTGATACAATGGATTTTGGTACTCTATGTAATCTGACGACATGAGCTATGTACAACTGAGTAAACTTTTCCAACAAAAAAGTCATCTTGATAGCTATAAACCGTGTCATCTTGGTTAGTCTGTCCACAATAACCCAGATGGCATCATAACCTTCTCGAGTTTTTGGTAGTCCCATTACAAAATCCATCATAATTTGTTCCCATTTCCATTCAAGAATCTCCAAAGGTTCCAATCTTCCTGCTGGATGTTTATGTTCCGCTTTGATTTTCTGACAGGTCATGCATCTGCTCACGAATTTCGCTATATCATTCTTCATCCCTTTCCACTAGTACTGTAACTTTAAGTCCTGATATATCTTACTAGCTCCGGGATGAACTGAATATGGTGTCTCATGGGCTTATGACATGATCCATCTTCTAAGTTCCTCATCAACTGGAACATTAATTCTTCCTTGATAGAGGATCATTCCATCCTTGGAAATTCCTTTTTGAGAACTTGTCATTCTTAGATCTCATCTTTGAGCTTCCTTGATATCCTAAAATAATGATGATTCCACTTAGAGTGCAGCCAATCTTCTAGATATCAGCTCCAAGTTCAAAGAATTTATCTCTTACTGCAATGGTTTCGGAAGCCTTTTTATCGATAGCTGGTGTGATATGGTAGACTTTCTACTTAAAGCATCTGCTACATGGTTGGCCTTTCCTGGATGATATAGGATTTCACATTCATAATCCTTTACCAGTTCCAACCATCTTCTTTATCGCATATTGAGCTCCTTTTGCATGAAGAAATACTTCAAGTTTTGGTGATCAGTAAAAATCTGACACTGGGCTCCGTAGAGAAAGTGTCACCAAATTTTAAGTGCAAACACTATTGCAGCAAGTTTAAGGTCATGTGTAGGGTAATTCCTTTCATGATCCTTTAATTGATGGGAAGCGTAGGCAATCACCTTGCCGCCTTACATCAGGACTGCTCCCAATCCTATTTTAGATGCATCACTGTAGATCACAAACTTCTCCCCTTCAGTTGGAAGCGTAAGGATTGGTGCACTTGTCATACTTTCGTTCCTTACATCAAGAAATTCATTAACAATAGGAACATCTTCAGGTTGAAGCTTCTGTTCCTCTGTAGTATCCATCACATATGCCAGATATCCCATACAACCACTAGCCATCAGCTTGCTTGCTTTCAGTGAACTGATCATCATCTTCTCGGGTTTTCAGGAAGCATCTACATATTCGAAACTCTCTTCTTCCTCAGGTTAGAATACTATTTTTTGATTTTGGCAGTCGATCGTAGCTTGTCATTTCTCTAGGAAATCCATGCCTAGAATCACATTGTAATCCATGATTTTCATTACGATCAACTCCGCATATAGCTCCCTATTTACCACATATACTGGTACACGAGGTAGCCAGTAATTGGACAACAATACTTCCCAAGAGGGTAAAGCTGTCTTAAATATTTTTCCCTAATAGTCCTTAGGAAGTCCTATCTTGTTAGCAAATTCATAGGAAACAGAAGAATGCGTAGCACCAGAATCGAATAGTACAGAGGCTACATGACTAGTGACAGGAAGCTGACCTGTCACCATATTTGATGTTCCTGCCTCTGCATCCTCCTTGGTGTAGGCCATCACACAAGCATCAGCACGTGGCACACGCTCCTAGCGTTGCGGCCTTACGGAGACTCTTCAACCCTGGCCTGAAAGGAATGAGCTTGTGGGTGTGTCTGGTCTGGTTGGGAAGTGCCTTGTACACCCTGCCTATTTCTTGGACAGTTCCTGGTATAATGACCTTCATTTCCACATTCATTACAAACAAGTGGCCCAAATATGCATTACCCAGAATGTCTCTTCCCGCATGTAGGACAATTTAGTGCATTGGATTCCGCATTACTAGTTGTTCTTCGCTGCTGGTTTCAATTATTTGCCTGCCGATTTCCAGTAAAATTGCCCCGTGCCCTCAGCGGCCCAGACCGTCACTGAAAACTGTTACTTGCTTCTTTAACTTTTACTTATACTTCTTCTTTAAAACCGATACTTAAACTTGCTGAATTTAATACCATAAATTTAGAGGGATTTTTTTTTATAACGCATACGTATTTACTATTCACATACGTATACTACTAAAATGCTGAATTTGAAAAACATAAAGATTTCAATTATACATACACACTTATATACTTGTTTATCTGATTACTATTCATCAAATACTATTTAAATATACTATTCATACATATACTGTTTACTGTTCCAAAATACCGTTTAACCTTTACTGTTCAAATACTATTTAACTGTTACCGTATACTATTTACTCATATTGTGCGGAAGAATACTCACGATGTATCCATAACCTCATCCACACATCCACCTCCGCCGCCATCATCGCCCCTTGGTGTTTATGCTATAGGAAGCTTACCTACAGCATGAACATACTCCGTGAGCTTTACGCCCAGTAAGAACAACATGTTAACCGCAAAACATGTTTAAAACATAGCACATACTTAAAATCATAAGCATGACATATATCACTTAATAAATCACATACCATATAAGCATATCACATATCTGCTCACATATCATGTCACAACACTAAATATAAAACTTCACATACTTTATGCAAGACAGAAGCATCGTGTACTGTATGCACTCTACTGAAAAGGAAAGCATAACGAACTAATGCATGGTCCGGTTATGTTCATTTATGCTTCAAACTTCTATTTTCTTTTCTTGTCTATTTAGGGCCCACGTGTCAGTACCGTGTGCACGCAGACTAACGATAATGCCCGAGGTCAACTAATGCCGAAGAGCCATCAACCGATGCTCAACTTTTGGCCTTAACTTTCTTTAACTAGAAACCCCTTCGACTGAAGGAGCCGGTACGACACACCTACTTATTTCCATCTTGTTTAACTGTTCTAGCCATACGCTTCTCTAAGCTGTCCCCAATCCTACGCGATAGGGATCTATGGCTTCTAACTTGTTCTTTCATCAATCTACGCGATTGTGAAACTATATGCTCTTATGTATGCTGTGCAACATCGTGTGCATGTAAGGCATACTTAACATACTGTAAAACCATCATTTTAACATCATTTTATTCATGCTCCAGGCGGAGTTGTACTTACCTGCCAGCGAACAGTTTACACTCTCGCCTTCGTCACAATATAGGTACCTCCCTGTAATCATAATGCATTACATTAACATTCACTCTTAGGTCACTGTGGTCATTAGTGACTAATAAAAATTCCATCGTTAGGTGATACCGACCCTTATCGGTACTAATTGCCCTCTTCTTAAGAATTTGATTTTCTAATTTCTAATCATGGTTAATTAATTTATTTGCTCAATAAATTAATTAATGTCGCTCTTAGGTCACTCTATCGTTAGGAACTAATAAATTTATCGTTGTGTGGTACCGATGCCTATCGGTACCCAACTGCTCTACTTTGGGAATTTTGATATCTAATTTCTAATTGTGCTTGATTAATTTGTCTACTTGACAAATTAATCACTGTCCCGTTCAGACTCGATCCTTGACGGGCTAACCGACTAGTCAACTGACCACATACCTTGTGTATTGACCATTTAGCCTGTCGGGTTACCTTTACCGATTTAACCACCCTAAATTTTATAATTAGATCACACCCGTCCCTTGGGTGGTACTATTCTAACCTAGGGGTCGTTTTCTTACATTACGAGATTTCTAATTGGGCGGTTCACTAATCTTATAAACGTCCGTCCTTCTTTCCTAGACCTAGGTCATCGAGGGGGGGCTCAGGTTTCCATCCCGATCACATTTTCACCCCTCGTTTCCTAAAATACCCCTTTGTACCGTTTTAGAAATTTTGACAGCATTTCTGCTTAATTTTTGGGTTTCCAGCGTTTAGGAAACGCCTCAAAACCATCTAACATATTCTACCCTTCCACGTACTAAACCAGAGGCCTAATTTTTATGTAAAAGCTCAGCTTTTTACATAAAAATATTCACATTTCCTCACATTCTCTTTTTCAACATTTCATCCCTTTTTCTTACAATTCCTCAAGTCAGTAAACCATAATAATACATAATTATTTCCAATAATAAATTGAAGAATCAAGGGATCAAAACCACTACCAAAATCGTTCCCGTCAGCGGTCGGGTGAACCGTTCGATCTCGACCACACAATCTTTGAATCATCGTTCTTCACTTTTGAAACTCTGGTTTGCAAATTTGATGCCGCGGATGTGTCCGGAATGTCGAAAATAGGCCAACGGGCCATTCTTCAATTTTCGGTCTCTAGGTCACTGTTGACCGGTGTTGACCACCGTTGACCATGGTGGCGATAGGAGTGGCGACCACCATCTTGAAGAGCTCGATGGGAGGAACCCATTGGTGGTGTCAATTTCACCAATCGAGGCTCCCATCGCCAGAAATCGGCCCTCGAAAAGTCGGTGACGGCGGCGGTGTTGGATCTTCATTTTTCGGCATTGTTGCCCAAAATTGATTTGGGGCTTTTGACCTACGTGTTGTTCTGAGCATTTTGATACCCACCTTGCAACTCAACTCCGCCAGAATAGTGAGATTCGACGACGGTGATGGCGATGGCGACGGTGAACCTTGGACGACAGGATTCGGCAGCTGTTGACATGAAATGAAGCCTGGGTTTTGTTATACTCTTCACCATGGATGCATTGGGACCGGAATCGTGGCATTTGGATGTCGGACGGCGAAGAAATCACGGTTTGAAAAGTTCAGCCACCTGCGGTTTTAGGCTGCGCGTGCGGCGTTCTCCGGCGTCGGTTCTGTCGACTCGGCACATCGTTGGACTCAACTCGTCGAGAGCTTTCCAATGGTGTCGGTGGTGTCAAAAACGGAGGCCAGATTCGATGGTCGATCACTGTTCATCTTCGTGTGGTGTGGGAGAGGGAGAAAATGAGATTTGGAAAAATATGGGGGCTAATGTGACAACCGGGAAATTCAGGCAGTTCTCGGATGAAAAATGTACAATTGTATGTATATAACAATTTGTACTATTTAAAGAGTGAAATAAATGTATTTATATTATTCAGAATATATGAAAATGTTCTAACAATACTGACGAGTAAGAATTCAGTGTTGGAAAAATTCACTGAGTTGAAACGGGTGAAACGGTGCCAAAATCGGCATTGATAACCCTAACCGGAGCAATAAAAGACGGTAAATTTCCGGGATTGATTTTGATCAAACGGAAGCAGATTAAATTGATCCGACTGCACAGAAGACCTCAGGAACACGCCGGGACGATTTCAGGAAAATTTCGGCTCGAACCGGCATCGGTCAAAAAGTAGTCGAATTAATGTGAATAGTGAAAGTCAAAGTCAACTTTCACTTTTGCATTTATGACATCATAAATCAAGATTATTAATGAAAGAAAATGGTGGTTGGTGGAATGAAAGGCCATGATTCATTTAGCTTTTGATCTAAAGGCCAAGATTTGGCCAAAAATTTCCATTTTTAAATTTTGAAAAATGGGGAAAGAAATGGCTTGGAAAGATGTCAAATTTTGATTGGTTTAGAGCCAAATTAATTGGCTTGTTTGTTGCATTAAGTCGGCAACATTTTGGGACATAAAGGCCGAAGTCCATTTTCACGTAAAAAAACCAAAGAAAAATTTCTAAGTCTTTCTTCCATGGTGTCTACGTGAGGGACCAAGGAGAACCAAGCAATATCTTCAAATTTCTTCACAAAAAAGAGTGGCAAAGTGTTTATTGAAGACAAAGGAAGCATTAGACCAAGGTAACTCCCTTTTTCACAAAATTTTTCATGGTTTTTCTTCTTAAAATCCGTGGGTGAATAGTGAGAAAAAGATGGAAAATTTTTGGTTGTTTTCCATTGAATTGATGTTGGGTTTTGTTAAGGATGTATTAAGGAAGAAAACCATGCAAATTCATTAAAGAAAAACCAAATTTTGGTTGGTTTTTCAAGAGGAAATCCGTGGGTTACCTTAGGTAACCAATGAGAAAAGTGTGTGGTTAATTGGTAATATGCTTTCCAAGTTTAATTTTGTGAAGAATAAAGCATGAATTTATTGTGGAAAGTTTGAAAAAAAAATTTTTGGTATGAATTGTATAAAGTGGCCGTGAGTTTACAATGGGTTTGGAAGAAAATTTTTCATGGTTTTATGTGGTATTTGGTTGATTGGAATTATGCATTTTAATATGCAAATGATGGAATTTATAATTGAAAGAATGAAAGCAAAAATGTGTGCATGTTTTCAATTCAATGGCCGTGGGTTTTAAGTGTTTAAAAAACCCTAAGAAATTGGTTGAAAATGCCAAGAAAATGGGCTTGAAAATGTGTTAAAAATGTGACATTTGAATGGCCTAAAATGTGGTGGAAGTTTGACAAAATTTGGTTCGGTTTTGTTGTGAAAACCGAAACCAAATTAAGGGTAAATTTGTGAAAAAAATGTTGTAATGTGGGTGATAATGTGAAATTGGAAAATTGTGGGCTTTTATGTAAAAGTTTGGAAAACTTTTACATAAAATAGGCTTGTGATATAGTACGTGGCAGGTACTTATGGTTCGAGGCGTACCTAACGCCGGAAGCCTTAAAATTACGCAGAAATGCTGCCGAAATTTCAAAAAACGGCATTCGGGGTAAAATAGGAATTTAAAATAAAAGTTGGGGCCGGGACGGAAACCCGAGTCCCTAACGGAAAAATTGAATAAGGAAAAATTTAAGGGGTGGGTCATGAATAGTAACCCGTCCCCTTGAAAATGAAAAACGTGAGTGAGATTGAAAAACCGACCCCGAGGGGGGGGGGCGTTTTTGGAAATAAAATAAAGGTCCGAGTCGGGAACGGAAAACCCGAGCCTCGGAGACCTAGGTCGGGAAAGTCTAGATGAACGTTTTAAATACTAGTGAAACGTCCATTTGAGACTCCGAAACGATAGAAAATCGCTAAACCGACGTGAGGGTCGGAATAGTGCTTCCCGAGGGCCGGGAAAACAAAAAGTGGAAATAAAATAGAAACGAACCTGGTAATGATTAGAAAAGAATCAGAAAAGTTCCTGAGAGCCAAAAATGCAGTCTGGATCAATAAAATTCCGTCAGGGGCAAAACTGTAATTTTACCAAAATATTGGGGCAAAATCGTAATTTTACAAAAGTTGGGGGAAAATGGTGAAAATAATAAATAAAACCTAAAAAGTTATAAATAGGTTTTATTTAAGCTTTTTAATGAAAAATAAAAGCTATAAATGGGAAAGAAATTAACAGACATAGTTTTGTCTGTAGGATCCCAAAATCGGCCTACAAGGAAGGCGATTCAAGATCCAAGAGAGAGAAAGAGAACAGTCTGATAAGGTAAGTTCAGACATTTACCTGTCTGCAACATATAGCAATATTGTGCTAACTTTAATGTACTAACTATAAGTTAGGTACATATGTGCTACGGGCACTATGATAGAATAGAGAGAGAGACGAAATGTGCTACGGGCACTATAAGAATGGGACACATGGTTAATTGTGCTTCGGGCACTAGAGCGAGGTTAATGAAACTCACTCACCTAAAATTAAAATGTGAACCATTCCTAACCATGGGACAATGTGAAGTCACCGGGTTAGAATGTTAAAAAAAAAGTCGGTAATGAAACCACTTTCTGGCGTACCAGCCTTCCGTACAGGGAGGTACTATTTTTGCCTTCGGGGCTATGAGATAAGGCTGTGGAGGTCAGCACTGATGTACCGCTCCCAGTCATGTACAATTTTGCCTTCGGGGCTATGAGATTAAGGCTGTGGAGGTCAGCACTAATGTACCGCTCCCAGTCATGCGCACTTAAATGGTACTGCCAACCTGAGCTCAAAACCAGAACATAATGAAAGATAATGACCTAAAACTGAAACTGTGCCATAATTGAGCATAAGACAGTTTAGTGAGAGCACTAACATCGCGGTAGATGTACTAGTGTGATACAGTGTTGTGGTCAAACTTACTATTCATGTATGAATAGTAGTCAAAGTTACTATTCATGTATGAATAGTAGTCAAATGTACTATTCACGATGAGTAGTACTATTCATAGAAATTTTATTTCTTGCATGTTTGAACTTACTGAGCCTGTAGCTCACCATTTTTGCTCATGTTGCAGGTAAGCGACCAGCTCAGTAGCTTGTTTGACTGGATAGAGGGACGGGATGGCGCGTGTCAAATGGGATAACTGGGCGAGGGATATGGTACTGCCAGAGTCTTGCCGCTGAGCGTTAAAGTGAAGGGAAAAAAAAGGAGAAACAGTTCTTTTGTAATTATATATATATATATTTTACAAAAGTACTGTATTATTTATATTACTTTGTACCTATCAACAAAGTAAATAGTGGAAGAAGATTTCATATGATGTTTAAAGAAAAAAAAAAATTTTTCCCCAAAAACGTCATAATTTAAAAGAGAGTGAGATAAGCCGGCGACCCCCGAGAGTACAATCTATCGCAGTTATCGATAAGCTCAACTGTAATAGTATTGTATGATCTCTACGAGGGGCGGGCCGCCACAGTTGGTATCAGAGCAAGGTCTGAGATTGGTTTAGTTTATAATACCAACTGCCGCCACAGTTGGTATCAGAGCCTGGTTTTCGAGTGGCTAAGTTTTGAATACCAATTGCCGTCACAGTTGGTATATCAGAGCAGTGTGACCATATCCTGATTTGACACTTTGCGCATCCTGCACCGCTATCCAAGTAAGTAGTTTACTTAAGTTCAGTTAATTATTTTCTTATGTGAAAATAATTATCTTATAGGTAGCACGATGACCAGACCTCCATATGTGAGACCACCGCTACCTCGACCGAGAGGGGTATTACGGGTATGGACGAGACCTATTGTGAGGCCGCCCATTTCCCAAAGGCCGGTAGTCAGACCTCTGGTGCCCGAGAGACCTCCCGTACCAGTACCAGCACCAGTGCCAGCGCCAGTAGATATAGTACAGCCACGACCGATAGTTCATCCACCGGTAGTAGTGGACATTCCAGTTGTTGGTGGACGCCAACATATTGGGGTGAGAGTGTCGGCACGGGCAGTACAGGCTTTTAGGGCCAGCAGTCCTCCTATGTTCGACGGTGGACGACAGTCGATGGAGACCAAGGACTGGCTCTATTCCATTGAGAGGATCATGGTGATATGTGACATCGATCGAGATATGTGGATCCAGTTGGCTGTCAGTATGTTTCAGGGAGACGCTCGAGTGTTCTGGCAATATTGCGACCAGGAGATTTTATTGGGATTCAGTTGGGCTGAGTTCTGTCAGCGATTGGCTGATCAGTTTCAACCTAGGGATCCAGCACCTGCTCCAGCACCTCCAGAGAGACGAGAGGCTGATGCACCTGCGTACCCTGGATTCGATGAGGTCAGGGAATACATTCTCCAGACCGAGATGATGGTCATGCTGTCTGGTGAGACAGTGATGTCTTACGCAGCGCGGTTTGAGGAGACCATTCGGAGGAGATGTCCGTTGCCTAACCTCACGGAAGCAAACTGCTGTGAGCTGTTTTGGAAAGGCTTATCCTTGGAGCTGAGACAGAGGGTGATCAAGCCGTTTCCTCCGACGCTCCAAGAGTTCGTGGTAACGATCAGGGTGATCGAGAGAGAGATTCTGATCGAGCATCTGACGCAGAGTCGACGAGAGACGCTGGGTCAAGATGAGATGTTTGCACGCATATTCGGGCCGAGAAGAATGATGAATGATCATGAGGCCGGACCGTCTAGACCACGAGGTGATGACTCAGGACAGGGAGCATTGCCTAGGGGCGGTGATGATTCAGATGACACCGATGACGATGAGGATCCAGAAGAATATCCTCTAGTCCCAGATGTGGGGAATGAGTGACCAGTAGATATGTGTATATGTACATAAGTAGCTTAGAGAGAAAAGCTCTTTTGTATAGACTTGTGGCCATTTTGTATAAACGGTCGATGTATATATGACTGGTGATACCTATGTATGACATATAAATGTTTTGCTATGAACGAAATACCAAAATGATTATATGTTGTACGATGATGTGTTACGAGGATGTGGCTTTACATTACCCTAAATTTCGTAAATTGATATAATTTTACGAATGCGGTTATGGAAAAGCTAACGGTGAATTATTGTGCCATAATAGGACAATAGCCAAGATGGTGGATTTGAGAAATCGACCAGAGGGACGGGAGCGACGTCCTGATATTATGGAGAGACTGGATCAGATACAAGCTTTGTTAGAAGCTCAGATGCAAGAAAATGTGAATCTGAGGCGACGGGTAGAGGAGCTAGAACAGAGACAAGGCTCTGAGGGTACCCAAGTAGAACAACAAGTTGAGGTAGATCCAGTTATTCCTCCAGCTGCAGTACATGAGAGAGCTCCTGAACCACAACCAGTATTAAACCTGGAACCCCTCTATGAAAGATCCAGGCGCATGAGGCCGCCAGAATTTGAAGGGTCTACAAATCCCTTAGAGGCTGAAGACTGGTTGTCATCATTACAAGTGATCATGGAGTTCATGAACCTAACCGACCGGGAGAAGGTTGCATGTGCGTCTTTTGTGCTGAGAAAAGATGCTCGGTTTTGGTGGGACACTGTGCGAATGAGGAGAGACGTGTCTACCATGAGTTGGGCGGAATTTCTGGAAGAATTTAACCAGAAATATTACGACCCTGCATCTCTGAGACAGCAACAGAAAGAATTCTCAGAGCTGACACACGGGAACATGTCGGTAAGCGAAGTCTGCCGAAAGTTCGACCAGTTATCCCGTCTATGTCCCTACGTAGTCCCTACTGAGAGGGAAAAGATACAGAAAATGATCGGGATGTTCAGGCCAGAAATTGCTGCGTTAGTAGACACTGGACTAGTGCCACCTACTTCTGTAGCCGATTGTGTGAGTCGGGCCATCAGGGCTGAGTTCCATGTAGCTCGACAGAAAGAGGAAAGAGAGAAACAATGGGAGGCTAAGAAGAAGGAGAGGGCTTTGGCGAAGTCTACGCAAGTTGGTCAATCGAGCAAGCCGAGTCAGAATGCGAAACCAAGCCAGGGCAACAATCAAGGATCCCAGTAAAACAAGAGAAAAGGGAATTTTTCCGGGAATCGCCAGGGAAATAATCGAAACCAGCAGCGGAGAACAGCTGGTAATGCAGAATCTAATGTGCAAAACTGCCCTACATGCGGGAAGAGACATTCTGGGCAATGCAGATTTGGGCCACTTGTTTGCTACGAATGTGGAAAGGAAGGCCATTATGCCAGGAACTGTCCAAATAGGCAGGGTGGACAAGGCACTTCCCAACCGCACCAGACACGCCCACAAGCTCATTCCCTTCAAGCCAGAGTGGAAGAGTCACCAGTGAGGCCGCAACGCCAGGAGCGTATATCACGTGCTGATGCTCGTGTGATGGCCTACAGTAAGGAAGATGCAGAGGCAGGAACATCAAACGTGGTAACAGGTCAGCTTCCTGTTGCTAGTCATGTAGCCTCTGTACTATTCGATTCCGGTGCTACGCATTCATTTGTTTCCTATGCATTTGCTGACAAGATAGGACTTCCTAAGGATAATATGGGAAGGGTATTTAAGACAGCTTTACCCTCTGGGGAAGTATTGTTGTCCAGTTACTGGTTACCCTATGTACCAGTATATGTGGCAAATAGGGAACTATATGCTGAGTTGATCGTAATGGAGATCATGGATTATGACGTGATTCTAGGCATGGATTTCCTAGGGAAATACCAAGCTACGATCGACTGCCGAAATTGAAAGATAGTCTTCCAACCCGAGGAAGAAGAGAGTTTCGAGTATGTTGATACTTCTCGAAGACCCGGGAAGATGATGATCAGTTCGCTGAGAGCAAGCAAGCTGATAGCCAGTGGTTGCATGGGATATCTGGCATATGTGGTGGATACTACAGAGGAACAGAAGCTTCAAGCTGAAGATGTTCCTGTGGTTAATGAGTTTCTTGACGTATTTCCAGAAGAGTTACCAGGGATACCGCCAGAGAGAGAAATCTCGTTTGAAATTGAGTTGATGCCTGGAACAGCACCTATTTCCAAAGCACCATACCGCATGGCTCCAGTAGAGTTAAAGGAGCTGCAGGTACAATTGAAGGAGCTTTTGGATAAAGGATTCATCAGGCCGAGTTTTTCTCCATGGGGTGCACCTGTGTTATTCGTCAAGAAAAAGGATGGAACATTCCGACTGTGCATTGATTACCGGGAGTTGAATAAGGTTACGATCAAAAATAGGTATCCGTTACCTAGAATTGATGACCTATTCGACCAGTTAAAAGGCGCAGTGGTATTTTCCAAGATCGACTTACGATCAGGATATCACCAGTTGAGAATTAAAGAGAGTGATATTCCTAAGACGACGTTTAGGACTCGTTATGGGCACTACGAGTTTCTTGTGATGCCATTCGGATTGACGAATGCGCCAGCAGCGTTCATGGATTTGATGAACAGAATTTTTAAAGAGTATTTGGATAAGTTTGTCATTGTATTCATTGATGACATTCTTATATACTCGAAGACTCATGAGGAGCACAAGAAACATCTGAGGATAGTGCTGAATACGATACGGAAGCATCAACTATATGCCAAATTCTCAAAATGTGAATTTTGGCTGGACAGAGTACATTTCCTCGGACATGTTGTATCCCAGGAAGGTATTGCTGTAGATCCGACAAAAGTAGATGCAATTAACCAGTGGCCTGCACCCAAGAGTGTGACAGAAATACGCAGTTTCCTGGGATTGGCTGGTTATTATCGGCGATTTGTAGAGGGATTCGCATGATTAGCTGCACCTCTTACTGCTCTTACACGCAAGGAAAGGAAGTACGAGTGGACTATGGAATGCGAAAGAAGCTTCCAGGAGTTAAAGAGGCGACTGACAAGCGCACCAATCCTTACGCTTCCCACTGAAGGGGAGAAGTTTGTGATCTACAGTGATGCATCGAAAATAGGATTGGGAGCAGTCCTGATGCAAGACGGCAAGGTGATTGCCTATGCTTCCCGTCAGTTAAAGGAGCATGAAAGGAATTATCCTACGCATGACCTTGAACTTGCTGCAGTAGTGTTCGCACTTAAAATTTGGCGACACTATCTCTATGGAGCTCAATGTCAGATTTTCACTGATCACCAAAGCCTGAAGTATTTCTTCATGCAAAAAGAGCTCAATATGCGACAGAGACGATGGTTGGAACTAGTGAAGGATTATGATTGTGAAATCCTCTACCATCCAGGAAAGGCCAACCGTGTAGCGGATGCTCTAAGTAGAAAGTCTACCATATCGCACCAGCTACCAATAAACAGGCTTCCGAAGCCATTGCAGCAAGAGATAAATTCTTTGAACTTGGAGCTGATATCTGGAAGATTAGCTGCACTCCAAGTGGAATCATCACTATTTGAGGAAATAAAGGAAGCTCAAAGGCGAGATTCAATGATGGCAAGTGCTCAAGAAGGAATTTCCAAGGATGGAATAATCCTTTATCAAGGAAGGATAAATGTTCCAGCGGATGAAGAACTTAGAAGACGGATCATGTCAGAAGCTCATAAGACACCCTATTCGGTTCACCCCGGAGCGAGCAAGATGTATCGGGACTTAAAGTTACAGCTCTGGTGGAAAGGGATGAATAACGATATAGCAAAATTCATGAGCAGATGCATGACCTGTCAGAGAATCAAAGCGGAACATAAACATCCAGCAGGAAGATTGGAACCACTGGAGATTCCTGAATGGAAATGGGAACACATTACGATGGATTTTGTAGTGGGACTCCCAAAAACCCGAGAAGGTTATAACGCCATTTGGGTTATTGTGGACAGACTGACCAAGACGGCACGGTTTATAGCTGTCAAGATGACTTTTTCGTTGGAAAAGTTTGCTCAGCTGTACATAGCTCATGTCGTCAGACTACATGGAGTACCGAAATCCATTGTATCAGATCGAGATGCACGGTTCACTTCGAATTTCTGGAAGTGTGTGCAAGAGGCCATGGGTATTGAATTGAGACTCAGTACGGCTTTTCATCCGCAAACAGACGGTCAGTCAGAGCGGACAATTCAGACGTTAGAGGACATGCTTCGAGCTTGTGTTATGGATTTTGCGGGAAATTGGAACGATAAGCTACCATTGATTGAATTCTCGTACAATAATAGTTACCAAGCTTCGATAGGCATGGCACCTTACGAGGCTTTGTATGGACGGAAGTGCAGATCACCATTACATTGGTACGATTTGCGAGAAAAGCAGTTGCATAAGACGGACTTCATAAAAGAGACTTCCGATGCAGTTGCTAGAATTCAGTGTCAAATGAAAATTGCGCAAAGCTGACAAAAGAGTTATGCGGATAAAAGGCGAAGATCCTTGGAGTTTGACGAAGGAGACTTCGTGTTTCTCAAGGTATCGCCTATGAAGGGGATTATGCGGTTCGGTAAGAAGGGGAAACTGAGTCCAAGATATATTGGATCCTTTGAAATTATCGAACGCATTGGAAAGGTCGCTTATAGATTAACGCTACCCCCAGAATTGTCGGCAGTGCACAACGTATTTCATGTGTCGATGCTGAGAAAGTATATACCAGATCCATCCCATGTATTGAAGCATGAGCCTATTCAAATCCACGAGGATTTGACATATGAGGAACAGCCTATTCAAGTACTAGCTCGTGAAGAGAAAGTACTGAGGAATAAGGTGATCCCACTAGTGAAGATTTTGTGGAAAAATCACAATATTGAAGAAGCTACGTGGGAACGAGAAGACGAGATAAGGAAATTATACCCCCATTTGTTCTAATTTTCAAGGACGAAAATTTTATAAGGAGGGGTGAATGTGACAACCGGGAAATTCAGGCAGTTCTCGGATGAAAAATGTACAATTGTATGTATATAACAATTTGTACTATTTAAAGAGTGAAATAAATGTATTTATATTGTTCAGAATATATGAAAATGTTCTAACAATACTGACGAGTAAGAATTCAGTGTTGGAAAAATTCACTGAGTTGAAACAGGTGAAACGGTGCCAAAATCGGCATTGATAACCCTAACCGGAGCAATAAAAGACGGTAAATTTCCGAGATTGATTTTGATCAAACGGAAGCAGATTAAATTGATCCGACTGCACAGGAGACCTCAGGAACACGCCGGGACGATTTCAGGAAAATTTCGGCTCGAACCGGCATCGGTCAAAAAGTAGTCGAATTAATGTGAATAGTGAAAGTCAAAGTCAACTTTCACTTTTGCATTTATGACATCATAAATCAAGATTATTAATGAAAGAAAATGGTGGTTGGTGGAATGAAAGGCCATGATTCATTTAGCTTTTGATCTAAAGGCCAAGATTTGGCCAAAAATTTCCATTTTTAAATTTTGAAAAATGGGGAAAGAAATGGCTTGGAAAGATGTCAAATTTTGATTGGTTTAGAGCCAAATTAATTGGCTTGTTTGTTGCATTAAGTCGGCAACATTTTGGGACATAAAGGCCGAAGTCCATTTTCACGTAAAAAAACCAAAGAAAAATTTCTAAGTCTTTCTTCCATGGTGTCTACGTGAGGGACCAAGGAGAACCAAGCAATATCTTCAAATTTCTTCACAAAAAAGAGTGGCAAAGTGTTTATTGAAGACAAAGGAAGCATTAGACCAAGGTAACTCCCTTTTTCACAAAATTTTTCATGGTTTTTCTTCTTAAAATCCGTGGGTGAATAGTGAGAAAAAGATGGAAAATTTTTGGTTGTTTTCCATTGAATTGATGTTGGGTTTTGTTAAGGATGTATTAAGGAAGAAAACCATGCAAATTCATTAAAGAAAAACCAAATTTTGGATGGTTTTTCAAGAGGAAATCCGTGGGTTACCTTAGGTAACCAATGAGAAAAGTGTGTGGTTAATTGGTAATATGCTTTCCAAGTTTAATTTTGTGAAGAATAAAGCATGAATTTATTGTGGAAAGTTTGAAAAAAAAAATTTTGGTATGAATTGTGTAAAGTGGCCGTGAGTTTACAATGGGTTTGGAAGAAAATTTTTCATGGTTTTATGTGGTATTTGGTTGATTGGAATTATGCATTTTAATATGCAAATGATGGAATTTATAATTGAAAGAATGAAAGCAAAAATGTGTGCATGTTTTCAATTCAATGGCCGTGGGTTTTAAGTGTTTAAAAAACCCTAAGAAATTGGTTGAAAATGCCAAGAAAATGGGCTTGAAAATGTGTTAAAAATGTGACATTTGAATGGCCTAAAATGTGGTGGAAGTTTGACAAAATTTGGTTCGGTTTTGTTGTGAAAACCGAAACCAAATTAAGGGTAAATTTGTGAAAAAAATGTTGTAATGTGGGTGATAATGTGAAATTGGAAAATTGTGGGCTTTTATGTAAAAGTTTGGAAAACTTTTACATAAAATAGGCTTGTGGTATAGTACGTGGCAGGTACTTATGGTTCGAGGCGTACCTAACGCCGGAAGCCTTAAAATTACGCAGAAATGCTGCCGAAATTTCAAAAAACGGCATTCGGGGTAAAATAGGAATTTAAAATAAAAGTTAGGGCCGGGACGGAAACCCGAGTCCCTAACGGAAAAATTGAATAAGGAAAAATTTAAGGGGTGGGTCGTGAATAGTAATCCGTCCCCTTGAAAATGAAAAACGTGAGTGAGATTGAAAAACCGACCCCGAGGGGGGGGCGTTTTTGGAAATAAAATAAAGGTCCGAGTCGGGAACGGAAAACCCGAGCCTCGGAGACCTAGGTCGGGAAAGTCTAGATGAACGTTTTAAATACTAGTGAAACGTCCATTTGAGACTCCGAAACGATAGAAAATCGCTAAACCGACGTGAGGGTCGGAATAGTGCTTCCCGAGGGCCGGGAAAACAAAAAGTGGAAATAAAATAGAAACGAACCCGGTAATGATTAGAAAAGAATCAGAAAAGTTCCTGAGAGCCAAAAATGCAGTCTGGATCAATAAAATTCCGTCAGGGGCAAAACTGTAATTTTGCCAAAATATTGGGGCAAAATCGTAATTTTACAAAAGTTGGGGGAAAATGGTGAAAATAATAAATAAAACCTAAAAAGTTATAAATAGGTTTTATTTAAGCTTTTTAATGAAAAATAAAAGCTATAAATGGGAAAGAAATTAACAGACATAGTTTTGTCTGTAAGATCCCAAAATCGGCCTACAAGGAAGGCGATTCAAGATCCAAGAGAGAGAAAGGGAACAGTCTGATAAGGTAAGTTCAGACATTTACCTGTCTGCAACATATAGCAATATTGTGCTAACTTTAATGTACTAACTATAAGTTAGGTACATATGTGCTACGGGCACTATGATAGAATAGAGAGAGAGACGAAATGTGCTACGGGCACTATAAGAATGGGACACATGGTTAATTGTGCTTCGGGCACTAGAGCGAGGTTAATGAAACTCACTCACCTAAAATTAAAATGTGAACCATTCCTAACCACGGGACAATGTGAAGTCACCGAGTAAGAATGTTAAAAAGTCGGTAATGAAACCACTTTCTGGCGTACCAGCCTTCCGTATAGGGAGGTACTTTTGCCTTCGGGGCTATGAGACTAAGGCTGTGGAGGTCAGCACTAATGTACCGCTCCCAGTCATGTAAAATTTTGCCTTCGGGGCTATGAGATAAGGCTGTGGAGGTCAGCACTAATGTACCGCTCCCAGTCATGCGCACTTAAATGGTACTGCCAACCGAGCTCAAAACCAGAACGTAAATAAAGATAATGACCTAAAACTGAAACTGTGCCATAATTGAGCATAAGACAGTTTAGTGAGAGCACTAACATCGCGGTAGATGTACTAGTGTGATACAGTGGTGTGGTCAACTTTACTATTCACGTATGAATAGTGGTCAAAGTTACTATTTACATATGAATAGTAGTCAACGGGACTATTCACGATGAATAGTACTATTCATAGAAATTTTATTTCTTGCATGTTTGAACTTACTGAGCCTGTAGCTCACCATTTTTGCTAATGTTGCAGGTAAGCGACCAGCTCAGTAGCTTGTTTGACTGGATGGCGTACGGGATGGCGCGTGTCAAATGGGATAACTGGGCGAGGGATATGGTACTGCCAGAGTCTTGCCGCTGAGCGTTAAAGTGAAGGGAAAAAAAAGGAGAAACAGTTCTTTTGTAATTATATATATATATTTTACAAAAGTACTGTATTATTTATATTACTTTGTACCTATCAACAAAGTAAATAGTGGAAGAAGATTTCATATGATGTTTAAAGAAAAAAAAAAATTTCCCTAAAAACGTCATAATTTAAAAGAGAGTGAGATAAGCCGGCGACCCCCGAGAGTACAATCTATCGCAGTTAGCGATAAGCTCAACTGTAATAGTATTGTATGATCTCTACGAGGGGCGGGCCGCCACAATTTTTCAAGAATCCCCAAAATTTCGTCCTTTATGCTAATTTTTTGAAAAATTTTAAGATAGGCTATACTGACTAATTTGGGCATGCTGAATCCAAATATGTCGGTTTTATCTTTATCCGAGGTCGTGTCGACCATTTTTCCGATACTGCATGGCTCCCAATCAAAAATTACTTTTTGTGCTTAAATGACTAATTTGAGCATTCTGATTCCAAATATATCAGTTTTATATCAAGAAAAGGTCACCTTGACCAATTTCTTGATACTATGGTTAGGCCTACACTGTGTTGACATTGCACACACATAACGAGGCGTTTTCGTATGAAATTTCAAATACAATCTCCCTTGACTAATTTGGACGTGCTGATTTCAAATTTATTAGTTTTACGTCCGTCTGAGGTCTTCTAGACCAGTTTTCGGGATCTGCATGACCCCATCTTGAAAAACGTGTCAGGTGCCCGATTGACTAATTTAGGTGTCCTGAGTCTAAATATATCAGTTTCGGGGCGAGAAAATGTCGTCTTGACCCTCATCCTAATACTGTGGATCTATTAAATAAAATCTATATTTTATGCTCGATTAACCAGATTGAGCCTGCTGACTATTAATATGTCAGTTTTATGCCAGATTAAGACCGTCTTGGCCACTAACCTGACACTACGTTTCTCACTATTCACTAATCATTATTGACTATTCACTATTCACTATCTAACTGATTAATCTAAGCGTTCTGACTTTGATTTTGTCAGTCTCTGGGCGAGAAGAGGTCATCTAGACCACTTTTCTCGATACTGTACATCTATTAGGGCAATTATCGCTGCTGTGCTCAGATGACCAGTCTGAGCGTATTGATGACTAACTCATCAGTTCTGTATCATGAAATGGTCATCTGGACCGGTTTCTTGATATTGCGTGTCTCAACACATACTCACATAATAGGGTGGACCAATTTCACTGTCGGTTGCCCCTTTCACTGCAGGAATAGTAATTAAACGTTACAATTCCTGTTTAATTCATTCAACTGAAAAGCACACTGTGTTTATTAACTTAATTACATCATTACATAGTAATTAAGTTTCATAATTCATGAGTGTCATTACAGTGGCTCTCAGCTCATTACGCAACCTTTCACATGGACTCTTACACGGGCGTGTGTAAGGTAACACGGGCGTGTACATTTCAGACACGGGCGTGTACTAATTGAGACTACTCAACATGGCCATGTCTTTGAAACACATTCATCTATTCGAGTGGTACACGACCTCCTACACGGCCGTGTACTTGACCGTGTTACACTACACGGCCATGTACACTCACACGGCTACTAATAGATACACAGTCCGAATGGCACACGGTCACTCACACGACCGTGTACCTGACCGTGTTACTTAAATTTGCACTAAAAGGCATTAAATTATGTCCATTTGATTCCTTAATGACTTATTACAAGTAAGTAGGTGCCATGAAAATGGCAATCATTACAACCTACCCCCCTTACAAAATTTTCGTCCTTGAAAATTAGAATAATTCCGGGAAGTCTCTTCTCATGTCTTCTTCCCATTCTCATGCGGCTTCCTCAACACTATGATTTCGCCACAACACTTTTACTAGCGGTATACTTCATTCCTAAGTACTTTCTCCTTTCTAACTAGGATCCGCACGGGTCTCTCCTCGTACGCCAGATCAGCGTATACCACAACGGATTCTTGGCTAAGAACATGGGAGCTGTCTGGCACGTACTTCTTCAACATCAAGACCTGAAAGACATTGTGCACTGTAGCTAACTCAGGAGGAAGTGCTAGTCTATAAGCCACCTTCCCGACTTTCTCTATTATCTCAAGGGTCCTATGTACCTAGGACTGAGCTTTCCTTTATTTTCAATGCACAGCACCCCTTTCATGGGTGCTGCCTCGAAAAAGACCGAGTCTCCTACTTGAAACTCGAGGGGCCTATGGCGCTTATCGTTAAAATTCTTCTGTCGACTGTGATCTGTATCTTACATTTCTCATATTAGCTTCACGTCTGCCATGGTATTCTTGATGATGTCCGAGCTAACTAGTCGTTTCTCTCCAGACTCGTACTAATGAGCCAGAGATCTGCATTTCCTTCCACAAAGTGTCTCGTACAGTGCCATTCCTATCAAGGAATGGTAGTTGTTGTTGTACGAGAACTCGTTCAATGGTAGCTTCTGATCCCAATTTCCTTTGAAGTCCAGGACGTAGGTCTCAACATGTCTTCTAACATCTGTATGGTCCTCTCAGACTAACTATCAGTCTGAGGATGAAATGCTGTGCTGAACTCTCACTTGGACCATAATGCAGCCTGAATGCTTTGCCAAAATCTAGAGGGAAAGCATCCATTACGATCTGAGATGATCGACTCTGGTATTCCAAGCCATTCCACGAACTGTGCTGCATAGATTTCTACTAGTCGTTCCACCGAGTAGCTAACTTTCATTGCTAAAAAAAGAACTAACTGATTTCATCAGTCTGTCTACAATCACCCAGATTGCGTCATTATCGTTTGACGTCTTCGGCAATCCGACTATAAAATTCATCGTAATCTGGTCCCATTTCTACTCGGGTAGCTTAATTTTCTACGATTATCCTGCTAGGCGCTGGTGTTTTGCCTTAATCTTCTGGCACGTAAGGTATCTGGTGACGAACTCGATAATGTCATTCTTCATTCCAAGCCACCAAAAGCTTTTCTTCAGGTACTTGTACATCTTATTCACCACCGAATGTACGGAATATGATGTCTCGTAAGGTTCCAAAAGGATTCACTTTGTAAGTTCTTCATCTTTCATAACACACACTTTATCTCTGTAGTAGAGTATGTCGTCCTTAGGGATCTTAACCTCTGATCTTTGGTCCTCTGTAGCCTCTTTTTTGAGCTTGTTCAGGGACAATTCGAAGCCTTGACTGATCTTGATCTCTTCTTAGAGCGTCGATTGGAAGGGTCATGTCAGACAACCTCCTTGCCAAATTTTGATCTCGCTGCTGCATAGCTCCCTTGTAGCGCTTCTGACAAGGCACTGATAGCCATAAGCGTAGTAAAATACTTCTGACTCTACGCATCGGCCACCTTATTGGCTTTCCCCGGATGGTATAAGATCTTGCAGTCGTAATCCTTACTAACTCTAGTCATCTATGCTGCCTCATGTTGAGATCTTTCTGCGTGAAGATATACTTGAGGCTCTGTTGATCGGTGTAAGATCTCGCACTTGATTCCATACAGGTAGTGCCTCCATGCTTTTAACGTAAAAACTACCTCTACTAGCTCCAGATCACGCGTTGGGTAGCTCTTCTTAGGGTTTTTGAGTTGTTGTGAAGCATACGCGACTACTCTACCACTCTACATCAACACAGTTTTCAACTCGGTTTTAGATGCGTCGCTTTAAATCACAAAGCTTCCTTGACCAACATCTGGAATGGTTAGTATGGGAGAGCTTGTGAGCCTTCATTTCTACTCTTGAAACCTTTTCTCACACTTGTCGGTCCACTCATACCTCTTTCCCTTCTTGGTGAGCGCTATGAATGGTGCGGCTAGCCTTAAAAAACCCTCGACAAAATGTCATTAGTATCCCACTAAGCCTAGGAAGCTGCGGATCTTCGTCACGTTTCTCGGAGCTGACCACACGCTAACTGCGTCAATTTTAGTCGGGTCCACAGATATTCCTTCCTTGGGGTCTACGTGACCTAGGAAATGGACCTTCTCTAGCAAAACTCATACTTGGAGAACTTGGCGTATAACTGGTGGTCCTGTTACATGCGTAAAATGATCCTTAAGTGCTCTTCGTGCTCTTCCTTCGTCTTAGAGTGTATAAGTATGTCATCAATGAACACAATGACAAACTTATCCAAACAGCCCTTAAACATGCGGTTCATCCGGTTCATGAAAGCTGCTAGCACGTCCGTCAATCTGAGTAACATGAATAGAAACTTGTAATGTCCGTACCACGTTTGAAAGGCTGTTTTGGGTACATCTTCATTCCTGATCCCTAGTTGATGGTACTCGGAACGTACATCGATCTTCGAGAACACTGCAGCATCTCGGAGCTGATCAAATAAATTGTTAACCAACAGTAACGGGTTCTTGCTCTTAATCGAAACCCCGTTCAACTTTCTGTATTTGATGCATCTTCTCAGTGTTCCGTCCTTCTTCTTCACGGATGGTACAGGTGCTCTCTAGGGTGAACGGCTCTGTCGAATGAATCCCTTGTCTATTTAGTCTGTCAGCTGGGCTCGGAGCTCCTTTAGCTTTGCAGAGCCCATTCTATATAGAGCCTTGGAGATGGGGGCTGAATCTAGTAAACGTTCAGTTTTGAACGAGACCTCGCACTCTGACGAGAGTTCTAGAAGGCCTTCTGGAAATATCTCCATGAATTCCCTGACTATTGGCACGTTCTCGGGTCCTATCTCTATTCCTCGAGTCTTATCTGCTACGTATACTAGGAAGTCCGTGCATCCACTGGATAGCATCTCACGAGCCTTCACTACTGATACCATCGTCTTTGGTTGCTCTGGTGACAAACCCTTGTAGATGAACTTTTCACATCCGATTGGTTCGAAAACAATTTTTTTCCGCCTTCAACAGTTTATGACAACATTGTGTCCTACGAGGAAAACCATTCCCAAGATTCCTCATAATCGATCATGTCACTGATGATCAGATTAGCGCTCAATTCTCATCCGTAGATAATTATTGGCACCTGACGTGTCCAGTAATTATACAATAAAACTTCCCCTGAAGGAAATGATATTCTAAACGTCTATTTCATCTTACCTAAGCTTTTAGCAAAATCTGATGATGCAACGAATGGGTGGCTCCAGAATCAAGTAGAACTAACACATCAATGTTGGTAATAGAAAGCTGGCCTGTCACCACTACAGAAGTTACAGCTTCAACGTCACTCCTCGCGTAAGTTGAGATTCTCCCTTAGATGTCTGAAGCTTTTAGTCTGCCTTATGTGATCGAAGGGCCTTCGATCCTGGTCTGGATGGTGTGAAGTTGATTATTCCCAGTGTGGGGTTGATTCTGTCAGCTCTGTGGGTTGGAGTGCCAGTTTTTGGCATAGTGGTCTTCATTGCCATAGATGAAACAACGACTTGCTCTCTGCTTGCATTCTCCTAGGTGCCTCTTTCCGCATCTCGTGCACATCAGGTATTGCCTGTCATTCCTTCCTGGTCGTCTCTCCTCTGGGGAAATTCTCCTGTGAATCATGGTTGCCCTGGTTCCCCTTTTCTCTTGTTGTTGTTTGCTGGAATGCCTGCTATTCTGGCTAGTTCCCATGTTCTATCCTCTGTGTTGTAACTCGGGGTTCTGCTTCCCCTGAGCTTGCTCAGCTTGCGTTTTCTCCTCCTTTTGTGTCTTAAAATTCTGCACCTTCGCTCCTTATCCTGAGCTGACTAGTACTCAGCTCAGATAGCCTTGCTGACACATTCTGCTAGTGTCGTTGGTCCGTGGCTTCCGCTACAGACCTAAACTGTGATTTCCGTTTTGAACATCTTCAGCATTCGTCTGACTCTCTCCTTTTGGTCGGTACCAAATCTGGACAAAGTTGAGCTAACTGCTCAAACTTCTTGACTGCCTCTATAACAGTCATACTACCTTGGTGTAGGTTGTCGTACTCGTCTTACTGCGCTACTAGTGCTTCCTCATTGAAGTACATCTCCTTGAATTCCTCAATGAAATCGCTCCAACTCCTCTCTCTAATGTTCCTCCTAATGGTTACCATCTTCCACCACTAACGCGCCTCATTGCGCAGGGTGAAGGATGTGCACATCACCTTCTCTCTCTATCGTTAACCCTATAAAATCCAAGATTACTTGGATATCTGTTAGACAATCATCGGCCTCTATAGGGTTGGTGATTCCTAAGAATTCTAACGCTTTCATGCGTTGGAATCTCTCATACAAGTCATTTTCCCTAGGGGTTGGCAGAAAAACAATTGCTGCTACAAAAGCAACCATCACTATAGGTGCTAGTGCCTCCTAGGCTGGAGGAGCTGCTTGCTCCCTCAGAGTTTCTGGGGCTGTTGGAGCCTCTTGTTTTGGCATCTCTACTGACTGTGGTGCCGAGGGTTGCTGGCCCAACTGTTCCCTAAGCCGGTTTAGCTCCCATTGCTGGTTCTCCATCATCTCTTGCATGGCTGCGATTTGTGCTATCAACTCATTCTCTCGGGATACTAGGTTTAACTAAGCTCTCGTTCTTGCCATGTTTTCCTATGTAACCCTATCGTACAGTGGGAAAGGAAAATATAAGTCTCTTAAATTCTGTACTTGGGACTCGTATCACATATCATTTTCTTTCTTACTTAACAATCTTACTTAAACATTGTAGATATAAATATACACACTATATCCATCTTTCTTTCTCTCATACTGTGATGTTCAATACAATTGCTGCATTGTATTGGGACATCGTCTGAGTGCTAGGATTTGTCCTGCACTTTCTGTCATATCATACTCACACTGTGGAAAAAAATTATATCTGGCCCCTAGGGCAAAGCTTCACTGCTTATCTCAGAATATATTTCACATAATATATATACATATATTCAAGATTCTAGCTCAACGGGAGTGACACACACTTTCCCTATACGATCCTAACAAGTACATTATGCTACAACTGACGAGGGAGAGCTACTGCTTCCTTCTATATATTTTGATAACTAACATTCCCGCAGAAAGGTTACTACTATTGGAAGGACAATCCTGATTCAGTATCAGGCATCTCCTCATCGTCACTATCGCTGAGTGGGAACTCCTCTGGTTCTCCTCTTCATCTCAGCAGAAACTGACCTCGTCATCGCTGGCTATGATGACTTGGGGTTCGTATATCCCCATCTATTCGTCATTACTAAAGCGGTCGGGGATCTCTTCTCCCTCATCGTCGGGATGGGCGTCTGATAGAGTGCATAATAGCTATATAATTTGTGATATTCCCTTATGTTTTAATGATTAAAAAATGCTTAAATCTTGGATTTTGATTATGTTTCATATTCTATGGAGTAGATTGAAGATTTGGATCAATATAGCACGATTTGCATGGAAAAATCCAGAACTCAAGAAATTACACTGATCAGAAGAGGTTTTTGCTTAAGGCGCAGGCATGTTCTATTTACCCAGTACGTTCAAAGAAGAAGTTCGCAGATAAAGCATGGGCACGGCTTATTGGTCCATGCGATTTTGATTTATGTAAACGAATTTATTTAGAAACAAAGATATGGATGACAGCGGAAAGATTTGTTTGATTATGCTTATCTTTAGGAAAGTTTCCCGGTTGTTAAGATTTCCTATTAAAATGGAATTTGTTTTTAATAGATTTCTTTTTAGAATAGGCAACTTTTAGTAGATTGTTTTGAGCATATAAAGAAGGTTAGGTTTTTCAGAAGGGGGGACGATTTATTTTTCCAGCCCCTCTTTTCTTTTAGACGTTTTCTTTCTGCTATGGATTGCTAAATATTTCTTCTAGCCAAGGGATAATTGAAGTTTTGGTTCTTCATGAATTGTGAGATCTAATTAATTCTCTTTGTTCGTTTATTCTTCAATATTTATATATTTTCTGTGTTACTTGAAATTATTGTTTGATCGATTGATGCAAAAGGCCATTGTTCAATTTATCAAAATAATATATTGCCATTTAGAATTTCAAATCCGTAATTGTTTGAATGTTCTAATACAAGTGGTAAATTGACATGCTTGATTATAAAAGAGATTTTCAATTTATGTCATGAAAATATATAATCTAGTCTAAATGAATCGAGCCTTTGTGTTTGTTGGATAGAATTGGTAGTCTCTTTAGTTGTTAATGCTGTTGGTAAATTAAATCCTAAGAGCTTGTTTAGGGTTGTTTATTAATAAGAGAAATAATCAAAGAGCTTGTTTTGGTTATCAAGAAATTAAGGAGGGACAGGTTGTTAGAGCTTTTTAATAACTATAACCAGTTTATTTAAGAATTAAAGAAATTATCCTTGCATCAATGATCAATTCGTTGATCCAAAACTGAAATTGCACCTTTGGCTAGATGTTCGTATTCTATTGATTTTTCTTTTCTTTGCATTCCTTTTATTGCCTCCTCTTTAGATTGTTTTAATTCTAATTTCAAAATCCCTTTTTCTTTTATTTATCTTAGTCTTTTAGGAAATAAATCTAACCAATCCCTGTGAACACGATCTTGCTCATCACTGTATGCAATTATATATATATATACATTTTAGAGCAGGAATTTATTTTGTTGGATTCGACAACCACCAAATTTTTGGTGCCGTTGCCGGGGATTGCTGTTAAATAGATTTATTTTCATGCCTCGTTCTTCTCGCACAAGTGAACTCCAATACGATCCTGAGATTGAGAAAATAGCTCGACAGTTGAAGAAGGAAGCTAAATTACGTGAAAAAAAAAACATCTTCATTCCCTGAACTGAATTTAGCACTTGACTTAGCTAATTCATCCAGCGATTCTGAAACACAAAGAAAAGAAGACATAGAAGAAACGATGGCCAATAGAGAGAGAACTTTGAGGGAACTGGCTGCACCTGATGTGAATCAACAACCGTTATGCATTGAATACCCTGCTTTGGACGCAGCTTTTGAATTAAAATCTGGTTTGATCCATTTGCTGCCTCCTTTTCGTGGTCTTGAGAATGAAGATCCTCATAAGCATCTGAAAGAATTCCATGTGGTATGTTCAAGCATGAACCACAGGGAGTATCTGAAGAGCAAATCAAATTGTGTTCTTTCCCATTTTCGTTGACCGAAAAAGCCAAGTATTGGCTATTTTATTTACCTCCTGGTTCTATAACCACATGGACAGAGATGGTAAGATTGTTTCTTGATAAATTTTTCCCTACTTCACGAGCTGCTAGCATCAAAAGGGAGATATGTGGAATAAAACAAAAAGATACGGAGACCCTTCATGAGTACTGGGAAAGGTTCAAGCAATTGTGTGCAAGCTGTCCTTAACACGGAATTTCTGAACAACTCCTCATTCAATATTTCTATGAAGGGTTGCTACCCATGGAAAGGAAGATGATGGATGCAGCTAGTGGGGGTGCTATAGTCAATAAAACTCCTCGTGATGCTAGGGATTTGATCTCCATCATGGCTGCCAACTCACAACAGTTCAGATTTAGACCAGACACGTCTATAAGAAGGGTGAATGAGGTAAGTATATCATCCCTTGAGTATCAAATATCCAATTTGACTTCCCTTGTTCAACAATTGGCTGTAGGAAATACACAACAAGTGAAAGCCTGTGGGATTTGTGCTGCAATTGGTCACCCAACCGACATGTGTCCTACACTTCAAGATGAATCTTATGAGCATGCCAATGCGGTTGGAGGCTTTCCAGGTCCACCACAAAGGAGATATGATCCTTATTCAAATACCTACAACCCAGGATGGAGGGATCATCCTAATTTCAGTTATGGACGAAGGCCACCAAACCCCTAGCAATTTCAATATAGACCACCCATTCCTCCACAATCGCCCTCTTCAAAGCCAGGTATGTCTCTTGAAGAAATCGTCAAATCACTTGCAACTAACACTTAACAATTTCAACAGGAGACAAGAACAAGCATTCAGCAATTGGAAAATCAAGTGAGTCAATTGGCATCTTCTATGAGCCGATTGGAATCTCAAGGTAAGTTGCCTTCGTAAACTGTCATTAATCCAAAACAAAATGCCAGTGCAATTACCTTGAGAAGCAGAAAAGAGTTAAAGGAACCTAGTAAGATAACACGTGGGCGCACCTCAGAAAAAGAAACTGAAAAGGAAGTAGTTGTTCCCCAACCTCAAACTGATCAATCCAAAGGACCTAGCAATGAGCAGCCAAAGTCATTAGTGGCAAATCCTCCTTTTCCTAGCAGATTGACTAAATCCAAGAAAGAAGAGGGAGAAAAGGAAATTCTTGAGACTTTTCGCAAGGTTAAGGTAAACATTCCTTTACTTGATGCAATTAAACAAGTACCTCGCTATGCTAAATTTCTCAAAGAATTGTGCACCAACAAGAGAAAATTGAAAGGTAATGAAAAGATAAGTATGGGGGAAAACGTTTCAGCTGTCCTCCAAAAAAAATTACCCCCCAAATGCAAGGACCGAGGTATGTTTACTATCCCTTGCAAACTAAGTAATGATAGGATTGAGAAAGCAATGTTAGATCTAGGAGCTTCAATAAATGTCATGCCTTTATCTATTTATTCATCCTTGAATGTTGGTCCATTAAAAGAAACTGGCGTGATTATTCAACTTGCTGATAAATCTAATGTATATCCTGAGGGAGTTTTGGAGGATGTTTTAGTACAAGTTAATGGATTGGTTTTTCCTGCTGATTTCTATGTACTTGATATGGAAGAAGATGACTCTTCTAATTCGACACTAATCTTATTAGGAAGGCCATTCTTAAAAACATCTAAAACAAAAATTGATGTGCATGATGGTACACTCACTATGGAATTTGATGGTGAAATTATTAAATTCAATATCTACGATGCCATGAAATATCCTAATGATGTGTCTTCTATTTTTGTTATGGATGTTATTGACCCTTTAACACAGGAAACGTTTGATCTGATAGATGATGATAAATTGAAAATTGTACTTAATAGAAATTTCACTCTTGAAGGAGTACAGAAATTCATGAAGAAGTTTGTATTAGTGTGGCGGCCCGCCCCTTGTGGAGATCATACAATACTATTACAGTTGAGCTTTATCGCTAACTGCGATAGATTGTACTCTCATGGGTCGTCGGCTTATCTCTCTACTGTTTTTTAAATCATGACGTTTTTGGGAAAAATTTTTTTTTCTTTAAACATCATGTAAAATCTTTTTCTACTATTTACTTTGTTGATAAGTACAAAGTAATATAAATAATACAGTGCTTTTGTAAAATATATATAATTACAAAAGAACTGTTTCCCCCTTTTTTTTTTTTTCCTTCACTTTAACGCTCAGCGGCAAGACTCTGGCAGTACCATATCCCTCGCCCAGTTATCCCATTTGACACGCGCCATCCCGTCCCTCTATCCAGTCAAACAAGCTACTAAGCTGGTCGCTTACCTGCAACATGAGCAAAAATGGTGAGCTATAGGCTCAGTAAGTTCAAACATGCAAGAAATAAAATTTCTATGAATAGTACTACTCATCGTGAATAGTACCTTTGACTACTATTCATGCGTGAATAGTAACTTTGACTACTATTCATATGTGAATAGTAAGTTTGACCACAACACTGTATCACACTAGTACATCTACCGCGATGTTAGTGCTCTCACTAAACTGTCTTATGCTCAATTATGGCACAGTTTCAGTTTTAGGTCATTATCTTTCATTATGTTCTGGTTTTGAGCTCAGGTTGGCAGTACCATTTAAGTGCGCATGACTGGGAGCGGTACATTAGTGCTGACCTCCACAGCCTTAATCTCATAGCCCCGAAGGCAAAATTGTACATGACTGGGAGCGGTACATCAGTGCTGACCTCCACAGCCTTATCTCATAGCCCCGAAGGCAAAAATAGTACCTCCCTGTACGGAAGGCTGGTACGCCAGAAAGTGGTTTCATTACCGACTTTTTTTTTAACATTCTAACCCGGTGACTTCATATTGCCCCGTGGTTAGGAATGGTTCACATTTTAATTTTAGGGGAGTGAGTTTCATTAACCTCGCTCTAGTGCCCGAAGCACAATTAATCATGTGTCCCATTCTTATAGTGCCCGTAGCACATTACGTCTCTCTCTCTATTCTATCATAGTGCCCGTAGCACATATGTACCTAACTTATAGTTAGTACATTAAAGTTAGCACAATATTGCTATATGTTGCAGACAGGTAAATGTCTGAACTTACCTTATCAGACTGTTCCATTTCTCTCTCTTGGATCTTGAATCGCCTTCCTTGTAGGCCGATTTTGGGATCCTACAGACAAAACCTTGTCTGTTAATTTCATTCCCATTTATAGCTTTTACTTTTCATTAAAAAGCTTAAATAAAACCTATTTATAACTTTTTAGGTTTTATTTATTATTTTCACCATTTTCCCCCAACTTTTGCAAAATTACGATTTTGCCCCAATATTTTGGCAAAATTGCAGTTTTGCCCCTGACGGAATTTTATCGATCCAGACTGCATTTGTGGCTCTCAGGAACTTTTCTGACTCTTTTCTAATCATTACCGGGTTCGTTTCTATTTTATTTCCACTTTTTGTTTTCCCGGCCCTCGGGAAGCACTATTCCGACCCTCACGTCGGTTTAGCGATTTTCTATCGTTTTGGAGCCTCAAATGGACGTGTCACTAGTATTTAAAACGTTCATCTAGACTTTCTCGACCTAGGTCTCCGAGGCTCGGGTTTTCCGTTCCCGACTCGGACCTTTATTTCATTTCCAAAAACGCCCCCCCCCCGGGGTCGGTTTTTCAATTTCACTCAAGTTTTTCATTTTCAAGGGGACGGGTTACTATTCATGACCCACCCCTTAAATTTTTTTTTCCTTATTCAATTTTTCCGTTAGGGACTCGGGTTTCCGTCCCGGCCCTAACTTTTATTTTAAATTCCTATTTTACCCCGAATGCCGTTTTTTGAAATTTCGGCAGCATTTCGGCGTAATTTTAAGGTTTCCGGCGTTAGGTACGCCTCGAACCGTATGTACCTGCCACGTACTATACCACAAGCCTATTTTATGTAAAAGTTTTCCAAACTTTTACATAAAAGCCCACAAATTTCAAATTTCACATTACCACCCACATTACAAAATTTTTTCACATTTTTACCCTTAATTTGGTTTCGGTTTTCACAACCAAACCGAACCAAATTTTGTCAAACTTTCACCACATTTTAGGCCATTCAAATGTCACATTTTTCAACACATTTTCAAGCCCATTTCCTTGTACTTTTCAACCAAATTCTTAGGGTTTTTTAAACACTTAAAACCCACGGCCATTGAATTGAAAACATGCACACATTTTTGTTTTCATTCTTTCAATCACAATTCCATCATTTGCATATTAAAATGCATAATTCCAATCAACCAAATACCACATAAAACCATGAAAAATTTTCTTCCAAACCCATTGTAAACTCACGGCCACTTTATACAATTCATACCAAAAAATTTTTTTCAAACTTTTCACAATAAATTCATGCTTTATTCTTCACAAAATTAAACTTGGAAAGCATATTACCAATTAACCACACACTTTTCTCATTGGTTACCTAAGGTAACCCACGGATTTCCCCTTGAAAAACCAACAAAATTTTGGTTTTTCTTTAATGAATTTGCATGGTTTTCTTCCTTATTTCATCCTTAACAAAACCCAACATCAATTCAATGGAAAACAACCGAAAATTTTCCATCTTTCTATCACTATTCACCCACGGATTTTAAGAAGAAAAACCATGAAAAAATCAAGTGCAAGGGAAGATACCTTAATCAATTGCTTCCTTTGTCTTCAAGGAGTGTTTTGACACACTTTTTGTGAAGAAAATTTGAAGAAATCAAGTGGTTCCTCTTTGGTTGCTCACGTACCCACCAAGAGAAAAACTTAGAAATTTTTTTTTGTCTTTGGTTTTGCTTTGAAAAATGGTTTCGGCCTTTATGTCCCAAGGTTGCCGACTTAAAGCAACCAAAAGCCAATTAATTTGGCTCTAAACCAATCAAAATTTGACATCTTTCCATGCCATTTCTTTCCATAATTTCAAAAATTAAAAAGGTGAATTTTGGCCAAATCTTGGCCTTTAGATCAAAAGTTAAATGAATCATGGCCATTCATTCTACCAACCACCATAATTCTTTCCATTTATCAAATGGATTAATGATGTCATAATTACTAAAGTAAAAGTTGACTTTGACTTTTACTATTCACATTAATTCGACTACTTTTTGACCGATGCCGGTTCGAGCCGAAATTTTCCTGAAATCGTCCCGGCATGTTCCTGAGGTCTCCTGTGCAGTCGGATCAATTTAATCTGCTTCCGTTTGATCAAAATCAATCCCGGAAGTTTACCGTCTTTTATTGCTCCGGTTAGGGTTTTCAATGCCGATTTTGGCACCGTTTCACCCGTTTCAACTCAGTGAATTTTTCCAACACTGAATTCTTACTCGTCAGTATTGTTAGAACATTTTCATATATTCTGAACAATATAAATACATTTATTTCACTCTTTAAATAGTACAAATTGTTATATACATACAATTGTATATTTTTCATCCGAGAACTGCCTGAATTTCCCGGTTATCACAATTAGACCCTGACTTGCAAGACACAATCCACGAATTAGAAACATTGAAACCTGTAAGGTATGGTGTGTTTTATATTGAGCTGCCATCTTCTCACACAAAACTTCTTCCTTCCATTGTGCAGGCACCGAATTTGGAATTGAAACCCTTACCAAATCATTTGAAGTATGCATTTTTGGGAGAAGAAGAAAACCTTACGGTGATAATCTCCAACAAACTATGTACTTCAGAAGAAGAAAAGTTGATTCGAGTACTCAGAGAGCATAAAGAAGCTATTGGATGAACTATAGTCGATATTAAGGGGTTGAGCCCTTCCACATGCATGCATAGGATATTGCTCGAGGAAGGTTGTAAGCCTTCTAGAGAGGCCCAGCGTCGATTGAATCCACCTGTGATGGAAATGGTAAAGAAAGAGATTTTGAAACTTCTCGATGCTGGTATGATTTATCCAATTTCAGATAGTAAGTGGGTAAGTCCAATTCAGGTTGTCCCAAAGAAAACAGGTATAACTGTGATAAAAAATCCAGAGGGTGAGTTGGTGCCCACTCGTGTTCAAAACGGGTGGCGGGTCTGTATAGATTATAGAAAGTTAAATGCATCAACTAGAAAAGATCACTTTCCTCTTCCATTTATTGATCAAATGATTGAACGTTTAGCAGGTCGTACTCATTATTGTTGTCTTGATGGTTACTCAGGTTTTCATCAAATCCCTGTTGCACCTGAAGACCAAGAGAAAACCACTTTCACGTGCCCATTTGGCACCTTTGCATATCAACGGATGCCATTTGGACTTTGCAACGCCCCTGCACCGTTTCAAAGGTGTATGGTTAGTATATTTTCAGATTATGTAGAGGACATCATAGAGGTATTTATGGATGACTTTACAGTCTATGGTGATAATTTTGATAAATGCTTGACTAACCTCACAAAAGTCCTTAAAAGATGCATAGAAACGAACCTTGTTTTAAATTATGAAAAATGTCACTTTATGGTTGATCAAGGTATTATTCTAGGCCATATTGTATCATCTAAGGGAATTGAAGTTGATAAAGCTAAGATAGAAGTGATTAAATCTTTATCTTACCCTGTAAGTGTGTGGGAAGTTCACTCTTTTCTTGGACATGCAGGATTCTATCGGTGTTTTATCAAGGATTTTTCCAAGATCACTCAACCTTTATGTAGATTGTTGCAAAAAGATGTGGTGTTTGAATTTGATGAGTCGTGCAAAGGGGCATTTGACAAGTTAAAGGATATGTTGACTTCAACACCAATTATCCAGCCACCGAACTGGAATCTCCCTTTTGAAATCATGTGCGATGCAAGTAATCACGCAGTTGGTGCTGTTCTTGGACAAAAAGTTGGAAGAGCTTCTCACATCATTTACTATGCCTCGAGAACACTTGATAGTGCACAATGTAACTATTCAACAACGGAAAAAGAACTTTTAGCTATTGTTTTTGCTTTAGAAAAATTCCGTCCATATTTACTTGGCACTAAAGTAATTGTATATTCTGATCACGCAGCTCTCAAATACTTGCTTTCAAAGAAAGAGGCAAAACCTAGACTCATTCGGTGGATACTCTTATTACAAGAGTTTGATTTAGAGATACGTGATAAAAAAGGTGCAGAAAATTTGGTTGCCAACCACCTCAGTAGATTGACCACAAGTGAAGAGCCACCACCACTACAAGACAATTTTCCAGATGAACATCTCTTTTCTATTCAAAAGACAATTCCCTGGTACGTCGATATTGTTAATTATTTAGTTACCAGAACACTACTAGATGATTTGTCTAGAGCCCAAAAAAATAAAATCAAAAGTGATGCTAAATATTATGTTTGGGATGACCCTTATTTATGGAAACATTGTTCTAACCAAATTATTCGAAGGTGTGTCTCTCAATAAGAAATTCCTTCCATTTTAAAATTTTGTCATTCATATGCATGTGGAGGACATTTTGGTCCGAAGAGAACAGCCCATAAGGTATTAGAGAGTGGATTGTTTTGGCCTACTTTGTTTCGTGATTCATATATGTTTTGTAAAGCTTGTGAACAATGTCAGAAAACTGGAAATCTAGGACATAGAGACCAAATGCCACTCACTCCTATTCTTGTCTGTGAGATATTTGATGTGTGGGGTATTGACTTCATGGGCCCTTTTCCTTGCTCTTATGGTAATGTTTACATCATTCTTGCTGTGGATTATATTTCAAAGTGGGTAGAAGCTAAAGCCACTTGGACTGACGATGCTAAAGTTGTTGTAGATTTTGTGAAATCTAATATTTTTGTCAGGTTCGGAACACCGAAGGCAATAATCAGTGATCGTGGCACTCATTTTTGCAATAGAGTGGTGGAAGCCTTATTAAAGAAATATAATGTCACTCATCACACCTCTACTGCATATCATCCACAGACAAGTGGACAAGCCAAGGTATCCAATAGAGAAATCAAATCCATACTTGAGAAGACTGTCAACCCGAATAGAAAAGATTGGAGTATGCAGCTTGATGATGCATTATGGGCCTATCGGACAGCCTACAAGACCCCATAGGTATGTCCCCTTAGCGCTTGGTATTTGGCAAACCATGTCATCTTCCAGTAGAGCTAGAACATAGTGTAGGATAATAAATCGGTAAAAACGTATCAGAGTGGCGCAGCGAAACAATAAAAATTTTTAGATTGTTAAATATCTCATGATGCCATATACAATAAACCAACAAAAATTAAGACTCATACCTCAAGGACGCCAATCTTGCAGGAGGAGAATGACCGAAGGCTTCAACCAACTAGCCTTCTCTACTATTCTCCAATTCTCAAATGGCTGAGTGTGTGGGCACTCTGAACCTCGATCGGTATGCTAGCACTGCTAGTCTTCTTCCGACCACCCAGATCTCTAAAGAACTTTATTGTCATGATGAGCTGTGCAACAATAAGCCTGCTCACCTGAGAGTCTGTGGTCTGAGAGAACTGGAGTGACAGGACCTCTATTTATAGACCTGCATGAGGTGATTCTCTGAATTTGAATTGGATTAGGAAAAGATATTTTCCCTTATCCTTAACCAAAAAATCCGAATTTTTCCATGGATAAATCCAACAATAAAATTCGGTTTTTCTTAGGATAAATCCAATCCAAATCTAAACAAGATTTTTAACTAGAATTTTATCTCCCTTTTTCAACCAAAAAATCCGAAATTCCTAGGAGAAAATCTTCTCCAAATATTCGGCCACTTTTAGGATAAGGAAGAATCAAAATTCCACTAGGATTTTCAAGCTTGAATCTTATCTCAACCTTATCCAAAATAACCGAATTTTCCTAGGAGATTATCTCCAAAATTTCGGCCACTTTTCAGGGAGGAGAGAATCCAAATTCAACTGGGATTGAAACTTGAATTTTCCCTTGAATCTTATCCACAAAAAACCGAAATTTCCTTGAGGATTATCCTCAAAATTTCGTGCAACATTTGTTAGGATTTGGATTCAAAATTCAAGTAGGATTCTAACAAGATTATCCTCTCCAAATCCAACTCAAATTCGAATTTCAAATCTTGTGGATTTTCCACAACAAATTCAAATCCTATTTGGACTGTGATTCAAAATTTGAATTTCAAATTTCAAATTCAAATTTCAAATTCAAATTTCAAATTTCAAATTTAAATTTCAAATTCAAATTTCAAATTCGAATTTCAAATTCAAATTTCAAATTCAAATTTCAAATTCAAAATTCAAATTTCAAATTTCAAAATTCAAATTTCAAATTCCACAAAAACGGTTGTGTTTCATATTTTTGTTCTCATGGATAATTTTCTACAACTCCAATCCAATCTCAAATAAAATCATGGCAACTTTATTTCGAGTTCGAATAATTGTGTACTCTATTATCCAAAACAAAATCTGAATCCAACCGGAGAGAATCTTGTCTACCATCCTAATCTTGTGTCATCACCATCCATGCATAATAAACCAGCCAACAGCATACACAATTCAGTTTGCCAAACGTTAAGGAATTATGTGGAGCTAGTAGAGGGACTGATTGGACATATATAATCGGGCTCCCGCAAATCCATACGATCATCATTCTTTTACCAAACAACTCAATCATATGATCACTAGTTTCAGAGTCACACCATTATAAACCTGAAACTGAACTCCCAATTATATATCGTATTACGTAAGCCTATGACAAGCTATCGTCCAATGACCTTGTCATATATGCAGAACCCTCATATGATATCCATGATCAGCCTTAGGCCAAAGTCCGTCTAATCCTACTGATCAGGCTATCTTAAAGTTCCATTATACTACCGAATAAAGAAAATGATTATTCACTATATGTGAATAAGAAGTCATCCGCCCCGCAGACGACCCAAGGCCTTGTCCATTTTCACATTCAGTATAATGCCTTTAAGAGGATACCCTTAACTCCTCATTAGAGCTCTGATTCCAATATCTGTAAACGAACCCTTCATCGTATACAAGTCATGCACTCAACGAACCGGTCTATAAGCTTACTACCTCTGAGACGCTTTAGCCATTGGAACATTGAAGTACACAAGTCATATACATGAAGCTGTCCTTTTACTCAGGATTAAGGTTACTGCATAATGAACGTCAAAAGCAGATCGATCCACTCAAAGCGTACTTCGTAGATCTATCACGCTTTAGTCCCGGTCTAATATGTCACCACCAAGCAACATATCTATGTCTCTACTTGGGAGTCCAGCTCCAGACAGTCAAGACAAACCGTCCCCTACAAGGCTTTAGACAACATAATAGTCTTAACATGAGTTAGATGCTCGGTCTTAACCCCATAGACTACATACCATAGTTTAGACCGCTAACTTTAGAACATTGTCTTCTTGCATACAAAAAATCCATTGCATGCAACGTGCTAACAGTTTAAACACAAGCAGTCAGTGAGCCATATTTGCTTACATTTACTTTAACATGTAAATAAGACGAGGACAGATAGCAATGTAATGAATAACCTCTATATATAATCTTATTATCCAGTTCAAAATAAATACATCAAAAATGTCTCTAATGCTTAGGGCATTTCCTAACAGTCTCCCACTTGCCCTAAGCCAGCAGATGTGCCATGTTACGCATCCCCATCGCCTCTACGTGCCTCTCAAAGCTTCTAGCCACCAAAGTCTTACTAAAGGGATCAGCGATGTTGTCCTCGGATGCGATCTTACATACATCCACTTGTCCTGTCTCCACATGCCCTCTAATAATATGATATCTTCGATCGATGTGCTTGGTCCTCTTGTGGTGCCGAGATTCCCTTGTGTTGGCAATAGCCCCTGTATTATCACAGTAAAGTGTGATAGGCTTGTCAACACCCGGAATGACCTCAAGGTCTCTAAAGAACTTGCGGAGCTAAACCACTTCTTTAGATGCCTCAGCCGCAGCCCTGCTTCACGCTCATCCACACAATGGCACCTCCTCCGAGTAAAAACACTGATCCAGATGTCGATTTCCTCGAATCCTTACAAGTCTGGAAGTCTGAATCCGTGTATCCTACGGGTGTTAGGTCCCCTCCAGAATACACCAGCATATAATCCCTCGTTCTCTTAAGATACTTGAGTATATGCTTTACTGCTTGCCAGTGCTTGGTTCCAGGATTCGCTTGATATCGACTCACCATACCTACTGCAAAACATATGTCCGGGCGAGTGCAAAGCATAGCGTACATAAGGCTACCCACAGCGGATGCATAAGGGACCTTACTCATACGCTCTCTTTCTTCCGATGTCTTGGGACAGTCATCCAATGAAAGAGTTAGACCGGCAATAGAAGGTTGCGAACCTTTCTTTGCCTCTTACATTGCATATTTGTCAATTATTTTATCTATGTATGAAGCTTGGGATAACGCTATCATTTTGTTCTTTCGATCTCTGAAGAGACGAATGCCTAGAACATAATTAGCTTCTCCCAAGTCCTTCATGTCAAACTGCTGGTGTAACCAAAGCTTGACCGATGATAAGTTCCCTACATCATTCCCAATGAGTAGTATATCATCGACATAGAGTATCAGAAAGACCACTTTTCCATCCTTAATACGTTTATAAACACAAGGTTCATCAACGTTCTGCTCAAAACCAAATGTCTTAATCGCTTGATCAAACCTCTGGTTCCAGGAGCGGGATGCTTGCTTTAATCCATAAATGGATCTAAGCAACTTGTATACTTTCCTTTCTTGGCCTTTCGCTATGAACCCTTTGGGCTGTATCATATAGATACACTCTTCAAGATGGCCATTCAAGAATGCCGTCTTGACATCCATTTGCCAGATCTCGTAATCGAGAGCCGCAGCAATGGACAGAAGAATACAGATAGACTTCAGCATAGCCACAGGCAAAAAGGTTTCATCGTAATCGATTCCATCATTTTGCGTGTATCCCTTTGCAACCAGTCTAGCTTTGAAAGTTTCCACTCTCCCTTCCGTATCCTTCATTCTTTTGTAGACCCATTTGCATCCAATGGGTTTTATCCCATCCGACAAATCTACAAGTTCCCAAACAAAGTTGGATTTCATAGAATCCATCTCATTGTTCATAGCCTGTTTCCAAGATTTAGAATCAACATCATTTATAGCTTCATCACAGGTGACCGGATCATCCTCATGCTCATGAGCCTCGGCCTGGTATACCTCAGCATCATACATGAAGAAATTAGGTTTCTTAGAAACCCTCCCACTACGATGAGGCACCCTAAATTGTTGATCATCTGCAGGTCATTCACTGGAACTCAGACTTGCGTCCAAGACCGAAATCTGTGGAGCAGTTCTTTCACCCGATAACTCCTCTAGCACTACTTTGCTTCGAGGCTTAAAGTCATTCATGTGACTTTCCTCCAAGAATGTCGCATGGGTTGAGACAATGACTTTTTGTTCCTTCGGGTTATAGAACAGACCTCCTTTAGTTCCTTTTGGATACCCTACAAACATGCACAATTCTGATCTTGGTTCCAACTTTTTTGCATCCCCATCCAGTACATGTGCCGGGTAGCCCCATATTCTCATATGTCCAAGGGAGGGCTTCCTTCCACGCCACAATTAATACGGAGTTCTGGGAATTGAATTGCTCGGAACTTGGTTCAGAATATAGCACGCCGTTTGTAAGGCATATCCCCAAAATGATAATGGCAGCGTTGAGTAACTCATCATGGACCGTACCATATCCAATAAGGTCCTGTTTCTCCTTTCAGCTACACCATTCTGTTGTGGAGTACCAGGTGCAGTCAATTGGGATAATATCCCATTCTCTACAAGATGTCCTAGAAATTCGTCGGAGAGGTATTCGCCACCTCGATCAGATCGAAGTGTCTTTATGGATTTATCTAATTGCTTTTCCACTTCCGCACGATACTCTTTGAACTTGTCAAAGGTTTTGCTCTTGCGGTGCATCAGATACACATATCCATACCTCGAGTAATCATCTATAAAAGAGACATAATACTCAAACCCTCCTCGTGCTATGACGTTCATGGGGCCACATACGTCAGTATGCACAATTTCTAAGAGATCCTGAGCCCTTGTACCCTTAGCTCCAAAAGACCTCTTAGTCATCTTACCTTCTAGACAAGACTCACATTAGGGAAGACGTACCTCCTCTAGAGATTCCAGAGGACCATCTTTCACCAATCTTTGAATCCTATCCTGATTAATATGACCAAGTCTTAAATGCCAAAGATACGCCTTGTTAGAGTGAGAAACTTTCAACCTTTTAGAGTTATCAGTTAATTCAGTGTCAAGCAGTGAGTACATCTTTGGTTTGATCAAATATAGGTTTCCATCCATCCATCCAGAACAGATAAAAGACTTATTTCTATGAATATCAACTCTTTTACTAAAAGAAACTGAATAAGAATCCTTTATTAAACAAACTACCGATATAAGGTTCCTCCTGAAATTAGGAACATAAAAACAGTCTTTTAATAAAATAAACCTAAATTGATCAAAATAAAGGTAAACATCTCCCACTGCCTCAGCCACCACCAAGCTGCCGTCCCTAGTTCGCAACGAGAGGCTCCTATCATATAGACTTCTCGTTTCCACGAACCCCTGTATAGAAACACAAACATGATTAGTAGCGCCCGAATCAATGACCCAAGTGTCTTTTGATTCTTCCACCAAACACGCTTCTAAGTAAAGAAGTTCTTTACCTTCCTTGCCCTTGGCGGCTAGGATTTCCCGGCAAGCCTTCTTGAAATGACCTACCTTCCCACAACGGAAGCACTTGGACTTTTTAGGGTCCCTGGGCTTCTTGTTCTTCTTCTTCTTCTTCCCATCCGAGATAGGAGGATTAGAAGAACTGGAAGCTGCTTGCTTCTGATTTGGCCTCTTCCTCTTCTGTGAGGGTTTGGAAGATTCCGCCAAATTGGCCTCACCTTTGGGTTGGACAACATCCCCATCCCTGATCATCCGCTCATAAGCTTGGAGTTGCTTCATGAGCTCGGTTAGTCCTAACTCCCTTGTCGCCAGACTGTATGCGGCCTTAAACCCCACAAAATCTTTAGACAGAGTTTTGAACACCATCTCGATCTGGGTGTTGTAGTCCAACTCAGCACCGTTTTCGGCAGCCTCAGCGAAGAATCTCATTAGAGTGATCATATGGTCCTTCACCGGAGTACCCGCCTTCTGCTTAGAGTTCATAATACTGGTGATAGCGGACTGTCGAGCCAATTTTTCTTGGCCTCCGAACATGTCCTCCAGATTTTCCATGATCTCCCCAGCAATTTGATAAGTCTCATGCTGCTTTTGTAAAGCACTCGTCATGCTAGCAAGTATGTAGCATCGAGCTATATCATTGGATTCTCTCCAACGAGTATAGGCAACTGGGACCTCCTCAATCGGCGTGTCAGGTTTTGGCCCTGGTGGGCATGGTTCGTCCAGTACGAACTTGTGTCTCTCGCAGCTGAGAACTATTAATAGATTTCTTTTCCAATCCTTATAATTGTCGCCATTCAGTTTATTCTCAGTAAGTATTAAAATGAGGGGTGTCGGTGACATTTTGAACTGAAATAAAATTATACTAGACATCATTACAAAGCCCAAGCAAATATACAGATAATTTAGCAAATAAAAACATACAAGTATGTTCCTACATGAAACTTGAAAAACATGTAGCATTGCAACGGTAATTCTCAACACCTATTGCCCCAAGCTACTGAGGGGTGGTCATGAGAACAAATAGCCGGAACATGGACCCCGTCCAATTAATATATGTTGCCTTAAATCTTCCAAGGTTAAGACATATATTAATAACCGCTTATTTGGCCACCAGTTTAGTTAACAGAGCTTCTAGGGAAGGTTAATAACTAAACAAGTCTTGAGTGTATAACCATTATTTACGTAGCCCGATCCACGTCCTACCAAGCCACCGAGGGGTGGTCATGAATAGGATCGCACCCGAATACTTTTTCCAGATAGGAGATCCAATCTAGTATACCGGCGGCGGTAAACACCTACCGAGGGGTGTGGTCAGGGCAGAACTGACGCGAGGCGTTACCATGCTTTCATATATGGATCAACAATGGAGGCCGTGGGTTTTGTTTGAAACCCTCTCCCACTCAATATTTTGAAAAACATGCAAGTTTTGACAAATTATGTATGATCAATATAGTATGAGCGGCACTCACCTATCCTATATGACATGTTATCAAATATGCATACAAAATATCCATCAATACATATTTATACATCTATGACATATCACAGAAAAATAATTGACAGAATAACCAAGCCATGGTTCCATCCTTGAACAAAGAAAATAAAGATTACAAAATTCCATCCAAAGCATTCTTTGGGTCTTGAATTCTATTCCGTCTTATTGTATCCATCTTTATGTAGCCTCTCCATTTATTTTTCATCCCAAGAATTATTTAAAATTTAAATCTCCAAAAATTTAAATTTCAAATTCAAATCCCAAATTCGAATTTCAAATTTAAATTTCAAATTTAAATTTTAAACAATTTTAAACATCATGTGTAATAATATGTAATTTCAAAAATTTTAAATTTTCAATTACATATTTTTAAACATGATTTAAAATTAAATCTCAAATTTAAAAATCAAAATTTTTTCGAATTTTGGACCATCGAACCGCCGCCCCCAAAGGTGGCAGCAGCCGTGGGCTGCCACCAGCCCCAAAGGGGCTGGCAGCCCACGGCTGCCCCCTATGTGCAGCCTTGCCGGGCTACAGGCCAAGCCTGCAGCACCAGGCTGCACGCCCAGGCTGCAGCCAACCTTGGGCAGGCCACGGCCACCCTCGGCAGCAGGCCAAGCCTGCGGCCGTGGGTGGTGTTGGCCTATACAGGGGCTGCCGCAGCCCCATCCTGCCCGAGGGCAGGGGCTGCAGCCCCACCAAGGCCCATCGGCCTATCCCGAGGGGTCGTGTCTCGATTTTCGTGTCATATTCCAATTTACCTATTAGGATCTCCAAAAATTAATTCGAATCCTAATTAAATTGAAATTTTCCACACAATCAAAATTTCAACCTTTAATCAAATTTAATTTTTTTTGGAAAAAATAAATTACGGTCTTCAATCTTCAATCTCCTCCAAGAATAATTACATAAAATTTCCTAAACCGTTTCCGGTGTACAAAAATTCTGACCATAAAAATTCTAAGAGACAAAAAATAAAATCCATGGGAAAATTACAGTGTTAATAAACTGCTCCCATGGTTACATAAAAATTCCTAGATACAATTTTTCTAAATTCTAAGGAACCATAACCGGTATAAACAAGCATGCTTATAATAATTCAAAAATTAAAATAACCACATACTTTATACATAATCCATGATAACAACATAAAGGAACCCTAGAATGCCACTCTCTAAATATCAAATCCATACATAAATAAAAAGACTAAGTAATTGTCTAGTTTATGTACATGGCATAGTCATGAGATGGCTCTGATACCAATTGTAGGAAAATAAATCGGTAAAAACGTATCAGAGTAGCGCAGCGGAACAATAAAAATTTTTAGATCGTTAAATATCTCATGATGCCATATACAATAAACCAACAACAATTAAAACTCATACCTCAAGGACGCCAATCTTGCAGGAGGAGAATGACCGGAGGCTTCAACCAACTAGCCTTCTCTACTATTCTCCAATTCCCGAATGGCTGAGTGTGTGGGCACTCTGAACCTCGATCGGTATGCTAGCACTGCTAGTCTTCTTCCGACCACTCAGATCTCTAAAGAACTTTATTGTCACGATGAGCTGTGCAACAATAAGCCTGCTCACCTGAGAGTCTGTGGTATGAGAGAACTGGAGTGGCAGGACCTTTATTTATAGACCTGCATGAGGTGATTCTCTGAATTTGAATTGGATTAGGAAAAGATATTTTCCCTTATCCATAACCAAAAAATCTGAATTTTCCAAGGGAGAATCTCAACAATAAAATTCGGTTTTTCTTAGGATAAATCCAATCCAAATCTAAACAAGATTTTTAACTAGAATTTTATCTCCCTTTTTCAACCAAAAAATCCAAAATTCCTAGGAGAAATCTTCTCCAAATATTCGACCACTTTTAGGATAAGGAAGAATCAAAATTCCACTAGGATTTTCAAGCTTGAATCTTATCTCAACCTTATCCAAAATAACCGAATTTTCCTAGGAGATTATCTCCAAAATTTCGGCCACTTTTCAGGGAGGAGAGAATCCAAATTCAACTGGGATTGAAACTTGAATTTTTCCCTTGAATCTTATCCACAAAAAACCGAAATTTCCTTGAGGATTATCCTCAAAATTTCGTGCAACATTTGTTAGGATTTGGATTCAAAATTCAAGTAGGATTCTAACAAGATTATCCTCTCCAAATCCAACTCAAATTCGAATTTCAAATCTTGTGGATTTCCCACAACAAATTCGAATCCTACTTGGACTGTGATTCAAAATTTGAATTTCAAATTTCAAATTTAAATTTCAAATTCAAATTTCATATTCGAATTTCAAATTCAAATTTCAAATTCAAATTTCAAATTCAAATTTCAAATTTCAAATTCCACAAAAACGGTTGTATTTCATATTTTTGTTCTCATGGATAATTTTCTACAACTCCAATCCAATCTCAAATAAAATCATGGCAACTTTATTTGGAGTTCGAATAATTGTGTACTCTATTATCCAAAACAAAATCTGAATCCAACCGGAGAGAATCTTGTCTACCATCCTAATCCTGTGTCATCACCATCCATGCATAATAAACCAGCCAATAGCATACCCAATTCAATTTGCCAAACGTTAAGGAATTATGTGGAGCTAGTAGAGAGACTGATTGGACATATATAATCGGGCTCCCGTAAATCCATATGATCATCATTCTTTTACCGAACAACTCAATCATATGATCACTAGTTTCAGAGTCACACCACTATAAACCTGAAACTGAACTCCCAATTATATACCGTATTACGTAAGCCTATGACAAGCTATCGTCCAATGACCTTGTCATATATGCAGAACCCTCATATGATATCCATGATCAGCCTTCGGCCAAAGTCCGTTTAATCCTACTGATCAGGCTATCTTAAAGTTCCATTATACTACCGAATAAAGAAAATGATTATTCACTATATGTGAATAAGAAGTCATCCACCCAGCAGACGACCCAAGGTCTTGTCCATTTTCACATTCAGCATAATGCCTTTAAGAGGATACCCTTAACTCCTCATTAGAGCTATGATTCCAATATCTGTAAACGAACCCTTCATCGTATACAAGTCATGCACCCAACGAACCGGTCTATAAGCTTACTACCTCGAGACGCTTTAGCCATTGGAACATCAAAGTACACAAGTCATATACATGAAGTTGTCCTTTTACTCAGGATTAAGGTTACTGCATAATGAACGTCAAAAGCAGATCGATCCACTCAAAGCGGACTTCGTAGATCAATCACGGTTTAGTCCCGGTCTAATATGTCACCACCAAGCAACATATCTATGTCTTTACTTGGGAGTCCAGCTCCAGACAGTCAAGACAAACCATCCCCTCCAAGGCTTTAGACAACATAATAGTCTTAACATGAGTTAGATGCTCGGTCTTAACCCCATAGACTACAGACCATAGTTTAGACCGCTAACTTTAGAACATTGTCTTCTCGCATACAAAAAATCCATTGCATGCAACGTTCTAACAGTTTAAACACAAGCAGTCAGTGAGCCATATTTACTTACATTTACTTTAAATTTTAAAAAAACGAGGACAGATAGCAATGTAATGAATAACCTCTATATATAATCTTATTATCCAGTTCAAAATAAATACATCAAAAATGTCTCTAATGCTTAGGGCATTTCCTAACACACAGGGCATACTGGGCTATCAAGCATTGCAATATAAATATGGATGAAGCCGGGGAACAAAGGAAATTACAACTGCAAGAGTTAAAGGAAATTCGTAATGACGCCTATGAGAGCTCGAGAATTTACAAGGAAAAGGCAAAAGCCTTTCATGATCAAATGATTTCCAAGAAAAATTTTTCTGTTGGTCAGAAAGTTTTACTTTATCATTCTAGATTGAAATTATTTCCTGGTAAATTGCGCTCTAGATGGGTAGGTCCTTTTACTGTCATTAATGTGTTTTCTCATGGTGCAGTTGAGATACAAAGTTTAGATACTGGTAAAACCTTCAAGGTCAATGGTCATCGCTTAAAACCTTTTTATGAAGGTTTTCAAGTGTATAATGTTGATCAGATCAGCCTAGAATGTCCAATTTATGACAAATAAAGAGTCACCAGGTCTAGCCAAAGACGTTAAAGAAAGGCGCTTTTTGGGAGGCAACCTATATATATATATATTTTCCTTCTTTTCTTTTAGTATTAGGACTTAATTTTATTTTATTTTATTTTTCTTGAACAGAAGATGATTTTCAGTAAGCCATGGGCATGCCTTCTGGAATAAGCAGAAACTGAGTAATTGAGTGACAAGTCAGAAGAAGTTCTTAAATAAGACGTGCCCGCATCTTATTTTGGCTGTCAATGCACATGGATCTATTTTTAAGGCGTGCCCATGTCTAATTCAAATGACTCTTCTGTTTTGAGAGACAACATTGCACTTTTTCATTTATAAAAAAAATAAAAAAATCAATAAAAAAAATATATTGTTTATGTTTTTATTTTTAATTTTTCTCCCCTCTTCTTATCTTATAAATCCCTAATTTTTTACATTTTCTCTTCACCCAGCCGCCGAACTCCATTTCTCCACTGCAACAGCCGAACAATCGTGAGCCCTCCTCCTTCGATTTCAGCCGCGACCATGGGGACGAAACGAGCTGCTCAACGCCGAACAAAACCACGGACAAGGACCCATGAATCACCTGATTAACAGCCAGTTTCACGACCGGAAGGAGCCGAACCAAACATTTCGCCACCAAAAGCTCCTCCAATATGCAAGAGAGCAAGAATCAGGAAGGGGAAGCACATTCTCCCACTTTCAGAATCAGACTTGAAAGGGCATTTGAATTTCACCAAGAAGACAGAAAAGGAAAGGTATCAAGGTATCTATAGGTGGTCTATAATTCCCTGTAAGTATATTCATCACCCTACTATGGAAACTTTGAATATTAAAGCTGCTGTGATTGAATTGATAGCAAACATAGGATGGCAAAATTACTTTTCCATTACCTGTCCAGCCTATATCGAACTTGTTAGAGAGTTTTATACTACTTTCAAGTTTACCAAACCTATTGATTTCACATTGAATAGTGCAGGAGTAGTCAAGTTTAGATTGATGGGGAAAGATTTTAAGCTTTGCATCACTAAGTTTAACATTGCCTTTGGTTTTATTACTGAGGAATATGCCAAGTCTGATGAGTATTTGAGCAGTACCTGTGATTTCAGTGAGACTTTTGAACCGGTTAGTCTTTACAGAACTCTGTCTACTTCAGATCATTATGACCCGAGTAAGTCAAAAGACTCCTACCTTCGTGATCCAGTTTTGAAATATATTCATCGGTTCCTTGCCTTCACTTTTTCAGGTAGGAAAGATTCTACTGGGGTATTGTCTAAGGCTGAGTTCTATTTTTTGTAGTGTATGCAAAATAACATTAAAGTGAATCTTGGGTGTTGGCTAGCTTCTCAATTTGCTGGTGTCTTGACTAATAGACGTCCATTGATTTTGGGTTCTTTAATTGCTCAATTGGCCGTTCATGAGAATTTGATTGATCTTGAAAATAATGATTTGCATGTTGCTTGTGAAATATTGCCACTGGATTTAGATTGTTTGGCAGGGATGGGATTAATTGGAAAAAAGAAGGATGTTTTCTATTTTTATCCTCCAGGACCTATTATGACTCGTCAACAAAGGACAATCTTTGATGCAGAAGAGGAGGACGTGGTCCAAAATTCTGGGACCGCACCATCTACATCTGCTGCACCTTCCCAAGGGCGATACGATCATCAGTTTCAGAGGCTCGAACTTCGAATTAGGAGAATGGAAAGGAACTTAACAACCTTCTTTGATTACATTAGATTCACTCCACCTTCTCCATCTAGCATGTAGATGATGTTTGGATGATGCTCAACATTTTCAGGGAAGTTTTCTGCTTACTTCTGCTCCCTGTACTTTTGTTATTTCTTGAGCATCTGTTTTTGATACATTGAGGGCAATGTATGGATTAAGTGTGGGGGAGGGAATTTGACATTAAAATTCTGATTTTGCATTGCACATAATGAACTGATTAATCTTAAAATTTTGCTTCACATTGCAACTTTTCTTCAAAATGTTTCCAAAATTTTTCAAATTCCAAGTATGCTGTAGTTCTCCTTTGTTGATTTTTCTCTTCAGAATTCTGGATTCCTTCGATATTTGTCCACAAATGATTTGGATTGTTGTGAATTATCGAGTTGAATTTAGACATGATAGGGGATTAGTATGAGTAGTTGAGTCTTTATTTGCGACACAATGATTAATTGCTCTTAATGATCGATTGAATGAAAAATGTGTGGGATTTGATACATGTCCACCCTTTTTGTGAGCTTTTGAGCCGATGAGCATCCATTACATTATGCTCCATTTTCTTGAATGAGTGATTGTCACACATAGATTGATTTTTCTAGAACTTGCTTTGTTATGCATATTGAGACCACATTGTTGAATTGAATGCATTAAGATGATAAGGGCATTTAGGTTTAGCCATTTCAGCTTTCTTACAAGGTCTACCTTGATTTTTACCTCTAGAAAGCCAATTTTGAGCCTTAGCCTTTTCTTTGGGAATTAACCATGACATAAGCAATATGAAACTTATTTGATTTCCCCTCTTTTGAACCTTAAATCGAAGGATTGTATAAGCTTGTTTACATGGAAATTCAAATCAATTTTGAGAATATTGAAAGATGTTGGGAATAAAGTAATTCAAGTTACAAGTTTCATTTTGCCCATGACCGGTTGGTCAAGTGGCATGGGGTAATTAGTTATTATGGGTTAAATGGGAGGTTTTGGGTTTGAGCAGACAGCTTGCAGGTTCTTAAAAAAAATAATAAAAAAAAAAGAGAAAGGGAAAAAGGGGAAGGGAAGTTATGCAATCACAATTACATTGATATGACTTGGATTGAAAACAACATTTGAAAAGATTGAAATCAAATTTCATGTGGAGAAGTTTGTATAATTCCTTCGATGAAATTGGTCCTTGAAAAAAAAAAAAAAAGTTCCCTTGATTACCATACCGTGCCTTGACCCCATCATAACCTGTTCCAAGACCCTTAGATTTTTGCATTCAACTCATTATTTAGTGGTGGAGATGTGATATATTAGCAAGCCTATGGTAAAGATCTTTCCATGTTTTGACTTGAGAGCTTGTTGATACCCTAAACACTTTGAGCATATTGAGAGTATCCAATGAGAGGGTATTAAATCCTACAGCATTTTGACTTTGAAAGATTGTTTAAGTAATTGTTCACTTGTGTGGTTTATGAAGATTTATTCTATGAATTGCTGATGCCTTATTTGTGTTTGAATTTGGGTCTTTAAGGCATGATAATTTGAATTGTAGAAGAATGAGTAAAGATGGGAGAAGGAAGGACGTTGAGAAGAGTTGATGAAATTGAGCTATTGTATGCTTGAGGACAAGCATTGTTTTAGTATGGGGGAATTTGATAGAGTGCATAATAGCTATATAATTTGTGATATTCCCTTATGTTTTAATGATTAAAAAATGCTTAAATCTTGGATTTTGATTATGTTTCATATTCTATGGAGTAGATTGAAGATTTGGATCAATATAGCACGATTTGCATGGAAAAATCCAGAACTCAAGAAATTACACTGATCTAAAGAGGTTTTTGCTTAAGGCGCGGGCATGTTCTATTTACCCAGTACGTTCAAAGAAGAAGTTCATAGATAAAGCATGGGCACGCCTTATTGGTCCATGCGATTTTGATTTATGGAAACGAATTTATTTAGAAACAAAGATGTGGATGACAGCTGGAAAGATTTGTTTGCTTATGCTTATCTTTAGGAAAGTTTCCCGGTTGTTAAGATTTCCTATTAAAGTGGGATTTGTTTTTAATAGATTTCTTTTTAGAATAGGCAACTTTTAGTAGATTGTTTTGAGTATATAAAGAAGGCTAGGTTTTTCAGAAGGGGGGACGATTTATTTTTCCAGACCCTCTTTTCTTTTAGACGTTTTCTTTCTGCTATGGATTGCTAAATATTTCTTCTAGCCAAGGGATAATTGAAGTTTTGGTTCTTCAAGAATTGTGAGACCTAATTAATTCTCTTTGTTCTTTTATTCTTCAATATTTATATATTTTCTGTGTTACTTGAAATTATTGTTTGATCGATTGATGCAAAAGGCCATTGTTCAATTTATCAAAATAATATATTGCCATTTAGAATTTCAAATCCGTAATTGTTTGAATGTTCTAATACAAGTGGTAAATTGACATGCTTGACTATAAAAGAGATTTTCAATTTATGTCATGAAAATATATAATCTAGTCTAAATGAACCGAGCCTTTGTGTTTGTTGGCTAGAATTGGTAGTCTCTTTAGTTGTTAATGCTGTTGGTAAATTAAATCCTAAGAGCTTGTTTAGGGTTGTTTATTAATAAGAGAAATAATCAAAGAGCTTGTTTTGGTTATCAAGAAATTAAGGAGGGACAGGTTGTTAGAGCTTGTTAATAACTATAACCAGTTTATTTAAGAATTAAAGAAATTATCCTTGCATCAATGATCAATTCACTGATCCAAAACTGAAATTGCACCTTTGGTTAGATGTTCGTATTATATTGATTTTTCTTTTCTTTGCATTCCTTTTATTGCCTCCTATTTAGATTGTTTTAATTCTAATTTGAAAATCCCTTTTTCTTTTATTTATCTTAGTCTTTTAGGAAATAAATCTAACCAATCCCTGTGGACACGATCTTGCTCATCACTGTATGCAATTATATATATATACATTTTAGAGTAAGAATTTATTTTGTTGGATTCGACAACCACCAGCGTCGGAAAGAGTCTCGTCATCGTCCTCTTCCATGGGGTGTTCGGGAGACAGATAGGCTGGTTCGGAGTTCTCCATCGGTTCCCTATTGCCCTCGTGTTCTTCTGGCTGGTGCTCGGCCATGAACTCTTCATCAGCCGATTGGGGTGCTGAGTCTATCGGGTCACCCTCCATAATGGCGGTTGCTATAACGCCTTGGGCTTGTGCAGGATTCCCGGGGGAGCACTTTTCTCTCGGCGTTCACTATCTCCTGGATAAGGCTTGCTACTCCTTCTGCTTGATCGCTCTTCTAATTTGGTTTGGCAAGGTCTCTTTCTCTCTTTTGGTCTTCTCCTACCTTGATCCACTTTTGTCCTGGCATGTATTGTAGAAATCCATATCGGTTCCTTGTAGCAAACAACATACGTTAGAATTGTGTCACCGGACATCAGCTGTAGTCTTTTAGTCCGATGAACAGATTCTCGGATATCCGTAACTCTAGGGAACTTAGGCGGTTTCACTCCCCGCTTGCCCATAAAGAAAAACTGAGGCTGATGCTGGACTCCTCTCAGAGAGTGGCTTGATCGTGGTATGGCGAAACTCGACGCAGTTAAGAACTCATCCTAGTCATAAGGATCCCGATACACACGAGAGTATCTTCCTGAGAGATATCAACAGCCAATAGGATTCAGTTATCCTGATCAATGGCGTACAATCGGGGAATCACATTGATAACATGAAACCAGTCCTGACATTCTCATGAAGTGCAGGAGTACTATTTGCCACTCGAAACATAGTGAACAACTAGCCCTGAAGATCGTTACAACTCGGGTAATAATCCATGTTCTTTCTCTGAGTAGTTCTCTAGCACTGCACGGTCGTGATTTTTCGTATAGTGATCTCAGCATCTCTTCATCTTATCCTCACCATCATAGGTTTCGTCATCTCATTACTATAAAATGTTATCTTCAATAGATAAACATTTACTGACTAAAAAAATAAAACTAACTTACTTGGACAGATGAGGCAGGTATGCTGCGATGTGAGGTAGGATGGCAGGAAACCACTCTGATACCAACTGTGACACCCCGTGCCCTCAGCAGCCCGTACTGTCACTGGAAACTGTTACTTGCTTCTTTAACTTTTACTTATACTTCTTCTTTAAAACTGACACTTAAACTTGCTGAATTTAATACCATAAATTTAGAGGAATTTTTTTTATATACACGTACGTATTTACTATTCACATACGTATACTATTAAAATGCTGAATTTGAAAAACATAAAGATTTCAATTATACATACACACTTATATACTTGTTTATCTGATTACTATTCATTAAATACTATTTAAATATACTATTCATACATATACTATTTACTGTTTCAAAATACCGTTTAACCTTTACTGTTTAAAATACTATTTAACTGTCACCATATACTATTTACTTATACTGTGCGGAAGAATACTCGTGGTGTATCCATAACCTCATCCTCACATCCACCTCCGCCGCCATCATTGCCCTTTGGTGTTTACGCTATAGAAAGCTTACCTACAGCATGAACACACTCCGTGAGCTTTACGCCCAGTAAGTACAACATGTTAACCACAAAACATGTTTAAAACATAACACATACTTAAAATCATAAGCATAACATATATCACTTAATAAATCACATACCATATAAGCATATCACATATCCGCTCACATATCATGTCATAACACTGAATATAAAACTTCACATACTTTATGCATGACAGAAGCATCGTATACTGTATGCACTCTACTGAAAAAGAAAGCATAACAAACTATAACTAATGCATGGTCCGGTTATGTTCATTTATGCGTCAAACTTCTCTTTTCTTTTCTTGTCTATTTAGGGCCCATGTGTTAGTACCTTGTGCGTGCAGACCAACGGTAATGCCCGAGGTCAACTAATGCCGAAGAGCCATCAACTGATGCTCAACTTTTGGCCTTAACTTTCTTTAACTGGAAACCCCTTCGACTGAAGGAGCCGATACGACACACCTACTTATTTCCATCTTGTTTAACTGTTCTAGTCATACGCTTCTCTAAGCTGTCCCCAATCCTACGTGGTACGGATCTATGGCTTCTAACTTGTTCTTTCATCAATCTACGCGATTGTGAAACTATATGCTCTTATGTATGCTGTGCAACATCGTGTGCATGTAAGGCATACTTAACATACTATAAAATCATCATTTTATTCATGCTGCAGGCGGAGTTGTACTTACCTGTCAGCGGACAGTTTACACTCTCGCCTTCATCACATACAGGTACCTCCCTGTAATCATAATGCATTGCATTAACATTCACTCTTAGGTCGCTGTGGTCATTAGTGACTAATAAAAATTCCATCGTTAGGTGATACCGACCCTTCTCGGTACTAATTGCCCTCTTCTTAAGAATTTGATTTTCTAATTTCTAATCATGGTTAGTTAATGTATTTACTCAATAAATTAATTAACGTCGCTCTTAGGTCACTCTATCGTTAGGAACTAATAAATTTATCGTTGTGTGGTACCGATGCCTATCGGTACCCAACTGCTCTACTTTGGGAATTTTGATATCTAATTTCTAATCGTGCTTGATTAATTTGTCTACTTGAAAAATTAATCACTGTCCAGTTCAGACTCGGTCCTTGACTGCCTAACCGACCAGTCCACTGACCATATACCTCGTGTATTGTCCATTTAGCCTGTCGGGTTACCTTCACCGATTTAACCACCCAAAATTTTATACTTAGATCACACCCGTCCCTCGGGTGGTACTATTCTGACCTAGGGGTCATTTTCTTACATTACGAGATTTCTAATTGGGCGGTTCACTAATCCTACAAACGTCCGTCCTTCTTTCCCGGACCTAGGTCATCGAGGGGGGGCTCAGGTTTCCATCCCGATCACATTTTCACCCCTCGTTTCCTAAAATACCCCTTTGTACCGTTTTAGAAATTTCAGCAGCATTTCCGCTTAATTTTTGGGTTTCCGGCATTTAGGAAACGCCTCAAAACCATCTAACATATTCTAACCTGCCACGTACTAAACCGGAGGCCTAATTTTTACGTAATAGCTCAGCTTTTTACATAAAAATATTCACATTTCCTCACATTCTCTTTTTCGACATTTCATCTCTTTTTCTTACAATTCCTCAAGTCAGTAAACCATAATAATACATAATTATTTCTAATAATAAATTGAGAAATCAAGGGATCAAAACCACTACCAAAATCGTTCCCCTTAGCGGTAGGGCGAATCGTTGGATCTCGACCGCACAATCATTGAATCATCATTCTTCACTTTTGAAACCCCGGTTTGCAAATCCAATGCCGCGGATGTGTCCGAAACGTTGAAAATAGGCCAACGGGCCATTCTTCAATTTTCGATCTTCGGGTCGACGTTGACAGCCATTGACCACGGCGGCGATGGGAGTGGCGACCACCATCTTGAAGAGCTCGACAAGAGGAACCCATTGGTGGTGTCAATTTCACGAATCGAGGCTCCTATCGCCAGAAATCGACCCTCGAAAAGTCGACGACGATGGCGGTGTTGGATCGTCATTTTCCGGCGTTGTTGCCCAAAATTGATTTGGGGCTTTTGACCTACGTGTTGTTCTGAGCATTTTGATACCCACATTGCAACTCAACTCCGTCGGAATAGTGAGATTCGATGGCGGCGATGGCGATAGTGACGGCGAACCTTGGGTGGCGCGATCCGGTGGTTGTTGACGTGAAATGAAGCCTGGGTTTTGTTCTACTCTTCACCACGAATCCATTGGGACAGGAATCGTGGCATTTGGACGTCGGACGGCGAAGAAATCACGGTTTGAAAAGTTCGGCCACCAGCGGCTTTAGGCGGCGCGTGCAGCATTCTCCGGTGTCGGTTCCGTCGACTCGACACACCATTGGACTCAGCTCATCAAGAGCTTTCCAATGGTGCTGGCGGTGTCGAAAACGGAGGCCGGATTCGATGGTCGATCACTGTTCATCTTCGTGTGGTGTGGGGGAAGGAGAAAATGAGATTTGGAAAAATATGGGGGCTATTTTTCAAGAATCCCCAAAATTTCGTCCTTTATACTAATTTTTTGAAAAATTTTAAGATAGGCTATACTGACTAATTTGGGCGTGCTGAATCCAAATATATCAGTTCTATCTTCATCCGAGGTCGTCTCAACCAGTTTTCTGATACTGCATGGCTCCCAGTCAAAAATTACTTTTTGTGCTCAAATGACTAATTTGAGCATTCTGATTCCAAATATATCAGTTTTATATCAAGAAAAGATCATCTTGACCAATTTCTTGATACTGTGGTTAGGCCTACACTATGTTGACACTACGCACGCCTAACGAGGTATTTTCGCACAAAATTTCAAACACAGTCTCCATTGACTAATTTGGATGTGCTGATTTCAAATTTATCAGTTTTACGTCCATCTGAGGTCTTCTGGACCAGTTTTCGGGATCTGCATGACCCCATCTCGAAAAACGTGTCAGGTGCCCGATTGACTAATTTAGACATCCTGAGTCTAAACATATCAGTTTCGGGGCGAGAAAATGTCATCTTGACCCTCATCCTAATACTACGTATCTCTTAAATAAAATCTACATTTTATGCTCAATTAACCAGATTGATCCTGCTGACTATTAATATGTCAGTTTTATGCAAGATTAAGGCCGTCTTGGCCACTAACCTGACATTATGTTTCTCACTATTCACTAATCACTATTTATTGTTCACTATTCACTATCTAACTGATTAATCTGAGCATTCTGACTTTGATTTTGTCAGTCTCTGGGCTAGAAGAGGTCATCTAGACCACTTTTCTCGATACTATACATCTATTAGGGCAATTATCGTTGCTGTACTCAGATGACCAGTCTAAGCGTACTGATGACTAACTCATCAGTTCTGTATCATGAAATGGTTGTCTGGACCAGTTTCTTGATATTGCGTGTCTTAATGCATACTCACATAATAGGGTGGACCGATTTCACTGTCGGTTGCCCCTTTCACTACATGAATGGTAATTAAACGTTACAATTCCTGTTTAATTCATTCAACTAAAAAGCACACTGTGTTTATTAACTTAATTACATCATTACATAGTAATTAAGTTTCATAATTTATGAGAGTCATTACAGCGGCTCTCGGTTCATTACGCAACCTTTTACACGGACTCTTACACGGGCGTGTGCAAGGCAACACGGGCGTGTACATTTTGGACACGGGCGTGTACTAATTGAGACTACTCAACACGGCCATGTCTTTGAAACACATTCATCTATCCGAGCGTTACACGACCTCCTACATGGCCGTGTACGTGACCGTGTTACACTACACGGCCATGTACACTCACACGGCTACTAACAGATACACAGTCCAAATGGCACACGGTCACTCACACGACCGTGTACCTGACCGTGTTACTTAAATTTGCACTAAAAGGCATTAAATTATGTCAATTTGATTCCTTAATGACTTATTACAAGTAAGTAGGTGCCATGAAAATAGCGGTCATTACACTACCAATGCCGCAATTTCTGGCCTGAACATCCCGATCACTTTTTGTATTTTCTCCCTCTCAGTAGGGACTACATAGGGACATAAGTGGGATAACTAATCGAACTTTCGGCAAACTTCACTCACCGACATATTTCCTTGCTTCAATTTTGAGAACTCTTTCTGCTGTAGTCTCAAAGATACAAGATCATAGTATTTCTGGTTAAATTCTTCCAGAAATTCTGCCCAACTCATTGTAGACACATTTCTTCTCATTCGCACAGTGTCCCACCAAAAATGAGCATCTTTCCTCAACACAAAAGACGCACTTGCGACCTTCTCCTGGTCAGTTAAATTCATGAATTCCAGGATCACTTGTAATGATGACAACTAGTCTTCAGCCTCTAGAGGATTTGTAGAACCTTCAAATTCTGGCGGCCTCATACGCTTGAATCTTTCATAGAGGGGTTCCAGATTTACTACCTGAGGTGGTTCAGGAACTCTCTCATGTATAGCAACTGGAGGAATAACCGGATCTACCTCAGCTTCTTATTCTACTTGGGTGCCTTAACCTTGCCTCTGTTTTAACTCCTCTACTCATTGCCTAGATTAGTATTTTCCTGCATCTGAGCTTTTAGTAAAGCTTGTATCTACTCTATTCTTTCCATGAGATTAGGACGTCGTTCTCATCTCTCTGGTCGATTTCACAAATCAACCATCTTGTCTATTATCCTATTATGGCATAACAATTTACACTTAGCTTTTCCATGACTACATTCGTAAAATCATATAAATTTACGAAATTCAGGGTAATGTAAAGCCACATCATTGTAACACATCATCATACAACATATAATCATTTTGATATTTCATTCATAGCAAAACGTTTATATATCATACATAACCATCACCAATCATATATACATCAGCCATCATATACAGCTTGGCCACAAGTCTATACAAAAGAGCTTTTCTCTATAAGCTACTTATGTACATGAATACATCTACTGGTCACACATCTCTTGTATCTGGGACTAGAGGATATTCTTCTGGATCGTCATCATCATCTGGATCATCTGAGTCATCACCACCCCTAGGCAATGCTCCCTGTCCTGAGTCATCACCTCCTCGTGGTCTAGACGATCCAGCCATATGATCGTTCATCATCCTTCTCGGCCCAAAGATGCGTGCCATCATCTCATCTTGACACAGTGTCTCTCATCGACTCTGCGACAGATGCTCAATCAAAATCTCCCTCTCGATCATCCTGATCGTCACTACAAACTCTTGGAGCGTAGGAGGATATAGTTTAATCATCTTCTGTCTCAACTCCATAGGTAAACCTCTCCAGAAAAGCTCACAACAGTTTGCTTCAGTGAGGTCGAGCAACGGACATCTTCTCCTAATAGTCTCCTCAAATCGTGTTGCGTAAGACATAACTGTCTTACCAGACAACATGACCATCCTCTCTGTCCAGAGAATATAGTCCCTAACCTCATCAAATCCAAGATACGTGGGTGTAACTACCTTTCGTCTCTCTGGAGGTGTAAGAGTCGGCGTCGGATCCTTAGGCGGAAACTGATCAGCCAATCACCGACAGAACTCAGCCCAACTGAATCCCAACAGAATCTCCTGATCACAATAATCCCAAAATACTCGAGCATCTCCCTGAAACATACTTATTGCCAACTGGATCCACATCTCTCGATCAATATCACACATCACCATAATCTTCTTTATGGCATGGAGCCAATTCTTTGTCTCCATTGACTGTCGTCCACCATTAAACATAGGGGGACTGCTCACTCTAAATGCTTGTACTGCTCGAGCCGAAGCTCTCACTCCAATATGTTGGCGTCCACCAACAACTGGAATGTCTACTACTACAGGTGGATGAAGTACCGGTCGAGGCTGTACTACATCTACAGGTGCTGGTGCTGGTGCTGGTGCTGCAGGTCTCTCTGGCACCGGGGGTCTAAGTACTGGACGTTGGGAAATAGACAGCCTCACAATAGGTCTCGTCCATAACCGTAACACCCCTCTCAGTCGTGGTAGTGGCGGTCTCGCATAAGGAGGTCTAGTCATCTTGCTACCTATAAGATAATTATTTTCATATAAGAAAATAATTAACTAAACTTAAATAAACTACTTACTTGGATTGCGGTGCAGGATGCACGAAGTGTCAAATCAGGATATGGTCAACACTGCTCTGATATACCAACTGTGGCGACAGTCGGTAATCTAAACTAGACCAATCGTAAATCCGCTCTGATAACAACTGTGGTGGCCCGCCCTTCATAGAGATCACATAATACTATTACAGTTAAGCTTCATAGCTAACTGCGATAGATTATACTCTCATGGGTCATCGGCTAATCTATCTCTCTTTAAAACATGACGTTTTTGGGGAAATTTTTTTTTAAAACATCATGTAAAACATTATCCACTAATCACTTTGTTTACAAGTACAAAGTAATTTACCTAATACAGTACTTTCACAAAATATATTATTACAAAAGAACTCTTTCTCTTTCCTTTCTCTGTTATCACTCAGCGGAAAGACTCTGACAGGACCATATCCCTTGGTCTCCTATCCCATTTGACACTTGCTATCCCGTCTACCATCCAGCCATGCAAAGCTAGTGAGCTGGTTGCTTATCTGTAACTTAAGCAAAAATGGTGAGCTATAGGCTCAGTAAGTTCAAACATGCAAGAAATAGAATTTCTATAAATAGTACTATTCATCATAAATAGTAACTTGGACCACTATTCACTATGAATAGTACTTTGACCACAATACAGTATATCAACAGTACATCAACCCCGATGTTAGTACGCTCACGAAACTGTCTTATGCTCAATTATGGCATAGTTTCAGTTTTAGGTAATTATCTTTAATTATGTTCTGGTTTTGAGCTCAAGTTGGCAGTACCATTTTAGTGCGCATGTCTGGGAGCGGTACATTAGTGCTGACCTCCACAGCCTTAATCTCATCATCATAGCCCCGAAGGCAAAGTTGTACATGACTGGGAGCGGTACGTTAGTGCTGACCACCACAGCCTTAATCTCATCATCATAGCCCCGAAGGCAAAGTTTACCTCCCTGTACGGAAGGCTGGTACGCCAAAAGTGGTTTCATTACCGACTTTTTAAAGTTCTAACCCGGTGACTTCATATTGCCCCGTGGTTAGGAATGGTTCACATTTTAATTTCACGTGAGTGAGTTTCATTAACCTCGTTCTAGTACCAAAAGCATAATTTATTATGTGTCCCATTTCAATAGTGCCCGTGGCACATTTCGTCTCTCTCTCTACTCTATAATAGTGCCCGCAGCACATATGTACCTAACTTATAGTTAGTACATCAAAGTTAGCAATAATAATGCTATATGTTGTAGACAAGTAAATGTCTAAACTTACCTTATCTGTTTCTTCTCTTTTTTTCCTTTTTGCATCTTTAATCGCTCTCCTTGCGGGTTGATTTTGGGATCCTACAGACAAAACCTTGTCTGTTAATTTCATTTCTATTGATAGCTTTTATCTTTTTATTAAAAAGCTTAAATAAAACTTATTTATAACTTTTTAGGCTTTATTTATCATTTTTCCCATTTTTTTCAACTTTTGAAAAATTACGATTTTACCCCTATATTTTGACAAAATTACAATTATGCCCCTGACGAGATTTTCTCGATCTAGACTGTACTTTTGGATTTTAAGAACTTTTCTGACTCTTTTCTATTTATTACCGGGTTCATTTCTATTTTATTTCCATTTTTCATCTTCCCGACACTCGGGAAGTACTATTCTGACCCTTACGTCGGTTTAGTGATTTTCTATCGTTTCGGAGCCTCAAATGGACGTTTTATTAGTATTTAAAGCGTTCATCTAGGCTTTCCCGATTTAGGTCTCCGAGACTTGGATTTTTCGTACCCGACTCGAACCTTTACTTTGTTTCTCAAAAATGCCCCCCCTCGGGGTCGGTTTTTCAGTTTCACTCGCGTTTTACATTTGTAAGGGGACGGGTTACTATTCATGAACCACCCCTTAGGTTTCCCTTATTCAATTTTCCTTTAGGAACTTGGGTTTCCGACCCGACCCTAAACTTTTACTCTCGATTCCCTTTTTACCCCAAATGCCGTTTTCGAAATTTCGGCAGCATTTCGGCGTAAATTTAAGGCTACCGGCGTTAGGTACGCCTCGAACCATATGTACCTGCCACATACTATACCAAAGTCCTATTTTATGTAAAAGTTTCCCAAACTTTTACATAAAAGCTCACACATTTAACAATTCACATTTTGAACCACATTCAACAAAAATTCTTTCAATTTTACCCTTAGGTTTAGCCACGGTTTTCATACTCAAAACCTAACCAAAACTTTTCAATCTTTCAACCAAATTTTAGGCTATTCCAAGGCTATTACTTAGCACATTTTCAAGCCATTTTCCATGTGTTTTACAATACAATTCTTAGGGTTTTTCAACACACATATGTAGGATAATAAATCGGTAAAAACGTATCAGAGTGGCACAGCGGAACAATAAAAAATTTTTAGATCGTTAAATATCTCATGATGCCATATACAATAAACCAACAACAATTAAAACTCATACCTCAAGGACGCCAATCTTGTAGGAGGAGAATGACCGGAGGCTTCAACCAACTAGCCTTCTCTACTATTCTCCAATTCTCGAATGGCTAAGTGTGTGGGAAATCTGAACCTCGATCGGTATGCTAGCACTGTTAGTCTTCTTCCGACCACCCAGATCTCTAAAGAACTTTATTGTCACAATGAGCTGTGCAACAATAAGCCTGCTCACCTGAGAGTCTGTGGTCTGAGAGAACTGGAGTGGCAGGACCTCTATTTATAGACCTGCATGAGGTGATTCTCTGAATTTGAATTGGACTAGGAAAAGATATTCTCCCTTATCCATAACCATAAAATCTGAATTTTTCCATGGGAAAATCCCAACAATAAAATTCGGTTTTTTAAGGATAAAATCAATCCAAATCTAAACAAGATTTTAACTACAATTTTATCTCCCTTTTTCAACCAAAAAAATCTGAAATTTCCTAGGAGATTTTTCTCCAAATATTCGGCCACATTTAGGATAAGGGAGAATCAAAATTCCACTAGGATTTTCAAGCTTGAATCTTATGTCAACCTTATGCAAAATAACCGAATTTTCCTAGGAGATTTCCTCCATAATTTCGGCCACTTTTCAGGGAAGGAGAGAATCCAAATTCAACTAGGATTGAAACTTGAATTTTTTCCTTGAACCTTATCCACAAAAACCGAAATTCCATTGAGGATTATCCTCAAAATTTCATCCATAATTTGTTAGGATTTGGATTCAAAATTCAAGTAGGATTCTAACAAGATTATCCTCTCCAAATCCAACTCAAATTCGAATTTCAAACCTTGTGGATTTTCCACAACAAATTCGAATCCCACTTGGACTGTGATTCAAAATTTGAATTTCAAATTTCAAATTCGAATTTCAAATTCAAATTTCAAATTTCAAATTTCAAATTTCAAATTTAAATTTCAAATTTAAATTTCAAATTCGAATTTCAAATTCAAATTTGAAATTCAAATTTCAAATTCGAATTTCAAATTCAAATTTCAAATTCAAAATTCAAATTTCAATATTCAAATTTCAAAAATCCACAAAACGGTTGTGTTTCAAATTCTTGTTCTCATGGATAATTTTCTACAACTCCAATCCAATCTCAAATAAAATCATGGCAACTTTATTTGGAGTTCGAATAATTGTGTACTCTATTATCCAAAACAAAATCTTAATCCAACCGAAGAGAATCTTGTCTACCATCCTAATCCTGTGTCATCATCATCCATGCATAATAAGCTAGCCAATAGCATACACAAATCAATTTGCCAAACGTTAAGGAATTATGTGGAGCTAGTAGAGGGACTGATTGGACATATATAATCGGACTCCCGCAAATTCATATGATCATCATTCTTTACCGAACAACTCAATCATATGATCACTAGTTTCAGAGTCACACCACTATAAACCTGAAACTGAACTCCCAATTATATACCGTATTACGTAAGCCTGTGACGAGCTACTATCCAATGACCTTGTCATATATGCAAAACCCTCACATGATATCCATGATCAGCCTTAGGTCAAAGTCCGTTTAATCCTACTGATCAGGTTATCTTAAAGTTCCATTATACTACCGAATTAAGAAAATGATTATTCACCATATGTGAATAAGAAGTCATCCGCCCAGCAGACGACCCAAGGCCTTGTCCATTTTCACATTCAGTATAATGCCTTCAAGAGGATACCTTTAACTCCTTAGAGCTACGATTCCGATATCTGCAAACAAACCCTTCATCGTATACAAGTCATGCACCCAACGAACCGGTCTATAAGCTTACTACCTCTGAGACGCTTTAGCCATTGGAACATCAAAGTACACAAGTCTTATACATGAAGTAGTTCATTTACTCAGGATTAAGGTTATTGCACAATGAACGTCAAAAGCAGATTGATCCACTCATAGCGGACTACGTAGATCAATCACGCTTTAGTCCCGGTCTAATATGTCACTACCAAGCAACATATCTATGTCTCTACTTGGGAGTCCAGCTCCAGACAGTCAAGACAAACCGTCCCCTCCAAGGCTTTAGACAACATAATAGTCTTAACATGAGTTAGATGCTCGGTCTAACCCCATAGACTACAGACCATAACTTAGACCGCTAACTTTAGAACTTTGTCTTCTCGCACACAAAAGTCCATTGCATGCAATGTTCTAACAATTTTAACACAAGCAGTCAATGAGCCATATTTGCTTACATTTACATTAACATGTAAATAAGACGAGGACAGATAGCAATGTAATGAATAACCTCTATATATAATTTTATTATCCAGTTCAAAATGAATACATCAAAATGTCTCTAACGCTTAGGGCATTTCCTAACAATCTCCCACTTGCCCTAAGCCAGTAAATGTGCCATGTTACGCATCCCCATCGCCTCTATGTGCCTCTCAAAGCTTCTAGCCACCAAAGTCTTAGTAAAGGGATCGGCGATGTTGTCCTCGGATGCGATCTTACATACATCCACTTGTCCTGTCTCCACGTGCCCTCTAATAATATGATATCTCCGATCAATGTGCTTGATCCTCTTGTGGTGCCGAGATTCCCTTGTGTTGGCAATAGCCCCTGTATTATCACAGTAAAGTGTGATAGCCTTGTTAACACCCGGAATGACCTCAAGGTCTCTAAAGAACTTGCGGAGCCAAACCACTTCTTTAGATGCCTCAGCCGCAGCCACATACTCAGCCTCCATAGTAGAGTCAGCTGTGCAGCCCTGCTTCATGCTCCTCCACACAATGGCGCCTCCTCCGAGTAAAAACACTGATCCAGATGTCGATTGCCTCGAATCCTTACAAGTCTGGAAGTCTGAGTCCGTGTATCCTATAGGTGTTAGGTCCCCTCCAGAATACACCAGCATATAATCCTTCGTTCTCTTAAGATACTTGAGTATATGCTTTACTGCTTGCCAGTGCTTGGTTCCAGGATTTGCTTGATATCAACTTACCATACCTACTGCAAAACATATATCCGGGCGAGTGCAAAGCACAGTGTACATAAGGCTACCCACAGCGGATGCATAAGGGACCTTACTCATACGCTCTCTTTCTTTCGATGTCTTGGGACAGTCATCCAATGAAAGAGTTAGACCGGCAATAGAAGGTTGGGAGCCTTTCTTTGCCTCTTGCATTGCATATTTGTCAATTATTTTATCTATGTATGAAGCTTGGGATAACGCTATCATTTTGTTCTTTCGATCTCTGAAGAGACGAATGCCTAGAACATAATTAACTTCTCCCAAGTCCTTCATGTCAAACTGTTGGTGTAACCAAAGCTTGACCGATGATAAGTTCCCTACATCATTCCAAATGAGTAGTATATCATCGACATAGAGTATCAGAAAGACCACTTTTCCATCCTTAATACGTTTATAAACACAAGGTTCATCAATAGTCTGGTCAAAACCAAATGTCTTAACCGCTTGATCAAACCTCTGGTTCCATGGGCGAGATGCTTGCTTTAATCCAGAAATGGGTCTAAGCAACTTGCAGACTTTCCTTTCTTGGCCTTTCGTTACGAACCCTTCGGGCTGTATCATATAGATACACTCTTCAAGATGGCCATTCAAGAATGCCGTCTTGACATCCATTTGCCAGATCTCGTAATCGAGAGCCGCAGCAATGGACAAAAGAATACGGATAGACTTCAGCATAGTAACAGGCGAAAAGGTTTCATCGTAATCGATTCCAGCCTTTTGCGTGTATCCCTTTGCAACCAGTCTAGCTTTGAAAGTTTCCACTCTCCCTTCCGCATCCTTCTTTCTTTTGTAGACCCATTTGCATCTAATGGGTTTTATCCCATCCGGCAAATCTACAAGTTCCCAAACAGAGTTGGATTTCATAGAATCCATCTCATTGTTCATAGCCTATTTCCAAGATTTAGAATCAACATCATTTACAGCTTCATCATAAGTGACCGGATCATCCTCATGCTCATGAGCCTCGGCCTGGTTTACCTCAGCATCATACATGAAGAAATTAGGTTTCTTAGAAGCCCTCCCACTACGACGAGGCACCCTAAATTGTTGATCGTTTGCAGGTCTTTCACTGGAACTCGGACTTGCGTCCAAGACCAAAATCGGTGGAGCAGTTCTTTCACTCGATAACTCCTCTAGCACCACTTTGCTTCGAGGCTTAAAGTCATTCGTGTGACTTTCCTCCAAGAATGTCGCATGGGTTGAGACAATGACTTTTTGTTCCTTCGGGTTATAGAACAGACCTCCTTTAGTTCCTTTTGGATACCCTACAAACATGCACAATTCTGATCTTGGTTCCAACTTTTTCGCATCCCCATCCAGTACATGTGTCGGGCAGCCCCATATTCTCATATGTCCAAGGGAGGGCTTCCTGCCACGCCACAATTCATACGGAGTTTTGGAAATTGATTTGCTTGGAACCTGGTTCAGAATATAGCATGCCGTTTGTAAAGCATATCCCCGAAATGATAATGGCAGTGTTGAATAACTCATCATGGACCGTACCATATCCAATAAGGTCCTGTTTCTCCTTTCGGCTACACCATTCTGTTGTGGAGTACCAGGTGCAGTCAATTGGGATAATATCGCGATCTCTACAAGATGTCCTAGAAATTCATCGGAGAAGTATTCGCCACCTCGATCAGATCGAAGTGTCTTTATGGATTTATCTAATTGCTTTTCCACTTCCGCACGATACTCTTTGAACTTGTCAAAGGTTTCGCTCTTGTGGTGCATCAGATACACATATCCATACCTCGAGTAATCATCTATAAAAGAGATATAATACTTGAACCCTCCTCGTGCTGTGACGTTCATGGGGCCACATACATCAGTGTGCATAATTTTTAAGAGCTCCTGAGCCCTTGTACCCTTAGCTCCAAAAGACCTCTTAGTCATTTTACCCTCTAGACAAGACTCACATTGGGGAAGTCGTACCTCTTCCAGAGATTCCAGAGGACCGTCTTTCACCAATCTTTGAATCCTATGTAACAACCGGGAAATTCAGGCAGTTCTCGGATGAAAAATGTACAATTGTATGTATGTAACAATTTGTACTATTTAAAGAGTGAAATAAATGTATTTATATAGTTCAGAATATATGAAAATGTTCTAACAATACTGACGAGTAAGAATTCAGTGTTGGAAAAATTCACTGAGTTGAAATGGGTGAAACGGTACCAAAATCGGCATTGAAAACCCTAACCGAGCCAATAAAAGACGGTAAACTTCCGGGATTGATTTTGATCAAACGGAAGCAGTTTAAATTGATCCGACTGCACAGGAGACCTCAGGAACACGCCGGGACGATTTCAGGAAAATTTCGGCTCGAACCGGCATCGGTCAAAAAGTAGTCGAATTAATGTGAATAGTGAAAGTCAAAGTCAACTTTCACTTTTGTAATTATGACATCATAAATCAAGAATTATAAATGAAATAAATAAGGTGGTTGGTGGCATTAATGGCTAGGATTTAATCACCTTTTGATCTAAAGGCCAAGATTTGGCCAAAAATTACCATTTTTAATTTTTGAAAAATGGAGAAAGAATTAGGTTGAAAGATGTCTAATTCTCATTGGTGGAAGGCTAAATTAATTGGCCTTTGGTTTCATTAAGTCGGTAACATTTTGATAAAGTGGCCGAGACCACATTTTCATGCCAAACCAAAAGAAAAAAAAAATTTTCTAAGTTTCTTCCATGGAGTCTACGTGAGCCACCCAAGGGAAACCAAGATTTTCTTCAACTTTTCTTCACAAAAAAGAGTGGCAAAGTGTTCCTAGAAGACAAAGGAAGCATTAGACCAAGGTAACTCCCTTTTTCACTTAATTTTTCATGGTTTTTCTTCTTAAAATCCGTGGGTGAATAGTGAGAAAAAGATGGAAAATTTTTGGTTGTTTTTCATGGATTTGATGTTGGGTTTTGTTAAGGATGTAATAAGGAAGAAAACCATGCAAATTGTGTAAAGAAAAACTGAAATTTTGTTGGTTTTTCAAGGGAAAATCCGTGGGTTACCTTGAGTAACCAATGAGAAAAGTTTGTGGTTTAATTTCTAACTTGCTTCCAAGTTTAATTTTGTGAAGAATAAAGCTTGTATTTCATTATGAAAAGCTTAAAAAAAATTTTTGGTATGAATTACATAATGTGGCCGTGAGTTTCCTAAGGGTTTGGAAGAAAAATTTGCATGCTTTTATGTGATGTTTGGTTAATTTAAATCATGCAATTTAATGTGTAAATGGTGGCAATGTGATTGAAAGAATGAAACAAAAATGTTTGGCATGTGTTTCATTAAATGGCCGTGGGTTATACAAGGGTAAAAACCCTAGAAAAAATTGGTTGAAAATGCAAAGAAAATGGGCTTGAAAATGTGTTAAAAACGTGACATTTGAATGGCCTAAAATGTGGTGAAAGTTTGACAAAATTTGGTTCGGTTTGGTTGTGAAAACCAAAACCAAATTAAGGGTAAAATTGTGAAAAAAATTTTGTTATGTGGGTGATAATGTGGAATTGGAATTTTGTGGGTTTTTATGTAAAAGTTTGGAAAACTTTTACATAAAATAGGCTTGTAGTATAGTACGTGGCAGGTACATACGGTTCGAGGCGTACCTAACGCCGGAAGCCTTAAAATTACGCCGAAATGCTACCGAAATTTCGAAAACGGCATTCGGGGTAAAATGGGAATTAAAAATAAAAGTTTAGGGTCGGGTCGGAAACCCGAGTCCCTAACGGAAAATTGAATGAGGAAAACCTAAGGGGTGGTTCGTGAATAGTAACCCGTCCCCTAAAAATATAGACCACGAGTGAAATTGAAAAACCGACCCCGAGGGGTGGGGCATTTTTGGAAATGAAATAAAGGTCCGAGTCGGGAATGGAAAACCCGAGCCTCGGAGACCTAGGTCGGGAAAGTCTAGATGAACGTTTTAAATACTAGTGAAACGTTCATTTGAGGCTCCGAAATGATAGAAAATCGCTAAACCGACGTAAGGGTCGGAATAGTGCTTCCCGAGGGCCGGGAAAGCAAAAAGTGGAAATAAAATAGAAACGAACCCGATAATGATTAGAAAAGAGTCAGAAAAGTTCCTGAGAGCCAAAAATGCAGTCTGGATCAATAAAATTCCGTCAGGGGCAAAACTGTAATTTTGCCAAAATATTGGGGCAAAATCGTAATTTTGTAAAAGTTGGGGGAAAATGGTGAAAATAATAAATAAAACCTAAGAAGTTATAAATAGGTTTTATTTAAGCTTTTTAATGAAAAATAAAAGCTATAAATGGAAATGAAATTAACAGACAAGGTTTTGTCTGTAGGATCCCAAAATCGACCTACAAGGAAGGCGATTCAAGATCCAAGAGGGAAAAAGGAAAGAGGCTGATAAGGTAAGTTCAGACATTTACCTGTCTGCAACATATAGCAATATTATGCTAACTTTAATGTACTAACTATAAGTTAGGTACATATGTGCTACGGGCACTATTATAGAGAAGAGAGAGAGACGTAATGTGCTTCAGGCACTATAAGAATGGGACACATGGTTAATTGTGCTTCGGGCACTAGAGCGAGGTTAATAAAACTCACTCAACTAAAATTAAAATGTGAACCATTCCTAACCACGGGACAATGTGAAGTCACCGGGTTAGAATGTTAAAAAGTCGGTAATGAAACCACTTTCTGGCGTACCAGCCTTCCGTATAGGGAGGTACTTTTGCCTTCGGGGCTATGAGATAAGGCTGTGGAGGTCAGCACTGATGTACCGCTCCCAGTCATGTACTATTTTGCCTTCGGGGCTATGAGATTAAGGCTGTGGAGGTCAGCACTAATGTACCGCTCCCAGTCATGCGCACTTAAATGGTACTGCCAACCTGAGCTCAAAACCAGAACATAATTAAAGATAATTACCCAAAACTGAAACTATGCCATAATTGAGCATAAGACAGTTTAGTGAGAGCACTAACATCGCGGTAGATGTACTAGTGTGACACAGTGTTGGGGTCAAAGTTACTATTCACGTATGAATAGTAGTCAAAATTACTATTCACATATGAATAGTAGTCAACGGTACTATTCATGATGAATAGTCTATTCATAGAGATTTTATTTCTTGCATGTTTGAACTTACTGAGCCTGTAGCTCACCATTTTTTGCTAATGTTGCAGGTAAGCGACCAGCTCAGTAGCTTGTTTAACTGGATACGGACGGGATGGCGCGTGTCAAATGGGATAACTGGGCGAGGGATATGGTACTGTCAGAGTCTTGCCGCTGAGCGATAAAAGTGAAGGGGAAACAGTTCTTTTGTAATTATATATATATTTTACGAAAGTACTGTAATATTTAAATTACTTTGTACTTGCCAACAAAGTAATTAGTGGAAAAAGATTTTATATGATGTTTAAGGAAAAAAAAAAAATTTTCCCAAAAACGTCATGATTTAAAAAGAGAGTGAGATAAGCCGGCGACCCACGAGAGTACAATCTATCGCAGTTAGCGATAAGCTCAACTGTAATAATATTGTATGATCTCTACAAGGGGCGGGCCGCCACATCCTATCCTGATTAATATGACCAAGTCTTAAATGCCAAAGATACGCCTTGTTAGAGTGAGAAACTTTCAACCTTTTAGAGTTATCAATTAATTCAGTGTCAAGCAGTGAGTACATCTTTGGTTTGATCAAATATAGGTTTCCATCCATCCATCCAGAATAGATAAAAGACTTATTTCTATGAATATCAACTCTTTTACTAAAAGAAACTGAATAAGAATCATTTATTAAACAAGCTACCAATATAAGGTTCCTCCTAAAATTAGGAACATAAAAACAGTCTTTTAATAAAATAAACCTAAATTGATCAAAATAAAGGTAAACATCCCCCACTGCCTCAGCCACCACAAAGCTACCATCTCCAGTCCGCAACGAGAGGCTCCTATCATGTAGACTTCTCGTTTCCACGAACCCCTGCATAGAAACACAAACATGATTAGTGGGGCCCGAATCAATGACCCAAGTGTCTTTCGATTCTTCCACCAAACACGCTTCTAAGTAGTGAAGTTCCTTACCTTCCTTGCCCTTGGTGGCTAGGAATTCCCGGCAAGCCTTCTTGAAGTGACCTACCTTCCCACAATGGAAGCATTTGGACTTTTTAGGGTCCTTTGGCTTCTTGTTCTTCTTCTTCTTCTTCCCGTCTGAGACAGGAGGATTAGAAGAACTAGAAGCCACTTGCTTCTTATTTGGCCTCTTCCTCTTCCGTGAGGGATTGGAAGATTCTGCCAAATTGGCCTCACCTTTAGGTCGGACCACATCCTCATCCCTGATCATCCGCTCATAAGCCTGTAGTTGCTTCATGAGCTCGGTTAGTCCTAACTCCTTTGTCGCCAGATTGTATGCAGCCTTAAACCCCACAAAATCTTTAGACAGAGTCTTGGACACCATCTCGATTTGGGTGTTGTAGTCCAACTCAGCACCATTCTCAGCAGCCTCAGCGATGAATCCCATTAGAGTGATCATATGGCCCTTCACCAGAGTACCCGCCTTTTGCTTAGAGTTTATAATGCTGGTGATAGCGGACTGTCGAGCCAAATTTTCTTGGCCTCTGAACATGTCCTCCAGATTTTCGATGATCTCCCCAGCAACTTGATAAGTCTCATGCTGCTTTTGTAAAGCACTCGTCATGCTAGCAAGGATGTAGCATCGAGCTATCTCCTTGGATTCTCTCCAACGATTATAGGCAACCGGGACCTCCTCAAGTGGTGTGTCAGGTTTGGGCCCTGGTGGGCATGGTTCGTCCAGTACGAACTTGTGTCTCTCGCAACTGAGAACTATTAATAGATTTCTTTTCTAATCTTTATAATTATCGCCATTCAGCTTATTTTCAGTAAGTATTGAAATGAGGGGTGTCGGTGACATTTTGAACTGAAATAAAATTATACTAGACATCATTACAAAGCCCAAGCAAATATACAGATAATTTAGCAAATAAAACATACAAGTATGTTCCTACGTGAAACTTGAAAAACATGTAGCATTGCAACGGTAATTCTCAGCACCTATTGCCCCAAGCCACCGAGGGGTGGTCATGAAAACAAATAGCCGGAACATGGACCCCGTCCAATTAATATATGTTGCCTTAAATCCTCCAAGGTTAAGACATATATTAATAACCGCTTATTTGGCCACCAGTTTAGTTAACAAAGCTTCTAGGGAAGGTTAATAACTAAACGAGTCTTGAGTGTATAACCATTGTTTACGTAGCCCGATCCACGTCCTACCAAGCCACCGAGGGGTGGTCATGAATAGGTTCGTACCCGAACACGTTTTCCACATAGGAGATCCAATCTAGTATACTGGCGGTGGTAAACACCTACCGAGGGGTGTGGTCAGGGCAGAACTGACGCAAAGCGTTACCATGCTTTCACATATGGATCAACAATGGAGGCCATGGGTTTTATTTGAAAACCTCTCCCACCCAATATTTTGAAAAACATGCAAGTTTTGACAAATTATGTATGATCAATATAGTATGAGCGGCACTTACCTATCCTATATGACATGTTATCAAATATGCATGAAAACATCCATCAATACATATTTATACATCCATAACATATCACAGAAAAAAAAAATCGACAGAATAACCAAGCTATGTTCCATCCTAGAACAAAGAAAATAAAGATTACAAAATTCCATCCAAAGCATTCTTTGGGTCTTGAATTCTGTTCCATCTTCTTGTATCCATCTTTATGTAGCCTCTCCATTTATTTCTCATCCCAAGAATTATTTAAAATTTAAATCTCCAAAAATTTAAATTTCAAATTCAAATTCCAAATTCGAATTTCAAATTTAAATTTCCAATTTAAATTTTTAAACAATTTTAAACATCATGTGTAATAATATGTAATTTCAAAAATTTCAAATTTCCAATTACATATTTTTAAACATGATTTAAAATTAAATTTCTAATTTAAAAATCAAAATTTTTCGATTTTTTAGACTGTCGTATCGCCGCCTTCGAAGGCGGCAGCCGCTATGGCCAGCCACCAGCCCCAAAGGGGCTGGCAGCCCATGGCTGCCCCCTATGTGCAGCCTTGCCGGGCTGCAGGCCAAGCCTGCAGCGCCAAGCTGCACGCCCAGGCTACAGGCAGCGCCTGCAGCCAGAGGCTGCACACCCAGGCTGCGGCCAGCCTTGGGCAGGCCACGGCCACCCTTGGCTGCAGGCCAAGCCTGCGGCCGTGGGTGGTGTTGGCCTGCACAGGGACTGCCGCAGCCCCATCCTGCCCGAGGGCAGGGGCTGCAGCCCCACCAAGGCCCGTCGGCCTATCCCGAGGGGTCGTGTCTCGATTTTCGTGACATATTCCAATTTACCTATTAGGATCTCCAAAAATTAATTTGAATCCCAATTGAATTGAAATTTTCCACACAATCAAAATTTCAACCTTTAAATCAAATTTAACTTTTGGGAAAAAATAAATTACGGTCTTCAATCTTCAATCTCCTCCAAGAATAATTACATAAAATTTCCTAAACCGTTTCCGGTGTACAAAAAATTCTAACCATAAAAATTCTAAGAGACAAAAATTAAAACCCATTGGAAAATTACAGTGTTAATAAACTGCTCCCATGGTTACATAAAAAATTCCTAGATACAATTTTTCTAAATTCTAAGGAACCATAACCGGCATAAACAAGCATGCTTATAATAATTCAGAAAATTAAAATAACCACATACTTTATACATAATCCATGATAACAACATAAAGGAACCCTAGAATGCCACTCTCTAAATATCAAATCCATACATAAATAAAAAGACTAAGTAATTGTCTAATTTATGTACATGGCATAGTCATGAGATGGCTCTGATACCAATTGTAGGATAATAAATCGGTAAAAACGTATCAGAGTGGCGCAGTTGAACAATTAAAAATTATTAGATCGTTAAATATCTCATGATGCCATATACAATAAACCAACAACAATTAAAACTCATACCTCATGGACGCCAATCTTGCAGAAGGAGAATGACCGGAGGCTTCAACCAACTAGCCTTCTCTACTATTCTCCAATTCCTGAATGGCTGAGTGTGTGGACACTCTGAACCTCGATCGGTATGCTAGCACTGCTAGTCTTCTTCCGACCACCCAGATCTCTAAAGAACTTTATTGTCACGATGAGCTGTGCAACAATAAGCCTGCTCACCTGAGAGTCTGTGGTCTGAGAGAACTGGAGTGGCAGGACCTCTATTTATAGACCTGCATGAGGTGATTCTCTGAATTTGAATTGGACTAGGAAAAGATATTCTCCCTTATCCATAACCATAAAATCCGAATTTTTCCATGGGAAAATCCCAACAATAAAATTCGGTTTTTAAGGATAAAACCAATCCAAATCTAAACAAGATTTTAATTACAATTTTATCTCCCTTTTTCAACCAAAAAATCCGAAATTTCCTAGGAGATTTTTCTCCAAATATTCGGCCACATTTAGGATAAGGGAGAATCAAAATTCCACTAGGATTTTCAAGCTTGAATCTTATGTCAACCTTATCCAAAATAACCGAATTTTCCTAGGAGATTTCCTCCATAATTTCGGCCACTTTTCAGGGAAGGAGAGAATCCAAATTAAACTAGGATTGAAAACTTGAATTTTTCCCTTGAACCTTATCCACAAAATCCGAAATTCCATTGAGGATTATCCTCAAAATTTTATCCATAATTTTTTAGGATTTGGATTCAAAATTCAAGTAGGATACTAACAAGATTATCCTCTTTAAATCCAACTCAAATTCGAATTTCAAACCTTGTGGATTTTCCACAACAAATTCGAATCCCACTTGGACTGTGATTCAAAATTTGAATTTCAAATTTCAAATTCGAATTTCAAATTCGAATTTCAAATTCAAATTTCAAATTTCAAATTTCAAATTTCAAATTTAAATTTCAAATTCAAATTTCAAATTCGAATTTCAAATTCAAATTTCAAATTCAAATTTCAAATTCAAAATTCAAATTTCGAATGTCAATATTCAAATTTCAAAAATCCACAAAACGGTTGTGTTTCAAATTCTTGTTCTCATGGATAATTTTCTATAACTCCAATCCAATCTCAAATAAAATCATGGCAACTTTATTTGGAGTTCGAATAATTGTGTACTCTATTATCCAAAACAAAATCTGAATCCAACAGGAGAGAATCTTTTCTACCATCCTAATCCTGTGTCATCACCATCCATGCATAATAAGCTAGCCAATAGCATACACAAATCAATTTGCCAAACGTTAAGGAATTATGTGGAGCTAGTAGAGGGACTGATTGGACATATATAATCGGGCTCCCGCAAATTCATATGATCATCATTCTTTATCGAACATCTCAATCATATGATCACTAGTTTCAGAGTCACACCACTGTAAACCTAAAACTGAACTCCCAATTATATACCGTATTACGTAAGCCTGTGACGAGCTACTATCCAATGACCTTGTCATATATGCAAAACCCTCATATGATATCCATGATCAGCCTTAGGTCAAAGTCCGTTTAATCCTACTGATCAGGCTATCTTAAAGTTCCATTATACTACTGAATTAAGAAAATGATTATTCACCATATGTGAATAAGAAGTCATCCGCCCAGCAGACAACCCAAGGCCTTGTCCATTTTCACATTCAGTATAATGCTTTAAGAGGATACCTTTAACTCCTTAGAGCTATGATTCCGATATCTGCAAACAAACCCTTCATCTTATACAAGTCATGCACCCAACGAACCGGTCTATAAGCTTACTACCTCTGAGACGTTTTAGCCATTGGAACATCAAAGTACACAAGTCATATACATGAAGTAGTTCATTTACTCAGGATTAAGGTTATTGCACAATGAATGTCAAAAGCAGATTGATCCACTCATAGCAGACTACGTAGATCAATCACGCTTTAGTCCCGGTCTAATATGTCACCACCAAGCAGCATATCTATGTCTCTACTTGGGAGTCCAGCTCCAGATAGTCAAGACAAACCGTCCCCTCCAAGGCTTTAGACAACTTAATAGTCTTAACATGAGTTAGATGCTCGGTCTAACCTCATAGACTACAGACCATAGTTTAGACCGCTAACTTTAGAACTTTGTCTTCTCGCATACAAAAGTCTATTGCATGCAACGTTCTAACAGTTTTAACACAAGCAGTCAGTGAGCCATATTTGCTAACATTTACTTTAACATGTAAATAAGACGAGGACAGATAGCAATGTAATGAATAACCTCTATATATAATTTTATTATCCAGTTCAAAATGAATACATCAAAATGTCTCTAACGCTTAGGGCATTTCCTAACAACATAACCCACAGCAATTTTAGGTAAAACATGCATAACATTTTGTTTCATGCTTTCAACCTCATAACCAACATTTCGATAATTCAATGCATGAATTTAACTATCCAAACATCAAGTTAATCACGCAAAAATGTTCACCAAAATATAATTACACCACACAGCCATTTTAGGGTTATTAGATACCAAAATTTTTCCAAGCTTTCTAACCATGCAAACCATGCTTTCCTTTAATCCAAAACATGATTTAAAGCATTACAACAATGAATCCATTATCAAACACATAGGTAACCCACAGTTTTACCATTGAAAAACCAACCAAAACTTTGTTTTTCTTGAAACAAAATGCATGGTTTTTCTTCTAATCAAACCATTAACAAAACCTAAGCACCAAATCAACCAAAACAAATCACAAAATTTCTCATCCTTTAAGCCAACAACCCGCGGATTTTTCAATGAAAAACCAAGAAAAAATGCAAACCAAAGATAGCTACCTTAATTTCTCACTTCCTTTGACTTCAATGAAGAGTTTGCTACCACTTTTGTGAAGAAAACTTGAATGTTTGGCTTGGTTCTCCTTGGTTGCTCACAGTTGCTCTCTTGAAACACTTAGAAAATTTTTTTCTTTGTTTTGGCTTTGAATAAGCTACGAGTCCCTTTTATTCCAAGTTTGCCGACTTACGTAACAAAGAAACCAATTAATTTGGCTTCCAACCAATGAAATTTCAATACATTTCATGCCATTTCTTTCCACATTTTCACCAAAATAAATTTGGCTAATTTTGGCCAAATCTAAGCCTTTAGATCAAAAGCATCTTTAATCTTGGCCATTAATGCCACCAACGACCAAATTTTTCACATTAAATAAATGGCTTTATGATGTCATAAATTTCAAGTAAAAATTTTGACTTTGACTTTACTATTCATATTAATTCGATTACTTTTTGACCGATGTCGGTTTAAGCCGACATTTTCCTGAAATCGTCCTGGCGGGTTCCTGAGGTCTCCTGTGTAGTCAGATCAATTTATACTGCTTCCGTTTGATCAAAATCAATCCCGGAATTTCTTTATCTTTTAGTGCACCATAATGCATTGGTTAGGGTTTTCAATGTTGTTTTTGGCACCGTTCCACCCGTTTCAATTTAGTGAATTTTATCAACGCTGAATTCTTACTCGTCAGTATTGTTAGAACATTTTAATACATTCTGAACAATATAAATTTATTTATTTCACTCTTTAAATAGTATAAATTGTTATATACATACATTTGTACATTTTCTTCCGAGAATGCCAGAATTTCCCGGTTGTCACAGTAGCTGGCACATTTGTTAACCCAAACGGCATCACAAGGAATTCGTAATGACCGTAACGGGTCCTAAATGTGGTCTTGTGAATGTCACTCTCCTTGATCCGCAGCTGATGATATCCTGATCGCAGATCGATCTTGGAAAGTACTACCACGCCGTTGAGTTGGTCAAACAAGTCATTAATTATAGGTAATGGATACCTATTTCTGACAGTAACTTTGTTTAACTCCCGGTAGTCGATGCATATTCGAGATGGTCCATCCTTCTTCTTGACAAACAGTCCAGGAGCACCCTATAGGGAATAGCTCAGACGTATAAATCCTTTGTCAAAAAGCTCTTTCAGCTACTCTTGTAACTCTTTCAACTCTACTAGTGCCATCCGGTACAGTGCCTTTGAGATGGGTGCAGTTCTTGGCATCAGTTCAATCTCAAAAGAGATTTCTCATTCTGGTGGCAATCTAGGTAATTCCTCTGGGAAGACATCCATAAATTCCTTCACAATAAGAACATCTTTATGTTGAAGCTTCCATTCCTCATTTGCATCCACAATATATGCTAAATATCTAGCACAGTTGCTCGACATTAGCCTTCTTGCCCTCATGGAGATGATCATTATTGTCCTTGGTTTACGTGATGATCCGACATATTTGAATCCATCTTCCTGGTTAGGTTGGAACATTATCTTCCACTTTCGGCAATCGATCGTGGCTTGATACTTCCCTAGGAAATCCATTCCTAGTATTACATCATAATCAGCAAGCTCCATCACGATCAATTCTACATATAGCTCCCTATTTGCCACAATTATTGGTACATGTGGCAGCCAATAATTTTACATCAATACTTCTCCTGAGGGTAAAGCCGTTCTAGAGGTCATACCCTTGTTATCCTTAGGATATCCTATCTTGTTCACAAATTGGTAGGAAATAAATGAATGCGTAGCACCAGAATCTAATAAAACAGATGCCAAATGATTAGTGACAAAAAACTGACCTGTCACTACATTGGACGTTCCTGCTTCCGCATCTTCTTTGGTATACACCATTACTCTGGCATCCACACGAGGTAAACCTTGTGGTCTTTCTTGCCTTTCTATGGATGAAGGACCTTCACTCTTTGCTTGGATTACATGTGCTTAGGGACATTGCTGCTGTCTCTGGAACAAACCCTGCACATTTTGCCTATTTTTAGGACAGTTCCTGGCAAAATGGCCATCCTTTCCACATTAGAAACAGGCATTTGGGGCAAGTCTGCATCTGCCTGCATGCTTTTTTCCACAGACTACGTAGTCATGAATAATAGGTCCAGTATTGTTGTTCAACCTCTACTGTTGGTTCCTATTTCCAGAATTATTCCCCTTTCTCTTGCCCTGGGACTGTTGGCTAGAAGTACTTGTCTGCCCAGCCCTAGCATTCTGATTTGGTTTGTTGCTTTGTCCAACCTGAGATCCAACTTGTATAGCTTTGGCCAAGACCTTTTCCTTCTTCTTAGGATCCCAAATCTTTTCTTTTTCCTCCTTTTGTCTAATCAGGTAATATTTTACCCTCAACGCACGGCTAACAACCAGACATGGTAGTGGGCGGCGTCAACCCACTGTGCACCAATGCTGAGATTTCAGGATGGAACATTCCCAGCATCTTCTGAATTTTCTCCCTCTCAGTGGAGATAGCGTATGGACACAGTCGGGATAGTTGGTCAAACTTGCTACATACTTCGATCACTGACATGTCCCCCTACTTCAACTCTGTAAACTTTCTTTGTTGGGGTCGAAATAATGTGGGATTGTAGTATTCCTGGTTGAATTCTTCTAGAAGTCTAGCCATGACATGGTAAACACGTTTCTTCTCAACTTGGCTGAATCCCACCAAAATCTTGCATCCTTCTTCAGAACAAAGGATGTACACATAATCTTTTCTTGATCATTCAGCTCCATAAATTCCAATATCATATGGAGTGAAGACAACCACTCCTCTACTTCCAAAGGGTTTGAGGAACCCTCAAATTCCGGTGACTTCATTCGTTAGAATCATTCATAAAGTGGTTCTTAATTGACTCTAGGTTGGGGTTGGGGTTCTACTATTTCAATCTCAGGTTTAATTGTTTACACTTCTTATTCAGGTGCGGCCATTTATTTGTTTTGGTCTTCTTCTTAGCCTTGACTTTGCTCCATCTGTTCTATTCTTTGTCTTAGCTCAGCATTTGCCTTCATCTGAGCCTCTAATATGGCTTCTAGTTCATCTACTCTTTCTGGTAGGACTGAATGCCCTCTCATGTTTCTCAGGTTTCATGGATTCACCATCTTTTCTATTTCCTATAATCGCATGAAAATCGATCGTTAGATTTTCTACAAACATATTTTTATGGTATAAGCAAAAATAGTTTCAATCATCACATAATTTCAATATTTCATCATTTGATCATGTCAAAATATGATTGTTATTTCATTTCATTTCAAAATTTTTGTATACACATCAACTCGAAGGCTTTTCTTAAAATGGCCTTTCGATATAGTCATATATACACATATATAAATATATATATATATATTTATACATCACATATGTTTCTACATCTAGTCTCCTAGCTGAGGTTGATCTGGAATTGTCAAAAATTCCTCTGGATCCACTTCATCCTCATCCGTGCTGTTTCCAGCCTCGGATGCTGTCGATTCCCTAGTAGGACTTGTACCCTCTAGTCGTCTCGATGTGCCAGCTTCATGATCATTTGCCATAGGCCATGCCCCATACAAACGATCTAGCATGGCATCCTGTAATGACTGCTCCTATCTCTTGCGCACCATGCGCTCCATCATCAATTCTTCCTCTACCTTAGCTACGGTAATTATAAACTCATGTAAAGCACTAGCGTATAAAGGGGTTACCCTCTGTCGTAGATCTATAGTAAGCCCCTTCCATAAAATGTCACAAAAATCCTCCTTAGTGAGGTTAGACATAGGGCATCTCCTCACTATATTCTCCTCAAATCGTACTGCACAAGTGAACACCGTATCATTTAACAGCATTTGAAGTCTCTCAGCTCGGAGAACAAACTCTCTCACATCTGTATATCTAGGCATCGCTGGTGGCGAAGTTACTACCCTGCTCTCCGGAAGGTCTGGAACCAGTGACGCTGGACTATGCAACGGAAACTGCAATATCATAATGTATCGGAACTCAGCCCAGTCTAGTCCCAACAACATCTCTTGGTCATAGTACTCCCAGTACATCCGTGCATCCCTACAGAATGTGACCACTGCCATCAACACCCAGCAATCCTCGTCTATATCACACTGACGCATAATCACCTCTATATCATGTAGCCAATCATGAGTAGAGATCCCTTTTTGACCTCCCCCAAAAGTGGCTGGATGACTACCTCTGAATGCATGTACTGCTCGTACCGATACTCGAGATCCTACACGTGCTCGTCCTCCCACCACTGGAATATCTATAGCTACTGGTGGATTTACAATCGATCGAAAAGGGTTAGGGTTTAAAGGCACTTTAATCCAATGGTTAGGAAGCAAAGTCAACATGAAAATTTGAAGAAAGCTTATCAAAATTTTAAGAGACTTCTAGGGCATAATAGGTGGCAGATTTTAATGCAAAAATTAGAAAAAAAATCTATCAAATTCTTCCTCATTGCAAAACAACCCTTAAAGTTTGTAAAAATTACATAAAAAGCTTGCAAAAATGCCCTTAAAACATTTGCAAGTTGGTCCCTCTTTTTTGACTCCATTTATACACGGTTTTTATGACGCCCCGTGCCCTCAGTGGTTTGGACCATCACTTAAAGAGTTGCTTACTTAAATAATACTTATACTTTCTTACAATTGATACTCAAAGTTATCTAACTAGGTATCATAAATTTAGGGTTTTTTTTTTTTGCGTACGTATTTACTATACACATACATATAATGATTACTATTTAAAAAATACTATTTATCAATTACTATTCAAAAATACTATTCAACGGTTACTATTTAAAAACACTGTTCAACGATTACTATTTAAAAAAAACTATTCAACGGTTACTATTCAAAAAATACTGTTACTCAACATATTATGCGGAAGAATACTCGCGGTGTATCCATAACCTCACCTCACATCCGCCTCCACCGCAGTCATTGCCCATTAGTGATTTGGCCATAAGAAGCTTATCTACAGCATGAACGCATTCCGTGAGTTTTACACCCAGTAATTACAACATGTTTACCGCAAAACATATTTAAAACATAGTACATACTTCAAATCATATACAAACTAGAAATCATATCACACGTTTTCATAGAACATGGAAACATATCATGTAGCATCTCATAATGCATATCATGTGGGCATGTCCTATCATGCAACTAGGAAGCTTACTCTAACTAGGAACCTCGACTTGGGCTCGTTAATTCTTAGATCATTCCTTCTTTATGAGCCTCAACTTGGACTCGTTATGTGTTGTGAGCCTAGATTATTCTTTCCTTATAAGCCTTGACTTGGACTCGTTATGTTTTGTGAGCCTCAACTTCGACTCGTTACAGATTATTATTCTTTCTTTATAAGCATCGACTTGGACTCATTATGTATATATTACGAGCCTCGACATGGGCTCATTATATATATTAAGAGCTTAAATTATTCTTTCTTTATGAGCCTTGACTTAGACTCATTATGTTTTCATAAGTCTACACAATTATGAAACTATATGCTATGCATCAACTGTGCAAGGTTTGTATACTTAACATAGTATAAAAACAATATTTTAAATTCTTTTTATTCATGCCGTAGGCGGAGTTGTACTTACCTAGCTTGCACGTAAACTTGTACTCTCGCCTCTATCAACTTACAGGTTACTACCTGTCATTAATAACGTGTCTCATTAATTCTCTTGCTAAGTCACTAGTACTGTTAGTGACTAAAGTAGATAAATCACTTGGTACCGATTGCCGTCGGTACTAACTCGCTCTTTATCTCAAGAGTTTGTTTCTCTATACGTGGTTAATTAATTTATCACCTCATAAATTAATCAACGTCATTCTTAGGTCACTATTTTCGTTAGTGACTATAACTCGTGTTTTTATATGGTGTCGAGGCCTATCGATACCCTATTGGCCTACTTTAGTGATTTGGTGTCCATTTTTTATCGTACATGATTAAGTGTCTCTTTGACAGGTTAATCATCATTCCTTACTATTTCGTTCATAACGCGGTCCTTGACTGGTTGCCGACCAGTCAACTGATCGGTTAGCTCACGCGTTGGTAACTAGGTAGCCTATCGGGTTACTACGCGTAAACTCAGTGTAGTAACCAACCGGGTTACTTCGCTTGTTGGGGTATGGTAGCCTACCGGGCCATTATTCATTCTTTAGTGTAATGGCTCACCGGGCCACTATGGCTTGCTTAGGATAGTAGCCTGCCAGGCTACTAAGCTTGTTTGGTGCGGTAGCCTACCGGGCTACATACACTATTTTACTTTGAAAAATTGTTTGGGTTGGCTTGTAAAATCTTGGAAAAATTCCTTGTTTTGAAACCGTCCCCTTATCACCCCATTGGAAGGTGGGGGATGTTTTTATGAAAACTTTATTCATATTTTAAAGTGTTAAAAACATATTTTTATTTTGAAGAGTATAGATCACATTTTTAAAGTTACATTTTAAAAGTGGTTTTTGAACTATTTTTGAAAACCATTTTGAAACTTGATTGAAACGACTTTGTTTGCAATTTTGGCAAACATGAAAGTTTTCATCCTCGACAAGATGAACAAATTTTGTGTTCACCTTGGAGCCTAAATCCAACTCCCACAGCTCCTAATTCCATTAAACCCGTGGGCTTGTGCCCAGTTTTTTGAAAAATTCCCAGTTTTACGTCTCTGTAAAACCCGTGGACTCTGTTTGAGGTCCGAAGCGGCTAAATTTTTAAAATACACATGGGTCATTTTCAAGGCCTTGATGAGATCTATAAATTTTGGGCTGAGCCTAAGAACCGGTTTGGACGTTAAGTGGTCCATTTTTAATAAAATCTGAGACAAATTTCTTGGTTCAAATTTTGTTCCCAATTTTGGACACCGAGTGAAAAACACTCTAAAAACCTATATTAATGTCATTTTTGGTCGAGAGATATTTGACACAAAAATGACCGTATCAAAATTTCCTTAAAAGATTGTGTTTTACCAAATCCCAAATTTGGACCCTAAGTGGGTCAAAATGGCCAAAATCTGTGGCCTTTCCCAAGGACAGAATTATGTCCAGCCACATTCCTAAACGTTCATAGCATCGCACATACAATAGCTATTCTTAAAAATTGTAAACACAACCACAACTACATAAACTTAAAAATAGAAACTTAAGGGCTCAAAATAAATTATTACAAACCATGTGCATAAACAAATACACATAAATGGCTTTGATCAAAAACTTAAAATCATTAAATCAAGGGAAAAATTTCAGTTTTTACCTTTGTGCTTTGAACCAAGCACGTTTTTGAACTGGGGCTTGAGGAACCAAAATGGCCATGTAGAATCAAGGGTTTGAAGGTTGGTTTTCAGCTAGCAAGACACCAAAATAATTTCTCTTAATATCAAACCAAAATAAAAACTAAAACCACAAAGATTGGATTACAAAACTTACCCTTGATCACTTTGGAAAAGGCTCGGATTTGAATCCTCCCAACATAAGCTTGTGAGGTTTGATTTTTGGTAAGTTTTTGGTATGATTTAATGCTTGGAAGTGGAGGCTTTAGGTGACTTAGAGGGAATCAACTCCAGCTTGAAAGGGAGAGAATGAGTGTTGTGTTTTTGGGGTGCCAAAGTGAAGAAATGGTATCACTAAGTCATGTGTGCCTTTTACAGGCAAAACTAATCAACTTGCTTAAGCTTAATCCTAATTAATTATCAACTTGCTTAAGCTTAATCCTAATTAATTATCCACCATTTTCGCCTAATCAAGGGACAAATTTCTACCCTTTTTCAATCCATAAATGTGTGTGGGCTGCTGCGTGGAAAGGAGAAGAGATAAAGCAAAACTTGTTGACCAAGCTTTAAAACCCTTTGAATATTTTATACAAAAGTTGTCATAACTTTTGCAATTTTTTAATCTCACTTAAGGGCTGTGTGAGCAGCCATTTTCAGCTGCTTTTACAGCTACGGGGTGCAAAATTTTAAGGCCAAAATTCATCTGTGTTGGCTTCTCTTAGCAGTCTAATTCCTGCCGTTTGGTATCTGACCCTTTTTCGGCAGTGTTCTAGTTTTCACCCGAAATTGGGTTTTCTGAATCTGATTTTGACACTATCAATTCCTAATTGTTTTATACTATCTAAGAGCCCATTATCAGTCTAATTTATTCTTCACATCCTTTATTGTAGTTGTATCTACACTGTATTATCCTTTCACACGCAAACCGAGGCGTTCCTGGGTGAAATTTCAGACACAGACTCTCTTAACTAATTTGGATGTGTTGATTTCATTTTTATTAGTTTTACACCCATCAGAGGTCGTCTGGACCAATTTTTGGGATCTGTGTGACCCCACCTTGAAAAACGTGTCAGGTGCCCGTTTGACTAATTTGGACGTTTTAAGCCTAAATATATCAGTTTCAGGGCGAGTATGTGACAACCGGGAAATTCAAGCAATTCTCGGAAGAAAACATACAAATGTATGTATATAACAATTTGTACTATTTAAAGAGTGAAATAAATGTGTTTATATTGTTTAGAATATATGAAAATTTTCTAACAATACTGACGAGTAAGAATTCAGGGTTGGAAAAATTCACTGAGTTGAAACTGGTGAAACGGTGCCAAAACTGGCATTGAAAACCCTAACTGGGGCAATAAAAGATGGAAAACTTTCGGGATTGATTTTGATCAAGCGGAAGCAGTTTAAATTGATCCGACTGCACAGGAGACCTTAGGAACACGCCGGGACGATTTCAGGAAAATTTCGGCTCGAACCGGTATCGGTCAAAAAGTAGTTGAATTAATGTGAATAGTAAAAGTCAAAGTCAATATATGCTTTAGCATTTATGACATCATAAATCCATTTAATAAGTGGAAGGAAAATGGTGGTTGGTAGAATTAATGGCCATGATTTAGTTGCTTTTTGATCTAAAGGCCAAGATTTGATCAAAATTTCACCATTTTAATTTTTGAAAAATGTGGAAAGAAATAGGTTGAAAGGTGGTGATTTTTGATTGGTTGAAAGCCAAATTAATTGGCTTCCTTTACAACTTAAGTCGGCAACATTTTAAGCAAAATGGCCGAGACAAATTTGAAGCCAAAACAAACAACAAAATTTTTCTAAGTGTTTCCCATGGAAAGTACGTGAGCCACCAAGAGAGACCAAGTGATTTCTTCAAGTTTTCCTTACAAAATTGGTGTCAAACCTTTCATTGAAGCCTAAGGAAGCAAGTGAACAAGGTAACTCTCTTTGGATTGAAATTTTTCTTGATTTTTCTTCAAGAAATCCGTGTAATGAATAGTGGAAAGAATGGAAAAATTTTTGGTTGTTTTCATTTATTTGGTGCTTGGGTTTTGTTAAGGGTGTAATTAGGAAGAAAACCATGTATTTGGTTTAAAGAAAAACCAAATTTTGGTTGGTTTTCCAAGGGTAAAACCGTGGGTTACCAAGAGTAATCAATGAAGAATTTGTTGTGTTTAAGTGTTAACATGCTTTAAATTACATTTGGTTAAGTATAAAGCATGATTTGCATTATGGAAAGCTTGAAAAAAAAATTTTGGTGTGAACTTACCCTAAAAGGCCGTGGGTTAATTAGGGTTTGGAAAAAAAAATTTGCATGGTTTACTTGATGTTTGGATGATTTAAATCATGCATTTTATAATGTAAATGATGGAATTTTGATTGAAAGCAAGGAAAGAAAATTTGGGGTATGTTTTTCTTAGTGTGGCCGTGGGTTATATGTGGTTAAAAACCCTAGGAATTGTGTTGAAAAATGCAATGAAATTGGCCTGAAAATGTGCTAAAAAAAATGACATTGGAATAGCCAAAATTTGGTGGGAAAATTGAGAAATTTTGGTTATGTTTTGATTGTAAAAAACCGAGACCAAAACTAAGGGCAAAATTGAAAAAAAAAATTTTGTGTAATGTGGTTCAAAATGTGAATTTGAAATTTGTGAGCTTTTATGTAAAAGTTTGGAAAACTTTTACATAAAATAGGCTTGTGGTATAGTACGTGGCAGGTACATATGGTTCGAGGTATACCTAACGCCGGTAGCCTTAAAATTACGTCGAAATGCTGCCGAAATTTCGAAAACGGCATTCGGGGTAAAATGGAAATTAAAAATAAAAGTTTGGGGTCGGGTCGGAAACCCGAGTCCCTAACGGAAAATTAAATAAGGAAAATCTAAGGGGTGGTTCGTGAATAGTAACCCGTCCCCTTGAAAATGTAAAACGTGAGTGAAACTGAAAAACCGACCCCGAGGGGGGGGCGTTTTTGGAAATAAAATAAAAGTCCGAGTCAGGAACGGAAAATCCGAACCTCGGAGACCTAGATCGGGAATGTCTATATGAACGTTTTAAATACTAGTGAAACGTCCATTTGAGGCTCCGAAACGATAGAAAATCACTAAACCGACGTAAGGGTCGGAATAGTGCTTCCCGAGGGTCGGGAAAGTGAAAAATAGAAATAAAATAGAAACGAACCCGGTAATGATTAGAAAAGAGTCAGAAAAGTTCCTGAGAGCCAAAAATGCAGTCTGGATCAAGAAAATTCCGTCAGGGGTAAAATTGTAATTTTACCAAAATATAAGGGTAAAATCGTAATTTTGCAAAAGTTGAGAAAAATGGGAAAAATGATAAATAAAGCCTAAAAAGTTATAAATAGGTTTTATTTAAGCTTTTTAATGAAAAATAAAAGCTATAAATGGAAATGAAATTAACAGACAAGGTTTTGTCTGTAGGATCCAAAAATTGACCTACAAGGAAGGCGATCAAAGATCCAAGAGAGAAAAGGAGAAGAGACTGATAAGGTAAGTTCAGACATTTACCTGTCTGCAACATATAGCATTATTGTTGCTAACTTTAATGTACTAACTATAAGTTAGGTACTTACGTGATACGGACGCTATTATAGAATAGAGAGAGACGTAATGTGCTACCTGCACTATTGAGAATGGACACATTGTTAATTGTGCTTCGGGTACTAGAGTGAGGTTAATAAAACTCACTCACCTAAAATTAAAATGTGAACCATTCCTAACCACGGTGCAATATGAAGTCACCGGGTTAGAACTTAAAAAGTCGGTAATGAAACCATTTTCTGGCGTACCAGCCTTCCGTACAGGGAGGTACTTTTGCCTTTGGGGCTATGAGATTAAGGCTGTGGGGGTCAGCACTGATGTACCGCTCCCAATCATGTACTATTTACCTTCGAGGCTATGATGAGATTAAGGCTGTGGAGGTCAGCACTAATGTACCGCTCCCAGTCATGCGCACTTAAATGATACTGTCAACCTGAGCTCAAAACCAGAACATAAGCAAAGATAATTACCTAAAACTGAAACTATGCCATAATTGAGCATAAGACAGTTTCGTGAGGGTACTAACATCGCAGCAGATGTACTGTTGTGACACTGTGTTGTGGTCAAACTTACTATTCACAATAAATAGTGGTCAAAGTTACTAATTCACGTATGAATAGTGGTCAACAGTACTATTTATGATGAATAGTACTACTCATAGAAATTTTATTTCTTGTATGTTTGAACTTACTGAGCCTGTAGCTCACCATTTTTGCTTATGTTGCAGGTAAGCGACCAGCTCAGTAGCTTGTTTGACTGGATGGCGTACGGGATAGCGTGTGTCAAATCGGATAAATGGGCGAGGGATATGGTCCTGCCAGAGTCTTTCCGCTGAGCGATAAAAAGGGAAGGAAAAAAAAAACAGTCTTTTGTAATATTATATATTTTACGAAAGTACTGTAATATGTAAATTACTTTGTATGTGCCAACAAAGTAGATAGTGGGAAATGTTTTACATGATGTTTAAAGAAAAAAAAATTTTTCCCCAAAAACGTCATGATTTACTGAGAGAGAGATTAGCCGGCGACCCATGAGAGTACAATCTATCACAGTTAGCGATAAAGCTTAACTGTAATAGTATTGTATGATCTCTACAAGGGTCGTACCGCCACGAGTAAAGGTCGTCTTGACCCTTATCCTGATACTATGTATCTCTCAAACTAAAATTCTCATTTTGTGCTCAATTGATCAGATTGAGCCTGCTAACTATTCATATATCAGTTTTAGGTCAAATTAAGGTCATCTTGGCCAGTAACTTGACACTGCATTTTTCACCATTCACTATTCATTGCTTTTAACTTAATTGACTAGTCTGAGTGTTCTAACTCCGATTTTGTCAGTCTCTAGGTAAGAAGAGGTTATTAAGACCCTTTTCTTGATATCGTAGCCTTGCTAGAGTTTTTCATCGTTGTTGTGCTCAGATGAGCGATCTGAGTGTTCTAGTGATCTGTTCACCAGTCTAGTGTCAAGAAATGGTCGTCTAGACCAGTTCCTGACACTGCGTGCCTCCTACACTCATCCACATAATAGGGTGGACCGGGTTCACTGTCAGTCGCCCCTTTCACTACATGAATGGCACTTAAATAGTACCATATCTTTTTAATCTATTCTATTGGAAAATATACTGTATTTTCCAAACTTAATTACTCATTACATAGCAATTAGGTTTCATACATTTTGAGAGTCTGTATACCGGCTCTCTGGTCATTACATGGCCCTCTACATGGGCTCTTACATTGGTGCGTTTCTGACCGTGCAATTAATATTGTATTAAAAGGCATCAATTTAACCCAAATTCATTCCTCAATTTATCATTATTTAGAATTTAGGTTACATGAGTATGGGGGTCCTTACAGTTTTGGCACCTAAAAACTAAAAAAAATTTTGGTTTCTTCAGCCCCTTAGCAGCCGTGTGCCTCCCCCATATATCGGTTTCTTCATCCCCAAGCTTAGGAAATCAAGAAAGTAAGGTAAGCTACCATTTTAGCATGGTTTTCTCTTATTTTTCCATGAAAAATCTGTAGGATAGGGGGGCTATTTTGAGATGGAAAATTCAGTTTTTTGTTTGATGGATCTTTGCTTTAAAGAATGTTAATGGCATAAGGTTAAATCAAACAAGGAATAAGAGCATGAAAAATCAAGTTTTATGTGCATTTTTGCTCACTAAAACTGTGGGTTATACATGGTATGGAATGGTGAAATTGTGATGTTAATTTGTTTGGTTTTTGGTGTTGAAAGGCATGTGGAAATGAAATGAAAGAAATGGATGAAATGGAATTGAAAAAAAAAAAACCAACTTTTGTGTTTGTTTCTCATGTGGAATCCGTGGGTTACATTAGGGAAAAATGAGATTTTTGTGTTGATAAATTTGTATTGTAGATATAGTATTGATTATGTGTTGGAATCAAGAAATTGAAATGGGAAGAAAAACAAAATTTTGTGTTGATTTCCTAAGAAAATTCCGTGAGGTAGGAAAGGGGGATGAATGGAAATTTTTCACTTGTTAGGGTAATGTTTTAATTTTAAAAAGAATGTTGGTATGTAATGAAATAATATACAAAGTCAGGGACAAGAAAAATTAAATTTTAGCAAGTGTTTGGAAATAAAATCCATGGCTAAGGTTTAATGAAAATGAGAAATTTGTTAGGATTATGTGAATATGTTAGCTTTGTGTTAAACCGGGCCTTAAAATTTGAAAGAATGGGTTAAAATCCCGTTAGAAATGACTAGGTTTTAACGGAAAATTTTACATAAAAAGTTAGTAACTTTTATGTAAAATTAGGTTTGTGGTATAGTACGTGACAGAATAGAATAGGATAGATGGTTTCGAGGCGTTTCCTAAATGCCAGGAACCTAGAATTTCAACTGTGACGCCCCGTGCCCTCAGCGGCCCGGACCGTCACTGAAAACTATTTTACTTGCTTCTTTAGCTTTTACTTATACTTCTTCTTTTAAACCGATACTTAAACTTGCTGAATTTAATAGCATAAATTTAGAGGGATTTTTTTTTAATATATGCATACGTATTTACTATTCACGTACGTATACTATTAAAATACGGAATTTGAAAAACATAAGGATTTCAATTATACATACACACTTATATACTTGTATATCTGATTAATATTCACCAGACACTATTTAAATATACTATTCCTACATATACTGTTTACTGTTCCAAAATACCAATTAATCTTTACTACTCAAAATACTATTTAGCTATCACCGTTCAAAATACTATTTACTCATACTGTGCGGAAGAATACTCGCGGTGTATCCATAATCTCATCCTCACATCTACCTCCGCCGCCATCATCGCCCCTTGGCGTTTGCACTATAGGAAGCTTACCTACAGCATGAACACACTCCGTGAGCTTTATGCCCAGTAAGTACAACATGTTAACCGCAAAACATGTTTAAAACATAGCACATACTTAAAATTCTAAGCATGACATATATCACTTAATAAATCACATACCATATAAGCATATCACATATCAGCTCACATATCATGTCATCACATAACATGTCATAACACTGAATATAAAACTTCACATACTTTATGCATGACAGAAGCATCGTGTATTGTATGCACTCTACTGAAAAAGAAAGCATAACGAACTATAACTAATGCATGATCCGATTATGTTCATTTATGCTTCAAACTTCTCTTTTCTTTTCTTGTCTATTTAGGGCCCATGTGTCAGTACCGTGTGCGCGCAGACCAACGGTAACGCCCGAGGTCAACTAATGCTGAAGAGCCATCAACTGATGCTCAACTTTTGGCCTTAACTTTCTTTAACTGGAAACCCCTTCGACTGAAGGAGCCGGTACGACACACCTATTTATTTCCATCTTGTTTAACTGTTCTAGCCATAGGCTTCTCTAAGCTATCCCCAATCCTACACGGTAGGGATCTATGGCGTCTATCTTGTTCTTTCATCAATCTACTCGATTGTGAAACTATATGCTCTTATGTATGCTGTGCAGCATCGTGTGCAAGATACATACTTAAAATACTGGAAAAGCATCATTTTAAATTCATTTTATCCATGCTGTAGACGGAGTTGTACTTACTTGTCATCAGAAAGTTTATACTCTCGCCTTCGTCACAATACAGGTACCTCCCTGTAATCATAATACATTTCGTTAACATTTACTCTTAGGTCACTGTGGTCATTAGTGACTAATAAAAACTCTATCGTTAGTGATATCGATCTTTGTCGGTACTAATTGCCCTCTTCTTAAGAATTTGATTTTCTAATCATTGTTAATTAATTTATTTACCCAATAAATTTATTAACATCGCTCTTAGGTCACTCTATCGTTAGGAACTTATAAACTTATCGTTGTGTGGTACCGATGCCTATCGGTACCCAACTGCTCTACTTTGGGAAATTTGATATCTAATTTTTAATCGTGCTTGATTAATTTGTCTACTTGACAAATTAATCACTGTCTCTCACTATCCCATTCCGACTTGGTCCTTGACTGGCTAACCGACCAGTCAACGGACTGAATACCTCCCGTATGACCATTTAGCCTGTCGGGTTACCGTTACCGATGTAATCACCCCAAGTTTTATACTTCGATCGCACCCGTCCCTCGGGTGGTACTATTCTGACATAGGGGTCGTTTTCTTACATTACGAAATTTCTAATGGGGCAGTTCACTAATCCTCGCAACGTCCGTCCTTCTTTCCCGGACCTAGGTCATCGAAGGGGCTCGGGTTCCCATCCCGATCACATTTTCACCCCTCGTTTCCTAAAATACCCCTTTGTTCCGTTTTAGAAATTTCGGCAGCATTTCCGCTTAATTTTTGGGTTTCCGGCGTTTAGGAAACGCCTCAAAACCATCTAACCTATTCTAACCTTCCACGTACTAAATCAGAGGCCTAATTTTTACGTAAAAGCTCCGCTTTTTACGTAAAAATATTCACATTTCCTCACGTTCTCTTTTTCGACATTTCATCCCTTTTTCTTACAATTCCTCAAGTCAGTAAACCATAATTAATACATAATTATTTCCAATAATTAAATGAGGAATCAAGGGATCAAAACCACTACCAAAATTGTTCCCGTCGGCGGTCGAGTGAACCGTTCGATCTCGATCGCACAATCTTTGAAACGACGTTCTTCACTTTTGAAACTCCGGTTTGCAAATCCGATGCCGCGTATGTGTCCAGAACGTCGAAAATAGGCCAACGGGCCATTCTTCAATTTTCGGTCTCCGGTTGGCGTTGATCGCTGTTGATCGTTGTTGACCGACCGTTGACCGGCGTTGACCACGGCCGCGATGGGAGTGGCGACCACCATCTTGAAGAGCTCGACGAGAAGAACCCATTGGTGGTGTCAATTTCACCAATCGAGGGTCCTATCACCTGAAATCGGCCCTCGAAAAGTCAGCGACGGCGGCGGTGTTGGATCTTCATTTTCCGGCGTTGTTGCCCAAAATTGATTTGGGGCTTTTGATCTACGTGTTGTTCTGAGCATTTTGATACCGACCTTGCAACTCAACTCGGCCGTAATAGAGAGATTCGACGGCGGCGACGGCGACGGCAAACCTTGGACGGCCTGATCCGGCGGCTGTTGACGTGAAATGAAGCTTGGGTTTTGTTCTACTCTTCACCACGAATCCATTGAGACCGGAATTGTGGCATTTGGACGTCGGACGACGGAGATACGGCGGTTTGAAAAATTCGGCCACCGGCGGCTTTGGGCGGCGCGTGCGGCGTGCTCCGGCGTCGGTTCGGTCGACTCGGCCCACCGTTGGAATCAGATCGTCGAGAGCTTTCCAATGGTGCCGGCGGTGTCAAAAACGGAGGCCAGATTCGATGGTCGGTCACTGTTCATCCTCGTGTGGTGTTGGGGGAGGAAATGGGATTTGGAAAAATTATGGGGGTTATTTTTCAATAGTCCCAAAAATTTCGTCCTTTTATACTAATTTTTTGAAAAATTTTAAGATAGGCTATACTGACTAATTTGGGCGTGCTGAACCCAAATATATCAGTTTTATCTTCATCCGAGGTCGTCTCGACCAGTTTCCCGATACTGCATGGTTCCCGGTCAAAAATTACTTTTTGTGCTCAAATAGCTAATTTGAGCATTCTGATTCCAAATATATCAGTTTTATATCAAGAAAAGGTTATCTTGACCAATTTCTTGATACTGTGGTTAGGCCTACACTGTGTTGACACTGTGCGCGCATAACGAGGCGTTTTCGCGTGAAAATTTAAACACAGTCTCTCTTGACTAATTTGGACGTGCTGATTTCAAATTTATCAGTTTTACGTCCATCTGATGTCTTCTAGACCAGTTTTCGGGATCTGTATGACCCCGTCTCGAAAAACGTGTCAGGTGCCCGATTGACTAATTTGGGCGTCCTGAGTCTAAATATATCAGTTTCGGGGGGAGAAAAGGTCGTCTTGGCCCTTATCCCGATACTACATATCTTTTAAACAAAATCTACATTTTGTGCTCACTTGACCAGATTGAACCTGCTAACTATTAATATGTCAATTTTATGCCAGATTAAGGCCGTCTTGGCCACTAACCTGACACTGCGTTTCTCACTATTCACTAATCACTAATCATTGTTTACTATTCACTATCTGACTGACTAATCTGAGCGTTCTGACTCTGATTTTGTCAGTCTCTGGGTGAGAAGAGGTCATCTAGACCACTTTTCTCGATACTGTACATCTATTAGGGCAATTATCACTGCTGCGCTCAGATGACCAGTCTGAGCGTACTGATGACTAGCTCATCAGTTCTGTATCATGAAATGGTCATCTAGACCGGTTTCTTGATATTGCATGTCTCAACGCATACTCACATAATAGGGTGGACCGATTTCACTGTCGGTTGCCCCTTTCACTGCATGAATAGTAATTAAACGTTACTATTCCCATTTAATTCATTCAACTGAAAAGCACACTGTGTTTATTAACTTAATTACATCATTACATAGTAATTAAGTTTCATAGTTCATGAGAGTCATTACAGTGGCTCTCGGCTCATTACACAGCGTTCTACACGAACTCTTACGCGTGCGTGTGCAACACAACACGGGCGTGTACATTTCAGACACGAGCGTGTACTAGTTGAGACTACTCAACACGGTCATGTTTTTGAAACACATTCATCTATCTGAGCGGTATGCGGCCTCTTACACGGCCGCGTACTTGACCGTGTTACACTACATGGCCATGTACACTCACACAGCTACTAATAGATACACAGTCCGAATGGCACACGGTCACTCACACGGCCGTGTACCTGACCGTGTTACTTAAATTGTACTAAAAGACATTAAATTATGTCCATTTTATTCCTTAATGACTTATTACAAGTAAGTAGGTGCTATGAAAATGGCGGTCATTACAACCTACCACCCTTACAAAATTTTCGTCCTCGAAAATTAGAATAATTCCGGGATGTCTCTTCTCATGTCTTCTTCCCATTCTCATGTGGCTTCCTCAACACTATGATTCTGCCACAACACTTTTACTAGCGGTGTACTTCATTCCTAAGTGCTTTCTCCTTTCTAACTAAGATCCGCACGAGTCTCTCCTCGTACGTCGGATCAGCGCATACTACAACGGATTCTTGGCTAAGAACATGGGAGCTGTCTAGCACGTACTTTTTCAGCATCAAGACGTGAAAGACGTTGTGCACTGTAACTAACTCGGGAGGAAGCGTTAGTCTATAAGCCACCTTCCCGACTTTCTCTATCATCTCGAGGGTCCTATGTACCTAGGACGGAGCTTTCCTTTCTTTTCGAAATGCACCACCCCTTTCATGGGTGCTGCCTTGATAAAGACCAAGTCTCTTACTTGAAACTCAAGGGGTCTATAGCGTTTATCGTCAAAATTTTTCTGTCGACTGTGCGCTGTATCTAACGTTTCTCGTATCAGCTTCACGTCTGCCATGGTATTCTTGATGATGTCCGAGCTAACTAGTCGTTTCTCTCCATACTCGTACTAATGAGCCAGAGATCTGCATTTCCTTCCACAGAGTGTCTCGTACAGTGCCATTCCTATCGAGGAATGATAGTTGCTATTGTACGAGAACTCGCTCAATGGTAGCTTCTGATCTCAATTTCCTTTAAAGTCTAGGACGCAGGTCTCAACATGTCCTCTAACATCTGTATGGTGCTCTCAGACTAATTGTCGGTCTGAGGATGAAATGCTATGCTGAACTCTCACTTGGACCGTAATGCGGCTTGAACACTTTGCCAAAATCTGGAGGTAAAGCGTCCACTACGATCTGAGACGATCGACTTTGGTATTCCGTGCCGTTTCACGAACTGTGCCGCATAGATTTCTACTAGTCGTTCCACCGAGTAGCTAACTTTCATTGCTAAAAATCTAACTGATTTCATCAGTCTTTCTACAATCACCCAAATTGTGTCATTATCGTTTGACGTCTTCGGCAATCCGATTATGAAATTTATCGTAATATAGTCTTATTTCTACTCGGGTAGCTTAATTTTCTACGATTATCCTGCTGGGCGCTGGTGTTCTGCCTTAACCTTCTGTCACGTAAGGTATCTGGTGACGAACTTGACAATGTCATTCTTCATTCTAAGCCACCAAAAGCTTTCTTTCAGGTACTTGTACATCTTATTCGCCACTTGATGTATGGAATATGACGTCTCGTAAGGTTCCAAAAGGATTCGCTTCGTGAGTTCTTCATCTTTCATAACACACACTCTATCTCTGTAGTAGAGTATGTCGTCCTTAGGAATCTTAAACTCTAAACTTTGGTCCTCTATAGCCTCCTTTTTGAGCTTGTTCAGGGACAATTCGAAGCTTTGACCGATCTTGATCTCTTCTTGGAACGTCGATTGGAGGGTCATGTCAGAAAACCTCCCTGTCAAAATCTTGATCTCGCTGCTGCATAGCTCCCTTGTAGTGATCCTGACAAGGCACTGATAGCCATAAGCTGTAGGAAAATAATTTGGTAAAAACGTATCAGAGTGGCGCAGCGGAACGATAAAAATTTTTAGATCGTTAAATATCTCATGATGCCATATACAATAAACCAACAACAATTAAAACTCATACCTCAAGGACGCCAATCTTGCAGGAGGAGAATGACCGGAGGCTTTAACCAACTAGCCTTCTCTACTATTCTCCAATTCCCGAATGGCTGAGTGTGTGGGCACTCTGAACCTCGATCGGTATGCTAGCACTGCTAGTCTTCTTCCGACCACCCAGATCTCTAAAGAACTTTATTGTCACCATGAGCTGTGCAACAATAAGCCTGCTCACCTAAGAGTCTGTGGTCTCAGAGAACTGGAGTGGCAGGACCTCTATTTATAGACCTGCATGAGGTGATTCTCTGAATTCGAATTGGACTAGGAAAAGATTTTCTCCCTTATCTTTAACCAAAAAATCCGAATTTTTCCATAGGATAATCCTAACAATAAATTCGGTTTTTCCTAAGATAAATCCAATCCAAATCTTAACAAGATTTTAACTAGAATTTTATCTCCCTTTTTCAACCAAAAAATCTGAAATTAACAAGGAGAAAGTCCTCCAAAAGATTTCGGCCATTATGGATAAGGGAGAATCAAAAATTCCACTAGGATTTTCAAGCTTGAATCTTATCTTAACCTTATCCAAAAATAACCGAATTTTCCTTGGATAAAGGCTCCAAAATTTCGGCCACTTTTAGGGAAAGAGAGAATCCAAATTCAACTAGGATTGAAACTTGAATTTTCCCTTGAATCTTATCCACAAAAACCGAATTTTCCATTGAGGATTATCCTCAAAAAATTCGCCCACTTTTGTTGGGATTTGGATTCAAAATTCAAGTAGGATTCTAACAAGATTATCCTCTCCAAATCCAACTCAAATTCGAATTTCAAACCTTGTGGATTTTCCACAACAAATTCGAATTCTACTTGGACTGTGATTCAAAATTTGAATTTCAAATTTGAATTTCAAATTTCAAATTCAAATTTCAAATTTCAAATTTCAAATTTCAAATTTAAATTCAAATTCAAATTTCAAATTCAAATTTCAAATTCCATAAAACGGTTGTGTTTCATATTCTTGTTCTCATGGATAATTTTCTACAACTCCAATCCAATCTCAAATAAAATCATGGCAACTTTATTTGGAGTTCGAATAATTGTGTATTCTATTATCCAAAACAAAATCTGAATCTAACCGGAGAGAATCTTATCTACCATCCTAATCCTGTGTTATCACCATCCATGCATAATAAACTAGCCAATAGCATACACAAAACAATTTGCCAAACGTTAAGGAATTATGTGGAGCTAGTAGAGGGACTGATTGGACATATATAATCGAGCTCCCGTGATTCCATATGATCATCATTCTGTACCGAACAACTCAATCATATGATCACTAATTTCAGAGTCACACCACTATAAACCTGAAACTGAACTCCCAATTATATACCGTATTACGTAAGCCTATGACGAGCTACCATCCAATGACCTTGTCATATATGCAAAACCCTCATATGATATCCATGATCAGCCTTACGTCAAAGTCCGTTTAATCCTACTGATCAGGCTATCTTAAAGTTCCATTATACTACCGAATCAAGAAAATGATTATTCACCATATGTGAATAAAAAGACATCCGCCCAGCAAACGACCCAAGGCCTTGTCCATTTTCACATTCAGTATAATGCCTCTAAGATGATACCTTTAACTCCTCAGAGCTATGATTCCGATATCTGTAAACAACCCCTTCATCGTATACAAGTCATGCACCCAACGAACCGGTCTATAAGCTTACTACCTCTGAGACGCTTTAGCCATTGGAACATCAAAGTACACAAGTCATATACATGAAGTAGTTCATTTACTCAGGATTAAGGTTATTGCACAATGAATGTCAAAAGCAGATTGATCCACTCATAGCGGACTACGTAGATCAATCACGCTTTAGTCCCGATCTAATATGTCACCACCGAGCAACATATCCATGTCTCTACTTGGGAGTCCAGCTCCAGACAGTCAAGACAGACCGTCCCCTCCAAGGCTTTAGACAACATAATAGTCTTAACATGAGTTAGATGCCCGGTCTAACCCCATAGACTACAGACCATAGTTTAGACTGCTAACTTTAGAACATTGTCTTCTCGCATACAAAAATCCATTGCATGCAATGTTTTAACAGTTTTAACACAAGCAGTCAGTGAGCCATATTTGCTTACATTTACTTTAACATGTAAATAAGATGAGGATAGATAGCAATGTAATGAATAACCTCTATATATAATTTTATTATCCAGTTCAAAATGAATACATCAAAAATGTCTCTAATACTTAGGGCATTTCCTAACAATCTCCCACTTGCCCTAAGCCAGTAGATGTGCCATGTTACGCATCCCCATCGCCTCTACATGCCTCTCAAAGCTTCTAGCTACCAAAGTCTTAGTAAAGGGATCAGCGACGTTGTCCTCAGACGCGATCTTACATACATCCACTTGTCCTGTCTCCACATGCCCTCTAATAATGTGATACCTCCGATCTATGTGCTTGGTCCTCTTGTGGTGCTGAGATTCCCTTGTGTTGGCAATAGCCCCTGTATTATCACAGTAAAGTGTGATAGGCTTGTCAACACCCGGAATGACCTTAAGGTCTCTAAAGAACTTGCGGAGCCAAACCGCTTCTTTAGATGCCTCAGCCGCAGCCACATACTCAGCCTCCATAGTAGAGTCAGCTGTGCAGCCCTGCTTCACGCTCCTCCACACAATGGCGCCTCCTCCGAGTAAAAACACTGATCCAGATGTCGATTTCCTCGAATCCTTATAAGTCTGGAAGTCTGAGTCCGTGTTGTAGGAAAATAAACCGGTAAAAACATATCAGAGTGGCGCAGCGGAACAATAAAAATTTTTAGAACGTTAAATATCTCATGATGCCATATACAATAAATCAACAACAATTAAAACTCATACCTCAAGGATGCCAATGAACAGGAGGAGAGTGACCGGAGGCTTCAACCAACTAGCCTTCTCTACTATTCTCCAATTCCCGAATGGCTGAGTGTGTGGGCACTCTGAACCTCGATTGGTATGCTAGCACTGCTAGTCTTCTTCCGACCACCCAGATCTCTAAAGAACTTTATTGTCACGATGAGCTGTGCAACAATAAGCCTGCTCACCTGAGAGTCTGTGGTCTGAGAGAACTGGAGTGGCAGGACCTCTATTTATAGACCTGCATGAAGTGATTCTCTGAATTCGAATTGGACTAGGAAAAGATTTTCTCCCTTATCCAAACCAAAAAATCCGAATTTTCCAAGGGAGAATCTCCACAATTAAATTCGGTTTTTCTAGATAAATCCAATCCAAATCTTAACAAGATTTTAGCTAGAATTTTATCTCCCTTTTCCAACCAAAAAATCCGAAATTCACAAGGAGAAAATCCTCCAAATTTTCGGCCACTTTTAGGATAAGGGAGAATCAAAATTCCACTAGGATTTCTCAAGCAAAATCTCATCTTAACCTTATCCAAAAATAACCGAATTTCCTAGGATTGGGGATCCAAAATTTCGGCCACTTTTGGGAGGAGAGAGAAACCAAATTCAACTAGGATTGAAGCTTGAATATTCCCTTGAATCTTATCCACAAAATCCGAAATCTTTCATGAGGATTATCCTCAAAATTTCGTCCCTTATTTGTTGGGATTTGGATTCAAAATTCAAGTAGGATTCTAACAAGATTATCCTCTCCAAATCCAACTCAAATTCGAATTTCAAACATTGTGGATTTTCCACAACAAATTCGAATCCTACTTGGATTGTGATTCAAAATTTGAATTTCAAATTTCAAATTCAAATTTCAAATTCAAATTTCAAATTTCAAATTTCAAATTTCAAATTTAAATTTCAAATTCAAATTTCAAATTCGAATTTCAAATTCAAATTTCAAATTCAAAATTCAAATTCAAAATTCAAATTTCAAATTTCAAAATTCAAATTTCAAATTTCAAAATTCAAATTTCAAATTCCACAAAACGGTTGTATTTCATATTCTTGTTCTCATGGATAATTTTCTACAACTCCAATCCAATCTCAAATAAAATCATGGCAACTTTATTTGGAGTTCGAATAATTGTGTACTCTATTATCCAAAACAAAATCTGAATCCAACCGGAGAGAATCTTGTCTACCATCCTAATCCTGTGTCATCACCATCCATGCATAATAAACTAGCCAATAGCATACACAAATCAATTTGCCAAACGTTAAGGAATTATGTGGAGCTAGTAGAGGGACTGATTGGACATATATAATCGGGCTCCCGTGATTCCATATGATCATCATTCTGTACCGAACAACTCAATCATATGATCACTAATTTCAGAGTCACACCACTATAAACCTGAAACTGAACTCCCAATTATATACCGTATTACGTAAGCCTGTGACGAGCTACCATCCAATGACCTTGTCATATATGCAAAACCCTCATATGATATCCATGATCAGCCTTAGGTCAAAGTCCGTTTAATCCTACTGATCAGGCTATCTTAAAGTTCCATTATACTACCGAATCAAGAAAATGATTATTCACCATATGTGAATAAGAAGTCATTCGCCCAGCAGACGACCCAAGGCCTTGTCCATTTTCACATTCAGTATAATGCCTTTAAGAGGATACCTTTAACTCCTCAGAGCTATGATTCCGATATCTGCAAACAAACCCTTCATCGTATACAAGTCATGCACCCAACGAGCCGGTCTATAAGCTTACTACCCTCTGAGACGCTTTAGCCATTGGAACATCAAAGTACACAAGTCATATACATGAAGTAGTTCATTTACTCAGGATTAAGGTTATTGCATAATGAACGTCAAAAGCAGATTGATCCACTCATAGCGGACTACGTAGATCAATCATGCTTTAGTCCCGGTCTAATATGTCACCACCAAGCAACATATCCATGTCTCTACTTGGGAGTCCAGCTCCAGACAGTCAAGACAGACCGTCCCCTCTAAGGCTTTAGACAACATAATAGTCTTATCATGAGTTAGATGCTCGGTCTAACCCCATAGACTACAGACCATAGTTTAGACTGCTAACTTTAGAACATTGTCTTCTCGCATACAAAAGTCCATTGCATGCAACGTTCTAACAGTTTTAACACAAGCAGTCAGTGAGCCATATTTGCTTACATTTACTTTAACGTGTAAATAAGACGAGGACAGATAGCAATGTAATGAATAACCTCTAAGTATAATTTTATTATCCAGTTCAAAATGAATACATACAAATGTCTCTAATACTTAGGGCATTTCCTAACAATCTCCCACTTGCCCTAAGCCAGCAGATGTGCCATGTTACGCATCCCCATCGCCTCTACATGCCTCTCAAAGCTTCTAGCTACCAAAGTCTTAGTAAAGGGATCAGCGATGTTGTCCTCGGACGCGATCTTACAAACATCCACTTGTCCTGTCTCCACATGCCCTCTAATAATGTGATACCTCCGATCGATGTGCTTGGTCCTCTTGTGGTGCCGAGATTCCCTTGTGTTGGCAATAGCCCCTGTATTATCACAGTAAAGTGTGATAGGCTTGTCAACACCCGGAATGACCTCAAGGTCTCTAAAGAACTTGCGGAGCCAAACCGCTTCTTTAGATGCCTCAGCCGCAGCCACATATTCAGCCTCCATAGTAGAGTCAGCTGTGCAGCCCTGCTTCACGCTCCTCCACACAATGGCGCCTCCTCCGAGCAAAAACACTGATCCAGATGTCGATTTCCTCGAATCCTTACAAGTCTGGAAGTCTGAGTCCGTGTATCCTACGGGTGTTAGGTCCCCTCCAGAATACACTAGCATATAATCCCTCGTTCTCTTAAGATACTTGAGTATATGCTTTACTGCTTGCCAGTGCTTGGTTCCAGGATTCGCTTGATATCGACTCACCATACCTACTGCAAAACATATGTCCGGGCGAGTGCAAAGCATAGCATACATAAGGCTACCCACAGCGGATGCATAAGGGACCTTACTCATACGCTCTCTTTCTTCCGATGTCTTGGGACAGTCATCCAATGAAAGAGTTAAACCGGCAATAGAAGGTTGTGAGCCTTTCTTTGCCTCTAGCATTGCATATTTGTCAATTATTTTATCTATGTATGAAGCTTGGGATAACGCTATCATTTTGTTCTTTCGATCTCTGAAGAGACGAATGCCTAGAACATAATTAGCTTCTCCCAAGTCCTTCATGTCAAACTGTTGGTGTAACCAAAGCTTGACCGATGATAAGTTCCCTACATCATTCCCAATGAGTAGTATATCATCGACATAGAGTATCAGAAAGACCACTTTTCCATCCTTAATACGTTTATAAACACAAGGTTCATCAACGTTCTACTCAAAACCAAATGTCTTAATCGCTTGATCAAACCTCTGGTTCCATGAGCGGGATGCCTGCTTTAATCCATAAATGGATCTAAGCAACTTGCAGACTTTCCTATCTTGGCCTTTTGCTACGAACCCTTCGGGCTGTATCATATAGATACACTCTTCAAGATGGCCATTCAAGAATGCCGTCTTGACATCCATTTGCCAAATCTCGTAATCGAGAGCCGCAGCAATGGATAGAAGAATACGGATAGACTTCAGCATAGCAACAGGCGAAAAGGTTTCCTCGTAATCGATTCCAGCCTTTTGCGTGTATCCCTTTGCAACCAGTCTAGCTTTGAAAGTTTCCACTCTCCCTTCCGCATCCTTCTTTCTTTTGTAGACCCATTTGCATCCAATGGGTTTTATCCCATCCGGCAAATCTACAAGTTCCCAAACTGAGTTGGATTTCATAGAATCCATCTCATTGTTCATAGCCTGTTTCCAAGATCTAGAATCAACATCCTTTATAGCTTCATCATATGTGACCGGATCTTCCTCATGCTCATGAGCCTCGGCCTGGTATACCTCAGCATCATACATAAAGAAATTAGGTTTCTTCGAAACCCTCCCACTACGACGAGGCACCCTAAATTGTTGATCGTCTGCAGGTCTTTCACTGGAACTCGGACTTGCGTCCAAGACCGAAATCTGTGGAGCAGTTCTTTCACCCGATAACTCCTCTAGCACCACTTTGCTTCGAGGCTTAAAGTCATTCATGTGACTTTCCTCCAAGAATGTCGCATGTGTTGAGACAATGACCTTTTGTTCCTTCGGGTTATAGAACAGACCTCCTTTAGTTCCCTTTGGATACCCTACAAACATGCACAATTCTGATCTTGGTTCCAACTTCTTTGCATCCCCATCCAGTACATGTGCCGGGCAGCCCCATATTCTCATATGTCCAAGGGAGGGCTTCCTGCCACGCCACAATTCATACGGAGTTCTAGGAATTGATTTGCTCGGAACCTGGTTCAGAATATAGCACGCCGTTTGTAAAGCATGTCCCCAAAATGATAATGGCAGCGTTGAGTAACTCATCATGGACCGTACCATATCCAATAAGGTCCTGTTTCTCCTTTCGGCTACACCATTCTGTTGTGGAGTACCAGGTGCAGTCAATTGGGATAATATCTCATTCTCTACAAGATGTCCTAGAAATTCATCGGAGAGGTATTCGCCACCTCGATCAGATCGAAGTGTCTTTATGGATTTATCCAATTGCTTTTCCACTTCCGCACGATACTCTTTGAACTTGTCAAAGGTTTCGCTCTTGCGGTGCATCAGATACACATATCCATACCTCGAGTAATCATCTATGAAAGAGACATAGTACTCGAACCCTCCTCGTGCTGTGACGTTCATGGGGCCACATACGTCAGTGTGCACAATTTCTAAGAGCTCCTGTGCCCTTGTACCCTTAGCTCCAAAAGACCTCTTAGTCATCTTACCCTCTAGACAAGACTCACATTGGGGAAGTCGTACCTCCTCCAGAGATTCCAAAGGACCGTCTTTCACCAATCTTTGAATCCTATCCTGATTAATATGACCAAGTCTTAAATGCCAAAGATACGCCTTGTTAGAGTGAGAAACTTTCAACCTTTTAGAGTTATCAATTAATTCAGTGTCAAGCAGTGAGTACATCTTTGGTCTGATCAAATATAGGTTTCCATCCATCCATCCAGAACAGATAAAAGACTTATTTCTACGAATATCAACTCTTTTACTAAAAGAAACTGAATAAGAATCCTTTATTAAACAAGCTACCGATATAAGGTTCCTCCTAAAATTAGGAACATAAAAACAGTCTTTCAATAAAATAAACCTAAATTGATCAAAATAAAGATGAACGTCTCCCACTGCCTCAGCCACCACAAAGCTACCATCTCCAGTCCGCAACGAGAGGCTCCTATCATGTAGACTTCTCGTTTCCACGAACCCCTGCATAGAAACACAAACAAGATTAGTGGCGCCCGAATCAATGACCCATGTGTCTTTCGATTCTTCCACCAAACACGCTTCTAAGTAATGAAGTTCCTTACCTTCCTTGCCCTTGGAGGCTAGGAATTCCCGGCAAGCCTTCTTGAAGTGACCTACCTTCCCACAGTGGAAGCATTTGGACTTTTTAGGGTCCTTTGGCTTCTTGTTCTTCTTCTTCTTCTTCCCGTCCGAGACAGGAGGATTAGAAGAACTAGAAGCCACTTGCTTCTTATTTGGCCTCTTCCTCTTCCGTGAGGGATTGGAAGATTCTGCCAAATTGGCCTCTCCTTTAGGTCGGACCACATCCTCATCCCTGATCATCCGCTCATAAGCCTGAAGTTGCTTCATGAGCTCGGTAAGTCCTAACTCCTTTGTCGCCAGATTGTATGCGGCCTTAAACCCCACAAAATCTTTAGACAGAGTCTTGAACACCATCTCGATCTGGGTGTTATAGTCCAACTCAGCACCATTCTCGGCAGCCTCAGCGAAGAATCCCATTAGAGTAATCATATGGTCCTTCACCGGAGCACCAGCCTTTTGCTTGGAGTTCATAATGCTGGTGATTGCAGACTGTCGAGCCAATTTTTCTTGGCCTCCGAACATGTCCTCCAGATTGTCCATGATCTCCCCAGCAACTTGATAAGTCTCATGCTGCTTTTGTAAAGCACTCGTCATGCTAGCAAGGATGTAGCATCGAGCTATTTCATTGGATTCTCTCCAACGATTATAGGCAACCGGGACCTCCTCAAGTGGTGTGTCAGGTTTGGGCCCAGGTGGGCATGGTTCGTCCAGTATGAACTTGTGTCTCTCGCAGCTGAGAACTATTAATAGATTTCTTTTCCAATCTTTATAATTGTCGCCATTCAACTTATTTTCAGTAAGTATCGAAATGAGGGGTGTCGGTGACATTTTGAACTGAAATAAAATTATACTAGACATCATTACAAAGCCCAAGCAAATATGCAGATAATTTAGCAAATAAAACATACAAGTATGTTCCTACATGAAACTTGAAAAAAAATGTAGCATTGCAACGGTAATTCTCAGCACCTATTGCCCCAAGCCACCGAGGGGTGGTCATGAGAACAAATAGCCGGAACATGGACCCCGTCCAATTAATATATGTTACCTTAAATCCTCCAAGGTTAAGACATATATTAATAACCGCTTATTTGGCCACCAGTCTAGTTAACAGAGCTTCTAGGGAAGGTTAATAACTAAACGAGTCTTGAGTGTTTAACCATTGTTTACGTAGCCCGATCCACGTCCTACCAAGCCACCGAGGGGTGGTCATGAATAGAATCGCACCCGAACACGTTTTCCACATAGGAGATCCAATCTAGTATACCGGCGGCGGTAAACACCTACCGAGGGGTGTGGTCAGGTCGGAACTGACGCGAGGCGTTACCATGCTTTCACATATGGATCAACAATGGAGGCCGTGGGTTTTGTTTGAAACCCTCTCCCACTCAATATTTTGAAAAACATGCAAGTTTTGACAAATTATGTATGATCAATATAGTATGAGCGGCACTCACCTATCCTATATGACATGTTATCAAATATGCATACAAAACATCCATCAAAACATATTTATACATCCATGACATATCACAGAAAAAATAATTGACAGAATAACCAAGCCATGGTTCCATCCTAGAAAAAAATAAAGATTACAAAATTCCATCCAAAGCATTCTTTGGGTCTTGAATTTTGTTCCGTCTTCTTGTATCCATCTTTATGTAGCCTCTCCATTTATTTCTCATCCCATGAATTATTTAAAATTTAAATCTCCAAAATTTAAATTTCAAATTCAAATTCCAAATTCGAATTTCAAATTTAAATTTCTAATTCAAATTTTAAACAATTTTAATCATCATGTATAATAATATGTAATTTCAAAAAATTTCAAATTTTTAATTACATATTTTTAAACATGATTTAAAATTAAATCTCAAATTTAAAAATCAAAATTTTCTGATTTTGGACCGCCGCACCGCCTCCCGTGAAGGCGGCAGCCGCCGTGGGCAGCCACCAACCCCGGAGGGGCTGGCAGCCCACGGCCGCCCCTTGTGCAGCCTGCCGGGCTGCAGGCCAAGCCTGCAGCACCAGGCTGCACGCCCAGACTGGGCGCAGCATCCGGCAGGCTGCAGGCAGCGCCTGCAACCAGTGGCTGCACGCCCAGGCTGCAGCCAGCCTTGGGCAGGCTGCGCCACCCTCGGCTGCAGGCCAAGCCTGCGGCCGTGGGTGATGCTTGCCTGCATAGGGGCTGCCGCAGCCCCATCCTGCCCGAGGGCAGGGGCTGTAGCCCCACCAAGGTTTGTCGGCCTATCCCGAGGGGTCGTGTCTCGATTTTCGTGCCATATTCCAATTTATCTTTTAGGATCTCCAAAAATTAATTTGAATCCCAATTAAATTGAAATTTTCCACACAATCAAAATTGCAACCTTTAAATTAAATTTAACTTATGGGAAAAATAAATTACGGTCTTCAATCTTCAATCTCCTCCAAGAATAATTACATAAAAAAAATTCCTATACCGTTTCCGGTGTACAAAATTCTATCCATAAAAATTCTAAGAGACAAAAATTAATATCCATGGGAAAATTACAGTGTTAATAAACTGCTCCCATGGTTACATAAAAAATTCCTAGATACAATTTTTCTAAATTCTAAGGAACCATAACCGGTATAAACAAGCATGCTTATAATAATTCAAAAAATTAAAATAACCACATACTTTATACATAATACATGATAACAACATAAAGGAACCCTAGAATGCCACTCTCTAAATATCAAATCCATACATAAATAAAAAGACTAAGTAATTGTCTAATTTATGTACATGGCATAGTCATGAGATGGCTCTGATACCAATTGTAGGAAAATAAACCGGTAAAAACATATCAGAGTGGCGCAGCGGAACAATAAAAATTTTTAGAACGTTAAATATCTCATGATGCCATATACAATAAATCAACAACAATTAAAACTCATACCTCAAGGATGCCAATGAACAGGAGGAGAGTGACCGGAGGCTTCAACCAACTAGCCTTCTCTACTATTCTCCAATTCCCGAATGGCTGAGTGTGTGGGCACTCTGAACCTCGATCGGTATGCTAGCACTGCTAGTCTTCTTCCGACCACCCAGATCTCTAAAGAACTTTATTGTCACGATGAGCTGTGCAACAATAAGCCTGCTCACCTGAGAGTCTGTGGTCTGAGAGAACTGGAGTGGCAGGACCTCTATTTATAGACCTGCATGAAGTGATTCTCTGAATTCGAATTGGACTAGGAAAAGATTTTCTCCCTTATCCAAACCAAAAAATCCGAATTTTCCAAGGGAGAATCTCCACAATTAAATTCGGTTTTTCTAGATAAATCCAATCCAAATCTTAACAAGATTTTAGCTAGAATTTTATCTCCCTTTTCCAACCAAAAAATCCGAAATTCACAAGGAGAAAATCCTCCAAATTTTCGGCCACTTTTAGGATAAGGGAGAATCAAAATTCCACTAGGATTTCTCAAGCAAAATCTCATCTTAACCTTATCCAAAAATAACCGAATTTCCTAGGATTGGGGATCCAAAATTTCGGCCACTTTTGGGAGGAGAGAGAAACCAAATTCAACTAGGATTGAAGCTTGAATATTCCCTTGAATCTTATCCACAAAATCCGAAATCTTTCATGAGGATTATCCTCAAAATTTCGTCCCTTATTTGTTGGGATTTGGATTCAAAATTCAAGTAGGATTCTAACAAGATTATCCTCTCCAAATCCAACTCAAATTCGAATTTCAAACCTTGTGGATTTTCCACAACAAATTCGAATCCTACTTGGACTGTGATTCAAAATTTGAATTTCAAATTTCAAATTCAAATTTCAAATTCAAATTTCAAATTTCAAATTTCAAATTTCAAATTTAAATTTCAAATTCAAATTTCAAATTCGAATTTCAAATTCAAATTTCAAATTCAAATTTCAAATTCAAAATTCAAATTTCAAATTTCAAAATTCAAATTTCAAATTTCAAAATTCAAATTTCAAATTCCACAAAACGGTTGTATTTCATATTCTTGTTCTCATGGATAATTTTCTACAACTCCAATCCAATCTCAAATAAAATCATGGCAACTTTATTTGGAGTTCGAATAATTGTGTACTCTATTATCCAAAACAAAATCTGAATCCAACCGGAGAGAATCTTGTCTACCATCCTAATCCTGTGTCATCACCATCCATGCATAATAAACTAGCCAATAGCATACACAAATCAATTTGCCAAACGTTAAGGAATTATGTGGAGCTAGTAGAGGGACTGATTGGACATATATAATCGGGCTCCCGTGATTCCATATGATCATCATTCTGTACCGAACAACTCAATCATATGATCACTAATTTCAGAGTCACACCACTATAAACCTGAAACTGAACTCCCAATTATATACCGTATTACGTAAGCCTGTGACGAGCTACCATCCAATGACCTTGTCATATATGCAAAACCCTCATATGATATCCATGATCAGCCTTAGGTCAAAGTCCGTTTAATCCTACTGATCAGGCTATCTTAAAGTTCCATTATACTACCGAATCAAGAAAATGATTATTCACCATATGTGAATAAGAAGTCATTCGCCCAGCAGACGACCCAAGGCCTTGTCCATTTTCACATTCAGTATAATGCCTTTAAGAGGATACCTTTAACTCCTCAGAGCTATGATTCCGATATCTGCAAACAAACCCTTCATCGTATACAAGTCATGCACCCAACGAGCCGGTCTATAAGCTTACTACCCTCTGAGACGCTTTAGCCATTGGAACATCAAAGTACACAAGTCATATACATGAAGTAGTTCATTTACTCAGGATTAAGGTTATTGCATAATGAACGTCAAAAGCAGATTGATCCACTCATAGCGGACTACGTAGATCAATCATGCTTTAGTCCCGGTCTAATATGTCACCACCAAGCAACATATCCATGTCTCTACTTGGGAGTCCAGCTCCAGACAGTCAAGACAGACCGTCCCCTCTAAGGCTTTAGACAACATAATAGTCTTATCATGAGTTAGATGCTCGGTCTAACCCCATAGACTACAGACCATAGTTTAGACTGCTAACTTTAGAACATTGTCTTCTCGCATACAAAAGTCCATTGCATGCAACGTTCTAACAGTTTTAACACAAGCAGTCAGTGAGCCATATTTGCTTACATTTACTTTAACGTGTAAATAAGACGAGGACAGATAGCAATGTAATGAATAACCTCTAAGTATAATTTTATTATCCAGTTCAAAATGAATACATACAAATGTCTCTAATACTTAGGGCATTTCCTAACACGTGTATCCTACGGGTGTTAGGTCCCCTCCAGAATACACTAGCATATAATCCCTCGTTCTCTTAAGATACTTAAGTATATGCTTTACTGCTTGCCAGTGCTTGGTTCCAGGATTCGCTTGATATCGACTCACTATACCTACTGCAAAACATATGTCCGGGCGAGTGCAAAGCATAGCGTACATGAGACTACCCACAGCGGATGCATAAGGGACCTTACTCATACGCTCTCTTTCTTCCGATGTCTTGGGACAGTCATCCAATGAAAGAGTTAAACCGACAATAGAAGGTTGTGAGCCTTTCTTTGCCTCTAGCATTGCATATTTGTCAATTATTTTATCTATGTATGAAGCTTGGGATAATGCTATCATTTTGTTCTTTCGATCTCTGAAGAGACGAATGCCTAGAACATAATTAGCTTCTCCCAAGTCCTTCATGTCAAACTGTTGGTGTAACCAAAGCTTGACGGATGATAAATTCCCTACATCATTCCCAATGAGTAGTATATCATCGACATAGAGTATCAGAAAGACCACTTTTCCATCCTTAATACGTTTATAAACACAAGGTTCATCAACGTTCTGCTCAAAACCAAATGTCTTAATCGCTTGATCAAACCTCTGGTTCCATGAGCGGGATGCCTGCTTTAATCCATAAATGGATCTAAGCAACTTGCAGACTTTCTTATCTTGGCCTTTTACTACGAACCCTTCGGGCTGTATCATATAGATACACTCTTCAAGATGGCCATTCAAGAATGCCGTCTTGACATCCATTTGCCAGATCTCGTAATCGAGAGCCGCAGCAATGGACAGAAGAATACGGATAGACTTCAGCATAGCAACAGGCGAAAAGGTTTCCTCGTAATCGATTCCAGCCTTTTGCGTGTATCCCTTTGCAACCAGTCTAGCTTTGAAAGTTTCCACTCTCCCTTCCGCATCCTTCTTTCTTTTGTAGACCTATTTGCATCCAATGGGTTTTATCCCATCCGGCAAATCTACAAGTTCCCAAACAGAGTTGGATTTCATAGAATCCATCTCATTGTTCATAGCATGTTTCCAAGATCTAGAATCAACATCCTTTATAGCTTCATCATATGTGACCGGATCTTCCTCATGCTCATGAGCCTCGGCCTGGTATACCTCAGCATCATACATAAAGAAATTAGGTTTCTTAGAAACCCTCCCATTACGATGAGGCACCCTAAATTGTTGATCGTCTGCAGGTCTATCACTGGAACTCGGACTTGCGTCCAAGACCGAAATCTGTGGAGCAGTTCTTTCACCCGATAACTCCTCTAGCACTGCTTTGCTTCGAGATTTAAAGTCATTCATGTGACTTTCCTCCAAGAATGTCGCATGGGTTGAGACAATGACTTTTTGTTCCTTCGGGTTATAGAACAGACCTCCTTTAGTTCCTTTTGGATACCCTACAAAACATGCATATTTCTGATCTTGGTTCCAACTTCTTCGCATCCCCATCCAGTACATGTGCCGGGCAGCCCCATATTCTCGTATGTCTAAGGTAGGGCTTCCTGCCATGCCACAATTCATACGGAGTTCTAGGAATTGATTTGCTCGGAACCTGATTCAGAATATAGCACGCCGTTTGTAAAGCATATCCCCAAAATGATAATGGCAGTGTTGAGTAACTCATCATGGACCGTACCATATCCAATAAGGTCCTGTTTCTCCTTTCGGCTACACCATTCTGTTGGGGAGTACCAGGTGCAGTCAATTGGGATAATATCCCGTTCTCTACAAGATGTCCTAGAAATTCATCGGAGAGGTATTCGCCACCTCGATCAGATCGAAGTGGCTTTATGGATTTATCCAATTGCATTTCCACTTCCGCACAATACTCTTTGAACTTATCAAAGGTTTCGCTCTTGCGGTGCATCAGATACACATATCCATACCTCGAGTAATCATCTATGAAAGAGACATAATACTCGAACCCTCCTGGTGCTGTGACGTTCATGGGGCCACATACGTCAGTGTGCACAATTTCTAAGAGCTCCTTAGCTCTTGTACCTTTAGCTCCAAAAGACCTCTTAGTCATCTTACCCTCTAGACAAGACTCACATTGGGGAAGTCGTACCTCCTCCAGAGATTCCAGAGGACCGTCTTTCACCAATCTTTGAATCCTATCCTGATTAATATGACCAAGTCTTAAATGCCAAAGATATGCCTTGTTAGAGTGAGAAACTTTCAACCTTTTAGAGTTATCAATTAATTCAGTGTCAAGCAGTGAGTACATCTTTGGTTTGATCAAGTATAGGTTTCCATCCATCCATCCAGAACAGATAAAAGACTTATTTCTACGAATATCAACTCTTTTGCTAAAAGAAACTGAATAAGAATCCTTTATTAAACAAGCTACCGATATAAGATTCCTCCTAAAATTAGGAACATAAAAATAGTCTTTCAATAAAATAAACCTAAATTGATCAAAATAAAGGTGAACATCTCCCACTGCCTCAGCCACCACAAAGCTACCATCTCCAGTCCGCAACGAGAGGCTCCTATCATGTAGACTTCTCGTTTCCATGAACCCCTGCATAGAAACACAAACATGATTAGTGGCGCCCGAATCAATGACCCAAGTGTCTTTCGATTCTCCCACCAAACACGCTTCCAAGTAATGAAGTTCCTTACCTTCCTTGCCCTTGGCGGCTAGGAATTCCCGGCAAGCCTTCTTGAAGTGACCTACCTTCCCACAATGGAAGCATTTGGACTCTTTAGGGTCCTTCGGCTTCTTGTTCTTCTTCTTCTTCTTCCCGTCCGAGACAGGAGGATTAGAAGAACTAGAAGCCACTTGCTTCTTATTTGGCCTCTTCCTCTTCCATGAGGGATTGGAAGATTCCGCCAAATTGGCCTTTCCTTTAGGTCAGACCACATCCTCATCCCTGATCATCCACTCATAAGCCTGTAGTTGCTTCATGAGCTCGGTTAGTCCTAACTCCTTTGTCGCCAGATTGTATGCGGCCTTAAACCCCACAAAATCTTTAGACAGAGTCTTGAACACCATCTCGATCTGGGTGTTGTAGTCCAACTCAGTACCATTCTCGGCAGCCTCAGCGAAGAATCCCATTAGAGTGATCATATGGTCCTTCACCGGAGCACCCGCCTTTTGCTTAGAGTTCATAATGCTGGTGATAGCGGACTGTCGAGCCAATTTTTCTTGGCCTCCGAACATGTCCTCCAGATTTTCCATGATCTCCCCAGCAACTTGATAAGTCTCATGCTGCTTTTGTAAAGCACTCGTCATGCTAGCAAGGATGTAGCATCGAGCTATTTCATTGGATTCTCTCCAACGATTATAGGCAACCGGGACCTCCTCAAGTGGTGTGTCAGGTTTGGGCCCAGGTGGGCATGGTTAGTCCAGTACAAACTTGTGTCTCTCGCAATTGAGAACTATTAATATATTTCTTTTCCAATCTTTATAATTGTCGCCATTCAACTTATTTTCAGTAAGTATTGAAAAAAGGGGTGTCGGTAACATTTTGAACTGAAATAAAATTATACTAGACATCATTACAAAGCCCAAGCAAATATACAGATAATTTAGCAAATAAAAACATACAAGTATGTTCCTACATGAAACTTGAAAAAACATGTAGCATTGCAACGGTAATTCTCAGCACCTATTGCCCCAAGCCACCGAGGGGTGGTCATGAGAACAAATAGCCGGAACATGGACCCCGTCCAATTAATATATGTTACCTTAAATCCTCCAAGGTTAAGACATATATTAATAATCGCTTATTTGGCCACCAGTTTAGTTAACAGAGCTTCTAGGGAAGGTTAATAACTAAACGAGTCTTGAGTGTATAACCATTGTTTACGTAGCCTGATCCACGTCCTACCAAGCCACCGAGGGGTGGTCATGAATAGGATCGCACCCGAACACGTTTTCCACATAGGAGATCCAATCTAGTATACCGGCGGCGGTAAACACCTACCGAGGGGTGTGGTCAGGGCAGAACTGACGTGAGGCGTTACCATGCTTTCACATATGGATCAACAATGGAGGCCGTGGGTTTTGTTTGAAACCCTCTCCCACTCAATATTTTGAAAAACATGCAAGTTTTGACATATTATGTATGATCAATATAGTATGAGCGGCACTCACCTATCCTATATGACATGTTATCAAATATGCAAACAAAACATCCATCAATACATATTTATACATCCATGACATATCACAGAAAAAATAATTGACAGAATAACCAAGCTATGGTTCCATCCTAGAACAAAGAAAATAAAGATTACAAAATTCCATCCAAAGCATTCTTTGGGTCTTGAATTTTGCTCCGTCTTCTTGTATCCATCTTTATGTAGCCTCTCCATTTATTTCTCATCCCAATAATTATTTAAAATTTAAATCTCCAAAAATCTAAATTTCAATTTCAAATTCCAAATTCGAATTTCAAATTTAAATTTCAAATTTGAATTTTAAACAATTTTAAACATCATGTGTAATAATATGTAATTTCAAAAATTTCAAATTTTAATTACATATTTTTTAAACATGATTTAAAATTAAATCTTCAAATTTAAAAATCAAAATTTTCTGATTTTTGGACCGTCGGACCGCCGCCCCCGTAGGCGGCAGCCGCCGTGGGCAGCCACCAACCCCGGAGGGGTTGGCAGCCCACGGCCGCCCCTTGTGCAGCCCTGCCGGGCTGCAGGCCAAGCCTGCAGCACCAGGCTGCACGCCCAGACTGAGCGCAGCAGCCGGTAGGCTGCAGGCAGCGCCTGCAGCTAGAGGCTGCGGCGAGCCTTGGGCAGGCCACGGCCACCCCTGGCTGCAGGCCAAGCCTGCGGCCGGGGTGGTGTGGGCCTGCTTAGGGGCTGCCGCAGCCCCATCCTGCCCGAGGGCAGGGGCTGCAGACCCACCAAGGTTTGTCGGCCTATCCCGAGGGGTCGTGTCTCGATTTTCGTGCCATATTCCAATTTACCTATTAGGATCTCTAAAAATTAATTTGAATCCCAATTAAATTGAAATTTTCCACACAATCAAAATTTCAACCTTTAAATCAAATTTAACTTCTGGGAAAAATAAATTACGGTCTTCAATCTTCAATCTCCTCCAAGAATAATTACATAAAAAATTCTAAACCGTTTCCGGTGTACAAAAATTCTAACCATAAAAATTCTAAGAGACAAAAATTAAAATCCATGGGAAAATTACAGTATTAATAAACTGCTCCCATGGTTACATAAAAAATTCCTAGATATAATATTTCTAAATTCTAAGGAACCATAACCGGTATAAACAAGCACGCTTATAATAATTCAAAATAACCACATACTTTATACATAATCCATGATAACAACATAAAGGAACCCTAGAATGCCACTCTCTAAATATCAAATCCATACATAAATAAAAAGACTAAGTAATTGTCTAATTTATGTACATGGCATAGTCGTGAGATGGCTCTGATACCAATTGTAGGAAAATAAATCGGTAAAAACGTATCAGAGTGGCGCAGCGGAACAATAAAAATTTTTAGATCGTTAAATATCTCATGATGCCATATACAATAAACCAACAATAATTAAAACTCATACCTCAAGGACACCAATCTTGCAGGAGGAGAATGACCGGAGGCTTCAACCAACTAGCCTTCTCTACTATTCTCCAATTCCTGAATGGCTGAGTGTGTGGGCACTCTGAACCTCGATCGGTATGCTAGCACTGCTAGTCTTCTTCCGACCACCCAGATCTCTAAAGAACTTTATTGTCACGATGAGCTGTGCAACAATAAGCCTGCTCACCTGAGAGTCTGTGGTCTCAGAGAACTGGAGTGGCAGGACCTCCATTTATAGACCTGCATGAGGTGATTCTTTGAATTCGAATTGGACTAGGAAAAGATTTTCTCCCTTATCTTTAACCAAAAAATCTGAATTTTTCCATAGGATAATCCTAACAATAAATTCGGTTTTTCCTAAGATAAATCCAATCCAAATCTTAACAAGATTTTAACTAGAATTTTATCTCCCTTTTTCAACCAAAAAATCCAAAATTCACAAGGAGAAAATCCTCCAAAAGATTTCGGCCATTATGGATAAGGGAGAATCAAAAATTCCACTAGGATTTTCAAGCTTGAATCTTATCTTAACCTTATCCAAAAATAACCGAATTTTCCTTGGATAAAGGCTCCAAAATTTCGGCCACTTTTAGGGAAGGAGAGAATCCAAATTCAACTAGGATTGAAACTTGAATTTTCCCTTGAATCTTATCCACAAAAACCGAATTTTCCATTGAGGATTATCCTCAAAAAATTCGCCTACTTTTGTTGGGATTTGGATTCAAAATTCAAGTAGGATTCTAACAAGATTATCCTCTCCAAATCCAACTCAAATTCGAATTTCAAACCTTGTGGATTTTCCACAACAAATTCGAATTCTACTTGGACTGTGATTCAAAATTTGAATTTCAAATTTCAATTTCAAATTTCAAATTCAAATTTCAAATTTCAAATTTCAAATTTCAAATTCAAATTTCAAATTCAAATTTCAAATTAGAATTTCAAATTCAAATTTCAAATTCAAATTTCAAATTCAAAATTCAAATTTCAAATTTCAAAATTCAAATTTCAAATTTCAAAATTCAAATTTCAAATTCCACAAAACGGTTGTGTTTCATATTCTTGTTCTCATGGATAATTTTCTACAACTCCAATCCAATCTCAAATAAAATCATGGCAACTTTATTTGGAGTTCGAATAATTGTGTACTCTATTATCCAAAACAAAATCTGAATCCAACCGGAGAGAATCTTGTCTACCATCCTAATCCTGTGTTATCACCATCCATGCATAATAAACTAGCCAATAGCATACACAAAACAATTTGCCAAACGTTAAGGAATTATGTGGAGCTAGTAGAGGGACTGATTGGACATATATAATCGGGCTCCCGAGATTCCATATGATCATCATTCTGTACCGAACAACTCAATCATATGATCACTAATTTCAGAGTCACACCACTATAAACCTGAAACTGAACTCCCAATTATATACCGTATTACGTAAGCCTGTGACGAGCTACCATCCAATGACCTTGTCATATAAGCAAAACCCTCATATGATATCCATGATCAGCCTTAGGTCAAAGTCCCTTTAATCCTACTGATCAGGCTATCTTAAAGTTCCATTATACTACCGAATCAAGAAAATGATTATTCACCATATGTGAATAAGAAGTCATCCCCCCAGCAGACGACCCAAGGCCTTGTCCATTTTCACATTCAGTATAATGCCTCTAAGATGATACCTTTAACTCCTCAGAGCTATGATTCCGATATCTGCAAACAAACCCTTCATCGTATACAAGTCATGCACCCAACGAACCGGTCTATAAGCTTACTACCTCTGAGACGCTTTAGCCATTGGAACATCAAAGTACACAAGTCATATACATGAAGTAGTTCATTTACTCAGGATTAAGGTTATTGCACAATGAACGTCAAAAGCAGATTGATCCACTCATAGCAGACTACGTAGATCAATCACGCTTTAGTCCCGGTCTAATATGTCACCACCGAGCAACATATCCATGTCTTTACTTGGGAGTCCAGCTCCAGACAGTCAAGACAGACCGTCCCCTCCAAGGCTTTAGACAACATAATAGTCTTAACATGAGTTAGATGCCCGGTCTAACCCCATAGACTACAGACCATAGTTTAGACTGCTAACTTTAGAACATTGTCTTCTCGCATACAAAAATCCATTGCATGCAACGTTCTAACAGTTTTAACACAAGCAGTCAGTGAGCCATATTTGCTTACATTTACTTTAACATGTAAATAAGACGAGGACAGATAGCAATGTAATGAATAACCTCTATATATAATTTTATTATCCAGTTCAAAATGAATACATCAAAAATGTCTCTAATACTTAGGGCATTTCCTAACATAAGCATAGTAAAATACTTCTGACTCTGCGCATCGGCCAACTTATTGGCTTTCCCCGGATGGTATAAGATCTCATGGTCGTAATCCTTACCAACTCTAGCCATCCATGCTACCTCATGTTGAGCTCTTTTTGCGTGAATATACACTTGAGGCTCTGGTGATCGGTGTAAGATCTCGCACTTGATTCCGTACAAGTAGTTCTTCCATGCTTTTAATGCAAAAACTACCGCTGCTAGCTCCAGATTACGCGTTGGGTAGCTCTTTTCAGGGTCTTTGAGTTGTCGTGAAGCATATGCGACTACTCGATCACTCTGCATCAACATGGCTCCCAACCTGGTTTTAGATGCATCTCTATAAATCATGAAGTTTCCCTAACCAACATTTGAAATGGTCAGCATTGGAGTGCTTATGAGTCTTTATTTCAGCTCTTGAAAGCTTTCCCCACACTTGTTGATTCACTTATACCTCTTTCCCTTCTTGGTGAGCACTGTGAGCAAAGCAGCTAACTTTGAGTAGCCTTCGACTAAGTGTAGGTAACATCCTGTTAGTTTAAAGAAACTGTGAATTCCCGTCACGTTCCTCTGAGCTGGCCACGCACTAATTGCATCAATTTTCATCGGGTCCACAGATACTCCTTCCTTGGGGATTACGTGGCCTAGGAAATGGACCTTCTCCAGTCACAACTCGTACTTGGAGAACTTGGCGTATAACTAATGGTCCTGTTACATGCACAAAATGATCCTTAAGTGATCTTCCTTCATCTTAGAGTGTATAAGTATGTCATCGATGAGCACAATGACTAACTTATCCAAATAGTCCTTGAACATGCAGTTAATCCGGTTCATGAAAGCTGCTGGTGCGTTCTTCAACCTGAGCGACACGAACAGAAACTCATAATGTCCGTACCGCGTTTGAAAGGCTGTCTTGGGTACATCTTCATTCCTGATTCGTAGTTGATGGTACCCTGAACGTAGATCGATCTTCGAGGACATTGCAGCGTCTCGGAGCTGATCAAATAGATCATCAACCCGTGGTAATGGATGCTAGTTCTTAATCGTACTCCTGTTCAACTCTCTGTAGTCGATGCACATTCTTAGTGGTCCATCTTTCTTCTTCACGAATAGTACAGGTGCTCCCCAGGGTGAACAGCTCTGTCGAGTAAATCCCTTGCCTATTTAGTCCTTCAGCTAGGCTTGGAGATGGGGGCTGATTCTGGTAAACGTTCAGTCTCGAACGAGATCTCGCGCTCTGACGAGAGTTCTAGAAGACCTTCTGGAAATATCTCTACGAATTCCCTGACTATCGGCACGTTCTCGGGTCCTATCCCTATTCCTTGAGTCTTATCTGCTACGTATACTAGGAAGTCCGTGTGTCTACTGGATAGCATCTCGCGAGCCTTCACTGCTGATATCATCGTCTTTGGTTGCTCTGGCGACAAACCCTTGTAGATGAACTTTTCACATCCGATTGGTTCGAAAATGATTTTCTGCCTTCAACAGTTTATGACAACGTTGTGTCCTAAGCTCTTTTTTTTTTTTTTTGGCAGAATCTGATGATGCAATGAATGGATGGCTCCAGAATCAAGTAGAACTAACGCATCAAAGTTGGCGATAGAAAGCTGGCCTGTCACCATTGCAGAAGTTACAGCTTCAATGTCACTCCCCGTGTAAGCATAGATTCTCCCTTAGCTGTCTGAAGCTTTCAGTATACCTTGTGTGATTGAAGGGTCTTCGATCCTGGTCTGCTTGGTGTGAAGTTGATTATTCCCAGCGCGAGGTTGATTTTGTCGATTCTGTAGGTTGGAGTGGCAATTGTTTTTGGCATAGTGGCCTTCCTTGCCACAGATGAAACAACCACTTGCTCTCTGCTTGCATTCTCCTGAGTGCCTCTTTCTGCATCTCGTGCACGTCGGGTATTGGCTGTCATTCCTTCCTGGTCGTATCTCTTCTGGGGAAATTCTTCTGTGAATCTTGATTGCCCTAATTCCCCTTTTCTCTTGTTGTTGTTATGGGAATGCCTACTATTCTGGCCGGTTCCCACATTCTGCCCTCTGTATTGTGACTCGGGGTTCTGCTTCTCCTGAGCCTACTTGGCTTGCGTTTTCTCCTCCTTTCGTGCCTTAAAATTCTACGCCTTTCGCTCCTTATCATGAACCGACCAGTACTCAGCTCAGATAGTCTTGCTGACACATTCTGCTAGTGTCGCTGGTCCGTGGCTTCCGCTACAGACCTAAACTGTGATTTCCGTTCTGAACATCTTCAGCATTCGTCTGACTCTCACCTTTTGGTCAGTACCAAATCTAGACAAAGTTGAGCCAACTGCTTAAACTTCTTGACTGCCTCCATAACAGTCATACTACCTTAGTGCAGGTTGTCGAACTCGTCTTACTGCGCTACTAGTGCTTCCTCGTTGAAGTATATCTCCTTAAATTCCTCAATGAAATCGCTCCAGCTCATCTTTCTGATGTTCCTCCTAATGGTTACCATCTTCCACCACTAACGTGCCTCATTACGCAGGGTGAAGGGTGCGTACATCACTTTTTCTCTCTGTCTATTAACCCTATAAAATCCAAGATTACTTGGATATCCGTTAGCCAATCATCGGCCTCTATAGGGTTGGTGATTCCTAAGAATTCTAATGCTTTCATGCGTCGGAATCTCTCATACAAGTCGCCTTCCCTAGGGATTGGAAAAAAAAAACAATTGCTACTATGAGAGTAGCCATTGCTATAGGCGCTAGTGCCTCCTGGGCTGGAGGAGCTGCTTGTTCCCTCAGAGTTTCTGGGGCTGCTAGAGCCTCCTGTGCTAGCATCTTTACTGACTGTGGTGCCTGGGGTTGCTGGCTCAGCTGTTCCCTAAGCTGGTTTAGCTCCGGTTGCTAGTTCTCCATCATCTCTCGCATGGCTGTGATCTGTGCTATCAACTCATCCTCTCGGGATGCTGGGTTTAACTAAGCTCTCATTCTTGCCATGTTTTCTTATGTAACCCTATCGTACAGCGAAAAAGGAAAATATAAGTCTCTTAAATTCTGTACTTGGGACTCGTATCACATATCATTTTCTTTCTTACTTAACAATCTTACTTAAACATTATGGATATAAATATACACTCTATATCCACCTTTCTTTCTCTCATACTGTGATGTTCAATACAATTACCACATTGTATTGGGACATCGTCTGAGTGCTAGGATTCGTCCTGCACTTCCTGTCATATCATACTCATACTGTGGAAAAAATTTATATCTGGCCCCTAGGGCAAAGCTTTACTACTTATCTCATAATATATTTCACATAATATATATACATATATTCAAGATTCTAGTTCAGTGGGAGGACACACACTTCCCTTATACGATCCCAACAAGTACATTATGCTACATCTGACAGGGGAAAGCTACTGCTTCCCTCTATATTTTTTCATAACTAACATTCCCGCAGAAGGGTTACTACTATTGGAAGGACAATCCTGATTCAGTATCAGACATCTCCTCATCGTCACTATCACTGAGTGAGTACTCCTCTGGGTTCTCTTCTTCTTAGTCGAAACTGACCTCGTCATCGCTGGCTATGATGACTTGGGGTTCGTACATCCCCATCTATTCGTCATTACTAAAGCGGTTGGGGATCTCCTCTCCCTCATCGTCGGGATGGGTGTCGGAAAGAGTCTCGTTATCTTCCTCTTTCATGGGGTGTTCGGGAGACATACGGGCTGGTTCGGGGTTCTCCATCGGCTCCCTATTGCCCTTGTGTACTTCTGGCTGGTGGTCGGCCATGAACTCTTCATCGGCCAGTTGGGGTGCTGGTTCTACCGAGTCACCCTCCATAATGGCGGCTGCTATAATGCCTTGGGCTTGTGCAGGGTTCCCGGGGTTGAGCACTTTTCTCTCAGTGTTCACTATCTCCTTGATAAGGCTTGCTAGTCCTGCTTGATCGCTCTTCTAATTCTGTTTGGCAAGGTCTCTTTCTCTCTTTAGGTCTTCTCCTGTCTTGATCCACTTTTGTCTCGGCATGTATTGTAGAAGTCCATTTTGGTTCCTTGTAGCGAACAGCATACGTTAGAACTGTATCGCCGGACATCAGTTGCAGTCTTTCAGTCTGATGAACAAATTCTCGTATATCCATAACTTTAGAGAACTTAGGCGGTTTCACTCCCCGCTTACCCATAGAGAAAAACTGGGGCTGATGCTGGACTGCTCACAGAGATTGGCTAAATCGTGGTATGGCGAAACTCGACACAGTTAAGAGCTCATCCTGGTCATAAGGATCCCGATACACACGAGAGTATCTTCTTGAGAGATATTAATAGCCAACAGGACTTAGTTATCCTGATCAATGGCGTACAATCAGGGAATTGCTTTGATAACATGAAACCAGTCCTGACATTCTCATGGAGTGCAGGAGTACTGTTTGCCACTTGAAACTTAGTGGACAATTAGCCCTGAAGATTGGTACAACTCAGGCAGCAATCCATGTTCTTTCTCTGAGCAGTTCTCTAGCACTACACGGTCGTGATTTTCGTGTAATGATCTCAGCATCTCTCCATCTTATCCTCGCCATCATAGGTTTTGTCATCTCATTACTATAAAATGTTATCTTCAATAGATAAACATTTACTGACTAAAAAAATAAAACTAACTTACTTGGACAGATGAGGTAGGCATGCGGTGATGTGAGGTAGGATGGCAGGAAACCGCTCTGATACCAACTGTGACGCCCCGTGCCCTCAGCAGCCCGGACCGTCACTGAAAACTATTTTACTTGCTTCTTTAGCTTTTACTTATACTTCTTCTTTAAAACCGATACTTAAACTTGCTGAATTTAATAGCATAAATTTAGAGGGATTTTTTTTTTAATATATGCGTACGTATTTACTATTCATGTACATATACTATTAAAATGCGAAATTTGAAAAACATAAGGATTTTAATTATACATACACACTTATATACTTGTATATCTGATTAATATTCACCAGACACTATTTAAATATACTATTCCTACATATACTGTTTACTGCTCCAAAATACCAATTAATCTTTACTACTCAAAATACTATTTAGCTGTCACCGTTCAAAATACTATTTACTCATACTATGCGGAAGAATACTCGCGGCGTATCCATAATCTCATCCTCACATCTACCTCTGCCACCATCATCGCCCCTTGGTGTTTGCACTATAGGAAGCTTACCTACAGCATGAACACACTCCGTGAGCTTTATGCCCAGTAAGTACAACATGTTAACCGCAAAACATGTTTAAAACATAGCACATACTTAAAATTCTAAGCATGACATATATCACTTAATAAATCACATACCATATAAGCATATCACATATCAGCTCACATATCATGTCATCACATAACATGTCATAACACTGAATATAAAACTTCACATACTTTATGCATGACAGAAGCATCGTGTATTGTATGCACTCTACTGAAAAAGAAAGCATAACGAACTATAACTAATGCATGATCCGATTATGTTCATTTATGCTTCAAACTTCTCTTTTCTTTTCTTGTCTATTTAGGGCCCATGTGTCAGTACCGTGTGCGCGCAGACCAACGGTAACGCCCGAGGTCAACTAATGCCGAAGAGCCATCAACTGATGCTCAACTTTTGGCCTTAACTTTCTTTAACTGGAAACCCCTTCGACTGAAGGAGCCGGTACGACACACCTATTTATTTCCATCTTGTTTAACTGTTCTAGCCATACGCTTCTCTAAGCTATCCCCAATCCTACGCGGTAGGGATCTATTGCTTCTATCTTGTTCTTTCATCAATCTACTCGATTGTGAAACTATATGCTCTTATGTATGCTGTGCAGCATCGTGTGCAAGATACATACTTAAAATACTGGAAAAGCATCATTTTAAATTCATTTTATCCATGCTGTAGACGGAGTTGTACTTACCTGTCATCAGAAAGTTTATACTCTCGCCTTCGTCACAATACAGGTACCTCCCTGTAATCATAATACATTTCGTTAACATTTACTCTTAGGTCACTGTGGTCATTAGTGACTAATAAAAACTCTATCGTTAGTGATATCGATCCTTGTCGGTACTAATTGCCCTCTTCTTAAGAATTTGATTTTCTAATCATTGTTAATTAATTTATTTACCCAATAAATTAATTAACATCGCTCTTAGGTCACTCTATCGTTAGGAACTTATAAACTTATCGTTGTGTGGTACCGATGCCTATCGGTACCCAACTGCTCTACTTTGGGAAAGTTGATATCTAATTTTTAATCGTGCTTGATTAATTTGTCTACTTGACAAATTAATCACTGTCTCTCACTATCCCATTCCGACTTGGTCCTTGACTGGCTAACCGACCAGTCAACTGACTGAATACCTCCCGTATGACCATTTAGCCTGTCGGGTTACCGTTACCGATGTAATCACCCCAAGTTTTATACTTCGATCGCACCCGTCCCTCGGGTGGTACTATTCTGACATAGGGGTCATTTTCTTACATTACGAAATTTCTAATGGGGCAGTTCACTAATCCTCGCAACGTCCGTCCTTCTTTCCTGGACCTAAGTCATCGAGGGGGCTCGGGTTCCCATCCCGATCACATTTTCACCCCTCGTTTCCTAAAATACCCCTTTGTTCCGTTTTAGAAATTTCGGCAGCATTTCCGCTTAATTTTTGGGTTTCCGGCGTTTAGGAAACGCCTCAAAACCATCTAACCTATTCTAACCTGCCACGTACTAAATCAGAGGCCTAATTTTTACGTAAAAGCTCCGCTTTTTACGTAAAAATATTCACATTTCCTCACGTTCTCTTTTTCGACATTTCATCCCTTTTTCTTACAATTCCTCAAGTCAGTAAACCATAATTAATACATAATTATTTCCAATAATTAAATGAGGAATCAAGGGATCAAAACCACTACCAAAATTGTTCCCGTCGGCGGTCGAGTGAACCGTTCGATCTCGATCGCACAATCTTTGAAACGACGTTCTTCACTTTTGAAACTCCGGTTTGCAAATCCGATGCCGCGTATGTGTCCAGAACGTCGAAAATAGGCCAACGGCCATTCTTCAATTTTCGGTCTCCGGTCGCCGTTGAACGGCGTTGACCGCCGTTGATCGTCGTTGACCGACCGTTGACCGGCGTTGACCATGGCGGCGATGGGAGTGGCGACCACCATCTTGAAGAGCTCGACAAGAAGAACCCATTGGTGGTGTCAATTTCACCAATCGAGGGTCCTATCACCTGAAATCGGCCCTCGAAAAGTCAGCGACGGCGGCGGTGTTGGATCTTCATTTTCCGGCGTTGTTGCCCAAAATTGATTTGGGGCTTTTGATCTACGTGTTGTTTTAAGCATTTTGATACCGACCTTGCAACTCAACTCGGCCGTAACAGAGAGATTCGACGGCGGCGACGGCGACGGCAAACCTTGGGTGGCGTGATCCGGCGGCTGTTGACGTGAAATGAAGCTTGGGTTTTGTTCTACTCTTCACCACGAATCCATTGAGACCGGAATCGTGGCATTTGGACGTCGGACGACGGAGATACGGCGGTTTGAAAAATTCGGCCACCGGCGGCTTTGGGCGGCGCGTGCGGCGTGCTCCGGCGTCGGTTCGGTCGACTCGGCCCACCGTTGGAATCAGATCGTCGAGAGCTTTCCAATGGTGTCGGCGGTGTCGAAAACGGAGGCCAGATTCGATGGTCGGTCACTGTTCATCCTCGTGTGGTGTTGGGGGAGGAAATGGGATTTGAAAAAATTATGGGGGTTATTTTTCAATAGTCCCAAAAATTTCGTCCTTTTATACTAATTTTTTGAAAAATTTTAAGATAGGCTATACTGACTAATTTGGGCGTGCTGAACCCAAATATATCAGTTTTATCTTCATCCGAGGTCGTCCCGACCAGTTTCCCGATACTGCATGGTTCCCGGTCAAAAATTACTTTTTGTGCTCAAATGGCTAATTTGAGCATTCTGATTCCAAATATATCAGTTTTATATCAAGAAAAGGTTATCTTGATCAATTTCTTGATACTGTGGTTAGGCCTACACTGTGTTGACACTGTGCACGCATAACGAGGCGTTTTCGCGTGAAAATTTAAACACAGTCTCTCTTGACTAATTTGGACGTGCTGATTTCAAATTTATCAGTTTTACGTCCATCTGATGTCTTTTAGACCAGTTTTCGGGATCTGTATGACCCCGTCTAGAAAAACGTGTCAGGTGCCCGATTGACTAATTTGGGCGTCCTGAGTCTAAATATATCAGTTTCGGGGGGAGAAAAGGTCGTCTTGGCCCTTATCCCGATACTGCGTATCTTTTAAACAAAATCTACATTTTGTGCTCACTTGACCAGATTGAACCTGCTAACTATTAATATGTCAATTTTATGCCAGATTAAGGCCGTCTTGGCCACTAACCTGACACTGCGTTTCTCACTATTCACTAATCACTAATCATTGTTTACTATTCACTATCTGACTGACTAATCTGAGCGTTCTGACTCTGATTTTGTCAGTCTCTGGGCGAGAAGAGGTCATCTAGACCACTTTTCTCGATACTGTACATCTATTAGGGCAATTATCACTGCTGCGCTCAGATGACCAGTCTGAGCGTACTGATGACTAGCTCATCAGTTATGTATCATGAAATGGTCGTCTAGACCGGTTTCTTGATATTGCATGTCTCAACGCATACTCACATAATAGGGTGGAACGATTTCATTGTCGGTTGCCCCTTTCACTGCATGAATAGTAATTAAACGTTACTATTCCCATTTAATTCATTCAACTGAAAAGCACACTGTGTTTATTAACTTAATTACATCATTACATAGTAATTAAGTTTCATAATTCATGAGAGTCATTACAGTGGCTCTCGGCTCATTACACAGCGTTCTACACGAACTCTTACGCGTGCGTGTGCAACACAACACGGGCGTGTACATTTCAGACACGAGCGTGTACTAGTTGAGACTACTCAACACGGTCATGTCTTTGAAACACATTCATCTATCCGAGCGGTATGCGGCCTCTTACACGTCCGCGTACTTAACCGTGTTACACTACACGGCCATGTACACTCACACAGCTACTAATAGATACACAGTCCGAATGGCACACGGTCACTCACACGGCTGTGTACCTGACCGTGTTACTTAAATTGTACTAAAAGACATTAAATTATGTCCATTTTATTCCTTAATGACTTATTACAGGTAAGTAGGTGCCATGAAAATGGCGGTCATTACATCAGCAGAAATGCTGTCAAAATTTTTAAGGCGCCCGAAGGGTAATTTGGTAAATGAGGGGTAAAAATAGGGTCGAGAATTGGAAACTCGAGCCCCCTTGGGGACCTAGGCTCGAGGAAGGGCGATGGACAATTTCAGAAGTAGTGAAATGTCCATTTGAGGTCCCGTACGGTTAGACAAACGGGAAACGACCCCGAGGGTCAGAGTTGTACCACCCGAGGGCCGGGTGAATAATAACTGAAGCATTATAACGAGAAATGTTGTAAAAGCTTGGTAAGGTTTAAGAAAGGTCATTTTATGATTTTTTGGACTAGAAAACCCAGTTAAAACATTAAAATGGAAATTTTACGATTTAGGGTCCCGTCAGGGACAAAATGGTCATTTTGACCAAAATTTTTCAAATTGCTAGAAAAAGGCCGTAAAAGTCCCAAAATGATTTTATTGAAATTCTTAAGGCTAAAATAGAATTGTAAGTCAGAAAAACAGGGGAAAATCCTACTAGGGACGAAATGGTCATTTTGCCAGAAGTTAGGGACAAAATGGTCATTTTGTCAAAAAGTTAAGAAAAGTGATATTAAGGCCCGGAATAGTGTCCTAAGCTGTATAATAATTATAGAAATGAAAATATGAATCCCAAAACAAATAATTAGGGATCCAAAATTAGAAATTTTATATTTTTACAATCTTTTAGATATGAAATGAATAGTAAAAATAACCGTGATTTATGTCAGTTATAGGGGTTCAACAAAAAGGTGATGTAAAGAAGTCGGTTGACCCAGGAAAGGAAACGCTGGCTAAATATCTGTAAGTTCAGACATTTATTTGTCTAGGACATGAATTTACTTGCTATGTTTATATGTTATGTATGACATGTAAATAAGTACTAAGGTGCTCTATGCACACCAACGTGGGAAATAAAATATCCACAAATAAAGAACATGATGTAAAGAGTTCCAGATCTAGGAGGCAGCAATAATGCCACCGGTCAGGAACCATATGAAAGTCAGTAACGAAACTAGTATTGGCGTACCGGCCTCCTACATAGGTGGAGGTTCCTCATGATCAGTTATGATATGGCTCCCAAACCAATTGTGGTATGTCCTGGGTTTGGAAGTCTGATGTTATGTAGACTATAGAGGATTGGCCAGTGGGTCACTTCCTAGAGTCCCTCTCAGTCATGCACGCACTACGATACGACCAATCCAAGGACCCAACACCAAAACTTAATGCAAGATAAGACCTAAGACTTGAGATTTGCCATAATCGAGCATAATATGTACTAAATGTATATGTAGCAGCGTAGGTCAAAGTTAATGTGAATAGTATTGGTCAAAGTCAACCTTACTATTCATGGTCAAAAGTCAAAGTTACCATTTATGTGTATAGTATTTTCTATGATTTTATGTTTTATGTTCCGGTTGTTATGTTTGAACTTATTGAGTCTATCGCTCATGACTTTATTCACGTTGCAGGTAAGAAGCCTGTACACCAATAGCTAGTGGATGGACGAGGAGTGGAATCTGTATCTACTGCCAAGGCTGGGCGAGGGGAATGGTCCTGCTTATGTTTTCTGTTGACCACTTTTAGAAGTTATTTTGGATGTTTGTAACATGATGTAAATTAAGTATGACAAACGATGATATGTATTTCAGTATGTGTTTTATGATGTTTTACGACTCTACAATTTCAAGATAAGTTTTTTTTTTTAAAAAATCCCTAGTTTTCAAAATAAAAGTTAAGTTTAAATTATGAATGGTAATTAACAAGAACAGGTTACAAATAAGTTGCCGGTGACCCATTGAGGTGGTAGTCTATCATAGTGGACTTCAAACCTCTACTATGCTAGTACTGTTACCCTCCATGAAGGGCGGGCCGCCACCCTCATACCTCTTTTCTTTATTGGTAAGCGCTATGAGTGGTATGGCTAGCTTTGAAAAACCCTTGACAAAGCATTGGTAATAACCTACTAGGCCTAGGAAACTGTGTGTTTCCATCATGTTCCTCAAAGCTGGCCACATGTTAACTATCTCAGCCTTTGTTGGGTTTGGAGCTCCTTTAGCTCTACAGGGCCCATTCTGTATAGGGCCTTAGAGATAGGGGAGCTGATCCGAGTAGATGTTCAATCTCGAACGATATTTCACGCTCTGACGGGACTCTTAGAAGATCTTCTGGGAATTCCTCCACAAATTCCTTGACTATCGGCATGTTCCCGGGTCCTATCTCTATTCCTTGAGTCTTATCTACTACGTGTGCTCGGAAGCCCGTGTATCCACTGGATAGCATCTTGCAAATCTTCATTGCTATGATCAGCATCTTTGGTTACTTTGGTGACAAACCCCTTGTAGACGATCCTTTCACACTCGATATGTCCAAAAGTGACTTTTTGCCTTCAACAGTTTATGACAACGTCGTACTTCACGAGGATCTTATTCCCAAGATTACGTCATAATCGATCATGTCGATGATGATCAGATTAACACTCAGCTCTCTACCGTAGATAATTATCGGTGTGGAACGCATCCAGTAATTAAACAATAAAACTTTCCCTAAGGGAAGTGTTGTTCTAAAAGTCTATTTCGTCCTATCTAAGCCCCTATCTAGCTTCCTAGCGAAGTCTGATAGTGTAACGAATGGGTGGCCTATTACTCTTTCTACTTGATTGCTTTTCAAATTTTGTTTGGCTAGGTCTCTTTCCCTTTTTCGGTCTTCTCCTGCCTTGATCCACTTTTGCCTCAACCTTGGTTTCATCATAAGCCTTCTTCAACATGCATTATAGAAGTACATATCAGTCCCTTGTAGTGCACAGCATATGTTAAAATTGTGTCATCGAACATCGACTGCAGTCTCTTAGTCTGATGAACAAATTCTCGTATATCCACAACTCTAGGAAACTTAGGCAGTTTCACTTCCCTGCTTGCCCTAAAAGAATAACTGAAGCTGATGCTGGACTCCTCTCAGAGATTTGATTGATCATGGTATGACAAAACTCGACCCAGTTAAAAGCTTATCTTAGTTACAAGAATCCCAATACACACAAGAGTATCTTCCTGAAAGATACCAACAGCCAATAGGTTCAGTTATCCTGATCAATGGAATACAATTAGGGAGTCACTTTGATAGCGTGAAACCAATCCTGACGCTCTCATGGAGTGTGGGAGTACTGCTTGTTACTCAAAACTTAGTGGACAACTAGCCCTAAAGACTGGTATAACTTGGGTAGCAATCCATGTTCCTATTCTAAGCCGTTATTTCAATCGCACTCTAGTCACGTGTGAAAATGTTATATCTAAGCCCTTGGGAAAAACTGTACTGCTTTTCATATCATTTTAAAAGTACATAACTTTAGTCTATTGAGAGTGGTAAACACTTCCCGGTACATAGTCTCAAAAGGACATGTTAGGTTAGATCTAACAGGGTTAAGCTACTGCTTCCTATTATACATATATATACACGCCTAAGAAAAGATTCTTCTTTAGTTATCTGGGGCTTCCAGTCTATCTTGTGTGATCAAAGGGCCTTCAATTCTGGTTTGGGCAGCATGGAGTTGGTTATTTGTTGTGTGAGCATGGTTTCGTTGGTTCTACAGGTTGAAATAATAGTTTTTGGCTAGATGACCTTCCTTACCACAGACGAAATAGCCATTTGCTCCCTGCTTGCATTCTCTCGGGTGTCCTTTTCTACATTTCAGGCATATCGGGCATTGGCTGCCATTTCCTTTTGGGTTGTTTCTCTTCTAAGGGAAGTCCTTCTATGAACCTTGGTTACGTAGATTACCCTTCCTCTTGTTGTTGTTATGGGATTGCCTGCTGTTCTGGTCGGTCCCCACGTTCTGCCCTCTATGTTGTGGCTTAGGGTTCTGCTTTCCCTTAGCCTACTTAGCTTGTGTTTCCTCTCATTTCGAGCTTTAAAGACCTAAGCCCTTTGCTCTTTATCCTGAGCCAACTAGTACTTGGCTTAGATGGCTTTGTTGACACATTCAGCCACTGTCGTCAGTCCATGGCTGCCACTACAGACCTGGACGGCGATTTTCGTCTGGAATATCTTCAGCATCCTTCGAACTCTTTCCTTCTCCATGGGCACTAGGTCAGGACAGAGTCGAGCTAACTATTCAAACTTCCTGACTGCCTCCATCACAATCATACTGCCTTGGTACAAGTTGTTGAATTCATCTTGCTGTGCCATTAATCCCTCTTCATTGAAGTACATTTCCTTGAATTCGTTAATGAATTCGATCCAATTCATTTCATTGACATTCCTTTGAATGGCTACCATCTTCCACCATTGGCGTGCCCCCTTACATAGGGCAAGGGATGCATACAACACTTTCTCCCTCTTAGTCAATCCCACAAGGTCCAAGATCACTTGGATGTCATTCAGCCAATCGTCGGCCTCTATAGGATTAGGGATCCCTTTGAATTCTGGCACTTTCATGCACTGAAATTTCTCGTACAAATCGCCTTCCCTAGAGGTCGGCGGGAGGACGTTAGCTACTGTAGGGACAGTCGCTACTGGGGGTGCTGAAGCTATCTGGGTGTCGCTACTGGGGGTGCTGAAGCTATCTGGGTTGGGAGAGCTGTTTGCTCCCTTGGAGTATCAGAAGCTGCTGGAGTCTCCTGAACTGGCACCTGAGCTGTCTGCAGTGTTTGGTTCTATTGGCCTAGTTGTTCCCTAAGCCGGTCTAGGTCGTACTGCTAATTTTACATCATTTCTTACATAGTTGTGAGTTGCGCCATTAATTCATCCTCTTGGGGTGCTTGGTTTGTTTGTGTACGTGTTTGAACCGTGTTGTCGTTTGGAACCCTTGTCCTCTGGTGGGGCTCTGCTAGTGTAGCCTCTACTGGTGCAGCCATGGTTACACGTTATAACTTTTGTTAACTTATATATTAATACTGTAAAATAAAAACTAACTTACTTGGACAGATGAGGCAGGCATGCGGCGATGTAAGGTAGGGTGACAGGATACTACTCTAATACCAACTGTGATGTCCCATGCCCTGAGTGGCTCGAACCATCACTTAAAACTACTGATACTTAAACTTACCTCAAAACTATTACTTGAACTTACTTACTTAGTACCATAATTTTAGGGATTTTTTTTTATGTGTACATTTTTACTATTCACATACATATACTTTACAAATATAAGGTCTAAAAATAATTGAAGTTAATTTTTACGTACATACTTATAAAACTATTCAACTGTTTACAATTCAAAATATACTCAATATTGTTTACTATTCAAAATATACTGTTTACTCAATAATGTGCAAAAGTCAAAACTCGCGATGGTATCCATAACTTTGCCCTCACATCCACCTCTACCCCCATCATCACCCAGTGAGATCTAAGCCATAGGTCGCTTACCTACAGCATGAACACATACTGTGAGTTTTATGCCCAGTAAGTACAACATGTCGTCCACAAAACATGTTTAAATCATAACACATACTTAAACATATAAGCATGTCCTATACACACAACTTGTACCAGGCATTGAATCATTCCACAAACTAGATGCAAAACCAAAGCTGTTAGGAAATGCCCTTAGCATTAGAGACATTTTGATGTATTCATTTTGAACTGGATAATAAAATTATATATAAAAGTTATTCATTACATTGCTATCTGTCCTCGTCTAATTTACATGTTAAAGTAAATGTAAGCAAATATGGCTCACTGACTGCTTGTGTTAAAACTGTTAGAACGTTGCATGCAATGGACTTTTGTATGTGAGAAGACAATGTTCTAAAGTTAGCGGTCTAAACTATGGTCTGTAGTCTATGGGGTTAGACCGAGCATCTAACTCATGTTAGAACTATTATGTTGTCTAAAGCCTTGGAGGGGACGATTTGTCTTGACTGTCTGGAGCTGGACTCCCAAGTAGAGACATAGACATGTTACTTGGTGGTGACATATTAGACCGGGACTAAAGCGTGATTGATCTACGTAGTCCGCTATGAGTGGATCAATCTGCTTTTGACGTTCATTGTGCAATAACCTTAATCCTGAGTAAATGAACTACTTCATGTATATGACTTGTGTACTATGATGTTCCAATGGCTAAAGCGTGTCAGAGGTAGTAAGCTTATAGACCAGTTTGTTGGGTGCATGACTTGTATACGATGAAGGGTTTGTTTGCAGATATCGGAATCATAGCTCTAAGGAGTTAAAGGTATCCTCTTAAAGGCATTATACCGAATGTGAAAATGGACAAGGCCTTGGGTCGTCTGCTAGGTGGATGACTTCTTATTCACATATGGTGAATAATCATTTTCTTAATTCGGTAGTATAATGGAACTTTAAGAGAGCCTGATCAGTAGGATTAAACGGACTTTGACCTAAGGCTGATCATGGATATCCTATGAGGGTTTTGCATTTATGACAAGGTCATTGGATAGTAGCTTGTCACAGGCTTACGTAATACGGTATATAATTGGGAGTTCAGTTTCAGGTTTATAGTGGTGTGACTCTGAAACTAGTGATCATATGATTGAGTTGTTCCGTAAAGAATGATGATCATATGGATTTGCGGGAGCCCGGTTATATATGTCCAATCAGTCCCTCTACTAGCTCCACATAATTCCTTAACGTTTGGCAAATTGATTTGTGTATGATATTGGCTGGTTTATTATGCATGGATGGTGATGACACAGGATTAGGATGGTAGACAAGATTCTCTCCGGTTGGATTCAGATTTTGTTTTGGATAATAGAGTACACAATTATTCGAACTCCAAATAAAGTTGCCATGATTTTATTTGAGATTGGATTGGAGTTGTAGAAAATTATCCATGAGAACAAGAATTTGAAACACAACCGTTTTGTGGATTTTGAAATTTGAATTTTGAAATTTGAAATTTGAAATTTGAATTTGAAATTTGAATTTGAAATTTAAAATTGAAATTTGAAATTTGAAATTTGAAATTTGAAATTTGAAATTTAAATTTGAAATTCGAATTTGAAATTTGAAATTCAAATTTTGAATCACAGTCCAAGTGGGATTCGAATTTGTTGTGGAAAATCCACAAGATTTGAAATTCGAATTTGAGTTGGATTTGGAAAGGATAATCTTGTTAGAATCCTACTTGAATTTTGAATCCAAATCCTAACAAATTATGGACGAAATTTTGAGGACAATCCTCAATGGAATTTCAGTTTTTGTGGATAAGGTTCATGGGAAAAATTCAAGTTTCAATCCCAGTTGAATTTGGATTCTCTCCTTCCCTGAAAAATGGCCGAAATTATAGAGGAAATCTTCTAGGAAAATTCGGTTATTTTGGATAAGGTTGAGATAAGATTCAAGTTTGAAAATCCTAGTGGAATTTTGATTTTCCCTTATCCTAAAAGTGGCCGAATTTTTTGAGGAGATTATCTCCTAGGAATTTCGGATTTTTTGGTTGAAAAAGGGAGATAAAATTCTAGTTAAAATCTTGTTTAGATTTGGATTGGATTTATCCTAAATAAATCGAATTTTATTGTTGGGATTTTCCCATGGAAAAATTTGGATTTTATGGTTATGGATAAGGGAGAATATCTTTTCCTAATCCAATTCGAATTCAGAGAATCACCTCATGCTAATCTATAAATAGAGGTCCTGCCACTCCAGTTCTCTTAGACCACAGACTCTCAGGTGAGCAGGCTTATTGTTGCACAGCTCATCGTGACAATAAGTTCTTTGGAGATCTGGGTGGTCGGAAGAAGACTAGCAATGCTAGCATACCGATCGAGGTTCAGAGTGCCCACACACTCAGCCATTTGGGAATTGGAGAATAGTAGAGAAGGCTAGTTGGTTGAAGCCTCCGGTCATTCTCCTCCTACAGATTGACGTCCTTGAGTTATGAGTTTGAATTGTTGTTGGTTTATTGTATATGGCATCATGAGATATTTAACGATCTAAAAATTTTTATTGTTCCGCTGTGCCACTCTGATACGTTTTTTACCGATTTATTAACCTACAATTGGTATCAGAGCCACTCATGACTATGCCATGTGCATAAATTAGACAATTACTTAGTCTTTTTATTTATGTATGGATTTGATATTTAGAGAGTGGCATTCTAGGGTTCCTTTATGTTGTTATCATGGATTATGTATAAAGTATGTGGTTATTTAATTTTTTGAATTATTATAAGCATGCTTGTTTATACCGGTTATGATTCCTTAGAATTTAGAAAAATTGTATCTAGGAATTTTTATGTAACCATAGGAGCAGTTTATTAACACTGTAATTTTCCCATGGATTTTAATTTTGTCTCTTAGAATTTTTATGGTTAGAATTTTTGTACACCGGAAACGGTTTAGGAAATTTTATGTAATTATTCTTGGAGGAGATTGAAGATTGAAGACCGTAATTTATTTTTTCCCAAAAGTTAAATTTGATTTAAAGGTTGAAATTTTGATTGTGTGGAAAATTTCAATTTAATTGGGATTCAAATTAATTTTTGGAGATCCTAATTGGTAAATTGGAATATGACACACAAATCGGGACACGACCCCTCGGGATAGGCCGACGGGCCTTGGTGGGGCTGCAGCCCCTGCCCTCGGGCAGGATGGGGCTGCGGCAGCCCCTATGCAGGCCAACACCACCCACGGCAGCAGGCTTGGCCTGCAGCCAAGGGTGGCCATGGCCTACCCAAGGCTGGCCGCAGCCTGGGCGTGCAACCTCTGGCTGCAGGCTTGGCCTGCAGCCCGACAAGGCTACGTAAAGGGGGCAGCCGTGGGCTGCCAGCCCCTTTAGGGCTGGTGGCTGCCCACGGCTGCTGCCGCCTTCGGGGGCGGCGGTGCGACGGTCTTAAAAAATCAGAAAATTTTGATTCTTAAATTAGAGATTTAATTTTAAATCATGTTTAAAAATATGTAATTGAAAATTTGAAATTACATATTATTACACATGATGTTTAAAATTGTTTAAAATTTGAAATTACATATTATTACACAAGAAGACGGAACAAATTCAAGACCCAAAGAATGCTTTGGATGGAATTTTATAATCTTTATTTTCTTTGTTCTAGGATGGAACCATGGCTTGGTTATTCTGTCAATTGTTTTTTCTGTGATATGTCATAGATGTATAAATATGTATTGATGGATGTTTTATATGCATATTTGATAACATGTCATATAGGATAGGTGAGTGCCACTCATACTATATTGATCATACATAATTTGTTAAAACTTGCATGTTTTTCAAAATATTGAGTGGGAGAGGGTTTCAAACAAAACCCACGGCCTTCGTTGTTGATCCATATATGAAAGCATGGTAACGCCTCGCGTCAGTTCTGCCCTGACCACACCCCTCCGTAGGTGTTTACCGCCGCCGGTATACTAGATTGGATCTCCTACGTGGAAAACGTGTCCGGGTACGATCCTATTCATGACCACCCCTCGGTGGCTTGGTAGGACGTGGATCGGGCTACGTAAACAATGGTTATACACTCAAGACTCGTTTAGTTATTAACCTTCCCTAGAAGCTCTGTTAACTAAACTGGTGGCCAAATAAGCAGTTATTAATATATGTCTTAACCTTGGAGGATTTAAGGCAACATATATTAATTGGACGGGTCCCATGCACTGGCTATTTGTTTTCATGACCACCCCTCGGTGGCTTGGGGCAATAGGTGCTGAGAATTACCGTTGCAATGCTACATGTTTTTCAAGTTTCATGTAGGAACATACTTGTATGTTTTATTTGCTAAATTATCTGTATATTTGCTTGGGCTTTGTAATGATGTCTAGTATAATTTTATTTCAGTTCAAAATATCACCGACTCCCCTCATTTCAATACTTACTGAGAATAAACTGAATGGCGACAATTTTAAAGATTGGAAAAGAAATCTATTAATAGTTCTCAGCTGTGAGAGACACTAGTTCGTACTGGACGAACCATGCCCACCAGGGCCCAAACCTGACACACCACTTGAGGAGGTCTCGGTTGCCTATAATCGTTGGAGAGAATCCAATGAGATAGCTCGATGCTACATCCGAGATAGCTCGATGCTACATCCTTGCTAGCATGACGAGTGCTTTACAAAAGCAGCATGAGACTTATCAAGTTGCTGGGGAGATCATGGAAAATCTGGACGACATGTTCGGAGGCCAAGAAAAATTGGCTCGACAGTCCGCTATCACCAGTATTATGAACTCTAAGCAAAAGGTGGGTACTCCGGTGAAGGACCGTATGATCACTCTAATGGGATTCTTCGCTGAGGCTGCCGAGAATGGTGCTGAGTTGGACTACAACACCCAGATCGAGATGGTGTTCAAGACTCTGTCTAAAGATTTTGTGGGGTTTAAGGCCGCATACAATCTGGCGACAAAGGAGTTAGGACTAACCGAGCTCATGAAGCAACTACAGGCTTATGAGCGGATGATCAAGGATGAGGATGCGGTCTGACCTAAAGGAGAGGCCAATTTGGCAGAATCTTCCAATCCCTCACGGAAGAGGAAGAGGCCAAATAAGAAGCAAGTAGCTTCTAGTTATTCTAATCCTCCTGTCTAGGACGAGAAGAAGAAGAAGAAGAATAAGAAGCCGAAGGACCCTAAAAAGTCCAAATGCTTCCATTGTGGGAAGGTAGGTCACTTCAAGAAGGCTTGCCGGGAATTCCTAGCCGCCAAGGGCAAGGAAGGTAAGGAACTTCATTACTTGGAAGCATGTTTGGTGGAAGAATCGAAAGACACTTTGGTCATTGATTCGGGCGCCACTAATCATGTTTGTGTTTCTATGCAGGGGTTCGTGGAAACGAGAAGTCTACATGATAGAAGCCTCTCGTTGTGGACTGGAGATGGTAGCTTTGTGGTGGCTGAAGCAGTGGGAGATGTTTACCTTTATTTTGATCAATTTAGGTTTATTTTATTGAAAGACTGTTTTTATGTTCCTAATTTTAGGAGGAACCTTATATCGGTAGCTTGTTTAATAAAGGATTCTTATTCAGTTTCTTTTAGTAAAAGAGTTGATATTTGTAGAAATAAGCCTTTTATCTGTTCTGGATGGATGGATGGAAACCTATATTTGATCAAACCAAAGATGTGCTCACTGCTTAACACTGAATTAATTGATAACTCTAAAAGGTTGAAAGTTTCTCACTCTAACAAGGCGTATCTTTGGCATTTAAGACTTGGTCATATTAATCAGGATAGGATTCAAAGATTGGTGAAAGACAGTCCTTTAGAATCTCTGGAGGAGGTACGTCTTCCCCAATGTGAGTCTTGTCTAGAGGGTAAGATGACTAAGAGGTCTTTTAGAGCTAAGGGTACAAGGGCTCCGGAGCTCTTAGAAATTGTGCATACTGACGTATGTGGCCCCATGAACGTCACAGCACGAGGAGGGTTCGAGTATTATGTCTCTTTTATAGATGATTACTCGAGGTATGGATATGTGTATCTGATGCACCGCAAGAGCGAAACCTTTGACAAGTTCAAAGAGTATCATGCGGAAGTGAAAAAGCAATTGGATAAATCCATAAAGACACTTCGATCTGATCGAGGTGACGAATACCTCTCCGATGAATTTCTAGGACATCTTGTAGAGAACGGGATATTATCCCAATTGACTACACCTGGTACTCCACAACAGAATGGTGTAGCCGAAAGGAGAAACAGGACCTTATTGGATATGGTACGGTCAATGATGAGTTACTCAATGCTGCCATTATCATTTTGGGGATATGCTTTACAAACGGCGTGCTATATTCTGAACCAAGTTCCGAGCAAATCAATTCCCAGAACTCCGTATGAATTGTGGCGTGGCAGGAAGCCCTCCCTTGGACATATGAGAATATGGGGCTGCCCGGCACATGTACTGGATGGGGATGCGAAGAAGTTGGAACCAAGATCAGAATTGTGCATGTTTGTAGGGTATCCAAAAGGAACTAAAGGAGGTCTGTTCTATAACCCGAAGGAACAAAAAGTCATTGTCTCATTGGATGAGAATGATCCGGTCACCTATGATGAAGCTGTAAATGATGTTGATTCTAAATCTTGGAAACAGGCTATGAACAATGAGATGGATTCTATGAAATCTAACTCTGTTTGGGAACATGTAGATTTGCCGGATGGGATAAAACCCATTGGATGCAAATGGGTCTACAAAAGAAAGTAGGATGCGGAAGGGAGAGTGGAAACTTTCAAAGCTAGACTAGTTGCAAAGGGATACACGCAAAAGGCTGGAATCGATTACGAGGAAACCTTTTCGCCTGTTGCTATGCTGAAGTCTATCCGTATTCTTCTGTCCATTGCTGCGGCTCTCGATTACGAGATCTGGCAAATGGATGTCAAGACGGCATTCTTGAATGGCCATCTTGAAGAGTGTATCTATATGATACAGCCCGAAGGGTTCATAGCGAAAGGCCAAGAAAGGAAAGTCTGCAAGTTGCTTAGATCCATTTATGGATTAAAGCAGGCATCCCGCTCATGGAACCAGAGGTTTGATCAAGCGATTAAGACATTTGGTTTTGAGCAGGACGTTGATGAACCTTGTGTTTATAAACGTATTAAGGATGGAAAAGTGGTTTTTCTGATACTCTATGTCGATGATATACTACTCATTGGGAATGATGTAGGGAACTTATCATCGGTCAAGCTTTGGTTACACCAACAGTTTGACATGAAGGACTTGGGAGAAGCTAATTATGTTCTAGGTATTCGTCTCTTCAGAGATCGAAAGAACAAAATGATAGCGTTATCCCAAGCTTCATACATAGATAAAATAATTGACAAATATGCAATGCAAGAGGTAAAGAAAGGTTCACAACCTTCTATTGCCGGTCTAACTCTTTCATTGGATGACTGTCCCGAGACATCGGAAGAAAGAAAGCGTATGAGTAAGGTCCCTTTTGCATCCGCTGTGGGTAGCCTTATGTACGCTATGCTTTGCACTCGCCCAGACATATGTTTTGCAGTAGGTATGGTGAGTCGATATCAAGCAAATCCTGGAACCAAGCACTGACAAGTTGTAAAGCATATACTCAAGTATCTTAAGAGTACGAGGGATTATATGCTGGTGTATTCTGGAGGGGACCTAACACCCATAGGATACACGGACTCAGACTTCCAGACTTGTAAGGATTCAAGGAAATCGACATCTGGATCAGTGTTTTTACTCGGAGGAGGCGCCATTGTGGAGGAGCGTAAAGCAGGGCTGCACAGCTGACTCTACTATGGAGGCTGAGTATGTGGCTGCGGCTAAGGCATCTAAAGAAGCAGTTTGGCTCCGCAAGTTCTTTAGAGACCTTGAGGTCATTCCGGGTGTTGACAAGCCTATCACACTTTACTGGGAAAATACAGGGGCTATTGCCAACACAAGGGAATCTCGGCACCACAAGAGGACCAAGCACATCGATCGGAGACATCATATTATTAGAGGGCATGTGGAGACAGGACAAGTGGATGTATGTAAGATCGTGTCCGAGGACAACATCACCGATCCCTTTACTAAGACTTTGGTGGCTAGAAGCTTTGAGAGGCACGTGGAGGCGATGGGGATGCGTAACATGGCACATCTACTGGCTTAGGGCAAGTAGGAGATTGTTAGGAAATGCCCTTAGCATTAGAGACATTTTGATGTATTCATTTTGAGCTGGATAATAAAATTATATATAGAGGTTATTCATTACATTGCTATCTGTCCTCGTCTAATTTACATGTTAAAGTAAATGTAAGCAAATATGGCTCACTGACTGCTTGTGTTAAAACTGTTAGAACGTTGCATGCAATAGACTTTTGTATGCGAGAAGACAATGTTCTAAAGTTAGCGGTCTGTAGTCTATGGGGTTAGACCGAGCATCTAACTCATGTTAAGACTATTATGTTGTCTAAAGCCTTGGAGGGGACGGTTTGTCTTGACTGTCTGGAGCTGGACTCCCAAGTAGAGACATAGATATGTTACTTGGTGGTGACATATTAGACCGGGACTAAAGCGTGATTGATCTACGTAGTCTGCTATAAGTGGATCAATCTGCTTTTGACGTTCATTGTGCAATAACCTTAATCCTGAGTAAATGAACTACTTCATGTATATGACTTGTGTACTATGATGCTCCAATGGCTAAAGCGTGTCAGAGGTAGTAAGCTTATAGACCAGTTTGTTGGGTGCATGACTTGTATACGATGAAGGGTTTGTTTGCAGATATCGGAATCATAGCTCTAAGGAGTTAAAGGTATCCTCTTAAAGGGATTATACTGAATGTGAAAATGGACAAGGCCTTGGGTCATCTGCTGGGTGGATGACTTCTTATTCACACATGGTAAATAATCATTTTCTTAATTCGGTAGTATAATGGAACTTTAAGATAGTTTGATCAGTAGGATTAAACAGACTTTGACCTAAGGCTGATCATGGATATCATATGAGGGTTTTGCATATATGACAAGGTCATTAGACAGTAGCTCGTGACAGGCTTACATAATACGGTATATAATTGGGAGTTTAGTTTCAGGTTTATAGTGGTGTGTCTCTGAAACTAGTGGTCATATGATTGAGTTGTTCCGTAAAGAATGATGATCATATGGATTTGCAAGAGCCCGATTATATATGTCCAATCAGTCCCTCTACTAGCTCCACATAATTCCTTAACGTTTGGCAAATTGATTTATGTATGCTATTGGCTGGTTTATTATGCATGGATGGTGATGACACAGGATTAGGATGGTAGACAAGATTCTCTCTGGTTGTATTCAGATTTTGTTTTGGATAATAGAGTACACAATTATTCGAACTCCAAATAAAGTTGTCATGATTTTATTTGAGATTAGATTGGAGTTGTAGAAAATTATCAATGAGAACAAGAATTTGAAACACAACCGTTTTGTGGATTTTGAAATCTGAATTTTGAAATTTGAAATTTGAAATTTGAATTTGAAATTTGAATTTGAAATTTGAATTTGAAATTCGAATTTGAAATTTGAATTTGAAATTTAAATTTGAAATTCGAATTTGAAATTTGAAATTCAAATTTTGAATCACAGTCCAAGTGGGATTCGAATTTGTTGTGGAAAATCCACAAGGTTTGAAATTCGAATTTGAGTTGGATTTGGAGAGGATAATCTTGTTAGAATCCTACTTGGATTTTGAATCCAAATCCTAACAAATTATGGACGAAATTTTGAGGATAATCCTCAATGGAATTTCAGTTTTTGTGGATAAGGTTCAAGGGAAAAATTCAAGTTTCAATCCCAGTTGAATTTGGATTCTCTCCTTCCCTGAAAAGTGGCCGAAATTATGGAGGAAATCTCCTAGGAAAATTCGGTTATTTTGGATAAAGTTGAGATAAGATTCAAGTTTGAAAATCCTAGTGGAATTTTGATTCTCCCTTATCCTAAAAGTGGCCGAATTTTTTGAGGAGATTTTCTCCTAGGAATTTCGAATTTTTTGGTTGAAAAAGGGAGATAAAATTCTAGTTAAAATCTTGTTTAGATTTGGATTGGATTTATCCTAAATAAACCGAATTTTATTGTTGGGATTTTCCCATGGAAAAATTTAGATTTTATGGTTATGGATAAGGGAGAATATCTTTTCCTAATCCAATTCGAATTCAGAGAATCACCTCCTGCAGCTCTATAAATAGAGGTCCTGCCACTCCAGTTCTCTTACACCACAGATTCTTAGGTGAGCAGGCTTATTGTTGCACAGCTCATTCTTTAGAGATCTGGGTGGTCGGAAGAAGACTAGCAATGCTAGCATACCGATCGAGGTTCAGAGTGCCCACACACTCAGCCATTCGGGAATTAGAGAATAGTAGAGAAGGCTAATTGGTTGAAGCCTCCGGTCATTCTCCTCCTGCAGATTGGCGTCCTTGAGGTATGAGTTTTAATTGTTGTTGGTTTATTGTATATGGCATCATGAGATATTTAACGATCTAAAAATTTTTATTGTTCCGCTGCGCCACTCTGATACATTTTTTACCGATTTATTAACCTACAAAAGCATCATACAGAATTGAAAGCATAACTAAACATCACTCAAATGGATACATAAATGTACTGAAATGCATATCTTCTAAAGCTAGATGCATGTTGAACTAGAGCTAAAGTATATCGTGAACAATGCATGAACTGATTATGCTTCATTATTCATTATCGTCTCTTATCTTTGCTAAGGGCCCATGTATTGGTACCGAATTTGTGATAATTAAGAATTTTAGATTCTCGGAGTAGATTCAAATTGTATGTATGTATCAATTTTAATAAACAAAATATGAAAAAATTATGTTTTAATACTGTTGTGAATACTGTAAAAATGTTCCAGCGGTGTTAAAGTGAGTGAGTTCGGAGAAAAAAAATCTTACCAAACAGAATCGGGTAAGACGGTTCGAAAACGGAGATAGAAACCCTAGAGAGTGCATTGAAATGTACTAAAAGATAAAAATTTATGGTAGAGAATTCTAACCAAACGGAAGCAAAATAAAACAAACTAATCGCACCGGAGTTGCCTGCAACCCGCCTACACGATTTCTGTAAAGTTATGTTCGGTTTGACTTTCAGTCAAAATTTGACTATAAATTAATTCGTGAATTAATCCGTTGATATTATAGGATGACATCACAAATATGATGTCATAAATATAATTTTTGGAAAGTTTGGAAAGTAATTTAGCAAGATGTAAGGCTAGGATTTGTTGCTTTTGTGATCAATGGCTAAGACTAAGCCAAAATAACATTGAAAAAAAAAATAAAATGGGTAAAAAAATGGCACTCGGCCACATGTAAAGGAGGCAGCCAAAAATTTTTAATTTTGGCCAAAATAGTTTGCATTTTAGCCCTTGAACAAACAGGAAATTGTTGGAAGAGAATTGCTAAGTGGTCCCTAGCTTTTGCCTATAAATAGGCTTAAAAAATCCATTTGAAAAATTGTGAAACTTGGCCAAACTTTTGCCAATTTTCTGCAACCAAAATCCGTGCCTTCCTTAGTGCACTCCAAGCCAAATATTTTCAAAATTTCACACCAAACTTTGCTTTAAATCCAAGCTTAGGTATCAAGAGATCAATTGAAAAAGGTAAGCCACATTTTTGAAGCTTTCTTGTTGAAAATTTTCAAAACAAATCCGTGGCTATTGGTGTGGAAAATGGTTGGAAATTTGGTGTTTTGGTTTAATGTTTTTGTTTATTTAGTGGCATGTGAAATAAAGCATGATTTAGAACTAGAAACAAGCAAAAATTTTGCATGTTCCCATGAAAAAATCTGTGGCCTTGTAGGGTGGAAATGATGCAGAAAAATTGATGAGTTGATTGGTGGTTTATGCTTATTTGGTATCATGTTGATTTAAGCATGAATTAGAATTAAGAAACAAGAAAGTTTTGATACTTGTTTCTCACAAAATTTGTGGCCTATGCTGGTGAAAGTGAGAAAAATTTTGGGGTTAAATAATGATTGGAAATGTTGATAACACCCTAGAAATAAGAACAAAATTTTATAGGGTGCTTTAGCATGAAAAATCCATGGCTAATGCTAGTGTTGGAATAAAAATTTTGTTAGGTTTTGATGTTGATATGAACATTTGAAAACCTAAGAGGGATATGTGATAATTGATTATGGTGATGAAAAATTATTTGGTGATGTGTAACATGAGAAACCGAGTTATTAAGTGGAAAAAAAAATTTATGATTTGCATTGAATTGTGAATGTTGATTAATGTGGAAATTTTCATACAAAGTTTGGTAACTTTGCATAAAATAGGCCTCTAGTATAGTACGTGGCAGGTACAAAGGTTCTGAGGCATACCTAATACCGGAGAAACCTAAAAATACAAGCTAAAATGCTGCAAAAATTTCTAAAATGGCATAAGGATATTTCGGGAAACGAGGAGTAAAAATATTAAACTCGGGAAGAAAACCGAGACCCCTCGGTGGGTTAGGATTGAAAATGGAAAACCAACCCAAGAGGAATAGTAAACCGACCCCCTAATGACAAAAATGCCTAAAACGGGAAAAAATTCATGTTAGGGGTATTTTAGGAAACGAGGGGGAAAGATTAGATCGGGATAGGAAACCCGAGCCTTTCGGGGACCGAGGGCCGGTTATGGGATGAAAAATGTTTCAGGAGTAGTGAAATGCCATTTGAGGCTCCGAAACACTAGAAAAACGAGAAACGACCCTAGGTGATGGATGAGTAGTAATCAAGGGTCAGAAAATGGATAATTGAGATCTCGCAACAATTTAAGCTGTAAAATGATATAGAAGCCTAGGGAATATTAAGCCTACAATCAGAAAGGACGTTAAACCCACCTCCTCAACCGGTGGTAAACCCACCAATAGCGGTAGATATTCCAATGGCGGGAGATCGAGCTCGTATAGGAGCTAGAGTATTAGTACGAGCAGTACGCGCTTTTAGAGGCTGTCATCCACCTACATTCAAGGGAGGTCAACTGTGATAACTGGAAATTTTAGATTCTCAGAGTAGATTAAAATTGTATGTATAGTACATTAAAGTTAGCACAATATTGCTATATGTTGCAGACAGGTAAATGTCTGAACTTACCTTATCAGACTGTTCTCTTTCTCTCTCTTGGATCTTGAATCGCCTTCCTTGTAGGCTGATTTTGGGATCCTACAGACAAAACTATGTCTGTTAATTTCTTTCCCATTTATAGCTTTTATTTTTCATTAAAAAGCTTAAATAAAACCTATTTATAACTTTTTAGGTTTTATTTATTATTTTCACCGTTTTCCCCCAACTTTTGTAAAATTACGATTTTGCCCCAATATTTTGGTAAAATTACAGTTTTGCCCCTGACGGAATTTTATTGATCCAGACTGCATTTTTGGCTCTCAGGAACTTTTCTGACTCTTTTCTAATCATTACCGGGTTCGTTTCTATTTTATTTCCACTTTTTGCTTTCCCGGCCCTCGGGAAGCACTATTCCGACCCTCACGTCGGTTTAGCGATTTTCTATCGTTTCGGAGCCTCAAATGGACGTTTCACTAGTATTTAAAACGTTCATCTAGACTTTCCCGACCTAGGTCTCCGAGGCTCGGGTTTTCCGTTCCCGACACGGACCTTTATTTCATTTCCAAAAACGCCCCCCCTCGGGGTCGGTTTTTCAATCTCACACGCGTTTTTTATTTTCAAGGGGACGGGTTACTATTCACGACCCACCCCTTAAATTTTTTTCCTTATTCAATTTTTCCGTTAGGAACTCGGGTTTTCGTCCCGGCCCTAACTTTTATTTTTAATTCCCATTTTACCCCGAATGCCGTTTTTGAAATTTCGGCAGCATTTCGGCGTAATTTTAAGGCTTCCGGCGTTAGGTACGCCTCGAACCGTATGTACCTGCCACGTACTATACCACAAGCCTATTTTATGTAAAAGTTTTCCAAACTTTTACATAAAAGCCCACAATTTTCCAATTTCACATTATCACCCACATTACAAAATTTTTTCACATTTTTACCCTTAATTTGGTTTCGGTTTTCACAACCAAACCAAACCAAATTTTGTCAAACTTTCACCACATTTTAGGCCATTCAATGTCATGTTTTTAACACATTTTCAAGCCCATTTTCTTGGCATTTTTAACCAAATTCCCTAGGGTTTTTACACATTTATACCCCACGGCCATTGAATGAAAACATGCCAAAAAATTTTGTTTCATTCTTTCCATTATAAATTCATCATTTGCATATTGAAATGCATAATTCCAATCAACCAATTACCACATAAAACATGCAAAAATTTTCTTCCAAACCATTAACAACCCCACGGCCACATCATGTATTTCACACAAGAAATTTTTTCCAAGCTTTTCATAATGAAATACAAGCTTTATTCTTCACAAATTTAAACTTAGAAAGCATGTTAACCATTAACCAAAATTTTTTTCTCATTGGTTACTCAAGGTAACCCACGGATTTACCTTTGAAAAACCAACCAAAATTTGGTTTTTCTTTACACAATTTGCATGGTTTTCTTCCTTATTTCATCCTTAACAAAACCCAACATCAAATCCATGAAAAACAACCAAAATTTTTCCATCTTCTAATCACTATTCACCTACGGATTTCTTGAGGAAAAACCATGAAAAATTGAGGTGCAAGGGAAGTTACCTTGGTCTAATGCTTCCTTTGTCTTCTAGGAGTGTCTTGACACACTTTTTGTGAAGAAATGTTGAAGAGAAAACTTGGTTTCCCTTGGGTGGCTCACGTACACCATGAAAGAGAACTTAGAAAAATTTTGTTCTTTGGTTTTGCATGAAAATGGACTTCGGCCATTTCATTCCCAAAGTTGCCGACTTAAGCCACCCAAAAGCCAATTAATTTGGCCCTAAACCAATCAAAATTTGACACCTTTCCAAGCCATTACTTTCCATAATTTTCAAAAATTAAAAATGGAAATTTTTGGCCAAATCTTGGCCTTTAGATCAAAAGGTGATTAAATCCTAGCCATTAATGCCACCAACCACCTTATTTATTCCATTTAATAAACTTGATTTATGATGTCATAAATGCAAAAGTGAAAGTTGACTTTGACTTTCACTATTCACATTAATTCGACTACTTTTTGACCGATGCCGGTTCGAGTCGAAATTTTCCTGAAATCGTCCCGGCGTGTTCCTGAGGTCTCCTGTGCAGTCGGATCAATTTAATCTGCTTCCGTTTGATCAAAATCAATCCTGGAAGTTTACCGTCTTTTATTGCTCCGGTTAGGGTTTTCAATGCCGATTTTAGCACCGTTTCACCTGTTTCAACTCAGTGAATTTTTCCAACACTGAATTCTTACTCGTCAGTATTGTTAGAACATTTTCATATATTCTGAACAATATAAATACATTTATTTCACTCTTTAAATAGTACAAATTGTTATATACATACAATTGTACATTTTCGTCCGAGAATTGCCTGAATTTCCCGGTTGTCACATTCACCCCTCCTTATAAAATTTTCGTCCTCGAAAATTAGAACAAATGGGGGTATAATTTCTTCATCTCGTCTTCTCGTTCCCACGTAGTTTCTTCAATATTGTGATTTTTCCACAAAATCTTCACTAGTGGGATTACCTTATTCCTCAGTACTTTCTCTTCACGAGCTAGTACTTGAATAGGCTGTTCCTCATATGTCAAATCTTCGTGGATTTGAATAGGCTCATGCTTCAATACATGGGACGGATCTGGTATATACTTTCTCAGCATCGACACATGAAATACGTTATGCACTGCCGACAATTCTGGAGGTAGCGCTAATCTGTAAGCGACCTTTCCAATGCGTTCGATAATTTCATAAGGTCCAATGTATCTTGGACTTAGTTTTCCCTTCTTACCGAAACACATAATCCCCTTCATGGGCGATACCTTGAGAAACACGAAGTCTCCTTCGTCAAACTCCAAGGATCTCCGCCTCTTGTCCGCATAACTCTTTTGTCGGCTTTGCGCAATTTTCATTTGACGCTGAATTCTAGCAACTGCATCGGAAGTCTCTTGCATGAAATCCGTCTTATGCAATTGCTTTTCTCGCAAATCGTACCAACTGCGTTCCAATTTCCCGCAAAATCCATAACGCAAGCTCGAAGCATGTCCTCTAACGTCCGAATTATCCGCTCTGACTGCCCGTCTGTTTGCGGATGAAAAGCCGTACTGAGTCTCAATTCAGTACCCATGGCCTCTTGCACACACTTCCAGAAATTTGAAGTGAACCGTGCATCTCGATCTGATACAATGGATTTCGGTACTCCATGTAGTCTGACGACATGAGTTATGTACAGCTGAGCAAACTTTTCCAGCGAAAAAGTCATCTTGACAGCTATGAACTGTGCCGTCTTGGTCAGTCTGTCCACAATAACCCAAATGGCGTCATAACCTTCTCGGGTTTTCGGGAGTCCCACTACAAAATCCATCGTAATGTGTTCCCATTTCCATTCAGGAATCTCCAACGGTTCCAATCTTCCCGCTGGATGTTTATGTTCCGCTTTGATTCTCTGACAGGTCATGCATCTGCTCACGAATTTCGCTATATCGTTCTTCATCCCTTTCCACCAGAACTGTAACTTTAAGTAGGGTGAACCGAATAGGGTGTCTCATGAGCTTCTGACATGATCCGTCTTCTAAGTTCCTCATCAGCTGGAACATTTATCCTTCCTTGATAAAGGATTATTCCATCCTTGGAAATTCCTTCTTGAGCACTTGCCATCATTGGATCTCACCTCTGAGCTTTCTTTATATCCTCAAATAGCGATGATTCCACTTGGAGTGCAGCTAGTCTGCCAGATATCAACTCCAAGTTCAAAGAATTTATCTCTTGCTGCAATGGCTTCGGAAGCCTGTTTATTGGTAGCTGGTGCGATATGGTAGACTTTCTACTTAGAGCATCCGTTACACGGTTGGCCTTTCCTGGATGGTAGAGGATTTCACAATCATAATCCTTCACCAGTTCCAACCATCGCCTTTGCCGCATATTGAGCTCTTTTTGCGTGAAGAAATACTTCAGGCTTTGGTGATCAGTGAAAATCTGACATTGAGCTCCATAGAGATAGTGTCGCCAAATTTTAAGTGCGAACACTACTGCAGCAAGTTCAAGGTCATGCGTAGGGTAATTCCTTTCATGAGCCTTTAATTGACGGGAAGCATAGGCAATCACCTTGCCATTTTGCATTAGGACTGCTCCCAATCCTATTTTCGATGCATCACTGTAGATCACAAACTTCTCCCCTTCAGTGGGAAGCGTAAGGATTGGTGCGCTTGTCAGTCGCCTCTTTAACTCCTGGAAGCTTTCTTCGCATTCCGGGGTCCACTCGTGCTTTCTTTCTTTGCGTGTAAGAGCAGTAAGAGGTGCAGCTAATCGCGCGAATCCCTCTACAAATCACCGATAATAACCAGCCAATCCCAAGAAACTGCGTATTTCTGTCACACTCTTGGGTGCAGGCCATTGGTTAATTGCATCTACCTTTGACGGATCTACTGCAATACCTTCCTGGGATACAACATGTCCGAGGAAATGTACTCTGTCCAGCCAAAATTCGCATTTTGAGAATTTGGCATACAGTTGATGCTTCCTTATCGTGTTCAGCACGATCCTCAGATGCTTCTTGTGCTACTCATGATTCTTCGAGTATATAAGAATGTCATCAATGAATACAATGACAAACTTATCCAAATACTCTTTAAAAATTCTGTTCATCAAATCCATGAACGCTGCTGGCGCATTCGTCAATCCGAATGACATCACAAGAAACTCGTAGTGACCATAACGAGTCCTAATCGCCGTCTTAGGAATATCACTCTCTTTAATTCTCAGCTGGTGATATCTTGATCGTAAGTCGATCTTGGAAAATACCGCTGCGCCTTTTAACTGGTCGAATAGGTCATCAATTCTAGGTAACGGATACCTATTTTTGATCGTAACCTTATTCAACTCCCGGTAATCAATGCACAGTCGGAATGTTCCATCCTTTTTCTTGACGAATAACACAGGTGCACCCCATGGAGAAAAACTTGGCCTGATGAATCCCTTATCCAAAAGCTCCTTCAATTGTACCTGCAGCTCCTTTAACTCCACTGGAGCCATGCGGTATGGTGCTTTGGAAATAGGTGCTGTTCCAGGCATCAACTCAATTTCAAACGAGATTTCTCTCTCTGGTGGTATCCCTGGTAACTCTTCCGGAAATACGTCAAGAAACTCATTAACCACCGGAACATCTTCAGTTTGAAGCTTCTGTTCCTCTGCAGTATCCACCACATATGCCAGATATCCCACGCAACCACTGGCTATCAGCTTGCTTGCTCTCAGCGAACTGATCATCATCTTCCCGGGTCTTCGAGAAGTATCAACATACTCGAAACTCTCTTCTTCCTTGGGTTGGAAGACTATCTTTCGATTTCGGCAGTCGATCGTAGCTCGGTATTTCCCTAGGAAATCCATGCCTAGAATCATGTCATAATCCATGATCTCCATTACGATCAACTCAGCATATAGTTCCCTATTTGCCACATATACTGGTACATAAGGTAACCAGTAACTGGACAACAATACTTCCCCAGAGGGTAAAGCTGTCTTAAATACCCTTCCCATATTATCCTTAGGAAGTCCTATCTTGTCAGCAAATGCATAGGAAACAAATGAATGCGTAGCACCGGAATCGAATAGTACAGAGGCTACATGACTAACAACAGGAAGCTGACCTGTCACTACGTTTGAGGTTCCTGCCTCTGCGTCTTCCTTGCTGTAGGCCATCACACGAGCATCAGCACGTGACATTCGCTCCTGGCGTTGCGGCCTCACTGGTGACTCTTCCACTCTGGCTTGAAGGGAATGGGCTTGTGGGCGTGTCTGGTGCGGTTGGGAAGTGCCTTGTCCACCCTGCCTATTTGGACAGTTCCTGGCGTGATGGCCTTCCTTTCCACATTCGTAGCAAACAAGTGGCCCAAATCTGCATTGCCCAGAATGTCTCTTCCCGCATGTAGGGCAGTTTTGCACATTAGACTCTGCATTACCAGCTGTTCTCCGCTGCTGGTTTCGATTACTACCCTGGCGATTCCCAGAAAAATTCCCTTTTCTCTTATTTTGCTGGGATCCTTGATTGTTGCCCTGGCTTGGTTTCGCATTCTGACTAAGCTTGCTCGATTGACCAACTTGCATAGACTTCGCCAAAGCCCTCTCCTTCTTTTTAGCCTCCCAGTGTTTCTCTCTTTCCTCTTTCTGTCGGGCTACATGAAACTCAGCTCTAATGGCCCGACTCACACAGTCTGCTACAGAAGTAGGTGGTACTAGTCCAGTGTCTACTAACGCAGCAATTTCTGGCCTGAACATCCCGATCATTTTCTGTATCTTTTCCCTCTCAGTAGGGACCACATAAGGGCACAAACGGGATAGCTGATCGAACTTTCGGCAGACTTCGCTTACCGACATGTTCCCTTGTGTCAGCTCTGAGAATTCTTTCTGTTGCTGTCTCAGAGATGCAGGGTCGTAATATTTCTGTTAAATTCTTCCAGAAATTCCGCCCAACTCATGGTAGACACGTCTCTTCTCATTCGCACGATGTCCCACCAAAACCGAGCATCTTTTCTCAGCACAAAAGACGCACATGCAACCTTTTCTCGGTCGGTTAGGTTCATGAACTCCATGATCACTTGTAATGATGACAACCAGTCTTCAGCCTCTAAGGGATTTGTAGACCCTTCAAATTCTGGCGACCTCATGCGCCTGAATCTTTCATAGAGGGGTTCCAAATTCAATACTGGTTGTGGTTCAGGAGCTCTCTCATGTACTGCAGCTGGAGGAATAACCGGATCTACCTCAGCTTGTTGTTCTACTTGGGTACCCTCAGAGCCTTGTCTCTGTTCTAGTTGCTCTACCCGTCGCCTCAGATTCCCATTTTCTTGCATCTGAGCTTCTAATAAAGCTTGTATCTGATCCAGTCTCTCCATAACATCAGGACGTCGCTCTCGTCCCTCTGGTTGATTTCTCAAATCCACTATCTTGGCTATTGTCCTATTATGGCACAATAATTCACCGTTAGCTTTTCCATAACCACATTCGTAAAATTATATCGATTTACGAAATTTAGGGTAATGTAAAGCCACATCATCGTAACACATCATCGTACAACATATAATCATTTTGATATTTCATTCATAGCAAAACATTTATATGTCATACATAATCACCACCAGTCATATATACATCGGCCGTTTATACATCTTGGCCACAAGTCTATACAAAAGAGCTTTTCTCTCTAAGCTACTTATGTACATATACACATCTACTGATCACTAGTTCCCTACATCTGGGACTAGAGGATATTCTTCTGGATCCTCATCGTCATTGGTATCATCTGAGTCGTCACCACCCCTAGGTAACGTTCCCTGTCCTGAGTCATCACCTCGTGGTCTAGACGGTCCGGCCTCATGATCATTCATCATTCTTCTCGGCCCGAATATGCGTGCAAACATCTCATCTTGACCCAGCGTCTCTCGTCGACTCTGCGTCAGATGCTCGATCAGAATCTCTCTCTCGATCGCCCTGATCGTTACCACGAACTCTTGGAGCGTCGGAGGAAACGGCTTGATCACCCTCGGTCTCAGCTCCAAGGATAAGCCTTTCCAAAACAGCTCACAGCAGTTTGCTTCCGTGAGGTTGGGCAACGGACATCTCCTCCGGATGGTCTCCTCAAACCGTGCTGCGTAAGACATCACTGTCTCACCAGACAGCATGACCATCCTCTCGGTCTGGAGAATGTAATCCCTGACCTCATCGAATCCAGGGTACGCAGGTGCATCAGCCTCTCGTCTCTCTGGAGGTGCTGGAGTAGGTGTTGGATCTCTCGGTTGAAACTGATCAGCCAACCGCTGACAGAACTCAGCCCAACTGAATCCCAATAAAATCTCCTGGTCGCAATATTGCCAGAACACTCGAGCGTCTCCCTGAAACATACTGACAGCCAACTGGATCCACATATCTCGATCGATATCGCATATCACCATGATCCTCTCAATGGCATGGAGCCAGTCCTTGGTCTCCATCGACTGTCGTCCACCGTCGAACATCGGAGGACTGCTGGCCCTAAATGCCTGTACTGCCCGTGCCGACACTCTCACCCCAATATGTTGGCGTCCACCAACAACTGGAATGTCCACTACTACCGGTGGATGAACTATCGGTCGTGGCTGTACTACGTCTACTGGCGCTGGCACTGGTACTGGTACTGGTACGGGAGGTCTCTCGTGTACCGGGGGTCTAACTACCGGCCTTTGGGAAATGGGCGGCCTCACAATAGGTCTCGTCCATACCCGTAATACCCCTCTCGGTCGTGGTAGCTGGGGTCTCACATATGGAAGTCTGGTCATCGTGCTACCTATAAGATAATTATTTTCACATAAGAAAATAATTAACTAAACTTAAGTAAACTACTTACTTGGATAGCGGTGTAGGATGCGCAAAGTGTCAAATCGGGATATGGTCACACTGCTCTGATATACCAACTGTGACGGCAATTGGTATTCAAAACTTAGCCACTCGAAAACCAGGCTCTGATACCAACTGTGGCGGCCCGCCCCTCGTAGAGATCATACAATACTATTACAGTTGAGCTTATCGCTAACTGCGATAGATTATACTCTAGTGGGTCGCCGGCTTATCTCACTCTCTTTTAAAATCGTGTCGTTTTTGGGGAAAATTTTTTTTTTCTTTAAACATCATATGAAATCTTTTCCACTATTTACTTTGTTGATAAGTACAAAGTAATATAAATAATATAGTACTTTTGTAAAATATATATATATAATTACAAAAGAACTGTTTCTCCTTTTTTTTCCTTCACTTTAACGCTCAGCGGCAAGACTCTGGCAGTACCATATCCCTCGCCCAGTTATCCCATTTGACACGCGCCATCCCGTACGCCATCCAATCAAACAAGCTACTGAGCTGGTCGCTTACCTGCAACATTAGCAAAAATGGTGAGCTACAGGCTCAGTAAGTTCAAACATGCAAGAAATAAAATTTCTATGAATAGTACTATTCATCGTGAATAGTCCGTTGACTACTATTCATACGTAAATAGTAACTTTGACCACTATTCATACGTGAATAGTAAAGTTGACCACACCACTGTATCACACTAGTACATCTACCGCGATGTTAGTGCTCTCACTAAACTGTCTTATGCTCAATTATGGCACAGTTTTAGTTTTAGGTCATTATCTTTATTTACGTTCTGGTTTTGAGCTCGGTTGGCAGTACCATTTAAGTGCGCATGACTGGGAGCGGTACATTAGTGCTGACCTCCACAGCCTTTTCTCATAGCCCCGAAGGCAAAATTTTACATGACTGGGAGCGGTACATTAGTGCTGACCTCCACAGCCTTAGTCTCATAGCCCCGAAGGCAAAAATAGTACCTTCCTGTACGGAAGGCTGGTACGCCAGAAAGTGGTTTCATTACCGACTTTTTAACATTCTAACCCGGTGACTTCACATTGTCCCGTGGTTAGGAATGGTTCACATTTTAATTTTAGGTGAGTGAGTTTCATTAACCTCGCTCTAGTGCCCGAAGCACAATTAACCATGTGTCCCATTCTTATAGTGCCCGTAGCATATTTCGTCTCTCTCTCTATTCTATCATAGTGCCCGTAGCACATATGTACCTAACTTATAGTTAGTACATTAAAGTTAGCACAATATTGCTATATGTTGCAGACAGGTAAATGTCTGAACTTACCTTATCAGACTGTTCTCTTTCTCTCTCTTGGATCTTGAATCGCCTTCCTTGTAGGCTGATTTTGGGATCCTACAGACAAAACTATGTCTGTTAATTTCTTTCCCATTTATAGCTTTTATTTTTCATTAAAAAGCTTAAATAAAACCTATTTATAACTTTTTAGGTTTTATTTATTATTTTCACCGTTTTCCCCCAACTTTTGTAAAATTACGATTTTGTCCTAATATTTTGGCAAAATTGCAGTTTTGCCCCTGACGGAATTTTATTGATCCAGACTGCATTTTTGGCTCTCAGGAACTTTTCTGACTCTTTTCTAATCATTACCGGGTTCGTTTCTATTTTATTTCCACTTTTTGCTTTCCCGGCCCTCGGGAAGCACTATTCCGACCCTCACGTCGGTTTAGCGATTTTCTATCGTTTCGGAGCCTCAAATGGACGTTTCACTAGTATTTAAAATGTTCATCTAGACTTTCCCGACCTAGGTCTCCGAGGCTCGGGTTTTCCGTTCCCGACACGGACCTTTATTTCATTTCCAAAAACGCCCCCCCTCAGGGTCGGTTTTTCAATCTCACACGCATTTTTCATTTTCAAGGGGACGGGTTACTATTCACGACCCACCCCTTAAATTTTTTTCCTTATTCAATTTTTCCGTTAGGGACTCGGGTTTTCGTCCCGGCCCTAACTTTTATTTTTAATTCCCATTTTACCCCGAATGCCGTTTTTGAAATTTCGGCAGCATTTCGGCGTAATTTTAAGGCTTCCGGCGTTAGGTACGCCTCGAACCGTATGTACCTGCCACGTACTATACCACAAGCCTATTTTATGTAAAAGTTTTCCAAACTTTTACATAAAAGCCCACAATTTTCCAATTTCACATTATCACCCACATTACAAAATTTTTTCACATTTTTACCCTTAATTTGGTTTCGGTTTTCACAACCAAACCGAACCAAATTTTGTCAAACTTTCACCACATTTTAGGCCATTCAATGTCATGTTTTTAACACATTTTCAAGCCCATTTTCTTGGCATTTTTAACCAAATTCCCTAGGGTTTTTACACATTTATACCCCACGGCCATTGAATGAAAACATGCCAAAAAATTTTGTTTCATTCTTTCCATTATAAATTCATCATTTGCATATTGAAATGCATAATTCCAATCAACCAATTACCACATAAAACATGCAAAAATTTTCTTCCAAACCATTAACAACCCCACGGCCACATCATGTATTTCACACAAGAAATTTTTTCCAAGCTTTTCATAATGAAATACAAGCTTTATTCTTCACAAATTTAAACTTAGAAAGCATGTTAACCATTAATCAAAATTTTTTTCTCATTGGTTACTCAAGGTAACCCACGGATTTACCTTTGAAAAACCAACCAAAATTTGGTTTTTCTTTACACAATTTGCATGGTTTTCTTCCTTATTTCATCCTTAACAAAACCCAACATCAAATCCATGAAAAACAACCAAAATTTTTCCATCTTCTAATCACTATTCACCCACGGATTTCTTGAGGAAAAACCATGAAAAATTGAGGTGCAAGGGAAGTTACCTTGGTCTAATGCTTCCTTTGTCTTCTAGGAGTGTCTTGACACACTTTTTGTGAAGAAATGTTGAAGAGAAAACTTGGTTTCCCTTGGGTGGCTCACATACACCATGAAAGAGAACTTAGAAAAATTTTGTTCTTTGGTTTTGCATGAAAATGGACTTCGGCCATTTCATTCCCAAAGTTGCCGACTTAAGCCACCCAAAAGCCAATTAATTTGGCCCTAAACCAATCAAAATTTGACACCTTTCCAAGCCATTACTTTCCATAATTTTCAAAAATTAAAAATGGAAATTTTTGGCCAAATCTTGGCCTTTAGATCAAAAGGTGATTAAATCCTAGCCATTAATGCCACCAACCACCTTATTTATTCCATTTAATAAACTTGATTTATGATGTCATAAATGCAAAAGTGAAAGTTGACTTTGACTTTCACTATTCACATTAATTTGACTACTTTTTGACCGATGCCGGTTCGAGCCGAAATTTTCCTGAAATCGTCCCGGCGTGTTCCTGAGGTCTCCTGTGCAGTCGGATCAATTTAATCTGCTTCCGTTTGATCAAAATCAATCCTGGAAGTTTACCGTCTTTTATTGCTCTGGTTAGGGTTTTCAATGCCGATTTTAGCACCGTTTCACCCGTTTCAACTCAGTGAATTTTTCTAACACTGAATTCTTACTCGTCAGTATTGTTAGAACATTTTCATAAATTCTGAACAATATAAATACATTTATTTCACTCTTTAAATAGTACAAATTGTTATATACATACAATTGTACATTTTCATTCGAGAATTGCCTGAATTTCCCGGTTGTCACACCTTTTTATCAGTAGCTGGTGCGATATGGTAGACTTTCTACTTAAGGCATATGCTATGTGGTTGGCCTTCCCTAGATGATATTGTATTTCACAATCATAATCCTTTACCAGTTCCAACCATCTTCTCTGTCGCATATTGACTTCCTTTTGCGTGAAGAAATACTTCAGGCTTTGGTGATCAGTAAAAGTCTGACACTGGACTCCATAGAGATAATGTCGCCAAATTTTAAGTGCAAACACTACTACAGCAAGTTCAAGGCCATGCATAGGGTAATTCTTTTCATGATCCTTTGATTAACGTGAAGCATAGGCAATCACCTTGCCGCCTTGCACCAGGACTGCTCCCAATCCTATTTTAGATGCATCACTATAGATCACAAACTTCTCCCCTTCAGTGGGAAGCATAAGGATTAGTGCACTTGTCAGCCATCTTTTTAACTCCTGGAAGCTTCTTTCGCATTCCATAGTACACTCATACTTTCTTTCCTTACGTGTAAGAGCGGTAAGAGGTGCAGCTAAACGCGCAAATCCCTCTATAAACCTCCGATAATAACCAGGTAACCCCAAGAAACTGTGTATTTCTGTCGCACTCTTGGGTGTAGGCCATTGGTTAATTGCATCTACCTTTGTTGAATCTACAGCAATACCTTCCTGGGATACAACATGTCCGAGGAAATGTACTCTATCTAGCCAAAACTCGCATTTTGAAAATTTGGCATACAGTTGATGCTTCCTTATCATCTGCAACATGATCCTCAGATGCTCCTTGTACTCCTCATTAGTCTTTGAGTATATAAGAATGTTATCAATGAATACAATGACAAATTTATGCAAATACTCTTTAAAAATTCTGTTTATCAAGTCCATGAATGCTGCTGGTGCATTTGTTAATCCGAATGGCATCACAAGGAACTCATAATGACCATAACGAGTCCTAAACACCATCTTAGGAATATCACTTTCTTTAATTCTCAACTGATGATATCCTGATCGTTAGTCGATCTTGGAAAATACTGCTGCACCTTTTAATTGGTCAAATAAGTCATCAATTCTAGGTAACAGATACCTATTTTTGATTGTAACCTTATTCAACTCCCAGTAATCAATGCATAAACGGAACATTCCATCCTTTTGCTTGACGAACAACACAGGTGCACCCCACAGAGAATAACTTGGTCTGATGAATCCCTTGTCCAAAAGCTCCTTTAATTGTTCCTGTATCTCCTTTAACTCCACTAGAGCCATGCAGTATGGTGCTTTGGAAATAGGTGCCGTTCCAGGCATCAACTTAATTTTGAACGAGATTTCTCTCTCTAGAGGTATCCCTGGTAACTCTTTTGGAAATACATCAAGAAATTCGTTAACAAGAGGAACATCTTCAGGTTGGAGCTTCTGTTCCTTTGTAGTATCCATCACGTATGCCAGATATCCTATACAACCACTGGCCATCAACTTACTTGCTTTCAGTGAACTAATCATCATCTTCCCAGGTTTTTGAGAAGCATCTACGTAGTCGAAACTCTCTTCTTCCCTGGGTTGGAATACTATTTATCGATTTTGACAGTTAATCGTAGCTTGATATTTCCCTAGAAAATCCATGCCTAGAATCACATCGTAATCCATGATCTTCATTACGATCAACTCAGCATATAGCTCCCTATTTGCCACATATACTGGTACATAAGGTAGCCAGTAATTGGACAACAATACTTCCCCAGAGGGTAAAGCTGTCTTAAATATTTTTCCCATATAGTCCTTAGGATGTCCTATCTAATCAGTGAATTCATAGGAAATAAAAGAATGCGTAGCACTGGAATCAAATAATACAAAGGCTACATGACTAGTGACAAGAAGCTGACCTGTCATCACATTTGATGTTCCTGCCTCTGCATCTTCCTTGGTGTAGGCCATTACACGAGCATTAGCACGTGGCACACGCTCCTGGCATTGTCGCCTTACTGGAGACTCTTCAACCCTGGCCTAAAGGGAATGAGCTTATGGGCGTGTCTGGTGCGGCTGGGAAGTGCCTTGTATGCCCTGCCTGTTGCTTGGACTATTCCTAGTATAATGACCTTCCTTTCCACATTCATAACAAACAAGTGGCCCAAATCTGCATTACCCAGTATGTCTCTTCCCGCATGTAGGGCAATTTGGTACATTAGATTCCGCATTACTAGCTGTTCTTCACTACTGGTTTCGATTATATGCCTAGCGATTTCAAGTAAAATTGCCTTTCCTCTTGTTTTGCTGGGATCCTTGATTATTTCCCTAGTGTGGTTTAGCATTCTGACTAGACTTGCTAGATTGGCCAGCTTGTATAGACTTAGCCAAAGCCCTCTCCTTCTTCTTGGCCTCCCAGTTCTTCTCTCTTTCCTCCTTCAGCCAGGCTACATGAAACTCAGCTCTCATGGCACGAATAACACAATCTGCTACAGAAGTAGGCGGTATCTGTCCAGTATCTACCAATGCCGTAATTTCTGGCTTGAACATCCTGATCATTTTTTGTATTTTCTCCCTCTCAGTAGGGACTACATAGGGACATAAGCGGGATAACTGATCGAACTTTTGACAAACTTCACTCACCGACATACTTCCTTGCTTCAATTCTGAGAACTCTTTTCGCTGTAGTCTCAGAGATGCAAGATCATAGTATTTTTGGTTAAATTCTTCCAGAAATTCTGTCCAACTCTTGGTAGACACATTTCTTCTCAGTCGCACAGTGTCCCACCAAAAACGAGCGTCTTTCCTCAACACAAAAGACGTACATTGCGACCTTCTCCTGGTCAGTTAAATTCATGAATTCCATGATCACTTGCAATGATGACAACCAGTCTTTAGCCTCTAGAGGATTAGTAGAACCTTCAAATTCTGGCAGCCTCATACGCTTGAATCTTTCATAGAGGGGTTCCAGATTTACTACCTGGGGCGATTCAGGAACTCTTTCATGTACAGCAGCTGGAGGGATAACCGGATCTACCTCAACTTCCTGTTTTACTTGAGTGCCTTCAGAACCTTGCCTCTATTCTAAATCCTCTACTCGCTGTCTCAGATTAGCATTTTCTTGCATCTGAGCTTCTAGTAAAACTTGTATCTGCTTTATTCTTTCCATGAGATTAGGACGTCGTTCTCGTCTCTCTGGTCGATTTCACAAATCCACCATCTTGCCTATTATCTTGTCATGGCACAACAGCTCACTGTTAGCTTTTCCATGACCACATTTGTAAAATCATAAAAATTTACGAAATTCAGGGTAATGTAAAGCCACATTATCGTAACACATCATCGTACAACATATAATCATTTTGATATTTCATTCATAGCGAAACGTTTATATATCATACATAACCATCACCAATCATATATACATCGGCCATCATATACATCTTGGCCACAAGTCTATACAAAAGAACTTTTCTCTATAAGCTACTTATGTACATGAATACATCTAGAGGTCACCGGCCATCATATACATCTTGGCCACAAGTCTATAGAAAAGAACTTTTCTCTATAAGCTACTTATGTACATAAATACATCTAGAGGTCACACATCTCCTGCGTCTGGGACTAGAGGATATTCCTCTGGATCCTCATCGTCATCTGGATCATCTGAGTCATCACCACCCCTAGGCAATACTCCCTGTCCTGAGTCATCACCTCCTCGTGGTCTAGATGGTCTGGCCTCATGATCGTTCATCATCCTTCTCGACCCAAAGATGCGTGCCATCATCTTATCTCGACACAATGTCTCCCGTCGACTCAGTGACAGATGCTCAATCAAAATCTCTCTCTCAACCATCCTGATCGTCACTACAAACTCATGGAGCGTAGGAGGATATAGCTTAATCACCCTCTGTCCCAGCTCTATAGGTAAACCTCTCAAGAAAAGCTCACAACAGTTCGCTTTAGTGAGGTTGGGCAACGGACATCTCCTCCTAATATTTTCCTCAAATCGTGCTACGTAAGACATAACTGTCTCACCAAACAACATGACCATCCTTTCTGTCTGGAGAATAAAGTCCCTAACCTCATCAAATCTAGGATACGTGGGTGTAACTACCTCTCGTCTCTCTGGAGGTGCTGGAATAGGTGTCGGATCCTTAGGCGGAAACTGATCAGCCAATCGCTGACAAAACTCAGCCCATCTAAATCTGAACAGAATCTTTTGATCACAATAATCCCATAATAATCGAGCATCTCCCTTAAACATACTTATTGCCAACTGGATCCACATCTCTCGATCAATATCACATATCACCATAATCCTTTCTATTGCATGGAGCCAATTCTTTGTCTCCATTGACTGTCGTCCACCATCAAACATAGGGGGACTATTCGCTCTAAATGCTTGTATTGCTCGAGCCGAAACTCTCACACCAATATGTTGGCGTCCACCAACAACTAGAATGTCTACTACTATAGGTGGATGAAGTACCGGTCGAGACTATACTACATCTACAGGGGCTGGTGCTGGTACTGGTACTACAGGTCTTTCTGGCACTGGGGTCTAAGTGCCAGACGTTGGGAAATAGATGGCCTCACAATAGGTCTCATCCATACCTGCAACACCTCTCTCGGTCGTGGTAGCGGCGGTCTCGCATAAGGAAGTCTAGTCATCTTACTACCTATAAGATAATTATTTTCATATAAGAAAATAATTAACTAAACTTAAGTAAACTACTTACTTGGATTGCAGTGCAGGATGCGTGAAGTGTCGAATCAGGATATGGTCAACACTGCTTTGATACCAACTGTGGCGGCCCACCCTTTGTAGAGATTATACAATACTATTACAGTTAAGCTTCATAGCTAACTGCGATAGATTGTACTGTCATGGGTCACCGGCTAATCTATCTCTCTTTAAAACATGACATTTTTGGGGGATTTTTTTTTTAAAACATGATGTAAAACATTATCCACTAATTACTTTGTTTACAAGTACAAAGTAATTTACATAATATAGTACTTTTGTAAAATATATATTATTACAAAAGAACTGTTTCTTTTTCCTTTCTTTGTTAACGTTTAGCGGAAAAACTCTGGTAGAACCATATCCCTTGGCTTCCCATCCCATTTGACACTCACTATCCCGTCCGCCATCTGGCCATACAAAGCTAGTGAGTTGGTTGCTTACCTACAACATAAGCAAAAATGGTGAGCTACAGGCTCAGTAAGCTCAAACATACAAGAAATAGAATTTCTATGAATAGTAATATTCATCATAAATAGTAACTTTGACTACTATTCATTATGAATAGTAACTTTGACTGCAACACAGTATATCAACAGTACATCAACCACGGTGTTAGTACTCTCACGAAACTGTCTTATGCTCAATTATGGCATAGTTTCAGTTTTAGGTAATTATCTTTATTTAATGTTCTGGTTTTGAGCTCATATTGGCCGTACCATTTTAGTGCGCATGACTGGGAGCGGTACATTAGTGCTGACCTCCACAGCCTTAATCTCATCATCATAGCCCCGAAGGCAAAGTTGTACATGACTGGGAGTGATACATTAGTGCTGACCTCCACAGCCTTTATCTCATCATCATAGCCCCGAAGGCAAAGTTTACCTCCCCGTACAGAAGGCTAGTACGCCAAAAGTGGTTTCATTACCGACTTTTTAAAGTTCTAACCCGGTGACTTCATATTGCCCCGTAGTTAGGAATGGCTCACATTTTAATTTCGTGTGAGTGAGTTTCATTAACCTCGCTCTAGTGCCCGAAGCACAATTTATTATGTGTCCCATTTTCAATATTGTCCGTAGCACATATGTACCTAACTTATAGTTAGTACATCAAAGCTAGCAATAATAATGCTACATGTTGCAGACAAGTAAATGTCTGAACTTACCTTATCCGTTTCTTCTCTTTTTCCTTCATGGATCTTTAATCGCTCTCCTTGTGGGTCGATTTTGGGATCCTACAGACAAAACCTTGTCTGTTAATTTTATTTCCATTTATAGCTTTTATTTATTTTTTGTTAAAAGCTTAAATAAAACCTATTTATAACTTTTTAGGCTTTATTTATCATTTTCCCCATTTTTCTCAACTTTTAAAAAATTATGATTTTGCCCCAACATTTTGGTAAAGTTGCAATTATGCCCCTGACGGGATTTTTCTCGATCTAGACTGCACTTTTGGTTCTCAGGAACATTTCTGAGTCTTTCCTATTCATTACCGAGTTTGTTTCTATTTTATTTCCATTTTTAACCTTCCTGACCCCGGGGAAGTACTATTCCGACCCTTACGTCGATTTAGTGATTTTCTATCATTTCAGAGCCTCAAATGGATGTTTTACTAATATTTAAAACGTTCATCTAGACTTTTCCGATTTAGGTCTCCGAGGCTCGGATTTTTCGTATCCGACTCGAACCTTTACTTTGTTTCCCAAAAACGCCCCCCCTTGGGGTCGGTTTTTCAGTTTCACTCGTGTTTTACATTTTTAAGGGGATGGGTTACTATTCACAAACCACCCCTTAGGTTTCCCTTATTCAATTTTACTCAAGGGACTCGGGTTTCCGACCCAACCCTAAACTTTTATTTTTAATTCCCTTTTTACCCTAAATGCCGTTTTTCAAAATTTCGACAGCATTTCAGCGTAAGTTTAAGGCTATCGGTGTTAGGTATGCCTCGAACCATGTGTACCTACCACGTACTATACCAAAGTCCTATTTTATGTAAAAGTTTCCCAACCTTTTACATAAAAGCTCACACATTTTCCAATTCACATTTTGAACCACAATTCAACAAAATTCTTTCAATTTTACCCTTAGGTTTAGCCACGGTTTTCATACTCAAAACTTAGTCAAAACTTTCCAATCTTTTAACCAAATTTTAGGCTATTCAAAGGCTATTACCTAGCACATTTTCAAGTCATTTTCCATGCATTTCACAACAAAATTCTTAGGGTTTTTCAACACACATAACCCACGGCCATTTTAGGTAAAAACGTGCATAACATTTTGTTTCATGCTTTCAACCTCATAACCAACATTTCCATAATTCAATGCATGATTTAAACTAATCAATCATCAAGTTAATCATGCAAAAATGTTCACCAAACCCTAACTACACCACACGGCCATATTAGGGAATTTAGATACCAAAATTTTTCCAAGCTTTCGAACCATGCAAATCATGCTTTCCATATAACCAAAACATGATTTAAAGCATTACAACACTTAACCAACATTAAATTCATGATCAAACACTAAGGTAACCCACGGATTTTCCTTAAAAAAAAAAACCAACCAAAACTTTGTTTTTCTTGAAACAAAATACATGGTTTTTCTTCTAATCAAACCATTAACAAAACCCAAGCACCAAATCAACCACAAAATTTCTCATCATTCAAGCCAACAGACCCACGGATTTTTCAATGAAAAAGCAAGAGAAGATGCAAACCAAAGATGGCTACCTCCATGTCTTACTTCCCTTGACTTCAATGTTGAGTTTGCTACCACTTTGGTGAAGAAAGTTTGAAAGTTTGGCTTGGTTCTCCTTTGGTTGCTCACGGTTCTCTCTAGGAACACTTAGAAAATTTTTTTCATTTATTTTTGCTTTAAATTGCTACGGGTTCCTTATGTTTCAAAGTGGCCGACTCACTTTGCTAGAAAAACCAATTAATTTGGCTTCCAACCAATGAAATTTCAACACTTTTCATGCCATTTCTTTCCACATTTTTACCAAAATTAATTTGGCTAATTTTTGCAAAATCTAGGCCTTTAGATCATAAAGCAAATTCAATCTTGGCCATTAATGCACCAACCACCATTTTTAAGGTATTTAATAAATGCTTTAATGATGTCATTAATACAAAGTAAAAAGTTTGACTTTGGCTTCATTATTCACATTAATTCGACTACTTTTTGACCAAAGTTGGATTGAACTGAAATATTCCTGGAATCGTCCTGCCAGGTTCCTGAGGTCTCTTGTGCAGTCGGATCAATTTATACTGCTTCCATTTAATTAAAATCAATCTCGGAAGTTTTTCATCTTTTAGTGCACCATAGGCACCGGTTAGGGTTTTCAATGCCGTTTTGACACCGTTTCACCTGTTTTGCTTCGGCAAAATTTCTTAACGCAGAATTTTTATCTGTCAGCATTGTCTGAACATTTTAATACATTCTAAACAATATAAATTTATTTATTTCCCTCTTTAAACAGTACAAGTTGTCACACATATACAATTGTACTTTTTCTTTCGAGATTGCCAGAATTTCCTAGTTGTCATAGTTGATGCACACTCTCCATCTGGTGACGGTTCTCATGGGAATCCGCTCATTCTTCTCATTAGGCACAACCGTCATTCCTCCTTTCTTTGGAACTACCTGCACAGGACTTACCCAAGCACTGTTAGAAATCGGATAAATCATACCTACATTGAGAAGCTTAATCACCTCTGCTTTGACCACTTCCTTCATTTTGGGATTAAGCTGCCTCTGGGTTTGCACCAACTCATCCTCCATTAGGATTTTATGGGCGCAAAATAAAGGGCTGAGACTGCATTAATCTCATAAAGTCCCGCTAATCTGCTAGGCTTTGTTCGATTTGAATGCCATTGATAATTGTTCATCACCATGTCCTATATCAACTCTTGGGCTACCTCTGGTGTTTTGTTGTTCAATGTACCACCAGATGCTGCATCAATCATCTGCCTAGTTGCCAGATTCAACCCGTTGTAGAAAGTTTGCACTTGCAACCATGTTGGTAACCCGTGATGCGGACACTTTCTCAATAGATCTTTGAATCTCTCCCATGTCTCATAGAGCGTCTCAGAATCAATTTGAGCATAGGAAGAGATATCATTCCTCAATTTGGCCGTCTTTGCAGGTGGGAAGTATTTAAATATAAACTTCTCTGCCATTTGGTCCCATGTAGTGATAGAACCGCTCGGCAGAGAGTTTAACCATTGCTTTGCCTGATTCCTTAAAGAAAACGAGAACAGCCTCAGTCTTATTACATCATCAGTGGCGCCATTAATCTTGAAAGTATCACAAATCTCCAAGAAATTAGCTATATGTGCATTAGGATCCTCATCCTAGGGCCCATCAAATTGTACATATTATTGTTCCATTTGAATGCTATTGGGTTTGATCTCAAAATTGTTGCCTACCACAGCTGGTCTGATAATGCTCGATTCTGTCCCCATCAATGATGGTCTTCCATAATCGGACATTGTCCTTTGTTGCTCAGATCAGCCATGACTTGGACTTGAGCTAACTCTTCTTCTCTTTGTCTACGCTTGGCTCTTAGACTTTGAAAAGTTGTTCTTTCAATTTCAGGATCTTCTTCGAAAAATTTGGATGGATTGTTTCGGGTCATAAACTAATCCAAGTGCCTGAAATAACAACATAAAGGAGAAAATATAAAATAAAATAAAATAGAAAATTAAAATAAAACAACTGGATATATCAATAAGGATTAAGCATTCCTAATATCGTAGTCCCCGGCAACGACGCCAAAAACTTGATAATGATCTCCAACCCTATAGATCTTTTAGGCAAATACACCTATTGAGTTCTATAGTATAATGGATAAATATATCGAGTGTCGATCCCACAGGGACTATCGTGTGACAACCGGGAAATTCTGGCATTCTTGGAAGATAATATACAAATGTATGTATATAACAATTTGTACTATTTAAAGAGTGAAATAAATAAATTTATATTGTTCAGAATGTATTAAAATATTCTAACAATACTGACGAGTAAGAATTCAGTGTTGATAAAATTCATTGAATTGAAACGGGTGGAACAGTGCCAAAAACGGCATTGAAAACCCTAACCGGTGCATTATGGTGCACTAAAAGATGAAAAACTTCCGGGATTGATTTTGATCAAATGGAAGCAGTATAAATTGATCCGACTGCATAGGAGATCTCAAGAACCCGCCGGGATGATTTCAGGAAAATTTCGACTCGAACCGACATCGGTCAAAAAGTAGTCAAATTAATATGAATAGTAAAGTCAAAGTCAAAATTTTTACTTTATATTTATGACATCATAAAGCCATTTATTAAATGATTTAAAGTTGGTGGTTGGTGGCATTAATGGCCAATATTAAATATGCTTTTGATCTAAAGGCCTAGATTTTGCCAAAAATTTGCCAAATTTATATTGGTGAAAATGTGGAAAGAAATGGCATGAAATGTGTTGAAATCTCATTGGTTGGAAGCCAAATTAATTGGTTTCTTTGTTACTTAAGTCGGCAAACTTGGAACAAAACAAACCTGTAGCTTATTCAAAGCCAAAACAAAGAGAAAAATTTTTCTAATTGATTCCATAGTGAAGCCGTGAGCCACCAAGGAGAACCAAGCCAAACATTCAAGTTTTCTTCACAAAAGTGGTAGCAAACTCTTCATTGAAGTCAAGGGAAGCAAGAAATCAAGGTAGCCATCTTTGGTTTGAAATTTTTCTTGGTTTTTCATTGAAAAATCCGTGGGTTGTTGACTTGAAGGATGAGAAATTTTGTGGTTTGTTTTGGTTGATTTGGTGCTTGGATTTTGTTAATGGTTTGATTAGAAGAAAAACCATGCATTTTGTTTTAAGAAAAACAAAGTTTTGGTTGGTTTTTCAATGGTAAACATGGGTTACCTATGTGTTTGATGATGGATTCATTGTTATTTAAGTGTTGTAATGCTTTAAATCATGTTTTGGATTAAAGGAAAGCATGGTTTGCATGGTTAGAAAGCTTGGAAAAATTTTGGTATCTAATAACCCTAAAATGGTTGTGTGATATGGTTAGGGTTTGATGAACATTTTTGCATGATTAACTTGATGTTTGGATAGTTTAAATAATGCATTAAATTATGGAAATGTTGGTTATGAGGTTGAAAGCATGAAACAAAATGTTGTGCATGTTTTTACCTAAAATGGCGGTGGGTTATATGTGTTGAAAAACCCTTAGAATTGCGTTGTAAAATGCATGAAAAATGGCTTGAAAATGTGCTAGGTAATAGCCTTTGAATAGCCTAAAATTTGGTTGAAAAATTGAAAAGTTTTGGTTAGGTTTTGAGTATGAAAACCGTGGTTAAACCTAAGGGTAAAATTGAAAGAATTTTGTTGAATGTGGTTCAAAATGTGAATTGTTAAATGTGTGAGCTTTTATGTAAAAGTTTGGGAAACTTTTACATAAAATAGGACTTTAGTATAGTATGTGACAAGTACATATGGTTCGAGGCGTACCGAACACCGATAGCCTTAAATTTACGCCGAAATGCTGTTGAAATTTCAAAAACGGCATTTGGGGTAAAAAGGGAATCGAGAGTAAAAGTTTAGGGTCGGGTCGGAAACCCAAGTCCCTAAAGGAAAATTGAATAAGGGAAACCTAAGGGGTGGTTCATGAATAGTAATCCATCCCCTTAAAAATGTAAAAGGCGAGTGAAACTGAAAAACCGACCCCGAGGGGGGGCGTTTTTGGGAAACGAAGTAAAGGTCCGAGTCAAGTACGGAAAAATCCGAGCCTCGGAGACCTAAATCAGAAAAGTCTAGATGAACATTTTAAATACTAGTAAAACGTCCATTTGAGGCTCCGAAACGATAGAAAATCACTAAACCGACGTAAGGGTCGGAATAGTACTTCCCGAGGGCCGGGAATGTAAAAAATGGAAATAAAATAGAAACGAACCCGGTAATGAATAGAAAAGAGTCAGAAAAGTTCCTGAGAGCTAAAAGTGCAGTCTAGATTGAGAAAATCCCATCAGGGACATAACTGTAATTTTGCCAAAATATAGGGGCAAAATCATAATTTTTCAAAAGTTGAGAAAAATGGGGAAAATGATAAATAAAGCCTAAAAAGTTATAAATAGGTTTTCTTTAAGCTTTTTAATAAAAAAATAAAAGATATAAATAAAAATGAAATTAACAAACAAGGTTTTGTCTGTAGGATCCCAAAATCGACCCACAAGGAGAACGATTAAAGATCCAGAAAGGAAAAGGAGAAGAAACGGATAAGGTAAGTTCAAACATTTACCTGTCTGCAACATATAGCATTATTATTGCTAACTTTGATGTACTAACTATAAGTTAAGTACATATGTACTACGGGCACTATTATAGAATAGAGAGAGACGAAATGTGCTACGGGCACTATTGAAATGAGACACATAATAAATTGTGCTTCGAGCACTAGAGCGAGGTTAATAAAACTCACTCACGTGAAATTAAAATGTGAACCATTCCTAACCATGGGGCAATATGAAGTCGCCGGGTTAGAACTTTAAAAAGTCAGTAATGAAACCACTTTTGGCGTACCAGCCTTTCGTACAGGAAGGTAAACTTTGCCTTCGGGGCTATGATGATGAGATTAAGGCTGTGGAGGTCAACACTAATGTACCGCTCCCAGTCATGTATAACTTTTCCTTCAGGGCTATGAAGATGAGATTAAGGCTGTGGAGGTCAGCACTAATGTACCGCTCCCAGTCATGCGCATTAAAATGATACTGCCAACCTGAGCTCAAAACCAGAATATAATTAAAGATAATTACCTAAAACTGAAACTATGCCATAATTGAGCATAAGACAGTTTCATGAGGGTACTAACATCGTGGTTGATGTACTGTTGATATACTGTGTTGTGGTCAAAGTTACTATTCATAATGAATAGCGGCCAATGTTACTATTCATGATGAATAGACTATTCATGATGAATAGTACTATTCATAGAAATTCTATTTCTTGCATGTTTGAATTTAATGAGGCTATAGCTCACCATTTTTGCTTATGTTGCAGGTAAGCAACTAGCTCACTAGCTTTGTATGGCTGGATGGCGGACGGGATAGCAAGTGTCAAATGGGATAGGAGGCCAAGGGATATGGTCTTGCCAGAGTCTTTCCGCTGAGTGATAACAGAGAAAGGAAAGAGCAACGGTCTTTTGTAATAATATATATTTTACGAAAGTACTGTATTATGTAAATTACTTTGTACTTGTAAACAAAGTGATTAGTGGATAATGTTTTACATGATGTTTTAAAAAAAAATCCCCCAAAAATGTCATGTTTTACAAGAGAGATAGATTAGCCAGCGACCCATGAGAGCACAATCTATCACAGTTAACCACGAAGCTTAACTGTAATAGTATTGGATGATCTCCACGAAGGGCGCGCCGCCACATATCGATTACTAGTATTAACTCTTTTCTTATTATCTACCGTCTGAATTTCGGTTGATATAGGTTAACTTAAAAAAAATTCAAAATAAAGATAAAGCTCACCAATGCAAATCAAAACTAAACAACAATTAAATGAAGAAGAAATCAGTTCAAACAAGCAATACCTAGATAATGAATCCCCCTAGAACATCTATTATGATTAACCCATCAAAACACCAAAATATCTGCACATTATTGGACTGCGGAAATTTCTTAGTTATGTTAATATCTTTCTCAAGAGTATTAACAACTACTCTCAGGTTGATTAATTGAAATCTCTTTCTAAATAAAACCCCCAGAATTGCATTAATCAATCAATGAATTCCTCTGTTAGGTTTGACCCTAATCCGGAAGATTTACGTTGTTCTATCTCTAGAATTACGTGCAATTCCTTTCAATTATGCTAGATCAAATCATACAAAGGATTTCTCAATCACAAATGCATGAAAACAAACATGAATCAACATGCCGGTAAATATTAATTCAATACAATGAGGAACACATAATTAAATCTCAATGAAATATGCAGATAAATTGAAATGAAAAAGATCAAGTCATAATATTTATTCTAGGGTTCATCCTATCTAGGTATTAAATAAATCAGTTCGTAATCAATGAAATAACAGTACTATAATTCAAATGAATGCAAAGAGTAGATGAATCCATGAAAAATCCCTTTTTACTTTAATGATATCCACTTTGAATTGATAGATTGTTGCTTATAGGAATGATTCTCTCTCTAATCTGCCTCCTCTCTACTGTTTTAGGGTTTTCATTTGCAGCTCGACGCTCCCCCCTCAAAATACCAGATCTTGCCCCTTTTATAGCTCAAAATCCTGATTTCTGCACCGTCCACGGCCTTCTACACAGTCAAAGCATGACTTTACACGGGCGTGTTTAATGCAACACGGGCGTGTGAACTTCAAACACGAGCATGTTCAAGTCAGAATGGTCTAACACACCCATGTTCCCACAACATGACCTTTTACACGTTTAAGGACCCGAGAGGTACACGTCCACCTACACGGGCGTGTACATGATCACACGGGCGTGCATTTCAGACACGGGCATGTTCAAGTCAAAATGGTGTAACACACCCAGCTTCCCAAAGACACGGCTTTGTACACGTTTGAGGACCCGATAGGTACACGGCCACATACACCGCCGTGTACCAGACCATGTTCGCCATACTTTTACGAAAAGGCTTCAAACTGCTCCAAATTAGCTCCTTATACTCCCTTTACTTGATTTAGGACCTGGAAACAAAATATAAACCGATCAAATGTAAAAATCCATGAAGAGATCCCTAAACTAAGCGATAATGGCCTAAATGTTGTGCTAAAAATATATACATTCTAACGCTTATCAGCTAGCCACACTGTTTTGGTTATGTTTGAAAACCATTTTGGTTGACTTGTAAAATTCTTGGAAAAATTACGTGTTTGGAACTTGTTCCCTTATCGCCTCGTTGGAAGGTGAGGGACATTTTTATGAAAACCATGTTTATATTTTAAAGTGTTAAAACACATTTTTATCTTGAAGTATGTAAAACACATTTTGTATTAAAAAGTGGTTTTTGAATCGTTTCTTGAAAACTATATTGAAACTTGGTTGAAACGACTTTATTTATAAAATTGGTGAACATGAAATTTTTCATGCTCGATAAAATGAACAATTCTCATGTTCAAATCGGAGCTCGAATCTAACTCTAACGGCTCCTGAACTCATTAAACTTGTGGCTGAAGTGTATAGTTTTTTGTAAAAATTCCAGTTTTACATCACTTTGAAAATTGCACTGTTTGAGCCTAGAAACAGCCAAATTTTTAAAACACATGCAAGTCATCTTAAAGGTTTTGACGTGTTCTACAACTTTCATGTTGAGCCCGAAGTCTAGTTTGGAATCTAAGTGGTCCATTTTTAATAAAACCTGAGACTAATTTCTAAGTTCGAATTTTGTTCTAAGTTTTGGGCACCGAGTGAAAACCACTCAAAAAACCTATCGTAGTGTTATTTTTGGCCAAAAGCTATTTGATGCAAAAAAGACCGTAATGAAATTTCCCTAAAACACCATGTTTTACTGTGGCCTAACAAAATTGACCCTAATGGGGTCAAAATAGCCAAAATCCATGGCCTTTCCTTAAGGGAAGATTGTGTCCAATCACTAAAAATGTTCATGCTCTCATCTGCACACAACCATTCATGAAAATAATGTAAACACAACCACAACTGCATAAACTTAAAAATGGAAAGCTAAGGGCTCAAAATAAACTTATTACAAACCATTTGCATAAATAAATACGTATAAATGGCCCTGATCAAACTCAAAAATCATCTAACCACAAGATAGGGTTTTTGGTTTTTACCTCTTGTGCTATGGTCCAAGCACAAATCCAAACTAGGGGCTTGAGGAACCAAAATGGCTATGTGGAATCAAGAAGATAGGGGTCAGTTTTGTGCTAGCAAAACACCAAATAATTTCTCTTAAGATCAACCCAAAACAATAACTAAAACCACAAAGATTGATTAGAAACCTTACCTGTGAATGGACTTAGGATGGCTCAAATTTAACACCGACACAAACTTGGAGGGGCTGGATTGTGACAACCGGGAAATTCAGGCAATTCTCGGACGAAAATGTACAATTGTATGTATATAACAATTTGTACTGTTTAAAGAGTGAAATAAATGTATTTATATTGTTCAGAATATGTGAAAATGTTCTAACAATACTGACGAGTAAGAATTCAGTGTTGGAAAAATTCACTGAGTTGAAACGGGTGAAACGGTGCCAAAATCGGCATTAAAAACCCTAACTGGAGCAATAAAAGACGGTAAACTTCCGGGATTGATTTTGATCAAACGGAAGCAGATTAAATTGATCCGACTGCACAGAAGACCTCAGGAACACGCCGGGACGATTTCAGGAAAATTTCGGCTCGAACCGGCATCGGTCAAAAAGTAGTCGAATTAATGTGAATAGTGAAAGTCAAAGTCAACTTTCACTTTAGTATTTATGACATCATAATTCAAGATTAATAAATGAAAGAATTTTGGTGGTTGGTAGAATGGATGGCCATGATTCATCTACTTTTTGATCTAAAGGCCAAGATTTGGCCAAAATTAACCCTTTTTAATTTTTGAAAAATGGGGAAAGAAATGGCTTGAAAGATGTCAAATTGTCATTGGTTTAGAGCCAAATTAATTGGCTTTTGGTTTGCATAAGTCGGCAAAACATTTACAAAGTGGCCGAAACCAAAATTTCAAGCCAAAAGCCATAAGAAAATTTTTCTAACTTCCTTCCATGGTGGCTACGTGAGGGACCAAGGGAAACCAAGCTTTCTCTTCAAATTTTCTTCACAAAAAGTGTGTCAAAACACTCCTTGAAGACAAAGGAAGCAATTGATTAAGGTATCTTCCCTTGCACCTCAATTTTTCATGGTTTTTCTTCTTAAAATCCGTGGGTGAATAGTGATAGAAAGATGGAAAATTTTTGGTTGTTTTCCATTGAATTGATGTTGGGTTTTGTTAAGGATGTATTAAGGAAGAAAACCATGCAAGTTTTGTAAAGAAAAACCAAATTTTGGTTGGTTTTTCAAAGGTAAATCCGTGGGTTACCTTGGGTAACCAATGAGAAAAAGTTTTGGCTAATTGGTAATATGCTTTCCAAGTTTAAATTTGTGAAGAATAAAGCTTGTATTTCATTATGAAAAGCTTGGAAAAAATTTCTTGTGTGGAATACATAAAGTGGCCGTGGGTTGTTAATGGTTTGGAAGAAAATTTTGCTTGGTTTTATGTGATATTTGGTTGATTGAAATAATGCAAATTAATGTGTAAATGGTGGCATTGTGAATGAAAGAATGAAACAAAATTATTTGGCATGTTTTCATTCTTTGGCCGTGGGTTTTAAGTGTGTAAAAACCCTAAGAAATTTGGTTGAAAATGCCAAGAAAATGGGCTTGAAAATGTGTTAAAAATGTGACATTTGAATGGCCTAAAATGTGGTGAAAGTTTGACAAAATTTGGTTCGGTTTTGTTGTGAAAACCGAAACTAAATTAAGGGTAAATTTGTAAAAAAATTTTGTAATGTGGGTGATAATGTGAAATTTGAAATTTGTGGGCTTTTATGTAAAAGTTTGGAAAACTTTTACATAAAATAGGCTTGTGGTTTAGTACGTGGCAGGTACATTCGGTTCGAGGCGTACCTAACGCCGGAAGCCTTAAATTTACGCCGAAATGCTGCCGAAATTTCGAAAACGGCATTCGGGGTAAAATCGGGAATTTAAAATAAAAGTTAGGGCCGGGACGGAAACCCGAGTCCCTAACGGAAAAATTGAATAAGGAAAAATTTAAGGGGTGGGTCATGAATAGTAACCCGTCCCCTTAAAAATAAAAAACGCGTGTGAGATTGAAAAACCGACCCCGAGGGAGGGGCATTTTTGGAAATAAAATAAAGGTCCAAGTCGGGAACGGAAAACCCGAGCCTCGGAGACCTAGGTCGGGAAAGTCTAGATGAACGTTTTAAATACTAGTGAAACGTCCATTTGAGACTCCGAAACGATAGAAAATCGCTAAACCAACGTAAGGGTCGGAATAGTGCTTCCCGAGGGCCGGGAAAACAAAAAGTGGAAATAAAATAGAAACGAACCCGGTAATGATTAGAAAAGAGTCAGAAAAGTTCCTGAGAGCCAAAAATGCAGTCTGGATCAATAAAATTCCGTCAGGGGCAAAACTGCAATTTTGCCAAAATATTGGGGCAAAATCGTAATTTTGCAAAAGTTAGGGGAAAATGGTGAAAATAATAAATAAAATCTAAAAAGTTATAAATAGGTTTTATTTAAGCTTTTTAATGAAAAATAAAAGCTATAAATGGGAAAGAAATTAACAGACATAGTTTTGTCTGTAGGATCCCAAAATCGGCCTACAAGGAAGGCGATTCAAGATCCAAGAGAGAGAAAGAGAACAGTCTGATAAGGTAAGTTCAGACATTTACCTGTCTGCAACATATAGCAATATTGTACTAATTTTAATGTACTAACTATAAGTTAGGTACATATGTGCTACGGGCACTATGATAGAATAGAGAGAGAGACGAAATGTGCTACGGGCACTATAAGAATGGGACACATGGTTAATTGTGCTTCGGGCACTAGAGCGAGGTTAATGAAACTCACTCACCTAAAATTAAAATGTGAACCATTCCTAACCACGGGACAATGTGAAGTCACCGGGTTAGAATGTTAAAAAGTCGGTAATGAAACCACTTTCTGGCGTACCAGCCTTCCGTATAGGGAGGTACTTTTGCCTTCGGGGCTATGAGATAAGGCTGTGGAGGTCAGCACTGATGTACCGCTCCCAGTCAATGTACTATTTTGCCTTCGGGGCTATGAGATTAAGGCTGTGGAGGTCAGCACTAATGTACCGCTCCCAGTCATGCGCACTTAAATGGTACTGCCAACCGAGCTCAAAACCAGAACGTAATTAAAGATAATGACCTAAAACTGAAACTGTGCCATAATTGAGCATAAGACAGTTTAGTGAGAGCACTAACATCGTGGTAGATGTACTAGTGTGATACAGTGGTGTGGTCAACCTTACTATTCATGTATGAATAGTAGTCAAAGTTACTATTCACGTATGAATAGTGGTCAACGGTACTATTCATGATGAATAGTACTATTCATAGAAATTTTATTTCTTGCATGTTTGAACTTACTGAGCCTGTAGCTCACCATTTTTGCTAATGTTGCAGGTAAGCGACCAGCTCAGTAGCTTATTTGACTGGATACGGACGGGATGGCGCGTGTCAAATGAGATAACTGGGCGAGGGATATGGTACTGCCAGAGTCTTGCCACTGAGCGTTAAAGTGAAGAAAAAAAATGGGGAAACAGTTCTTTTGTAATTATATATATTTTACAAAAGCACTGTATTATTTATATTACTTTGTACCTATCAACAAAGTAAATAGTAGAAAAAGATTTTATATGATGTTTAAAGAAAAAAAAAAATTTCCCAAAAACGTCATGATTTAAAAAAGAGGAGAGAGATAAGCCGGCGACCCATGAGAGTACAATCTATCACAGTTAGCGATAAAGCTCAACTGTAATAGTATTGTATGATCTCCACAAGGGGCGGGCCGCCACAGTTGGTATCAGAGCAAGGTCTGAGATTGGTTTAGTTTATAATACCAACTGCCGCCACAGTTGGTATATCAGAGCAAGGGTTGCGACTGATTTGGTTTTGAATACCAACGGCTGTTATAGTTGGTATATCAGAGCAGTGTGACCATATCCCGATTTGACACTTTGCGCATCCTGCACCGCTATCCAAGTAAGTAGTTTATTTAAGTTCAGTTAATTATTTTCTTATGTGAAAATAATTATCTTATAGGTAGCACGATGACCATACCTCCATATGTGAGACCCCAGCTACCACGACCAAGAGGGGTATTACGGGTATGGACGAGACCTATTGTGAGGCCGCCCATTTCCCAAAGGCCGGTAGTCAGACCCCCGGTACCCGAGAGACCTCCGGTACCAGTACCAGCACCAGTGCCAGCGCCAGTAGAGGTTGTACAGCCACGACCGATAGTTCATCCACCGGTGGTAGTGGACATTCCAGTTGTTGGTGGACGCCAACATATTGGGGTGAGAGTGTCGGCACGGGCAGTACAGGCATTTAGGGCCAGCAGTCCTCCGATGTTTGATGGTGGACGACAGTCGATGGAGACCAAGGACTGGCTCCATGCCATTGAGAGGATCATGGTGATTTGCGACATTGATCGAGATATGTGGATCCAGTTGACTGTCAGTATGTTTCAGGGAGACGCTCGAGTGTTCTGGCAGTATTGCGACCAGGAGATTTTTTTGGGATTCAGTTGGGCCGAATTCTGTCAGCGGTTGGCTGATCAGTTTCAACCTAGGGATCCAACACCTACTCCAGCACCTCCAGAGAGACGAGAGGCTGATACACCTGCGTACCCTGGATTTGATGAGGTCAGGGATTATATTCTCCAGACCGAGAGGATGGTCATGCTGTCTGGTGAGACAGTGATGTCTTACGCAGCGCGGTTTGAGGAGACCATTCGGAGGAGATGTCCGTTGCCTAACCTCACGGAAGCAAACTGCTGTGAGCTGTTTTGGAAAGGTTTATCCTTGGAGCTGAGACCGAGGGTGATCAAGCCGTTTCCTCCGACGCTCCAAGAGTTCGTGGTAACGATCAGGGCGATCGAGAGAGAGATTCTGATCGAGCATCTGACGCAGAGTCGATGAGAGACGCTGGGTCAAGATGAGATGTTTGCACGCATATTCGGGCCGAGAAGAATGATGAATGATTATGAGGCCGGACCGTCTAGACCACGAGGAGGTGATGACTCAGGACAGGGAACATTACCTAGGGGTGGTGACGACTCAGATGATACCAATGACGATGAGGATCCAGAAGAATATCCTCTAGTCCCAGATGTAGGGAACGAGTGATCAGTAGATGTGTATATGTACATAAGTAGTTTAGAGAGAAAAGCTCTTTTGTATAGACTTGTGGCCATTTTGTATAAACGGCCGATGTATATATGACTGGTGATGCCCATGTATGACATATAAATGTTTTGCTATGAATGAAATACCAAAATGATTATATGTTGTACGATGATGTTAAGATGATGTGGCTTTACAGTACCCTAAATTTCGTAAATTGATATAATTTTACGAATGCGGTTATGGAAAAAGCTAACGGTGAATTATTGTGCCATAATAGGACAATAGCCAAGATGGTGGATTTGAGAAATCGACCAGAGGGACGAGAGCGACGTCCTGATGTTATGGAGAGACTGGATCAGATACAAGCTTTATTAGAAGCCCAGATGCAAGAAAATGCGAATCTGAGGCGACGGGTAGAGGAGCTAGAACAGAGACAAGGCTCTGAGGGTACCCAAGTAGAACAACAAGCTGAGGTAGATCCAGTTATTCCTCCAGCTGCAGTACATGAGAGAGCTCCTGAACCACAACCAGTATTAAATCTAGAACCCCTCTATGAAAGATTCAGGCGCATGAGGCCGCCAGAATTTGAAGGGTCTACAAATCCCTTAGAGGCTGAAGACTGGTTGTCATCATTACAAGTGATCATGGAGTTCATGAACCTAACCGACCGGGAGAAGGTTGCATGTGCGTCTTTTGTGCTGAGAAAAGATGCTCGTTTTTGGTGGGACACTGTGCGAATGAGGAGAGACGATGGTTGGAATTGGTGAAGGATTATGATTGTGAAATCCTCTACCATCCAGGAAAGGCTAACCGTGTAGCGGATGCTCTAAGTAGAAAGTCTACCATATCGCACCAGCTACCAATAAAAAGGCTTCCGAAGCCATTGCAGCAAGAGATACATTCGTTGAACTTGGAGCTGATATCTGGAAGATTAGCTGCACTCCAAGTGGAATCATCGCTATTTGAGGATATAAAGGAAGCTCAGAGGCGAGATCCAATGATGACAAGTTCTCAAGAAGGAATTTCCAAGGATGGAATAATCCTTTATCAAGGAAGGATAAATGTTCCAGCTGATGAGGAACTTAGAAGACGGATCATGTCAGGAGCCCATGAGACACCCTATTCGGTTCATCCTGGAGCGAGCAAGATGTATCCGGACTTGAAGTTACAGTTCTGGTGGAAAGGGATGAAGAACGATATAGCGAAATTCGTGAGCAGATGCATGACCTGTCAGAGAATCAAAGCGAAACATAAACATCCAGCGGGAAGATTGGAACCGTTGGAGATTCCTGAATGGAAATGGGAACACATTACGATGGATTTTGTAGTGGGACTCCCAAAAACCCGAGAAGGTTATGATGCCATTTGGGTTATTGTGGACAGACTGACCAAGACGGCACGGTTTATAGCTGTCAAGATGACTTTTTCGCTAGAAAAGTTTGCTCAGCTATACATAACTCATGTCGTCAGACTACATGGAGTACCAAAATCCATTGTATCAGATCGAGATGCACGGTTCACTTCGAATTTCTGGAAGTGTGTGCAAGAGGCCATGGGTACTGAATTGAGACTCAGTACGGCTTTTCATCCGCAAACAGACGGGCAGTCAGAGCGGACAATTCAGACGTTAGAGGACATGCTTCGAGCTTGTGTTATGGATTTTACGGGAAATTGGAACGAGAAGTTACCATTGATTGAATTCTCGTACAATAATAGTTACCAAGCTTCGATAGGCATGGCACCTTACGAGGCTTTGTATGGACGGAAGTACAGATCACCATTACATTGGTACGATTTGCGAGAAAAGCAGTTGCATAAGACGGATTTCATGCAAGAGACTTCCGATGCAGTTGCTAGAATTCAGCGTCAAATGAAAATTGTGCAAAGCCGACAAAAGAGTTATGCGGACAAGAGGCGGAGATCCTTGGAGTTCGACGAAGGAGACTTCGTGTTTCTCAAGGTATCGCCTATGAAGGGGATTATGCGTTTCGGTAAGAAGTGGAAACTGAGTCCAAGATACATTGGACCTTATGAAATTATCGAACGCATTGGAAAGGTCGCTTACAGATTAGCGCTACCTCCAGAATTGTCGGCAGTGCATAACGTATTTCATGTGTCGATGCTGAGAAAGTATATACCAGATCCGTCCCATGTATTGAAGCATGAGCCTATTCAAATCCACGAGGATTTGACATATGAGGAACAGCCTATTCAAGTACTAGCTCGTGAAGAGAAAGTACTGAGGAATAAGGTAATCCCACTAGTGAAGATTTTGTGGAAAAATCACAATATTGAAGAAGCTACGTGGGAACGAGAAGACGAGATGAGGAAATTATACCCCCATTTGTTCTAATTTTCGAGGACAAAAATTTTATAAGGAGGGGTGAATGTGACAACCGGGAAATTCAGGCAATTCTCGGACGAAAATGTACAATTGTATGTATATAACAATTTGTACTGTTTAAAGAGTGAAATAAATGTATTTATATTGTTCAGAATATGTGAAAATGTTCTAACAATACTGACGAGTAAGAATTCAGTGTTGGAAAAATTCACTGAGTTGAAACGGGTGAAACGGTGTCAAAATCGGCATTAAAAACCCTAACCGGAGCAATAAAAGACGGTAAACTTCCGGGATTGATTTTGATCAAACGGAAGCAGATTAAATTGATCCGACTGCACAGAAGACCTCAGGAACACGCCGGGACGATTTCAGGAAAATTTCGGCTCGAACCGGCATCGGTCAAAAAGTAGTCGAATTAATGTGAATAGTGAAAGTCAAAGTCAACTTTCACTTTAGTATTTATGACATCATAATTCAAGATTAATAAATGAAAGAATTTTGGTGGTTGGTAGAATGGATGGCCATGATTCATCTACTTTTTGATCTAAAGGCCAAGATTTGGCCAAAATTAACCCTTTTTAATTTTTGAAAAATGGGGAAAGAAATGGCTTGAAAGATGTCAAATTGTCATTGGTTTAGAGCCAAATTAATTGGCTTTTGGTTTGCATAAGTCGGCAAAACATTTACAAAGTGGCCGAAACCAAAATTTCAAGCCAAAAGCCATAAGAAAATTTTTCTAACTTCCTTCCATGGTGGCTACGTGAGGGACCAAGGGAAACCAAGCTTTCTCTTCAAATTTTCTTCACAAAAAGTGTGTCAAAACACTCCTTGAAGACAAAGGAAGCAATTGATTAAGGTATCTTCCCTTGCACCTCAATTTTTCATGGTTTTTCTTCTTAAAATCCGTGGGTGAATAGTGATAGAAAGATGGAAAATTTTTGGTTGTTTTCCATTGAATTGATGTTGGGTTTTGTTAAGGATGTATTAAGGAAGAAAACCATGCAAGTTTTGTAAAGAAAAACCAAATTTTGGTTGGTTTTTCAAAGGTAAATCCGTGGGTTACCTTGGGTAACCAATGAGAAAAAGTTTTGGCTAATTGGTAATATGCTTTCCAAGTTTAAATTTGTGAAGAATAAAGCTTGTATTTCATTATGAAAAGCTTGGAAAAAATTTCTTGTGTGGAATACATAAAGTGGCCGTGGGTTGTTAATGGTTTGGAAGAAAATTTTGCTTGGTTTTATGTGATATTTGGTTGATTGAAATAATGCAAATTAATGTGTAAATGGTGGCATTGTGAATGAAAGAATGAAACAAAATTATTTGGCATGTTTTCATTCTTTGGCCGTGGGTTTTAAGTGTGTAAAAACCCTAAGAAATTTGGTTGAAAATGCCAAGAAAATGGGCTTGAAAATGTGTTAAAAATGTGACATTTGAATGGCCTAAAATGTGGTGAAAGTTTGACAAAATTTGGTTCAGTTTTGTTGTGAAAACCGAAACCAAATTAAGGGTAAATTTGTAAAAAAATTTTGTAATGTGGGTGATAATGTGAAATTTGAAATTTGTGGGCTTTTATGTAAAAGTTTGGAAAACTTTTACATAAAATAGGCTTGTGGTTTAGTACGTGGCAGGTACATTCAGTTCGAGGCGTACCTAACGCCGGAAGCCTTAAATTTACGCCGAAATGCTGCCGAAATTTCGAAAACGGCATTCGGGGTAAAATCGGGAATTTAAAATAAAAGTTAGGGCCGGGACGGAAACCCGAGTCCCTAATGGAAAAATTGAATAAGGAAAAATTTAAGGGGTGGGTCATGAATAGTAACCCGTCCCCTTAAAAATAAAAAACGCGTGTGAGATTGAAAAACCGACCCCGAGGGAGGGGCGTTTTTGGAAATAAAATAAAGGTCCAAGTCGGGAACGGAAAACCCGAGCCTCGGAGACCTAGGTCGGGAAAGTCTAGATGAACGTTTTAAATACTAGTGAAACGTCCATTTGAGACTCCGAAACGATAGAAAATCGCTAAACCAACGTAAGGGTCGGAATAGTGCTTCCCGAGGGCCGGGAAAACAAAAAGTGGAAATAAAATAGAAACGAACCCGGTAATGATTAGAAAAGAGTCAGAAAAGTTCCTGAGAGCCAAAAATGCAGTCTGGATCAATAAAATTCCGTCAGGGGCAAAACTGCAATTTTGCCAAAATATTGGGGCAAAATCGTAATTTTGCAAAAGTTGGGGGAAAATGGTGAAAATAATAAATAAAACCTAAAAAGTTATAAATAGGTTTTATTTAAGCTTTTTAATGAAAAATAAAAGCTATAAATGGGAAAGAAATTAACAGACATAGTTTTGTCTGTAGGATCCCAAAATCGGCCTACAAGGAAGGCGATTCAAGATCCAAGAGAGAGAAAGAGAACAGTCTGATAAGGTAAGTTCAGACATTTACCTGTCTGCAACATATAGCAATATTGTGCTAATTTTAATGTACTAACTATAAGTTAGGTACATATGTGCTACGGGCACTATGATAGAATAGAGAGAGAGACGAAATGTGCTACGGGCACTATAAGAATGGGACACATGGTTAATTGTGCTTCGGGCACTAGAGCGAGGTTAATGAAACTCACTCACCTAAAATTAAAATGTGAACCATTCCTAACCACGGGACAATGTGAAGTCACCGGGTTAGAATGTTAAAAAGTCGGTAATGAAACCACTTTCTGGCGTACCAGCCTTCCGTATAGGGAGGTACTTTTGCCTTCGGGGCTATGAGATAAGGCTGTGGAGGTCAGCACTGATGTACCGCTCCCAGTCAATGTACTATTTTGCCTTCGGGGCTATGAGATTAAGGCTGTGGAGGTCAGCACTAATGTACCGCTCCCAGTCATGCGCACTTAAATGGTACTGCCAACCGAGCTCAAAACCAGAACGTAATTAAAGATAATGACCTAAAACTGAAACTGTGCCATAATTGAGCATAAGACAGTTTAGTGAGAGCACTAACATCGCGGTAGATGTACTAGTGTGATACAGTGGTGTGGTCAACCTTACTATTCACGTATGAATAGTAGTCAAAGTTACTATTCACGTATGAATAGTGGTCAACGGTACTATTCGTGATGAATAGCACTATTCATAGAAATTTTATTTCTTGCATGTTTGAACTTACTGAGCCTGTAGCTCACCATTTTTGCTAATGTTGCAGGTAAGCGACCAGCTCAGTAGCTTATTTGACTGGATGCGGACGGGATGGCGCGTGTCAAATGGGATAACTGGGCGAGGGATATGGTACTGCCAGAGTCTTGCCGCTGAGCGTTAAAGTGAAGAAAAAAAAAAGGGGAAACAGTTCTTTTGTAATTATATATATTTTACAAAAGCACTGTATTATTTATATTACTTTGTACCTATCAACAAAGTAAATAGTAGAAAAAGATTTTATATGATGTTTAAAGAAAAAAAAAAATTTTCCCAAAAACGTCATGATTTAAAAAAGAGGAGAGAGATAAGCCGGCGACCCATGAGAGTACAATCTATCGCAGTTAGCGATAAAGCTCAACTGTAATAGTATTGTATGATCTCCACAAAGGGCAGGCCGCCACATGGATTTTTGGTAAGTTTTTGGTATGATTTATGGCTTGAAAATGAAGGTTTTTGGTGAGTTAGAAGGGTCGGCTGTAGCTAGAAAGAAAGGGAGAAAAAGGGTTGTGTTTTGGGGTGCCAAATGAAGAAAGCTAACCCTTGTGTCGTGTGTGCCTTTTATAGGCAAACTTAACCAAACTTACTTAAGCTTAAACCTAATTAATTGTCCAACATTTAAGCCTAATCAAGGGACAAAATTTTGCCCTTTTTCAGTCCACAAAATTGAGGGCTATAGCCATTTATGGAGGGAGAATAAAAAAAATTTCTTTGACCACATGTTTTAAAACCCTTGGATTTTTTTAATCAAAAGTTGTCATAGTTAGTGGATTATTTTAAACTCGCTTTTGGGCTATGTAGCAGCCATTTTCAGCTGCTTTTTGCAGCTAGGGGCATGGATTTTTGATTCAAAAATTTATCTGTGTTGGCTTCTCTTTGCAGTCTAATTCTCTACTATGGTGTTCGGTTCTTTCTCGGCAATGTTCTAGTTTTCACCCAAAATTGGATTTTCTGAATCTAATTTCTGTACTGATCATTCCTAGTTGGTTTATACTATCTAAGAGCCCATTATCAATCTATTTTACTATTCATTTCCTATACTGTGGTTGTGTCTACACTGTGTTGTCCTTTCGCACGTAAACCGAAACGTTTCCGGGTGAAATTTCAGATACAATCTCTCTTGACTAATCTGGACGTACTGATTCCATTTTTATCAGTTTTACGTCCATCAAAGGTAGTCTAGACCAGTTTTTGGGATCTGTGTGACCCCGTCTCGAAAAACATGTCAGGTGCCTGTTTGACTAATTTGGGTGTCCTAAGTCTAAATATATCAGTTTCGAGGCAAGATAAGGTCGTCTTGACCCCCTTTCTGATACTGCGTATCTCCCAAACTAAAATTCTTGTTTTGTGCTTAATTGACCCGATTAAGCCTAATAACCGTTCATATATCGGTTTTAGGCCAGATTAGGGCCGTCTTGGCCATTAACCTGACACTGTGTTTCCCACTATTCACTATTCATTGTCTTTTACTTAACTGACTAGTCTGAGTGCTCTGACTCTGATTTTGTCAGTCCCTGGGTGAGAAGAGGTCGTTTGGACCATTTTCTAGATACCGTACCCTTGCTAGGGGTTTTCATCGTTGTTGTACTCAGATGTTTGGTCCGAGCATTCTGGTGATCTGTTCACCAGTCTTGTGTCAAGAAATGGTCGTCCGGACCAGTTTCCTAACACTGCGTGTCTCCTACACTCATATACATAATAGGGTGGACCGATCTCACTGTTGGTCACCCATTTCACTATATGAATAGGACTTAAACAGTACCGTGCTTATTTAATCTATTCAATTGGAAAATATACTATATTTTGTAGCTTAATTACTCATCACATAGTAATTAGGTTTCATACATTTTGAGAGTATGTATATTGGCTCTCTGCTCATTACATAGCCCTCTACACGGCTCTCACACTGGCATGTTTCTGACCGTGCAATTAATATTGCATAAAAAGGAATAAAATTAACTCAAATTCATTCCTCAATTTATCATTATATAGAATTTAGGTTACATGAGTATGGGGACCCATATAGAACTGGTATAGAATGGGTCTTAGACAGCATAAACCGACCAGGATTTGACAGTACAAAAATCAGATTTGAAAATCCAATTTTCCTGGTGAAAATTGAAACACTGCCGAGAAAGGACTGAACACTGCAATAGAAAATTAGACTACAAAGAGAAGCCAACACATATAAATTTTGGCCTCAAAAATTTGTGACCCTTAGCTGCAAAAGTAGCTAATTTTGGCTGCTTACATAGCCTAAAAGTGAGATTAAAAAAATGCCTTGGCTATGACAACTTTTGAATTAAAAATTCAAGGGTTTTTAGGCACATGGTCAACAAAACATTGTTTATTCCTTCCCCCTTCCATGCGCAGCCCATGCCCATTTATGGGGCTGAAATGGGTAGAATTTTGTCCCTTGATTAGGCTAAAAATGTGGACAATTAATTGGGTTTAAGCTTAAGCAAGTTTTATTAGTTTTGCCTATAAAAGGCACACATGACACAAAGGCTTGTTTTCTTACTTTCGCACCTAAGAAAAATCACAACTCCTTTCTCCCATTTTCTCTTGCTGTAGCCGACCCCTCTAGGCCACCAAAACCCCCATATTTTTAAGCCAAAATCCTACCAAATACTCACCAAAAATCAGCACTCACAAGCTTGTGTTAGGAAGATTCAAATCCAAGCCATTCTAAGTTCCTTCAAGGTTAAGGTTTCTAATCAATCTTTGTGGTTTTAGTTATTATTTTGGTTTGATATTAAGAGAGATTATTTTGGTGTTTTGCTAGCACAAAACTGACCCTATCTTCTTGGTTTCCACATGGCCATTTTGGTTCCTCAAGCTCATAGTTTGGATTTGTGCTTGGTTCATAGCACAAGAGGTAAAAACCAAACCCTTTTAGTGACTAGTTATTTTTAAGTTTTGATCAAGAGATTTATCTGTATTTGTTTATGCATATGGGTTGTAATAAGTTTATTTTGAGCCCTTAGCTTTCCATTTTTAAGTTTATGTGGTTGTGGTTATGTTTATATTTTTATGAATGGATTGGTGAATGTGTGAGCATGGATGTTTAGAAATGTGGCTGGACATAAATCTGTCCCTAGAAAAGGCCGTGGATTTTGGCCATTTTCACCCCCTTAGGTTCTGAGTTTGGGATTTAGTAAAACACAATGTTTTAAGGAAATTTTGATACGGTCATTTTTACGTGGTTTTGGCCAAAAACGACACTACGATAGGTTTTTCAAGTGGAATTCACTCAGTGCCCAAAACTGGGACTAAAAATTCGAGCCCAAACATAGGTACGGGTTTTGCCAAAAACGAACCCCTTAGAATTCGAACCGGACTTTGGGCTCAACACGAAAGTTGTAGAACACGTCGAAACCTTTAAGGCGACCACAAGTGTTTTAAAAATTTGGCTGTTTGGGCCTCAAACAGAGCTATTTTTAAAGTAACGTAAAACTAGAATTTGTACAAAAAAATTGGGCACATTGGCCACGGGTTCATTGAGTTTAGGAGCTATTAGAGTTAGATTTGAGCTCTGAGATGAACACGAAAATTGTTCTCTCATCGAGGACAAAAAATCTCATTCGCCAATTTTACAAACAAAGTCGTTTCGATCAATTTTCAAAACAGTTTTCGAAAGTGGTTCAAAAAAAAAACCACCCTTAAAATGCAACACTCAAATGTAATTTAACTCTTTAGAAAATAAATATGGTTTGCATAAAAACATCCCCCACCTTCCAACGGGGTGGTAAGGGGACAGTTTCAAAATAAAGAATTTTCCCAAAAATTTTATTAGGCAACCAAAACGATTTTCATAAATAACCAAAACAGTATGGGTAGCCCACACCAAACAAGCACTAATAACCCGGTAGACTACTTAGTTAATGACGTGCGAGGTAACTAGTCAGTTGACTGATCGGCAATCAGTCAAGGACCGTGTTTTGAACAACACTGCAAGGAACGATGATTAATCTATCAAGTAGACAATTAATCAAATACGATGCAAGTTAGACACCAAATCCCCAAAGTAGGCCGATATTGTGATAACCGAAAATTTTCATTATTCTCAGAAAATAGGTACATGAAATGTACACAATGAATTTCTTGTTTAAAACGTAAATTGTGGTGATTTTATATGTGTATGTGTGTGTGTAACACACAGCATCAAGAAATTGATCAAGATGACCTTTTCTTGAAAAACTGATATATTTAGAATCAGTATGCTCAATTTAGTTAATTGAGCACAAAATGTAAATTTTGATCGGGAAACATGCAGTATCAGAAAACTGGTATAGATAACCTTGAATGAAGTTAAAACTGATAAATTTGGGTTCAGCACGCACAAATTAGTCAGTATAGCCTATCAGTATGCTCAAATTAGTCAATTAAGTATAAAGGTAATATTTGACCGAGAATTCGCAGTATCGGAAATTGGTTGAAATGACCTTAGATGAAAATAAAACTGATACATTTGGATTTAGGACACCCAAATTAGTCAGGACAGCCCATGTTGAAATTTTGGGCGAAAAAGTATATAAAGGGCGAAAAATCAGGAATTTAAAAAACAAGCCCATAATTTTCTCTCACTTTCTCTTTCCTCCCCTTACACAAAAATAAACAATAACCAACTATCATAAACAATGTCCTTTTTCGACACCGCCGGTCTCATTGGAAAGCACTCACCGAGCTGAGTCCAACGGTGTGTCGACGCAACGGAGCAACCATTGGAGGAAGCCACACGTGCCGCTTGAAGGTCATGGTGGCCAGAAATTTCAATCGTCGACATCCGATCAACACGATTCTAGTCCCAATGGATTTGTGGTGAAGAGTAGAACAAAACCCAGACCTTCTTTCACATCAACAGTTGCCGTATCACACCGCCCAAGGTTCGCTGTCACTGTTACAATCGCCGTCATGGAATCTCACTATTCCGACGAAGTTGAGTTGTAAGGTGGGTATCAAAATGCTCAGAATTTCATGGGGAACAAAAGCCCCAAGCTAATTTCAAGAAAAATAGTCGGGAAAACGGCGATTCAAGTATGCCGCCGCCGCTGTCACACTTTCAGGGGTTAGTTTCCGGCTATCGGAGCTTTGATTGGTGAAATTGGCACCACCAATGAGTTCCTCATGTCAAGATCTACGAGATGGTGGCCTCCTTTCTGCACGCTGCCACCAGTCAACATCGGTCAATAGCCAGTCAATGCCAATCAACAGTGGTCAACACCGGTTAATGGCGACCGAACCCCAAAATTTGAAGAATGGCCTGTTGGCCTATTTTTGACGTTCCGGACACATCCGTGGCATCGGAATTTCAAGACGAAAATTCAAAAGTGTAGAACGATGAAATAAAGGTTGTTCATGCGAGACTGAACGGTTTGTTTGATCGCCAGTGGGACGATTTCGGTAGTGACTTTGGTCCCTCAATTCCTGAAATTTATGTTTCGAAATGAATATATATCAATTATATATTTCAGCATGTGAAATTGTAAGAAAAATGGACTATGTGTATGAAAAATAGTCAAATAAGAAAATGTGAAAAATGTAAATATTTTTCCATAAAAGTTAAATTTTACGTAAAAATATAGGCCTCTGTTATTATACATGGTAGAATAGAAATAGGTTAGATAGTTTCTAGGCGTTTCCTAAACGTCAGGAACCTAAAAATTAAGCGAAAATGCTGCCAAAATTTCAAAAACGACACAAAGGGGGATTTTAGGAAATGAGGGGTAAAAATGTGATCGCGATGGAAACCCGAGCCCCTTCGGGGTGTCCTAAGCCTGCAAAAAAGAGGATTAACGACCAAGAGTCAAAATAGTACCACCCAAGGGTTGGGTGTGAAATAATTGCAGAAATTACAGTGATTAATGCTGTAAAAATTTATTAAGGGCTAAGAAAGATGAATTTATAACTTTTAGGTTTAGAAAATCCCATTAAAATGTTAAAGTAAAGATTTTATGACCCAAAGGCCCGTTAGGGGTAAAATGGTCATTTTGACCAAAAATTTCAGAAATGTCCAAAAAGGGGTGTTAAGCCTTTAAGTTTATTGTTTTATGATTTTTGGGCTCAGAATATCCAGTTTAAGTAATAAAATGACAAGATTCATGATCAGGATAAAGTTACTATTCAAGTTCATTTTGACCAACATTTCTGGAATCCTCGGAAAAGACTGTTAGAGCCTTAGAAGTCTTAAATTGAATTCTTAAAGCCAAAATTAAGGTTTAAGTTGAAGAAAAGTGAGAAAAATCACGTTAGGGGCAAAGTGTAATCAAAGTGTTTCGTGATGTAAAGTAGTGAAACAAGCTTGAAAGTATGTTTCGCAGAGTTCCGCTGTAATCAAAGTGTAAAAGAAGAAAGTGTAATAGTGATATATGTGTATAAAGATAAGACAAGAGTGTAGTATGTAAATGTTAGGAAATGCCCTAAGCATTAGAGACATTTTGATGTATTCATTTTGAACTGGATAATAAAATTATATATAGAGGTTATTCATTACATTGCTATTTGTCCTCGTCTTATTTACATGTTAAAGTACATGTAAGCAAATATGGCTCACTGACTGCTTGTGTTAAAACTGTTAGAATGTTGCATGCAATGGACTTTTGTATGCGAGAAGACAATATTCTAAAGTTAGTAGTCTAAACTATGGTCTGTAGTCTATGGGGTTAGACCGAGCATCTAACTCATGTTAAGACTATTATGTTGTCTAAAGCCTTGGAGGGGACGGTTTGTCTTGACTGTCTGGAGCTGGACTCCCAATTAGAGACATAGATATGTTACTTGGTGGTGACATATTAGACCGGGACTAAAGCGTGATTGATCTACGTAGTCCGCTATGAGTGGATCAATCTACTTTTGACGTTCATTGTGCAATAACCTTAATCCTGAGTAAATGAACTACTTCATGTATATAACTTGTGTACTTTGATTTCCAATGGCTAAAGCGTCTCAAAGGTAGTAAGCTTATAGACCGGTTCGTTGGGTGCATGACTTGTATACGATGAAGGGTTTGTTTGCAGATATCAGAATTAAAGCTCTAACGAGTTAAAGGTATCCTCTTAAAGGCATTATACTGAATGTGAAAATGGACAAGGCCTTGAGTCGTCTGCTGGGCGGATGACTTCTTATTCACATATGGTGAATAATCATTTTCTTAATTCGATAGTATAATGGAACTTTAAGATAGCCTGATCAGTAGGATTAAACGGATTTTGACCTAAGGCTGATCATGGATATCATGTGAGGGTTTTGTATATATGACAAGGTCGTTGGATAGTAGCTCGTCACAGGCTTACGTAATATGGTATATAATTGGGAGTTCAGTTTCAAGTTTATAGTGGTGTGACTCTGAAATTAGTGATCATACGATTGAGTTGTTCGGTACAGAATGATGATCATATGGAATCACGGGAGCCCTATTTTATATGTCCAATCAGTCCCTCTACTAGTTCCACATAATTCCTTAACGTTTGGCAAATTGATTTGTGTATGCTATTGGCTAGTTTATTATGCATGGATGGTGATGACACAGGATTAGGATGGTAGACAAGATTCTCTCCGGTTGGATTCAGATTTTGTTTTGGATAATAGAGTACACAATTATTCGAATTCCAAATAAAGTTGCCATGATTTTACTTGAGATTGGATTGGAGTTGTAGAAAATTATCCATGAGAACAAGAATTTGAAACACAACCGTTTTGTGGATTTTGAAATTTGAATTTTGAAATTAGAATTTTGAATTTTGAATTTGAAATTTGAATTTGAAATTTGAATTTGAAATTTGAATTTGAAATTTAAATTTGAAATTTGAAATTTGAAATGTGAAATTTGAATTTGAAATTCGAATTTGAAATTTGAAATTCAAATTTTGAATCACAGTCCAAGTGGGATTCGAATTTGTTGTGGAAAATCCACAAGGTTTGAAATTCGAATTTGAGTTGGATTTGGAGAGGATAATCTTGTTAGAATCCTACTTGAATTTTGAATCTAAATCCTAGCAAAAGTGGACGAAATTTTTGAGGATAATCCTCAATGGAATTTCGGTTTTTGTGGATAAGGTTCAAGGGAAGATTCAAGTTTCAATCCTAGTTGAATTTGGATTCTCTCCTTCCCTGAAAAGTGGCCGAAATTATGGAGGAAATCTCCTAGGAAAATTCGATTATTTTGGATAAGGTTGAGATAAGATTCAAGCTTGAAAATCCTAGTGGAATTTTGATTCTCCCTTATCCTAAATGTGGTCGAATTTTTGGAGGGAAAATCTCCTAGGAAATTTCAGATTTTTTGGTTGAAAAAGGGAGACAAAATTCTAGTTAAAATCTTGTTTAGATTTGGATTGGATTTATCCTAAATAAACCAAATTTTATTGTTGGGATTTGCCCATGGAAAAATTCAGATTTTTATGGTTATGGATAAGGGAGAATATCTTTTCCTAGTCCAATTCAAATTCAAAGAGTCACCTCATGCAGGTCTATAAATAGAGGTCCTGCCACTCTAGTATTCTCAGACCACAGACTCTCAGGTGAGCAGGCTTATTGTTGCACAGCCCACCGGTACAATAAAGTTCTTTAGAGATCTGGGTGGTCGGAAGAAGACTAGCAGTACTAGCATACCGATCTAGGTTCAGAGTGCCCACACACTCAGCCATTCGGGAATTGGAGAATAGTAGAGAAGGCTAGTTGGTTGAAGCCTCTGGTCATTCTCCTCCTGTAAGATTAGCGTCCTTGAGGCATGAGTTTTAATTGTTGTTGGTTTATTGTATATGGCATCATGAGATATTTAACGGTCTAAAAATTTTTATTGTTCCGCTGCGCCACTTTGATACGAGTTTACCGATTTATTTTCCTACAATTGGTATCAAAGCCATCTCATGACTATGCCATGTACATAAATTAGACAATTACTTCGTCTTTTTTATGTGTGGATTTGATATTTAGAGAGTGGCATTCTAGGGTTCCTTTATGTTGTTATCATGGATTATGTATAAAGTATGTGGTTATTTTAATTTTTTGAATTATTATAAGCATGCTTGTTTATACCGGTTATGGTTCCTTAGAATTTAGAATAATTGTATCTAGGAATTTTTATGTAACCATGGGAGCAGTTTATTAACACTGTAATTTTCCCATGGATTTTAATTTTTGTCTCTTAGAATTTTTATGGTTAGAATTTTTGTACACCGAAAACAGTTTAGGAAATTTTATGTAATTATTCTTGGAGGAGATTGAAGATTGAAGACCTTAATTTATTTTTTCCCAAAAGTTAAATTTGATTTAAAGGTTGAAATTTTGATTATGTGGAGAATTCCAATTTAATTAGGATTCAAATTAATTTTTGGAGATCCTAATAGGTAAATTGGAATATGGCATGAAAATCGAGACACGACCCCTCGGGATAGGCCGACGGGCCTTGGTGGGGCTGCAGCCCCTGCCCTCGGGTAGGATGGGGCTACGGCAGCCCCTGTACAGGCCAACACCACCCACGGCCGCAGGCTTGGCCTGCAGCCAAGGGTGGCCGTGGCCTACCCAAGGCTGGCCGCAGCCTGGGCGTGCAGCCTGCCGGCTGCTGCGTCCAGCCTGGGCGTGTAGCCTGGCACTGCAGGCTTGGCCTGCAGCCCAGCAAGGCTGCACATAGGGGGCAGCCGTGGGCTGCCAGCCCCTTTGGGGCTGGTGGCTGGCCACGTCGGCTGCCGCTTTCGGAGGCGGTGGTACGACGGTCTAAAAAATCGAAAAATTTTGATTTTTAAATTAGTAATTTAATTTTAAATCATGTTTAAAAATATGTAATTGAAAATTTGAAATTTTTGAAATTACATATTATTACACACGATGTTTAAAATTGTTTAAAAATTTGAATTGGAAATTTAAATTTGAAATTCGAATTTGGAATTTGAATTTGAAATTTAAATTTTTGGAGATTTAAATTTTAAATAATTCTTGGGATGAGAAATAAATGGAGAGGCTACATAAAGATGGATACAAGAAGACGGAACAGAATTCAAGACCCAAAGAATGCTTTGGATGGAATTTTGTAACCTTTATTTTCTTTGTTCTAGGATGGAACCATAGCTTGGTTATTCTGTCAATTATTTTTTCGGTGATATGTCATGGATGTATAAATATGTATTGATGGATGTTTTGTATGCATATTTGATAACATGTCATATAGGATAGGTGAGTGCCGCTCATACTATATTGATCATACATAATTTGTCAAAACTTGCTTGTTTTTCAAAATATTGAGTGGGAGAGGGTTTCAAACAAAACCCACGGCCTCCATTGTTGATCCATATGTGAAAGCATGGTAACGCCTCGCGTCAGTTATGCCCTGACCACACCCCTCGGTAGGTGTTTACCGTCGCCGGTATACTAGATTGGATCTCCTAAGTGGAAAACGTGTTCGGGTACGATCCTATCCATGACCACCCCTAGGTGGCTTGGTAGGACGTGGATCGGGCTACGTAAACAATGGTTATACACTTAAGACTCATTTAGTTATTAACCTTCCCTAGAAGCTCTGTTAACTAAACTGGTGGCCAAATAAGCGCTTATTAATATATGTCTTAACCTTGGAGGATTTAAGGCAACATATATTAATTGGACGGAGTCCATGTTCCGGCTATTTGTTTTCATGACCACCCCTCGGTGACTTGGGGCAATAGGTGCTGAGAATTACCGTTGCAATGCTACATGTTTTTGAAGTTTCATGTAGGAACATACTTGTATGCTTTATTTGCTAAATTATCTGTATACTTGCTTGGGCTTTGTAATGATGTCTAGTATAATTTTATTTCAGTTCAAAATGTCACCGACACCCCTCATTTCAATACTTACTGAAAATAAGCTGAATGGCGATAATTATAAAGACTGGAAAAGAAATCTATTAATAGTTCTCAGCTGCGAGAGACACAAGTTCGTACTGGATGAACCATGCCCACCTGGGCCCAAACCTGACACACCACTTGAGGAGGTCCCGGTTGCCTATAATCATTGGAGAGAATCCAATGAGATAGCTCGATGCTACATCCTTGCTAGCATGACGAGTGCTTTACAAAAGTAGCATGAGACTTATCAAGTTGCTGGGGAGATCATGGAAAATCTAGAGGACATATTCGGAGGCCAAGAATAATTGGCTCGACAGTCCGCTATCACCAGCATTATGAACTCTAAGCAAAAGGCGAGTACTCCGGTGAAGGACCATATGATCACTCTAATGGGATTCTTCACTGAGGCTGCCAAGAATGGTGCTGAGTTGGACTACAACACCCAGATCGAGATGGTGTTCAAGACTCTGTCTAAAGATTTTGTGGGGTTTAAGGCCGCATACAATCTGGCGACAAAGGAGTTAGGACTAACCGAGCTCATGAAGCAACTATAGGCTTATGAGCGGATGATCAGGGATGAGGATGTGGTCCGACCTAAAGGTGAGGCCAATTTGGTAGAATCTTCCAATCCCTCATGGAAGAGGAAGAGGCCAAATAAGAAGCAAGTGGCTTCTAGTTCTTCTAATCCTCCTGTCTCAGACGGGAAGAAGAAGAAGAAGAACAAGAAGCCAAAGGACCCTAAAAAGTCCAAATGCTTCCATTGTGGGAAGGTAGGTCACTTCAAGAAGGCTTGCCGGGAATTCTTAGCTGCCAAGGGCAAGGAAGGTAAGGAACTTCATTACTTGGAAGCATGTTTGGTGGAAGAATCGAAAGACACTTGGGTCATTGATTCGGGCGCCACTAATCATGTTTGTGTTTCTATGCAGGGGTTCGTGGAAACGAGAAGTCTACATGATAGGAGCCTCTCGTTGCGGACTGGAGATGGTAGCTTTGTGGTGGCTGAGGCAATGGGAGATGTTTACCTTTATTTTGATCAATTTAGGTTTATTTTATTAAAAGACTGTTTTTATGTTCCTAATTTTAGGAGGAACCTTATATCGGTAGTTTGTTTAATAAAGGATTCTTATTCAGTTTCTTTTAGTAAAAGAGTTGATATTCGTAGAAATAAGTCTTTTATCTGTTCTGGATGGATGGATGGAAACCTATATTTGATCAAACCAAAGATGTACTCACTGCTTGACACTGAATTAATTGATAACTCTAAAGGTTGAAAGTTTCTCACTTTAAGAAGGCGTATCTTTGGCATTTAAGACTTGGTCATATTAATCAGGATAGGATTCAAAGATTGGTGAAAGACGGTCCTCTGGAATCTCTGGAGGAGGTACGACTTTCCTAATGTGAGTCTTGTCTAGAGGGTAAAATGACTAAGAGGTCTTTTGGAGCTAAGGGTACAAGGGCTCAGGAGCTCTTAGAAATTGTGCACACTAATGTATGTGGCCCCATGAACGTCACAGTATGAAGAAGGTTCGAGTATTATGTCTCTTTTATAGATGATTACTCGAGGTATGGATATATGTATCTGATGCACTGCAAGAGCGAAACCTTCGACAAGTTCAAAGAGTATCGTGTGGAAGTGGAAAAGCAATTAGATAAATCCATAAAGACACTTCGATCTGATCGAGGTGGCGAATACCTCTCTGATGAATTTCTAGGACATCTTGTAGAGAACGGGATATTATCCCAATTGACTGCACCTGGTACTCCACAATCGAATGGTGTAGCCGAAAGGAGAAACAAGACCTTATTGGATATGGTACAGTCCATGATGAGTTATTCAACACTGCCATTATCATTTTGGGGATATGCTTTACAAACGGCATGCTATATTCTAAACCAGGTTCCGAGCAAATTAATTCCCAGAACTCCGTATGAATTGTGGCATGGCAGGAAGCCCTCCCTTGGACATATGAGAATAGGGGGTTGCCCGGCATATGTACTGGATGGGGATGCGAAAAAGTTGGAACCAAGATCAGAATTGTACATGTTTGTAGGGTATCTAAAAGGAACTAAAGGAGGTCTGTTCTATAACCCGAAGGAACAAAAAGTCATTGTCTCAACCCATGCGACATTCTTCGAGGAAAGTCACATGAATGACTTGAAGCCTCGAAGCAAAGTGGTGCTAGAGGAGTTATCGGGTGAAAAAACTGCTCCACAGATTTCGGTCTTGGACGCAAGTCCGAGTTCCAGTGAACGACCTGCAGACGATCAACAATTTAGGGTGCCTCGTCGTAGTGGGAGGGTTTCTAAGAAACCTAATTTCTTCATGTATGATGCTGAGGTATACCAGGCCGAGGCTCATGAGCATGAGGATGATCTGGTCACCTATGATGAAGCTATAAATGATGTTGATTCTAAATCTTGGAAACAGGCTATGAACAATGAGATGGATTCTATGAAATCCAACTCTGTTTGGGAACTTGTAGATTTGCTGGATGGGATAAAACATATTGGATGCAAATGGGTCTACAAAAGAAAGAAGGATGTGGAAGGGAGAGTGGAAACTTTCAAAGCTAGACTGGTTGCAAAGGGATACACGTAAAAGGCTGGAATCGATTACGATGAAACCTTTTCGCCTATTGCTATGCTGAAGTCTATCCGTATTCGTCTGTCCATTGCTGCGGCTCTCGATTACGAGATCTGGCAAATGGATGTCAAGACGGCATTCTTGAATGGCCATCTTGAAGAGTGTATCTATATGATACAGCCCGAAGGGGTCGTAGCGAAAGGCCAAGAAAGGAAAGTCTGCAAGTTGCTTAGAGCCATTTATGGATTAAAGCAAGCATCCCGCTCATGGAACCAGAGGTTTGATCAAGCGATTAAGACATTTGGTTTTGAGCAGAACGTTGATGAACCCTGTGTTTATAAACGTATTAAGGATGGAAAAGTGGTCTTTCTGATACTCTATGTCGATGATATACTACTCATTGGGAATGATGTAGGGAACTTATCATCGGTCAAGCTTTGGTTACACCAACAGTTTGACATGAAGGACTTGGGAGAAGCTAATTATGTTCTAGGCATTCGTCTCTTCAGAGATCGAAAGAACAAAACGATAGCGTTATCCCAAGCTTCATACATAGATAAAATAATTGACAAATATGCAATGCAAGAGGCAAAGAAAGGCTCACAACCTTCTATTGCCGGTCTAACTCTTTCATTGGATGACTGTCCCAAGACATCGGAAGAAAGAGAGCATATGAATAAGGTCCCTTATGCATCTACTGTGGGTAGCCTTATGTACGCTATGCTTTGCACACGCCCAGATATATGTTTTGTAGTAGGTATGGTGAGTCGATATCAAGCAAATCCTGGAACTAAGCATTGGCAAGTTGTAAAGCATATACTCAAGTATCTTAAGAGAACGAGGGATTATATGCTAGTGTATTCTGGAGGGGACCTAACACCCGTAGGATACACGGACTCAGATTTCTAGACTTGTGAGGATTCGAGGAAATCGACATCTGGATCAGTGTTTTTACTCAGAGGAGGCGCCATTATGTGGAGGAGCGTGAAGCAGGGCTGCACAGCTGACTCTACTATGGAGGCTGAGTATGTGGCTGCGGCTGAGGCATCTAAAGAAGCGGTTTAGCTCCGCAAGTTCTTTAGAGACCTTGATGTCATTCCGGGTGTTGACAAGCCTATCACACTTTACTGTGATAATACAGGGGCTATTGCCAACACAAGGGAATCTCGGCACCACAAGAGGACCAAGCACATCGATCGAAGATATCATATTATTAGAGGGCATGTGGAGACAGGACAAGAGGATGTATGTAAGATCGCGTCCGAGGACAACATCGCCGATCCCTTTACTAAGACTTTGGTGGCTAGAAGCTTTGAGAGGCATGTAGAGGTGATGTGGATGCGTAACATGGCACATCTACTGGCTTAGGGCAAGTGGGAGATTGTTAGGAAATGCCCTAAGCATTAGAGACATTTTGATGTATTCATTTTGAACTGGATAATAAAATTATATATAGAGGTTATTCATTACATTGCTATCTGTCCTCGTCTTATTTACATGTTAAAGTAAATGTAAGCAAATATGGCTCATTGACTACTTGTGTTAAAACTATTAGACCGTTGCATGCAATGGACTTTTGTATGCGAGAAGACAATGTTCTAAAGTTAGCGGTCTAAACTATGGTCTGTAGTCTGTGAGGTTAGACCGAGCATCTAACTCATGTTAAGACTATTATGTTGTCTAAAGCCTTGGAGGGGACGGTTTGTCTTGACTATCTGGAGCTAGACTCCCAAGTAGAGACATAGATATGTTGCTTGGTGGTGACATATTAGACTGGGACTAAAGCGTGATTGATCTACGCAGTCCCCTATGAGTGGATCAATCTGCTTTTGACGTTCATTGTGCAATAACCTTAATCCTGAGTAAATTAACTACTTCATGTATATGACTTGTGTACTTTGATGTTCCAATGGCTAAAGCGTCTCAGAGGCAGTAAGCTTATAGACCGATTCGTTGGGTGCATGACTTGTATACGATGAAGGGTTGGTTTGCAGATATCGGAATCAAAACTCTAAGGAGTTAAAGGTATCCTCTTAAAGGTATTATACTGAATGTGAAAATGGACAAGGCCTTGGGTCGTCTGCTGGGCGGATGACTTCTTATTCACATATGGTGAATAATCATTTTCTTAATTCGGTAGTATAATGGAACTTTAAGATAGCCTGATCAGTAGGATTAAACGGACTTTGACCTAAGGCTGATCATGGATATCATGTGAGGGTTTTGCATATATGACAAGGTCGTTGGATAGTAGCTCGTCACAGGCTTATGTAATACGGTATATAATTGGGAGTTCAGTTTCAGGTTTATAGTGGTGTGACTCTGAAATTAGTGATCATATGATTGAGTTGTTCGGTACAGAATGATGATCATATGGAATCACGGGAGCCTGATTCTATATGTCTAATCAGTCCCTCTACTAGCTCCAAATAATTCCTTAACGTTTGGCAAATTGATTTGTGTATGCTATTGGCTAGTTTATTATGCATGGATGGTGATGACACAGGATTAGGATGGTAGACAAGATTCTCTCCGGTTGGATTCAGATTTTGTTTTGGATAATAGAGTACACAATTATTCGAACTCCAAATAAAGTTGCCATGATTTTATTTGAGATTGGATTGGAGTTGTAGAAAATTATCTATGAGAACAAGAATTTGAAACACAACTGTTTTGTGGATTTTGAAATTTGAATTTTGAAATTTGAAATTTGAATTTTGAATTTGAAATTTGAATTTGAAATTCGAATTTGAAATTTGAATTTGAAATTTAAATTTGAAATTTGAAATTTGAATTTGAAATTCGAATTTGAAATTTGAAATTCAAATTTTGAATCACAGTCCAAGTGGGATTCGAATTTTTTTGTGGAAAATCCACAAGGTTTGAAATTCGAATTTGAGTTGGATTTGGAGAGGACAATCTTGTTAGAATCCTACTTGAATTTTGAATCGAAATCCTAACAAAAGTGGACGAAATTTTTGAGGATAATCCTCAATGGAATTTCGGTTTTTGTGGATAAGGTTCAAGGGAAGATTCAAGTTTCAATCCTAGTTAAATTTGGATTCTCTCCTTCCCTGAAAAGTGGCCGAAATTATGGAGGAAATCTCCTAGGAAAATTTGGTTATTTTGGATAAGGTTGAGATAAGATTCAAGCTTGAAAATCCTAGTGGAATTTTGATTCTCCCTTATCCTAAATGTGGTCGAATTTTTGGAGGAAAAATATCCTAGGAAATTTCGGATTTTTTGGTTGAAAAAGGGAGATAAAATTCTAGTTAAAATCTTGTTTAGATTTGGATTCGATTTATCCTAAATAAACCGAATTTTATTGTTGGGATTTTCCCATGGAAAAATTCATATTTTTATGGTTATGGATAAGGGAGAATATCTTTTCCTAGTCCAATTCAAATTCAGAGAGTCACCTCATGCAGGTCTATAAATAGAGGTCCTGCAACTCCAGTTCTCTCAGACCACAGACTCTCAGGTGAGCAGGCTTATTGTTGCACAGCCCACCGTGACAATAAAGTTCTTTAGAGATCTGGGTGGTCAGAAGAAGACTAGCAGTGCTAGCATACCGATCGAGGTTCAGAGTGCCCACACACTTAGCCATTCGGGAATTGGAGAATAGTAGAGAAGGCTAGTTGGTTGAAGCCTCTGATCATTCTCCTCCTGCAAGATTGGCATCCTTGAGGTATGAGTTTTAATTGTTGTTGGTTTATTGTATATGGCATCATGAGATATTTAACGATCTAAAAATTTTTATTGTTCCGCTACGCCACTCTGATACGAGTTTACCGATTTATTTTCCTGCAGTAAAGTAGTGACACAAGCTTGAAAGTATGTTTTTATTCTTACATACTTTAAAGTAATAAGACCGCAAAATATATTTTGGCAAAAAAAATAATATTAAGTAGTACGTATATATTTATGTATACACGATTTCAAAGAACTAATAGTTTCATTCAGTCAAGTTTAAAAAAAATATTCCTAGTTTTTTAAGTACAAATCTTTTAAACCCGTAAAGAAGAAGAAAGTTATAAAGATAAGCAAGCTAAGTAAGAATAAGCAAAAAATAAAGAAAGCAAGCAAGATAAGGTGGACGACCTAAGCTAGAGGGGTCGCGCCCATAAGAGTTGGTATCAGAGCGAGCGGTTCTACTATCGACCTTCCATGACATTTTAGTATCTGCACCTGCTTAGTCCAAGTAAGTTAATTTTAAATAATCATTATCTAATTTAGCATTAAACCATGTCGCTACTGTTATAGGTTAGACACAGCAACATGGTTCGCACACGAGCTGCGCAAGCTCAAGAAGCAAATTTATTCGCCGTCCTAGCCAACATATAAGCTCGGCTAGAGGCCCAAGAAAGACAGAACCAGAGACTGCAAGAGCTACTAGAACAGAGGAATGAAGCCCAAGCGAATTTCCCTCTACCTTAAGCACTAGTACCGGAGCCACAGCCAGCTCCTGAACCAGTAGCACCACCAGTCTGAATGGTACCTGAAGTAGTGAAAGGTGCCCGAGCTGGAGCCAATCAGGTATCATTATATGAATGGTTCCAGAAGATGAAGCCGAAAGAGTTTGAGGGATCCACAGAACCTTTAGAGGCTGAAGAATGGTTAGCTTCACAACAGATCATTTTTGAGTTCATGGATCTGACAGACCAGGAGAAGGTCCTTTGCGCCTCCTGCATATTAACGAAGGATGCTCGTTATTGGTGGGAGACAGTAAAGATCCGAAGGGATATTAGAAGGATGACCTGGAATGACTTTTTGGGAGAATTTAACAGGAAGTATTTCAATCTTGAAACCCTACGATCTCAATAAAGAGAGTTCGATGAGCTGAGGCAAGGCGAGAAGACAGTGACTGAAGCCTATCGTAAATTCAACAGATTAGCTCGACTGTGTCCGCATTTGGTACCCACAGAAGAAGAGCGGGTCCGGAGGATGATCAATATGTTCCGACAAGATATAGCCCTAAACGTGGAGAGTGGCGAGACCCTACCAACCACTGTAGCAGACTGTGTGAGTAGAGCCATGAGGGCTGAGCACCGTTTGAAGAGAGCTAAGGAAGGAAGAACAAAAGTCTAGGAGGAGAAGAAGAAAGAAAGAGATCTAGCGAAGCAGACTAAGAAGAACAACCAAGCTGGCCAAAGTAGCAAATCTGGTCAAGGAATGAAGCCTGGTCATAAAAATAACCAGATCCAACAGAATGCCAATAAGCAAAAAGGTAACCCAAATGAAAATTGGGGCCAAAATACTCACAACACCCAGCAGAGACAAGGCTTAGAAGGAGTACAGAATCGACAGCCATGCCCAAAATGTGGAAGACTGCATAAGGGTGAGTGCAAGCTTGGGAGTACCGCATGCTATGTTTGCGGCAGAGAAGGTCATTATGCCAAGGCCTGCACATCCAACCGACAGAACCAGCCGGGATCCTTTCAGTCCCGAAAGACGAGCCAGGTCCATGCCATACAAGGACCGCCTATTCAGCTAGGGCGCCAGGAGATTATACCGAAGACCTAGGCACATCTGTTAGCCTACACTAGGAAAGACATAGAGGCAGGCACCTCTAATGTGGTGACAGGTCAGCTTCTTGTCACCCAAAGCTCTGTACTTGTTTTATTTGACTCCCGTGCATCGCATTCATTTGCCTCACATAGCTTTGTAGAAAGAGTTAGTCACGCCAAGGATAAAATTGGCCAAGTGTTTAAAACCACCTTGCCGTCTGGTGAGGTATTATTGTCTGATTACTGGTTACGTCACGTGCCAGTAATTGCTGCTGATAGGGAGTACTACGTCGATTTAGTCGTCTTAAAGTTAGTCGATTATGACGTTATCCTTGGAATGGATTTCCTTGGGAAATATCGAGCGACCATTGACTGTCGACGACGAAAAGTATTGTTCCAGTTTGGAGAAAAAGACCAGTTTGAGTATAAAGGGCATTCTCAGAAGTAGTTGAAAATGCTGATCAGTCCCCTGTGGGCAAGAAAGCTGATATCTAGTAGCTGTACCGAATATCTAGCTTATGTCAAGGACACCACCAAGAAGGTAGAACTACAGCCGAACGAGGCACCAATGATCAACGAGTTTGTGGAGGTATTTCCAGAAGAATTATCAGGACTTCCTCCTGATCGAGAGATTACCTTCGAGATCGAGCTACTGCCAGGAACATCTCCGATTTCTAAGGCCGCTTACAGGATGGCACCCGCCGAGCTAAAAGAATTACAAGCTCAGTTGAAGGAGTTATTAGAGAAAGGTTTTATACGGCCTAGTTATTCGCTATGGGGAGCTCCAGTTCTCTTCATGAAGAAAAAGGACGGAACCCTCCGAATGTGCATAGATTATCGTGAGCTCAACAAAGTCACGATCAAGAACAAATATCCTTTACCAAGGATCGATGATTTATTCGACCAGCTAAAAGGAGCCACCGTCTTCTCGAAGATTGACCTTTGATCCGGCTATCACCAGTTAAAAATTAAAGAAAGAGACATTCCAAAGACCGCGTTCTGAATACGATATTGGCACTGCGAATTTCTCGTTATGCCTTTTGGATTAACAAATGCATCAGCCGCTTTTATGGACCTGATGAATCAAGTATTCAAGGAATTTTTAGACCAGTTTGTCATTGTGTTTATCGATGACATCCTTATATACTCGAAAGATTGGAAGGAGCACGAGGAGCATCTTCGGATTATGTTACACACTCTAAAGGAGCATCAGCTATATGCAAAGTTCCCGAAATGTGAATTTTGGCTAGATAAGGTCCAGTTCTTAGGACATGTCATTTCCAAAGACGGAATTTCAGTAGACCCAACAAAGATCGAAGCGGTAAGCAAGTGGTCTCCTCCAAAGAATGTGATCGAGATCCGGAGTTTCCTCGGATCAGTGGGCTATTACCGGAGATTTGTAGAGGGATTTGCCAGATTAGCTGCCCTTCTCACTGCTTTCACACGCAAGGAGAAGAAGTTCAAGTGGACAAAGAAGTGTGAAGAAACCTTTCAAGATTTGAAGAACTGGTCGACCAATGCTCCAGTTCTCACAATTCCAAAGGATGAAGGAGACTTCGACATTTATAGCGATGCCTCCAGGACAGGTCTAGGAGCTGTGCTGATGCAGGATGGAAAAGTAATAGCCTATGCATCAAGACAACTCAAAGAGCACGAAAAGAACTATCCGACTCATGATTTGGAGTTAGCAGCCGTCGTATTTGCTTTGAAGATATGGCGACATTACCTATATGGAGTCCGGTGCAGAATCTTCACCAACCACCAGAGCTTAAAGTATTTCTTTACTCAAAAAGAGCTTAACATGAGACAAATAAGATGGCTAGAGTTAGTGAAAGATTATGATTGTGAGATCTTATATCGCCCCGGTAAGGCAAACAGAGTAGCAGACGCGTTGAGTCGTAAATCAACGATGCCGGAGTAGATAGCCATCGATAAGCTGCCCAAGCCACTTCAACATGAGATCTCCTTGTTGGGAGTAGAGATAATTTCAGGAAAATTAGTGGCAATGCAACTCAAACCAACAATTCTTGATGAGATTAAAGAGGCTTAGGAGCTAGATGCTACTCTCAAAAGGCTTAAAGAAGAAGCCTCTAAGAATGACAAGTCAGAGTTCCACCTCTCCAAAGATGGAACTTTACTCTTCTAAGGAAGAATCTGTGTACTAGATGAAGAAGATTTAAAGAAAAGAATTCTGACAGAGGCCCATGACACTCCATATTCAGTGCATCCAGGCAGTACGAAAATGTATCAAGATTTAAAGCAGCACTTTTGGTGGAAAAAGATGAAGAATGACATTGTTAAACACATCAGCAGTTGCTTAACATGTCAAAGAGTCAAAGCAGAGCATCAGTGGCCAGCCAGAGAACTGCAGCCATTAGAGATTCTAGAGTGGAAGTGGGAGCATGTAACCATGGATTTCGTGGTAGGGCTACCCAAGACAAGTGAAGGATTTGACATGATATGGGTAGTGGTGGATCGATTGACCAAGTCCGCTCACTTTATACCGGTAAAGATGACATACACATTGGATAAATTCACAGAATTGTACATTGCCAGTATTGTGAGATTACATGGAATACCGACAACAATAGTGTCAGATCGTAAAAGTCAGTTCACATCCAATTTCTAGAAAAGTGTACAATAAGCAATGGGCTCAGAACTAAGATTCAGCACTGCATTTCATCCTCAGACTGACGGACAATCTGAGCATACGATCCAAACGCTAGAAGATATGCTTCGCGCTTGTATTTTAGATTTCAAGGGAATCTGGAACAAGAAGCTATCGTTGATAGAATTCTCCTACAACAACAGCTATTAAGCATCCATCGGGATGGCTCCTTACGAGGCATTATATGGACGAAAGTACAGATCTCCAATTCACTGGTATGAACTCAGGGAGAAAGAACTTCATAAGACCGAGTTTATCCAAGAAACGATAGGCACGGTCCAAAAGATTCAGTAGGGAATGAAAACTGCACAAAGTCATCAGAAAAGCTACGCAGATAAAAGACGTAGATTTCTAGAGTTTAACGAGGGAGATTTCATATTCTTAAAAGTAGCAAAAATGAAAGGTGTCATGCGTTTTGGAAAGAAAGGAAAGTTGAGTCCAAGATACATAGGACCTTTCCCAATTATTAGCCGGGTTGGGAAAGTGGCCTATAAGATAGCTTTGCCACCAGAATTATCTTCAGTGCATAATGTTTTCCATGTATCTATGCTAAGAAAGTACATCTCGGACCCTTCGCATGTCCTAGATTATGAGCCAATCCAAGTTCGAGAGGATCTTTCTTAGGAAGAGCAACCGGTGCAAATACTTGCGCGAGAAGAGAAGATATTAAGAAATAAAAGCATACCGCTGGTCAAAGTTCTATGGAAAAATCATAACGTAGAAGAGGCCACATGGGAAAGAGAAGATGAGATGAGAGCCAAGCACCCCCACCTGTTCTGATTTTCGAGGATAAAAATTTTTAAGGAGGGGTAAATGTGACGACCAGAGAATTCTAGTAGTGTAACTTAGTTTAATCTAGGGTTTTCTATGAGTTCTGTAAGCAAGAATGTAAAGAAACACTATGTTTGTAATTAGACAAATTATAGTGTTTATAGTAATAAATAGATGTTTTGGAGGAATTAAAATCTCCCAAAATAAGTAGAGAATAAAGTATATGAGTAAGAAAGTGATTTCAAGCCAAAATGCTCAAAAAGGAGTAGTTTCGGTATCCGAACAGTGTAAAGATAAGAATATGGCAAGTCAAAGTAAGAGCATAGTAAGAAAAGTAATTTAGGGTTTTTAAGAGTTTTGAGACAGTATTAGAATAATTTGACAGTACGGATGGCTAGATAAGTCCTCCGGTATGTCACCCCAGAAATTTCGTCATCTTCGGTAAAGTGATGAAGCATTTTGGGGCCAAAGAAACCAAGAGATTACCCTAGGTAAAACCTAAGGTTACAAAAGGACAAAAAACTTCATCATTGATTTTTAGCCCAACGACAGAAGAATAAGGTAAACCGATTGCACAGGAGGCGTCAAAAACCCGCCTACACGATTTCGGTAAAGTTTGGTACGCTTTGTCTTTTGGTCAAACTTTGACCTATAGATTAATTAGATGACATCATGGATGATGTCATAATTAGGAATAAGAAATTAGAAGAAAAAGGGTGGTAGGTAGGATGAATGGCTAAGATTAAAGGTAGATAAGATCAAGGGCTAAGATTAAGCCAAAAATGCAAAGTTGAATTTTTTTAAAAATTTTGTGGATAAGGGCTGAATAGGTCGGTTTTACAGCTGGAAAGACAGCCAAAATAATTATGTTTTGACCCCAAAATCCTTGCAAATAAACCCTTAAAAAGTTGCTAAAAAGTCCCTAAAGAAAATTGCTAAAAAGCCCTCCTTTTTGGCCTCCCTTTATAAAAACGTTTTTGGCTTCATGAAATCAGAATTTTTTTCTGAAATTACAGCCCCTTTGCTGCCCTTTGAAGCCGTGACTCTTCCCCTCCATGGAGCTTGAGTTTCTTCAAAGTTTAGGGTCAAAATCTTAAGCAAAGTTCTTCCTAAGCAAGTGTTGAGTAACATAGCAAGGTAAGCTTGAAATTTCAAGCTTTTCTTTGGTATTTTGAAGCAAAAATCCCTGGCTATGTTGAGTAGAAAGGAATAAGAAAAGTTTAGTTCAAACCTTGTTGTTTAAGTTTAATTAGTTTGCATGATAGTTAAAAAGTAATTTAGAAGCCTGAAACAAATATTTTTCATGTTAGTTTTATGAGGAACCTATGACTGAGTGTGTGGGTTCAAGAAATTTCAAGTTTGGTTTAATTAAATTGTTGTTTTAAAGTGTGTTTTGATATGTAAAACAACTAGAAAGAAAATTTGAGAGCTTAAAATCAAAGTGGGATTCAGTTTGTTTCAAGAAAAACCATGTATGTTACTAGGGTTTGGAAAGAATTTTGAGTTGGTTTTGGTTGATTTAAACATGTGTTTTGATGTGTAAAATGTTTAGAAAGAAAAGTTAAAAAGTTTGAAACAAAATTTTGTAAAAGTTTTCTAAAAAGAAACCATGTATACCTAGTGTGAAGAACATGTAAAAATCACGTGATTTTAGTGTTGTGGTAAGTTAGAATGATGTAGAAGATAAGTTTGTGTAAGTGGTTGAATTGAAAACCCAAGTTTGGTTAGGATTTGGCATAAAAACCCGTCACATTATAAAAGGATTTCAATAAGAATTTTAGTTGGTTTTGGTATTGAATATGCCTTAAAAACCAAGAAGAAAAGTAAGAGAAAGAATGCTTGAAAGAAAGAAAGTTTTGGTGTTGGAAACCTAAACTAAAACCGTGGCCTAAGTGATTGAAAAATAAAGACTTTGTGCGTGAATTGTACAATGAAAGTGTGGAAAGTTTTTACGTAAAAGTTTAGAAACTTTTGTGTAAAATAGGCCTCTGGTATACTACGTGGCAGGTTTAGATTAGAATAGATAGTTTTGAGGCTTTTCCTAAATGCCGGAAACCTAAAATTTAAAAGGAAATGCTGCCGAAATTTTTAAAGCGGCATTAAGGGCATTTCAGGAAACAAGCAATAAAAATATGCTCGGAAATGAAAATCGAGATCCCTCGTTACCTTAGAGTTAGAAGTAAGAAAGCAAGTCTAGCAAAATAGTAAACCGACCCCTAAAAATCTAAAATGCCGAGAGGACGGAAAAAAAAAAACGTCAAGGGCGTTTTGGGTAACAAGGGTAAAGTTTAGGGTCGGGATGGAAAAACCCGAGCCCCTCGGAGACCTAGGTCGGGAAGAGAATAAGGAACGTTTTTAAGATTAGTGAAAAGCTCGTTTGAAGATCCAAAATGCTAGAAAAACGAGCCACGACCCCAAGGGTTGGAATAGTACCACCCGAGGGACGGGTGATAAGTAAATAGTGTAATCGCAACAACTAAGCTGTAAAAATTTACCGAGACCTAGAAAAGATTATTTTAAGATTTTAGGGACTCAGAAATTCCCATTTAAACACCAAAATGAGAATGTTACGACCCCAAGACCCATTAGGGGCAAAATGGTCATTTTGACCAAAAAGTCTAGAAAAGTCAAGAAAGGGGCGTTAAACCCTCCAGTTAGCTATTTTATGGTTCTCGGACTTAGGGAACCTAGTCTAACCAGAAAAATAGAAACGTCCCCTGGCTCAGTTACTGTTCACGTGCATGGCATTGTTCACTGTCAAAAATTACTATTCACCCAGTTTACCAAAATTTCCCAAATGCTCGGAAATGGTTGCTAAAGCGCTAGAAAAGTCTAAACAGAGTCATTAGGACTTTAAATGTCGTTATCAAACTTTAATTAAGATTTTCAAAGCTAAAGTTTAGATTTTAGTATAATAAAGTTAGTTAATGAAAATGTATCAACTGATGACATTATGTCTTTAGGAAATTCAACTAGAGACGGGCAAAGGAGCTCGACGGACCACAGAAGTTTACACTAGCACAAGTGCTGTAAGTACAGACATTTAATTGTCTACTCACGAATTGACTTGCCATAGAGTTGTACTATATATATATATACACATTTAAGTTATTCAGTTTGTGACATGATACTAACATGTTCACGAGAATAGTTAAGCAAGATCAGATAAAGAAAAGAGGAATAAGATAAGTCAAATAATAAGACTTAAAAGTTAAGGTTGGCGTATTGGCCTCTCCAGTTTTGAGGTTCAAAGATAGCCTCCACCCCAGCTGTGTGGCGCTGCCTTGTTAATAATGGGGTAGTTGATGCCTTGACTTGCTACCTATAGGTAGTAGTCTAGAGATGACCTTAGGGTTGATTGGTGGGTCGCTCCCCTGATCCTCTACTGGTCTGCGCACACTAGGTACGTCCAACCACAGGCCCACAAGTGAAAGATTAAGCAAGATAAAGTAAAGCAAAGAAAAGAAAGAAATAGAATAGAAAGAATAAGTAAACCATAGGAGTAAGAAAATAATTGGTCATATGTGGACTAACCCTAATTGTGGAGTATTCAGCTTATTTACTTGTATGTTTGTACGTACTGAGCTTTAGCTCATTAGTCTATTCGTGATGTAGATAATAAAGTTAAGCAACCAGCAATATGAAATAAGAGTAGCGGATTGGCAGGCAGATCCCAGCGATGTCATGGACGGGTTATGGTTCCGTTTCACAGAGTTCCGCTGTAATCAAAGTGTAAAAGAAAGAAAGTGTAATATTGATGTATATGTATAAAGATAAGACAAGAGTGTAGTATGTAAAGTTGTGAAACAAGCTTGAAAGTATGTTTTTATTCTTACATACTTTAAAATAACAAGGCCGCAAAATATATTTTGGGAAAAAAATAATATTAAGTAGTACATATATATTTATGTATACACGATTTCAAAGAACTAATAGTTTCATTCAGTCAAGTTTAAAAAAAAAATATTCCTAGTTTTTCAAGTACAAATCTTTTAAACCCGTAGAGAAGAAGAAAGTTATAAAGACAAGCAAGCTAAGTAAGAATAAGCAAAGAATAAAGAAAGCAAGCAAGATAAGGTGGACGACCCAAGCTAGAGGGGACACGCCCACAAGAGTTGGTATCAGAGCGAGCGGTTCTACTATCGACCTTCCATGACATTTTAGTATCTGCACCTACTAAGTCCAAGTAAGTTAATTTTAAATAATCATTATCTAATTTAGCACTAAACCATGTCACTACTATTATAGGTCAGACACAGCAATATGGTTCGCACACGAGCTGCGCAAGCTCAAGAAGTAGATTTAGCCGCCGTCCTAGCCAACATACAAGCTCGGCTAAAGGCACAAGAAAGACAGAACCAGAGATTGCAAGAGCTACTAGAACAGTGGAATGGGGCCCAAGCGAATTTCCCTCCACCTCAAGCACCAGTACCGGAGCCACAGCCAGCTCCTAAACCAGTAGCACCACTAGTCTGAATGGTACCTGAAGTAGCGATAGGTGCCCGAGCTGGAGCCAATCAGGTATCATTATATGAATGGTTCCGAAAGATGAAGCCAAAAGAGTTTGAGGGATCTACAGAACCCTTAGAGGCTGAAGAATGGTTAGCTTCACTGCAGACCATTTTTGAGTTCATGGATCTGATAGACCAGGAGAAGGTCCTTTGCGCCTCTTGCATATTAACGAAGGATGCTCGTTATTGGTGGGAGAGAGTAAAGATCCGAAGGTATATTAGAATGATGAGCTGGAATGACTTTCTGGGAGAATTTAACAGGAAGTATTTCAATCTTGACACCTTACGAGCTCAACAAATAGAGTTCGATGAGCTGAGGTTAGGCGAGATGACAGTGACTGAAGCCTGCCATAAATTCGACAGATTAGCTCAACTGTGTCCGCATTTGGTACCCATAGAAGAAGAGCGGGTACAGAGGATGATCAATATGTTCCGACAAGATATAGCCCTAAACGTGGAGAGTGGCGAGACACTACCAACCACTGTAGCAGACTGTGTGAGTAGAGCCATGAAAGCTTAGCATCGTTTGAATAGAGCTAAGGAAGAAAGAACAAAAGTCTAGGAGGAGAAGAAGAAAGAAAGAGATCTAGCGAAGCAGACTAAGAAGAACAACCAAGCTGGCCAAAGTAGCAAATCTGGTCAAGGAATGAAGCCTGGTCAGAAAAATAACCAGAACCAGCAGAATGCCAATAAGCAAAAAGGAAACCCAAATGAAAATTGGGGCCAAAATACTCGCAACACCCAGCAGAGACAAGGCTTAGAAGGAGTACAGAATCGATAGCCATGCCCAAAATGTGGAAGACTGCATAAGGGTGAGTGCAAGCTGGGGAGTACCGCATGCCAGGGCCTGCACATCCAACCGACAGACGAGCCAGGTCCATGCCATACAAGGACCACCTATTTAGCTAGGGCGTCAGGACATTATACCAAAGACTGAGGCACATCTGTTAGCTTACACCAGGTAAGACGTAGAGGCAGGCACCTTTAATGTGGTGACAGGTCAGTTTCTAGTCGCCCAAAGCTCTACACTTGTTTTATCAGACTCCGGTGCATAGCATTCATTTGCCTCACATAGCTTTGTAGAAAGAGTTAGTCACACCAAGGATAAAATTGGCCAAGTGTTTAAAACCACCTTGCCGTCTGGTGAGGTATTATTGTCCAATTACTGGTTACGTCACGTGCTAGTAATTCTTCCTGATAGGGAGTTGTACGTCGATTTAGTTGTCATAAACTTAGTCGATTATGACGTTATCCTTGGAATGGATTTCCGTGGAAAATATCGAGCGACCATTGACTGTCGACGACGAAAAGTATTGTTCCAGTTTTGAGAAAAAGACCAGTTTGAGTATAAAGGGCATTCTCAGAATTTGTTGAAAATGCTGATCAGTCCCCTGCAGGCAAGAAAGCTGATATCTAGTAGCTGTACCGGATATCTAGCTTATGTCAAGGACACCACAAAGAAGGTAGAACTACAGCCGAACGAGGTACCAGTGATCAACGAGTTTGTGGAGGTATTTCCAGAAGAATTACCAGGACTTCCTCCTGATCGAGAGATTACCTTCGAGATTGAGCTGCTGCCAAGAACATCTCCGATTTCTAAGGCACCTTAAGGATGGCACCCGCCGAGCTTAAAGAATTACAAGCTTAGTTGAAGGAGTTATTGTAGGAAAATAAATCGGTAAAAACATATCAGAGTGGCGCAGCGGAATAATAAAAATTTTTAGATCGTTAAATATCTCATGATGCCATATACAATAAACCAACAACAATTAAAACCCATACCTCAAGGACGCCAATCTTGCAGGAGGAGAATGACCGGAGGCTTCAACCAACTAGCCTTCTCTACTATTCTCCAATTCCCGAATGGCTGAGTGTGTGGGCACTCTGAACCTCGATCGGTATGCTAGCACTACTAGTCTTCTTCCGACCAACCAGATCTCTAAAGAACATATTGTCACGACGAGCTGTGCAACAATAAGCCTGCTCACCTGAGAGTCTGTGGTCTGAGAGAACTGGAGTGGCAGGACCTCTATTTATAGACCTGCATGAGGTGATTCTCGAAATTTGAATTGGATTAGGAAAAAATATTCTCCCTTATCCATATCCACAAAATCTGAATTTTCCATGGGAAAATCCCAACAATAAAATTCGGTTTATTAAGGATAAATCCAATCCAAATCTAAACAAGATTTTAACTAGAATTTTATCTCCCTTTTTCAACCAAAAAATCTGAAATTTTCTAGGAGATTTTCCCTCCAAAAATTCGGCCACATTTAGGATAAGGGAGAATCAAAATTCCACTAGGATTTTCAAGCTTGAATCTTATCTCAACCTTATCCAAAATAACCGAATTTTCCTAGGAGATTTCCTCCATAATTTCGGCCACTTTTCAGGGAAGGAGAGAATCCAAATTCAACTAGGATTGAAACTTGAATTTTTCCCTTGAACCTTTTCCACAAAAACTGAAATTCCATTGAGGATTATCCTCAAAATTTCGTCCATAATTTGTTAGGATTTGGATTCAAAGTTCAAGTAGGATTCTAACAAGATTATCCTCTCTAAATCCAAATCAAATTCGAATTTCAAACCTCGTGGATTTTCCACAACAAATTCGAATCCCACTTGGACTGTGATTCAAAATTTGAATTTCAAATTTCAAATTCGAATTTCAAATTCAAATTTCAAATTTCAAATTTCAAATTTCAAATTTAAATTTCAAATTCAAATTTCAAATTCGAATTTCAAATTCAAATTTCAAATTCAAATTTCAAATTCAAAATTCAAATTTCAAATTTCAAAATTCAAATTTCGAAATCCACAAAACGGTTGTGTTTCAAATTCTTGTTCTCATGGATAATTTTCTACAACTCCAATCCAATCTCAAATAAAATCATGGCAACTTTATTTGGAGTTTGAATAATTATGTACTCTATTATCCAAAACAAAATCTGAATCCAACCGGAGAGAATCTTGTCTACCATCCTAATCCTGTGTCATCACCATCCATGCATAATAAACTAGCCAATAGCATACACAAATCAATTTGCCAAACGTTAAGAAATTATGTGGATCTAGTAGAGGGACTGATTGGACATATATAATCGGGCTCCTGTGATTCCATATGATCATCATTCTGTACCGAACAACTCAATCATATGATCACTAATTTCAGAGTCACACCACTATAAACCTGAAACTGAACTCCCAATTATATACCGTATTACGTAAGCCTGTGACGAGCTACTATCCAATGACCTTGTGATGTATGCAGAACCCTCATATGATATCCATGATCAGCCTTAGGCCAAAGTCCGTTTAATCCTACTGATCAGGCTATCTTAAAGTTCCAATATACTACCAAATTAAGAAATTGATTATTCACCATATGTGAATAAGAAGTCATCCGCCCAGCAGACAACCTAAGGCCTTGTCCATTTTCACATTCAGTATAATGCCTTTAGGAGGATACCTTTAACTCCTCAGAGCTATGATTCCGATATCTGCAAACAAACCCTTCATCGTATACAAGTCATGCACCCAACGAACCGGTCTATAAGCTTACTACCTCTGAGACGCTTTAGACATTGGAACATCAAAGAACACAAGTCATATACATGAAGTAGTTCATTTACTCAGGATTAAGGTTATTGCACAATGAACGTCAAAAGCAGATTGATCCACTCATAGCGGACTACGTAGATCAATCACGCTTTAGTCCCGGTCTAATATATCAGCCACCAAGTAACATATCTATGTCTCTACTTGGGAGTCCAGCTCCAGACAGTCAAGACAAACCATCCCCTCCAAGGCTTTAGATAACATAATAGTCTTAACATGAGTTAGATGCTCGGTCTAACCCCATAGACTACAGACCATAGTTTAGACTGCTAACTTTAGAACATTGTCTTCTCGTATACAAAAGTCCATTACATGCAATGTTCTAACAGTTTTAACACAAGCAGTCAGTGAGCCATATTTGCTTACATTTACTTTAACATGTAAATAAGACGAGGACAGATAGCAATGTAATGAATAACCTCTATATATAATTTTATTATCCAGTTCAAAATAAATACATCAAAATGTCTCTAATGCTTAGGGCATTTCCTAACAATCTCCCACTTGCCCTAATCCAGTAGATGTGCCATGTTACGTATCCCCATCGCCTCTACATGCCTCTCAAAGCTTCTAGCTACCAAAGTCTTAGTAAAGGGATCGGCGATGTTGTCTTAGGATGCAATCTTACATACATCCACTTGTCCTGTCTCCACATGCCCTCTAATAATATGATATCTTCGATTGATGTGCTTGGTCCTCTTGTGGTGTCGAGATTCCCTTGTGTTGGCAATAGCCCCTGTATTATCACAGTAAAGTGTGATAGGCTTGTCAACACCCGGAATGACCTCAAGGTCTCTAAAGAACTTGCGGAGCCAAACCGCTTCTTTAGATGCCTCAGCCGCAGCCACATACTCAGCCTCCATAGTAAAGTCAGCTGTGCAGCCCTGCTTCACGCTCCTCCATACAATGGCACCTCCTCTGAGTAAAAACACTGATCCAGGTGTCGATTTCCTCGAATCCTTACAAATCTGAAAGTTTGAGTCCGTGTATCCTACAGGTGTTAGGTCCCCTCCAGAATACACCAGCATATAATCCCTCGTTCTCTTAAGATACTTGAGTATATGCTTTACAGCTTACCAGTGCTTGGTTCCAGGATTTGCTTGATATCGACTCACCATACCTACTGCAAAACATATATCTGGGCGAGTGCAAAGCATAGCGTACATAAGGCTACCCACAGCGGATGCATAAGGGACCTTACTCATACGCTCTCTTTATTCTGATGTCTTGGGACAGTCATCCAATGAAAGAGTTAGACCGGCAATGGAAGGTTGTGAGCCTTTCTTTGCCTCTTGCATTGCATATTTGTCAATTATTTTATCTATGTATGAAGCTTGGGATAACGCTGTCATTTTGTTCTTTCGATCTCTGAAGAGACAAATACCTAGAACATAATTAGCTTCTCCCAAGTCCTTCATGTCAAACTATTGGTGTAACCAAGGCTTGACCGATGATAAGTTCCCTACATCATTCCCAATGAGTAGTATATCATCGACATAGAGTACCAGAAAAACCACTTTTCCATCCTTAATACGTTTATAAACACAAGATTCATCAACGTTCTGCTCAAAACCAAATGTCTTAATCGCTTGATCAAACCTCTGGTTCCATGAGTGGGATGCCTGCTTTAATCTATAAATGGATCTAAGCAACTTGTAGACTTTCCTTTCTTGGCCTTTTGTTACGAACCCTTCGGGCTGTATCATATAGATACACTCTTCAAGATGGCCATTCAAGAATGCCGTCTTGACATCCATTTGCCAGATCTCGTAATCGAGAGCCGCAGCAATGGACAGAAGAATACGGATAGACTTCAGTATAGTAACAGGTGAAAAGGTTTCAGCGTAATCGATTCCAGCCTTTTGCGTGTATCCCTTTGCAACCAGTCTAGCTTTGAAAGTTTCCACTCTCCCTTCCGCATCTTTCTTTCTTTTGTAGACCCATTTACATCCAATGGGTTTTATCCCATTCGGCAAATCTACAAGTTCCCAAACAGAGTTGGATTTCATAGAATCCGTCTCATTGTTCATAGCCTGTTTCCAAGATTTAGAATCAACATCATTTATAGCTTCATCATAGGTGACAGGATCATCCTCATGCTCATGAGTCTCGGCCTGGTATACCTCAGCATCATACATGAAGAAATTAGGTTTCTTAGAAACCCTCCCACTACGACGAGGCACCCTAAATTGTTGATTGTCTGTAGGTCTTTCACTGGAACTCGGACTTACGTCCAAGACCAAAATCTGTGGAGTAGTTCTTTCACCTGATAACTCCTTTAGCACCACTTTGCTTCAAGGCTTAAAGTCATTCATGTGACTTTCCTCTAAGAATGTCGCATGGCTTGAGACAATGACTTTTTGTTCCTTCGGGTTATAGAACAGACCTCCTTTAGTTCCTTTTAGATACCCTACAAACATGCACAATTCTGATCTTGGTTCCAACTTTTTCGCATCCCCGTCCAGTACATGTGCTGGGCAGCCCCATATTCTCATATATCCAAGGGAGGGCTTCCTGCCACGCCACAATTCATACGGAGTTCTGGGAATTGATTTGCTCAGAACCTGGTTCAGAATATAGCACGCCGTTTGTAAAGCATATCCCCAAAATGATAATGGTAGCGTTGAATAACTCATCATGGACCGTACCATATCCAATAAGGTCCTGTTTCTCCTTTCGGCTACACCATTCTGTTATGGAGTACCAGGTGCAGTCAATTGGGATAATATCCCATTCTCTACAAGATGTCCTAGAAATTCATCGGAGAGGTATTCACCACCTCGATCAGATCGAAGTGTCTTTATGGATTTATCCAATTGCTTTTCCACTTCCGCACGATACTTTTTGAACTTGTCCAAGGTTTCACTCTTGCGGTGCATCAGATACACATATCCATACCTCGAGTAATCATCTATAAAAGAGACATAATACTCGAACCCTCCTCGTGCTGTGACGTTCATGGGGCCACATACGTCAGTATGCATAATTTCTAAGAGCTCTTGAGCCCTTGTACCCTTAGCTCCAAAAGACCTCTTAGTCATCTTACCCTCTAAACAAGACTCACATTGGGGAAGACGTACCTCCTCCAGAGATTCTAAAGGACCGTCTTTCACCAATCTTTGAATCCTATCCTGATTAATATGACCAAGTCTTAAATGTCAAAGATACACCTTGTTAGAGTGAGAAACTTTCAATCTTTTAGAGTTATCAATTAATTCAGTGTCAAGCAGTGAGTACATCTTTGATTTGATCAAATATAGGTTTCCATCCATCCATCCAGAACAGATAAAAGACTTATTTCTACGAATATCAACTCTTTTACTAAAAGAAACTGAATAAGAATCCTTTATTAAACAAGCTACCGATATAAGGTTCCTCCTAAAATTAGGAACATAAAAACAATCTTTCAAACAAATAAACCTAAATTGATCAAAATAAAGGTAAACATCTCCCACTGCTTCAGCCACCATAAAGCTACCATCTCCAGTCCGTAATGAGAGGCTCCTATCATGTAAACTTCTCGTTTCCATGAACCCCTGCATAGAAACACAAACATGATTAGTGGCGCCCGAATCAATGACCCAAGTGTCTTTCGATTCTTCCACCAAACACGCTTCCAAGTAATGAAATTCCTTACCTTCCTTGCCCTTGGTGGCTAGGAATTCCCGGCAAGCCTTCTTGAAGTGACCTACCTTCCCACAATGGAAGCATTTGGACTTTTTAGGGTCCTTTGGCTTCTTGTTCTTCTTCTTCTTCTTCCCGTCCGAGACAGGAGGATTAGAAGAACTAGGAGCCACTTGCTTCTTATTTAGCCTCTTCCTCTTCCGTGAGGGATTGGAAGATTCCGCCAAATTGGCCTCTCCTTTAGGTCGGACCGCATCCCATCCCTGATCATCCGCTCATAAGCCTGTAGTTGCTTCATGAGCTCGGTTAGTCCTAACTCCTTTGTCACCAGATTGTATGCGGCCTTAAACCCCACAAAATCTTTAGACAGAGTCTTGAACACCATCTCGATCTGGGTGTTGTAGTCCAACTCAGCACCATTCTCGGCAGCCTCAGCAAAGAATCCCATTAGAGTGATCATATGGTCCTTTACCGGAGTACCCGCCTTTTGCTTAGAGTTCATAATACTGGTGATAGCGGACTATCGAGCCAATTTTTCGTGGCCTCCGAACATGTCCTCCAGATTGTCCATGATCTCTCTAGCAACTCGATAAGTCTCATGCTCTTTTGTAAAGCACTCGTCATGCTAGCAAGGATATAGCATCAAGCTATCTCATTGGATTCTCTCCAACGATTATAGGCAACCGGGACCTCTTCAAGTGGTGTGTCAGGTTTGGGCCCAGGTGGGCATGGTTCGTCCAGTACGAACTTGTGTCTCTCGCAGCTGAGAACTATGAATAGATTTCTTTTCCAATCTTTATAATTGTCACCATTCAGTTTATTCTCAGTAAGTATTGAAATGAGGGGTGTCGGTGACATTTTGAACTGAAATAAAATTATACTAGACATCATTACAAAGCCCAAGCAAATATACAGATAATTTAGCAAATAAAACATACAAGTATGTTCCTACATGAAACTTGAAAAACATATAGCATTGCAACGGTAATTCTCAGCACCTATTGCCCCAAGCCACCGAGGGGTGGTCATGGAAACAAATAGCCGGAACATGGACCCCGTCCAATTAATATATGTTGCCTTAAATCCTCCAAGGTTAAGACATATATTAATAACCGCTTATTTGGCCACCAGTTTAGTTAACAGAGCTTCTAGGGAAGGTTAATAACTAAATGAGTCTTGAGTGTATAACCATTGTTTACGTAGCCCGATCCACATCCTACCAAGCCACCGAGAGGTGGTCATGAATAGGATCTTACCCGAACATGTTTTCCACATAAGAGATCCAATCTAGTATACCGGCGGTGGTAAACATACCGAGGGGTGTGGTCAGGGCAGAACTGACGCGAGGCGTTACCATGCTTTCACATATGGATCAACAATGGAGGTCGTGGGTTTTGTTTGAAACCCTCTCCCACTCAATATTTTGAAAAACATGCAAGTTTTGATAAATTATGTATGATCAATATAGTATGAGCGGCACTCACCTATCCTATATTACATGTTATCAAATATGCATATAAAACATCCATTAATACATATTTATACATCCATGACATATCACAGAAAAAATAATTGACAGAATAACCAAGCCATGGTTCCATCCTTGAACAAAGAAAATAAAGATTACAAAATTCCATCCAAAGCATTCTTTGGGTCTTGAATTTTGTTCCGTCTTCTTGTATCCATCTTTATGTAGCCTCTCCATTTATTTCTCATCCCAAGAATTATTTAAAATTTAAATCTCCAAAAATTTAAATTTCAAATTCAAATTCCAAATTCGAATTTCAAATTTAAATTTCCAATTCAAATTTTAAACAATTTTAAACATCATGTGTAATAATATGTAATTTCAAAATTTTCAAATTTAAAAATCAAAATTTTCTGATTTTTTTAGACCGTCGCACCGCCGTCCCCGAAGGCGGCAACCACGGTGGGCAGCCACCAGCCCCAAAGGGGCTGGCAGCCCACGACTTCCCCCTTTGTGCAGCCTTGCCGGGCTGCAAGCCAAGCCTGCAGCGCCAGGCTGCATGCCCAGGCTGGGCGCAGCAGCCGGCAGGCTGCAGGCAGCGCCTGCAGCCAGAGGCTGCACGCCCAGGCTGCGGCCAGCCTTGGGCAGGCTACGGCCACCCTTGGCTGCAGGCCAAGCTTGCGGCCGTGGCTGGTGTTGGCCTGCACAGGGGCTGCCGCAGCCCCATCCTGCCCGACGGCAGGGGCTGCAGCCCCACTAAGGCCCGTAGGCCTATCCCGAGGTGTGTGTCTCGATTTTCGTGCCATATTCCAATTTACCTATTAGGATCTCCAAAAATTAATTTGACCCAATTAAATTGAAATTTTCCACACAATCAAAATTTCAACCTTTAAATCAAATTTAACTTTTGGGAAAAAATAAATTACAGTCTTCAATCTACAATCTCCTCCAAGAATAATTACATAAAATTTCCTAAACCGTTTCTGGTGTACAAAAATTCTAACCATAAAAATTCTAAGAGACAAAAAATAAAATCCATGGGAAAATTACAGTGTTAATAAACTGCTCCCATGGTTACATAAAAATTCCTAGATACAATTTTTCTAAATTCTAAGGAACCATAACCGGTATAATCAAGCATGCTTATAATAATTCAAAAAATTAAAATAACCACATACTTTATACATAATCCATGATAACAACATAAAAGAAACCTAGAATGCCACTCTCTAAATATCAAATCCATACATAAATAAAAAGACAAAGTAATTGTCTAATTTATGTACATGGCATAGTCATGAGATGGCTCTGATACCAATTGAAGGAAAATAAATCGGTAAAAACGTATCAGAGTGGCGCAGCGGAACAATAAAAATTTTTAGATCGTTAAATATCTCATGATGCCATATACAATAAACCAACAACAATTAAAACTCATACCTCAAGGACGCCAACCTTGCAGGAGGAGAATGACCGGAGGCTTTAACCAACTAGCCTTCTCTACTATTCTCCAATTCCCGAATAGCTGAGTGTGTGGGCACTCTGAACCTCGATCGGTATGCTAGCACTGCTAGTCTTCTTTCGACCACCCAGATCTCTAAAGAACTTATTGTCACGATGAGCTGTGCAACAATAAGCCTGCTCACCTGAGAGTCTGTGGTCTGAGAGAACTAGAGTAGCAGGACCTCTATTTATAGACCTGTATGAGGTGATTCTCTGAATTCGAATTGGATTAGGAAAAGATATTCTCCCTTATCCATATCCATAAAATCTGAATTTTCCATGGGAAAATCCCAACAATAAAATTCGGTTTATTTAGGATAAATCCAATCCAAATCTAAACAAGATTTTAACTAGAATTTTATCTCCCTTTTTTATCCAAAAAAATCTGAAATTTCCTAGGAGATTTTCCCTCCAAAAATTCGGCCACATTTAGGATAAGGGAGAATCAAAATTCCACTAGGATTTTCAAGCTTGAATCTTATCTCAGCCTTATCCAAAATAACCGAATTTTCCTAGGAGATTTCCTCCATAATTTCAGCCACTTTTCAGGGAAGGAGAGAATCCAAATTCAATTAGGATTGAAACTTGAATTTTTCCCTTGAACCTTATCCACAAAAACCAAAATTCCATTGAGGATTATGCTCAAATTTCGTCCATAATTTGTTAGGATTTGGATTCAAAATTCAAGTAGGATTCTAACAAGATTATCCTCTCCAAATCCAACTCAAATTTGACTTTCAAACTTTGTGGATTTTCCACAACAAATTCGAATCCCACTTGGATTGTGATTCAAAATTTGAATTTCAAATTTCAAATTCGAATTTCAAATTCAAATTTCAAATTTCAAATTTCAAATTTCAAAATTAAATTTCAAATTTAAATTTCAAATTCGAATTTCAAATTTAAATTTCAAATTCAAATTTCAAATTCGAATTTCAAAATTCAAATTTCAAAATCCACAAAACGGTTGTGTTTCAAATTCTTGTTCTCATGGATAATTTTCTATAACTCCAATCCAATCTCAAATAAAATCATGGCAACTTTATTTGGAGTTCAAATAATTGTGTACTCTATTATCCAAAACAAAATCTGAATCCAACCGGAGAGAATCTTGTCTACCATCCTAATCCTGTGTCATCACCATCCATGCATAATAAACTAGCCAATAGCATACACAAATCAATTTGCCAAATGTTAAGGAATTATGTGGAGCTAGTAGAGGGACTGATTGGACATATATAATCAGGCTCCTGTGATTCCATATGATCATCATTCTGTACCGAATAACTCAATCATATGATCACTAATTTCAGAGTCACACCACTATAAACCTGAAACTAAACTTCCAATTATATACCGTATTACGTAAGCCTGTGACGAGCTACTATCCAATGACATTGTCATGTATGTAGAACCCTCATATGATATCCATGATCAGCCTTAGGCCAAAGTCCGTTTAATCCTACTGATCAGGCAATCTTAAAGTTCCATTATACTACCGAATTAAGAAAATGATTATTCACCATATGTGAATAAGAAGTCATCCGCCCAGCAGACGACCCAAGGCCTTGTCCATTTTCACATTCAATATAATGCCTTTAAGAGGATACCTTTAACTCCTCAGAGCTATGATTCCGATATCTGCAAACAAACCCTTCATCGTATACAAGTCATGCACCCAACGAACCGGTCTATAAGCTTACTACCTCTGAGATGCTTTAGCCATTGGAACATCAAAGTACCCAAGTCATATACATCAAAATGTCTCTAATGCTTAGGGCATTTCCTAACAGTTATTAGAGAAAGGTTTTATACGGCCTAGTTATTCATCGTGGGGAGCTCTAGTTTTCTTCATGAAGAAAAAGGACGGAACCCTCCGAATGTGCATAGATTATCGCGAGCTCAACAATGTCACGATCAAGAACAAATATCCTTTACCAAGGACCGATGATTTATTCGATCAGCTAAAAGGAGCCACCGTCTTCTCGAAGATTGACCTTCAATCTGGCTATCACCAGTTAAAAATTAAAGAAAAAGACATTTCAAAGACCGCATTCCGAGCACGATGTGGGCACTACGAATTTCTTGTTATGCCTTTTGGATTAATGAATGCACCAGCCGCTTTTATGGATTTGATGAATCGAGTATTCAAGGAATTTTTAGACCAGTTTGTCATTGTGTTTATCGATGATATCTTTATATACTCGAAAGAATGGAAAGAGCATGAGGAGCTTCTTCGGATTGTGTTACACACTCTGAAGGAGCATCAGCTATATGTAAAGTTCTCCAAATGTGAATTTTGGCTAGATAAGGTCCACTTCTTAGGACATGTCGTTTCCAAAGATGGAATTTCAGTAGACCCAGCAAAGATCGAAGCGGTAAGCAGGTGGTCTCCTCCAAAGAATGTGATCGAGATCCGGATTTTCCTCGGATTAGCGGGTTATTACCGGAGATTTGTAGAGGGATTTACCAGATTAGCTGCCCCTCTCACTGCTCTCACATGTAAGGAGAAGAAGTTCAAGTGGACAAAGAAGTGCAAAGAAAGCTTTCAAGAGCTAAAAAACCGGTTGACCAGGGCTCCAGTTCTTACAATTCCAAAGGATGAAGGAGACTTCGACATTTATAGTGATGCCTCCAGGATAGGTCTAGGAGCTGTGCTGATACAGGATGTAAAAGTAATAGCCTATGCATCAAGACAACTCAAAGAGCACGAAAAGAACTATCCGACTCATGATTTGGAGTTAGCAGTCATCGTATTTGCTTTGAAGATATGGTGACATTACCTATATGGAGTCCGGTACAGAATCTTCACCGACCACCAGAGCTTAAAGTATTTCTTTACTCAGAAAGAGCTTAACATGAGACAAAGAAGATGGCTGGAGTTAGTGAAAGATTATGATTGTGAGATCTTATATCACCCCGGTAAGGCAAACAGAGTAGCTGACGCGTTGAGTCGTAAATCAACGATGCCGGAGTAGATGGCCATCGATAAGCTGCCCAAGCTACTTCAACATGAGATCTCTTTGTTGGGAGTAGAGATAATTTCAGGAAAATTAGCGGCAATGCAACTCAAACCAACAATTCTTGAGAAGATTAAAGAGGCTCAAGAGCTAGATTCTGCTCTCAAAAGGCTTAAAGAATAAGCCTCTAAGAATGACGAGTCAGAGTTCCACCTCTCCAAAGATGGAACTTTACTCTTCCAAGGAAGAATCTGTGTACTAGATGAAGAAGATTTGAAGAAAAGATTTCTGACAGAGGCCCATGACACTCCATATTCAGTGCATCCAGGCAGTACGAAAATGTATCAAGATTTAAAGCAGTACTTTTGGTGGAAAAAGATGAAGAATGACATTTTTAAACACATCAGCAGCTTCTTAACATGTCAAAGAGTCAAATCAGAGCATCAACTACTAGCCGAAGAACTGCAGCCATTAGAGATTCCAGAGTGGAAGTGGGAGCACGTAACCATGGATTTCGTGGTAGGGCTACCCAAGACAAGTGAAGGATTTGACATGATATGGGTAGTGGTGGATCGATTGACCAAATCCGCTCACTTTATACGGTAAAGATGACATACACATTGGAGAAATTCACAGAATTGTACATTTCCAACATTGTGAGATTACATGGAATACCGACAACAATAGTGTCAAATCGTGACAGTCGGTTCACATCCAATTTCTAGAAAAGTGTACAAGAGGCAATGGGCTCAGAACTAAGATTCAGCACTGCATTTCATCCTCAGACCGATGGACAGTCTGAGTGTACGATCCAAACGCTAGAAGATATGCTTCGCGCTTGTATTTTAGATTTCAAGGGAGTCTGGAACAAGAAGCTACAGTTGATAGAATTCTCTTACAACAACAGCTATCAAGCATCCATCGGGATGGCTCCTTACGAGGCATTATATGGACGAAAGTGCAGATCTCTCATTCATTGGTACGAACTCAGGGAGAAAGAACTTCATAAAACCGAGTTTATCCAAGAAACCCAAAAGATTCAGCAGAGAATGAAAACTGCACAAAGTCGTCAGAAAAGCTATGCAGATAAAAGACAAAGATTCCTAGAGTTTAACGAGGGAGATTTCATATTCTTAAAAGTAGCACCAATGAAAGGTGTCATGCATTTTGGAAAGAAAGGAAAGTTAAGTCCAAGATACATAGGACCTTTCCCAATTATGAGCCCGGGTGAATGTGACGACCAGAGAATTCTAGCAGTGTAACTTAGTTTAACCTAGGGTTTTCTATGAGTTCTGTAAGCAAGAATGTAAAGAAACACTATGTTTGTAATTAGACAAATTATAGTGTTGATAGTAATAAATAGATGTTTTGGAGGAATTAAAATCTCCCAAAATAAGTAGAGAATAAAGTATATGAGTAAGAAAGTGATTTCAGGCCAAAACGCTCAAAAAGGAGTAGTTTCGGTATCCGAACAGTGTAAAGATAAGAATATGGCAAGTCAAAGTAAGAGCACAGTAAGAAAAGTAATTTAGGGTTTTTAAGAGTTTTAAGACAGTATTAGAATAATTTGACAGTACGGATGGCTAGATAAGTCCTCCGGTATGTCACCCCAGAAATTTCATCATCTTCGGTAAAATGATGAAGCATTTTGTGGCCAAAGAAACCAAGAGATTACCCTAGGTAAAACCTAAGGTTACGAAAGGACAAAAAACTTCGTCATTGATTTTTAGCCCAACGACAGTAGAATAAGGTAAACCGATTGCACAGGAGGCATCAGAAACCCGCCTACGCGATTTCGGTAAAGTTTGGTTCGGTTTGACTTTTGGTCAAACTTTGACCTACGGATTAATTAGATGACATCATGGATGATGTCATAATTAGGAATAAGAAATTAGAAGAAAAAGGGTGGTAGGTAGGATGAATGGTTAAGATTAAAGGTAGGTAAGATCAAGGGCTAAGATTAAGCCAAAAATGCAAAGTTGAATTTTTTTAAAAATTTTGTGGATAAGGGCTGAATAGGTCGGTTTTACAGCTGGAAAGACAGCCAAAATAATTATGTTTTGACCCCAAAAAGTTTGCAAATAAACCCTTGAAAAGTTGCTAAAAAGTCCCTAAAGAAAATTGCTAAAAAGCCCTCCTTTTTGGCCTCCCCTTATTAAAACGTTTTTGGCTTCATGAAATCAGAATTTTTTTTCTGAAATTACAGCCCCTTTGCTGCCCTTTGAAGCCATGACTCTTCCCCTCCATGGAGCTTGAGTTTCTTCAAAGTTTGGTATCAAAATCTTAAGCAAAGTTCTTCCTAAGCAAGTGTTGAGTAACATAGCAAGGTAAGCTTGAAATTTCAAGCTTTTCTTTGGTATTTTGAAGCAAAAATTCGTGGCTATGTTGAGTAGAAAGGAATGAGAAAAGTTTAGTTCAAACCTTGTTGTTTAAGTTTAGTTAGTTTGCATGATTGTTAAAAAGTAATTTAGAAGCTTGAAACAAATATTTTTCATGTTAGTTTTATGAGGAACCCGTGACTAAGTGTGTGGGTTCAAGAAATTTCAAGTTTGGTTTAATTAAATTGTTGTTTTAAAGTATGTTTTGATATGTAAAATAACTAGAAAGAAAATTTGAAAGTTTAAAATCAAAGTGAGATTCGGTTTGTTTCGAGAAAAACCGTGTATGTTACTAGGGTTTGGAAAGAATTTTAAGTTGGTTTTGGTTGATTTAAATATGTGTTTTAATGTGTAAAATGTTTAGAAAGAAAAGTTAAAAAGTTTGAAACAAAATTTTGTAAAAGTTTTCTAAAAAGAAACCATGTATACCTAGTGTGAAGAACATGTAAAAATCATGTGATTTTAGTATTGTGGTAAGTTAGAATGATGTAGAAGATAAGTTTGTGTAAGTGGTTGAATTGAAAACCAAAGTTTGGTTAGGATTTGGCATAAAAACCCATGACTTTATAAAGGGATTTCAATAAGAATTTTAGTTGGTTTTGGTATTGAATATGCCTTAAAAACCAAGAAGAAAAGTAAGAGAAAGAATGCTTGAAAGAAAGAAAGTTTTGGTGTTGGAAACCTAAACTAAAACCGTGGCCTAAGTGAATGAAAAATAAAGACTTTGTGTGTGAATTATACAATGAAAGTGTGGAAAGTTTTTACGTAAAAGTTTAGAAACTTTTACGTAAAATAGGCCTCTGGTATGTGGCAGGTTTAGATTAGGATAGATGGTTTTGAGGCGTTTCCTAAACTCCAGGAACCTAAAATTTAAGCGGAAATGCTACCGAAATTTTTAAAGCGGCATTAAGGGCATTTCAGGAAACGAGCGATAAAAATATGCTCGGAAATGAAAACCGAGATCCCTCCGTACCTTAGAGTTAGAAGTAAGAAAGCAAGTCTAGCAGAATAGTAATCCGACCCCTAAAAATGTAAAATGCCGAGAGGACGGAAAAAAAAAAGTCAAGGGCGTTTTGGGTAACAAGGGTAAAGTTTAGGATTGGGATGGAAAATCCCGAGCCCCTTGGAGACCTAGGTCGGGAAGAGAATAAGGAACGTTTTGAAGATTAGTGAAAAGCTCATTGGAAGCTTCGAAACGCTAGAAAAACGAGCCAGGACTCCAAGGGTCGGAATAGTACCACCCGAGGGATGGGTGATAAGTAAATAGTGTAATCGCAACAATTAAGTTGTAAAAATTTACCGAGACCTAGAAAAGATTGTTTTAAGATTTTAGGGACTTAGAAAATCCCGTTTAAACACCAAAATGAGAATGTTACGACCCCAATACCCGTTAGGGGCAAAATGGTCATTTTGATCAAAAAGTCTAGAAAAGTCAAGAAAGGGGCGTTAAACCCTCCAGTTAGCTATTTTATAGTTCTCGGACTTAGGGAACCCAGTCTAACTAGAAAAATAGAAACGTCCCCTGGCTCAGTTACTATTCACGTGTATGGCACTATTCACGTGCATGGCACTATTAACGTAAATAGTACTATTCATCGTCAAAAATTACTATTCATCCAGTTTACCAAAATTTTCGAAATGCTCGGAAATGGTTGCTAGAGCGCTAGAAAAGTCTAAACAGATTTTAGTATAATAAAGTCAGTTAATGAAAATGTATTAACTGATGACATTATGTCTTTAGGAAATTCAACTAGAGAAGGGCAAAGGAGCTCGACGGACCACAGAAGTTTACACTAGCACAAGTGTTGTAAGTACGGACATTTAATTGTCTACTCACGAATTGACTTGTCATAGAGTTGTATTATATATATACACATTTAAGTTATTCAATTTGTGACATGATACTAACATGTTCACGAGAATAGTTAACCAAGATCAGGTAAAGAAAAGAGGAATAAGATAAGTCAAATAATAAGACTTAAAAGTTAAGGTTGGCGTACCGGCCTCTCCAGTTTTGAGGTTCAGAGATAGCCGCTACCCCAGTTGTGTGGCGCTGCCTCATTAATAATGAGGTAGTTGATGGCTTGACTTGCTTCCTATAGGTAGTTGTCTAGAGATGACCTTAGGGTTGATTGGTGTGTCGCTCCCCTGATCCTCTGTTGGACTGTGCACACTGGGTACGTCGAACCACGGGCCCACAAGTGAAAGATTAAGCAAGATAAAGTAAAGCAAAGAAAAGGAAGAAATAGAATAGAAAGAATAAGTATAGCATAGGAGTAAGAAAATAATTGGTCATAAGTTGACTAACCCTAAGTGTGGTGTATTCAGCTTATTTACTTGTATGTTTGTACTTACTGAGCTTTAGCTCATTAGTCTATTCGTGATGTAGGTAATAAAGGTAAGCAACCAGCAATATGAAACAAGAGTAGCGGACTGGCAGGCAGATCCTAGCGATGTCATGGACAGGTTATGGTTCCGTTTCGCAGAGTTTCGCTGTAATCAAAGTGTAAAAGAAAGAAAGTGTAATAGTGATGTATATGTATAAAGATAAGACAAGAGTGTAGTATGTAAAGTTGTGAAACAAGCTTGAAAGTAGGTTTTTATTCTTACGTACTTTAAAGTAACAAGACCACAAAATATATTTTGGGAAAAAAAATAATATTAAGTAGTACGTATATATTTATGTATACACGATTTCAAAGAACTAATAGTTTCATTCAGTCAAGTTTAAAAAATATATATATTCCTAGTTTTTTAAGTACAAATATTTTAAACCCGTAAAGAAGAAGAAAGTTATAAAGACAAGCAAGCTAAGTAAGAATAAGCAAAGAATAAAGAAATCAAGCAAGATAAGGTGGACGACCCAAGCTAGAGGGGTCCCGCCCACATGGAAAGACAAGAATCAGTAAGATAATAAGACTGAAGTTTTAAATGTTGAATGCTTATGTGTTAAGCCTACGTCAAACATGAATTGACTTCTATGTTAAAGTGTTATATGCTGTAAGTTTGAATATTTAATTGTTTGTAATATGAAAATATTTGACATGTTTATGTGTTATGTGTTCTATATGTAGCATGTAAGTTTAAATATTTCCATGTCTACAACATAAATGGACTGGTCATGTTTATGTGTTTTATGTCCAATTCTAGTGCCTAGATATTATGATTTGAATGTTACAGAAATCATGTTATGAACCATGCATTATGTCTAAGTCAAATGAAAACTGACTTGACATGTTTATGTTTATGTGCTATATTTTGTAAGTTCAGACATTTATTTGTCTGCAGTATGAATTTACTCAGTATGTTTATGTGATATAGATGACAGAAACTTAGCAGTCAGGTGCTGTATGCACGCTAACATAAGAGATAAAACTAGAGAATAAACTACAGAATAAATTACAGAATAAATTACAGAGAGTTCCGACCCAGGAGGCAGCATAATTGCCACCGGTCAGGAACCACCAGAAATTCAGTAATTAAATCAGTATTGGTGTATCGACCTCACACCCAGGTGGAGGTTTCTCAGATTTCAGTTACAGTTACAATAAGACTCCAAACTACAGGTGACGAGTCCCGGGTTTGGATGTCTGATATTTTCAGGCTGTAGAGGATTGGCTAGTGGGTCGCTCCCTCGAGTCCCTCTCAATATTGCACGCACTACGGTACGACCAATTCAGTGGCCTAATAGCAGAATTCAGTAACAGATAAATACTTAAGAATTCAGTAATAGATAAAGACATAAAATTTCAGAATTTGCCATAATTGAACATACGACATACTAACACTACGAATACCGATGCAGTCAAAGTCATTGTTTACAGTTAACGATACTGTTCACAGTTGATAATACTATTCACAGCCGATAGTATTGTTCATGGTTAGAGTTAATATTCACAGTGAATAGTAATGTAAAAGCAAAGCTTGGTATTTATTATGTTAGCAATTCATGTTATATTTGATGTTGCGGATGATTAAGCATACGTAAGTGTATTTACGATGCTTAAGTATATTTACAAAGTGTTACGTATTTTAGTATGATAAGTATATTATTCATGATGTTAAATGTGAAAGTATTTTCACAATAGCAAGTGTGTCAAGTATGTTATATTCACGATTTTAAGCATATGTTAGATATGCTATGTTTAAATTATGATATGTTTACAATAATAAGCATGAAATTCTGTTCAGTTATTATAGGGCTCCCCAAACTGATAGTGGTACATCTCGGGTTTGGAAATCTAATGTTATGTAAGTAGTAGAGAATAGCACGAAAGTATGTTCAAGATATTAAGTATGTTTAAAGTATGTCAAGAATGCAAGTACGTTCAGGATATCAAGTAAGTTAAGATGACAAAGTTAAAACTAGTAAGTTTAAAGATATAAGAAGTAAGTTAAAGTTAGTTTTTCCTAAAGTAAGATAAAGAAGAGCAAAGTTAAGAAGAGTTAAAGTTTTAAGTGGACGGCTCGAGTGATTCCGGTCAACCACAAGATGTAGCATCAGAGCCCAAGCTAAGGTACCTACATTGGTACCAGAGCAAGTTTAAAAGTAAATTAAGAAAAGCAAGTTTAAGAAGAGTAAAGTTCAGAGAAGTATAATCAAGTATGTCTAAAGTGTACAAGTAAGTTTAAAGTTAAGAGTTAGTTAAAAGTTTAAGTTTTAAGTCAAGCATGTTAAGTATGAAAGTGTACTCACGATGTGAAATATGTCATGTATGGTTATGATGAAAAGTATTTACCAGTATATTTTAATGTTATATACATTCAGTATGAAATTTAAAGTAGTGTATTGTGGGCGCGACCCCTCTAGCTTGGGTCGTCCACCTTATCTTGCTTGTTTTCTTTATTCTTTGCTTATTCTTACTTAGCTTGCTTGTCTTTATAACTTTCTTCTTCTTTAGGGGTTTAAAAGATTTGTACTTGAAAAACTGGGAATATTTTTTTTTTAACTTGACTGAATGAAACTATTAGTTCTTTGAAATCATGTATACATAAATATATACGTACTACTTAATTTTTTTTTTCCCAAAATATATTTTGCGGTCTTGTTACTTTAAAGTACGTAAAAATAAAAACATACTTTTAAGCTTGTTTCACTACTTTACATACTACGCTCTTGTCTTATCTTTATACATATACATCATTATTACACTTTCTTTCTTTTACACTTTGATTACAGCGGAACTCTGCGAAACGGAACCATAACCCGTCCATGACATCGTTGGGATCTGCTTGCCAGTCTGCTACTCTTGTTTCATATTGCTGGTTGCTTACCTTTATTACCTACATCACGAATAAACTAATGAGCTAAAGCTCAGTAAGTACAAACATACAAGTAAACAAGCTGAATACACCACATTTAGGGTTAGTCAACTTATGACCAATTACTTGCTTATTTCTATGCTTTACTTTTTCTTTATATTTTATCTCTTTCTTTTCTTTGCTTTACTTTATCTTGCTTAATCTTTCCCTTGTGGGCCTGCGGTTGGACGTACCTAATGCGCGCAGACCAATAAAGGATCAAGGGAGTGACCCACCAATCCACTCTAAGGTCATCTCTGGACTACTACCTATAGGTAGCAAATCAAGCCATCAACTACCTCATTATTAACGAGGCAGCGCTACACAACTGGGGTAGAGGCTATCTTTGAACCTCAAAATTGGAGAGGTCGGTACGCCAACCTTAACTTTTAAGTCTTATTATGACTTATCTTATTCCTCTTTTCTTTATCTGATCTTGCTTAACTATTCTCGTGAACATGTTAGTATCATGTCACAAACTGAATAACTTAAATGTGTATATATATAATATAACTCTATGGCAAGTCAATTCGGGAGTAGACAATTAAATGTCTGTAACTTGTGCTAGTGTAAACTTCTGTGGGTCCGTCGAGCTCCTTTGCGCGTCTCTAATTGAGTTTCCTAAAGACACAAGGTCATCAGTTAATACATTTTCATTAACTGACTTTATTATACTAAAATCTGGACTTTAGCTTTTAAAATCTTAATTAAAGTCTTATGACGACATTTAAAGCCCCAACGACTCTGTTTAGACTTTTATAGGCCTCTAGCAACCATTTCCGAGCATTTCAGAAATTTTGGTAAACTTGGTGAATAGTAGTGAATAGTAACTTCCAATGGTGAATAGTACTATTCACGTGAATAGTCCCATTCACGTGAATAGTCTCATTCACGTGAATAGTAACTGACCAGTGGATGTTTCTATTTTTCTGCTTTGACCGGGTTCCCTTAGTCCAAGAACCATAAAATAGCTAACTGGAGGGTTTAACGTCCCTTTCTTGACTTTTCTAGACTTTTTGGTCAAAATGACCATTTTGCCCCTAACGGGTCTTAGGGTTGTAACATTCTCATTTTGGTGCTTAAACGGGATTTTCTGAGTCCCTAACATCTTAAAACAATCTTTTCTAGGTCTCGGTAAATTTTGACAACTTAATTGTTGCGATTACACCATTTACTCATCACCCGTCCCTCGAGTGGTACTATTCTGACCCTTGGGGTCGTGGCTCGTTTTTCTAGCATTTCGGAGCTTCAAACGAGCTTTCCACTAATCTTAAAAACGTTTCTTATTCTCTTCCCGACCTAGGTCTCCGAGGGGCTCGGATTTTTCCATCCCGACCCTAAACTTTACCCTTGTTACCCAAAACGCCATTAACGTTATTTTTTTTTCCGTCCTCTCGGCATTTTAGATTTTAGGGGTCGGTTTACTATTCTGCTAGACTTGCTTTCTTACTTCAAACTCTAAGATACCGAGGGATCTCGGTTTTCATTTCCGAGCATATTTTTATCGCTCGTTTCCTGAAATGCCCTTAATGCCGCTTTAAAAATTTCGACAGCGTTTCCGCTTAAATTTTAGGTTTCTGGCATTTAGGAAACGCCTCAAAATCATCTATCCTAATCTAAACCTACCACGTACTATACCAGAGGCCTATTTTACACAAAAGTTTCTAAACTTTTACGTAAAAACTTTCCACATTCTCAATGTACAAATCACACACAAAGTCTTTATTTTTCAATCACTTAGGCCACGATTTTAGTTCAGGTTTCCAACACCAAATCTTTCTTTCATTCAAACATTCTTTCTCTTACTTTTCTTCTTGGTTTTTAAGGCATATTCAATACCAAAACCAACTAACATTCTTATTGAAATCTCTTTATAAAGCCACGGGTTTTTATGCTAAACCCTAACCTAACTTTGGTTTTCAATTCAACCACTTACACAAGCTTATCTTTTACATCATTCTAACTTACCACAACACTAAAATCACATGATTTTTACATGTTCTTCACACTAGGTATACATGGTTCCTTGAGAAGTGCTAAACTGTACATATTTTTAGTCCATATTTAGGGCATTATTGTGTGGTTTAAGGATAATTTCATGGATTTCTTGCACTTGATCGGTTTATATGTTGTTTTCAGGTCCTAGCTAAAGCAATGGGAGCATAAGGAGGAGATTCGGAGCAGTTTGAAGCTTTTTGACCAAAGTTGAGCAGAACACGGTTTGGTACACGGCCGTGTACGTGGCCGTGTACCTTTCGGATTGACCAACGTACGTAAAGCCGTGTTTCGGGAAAACGGGCGTGTTCGGCGATATTAGACATAATACACGGTCTGGTACACGGCCGTGTAGGTAGCCGTGTACAGGGGTGACCGTGAACCGTGTAAGCGGCCGTGCACAATAGAAACGGGCGTGTTCAGCGATTTAACAGGTACACGCCCGTGTCGACCTTGAATACACGCCCGTGTTGGTTAGTACACGCCCGTGTAAAATCTGCCTGAGACCGTGTCGAAGACCGTGTTCCATCCAGAAAGTCGAATTTTGCTCTATAAAAGGGGCAGGACCTGTCAATTCGAGGGGAGAGCCGTCAATCTGCAAAAATAAACCCTAGAGCAGCAGAGAGGAGGTAGAATAGAGAGAGAAACACTCCAACAAGCAACCATCGGTCAATTCAAGTTGGATTGCATTAGAATCAAGAGGATTTGTCATGAATTCAATTATTCTTTGTAGTTCATTGAATTGTAGTTCGGTTATTCCATTGATCATGAACTAATTTATTTGATACCTAAATAGGAGGAACCCTAGAATGAATATTGTTATTTGATCCTTAATTAATTTAATTTATTCTTCAAGTTCATTGAGATTCAATTATGTGTTCTTTATTATCATTGAATTGATATTTACCGGTGTATTAATTCATGTTTGATATCATACAATTGCGATTGAGAAATCCTATGTTTGATTTGATCTTGCATAATTGAAAGGAGTTGCACGTGATTCTAGAGATAGGACAACGTAAATCTTCCGGATTAGGGTCAAACCTAATAGAGAGATTCATTGATTGTTGAATACAATTCTGGGGGTTTTAATTAGGAAGAGATTTCAATTAATCAACCTGGGGTTAGTTGTTAATACGTTTGAGAAAGATATTGACATAATTAAGGAGTTTCCACGGTCCAATGATTAGTAGATAATTTGATATATTAAGGATTGGATGCAATAGACGTTTTAGGGGGATTCATTATCTAGGTATTGTTGGTTTGGATTGATTTCATCTTAATCTTCTGCTGTTTGGAGTTAATTTTGTGTTGGATTGATTTAATATAATTCTTATTTAATTATTTAAGCATAAATTGATTGTTTATAGGATAGATAATAAGAAAAGAGTAAGTACTAGTACTCGTTAGTCCCTGTGGGATCGACACTCGATATTGTTATCCACTATACTATAGAAACCGATAGGTGCACTTGCCTAGAAGGTCTATAGGGTAGAAGATTGACCGTATCATGTTTTTGGCGCCGTTGCCGGGGAACTAGGATATTAGGAACACTTAATTCCTATTAATCTATCCATTCTTTTGTTTTAATTTATTTTGTTCTATTTTATCTCTTATTTCATTCTTATATATATCTTTTATTTTATTTTATTTTATTTTATTGTATTTTATTTTATTTTATTTTTTTTATTATTATTTTCTATATTCTTATATTTAATATATATATTTTTTCTTCTTTTGTGTTGCTATTTCAGGTACTTGGATCAGTTTATGACCCGCAACAGTCCATCTGAGTTCTTTGAAGAAGATCCTGAGATTGAAAGAACAACTCTTCGAGCTCTTAGAACCAGGCATTCACAGAGACAAGAAGAGTTAGTACAGGAACCAGTCATGGCTGAACCAGAGCAACAAAGGACTATGTCTGACTATGCAAGACCATCCTTAATGGGGACAGAATCCAGCATTGTTAGACCAGCTGTGGCGGCCAATAATTTCGAGATCAAGCCCAATATTATTCAAATGGTGCAGCAATATGTACAATTTGATGGGCTCCAGGATGAGGATCCTAATGCACAAATAGCAAATTTCTTGGAGATCTACGATACTTTCAAGATCAATGGCGCCACTGATGATGCAATAAGGCTGAGGCTGTTTCCTTTTTCTTTAAGGAACAAGGCTAAGCAGTGGCTGAATTCTCTGTTGAGAGGTTCTATTACTACATGGGACCAAATGACAGAGAAGTTTTTGTTGAAATACTTTCCACCGGCGAAGACTGCCAAACTAAGGAATGATATCTCTTCCTATGCCCAGATTGATTCTGAGACACTTTATGAGACATGGGAGAGGTTTAAAGATCTTCTAAGGAAGTGTCCACATCACGGATTGCCAACATGGTTGCAAGTGCAAACCTTTTACAATGGGTTGAATCGGGCAACCAGGCAGATGATAGATGCAGCGGCTGGAGGAACATTGAATAACAAAACACCAGAGGCAGCCCAAGAATTGATAGAAGACATGGCCATGAACAATTACCAATGGCACTCTAACCGAGCGAAGCCTAGCAAATCCTCTAGAATCTATGAAGTTGATGCAGTCACAGCATTGGCTAGGCAAGTCGAAGCATTAAGTACGAAGATTGATGGATTATCTGTAGGCCATCAACCAGTTCAAGTCCTGCATTGTGACATGTGTGGGGGAGGACATGTGACTGAGGAGTGTCAAGGTTTATCAGCTATGGCTAGACAGACACCAGAGCATGTTGACTATATGGGTAATGCACCACGACCCCAAAACAATCCCTATAGCAACACATATAACCCAGGCTGAAGGAACCACCCCAATTTTTCTTGGGGAAATCAAGGACAACAAAGAAATAATCCTCCTCCGGGTTTTCAGCAACAACACCTGCCACAAGAGAAGAAGCCTAGCATGGAGGAATTAATGGCTAAATTTATTCAAACATCTGAAAGCCGATTCCAAGCCACTGAAACATCACTGAGGAACCAAGAGGCTTCTATCCATAACCTTGAGAACCAGATTGGTCAGCTGGCAAAGCTTGTGTCAGAGAGACAACAAGGGAGCCTGCCTAGCAACATCGAGAAGAATCCAAAAGAGCAGGTCAAGGCAGTTACCTTGAGGAGTGGTAAAGAACTACGAGTTGAGAAGGAGCAGCATGGTAAGGAAGAGAATGGCAAGCAATTTGAGGACAAAGAGAAGGGGAATGGAAATCCTAAACCTGTGCAAGGTTTTCAACCCACTATCCCATACCCAGCTAAGCTAAAGAAGGATAAGATGGATGAGCAATTTGGTAATTTTCTTGAACTGTTTAAGCAACTTCACATTAACTTGCCTTTTGTTGAAGCTCTTTCGCAGATGCCAAAGTATGCAAAATTCTTGAAGGATTTGCTTTCAAATAAGAGGAAGTTGGAGGAGCTGTCAACAGTAACATTAAGTGAGGAATGCTCAACCATTGTGCAAAACAAGCTGCCCAAGAAATTAAAAGATCCAGGGAGTTTTACTATTCCGTGTCTCATTGGTAGTTTGTCGGTTGATAAGGCATTAGCAGATTTGGGAGCTAGCATTAATTTGATGCCTTACAAGATGTTTAAGAAACTGGGGTTGGGAGAGCCTAAACCAACTAGGATGAGCATACAGTTAGCCGATAGGTCAGTTAAATACCCTAAAGGCATCATTGAGGATGTGTTGGTTAAGGTAGATAAGTTTATATTCCCTGTGGATTTTGTCATTCTTGAAATGGATGAGGACATTGAGGTACCCCTTATTCTAGGTCGACCCTTTTTAGCTACTGCTAGAGCCATTATAGATGTGAGTGATGGTAAGCTAGTCCTTAGGGTTGGGGATGAGGAGGAAACTTTTAAAATACATAATGCCATGAGACATTCTCTTGAAGAGGATGATACGTGTTACTATCTTGACTCTACTGATATTGTCGTTTCTGATTGTTTACAGGAATTGGTCCATGATGACCCTTTGGAGCTATGCCTTGTACAAGGAAGGGAGGAAAACGACGATGATTCGTGCATTAAGGAACAAGTAGCACATTTGGAAGCTAGCGAGCTCATGGTGAGAAAGAAAGAATTTGAAAAGATTGAACAAAGTGGAGAGAAGAGGTTAAAACCCTCTATCGAGGACCCACCAGTTCTGGAACTAAAAGCGTTACCTGCCCATCTCGAGTATGCCTTTTTGGAGAAGGATTCAAAGCTACCAGTCATTATCGCCTCGGGATTGAGGGCAGATCGAAAGAAACGTTGCTGGTAGCACTTAAGAAGCATAAAAGGGCTATCGCTTGGAAGATTTCTGACATTAGGGGAATTAGCCCTTCATTTTGCACCCACAAAATCCTAATGAAGGATGAATTCAAGTCATCGGTGCAACCCCAGTGGTGACTCAATCCCAAGATAAAGGAAGTAGTCAAAGCAGAGGTGATTAAGCTCCTCGACGCAGGTATGATATATCCGATCTCTGACAGCGCTTGGGTAAATCCTGTGCAGGTAGTTCCAAAGAAGGGGGGAATGACGGTGTTACCTAATGAGAAGAACGAGCTGATTCCCATGAGAATCGTCACTGGGTGGAGAGTGTGCATTGACTACAGAAAGCTTAATGATGCCACTCAAAAAGACCACTTCCCACTGCCCTTTGTGGACCAAATGCTAGAGAGATTAGCGGGTCACATGTATTATTGCTTCTTGGATGGTCTATCCGGCTATTTCCAGATTCCTATAGCACCAGAGGACCAAGAGAAGACAACTTTCACATGTCCCTATGGCACATTTGCATACAAGAGGATGCCTTTTGGGCTGTGCAATGTACCTGCCACCTTTCAAAGGTGCATGATGGCAATTTTTGATGATTTAATAGAAGACATCATGGAGGTGTTTATGGATGACTTCTCTGTGTTTGGCGATTCCTTCGATGCGTGCCTCCACAACCTTGAACGAGTGCTGAAAAGGTGTGAAGAAACTAATCTGGTTTTGAACTGGGAAAAGTGCCATTTTATGGTACAAGAAGGCATAGTTTTGGGCCATAAAATCTCGAGCAGGGGAATAAAGGTGGATAGAGCTAAGATTGAGACAATTGAAAAGCTACCACCCCCAACTGTAGTTAAGGCTGTGAGGAGTTTTCTGGGACATGCAGGTTTTTACAGGAGATTCATCAAGGACTTCTCTAAGATTGCCAGACCCTTAACTCAGTTACTCGAGAAAGATGCACCATTCGTCTTTACTCAAGAGTGTTTGGAAGCATTTAACACTCTTAAGGAGAAATTAACTAATGCCCCGATTATGGTCGCACCAGATTGGAATCTTCCGTTTGAATTGATGTGTGATGCCAGTGACTTCGCAGTAGGTGCAGTACTTGGACAGCGGAGGGACAAGCACTTTCAGCCCATCTACTATGCTAGCAAGACTTTGACGGACGCTCAAGAGAATTATACAACCACCGAAAAAGAATTGCTAGCTGTCATTTTTGCATTTGATAAATTCAGATCTTATTTAATTTTATCCAAAATCATTGTTTATACTGATCATTCTGCATTGCGTTACTTGTTAAATAAGGCAGATGCCAAGCCCAGATTGATTAGGTGGATTTTGTTGTTACAGGAATTTGACTTGGAAATTAAAGATAAGAAGGGGGCTGAAAACCTAGCAGCAGACCATCTTTCGCGGTTAGAGAACCCGAATCTAGAAAAGCTGGCAGAAGAGGACATCGATGATGCATTCTCTGAAGAACATTTATACCATCTGACAGAGGTAAGTGCAGGTGAAGTCCCTTGGTTTGCCGATTTTGCTAATTATTTGGCTGCTGACATCCTTCCTAAAGGGCTTTCTCATCAGCAAAAGAAGAAATTCTTTTTTGATTTGAAGAATTACTTTTGGGAGGACCCCTACTTGTTTAAGATCTGTGCAGACCAAATCATTAGGCGATGTGTTTTGCAATTGGAGGGATGGAAGATTTTGCAACACTGTCATGCCGGCCCGGCAGGAGGACATTACCATGCTAATAGGACAGCGCAGAAGGTACTCGAGTCAGGTTTTTATTGGCCTACTTTGTTCAGAGATGCCCAAAGGTACGTAGCATTGTGTGGTAACTGTCAGCGATCAGGTAACATCTCCCGCCGGGATGAAATGCCCCAAAATTTCATTCTTGTTTGTGAGGTTTACGATGTTTGGGGCATTGACTTTATGGGTCCTTTTCCAGTCTCATTTGGGAACAAGTACATCCTAGTTGCAGTGGATTATGTGTCTAAGTGGGTTGAAGCCCAAGCTTTACCAACAAATGATGCTAGGGTAGTAGTTAAGTTCCTAAAAAAGTTATTCTCTCGATTTGGCACACCTAGAGCAATCATTAGTGACAGGGGCACACACTTTCGTAATGCACAGTTCATCAATGCACTAAAAAAATATGGTGTTACGCATAGAGTTGCAACCCCTTACCATCCACAGACTAGTGGCCAAGTTGAGGTGACCAATAGGGACTTGAAAAGAATCCTAGAAAGAACTGTAGAGCATCATAGGAGAGATTGGTCCATCAAATTAGATGATGCTCTATGGGCCTATAGGACGGCATACAAGACACCGATAGGGACTACACCATATAGGCTAGTTTATGGAAAAGCATGTCACCTACCAGTGGAATTTGAGCACCAAGCGTATTGGGCAATTAAGTTCCTTAACTTTAACTTGGATGTTGCAGGAGAAAAGAGGAAAATCTAGATGAACGAGTTAGAGGAATGGCGCTTGATGGCCTATGAGAACGCGAGGATATACAAGGAGCGAAGCAAGCTATATCATGACAGGAGGATCAAACAAGGGAAAGAATTCAGCGAAGGAGATCAAGTGTTATTGTATAATTCTAGGCTGAAATTATTCCCAGGAAAGCTCAAATCCAGATGGTCAGGTCCCTTTACGGTCAAGCAAGTTTTCCCGTACGGTACCGTTGAAGTAACGCATCCAGAAAAAGGCACGTTCAAGGTGAATGGACATCGCCTCAAGTTGTTCCTAGGGGGAGAGTTTGATAACTCTCAAAGGGAGGAGTTCAACCTTCACATCGACTAGTGGATGAAAGTGAATGCGTCAAGCTAAAGACGTTAAACAAGCGCTTCTTGGGAGGCAACCCAAGGGTTTCTTTCTCGTTTCCCTTATTTCAGGTTTTCTTTACTCTTAATTTAATTTTCGTTAGGTTTTGATTGCCCTTAGGTTTTAATTTTCATTAGGCTTTAGTTTCTTGTTACTTTCTGTTTTTATTCTTTTCAAAAAAAAAAATCCATAAAACACGCCCTGGAACACGCCCGTGTTAATGGGCGTGTCTGGGGCCGTGTGAAGTTTTGCTTGTCAGGTAGACGGGCATGTTTACAAGGGGAAAAATAGGAGTCAACGTACCGAGACGTACACGGGAATAGACACGGCCATGTTTATGGCCGTGTAAATTCAAATTAGACACGCCCGTGTCTTTACCGTGTTAACACCTATGTCCGGGAGAAGGAGATTGAACAATTCTATACAGAGGAGTACACGGCCTTAAACACGCCCGTGTTATGGGCCGTGTTCATCCCCAGGTAAGTAACACGCCCGTGTCTCGGCTGTGTACCCGCCCGTATTCTTTTATTTTTCTCGACACGGCCCGATACACGGTCGTGTATCTAGGCGTGTCGAGGCATTATTTATACGAACGGTTGCTGGAAACACGACCGTTTCATTCACACACGCCCCCTTTCTCCGAAATCCGAAGTTCCACCAAGAAATCGCGCCGATCTGTGCACGAAAAGCCGGGTAAGCCTAATTCTAACAGATTATTTGATAAACACTCTTTAGGAATTAGATTTTTTTTCGAAGAATAGTTGGGTATTTCGGGCGAAATTTTTTCTTCCTTCTTCTTCGACTCACGGAAACGACGGTATGTATTCCTTCCTTCTTCTTTTTCGTTTGCTTTGGTGATTTATGGGTTATTTGATGGATTAATAGCATGATTTGATAGAAGTGCTCTGTGTTGCTTGATTGATTTCGTGCGGACATTGTGAACGGAGTGCACATTTTTCTTTCCGTCCAATGTGGTGCTCGGACGTTCTCACTAGTGTGCTAAATTTTCCTAACCCTTTTGCATGCCTGGAATGTGATTCAATCTTGTCTGCGGTTGAATATTGAAATGTGAATTTCAGAATAAGGCTTGAATTGTGCATACTTTCAGTTTATCTCTGTTATTCACTATGAATTTCTTTTGCAGGACCCAAAGTGCCACCATGACAAGACGTACTGAAGAAATCCAGCGGCGACAAAAGGAAGTTCCACGGAAAAGGCAGAGGGGAGAGGCCTCCTCTCATGCGTAGCAACAACCACCACAACAACCTGGACTGCACCCATTGCTGCAATTTCAGGCTCCAGCATTCCTTACGAGACTTGAGAGGCTATTGGAAAAACCTTTTGAGAATAGCCGGTTTATAGATTGGCCTGTGTTACAGCAGATTCGCTTGGATCAACAAGTGAGGGAATTGGTCACTTTTGGGAGTTGGGACCGATTCTTCGATATTGACGAACCAGCTTATCAAGAGCTAACTTTGGAATTCCTCACCACATTCTCCCTCAACAAGAGATCACTGAGCTGGTCCCTGCCCAACATGGAGTTTCAGATCGGCGGGGAAAGATTTCACAGAAGCTATACGCAGTTCTCAATAGACTGTGGTTTCTATACCGAGGAGTTTACCCAAACCGACGCCTATCGAGAACTGCAGGTGGACTGGCCCTCCAACTTTAATGACCAGCAATATTGGAGGTCCATTAGTAGAGAGAGGGAGTACACACCAACGAGATCCAAAGCCTCCCGTCTTTGTCACCCAGAACTTCGATATGTGCACAAGTTATTAGTGCACACCATTAGTGGACGGAGAGAAAGCACTGGTGTAGTCTCGCGACGTGACCTTTTCTACATCTACAGTATGAGGGAGAAGGTGGCGATTCATTTGGGACATGCCTGGGCATGGTACTTGGATAGCCAGGCAAGCAGGCCACGAGTGGACGCAGTGTGTTGCGGGCTGTACATCACGCGATTGGCTCGCAACCTAGGGCTGTTTAGTCGTGTACCTCCCTTGACCATTGCATCTCAGATGATACCGATTGACATGGATACTTTAAGATCCATGGGGATGGTTGAGAGACGACAGGGGCCAGGTGGTCCAACCTATGTTCTGACAGGTACCCCACCACCTGCAACCGAGGCCGAATCTGAAAGGGATCACTCCCCTGCACCACCACCGCAAGACCAACACCCGGCCACCCCTTCCCACTCAACGTCGGAAGATTGAGCAGTCAAGTGCTGCCAATGCTAAGAAGGACAGTGGCTTTGCAACAAGCCTGCGTGTTCACCTCGGGATCCCGACTTTACCCAACGTTCGGGCAATTAATCCCACCACTAGCGGTCCTGAGGAGCCATCGAGATCTGGACTGATCCCCGAAGAACCGAGTACAGAGCCCCAGTCTACCCCACCTGTGGATCCCAAGCCTCCAGTAGCCGATGAGTAGTTTATGGAGTCGGCCTCGAATTTAATTTTTAGTTTGGCCGGGAGAACCAGGTCTGTTGATCCCCACTGCGTTGATATTGACTGTACCGGCCTCTTCATTACATACATATATTCAGGGAAGTACACGTTGACTTGTTCTTATACCATTTTGATTCCATTTTACCTGTTTATTCCTCACTGTTTTAATTGTGTCCATTGAGGACAATGTACATCTCTAAGTGTGGGGAAGGGATTTTGGTTTTAGTGGAATTTATTTGTTGGGAATCGAGCATTTTGTAGTCTTCTTGCATAAAGTAGTCCCTTTTCATTGATTCTTCTGTTTGGAAATCTTAATCTTGTTAAAATGTGTTTCAACTTGCTCTCAATGACTGTGGTTCCTCGAATTGGATTAAGATACAAGCAGAAAACGACACGAATAGCTAGATTTTTATGAGCTTCATTATAGGCAATTGTTAAGACAGTTAATCTGGATGAAAATTGCATGGGATTCACACAAATGAGCCTAAAATTTGTGAGTATTTGAGCCTATGAGCATTCATCATTATATGCTCTACTTATTTTCTTTTTGGTATGATTATCATGCATAGTAGGAAGATTCTAGAACTTACTTTGTTATGCATGTTACTGTTTTAGATGCATTGGAAAGAAGGGTTTTGTCTTAGCCTTTCTTGTTGACCGAACGTTAAGCCAAATACCCCAATTATTTTTTTCTTTCTTGGCCAACACCATAACCATTGTTTTACACCGAAGGGCTTAGTCAACTGAATCGCGTGAAAATCTGATCAAAAGGAGTACAGAACCAAGGGCTTGTCTGACTAAAGGTGCATGGTATATGTTTAAACTTCATCTTCTGTTGTGATCAATTCCACTTGGATGCTCGAATATTTTTCAAGTGCAACATTTTGTAAAGCGAGCATCATTAAGATTCAAAAAAAAAAAAAAGAGAAATAAATAAGTAAGAACAGCAGATGATTGTGGTTAATAATATTTTATGCACCTTACTTGAGCTTTGATTGAAGGTTCTATATACAAGAGAGTCAGGTTCTTGTGTGATTTGGTATAGACGGGTCCTTTATCTTTTATTCTTGGTTAACCTGGGATCTATTCACTCCATTCTTTCTATATACCGCCACCCAAACCTTATCGCAGCCATGACAAGGATCCTTTAATTCATGCATCTAATTATAGTGATGTGATATATTAGTAAGCTTATGGTTAAGATTCCTGTTATGCATTGATTTGAGTGCTATGATATCTTCTCTACCCTAAACACTTTGAGCGTTTTATGAGTGAATCCTGTGTGAGGGTGTGAGTCTTATGTTTTTGATTCCGGAAAGACTGTCAACATGATTGCTTATGGATGATTGTTTATAGAAGTTTAGTCTAGGATTGTTGGATTTTACTTGTATTTTAATTTAGTTCAGAAGTCATAGTAGGAAGGAGTATGGAGAGATGCATTGAGATAAGAGAGAGAGGGATATTTAGAAGGTTTTATGATTTGGAACTATTATTTGCTTGAGGACAAGCAAATGCTTAAGTGTGGGGAGATTTGATAAGTGCTAAACTGTACATATTTTTAGTCCATATTTAGGCCATTATTGTGTGGTTTAAGGATAATTTCATGGATTTCTTGCACTTGATCGGTTTATATGTTGTTTTCAGGTCCTAGCTAAAAGCAATGGGAGCATAAGGAGGAGATTCGGAGCAGTTTGAAGCTTTTTGACCAAAGTTGAGCAGAACACGGTTTGGTACACGGCCGTGTACCTTTCGGATTGACCAACGTACATAAAGCCGTGTTTCGGGAAAACGGGCGTGTTCGGCGATATTAGACAAAATACACGGTCTGGTACACGGCCGTGTAGGTAGCCGTGTACAGGGGTGACCGTGAACCGTGTAAGCGGCCGTGCACAATAGAAACGGGCGTGTTCAGCGATTTAACAGGTACACGCCCGTGTTGACCTTGAATACACGCCCGTGTTGGTTAGTACACGCCCGTGTAAAATCTGCCTGAGACCGTATCGAAGACCGTGTTCCATCTAGAAAGTCGAATTTTGCTCTATAAAAGGGGCAGGACCTGTCAATTCGAGGGGAGAGCCATCAATCTGCAAAAATAAACCCTAGAGCAGCAGAGAGGAGGTAGAATAGAGAGAGAAACACTCCAACAAGCAACCATCGGTCAATTCAAGTTGGATTGCATTAGAATCAAGAGGATTTGTCATGAATTCAATTATTCTTTGTAGTTCATTGAATTGTAGTGTGGTTATTCCATTGATCATGAACTAATTTATTTGATACCTAAATAGGAGGAACCCTAGAATGAATATTGTTATTTGATCCTTAATTAATTTAATTTATTCTTCAAGTTCATTGAGATTCAATTATGTGTTCTTTATTATCATTGAATTGGTATTTACCGGTGTATTAATTCATGTTTGATATCATACAATTGCGATTGAGAAATCCTATGTTTGATTTGATCTTGCATAATTGAAAGGAGTTGCACGTGATTCTAGAGATAGGAGAACGTAAATCTTCTGGATTAGGGTCAAACCTAATAGAGAGATTCATTGATTGTTGAATGCAATTCTGGGGGTTTTAATTAGGAAGAGATTTCAATTAATCAACCTGGGGTTAGTTGTTAATACGTTTGAGAAAGATATTGACATAATTAAGGAGTTTCCACGGTCCAATGATTAGTAGATAATTTGATATATTAAGGATTGGATGCAATAGACGTTTTAGGGGGATTCATTATCTAGGTATTGTTTGTTTGGATTGATTTCATCTTAATCTTCTGCTGTTTGGAGTTAATTTTGTGTTGGATTAATTTAATATAATTCGTATTTAATTATTTAAGCATAAATTGATTGTTTATAGGATAGATAATAAGAAAAGAGTAAGTACTAGTACTCGTTAGTCCCTGTGGGATCGACACTCGATATTGTTATCCACTATACTATAGAAACCGATAGGTGCACTTGCCTAGAAGGTCTATAGGGTAGAAGATTGACCGTATCATTCCTCTTTATAAAACTTCTACAAAATTTTGTTTCAAACTTTTTAACTTTTCTTTCTAAACATTTTACACATCAAACCACATGTTTAAATCAGCCAAAACCAACTCAAAATTCTTTCCAAACCCTAGCAACATACACAGTTTTTCTTGAAACAAACCAAATCACACTTTGGTTTTAAGCTTTGAAATTTTCTTTCTAGTGTTTTACATATCAAAACACACTTTAAAATAACAATTTAATTAAACCAAACTTGAAATTTCTTAAACCCATACACTTAATCACGGGTTCCTCATAAAACTAACATGAAACATTCTTGTTTCAAGCTTCTAAATTACTCTTTAACTATCATAAAAACTAATTAACATTAAACAACAAGGTTTGAACTAAACTTTTCTCGTTCTTTTCTACTCAACATAGCCGTGGATTTTTGCTTCAAAATACCAAAGAAAAGCTTGAAATTTAAAGCTTACATCGCTATGTCACTCAACTGTAATAACCGGGAAATTTTATTGTTCTCAGAATATTGTAAATTGCATATACATGATGAATTTCATGTTTAAAATATAAAATGTATGATTAATATTGTGTAGAACGAGATAAAATGTTCTAACGATATTACAGATTAAGAATTCGGTGATGTAAAAGCATGCCGAATTGAGCTAGGGAAAAACAGTGAACTGTAAACCCTAGTACATGACTCAGGGTAAGCTGAGTGCATAAAAAGATAAAATACTGATAGTAGTGATTTTAGACATGAGTGCGTGTGTGTGTGTTGCACATAGTATTGAGAAGTTGGTCTAGATGACCTCTTCTTGACCTAAAATTGATATATTTAGATTCAGCATGCTCAAATTAGTCAATTGAGCATGAAAAGTAATATTTGATCCGGAGATACGCAGTATCAAGAAATTGATCAAGATGACATTTTCTTGATATAAAACTGATATATTTGGAATCAGAATGCTCTAATTAGTCAATTAAGCACAAAATGGAAAATTTGACCAGGAAATGTACAGTATCGAAAACTGGCCGAGATGACCTCGGATGACGACAAAACTGATATATTTGGATTCAGGACGTCCAAATTAGTCAGTACAGCCTATCAGAATGCTCAAATTAGTTAATTGAGCACAAAGGTAATTTTTGACGGGGAATTTGCAGTACCGGAAACTGGTCGAAACGATCTCAGATGAAAACGAAACTGATATATTTGGGTTTAGCACGCCCAAATTAGTCAGGATAGCTCATGTTGAAATTTTGGACAAAAAGGGTATAAAAGGTCGAAATTGCATAAAAGGGCCCACAATTTCCCTTTTCTAGATTTTTCTCCCCCACACCTACACCGTCAGTGAACAGTAACCGACCATCAGAAACGGTGTCCGTTTTCGACACCGCCGGTCTCGTTGGAAAGCTCTCGACGAGCTGAGTCCAACGGTGTGCTGAATCGACGGAATCGATGCCGGAGAACGCCGCACGCGCCACCCGAAGCCGCCGGTGGCCGAAAATTTCGAACGGCCGTATCTCCGCCGTCCGACCTCCGATCGACACGATTCCAGTCCCAAAAGTTTCGTGGTGAAGATGAGAACAAAACCCATAGCTTGTTTCACCTCAACAGTCACCGGATTGCACCGTCGAACATCGCGCCGTCGCCGTCGTGAAGCCACCGTGAAACTCACCATTTCCGGCTGACTCGAGGGACACCGTGGGTGTCAAAATGATCAGAGTTCAATGGGAAGCAAAAGCCCTCAAACAATTTCGAGCAACAACCCTGGCACGGCGGAGATTCAGCGCCGCCGCCGTGGGTCGACTTTTCGAGGTTTATTGTCGACGATCGGAGCCTCCAATGGTGAAATTTACACCACCAATGGACTCCTCTCGTCGAGCATGACACCTCCGTTGTTCACGCCGTCGCCGTCTGCCGCCAGTCAACGCCGGTCAACACGGTCAACGCCGGTCAACGGTGACCCCGGGGGCAAAAAAATAAAGAATGGCCTGTTGGCCTATTTTCGACGTTCTGGACACATCCGCGACATCAGAATTGACAACAGGGATTCCGAAAGTGAAGAACAGTGACAAAAAGTTTGTGCGGTCAAGACCGAACGGTTTGTTCTTTTGCCGACGGGATGATTTCGGTAGCGATTTCATTTCCCTTCATTCCTTATTTATGTATTGGAATGATTTGTATGTAATTTGTATTCAAAATGTAAAAAGAAAAAAAAAGAGTAAAATGAATGAAATGTCAGAAAAAGAAAATGTAAGGGAAATTGAAAATTTTTACGTAAAAATTTGAGTTTTACGTAAAAATTAGACCTCTGGTATAGTACGTAGTAGAATAAAATAGGTTAGATGGTTTTGAGGCGTTTCCTAAACGTCGAAGACCTAGAAATTTAGCGGAAATGCTGCCGAAATTTTGAAAACGACACTATGGGAATTTTGGTGAAAAACGAGAGGCAAATTGTGTTCGGTAATGGAAACTGAGACCCTTCGATGAGTTAGGCTCGGAAAATGGGAAAATGAACCTTTGAGGAATAGTAAACCATCCCTCCGAGATTGTGAAAATGTAAGAGAACGGGAAAACCAATGGCAAGGGTATTCTAGGAAACGAAAGGTAAATTTGAGGTCGAGATGAAAACTCGAGCCCACGTGATGTCTAAGGCTCGGGATCAGCATAACAAACGTTTCAGGAGTAGTGAAATACCCATTTAAGGCTCCGAAACATGAGAAAAACAAGAAACGACCCTAGGTGTCGGAATAGTGTCACGCGAGGGTCGGGCGACCAATAGTCGTCTATGGAACAGCAATGGATGCTGTAAAAGTGTGTAAAACCTTAAGAAATATTATTTTATGATATTTGAGCTTAGAAAATTCTGTTAAAAGTCACAGTAAGCATATAACGGTCCCAAGACCTGTCAGGGGCAAAATAGTGATTTTGACCAAAAATTTCTGAAAGGCTCGGAAAGGACCATGAATGCCTAAGGATAGTTAAAATGAAATTATAAAAGTTAAATTGGGTCTTAAACCAACAAAAAGTAGGTTTATGATGAGAAATCAAATCAGGGGAAAAATGGTAATTTTGCCAAGAGTTAGTGTAAAAATGGAAAATGGGATTTTAGATTCCTAAAACCATTTACGGAAAATAAAACGTAGAATTTTTACATTTTACTAACTTTTGAATGTGAAATGAAGATTTAGAATAACCGTGGTTATTCCGGTTTTAGGAACCTGATCCAGACACGGCAAAGGAACGTCTGCAGAGTCGGGGAAGGAAATGCTAGCAAAAGTATCTGTAAGTTCGAACATTTAATTGACTGCAACATGAATAGACTATTATGTCTAAGTGTGATATGTGTAAGTTCTAGCATTCATTTGTCTGCTCATGAACATTCTGATGTTGTTCATTATATGAATGAATTGATCTGTTATGTCTAGGTTTATGTGCTATATGAATGTTTCATAGCGCGATGCTACGATAAATGTTTGGTAAGCTTAGATATTTACATGTCTGCAGCATGAATTACCATTTGATTGATTTAAGTACTTTTCGTACAAACTTGTAATGTCCTACGGGCAATAGGGGCGTAGTTAAACTAACTCACCTAATGAAATGAGAAATTAAAAAGTGTATAAATAATACACTATGGAGAAGTGTTAGGGCACTATAGTGTAGTTAATTAAAAACACACATAAAGAAATAAATGTAAAGACCTATGGGCAATAAGGGTTCCACCGTGGGATGATTCATATGAATGTCGCCGGTGGAGAACTATAAGAAAGATGGTAATGAAACCACTAAGGCATACCGCCCCTCCAACATAGTGGTGGAGGTTTTTCTCAGATCCTACAAGGATATCAGGGCTGTGGAGGCCGATGTTCTAAGGTCGGTCCTTAGACCCTCCCAATCAGTGCGTTAATAATCATCGGTACTGCCATAAACAGAGCTCTAAACTAGAAATCCAATAGAGAATAAACAATCAATAAAATGATAAAAATCATAATTGAGCATAACCGAAGCTTACGCTAGAGTAATGTAAATTCGGTTAGGGTATGTGAATAGTACCCTCGATAGAGTAAAGTGAATAGTAACCAGTTAGGGTAACTATTACTATTCATCGGTCAAATGTCAAAGTTACTATTCATGGTGAATAGTCTATTTATAGGAAATTGAGTTTTAGTGTTTTTGAATCAATATGATTCTTACTATGTATGTTTGAACTTATTGAGCCTGTTAGCTCATCAGTTTGTTCATGTTGCAGGTAAGAAACCTGCCTAGTAGATTTCTGAATGGCGGCAGGATGCGAGCGTGTCAAAGGGATAGGGAATCCACTGTGGATATGGTCCTGCTACAAGTTTTCCGCTGAGCGTTGAAAAAGGAGATTTGAATAAAGAAAAGACATGTATTGTAAAAGATTTGATTTAGATATTAATATATAAAGTATCTTTGTACTTTTAAAAAGTGACAAACATAGTTCAGTTTAATTACGTATGTTTACAAACAAGAAAATGTATTTAAAAAAAAATGATTCCAAATTTCACAAAGGGTTTAAAGGAAAGAAAAGAATTTAGGCGACCCGACGAAGTTCACGAGCTATTTCAGTCAGCTAAGGAGCTTGATTGTAATAGTTTCGATGGACCGATGTCGGGGGCGCCACAGGTGGTATCAGAGCGAGCTTGACCATATCCCTCTTAGCACGAGACGCAACCTGTTCGTTTATCCAAGTAAGTTAGCCTTATTTTGAATTAGTAGTTGTTTGTTTATAGGAAAATAAACAACTTAGATGAAATGAGATGACGAGATCAATGAATGTGGACTCATGATTGTATAGTGCTAGTGGACTACCACAATACGGCTATTCAGAGTTCGAGATAAAGAATTACCATGATTATGATCGTACAATACTGGAGAATGAACAAGGAAGGCTGCTCAAAGAAGAAATAAAGATTGCCGTCAAGTTATATAGAACTCCAACGTCAGCTGCCCACAAAGTTTGGAGTGGCGAACAGTCCTTTAGAATTTCATAGGAAGGCAAGATTGGTGTCACCTTATTGAAATGATTTTCCGGCTGTGTACCATTAATCAGGATGATTGGTCTTGTTGGCTGTTAACAATGCTTTTTAGGGAGATACTCTCGTGTATATTGGGATTCTTGTGACCAGGAGTAGCGCTTAACTAGACCAAGTTTCACCATGCCACGATTGAGTAAATCTTCTCTCGGAAAGAGTCTAACATCAGCCCCAATTCCTCAAGGGCAAACAGGGTGTCACTTCCAACGTCACTTGAGTTCTTTAGAGTTGCAAACATACGAGAATTAGTTCATCAGACTGAGAAACTATAGTCGATGTCCAGTGACATAGTTCTAACGTATGCTGTGCACTTCAAGGAACTGATGAATCCCCTCCAATTTGCATAGAATTCACAACGGAACTTAAGCCAAGACGAGCGTAGATCCAAGAATGTCTATAGTAGTCAAGGGAGAAGAGGACCCGTAAAAGTTTTCTGTAGACCAGGAAAATTAGATGTATTAGGCTATATATATATCCTTTATGTTATATTGAAATGTTATGTAATGACATGTGTATGTAGTGACATGTGTGTGATGAATTGTTAGGAACTGTCAAAATGTGTTGATATAATATAATGAGTTTTGTTGTTTTGTCCTATATGAAAAGGCATAATATACGATAAATGGGCCATGTACATTTATTGCGCTAGAAATGGTCTGGATGAAGAGAAAGAAGATCCGAAGGAATTATCCTTTGAAACAGGATCGATAGAATGACTAAAATGTAGAGTGGTACATATGTGTATATATGTATACTCAATGTAAAAGAGGCTGTTGTATATACAAGGCCTTAATATTGATATGTATGTGAACATTATGAAACTAGTTATAATAATGTCATACGATGATATGGCATTAGGATTTCTTTGAATTTCGGGAAATCTTAAAAATTTTGTGAAATATATATATTGAAAATCTAATGATTGATTATCAAACGATTATAGGAAAATAGAAAATATGGTAAATACATGTAGTCAAGAAAATATAAGTGAATGTCTAATCCTGTCAAAAAGGGTGGAGAAATTATAAGGCCTTTTAGAGGTTTAGATGCAAGAAAACGCTGAATTAAGACGGCGTTTAGATGAGATAGAACCTAGGCAGGGTGCTAAGGAGGTTCAGCCACCACTGACCCCTGCAGTTGAATAGGTAGTACATTATCATTGTTCCTGAAAGGATACAGGAACTACGGTCAATAGTAAATTAAGAGTTATTATATAAGCGATTCCATGGAATGAAACCTCTAGAATTTGAGGGCTCTACAGATTCAGCGGAAGCAGAGGAATGATTTTCATCTATATAGATGATTTAAGACTCCATAAACTTGATAGAGCAAGGAGAAGGTTCTGCGTACGTCCTTTGTTTAGATGAAGGATGCTAAGTTTTGATAAAATATAGTCAGAATGAGAAGAGATGAGACTACTGTGAACTGGAATGAATTTCTGGTTGAATTTCATTAAATATATTATGATCCTGCATTACAGAAACCGTAACGAAAAAAAAAAAAGTTTACCGCATTAAAGCAAGGAAATGTATCAGTGAGTGAAGTGCATTAGAAATTGATCAATTGTCCAAATGATGCACTTACGTGGTAATTATTTAGAGAGAAAAGATACAGAGAATGATTGGAATGTTCTTACCAGAGATTTTTGCTTTGGTGGATAGTGGTCTAATGCCATCACCTTCAGTGACAGATTGCATCAATTGCGTTCTGTGGGTTGAATACCAGCAGGCTAGACAGAAAGAAGAAAGAGAAAAAGTCTGAGAAACCTGAAAGAGGGAAAGGACTTTGACTAAATTTTTCCTAAGTTGGAACCTAAATTGGCTAAAGCAGTAAATCTAATCAGAATGTTAGGCCAGGATAGTTTAATGCTCCAGGCCTATAGTCGTAAAATAAAGGAAAAGGCAAATTTTCCAAGAAAATGAAAACCTAACCTGGAATAATAGAAGGCAGCAAAGGAAGCTGACTAATAATATAGGATCAGATGTATCCAGTTGCGCTACAAGGGAGAAGGGGCACTGGCCACAGTGCTGATTTGGCCCTAGTGCATGTTAGCAATGTGGGAAAAGAAGGCTATTATGCTAGAAACTGTCCCACAAATCGATAGAATACACAGGAAACATTTTAACCACAGCAACAACGTCCTAAGCCCATGTGTTATAGGCTAGATTTGAAAGATCGTTGGTAGTACTAGAAAGACAAGAACACGTAACACGTGCCAATGCTCGTGTCTTGGCGTAAACTAAGGAGAATGCGAAAGTAGGAACGTCAAACATAACGACAGAATCGATTGTTATAAGGTTAGTTGATTGTGACGTAATCTTAGGAATGGATTTCCTAGGGAAATATCAAACTATAGTTGATTACCGGAACAGAAAGATAGTATTTCAACTAGACGATGAATAAAGCTTTGAATACGTGGATTCGTTATGTAAATCGAGGAAGATAATAATTAGCTTATGAAGTGCAAGTAAACTAATGTCCAATGATTGAATTGGATATTTGGCCTATGTGGCAGATGTAATCGAGGAACAGAAGCTTTAATCAGAAAATGTTCCCATTGTCTATGAATTTCTTGACGATCTTTTAAAGAAATTGTCTAGATTTCTATAGGAACAAGAAATTTCCTTTGAAATCGAGCTCATGCAAAGAACTGCACCCATTTTCAAAGGTGTGACAGTATTCTCTAAGACTGATTTACGATTAAGATACCATTAACTGAGTGTTCAAGGAATTCCTAGATAAGTTGTCATTGTGTTTATCGATGACATATTTATATATTCATAGACTCATAAGGAGTATGAACAGCATTTGAGAACTGCTCTGCACATTATGAGACAGCACCGACCCTATGTAAAATTCTCCAGGTGCAAATTTTGGCTAGATAAAGTGTATTTTCTCAGACACGTAGTCCCTAAACAAGGAATCGTCATAAGTCCTATCAAGGGGAGATGACTAACGAATTGCCTGCACCTAAGACTGTAATGGGAATACGAAATTTCTTAGGTTTGGTTAGCAACTATAGAAGACTTGTGGAAAGGTTTGCACGACTAGCGACACCTATTACGGCTTTTACGCGCAAGGAGAGGTAATATGAGTAGACTGAAGAATGTGAAAAGAGTTTTCAAGAGTTGAAAAAAAATTGACTAACAAGCGCGCCAATTCACACGCTTCTCACAAAAAGGGAGAAATTCGTGATATATTGCGATGCATAAAAAAAAAGAATCTGAATATGTGGCAAATAGAATGTTGGAGTTGGTGAAAGATTACAACTGTGAGATCCTCTACAACCCAGAAAAAAATCAATCAACCGTGTGATGGATGCCTTTAGCAGAAAGTCTACTGTCCCGTACCAGTAGCCAAAAGAAAAAAATTTGTAGAATAATTACTACAAGAGATACACTCATTAGAGTTGGAGCTGATATCCGAAAAGTTAGCTGTACTCAATCAGAGTCATCGCTATTCGAAGACACTAAAAGGGCTCTGAAGCAAAATCAAATCTAATAAGTTATCAAGAAGGGATTTCCAAGGGTGGAATGATATTACATTAAGGAGGAATTCATATTCCAACTAATGAAGGATTAATGAGATGAAGTATGATAAAAGCCCATAAAATGTCATATTCAGTGCATTTCGGAATGAGTAAAGTATACTAGAAATTAAAATTGCAATTCTGGTGGAAAGAGACGACAAATGAAAGCACAAAATTTATGAATCGATCCATGACCATCAGAAAGTCAAGACTGAACATAAACATCCAGGTGGAAAACTGGAATCATTGGAAGTTCCCGAAAGTAAGTGGGAATATATTACGATGAATTTTGTAGTGGAATTATCAAGGACCCAAAAGGGGTATAATGCCATCTGAATTATGGTGGATAGATCGATGAAAACAGCAAGAGTCATAGTAGTGAAAGTGACTTTTTACTGGAAAAGTTAGCGAATTTCTATGTAAACCAGGTTGTCAGATAACATGATGTTTCAAGTTTGTCATATTCGATTTAGATGCGCAAATCACTTCAAATTTTTCGAAGTATGTACAAGGAGTCATGGGAACGAACTTGCGTTTTAGTACGACTTTTCATCCCTAGACGAAGATCAATTCGAGCGAATTACTCGGACACTAGAAGACATGTTTCATGTCTAAGTCATGGATTTCCTAAGAATTGGAACGAGAAATTACTGTTAGAAGAAATTCTCGTACAATAACAACTACTAAGCTTCTATAGGAATGGTACCCTGTGAAGCTTTATATGGACGAAAGTGCAGATTGCTTACCTATTGGTATGACTTGCAAGAGAAACGGTGGCACAAGACCGATTTCGTATAAGAAACATCGGATGTAATTGTGAAAACACAGCGATGAATAAAGATCGCACAAAGTCGGCAGACGAATTATGCAGATAAACGCTGAAGATCCCTAGAGTTTAATGGAAGGGATTTCATATCCTTTAAAAGTGTTCCCAGTGAAGGGAATAATGTGTTCGGTAAGAAAAGAAAATTTAGTCCAAGATGTATTGGACCCTATGAAATTTTTGAACGTATTGAAAAGGTTACCTATAAATTGGTACTACCACAGAACTGTCAGCAGTACATAGTGTTTTTCACGTATGTAGGCTAAGGAAACAGGTATCGAATTTATCTTATGTATTGAGGTACGAATCGATTTAGATTCAGAGGATCTGACATATGAAGAGCAACTTGTTCAGATTTTACTAGGAAAGATGAAACGAGAATGTTGTACCGTCACTTGTGCTAAATTTTCGAGAACGAAAGTTTTATAAGGAGGGGTGAATGTAATAACCGGGAAATTTTACTGTTCGCGGAATATTGTAAATTGCATATACATGATGAATTTCATGTTTAAAATGTAAAATGTATGATTAATATTGTGTAGAACGAGATAAAATGTTCTAACGATATTACAGATTAAGAATTCGGTGATGTAAAAGCATGCCGAATTGAGCTAGGGAAAAACAGTGAACTATAAACCCTAGTACGTGACTCAGGGTAAGCTGAGTGCACAAAAAGATAAAATACTGATAGTAGTGATTTTAGATGTGAGTGTGTGTGTGTGTGTTGCACATAGTATTGAGAAGTTGGTCTAAATGACCTCTTCTTGACCTAAAATTGATATATTTAGATTCAGCATGCTCAAATTAGTCAATTGAGCATGAAAAGTAATATTTGATCCGGAGATACGCAGTATCAAGAAATTGGTCAAGATGATATTTTCTTGATATAAAACTGATATATTTGGAATCAGAATGCTCTAATTAGTCAATTAAGCACAAAATGGAAAATTTGACCGGGAAATGTACAGTATCGAAAACTGGCCGAGATGACCTCGGATGATGACAAAACTGATATATTTGGATTCAGGACGTCCAAATTAGTCAGTACAACCAATCAGAATGCTCAAATTAGTTAATTGAGCACAAAGGTAATTTTTGACGGGGAATTTGCAATACCGGAAACTGGTCGAAACGATCTCGGATGAAAACGAAACTGATATATTTGGGTTCAGCACGCCCAAATTAGTCAGGATAGCTCATGTTGAAAATTTGGACAAAAAGGGTATAAAAGGTCGAAATTGCATAAAAGGGCCCACAATTTCCCTTTTCTAGATTTTTCTCCCCCATACCTACACCGTCGGTGAACAGTAACCGACCATCAGAAACGGTGTCTGTTTTCGACACCGCCAGTCTCGTTGGAAAGCTCTCGACGAGCTGAGTCCAACGGTGTGCTGAATCGACGGAACCGACACCGGAGAACGCCGCACGCGCCACCCGAACCCGCTGATGGCCGAAAATTTCAAACGACCGTATCTCCGCCGTCCGACCTCCGATCAACACGATTCCGGTCCCAAAAGTTTCATGGTGAAGAGGAGAACAAAACCCATAGCTCATTTCACCTCAACAGTCGCAGGATTGCATCACTGAACATCGCGCCGTCGCCGCCGTGAAGCCGCCGTGAAACTCGTCGTTTCCGACCGAGTCGAGGGACACCATGGGCGTCAAAATGATCAGAGTTCAATGGGAAGCAAAAGCTCTCAAACAATTTTGGGCAACAACCCCAGCACGGCGGAGATTCAATGCCGCCGCTGTGGGTCGACTTTTCGAGGTTGATTGTCGACGATCGGAGCCTCCAATGGTGAAATTCACACCACCAATTGACTCCTCTCATCGAGATCTTCAAGGTGGACACCTCCGTTGTTCGCGCCGCTGTAATGACCACCATTTTCATGACACCTACTTACCATGTAATAAGTCATTAAGGAATAAAATGGACATAATTTAATGTCTTTTAGTACAATTTAAGTAACACGATCAGGTACATAGCCGTGTGAGTGACCGTGTGCCATTCGGACTGTGTATCTATTAATAGCCGTGTGAGTGTACATTGTCGTGTAGTGTAACACGGTCAAGTACATGATCGTGTAAGAGGCTGTGTACCGCTCAGATAGGTGAATGTATTTCAAAGACATGGTCGTGTTGAGTAGTCTCAACTAGTACATGTCTGTGTCTGAAATGTGCACGCCCGTGTTGCGTTGCACATGCACGCGTAAGAGTCCGTGTAGAACGCTGTGTAATGAGTCGAGAGCCACTGTAATGACTCTCATGAATTATGAAAATTAATTACTATGTAATGATGTAATTAAGTTAATAAACACAGTGTGCTTTTTAGTTGAATGAATTAAATGGGAATAGTAACGTTTAATTACTATTCATGCAGTGAAAGGGGCAACTGACAGTGAAATGGGTCCATCCTATTATGTGAGTATGCGTTGAGACACGCAATATCAAGAAACCGGTCTAGACGACCATTTCATGATACAGAACCGATGAGCTAATCATCAGTACGCTCAGACTGGTCATCTGAGCGCAGTAGTGATAATTGCCCTAATAGATGTACAGTATCGAGAAAGCGGTCTAGATGACCTCTTCTCGCCCATAGACTGACAAAATCAAAGTCAGAACGCTCAGACTAGTCAGTCAGATAGTGAAAAGTGAACAGTGAATAGTGATTAGTGAATAGTGAGAAACGTAGTGTCAGGTTAGTGGCCAAGACGGCCTTAATCTGGCATAAAATTGACATATTAATAGTCAGCAGGTTCAATCTGGTCAAGTGAGCACAAAATGTAGATTTTGTTTAAAAGATACGCAGTATCGGGATAAGGGTCAAGACGACCTTTTCTCCCCCCGAAACTGATATATTTAGACTCAGGACACCCAAATTAGTCAATCAGGCACCTGACACGTTTTTCGAGATGGGGTCATATAGATCCCGAAAACTGGTCTAGAAGACCTCAGATGAATGTAAAACTGATAAATTTGAAATCAGCACGTCCAAATTAGTCAAGGGAGACTGTGTTTGAAATTTCACCCGAAAACGCCTCGTTATGCGTGCGTAGTGTCAACACAGTGTAGGCCTAACCACAGTATCAAGAAATTGGTCAAGATGACCTTTTCTTGATATAAAACTGATATATTTGGGTTCAGCACGCCCAAATTAGTCAGTATAGCCTATCTTAAAATTTTCAAAAAATTAGTATAAAGTGGTCAAAATTTTTATATTTTTGTAAAAAGGGCCCCCATTATTATTTTTTCTATCTTTCTTATCCCCCAGACCACACGAAGATGAACAGTGACCGACCATCGAATCTGGCCTTCGTTTTCGACACCGCCGACACCATTGGAAAGCTCTCGACGAGCTGAGTCCAACGGTGTGCCGAGTCGACGGAACCGACGTTGGAGAACACCGCACGCGCCGCCTAAAGCCGCCGGTGGCCGAATTTTTCAAACCGTGATTTCTCCACCGTCCGACATCCAAATGCCACGATTCCGGTGCCAATGGATTTGTGGTGAAGAGTAGAACAAAACCCAAGCTTCATTTCACGTCAACAGCCACCGAATCGTGCCGCCCAAGGTTCACCGTCGCCGTCGCCGTCGCCATCGCCACCGTCAAATCTCGCTATTCCGGCGGAGTTGAGTTGCAAGGTCGGTATCAAAATGCTCAGAACAACACGTAGATCAAAAGCCCCAAATCAATTTTGGGCAACAACGCTGGAAAATGAAGATCCAACACCGCCGCCGTCGCCGACTTTTCGAGGGCCAATTTCTGGTGATAGGAGCCTCGATTGGTGAAATTGACACCACCAATGGGTTCCTCTCGCCGAGCTCTTCAAGATGGTGGTCGCCACTCCCATCGCCGCCGTGGTCAACGCCGGTCAACGGCCGGGCAACACCGGTCAACGGTGGTCAACGCCGGTGAACTGTGACCCGGAGACCGAAAATTGAAGAATGGCATGTTGGCCTATTTTTGACGTTCCGGACACATCCGCGGCATCGGATTTACAAACCGGAGTTTCAAAAGTGGAGAACGATGATTCAAAGATTGTGCGATCGAGATCGAACGGTTCACCCGACCGCCGACGGGAACGATTTTGGTAGTGGTTTTGATCTCTTGATTCCTCAATTTATTATTAGAAATAATTATGTATGAATTATGGTTTACTGAATTGAGGAATTGTAAGAAAAAGGGATGAAATGTCTAAAAAGAGAATGTGAGGAAATGTGAATATTTTTACGTAAAAAGCGGAGCTTTTACGTAAAAAAATTAGGCCTCTGGTTTAGTACGTGGCAGGTTAGAATAGGTTAGATGGTTTTGAGGCGTTTCCTAAACACCGGAAACCCAAAAATTAAGCGGAAATGCTGCCGAAATTTCTAAAACGGCACAAAGGGGTATTTTAGGAAACGAGGGGTGAATATGTGATCGGGATGGAAACCCGAGCCCCCTCGATGACCTAGGTCCAGGAAAGAAGGACGGACGTTTACAGGATTAGTGAACCGCCCAATTAGAAATCTCGAAATGTAAGAAAACGACCCCTAGATCAGAATAGTGCCACCGGCGGGACAGGTGTGATCTAAGTATAAAATTTGGGGCGATTACATCGGTAATGGTAACCCAACAGGCTATATGGTCAATACACGAGGTAGTTGGTCAGTTGACTGGTCGGTTAGCTAGTCAAGGACCGAGTTTGAACGGGACAGTGATTAATTTGTCAAGTAGACAAATTAATTAAGAGCGATTAGAAATTAGAAATCAAAATTCCCAAAGTAGAGCAGTCGGTACCACATAACGATAAATTTATTAGTTCCTAACGATAGAGTGACCCAAGAGCGACGTGAATTAATTTATTGAGTAAATAAATTAATTAACCACGATTAGAAAATCAAATTCTTAATAAGAGGGCAATTAGTACCGATAAGGATCGGTACCACATAACGAGAATTTTTATTAGTCACTAATGACCACGGTGACCTAAGAGTGAATGTTAATGTAATGCATTATGATTACAGGGAGGTACCTGTATTGTGACGAAGGCGAGAGTAGAAACTGTCTGATGACAGGTAAGTACAACTCCGCCTACAGCATGGATAAAATGAATTTAAAATGATGCTTTTCCAGTACTTTAAGTATGTATCTTGCACACGACGCTGCATAGCATACATAAGAGCATATAGTTTCACAATCGAGTAGATTGATGAAAGAACAAGTTAGAAGCCATAGATCCCTACCGCGTAGGATTGGGAACAGCTTAGAGAAGCGTATGGCTAGAACAGTTAAACAAGATGGAAATAAATAGGTGTGTCGTACCGGTTCCTTCAGCCGAAGGGGTTTCTAGTTAAAGAAAGTTAAGGCCAAAAGTTGAGCATCAGTTGATGGCTCTTCGGCATTAGTTGACCTCGGGCGTTACCGTTGGTCTGTGCACACACGGTACTGACACATGGGCCCTAAATAGACAAGAAAAGAAAAGTGAAGTTTGAAGCATAAATGAACATAACCGGATCATGCATTAGTTATAGTTCGTTATGCTTTCTTTTTCAGTAGAGTGCATACAATACACGATGCTTCTGTCATGCATAAAGTATGTGAAGTTTTATATTCAGTGTTATGACATGTTATGTGATGACATGATATGTGAGCTGATATGTGATATGCTTATATGGTATGTGATTTATTAAGTGATATATGTCATGCTTAAGATTTTAAGTATGTGCTATATTTTAAACATGTTTTGCGATTAACACGTTGTACTTACTGGGCGTAAAGCTCACGGAGTGTGTTCATGTTGTAGATAAGCTTCCTATAGCGCAAACACCAAGGGGCGATGATGGCGGCGGAGGTGGAAGTGAGGATGAGGTTATGGATACACCGTGAGTATTCTTCCGCACAGTATGAGTAAATAGTATTTTGAACGGTGACAGCTAAATAGTATTTTGAATAGTAAAGATTAATTAGTATTTTGAAACAGTAAACAGTATATGTATGCATAGTATATTTAAATAGTGTTTGGTGAATATTAATCAGATAAACAAGTATATAAGTGTGTATGTATAATTGAAATCCTTATGTTTTTCAAATTCCGCATTTTAATAGTATACGTATGTGAATAGTAAATACGTATGCGTATATTAAAAAAAATCCCTCTAAATTTATGCTATTAAATTCAGCAAGTTTAAGTATCAGTTTTAACGAGGAAGTATAAGTAAAAGCTAAAGAAGCAAGTAATAGAGTTTACAGTGACGGTCCGGGCCGCTGAGGGCACGGGGCGTCACAGTTGGTATTAAAGTGGTTTCCTGCCATCCTACCTCACATCACCGCATGCCTACCTCATCTGTCCAAGTAAGTTAGTTTTATTTTGTAGTCAGTAAATGTTTATCTATTGAAGATAACATTTATAGTAATGAGATGACAAAACCTATGATGGCAAGAATAAGACGAAGAGATGCTGAGATCATTATACGAAAATCACGACCGTGCAGTGCTAGAGAACTGCTCAGAGAAAGAACATGGATTGCTGCCGAAGTTGTACCGATCTTCAAGGCTAGTTGTCCACCGAGTTTCGAGTGGCAAACAGTACTCCTACACTCCATGAGAATGTCAGGACTGGTTTCATGTTATCAAAGTGATTCCCTGATTGTACGCCATTGATCAGGATAACTGAGTCCTGTTGGCTGTTGATATCTCTCAGGAAGATACTCTCGTGTGTGTCGGGATCCTTATGACCAGGATGAGCTCTTAACTGCGTCGAGTTTTGCCATACCACGATCGAGCCAATCTCTGAGAGGAGTCCAGCATCAGCCTCAGTTTTTCTTTATGGGCAAGTAGGGAGTGAAACCGCCTAAGTTCTCTAGAGTTATGGATATACAAGAATTTGTTCATCGGACTGAAAGACTGCAGCTGATGTCCGGTGATACAGTTCTAACATATGCTGTTCGCTACAAGGAACCGATATGGACTTCCACAATACATGCCAAGACAAAAGTGGATCAAGACAGGAGAAGACCCAAAGTGAGAAAGAGACCTTGCCAAACAGAATTAGAAGAGCGATCAAGCAGGACTAGCAAGCCTTATCAAGGAGATAGTGAATGCCGAGAGAAAAGTGCTCAACCCCGGGAACCCTACACAAGCCCAAGGCATTATAGCAGCCGCCATTATGGAGGGTGACCCGGTAGAACCAGCACCCCAACTGGCCGATGAAGAGTTCATGGCCAAGCACCAGCCAGAAGTACACAAGGGCAATAGGGAGCCGATGGAGAACCCCGAACCAGCCCGTATGTCTCCCGAACACCCCATGAAAGAGGAAGATAACGAGATTCTTTCCGACGCCCGTCCCGACGATGAGGGAGAGGAGATCCCCAACCGCTTTAGTAATGACGAATAGATGGGGATGTACGAACCCCAAGTCATCATAGCCAGCGATGACGAGGTCAGTTTCGACTAAGAAGAGGAGAACCCAGAGGAGTACTCACTCAGCGATAGTGACGATGAGGAGATGCCTGATACTGAATCAGGATTGTCCGTCCAATAGTAGTGACCCTTCTGCGGGAATTTTAGATATGAAAATATATAGAGGGAAGCAGTAGCTCTCCCCCGTCAGTTGTAGCATAATGTACTTGTTGGGATCGTATAGGGGAAGTGTGTGTCATTCCCGCTGAATAAGAATCTTGAATATATGTATATATATTATGTGAAATATATTATGAGATAAGCAGTAAAGCTTTGCCCTAGGGGCCAGATATAATTTTTTCCACAGTGTGAGTATGATATGACAGAAAGTGCAGGACGAATCCTAGTACTCAGACGATGTCCCAATACAATGCGCAATTGTATTGAACATCACAGTATGAGAGAAAGAAAGATGGATATAGTGTGTATATTTATATTCATAATGTTTAAGTAAGATTGTTAAGTAAGAAAGAAAATGATATGTGATATGAGTCCCAAGTACAGAATTTAAGAGACTTATATTTTCCTTTCCTGCTGTACGATAGGGTTACATAGGAAAACATGACAAGAATGAGAGCTTAGTTAAATCTGACATCCCGAGAGGATGAGTTGATAGCACAGATCGCAGCCATGCGAGAAATGATGGAGAACCAATAACCGGAGCTAAACCAGCTTAGGGAACAGCTGGGCCAGCAACCCCCGGCACCACAGTCAGTAGAGATGCCAACACAGGAGGCTCCAGCAGCCCCAGAAACTCTGAGAGAGCAAGCAGCTCCTCCAGCCCAGGAGGCACTAGTGCCTATAGTAATGGCTACTTTCATAGCAGCAATTGTTTTTTTGCCAATCCCTAGGGAAGGCGACTTGTATGAGAGATTCCGACGCATGAAAACGTTAGAATTCCTAGGAATCACTAACCCTATAGAGGCCAATGATTGGCTAACAGATATTCAAGTAATCTTGGATTTTTTAGGGTTAACAGATAGAGAGAGAAAGTGATGTACGCATCCTTCACCTTGCGCAATGAGGCGCGTTAGTGGTGGAAGATGGTAACCATTAGGAGGAACATCAGAGAGATGAGCTGGAGCGATTTCATTGAGGAATTCAAGGAGATGTACTTCAACGAGAATGTGAGGAAATGTGAATATTTTTACGTAAAAAGCGGAGATTTTACGTAAAAAAATTAGGCCTCTGGTTTAGTACGTGGCAGGTTCGAATAGGTTAGATGGTTTTGAGGCGTTTCCTAAACGCCGGAAACCCAAAAATTAAGCGGAAATGCTGCTGAAATTTCTAAAACGGCACAAAGGGGTATTTTAGGAAACAAGGGGTGAATATGTGATCGGGATGGAAACCTGAGCCCCCTCGATGACCTAGGTCCAGGAAAGAAGGACAGACGTTTACAGGATTAGTGAACCGCCCAATTAGAAATCTCGAAATGTAAGAAAACGACCCCTAGATCAGAATAGTGCCACCGGAGGGACGGGTGTGATCTAAGTATAAAATTTGGGGCGATTACATCGGTAACGGTAACCCAACAGGCTATATGGTCAATACACGAGGTAGTTGGTCAGTTGACTGGTCGGTTAGCCAGTCAAGGACCGAGTCTGAACGGGACAGTGATTAATTTGTCAAGTAGACAAATTAATTAAGAGCGATTAGAAATTAGATATCAAAATTCCCAAAGTAGAGCAGTCGGTACCACATAATGATAAATTTATTAGTTCCTAACGATAGAGTGACCCAAGAGCGACGTGAATTAATTTATTGAGTAAATAAATTAATTAACCACGATTAGAAAATCAAATTCTTAATAAGAGGGCAATTAGTACCGATAAGGATCGGTACCACATAACAAGAATTTTTATTAGTCACTAATGACCACGGTGACCTAAGAGTGAATGTTAATGTAATGCATTATGATTACAGGGAGGTACCTGTATTGTGACGAAGTCGAGAGTAGAAACTGTCTGATGATAGGTAAGTACAACTCCGCCTACAGCATGGATAAAATGAATTTAAAATGATGCTTTTCCAGTACTTTAAGTATGTATCTTGCACACGACGCTGCACAGCATACATAAGAGCATATAGTTTCATAATCGAGTAGATTGATGAAAGAACAAGTTAGAAACCATAGATCCCTACCGCGTAGGATTGGGGACAGCTTAGAGAAGCGTATGGCTAGAACAGTTAAAGAAGATGGAAATAAATCGGTGTGTCGTACCGGCTCCTTCAGTCGAAGGGGTTTCTAGTTAAAGAAAGTTAAGGCCAAAAGTTGAGCATCAGTTGATGGCTCTTCGGCATTAGTTGACCTCGGGCGTTACCGTTGGTCTGCGCGCACACGGTACCGACACATGGGCCCTAAATAGACAAGAAAAGAAAAGAGAAGTTTGAAGCATAAATGAATATAACCGGATCGTGCATTAGTTATAGTTCGTTATGCTTTCTTTTTCAGTAGAGTGCATACAGTACACGATGCTTCTATCATGCATAAAGTATGTGAAGTTTTATATTCAGTGTTATGACATGTTATGTGATGACATGATATGTAAGCTGATATGTGATATGCTTATATGGTATGTGATTTATTAAGTGATATATGTCATGCTTAAGATTTTAAGTATGTGCTATATTTTAAACATGTTTTGCGGTTAACATGTTGTACTTACTGGGCGTAAAGCTCACGGAGTGTGTTCATGCTGTAGATAAGCTTCCTATAGCGCAAACACCAAGGGGCGATGATGGCGGCAGAGGTGAATGTGAGGATGAGGTTATGGATACACCGCGAGTATTCTTCCGCACAGTATGAGTAAATAGTATTTTGAATGGTGACAGCTAAATCGTATTTTGAATAGTAAAGATTAATTGGTATTTTGGAACAGTAAACAGTATATGTATGAATAGTATATTTAAATAGTGTCTGGTGAATATTAATCAGATAAACAAGTATATAAGTGTGTATGTATAATTGAAATCCTTATGTTTTTCCAATTCCGCATTTTAATAGTATACGTATGTGAATAGTAAATACGTACGCGTAAATTAAAAAAAATCCCTCTAAATTTGTGCTATTAAATTCAGCAAGTTTAAGTATCGGTTTTAAAGAGGAAGTATAAGTAAAAGCTAAAGAAGCAAGTAATAGAGTTTACAGTGACGGTCCGGGCCGCTGAGGGCATGGGGTGTCACAGTCGCTACCGTCCGCCGCCAGTCAACACCGGTCAACGCCAGTCAACGGTGACCACGGGGGCAGAAAAATGAAGAATGGCCCGTTGGCCTATTTTCGACGTTCTGGACACATCCGCGGCGTCAGAATTGACAACAGGGATTCTGAACATGAAGAATAGTGACAAAAATTTTGTGCGGTCGAGACCGAACGGTTCGTTCGATTGTCGACGGGATGATTTCGGTAGCGATTTCGTTTCCCTTCATTCCTTATTTATGTATTGGAATGATTTGTATGTAATTTGTATTCAAAATGTAAAAAGAAAAAAAAAGAGTAAAATGAATGAAATGTCAGAAAAAGAAAATGTATGGGAAATGTGAAAATTTTTGCCTAAAAAATTGAGTTTTACGTAAAAATTAGGCCTCTGGTATAGTACGTGGTAGAATAAAATATGTTAGATGGTTTTGAGGCATTTGTTAAATGCCGGAGACCTAGAAATTTAGCAGAAATGCTGCCGAAATTTTGAAAACGGCACTATGGGCATTTTGGTGAAAAACGAGAGGCAAATTGTGTTCTGTAATGGAAACCGAGACCCTTCGATGAGTTAGGCTCGAAAAATGGGAAAATGAACCTTTGAGGAATAGTAAACCATCCCTCCGAGATTATGAAAATGTAAGAGAATGGGAAAACCAATGGCAAGGGTATTCTAGGAAACGAAAGGTAAATTTGAGGTCGGGATGAAAACCCGAGCCCACGCGATGTCTAAAGCTCGGGATTAGCATAACAATCGTTTCAGGAGTAGTGAAATACCCATTTAAGGCTCCGAAACGTGAGAAAAACGAGAAACGACCCTAGGTGTCGGAATAGTACCACCCGAGGGTCGGATGACCAATAGTCATCTATGGAACAGCAATGGATACTGTAAAAGTGTGTAAAACCTTAAGAAATATTATTTTATGATATTTGGGCTTAGAAAATTCTATTAAAAGTCACAGTAAGCATATAACAGTCCCGAGACCCGTCAGGGGCAAAATGGTGATTTTGACCAAAAATTTCTGAAAGGCTCGGAAAGGACCGTGAATGCCTCAAGATAGTTAAAATGAAATTATAAAAGTTAAATTGGGTCTTAAACTAACGAAAAGTAGGTTTATGATGAGAATTGATCTGTTATGTCTAGGTTTATGTGCTATATGAATGTTTCATAGCGCGATGTTATGATAAATGTTTGGTAAGCTCAGATATTTACATGTCTGTAGCATGAATTACTATTTGATTGATTTAAGTACTTTTCATACAAACTTGTAACGTCCTACGGGCAATAGGGGTGTAGTTAAACTAACTCACCTAATGAAATGAGAAATTAAAAAGTGTATAAATAATACACTATGGAGAAGTGTTAGGGCACTATAGTGTGGTTAATTAAAAACACACATAAAGAAATAAATGTAAAGACCTATGGGCAATAAGGGTTCCACCGTGGGATGATTCATATGAATGTCGCCGGTGGGGAACTATAAGAAAGATGGTAATGAAACCACTAAGGCGTACCGCCCCTCCTACATAGTGGTGGAGGTTTTTTTTAGATCCTACAAGGATATCAGGGCTGTGGAGGCCGATGTTCGAAGGTCGCTCCTTAGACCCTCCTAGTCAGCACGCTAATAATCATCGGTACTACCATAAACAGAGCTCTAAACTAGAAATCCAATAGAGAATAAACAATCAATAAAATGATAAAAATCATAATTGAGCATAACCAAAGCTTACGCTAGAGTAATGTAAATTCGGTTAGGGTATGTGAATAGTACCCGATAGAGTAAAGTGAATAGTAACCAATTAGGGTAACTTTTACTATTCATCGGTCAAAGGTCAAAGTTACTATTTATGATGAATAGTACTATTTATAGGAAATTGAGTTTTAGTGTTTTTGAATCAATATGATTCTTACTATGTATGTTTGAACTTATTGAGCCTGTTAGCTCATCAGTTTGTTCATGTTGCAGGTAAGAAACCTGTCCAGTAGATTTCTGAATGGCGGCAGGATGCGAGCGTGTCAAAGGGATAGGGAATCCGCTGTGGATATGGTCCTGCTACAAGTTTTCCGCTGAGCATTGAAAAAAGAGATTTGAATAAAGAAAAGACATGTATTGTAAAAGATTTGATTTAGGTATTAATATATAAAGTATGTTTGTACTTTTAAAAAGTGCCAAACATAGTTCAGTTTAATTACGTTATGTTTACAAACAAGAAAATGTATTTAAAAAAAATGATTCCAAATTTCACAATGGGTTTAAAGGAAAGAAAAGAATTTAGGTGACCCGACGAAGTTCACGAGCTATTTCAGTCAGCTAAGGAGCTTGATTGTAATAGTTTCGGTGGACCGAGGTCAGGGGCGCCACATCAACACTAGCTTAGGAAGAACTTTGCTTAAGATTTTGATACCAAAATTTGAAGAAACTCAAGCTCAATGGAGGGGAAGAGTCACGGCTTCAAAGGGCAGCAAAGGGGCTATAATTTCAGAAAAAAATTCTGATTTCATGAAGCCAAAAACGTTTTTATAAAGGGAGGCCAAAAAGGAGGGCTTTTTAGCAATTTTCTTTAGGGACTTTTTGGTAACTTTTTAAGGGTTTATTTGTAAAATTTTTAGGGTCAAAATAGAATTATTTTGGCTGTTTTTCCAGCTGTAAAACTGACCTACTTCAGCCCTTATCTATAGAATTTTTAAAAAAATCAACTTTGCATTTTTGGCTTAATCTTAGCCCTTGATCTTACCTACCTTTAATCTTAGCCATTCATCCTACCTACCACCCTTTTTCTTCTAATTTCTTATTCCTAATTATGACATCATCCATGATGTCATCTAATTAGTCCATAGGTCAAAGTTTGACCAAAAGTCAAATCGAACCAAATTTTACCAAAATCGCATAGGCGGGTTTCTGACGCCTCCTGTGTGATCAGTTTACCTTATTCTAATGTCGTTGGGCTAAAAATCAATGACGAAGTTTTTCATCCTTTAGTAACCTTAGGTTTTACCTAGGGTAATCTCTTGGTTTCTTTCGCCCCAAAATGCTTCATCATTTTACCGAAGATGATGAAATTTCTGGGGTGACATACCGGAGGACTTGTCTAGCCGCCCGTACTGTCAAATTATTCTAATACTATCTTAAAACTCTTAAAAACCCTAAATTACTTTTCTTACTGTGCTCTTACTTTGACTTGCCATCTTCTTATCTTTACACTGTTCGGATACCGAAACTATTCCTTTTTGAGTGTTTTGGCCTGAAATCACTTTCTTACTCATATACTTTATTCTCTACTTATTTTTGGAGATTTTAATTCCTCAAAAACATCTATTTATTACCATCAACACTATAATTTGTCTAATTACAAACATAGTGTTTCTTTACATTCTTTCTTACAGAACTCATAGAGAACCCTAGATTAAACTAAGTTACGCTGTTAGAATTCTCTGGTCGTCACATGTATGATATATGTAGTATTAATGTTCTGATGTCATAAGTGATACCAGATACGTTTTGTCCAGTATGATATGAATGATGATACGCTTAAGTATGAGCGTTAAACAAGCATAATGTTATAAAGTTACTATTTATGGTAAATAGCAAGCATAACGTGATTAACATTCGTGTTATGCATAAGATATGTCATAACTATTATGCATATCAATTATTGCGCATAAGTTGATATGCATAAGTATGCTCTATATGATGTTAAATATGTATGTTATGTTTAACTACAGATGCTTAAGTAATGAATAATATGTGTATACAATGTTATTTAAGTATGAAAGTATGTTATAAGGTTAAGGATATTTTAAGTATACGTAAATATGTATGGTTTACGATGCTTAGTATAATAAGTATCTTTATTATATTAAATGTGAAAGTAATTTCATGATATCAAGTATGATAAATACGTACGATGTGTACACATATGTTTAAGTATGTAATGTTTCCAATATGTTATATCTACAAAGTTCAGCACGAGTTGAGTATGCTATGTTTACGAGGTTCAAGTATACATAAGTATGACTACAATGTTTCAAGTATGCTAAGTATGAAAGCATGTTATAATACCAAGTATGTTAAGTGTGTTCACGATATTACAGTAAGTTCACAAGTGTGACAACTGGGAAATTTTGGCATTCTCGGAAAAAAAATGTACAAATGTATGTATATAACAATTTGTACTATTTAAATAGTGAAATGAATGTATTTATATTGTTTAGAATGTGAAAGGATGTTCTAACAATACTGACGGGTAAGAATTCAGTGTTGATAAAGTTCACTGAATTGAAATGGATGGAACGGTGCCAAAAACGACATTAAAAACCCTAACCGGTGCCTATGGTGTACTAAAAGATAAAAAACTTCTGGGATTGATTTTGATCAAACGAAAGCAGTATAAATTGATTCGACTACACAGGAGACCTTAGGAACCCGCCGGGACGATTCCAGGAGAATTTCGGCTCAATCCAACTGTGGTCAAAAAGTAGTCGAATTAATGTGAATAGTCAAGTCAAAGTCAAACTTTTTACTTTGTATTTATGACATCATTAAAACATTTATTAAATGTGCTAAAAATGGTAGTTGGTGGCATTAATGGCCAAGATTGAATTTGCTTTATGATCTAAAGGCCTAGATTTTGCCACAATTAGCCAAATTAATTTTGGTAAAAATTTGGAAAGAAATGCCATGAAAAGTGTTGAAATTCTATTGGTTGGAAGCCAAATTAATTGGTTTTTCTAGCTAAGTGAGTCAGCCACTTCGAAACATAAGAAACCTGTAGCTAATTCAAAGAGAAAACAAGCAAAAATTTTCTAAGTGTCGGCAAGAGAGAACCGTGAGCAACCAAAGGAGAACCAAGCCAAAACTTCAAACTTTCTTCACAAAAGTGGTAGTAAACTCATCATTGAAGTCAAGGGAAGCAAGAAATCAAGGTAACCATCCTTGGTTTGCATTTTTTCCTTGGAATTTCATTGAAAATCCATGGGTTTGTTGGCTTGAAGGATGAGAAATTTTATGGTTGATTTGATTGATTTGGTATATGGGTTTTGCTTATGGTTTGATTAGAAGAAAAACCATGTATTTTGTTTCAAGAAAAACAAAGTTTTAGTTGGTTTTTTTATGGAAAATCCGTGGGTTACCTTAATGTTTGATCATGAATTTATTGTTGGTTAAGTGTTGTAATGCTTTAAATCATGTTTTGGTTATATGGAAAGCATGATTTGCATGGTTAGAAAGCTTGGAAAAATTTTGGTATCTAAATTTCCTAATATGGCCGTGTGGTGTAGTTATGATTTAGTGAACATTTTTGCATGATTAACTTAATGTTTGGATAGTTTAAATCATGCATTGGGCTTAGGAAATGTTGGTTGTGTAGTTGAAAGCATGAAACAAAAATTTGGTGCATGTTTTCCCTAAAATGGCCGTGGGTTATGTGTGTTGAAAAACCCTAAGAATTGTGTTGTAAAGTGTGAGAAATTGGCTTGAAAATGTGCTAGGTAATAGACTTTGAATAGCCTAAAAATTTGGTTGAAAGATTGGAAAGTTTTGACTAGGTTTTGAGTATGAAAACCGTGGCTAAATCTAAGGGTAAAATTGAAAGAATTTTGTTGAGTTGTGGTTCAAAATGTGAATTGGAAAATGTTTGAGCTTTTACGTAAAATTTTAGGTAACTTTTACATAAAATAGGACTTCGGTATAGTACGTGGCAGGTACACATGGTTTGAGGCGTACCTAATGCCGGTAGTCTTAAATTTATGCCGAAATGCTGCCGAAATTTCAAAAAACGGCACTTAGGGTAAAAAGGGAATCGAGAGTAAAAGTTTAGGGTCGGGTCAGAAACTCGAGTCCCTTGAGGAAAATTGAATAAGGGAAACCTAAGGGGTGGTTCATGAATAGTAACCCGTCCCCTTAAAAATGTAAAACGCGAGTGAAACTGAAAAAAAGGGACCCCGAGGGGGGGCGTTTTTGGGAAACGAAGTAAAGATCCGAGTCGGGTACGAAAAATCCGAGTCTCGGATACCTAAATCGAGAAAGTCTAGATAAAGTTTTAAATACTAGTAAAACGTCCATTTGAGGCTTCGAAACGATAGAAAATCAGTAAACTGACGTAAGGATCGGAATAGTGCTTTTCGAGGGTCGGGAAGGTGAAAAATAGAAATAAAATAGAAACAATAGTAATGAATGAGAAAAGAGTCAAAAAAGTTCCTGAGAGCCAAAAGTGCAGTCTGGATCGAGAAAATCCCATCAGGGGCATAATTGTAATTTTACCAAAATACAGGGGCAAAATCGTAATTTTTCAAAAGTTGAGAAAAATGGGAAAAATGATAAATAAAGCCTAAATAGTTATAAATAGGTTTTATTTAAGCTTTTTAATAAAAAAAATAAAAGTTATAATTGGAAATGAAATTAACAGACAAGGTTTGTCTATAGGATCCCAAAATCGACTCACAAGGAGAGCGATTAAAGATCCAAAAAAGAAAAGGAGAAGAAACAGATAAGGTAAGTTTAGACATTTACTTGTCTACAACATGTAGCATTATTATTGCTAACTTTGATGTACTAACTATAAGTTAGGTACATATGTGCTGCGGGCACTATTATAGAATAGAGAGAGAGATAAAATGTGCTACGGGCACTATTGAAAATGGGACACATAATAAATTGTGCTTCGGACACTAAAGCGAGGTTAATGAAACTCACTCACATGAAATTAAAATGTGAACCATTCCTAACCACGGGGCAATATGAAGTCACCGGGTTAGAACTTTAAAAAGTCGGTAGTGAAACCACTTTTGACGTACCAGCCTTCCGTACAGGGGAGGTAAACTTTGCCTTCGGGGCTATGATGATGAGATTAAGGCTGTGGAGGTCAGCACTAATGTTGTGACAACCGAGAAATTTAGGCATTCTCGAAAGAAAATGTACAAATGTATGTATATAACAATTTGTACTATTTAAAGAGTGAAATAAATGTATTTATATTGTTTAGAAAATATTAAAATGTTCTAACAATACTGACGAGTAAGAATTCAGTGTTGGAAAAATTCATTGAGTTGAAACGGGTGAAACGGTGCCAAAACCGGCATTGAAAACCCTAACCAGAGCACTGAAAGACGGAAAACTTCCAGGACTAATTTTGATCAAACGGAAGCAGTTTAAATTGATCCGACTGCACAGGAGACCTCAGGAACCCGCTAGGACGATTTCAGGAAAATTTCGGCTCGAACCGGTATCGGTCAAAAAGTAGTCGAATTAATGTAAATAGTAAAAGTCAAAGTCAAAATTTACTTTGCATTTATGACATCATAAATCCATTTAATAAATGGAAGAAAAATGGTGGTTGGTAGCATTAATGGCCATGATTAAGTTGCTTTTTGATCTAAAGGCTAAGATTTGACCAAAATTCCACCATTTTAATTTTTGAAAATTTTGGAAAGAATTAGGCTTGAAAGGTGGTGATTTTTGATTGGTTGAAAGCCAAATTAATTGGCTATCTTTGTGGTTAAGTCGGCAAAATTGGGAACAACAGGGACCGAAGCTATTCACGTGGAAACAAAGAACAAAAAAAAATTTTCTAAGTGTTTCATGGTGAGTACGTGAGCAACCCAAGAGAGACAAGTGAAATCTTCAAGCTTTCTTCACAAAATTGGTGTCAAACCTTTCATTGAAGACAAAGGAAGCAAGTGAACAAGGTAACTCTCCTTGGTTTGAAACTTTTCTTGATTTTTCTCCAAGAAATCCGTGTAATGAATAGTGTTAAGGATGGAAAATTTTTGGGTTGTTTTGATTGATTTGGTGCTTGGGTTTTGTTAAGGGTGTAATTTGGAGATAAACCATGTATTTTGTTTAAAGAAAAACCAAATTTTGGTTGGTTTTCCAAGGGTAAAACCGTGGGTTACCATGAGTAATCAATGATGAATTGTTGGGGTTTAAGTATTAACATGCTTTAAATCATATTTTGGTCAAATATAAAGCATGATTTGCATGATGGAAAGCTTGGAAAAAAATTTGGTGTGAACTTACCCTAATATGGCCGTGGGTTAATTAGGGTTTGGTGAAAAATTTTGCATGGTTTACTTGATGTTTGGATGATTTAAATCATGCAATTTATTATGGAAATGATGGATTTGTGATAGAAAGCATGAAACAAAAAAATTGGGGTATGTTTCTCTTAATGTGGCCGTGGGCTGTAATGATGAAAAAACCCTAGGAATTGTGTTGAAAAATGCGTTGAAATTGGCTTGAAAATATGCTAGATAATGACATTGGAATAGCCTAAAATTTGGTGGAAAATTTGAGAAGTTTTGGGTAGGTTTTGAGTGTAAAAACCGAGACCAAAACTAAGGGCAAAATTGAAAAAAAAAATTTTGTGTAATGTGGTTCAAAATGAGAATTGAATTTTGTGAGCTTTTATGTAAAAGTTTGGAAAACTTTTACATAAAATAGGCTTGTGGTATAGTACGTGGCAGGTACATATGGTTTGAGGCGTACCTAACGCCAATAACCTTAAATTTACGCCGAAATGCTGCCGAAATTTCGAAAACAACATTTGGGGTAAAAAGAGAATTAAAAATAAAAGTTTAGGGTCGGGTCGGAAACCCGAGTCCCTAACGGAAAATTGAATAAGGAAAACCTAAGGGGTGGTTTGTGAATTGTAACCCATCCCCTTAAAAATGTAAAACGTGAGTGAAACTGAAAAACCGACCCCGAGGGGGGGCGTTTTTGGAAACGAAGTAAAAGTCCGAGTCGGGAATGGAAAATCCGAGTCTCGGAGATCTAGATCGGGAATGTCTAGATGAACGTTTTAAATACTATTGAAACGTTTATTTGAGGCTCCGAAACGATAGAAAATCACTAAACCGACATAAGGGTCGGAATAGTGCTTTCCGAGGGTCGGGAAAGTGAAAAATGAAAATAAAATAGAAATGAACTCGGTAATGAATAGAAAAGAGTCAGAAAAGTTCCTAAGAGCCAAAAATGCAGTCTGGATCGAGAAAATTCCGTCAGGGGCATAATTGCAATTTTACCAAAATATAGGGGCAAAATTGTAATTTTATAAAAGTTGAGAAAAATGGGAATTATGTAAATTAATTTGTACTTGCCAACAAAGTAAATAGTGGAAAATGTTTTACATGATGTTTAAAGAAAGAAAAAAAAATTTCCCCGAAAACGTCATGTTTTACAAGAGAGATAGATTAGCCGGCGACCCATGAGAGTACAATCTATCGCAGTTAGCGATAAAGCTTAACTGTAATAGTATTGTATGATCTCTACGAGGGGCGGGCCGCCACAGTTGGTATCAGGACGGGTTTACGGTTGGTTTAGTTTAGAATACCAATTGCTGCCACAGTTGGTATCAGAGCGGAATTACGATGGATCTAGTTTGGATTACCAACTGCTGTCACAGTTGGTATATCAGAGCAGTGTTGACCATATCCTGATTCGACACTTCATGCATCCTGCACCGCTATCCAAGTAAGTAGTTTACTTATGTTTAGTTAATTATTTTCTTATGTTAAAATAATTATCTTATAGGTAGCAAGATGACCAGACCTCCTTATGTGAGACCACCGATACCACGACCGAGAGGGGTATTACGGGTATGGATGAGACCTATTGTGAGGCCGTCTATTTCCCAACGACCGGTAATCAGACCTCCGGTGCCCGAGAGACCTCCAGTACCAGCACCAGCACCAGTGCCAGTAAATGTAGTATAGCTACAACCGGTAGTTCATCCACCTGTAGTAGTGGACATTCCAGTTGTTGGTGGACGCCAACATATTAGGGTGAGAGTTTCGACTCGAGCAGTACAGGCGTTCAGAGCTAGCAGTCCCCCTATATTTGATGGTGGACAACAGTCGATGGAGGCGAAGGACTGGCTCCATGCCATAGAGAGGATTATGGTGATGTGTGATATTGATCGAGATATGTGGATCCAGTTGGCCATCAGTATGTTTCAGGGAGACGCTTGAGTATTTTGGGAGTATTGTGACCAGGAGATTTTACTAGGATTCAGTTGGGCTGAGTTCTGCTAGCGATTGGCTGATAAGTTTCCACCTAGGGATCCGGCACCTGCTCCAGCACCCCCAGAGACACGAGAGGTAGTTACACCCGTGTACCCTGGATTCGATGAGGTTAGGGACTACATTCTTTAGACTGAGAGGATGGTCATGTTGTCTGGTGAGACAGTTATGTCTTACGCAGCACGATTTGAGGAGACCATTAGGAGGAGATGTCCATTACCCAACCTCACTGAAGCAAACTACTGTGAGCTTTTCTGGAGAGGTTTACCCATGGAGTTGAGACAGAGGGTGATTAAGCTATTTCCTCATATGCTCCAAGAGTTTGTAGTGATGATCAGGATGATCGAGAGAGAGATTCTGATCGAGCATTTGACACAGAGTCGACGAGAGACACTGGGTCAAGATGAGATGTTCGCATGCATCTTCGGGTCGAGAAGAATGATGAATGATCATGAGGCTAGACCGTCTAGACCACGAGGAGGTGATGACTCAGGACAAGGAGCATTGCCTAGGGGTGGTGACGATTCAGATGATCCAGATGACGATGAGGACCCAGAAGAATATCCTCTAGTCCCAGACACAGGGGATGTGTGACCAGTAGATGTGTATGCATGTACATAAGTAGCTTATAGAGAAAAACTCTTTTGTATGGACTTGTGGCCAAGATGTATATAATGGCCGATGTATATATGACTGATGATGATTATGTATGATATATAAACATTTTGCTATGGATGAAATATCAAAATGATTATATGTTGTGCGATGATGTGTTACGATGATGTGGCTTTACATTACCCTGAATTTCGTAAATTTATATGACCTTACGAATGTGGTTATGGAAAGGCTAACGGTGAATTATTGTGCCATAATAGGATAATAGGCAAGATAGTGGATTTGCGAAATCAACCAGAGGGACGAGAACGACATCCTAATGTCATGGAGAGATTGCATCAGATACAAGCCCTGCTAGAAGCTCAGATGCAAGAAAATGCTAATATGAGGCGACGGGTAGAGGAGTTAGAATAGAGACAAGGCTCTAAGGGTACCCAAGTAGAACAAGAAGCTGAGGTAGATCCGGTTATCCCTCCAGCTGCTGTACATGAGACAGTTCCTGAACCGTAACCGGTATTAAATCTGGAACCCCTCTATGAAAGATTCAGGCATATGAGGCCGCCAGAATTTGAAGGGTCTACAAATCCTCTAGAGGCTGAAGACTGGTTGTCATCCTTGCAAGTGATCATGGAATTCATGAACCTAACTGACCGGGAGAAGGTCGCATATGCGTCTTTTGTGTTGAGAAAAGATGCTCGTTTTTTGGTGGGACACCGTGCGAATGAGAAGGAACGTGTCTACCATGAGTTAGGTGAAATTTCTGGAAGAATTTAACCAGAAATATTACGACCCTGCATCTCTGAGACAACAGCAGAAAGAGTTCTCAGAATTGACGCAAGGAAATATGTCGGTAAGCTAAGTTTGCCAAAAGTTCGACCAGTTATCCCGTTTATGCCCTTATGTAGTCCCTATGGAGAGGGAAAAAATACAGAAAATGATAGGGATGTTCAGACCAGAAATTTGCTGCATTGGTAGATACTGGACAGGTACCGCCTACTTCTGTAGCAGATTGTGTGAGTCGGGCCATTAGAGCTGAGTTTCACGTAGCCCGACAGAAAGAGGAAAGAGAAAAGCACTGGGAGGCCAAGAAGAAGGAAAGGGCTTTGGTGAAGTCTACACAAGCTGGTCAATCGAGCAAGCCTAATCAGAATGCTAAACCAAGCCAGGGTAATAGTTAAGGATCCTAGCAAAACAAGAGAAAAGGCAATTTTTCTAGAAATTGCCAAGGAAATAATCGAAACCAGCAGCGAAGGACAGCTGGTAATGCGGAATCCAATGTACAAAATTGCCCTACATGCGGGAAGAGACATTCTGGGCAATGCAGATTTGGGCCACTTGTTTGCTATGAATGTGGAAAGGAAGGCCATTATGCCAGGAATTGTCCAAACAATAGGCAGAGTGGACAAGGCACTTCCCAACCACACCTGACATGCCCACAAGCTCATTCCCTTCAGGCCAGAGTTGAAGAGTCTCCAGTAAGGCCGCAACGCCAGGAGCGTGTGCCACGTGCTGATGCTCGTGTGATGGCCTACAGCAAAGAGGATGCAGAGGCAGGAACATCGAACGTGGTGATAGGTCAGCTTCCTGTCACTAGTCATGTAGCCTCTGTACTATTCGATTCCAGTGCTACGCATTCTTTTGTATCCTATGAATTTGCTAACAAGATAGGACTTCCTAAGGACTATATGGGAAGGGTATTTAAGACACTTTACCCTCTAGGGAAGTATTGATGTCCAATTACTGGTTACCTCATGTACCAGTATATGTGGCAAATAGGGAACTATATGCGGAGCTGATCGTAATGAAGATCATGGACTACGATGTGATTCTAGGCATGGACTTCCTAGGGAAATATCAAGCTACGATCGACTGTCGAAATCGAAAAATAGTATTTCAACCTGAGGAAGAAGAGAGTTTCGAATATGTCCATACTTCTCGAAAACCCAGGAAGATGATGATCAGTTCGCTAAGAGAAAGCAAGCTGATAGCCAGTGGTTGTATGGGATATCTGGCATATGTGGTGGATACTACAGAGGAACAGAAGCTTCAACCTGAAGATGTTTCCTTTGTTAATGAATTTCTTGTCGTATTTCCAGAAGAGTTACCAGGGATACCTCCAGAGAGAGAAATCTCATTCGAAATTAAATTGATGCCTGGAACGGCACCTATTTCCAAAGCACCATACCGCATGGCTCCAGTGGAGTTAAAGGAGCTGCAGGAACAATTAAAGGAGCTTTTGGATAAGGGATTTATCAGACCGAGTTATTCTCCATGGGGTGCACTTGTGTTGTTCGTCAAGAAAAAGGATGGAACATTCCGGTTGGGCATTGATTATCGGGAGTTGAATAAGGTTAAGGTCAAAAATAGGTATCCGTTACCTAGAATTGATGACTTATTCGACCAGTTAAAAGGCGCAGCGGTATTTTCCAAGATCGACTTATGATCAGGATATCACCAGCTGAGAATTAAAGAAAGTGATATTCCTAAGACGGCATTTAGGACTCGTTATGGTCACTACGAGTTCCTTGTAATGCCATTCGGATTAACAAATGCACCTGCAGCGTTCATAGACTTGATGAACAGAATTTTTAAAGAGTATTTGGATAAATTTGTCATCGTATTCATTGATGACATTCTTATATACTCAAAGACTCACGAGGAGCACAAGGAGCATCTGAGAATCGTGTTGAATACGATAAGGAAGCATCAACTGTATGCCAAATTCTCAAAATGCGAGTTTTGGCTAGACAGAGTACATTTCCTCAGACATGTTGTATCCCAATTAGGTATTGCTGTAGATCCGATGAAGGTAGAGGCAATTAACCAATGGCCTGCACCCAAGAGTGTGACGACAATACGCAATTTCTTGGGGTTAGCTGGTTATTATCAACGATTTATAGAGGGATTTACGCATTTAGCTACACCTCTTACTGCTCTTACATGCAAAGAAAGGAAGTACGAGTGGACTATGGAATGCGAAAGAAGCTTCCAGGAGTTAAAGAGACGGTTGACAAGTGCACCAATCCTTACGCTTCCCACTGAAGGGGAGAAGTTTATGATCTACAGTGATGCATCTAAAATAGGATTGGGAGCAGTTCTGATGCAAGCCGGCAAGGTGATTGCTTATGCTTCCCGATAATTAAAGGATCATGAAAGGAATTATCCTACACATGACCTTGAACTTGCTGCAGTAGTGTTCGCACTTAAAATTTGGCGACACTATCTCTATGGAGCTCAATGTCAGATTTTTACTAATCACCAAAGCTTGAAGTATTTCTTCATGCAAAAGGAGCTCAATATGTGGCAAAGAAGATGGTTGGAACTGGTAAAGGATTATGATTGTGAAATCCTATATCATCCAGGAAAGGCCAACCGTGTAGCGGATGCTTTAAGTAGAAAGTCTACCATATCGCACCAGCTACCAATAAAAAGGCTTCCGAAGCTATTGCAGCAAGAGATAAATTCTTTGAACTTGGAGCTCATATCCGGAAGATTGGCTACACTCCTAGTGGAATCATCGCTGTTTGAGGAGATAAAGGAAGCTCAAAGACGAGACCCAACAATGACCAGTTCTCAAGAAGTAATTTCCAAGGATGGAATGATCCTTTATCAAGGAAGGATAAATGTTCCAGCTGATGAGGAACTTAGAAGACGGATCATGTCAGAAGCCCATGAGACACCATATTCAGTTCATCCCAGAGCTAGTAAGATGTATCAAGACTTGAAGTTACAGTTCTGGTGGAAAGGGATGAAGAATGATATAGCAAAATTCGTGAGCAGATGCATGACCTGTCAGAGAATCAAAGCGGAACATAAACATCTAGCAAGAAGATTGGAACCTCTGGAGATTCCTGAATGGAAATGGGAACACATTACGATGGATTTTGTAATGGGACTCCCAAAAACCCGAGAAGGTTATGATGCCATCTGGCTTATTGTGGACAGACTGACTAAGACGACACGGTTTATAGCTGTCAAGATGACTTTTTCGTTGGAAAAGTTTGCTCAGTTATATGTAACTCATGTTGTCAGATTACATGGAGTACCAAAATCCATTGTATCAGATCGAGATGCACGGTTCACTTCAAATTTCTAGAAGTGTGTGCAAGAGGCCATGGGTACTGAATTGAGACTCAGTACGGCATTTCATCCACAAACAGACGGACAGTCGGAGCGGACAATTCAGACATTAGAGGACATGCTTCGAGCTTGTGTAATGGATTTTGTGGGAAATTGGAATGAGAAGTTACCATTAATTGAATTCTCGTACAATAATAGTTACCAAGCTTTCATAGGGATGGCACCTTATGAGGCTTTGTATGGACGAAAATGCAGATCACCATTACACTGGTATGATTTGCGAGAGAAGCAGTTGCATAAGACGGATTTCACACAAGAGACTTCCGATGCAGTTGCTAGAATTCAGCGTCAAATGAAAATTTCACAAAGCCGACAAAAGAGTTATGCAGATAAGAGACGAAGATCCTTGGAGTTTGATGAAGGAGACTTCGTGTTTCTGAAGGTATCGCCCATGAAGGGGATTATGCATTTCGGTAAGAAGGGGAAATTGAGTCCAAGATATATTGGGCCTTATGAAATTATCGAACGCATTGGAAAGGTCGCTTATAGATTAGCGTTACCTCCTAAATTGTCGACAGTACATAATGTATTTCATGTGTCGATGCTGAGAAAGTATATACCAGATCCGTCCCATGTATTGAAGCATGAGCCTATTCAAATCCACGAGGATTTGACATATAAGGAACAACCTATTCGAGTACTGGATCGTGAAGAGAAAGTGCTGAGGAATAAGACGATCCCACTAGTAAAGATTCTGTGGAAAAATCATAACATTGAAGAAGCTACGTGGGAACGAGAAGACGAGATGAGGAGTTTATACCCCAACTTGTTCTAATTTCGAGGATGAAAATTTTATAAGGAGGGGTGAATGTGACAACCGGGAAATTTAGGCATTCTCGGAAGAAAATGTACAAATGTATGTATATAACAATTTGTATTATTTAAATAGTAAAATAAATGTATTTATATTGTTTAGAATATATTAAAATGTTATAACAATACTGACGAGTAAGAATTCAGTGTTGGAAAAATTCACTGAGTTGAAACGGGTGAAACGGTGCCAAAACCGGCATTGAAAACCCTAACCAGAGCACTGAAAGACGGAAAACTTCCAGGATTAATTTTGATCAAACGGAATCAGTTTAAATTGATCTGACTGCACAGGAGACCTCAGGAACCCGTCGGGACGATTTCAGGAAAATTTCGACTCGAACCGGTATCGGTCAAAAAGTAGTCGAATTAATGTGAATAGTAAAAGTCAAAGTCAAAATTTACTTTGCATTTATGACATCATAAATCCATTTAATAAATGGAAGAAAAATGGTGGTTGGTAGCATTAATGGCCATGATTAAGTTGCTTTTTGATCTAAAGGCCAAGATTTGGCCAAAATTCCACCATTTTAATTTTTGAAAATTTTGGAAAGAATTAGGCTTGAAAGATGGTGATTTTTGATTGGTTGAAAGCCAAATTAATTGGCTATCTTTGTGGTTAAGTCGGCAAAATTGGGAACAAAAGGGACCGAAGCTATTCACGTGGAAACAAAGAACAAAAAAAAATTTTCTAAGTGTTTCATGGTGAGTACGTGAGCAACCCAAGAGAGACAAGTGAAATCTTCAAGCTTTCTTCACAAAATTGGTGTCAAACCTTTCATTGAAGACAAAGGAAGCAAATGAACAAGGTAACTCTCCTTGGTTTGAAACGTTTCTTGATTTTTCTTCAAGAAATCCGTGTAATGAATAGTGTTAAGGATGGAAAATTTTTGGGTTGTTTTGATTGATTTGGTGCTTGGGTTTTGTTAAGGGTGTAATTAGGAGAAAAACCATGTATTTTGTTTAAAGAAAAACCAAATTTTGGTTGGTTTTCCAAGGGTAAAACCATGGGTTACCATGAGTAATCAATGATGAATTGTTGGGGTTTAAGTATTAACATGCTTTAAATCATATTTTGGTCAAATATAAAGCATGATATGCATGATGGAAAGCTTGGAAAAAATTTTGGTGTGAACTTACCCTAATATGGCCGTGTGTTAATTAGGGTTTGGTGAAAAATTTTGCATGGTTTACTTGATGTTTGGATGATTTAAATCATGCAATTTATTATGGAAATGATGGATTTGTGATAGAAAGCATGAAACAAAAAAATTGGGGTATGTTTCTCTTAATGTGGCCGTGGGCTGTAATGATGAAAAAACCCTAGGAATTGTGTTGAAAAATGCATTGAAATTGGCTTGAAAATGTGCTAGATAATGACATTGGAATAGCCTAAAATTTGGTGGAAAATTTGAGAAGTTTTGGGTAGGTTTTGAGTGTAAAAACCGAGACCAAAACTAAGGGCAAAATTGAAAAAATTTTTTTTATGTAATGTGGTTCAAAATGAGAATTGAATTTTGTGAGCTTTTATGTAAAAGTTTGGAAAAGTTTTACATAAAATAGGCTTGTGGTATAGTACGTGGCAGGTACATATGGTTTGAGGCGTACCTAACGCCAGTAACCTTAAATTTACGCCGAAATGCTGCCGAAATTTCGAAAACAACATTTGGGGTAAAAAGAGAATTAAAAATAAAAGTTTAGGGTCGGGTCGGAAACCCGAGTCCCTAACGGAAAATTGAATAAGGAAAACCTAAGGGGTGGTTTGTGAATAGTAACCCGTCCCCTTAAAAATGTAAAACGCGAGTGAAACTGAAAAACCGACCCCGAGGGGGGGCGTCTTTGGAAACGAAATAAAAGTCCGAGTCGGGAACGGGAAATCCGAGCCTCGGACCTAGATCGGGAATATCTAGATGAACGTTTTAAATACTAGTGAAACGTCCATTTGAGGCTCCGAAACGATAGAAAATCACTAAACCGACATAAGGGTCAGAATAGTGCTTTCCGAGGGTCGGGAAAGTGAAAAATGGAAATAAAATAGAAATGAACCCGGTAATGAATAGAAAAGAGTCAGAAAAGTTCCTGAGAGCCAAAAATACAGTCTGGATCGAGAAAATTCCGTCAGGGGAATAATTGCAATTTTACCAAAATATAGGGGCAAAATCGTAATTTTGTAAAAGTTGAGAAAAATGGGGAAAATGATAAATAAAGCCTAAAAAGTTATAAATAGGTTTTATTTAAGTTTTTTAATGAAAAATAAAAGCTATAAATGGAAATGAAATTAACAGACAAAGTTTTGTCTGTAGGATCCAAAAATCGACCTATAAGGAGGGCGATCAAAGATCCAAGAGGGAAAAAGAGAAGAGACTGATAAGGTAAGTTCAGACATTTACCTGTCTGCAACATATAGCATTATTGTTGCTAACTTTGATGTACTAACTATAAGTTAGGTACTTATGTGCTACCGGCACTATTATAGAGTAGAGAGAGAGACGTAATGTGCTACAGGCACTATTGAGAATGGACACATTGTTAATTGTGCTTCGGGCAATAGAGCGAGGTTAATGAAACTCACTCACCTAAAATCAAAATGTGAACCATTCCTAACCACGGGACAATGTGAAGTCACTGGGTTAGAACTTTACGAAGTCGGTAATGAAACCACTTTTGGCGTACCAGCCTTCCGTACAGGGAGGTAAATTTTGCCTTCTGGGCTATGAAAATGAGAATAAGGTTGTGGAGGTCAGCACTGATGTACCGCTCCCAGTCATGTACTATTTACCTTCGGGGCTATGAGATTAAGGATGTGTAGGTCTGCACTAATGTACCGCTCCCAGTCATGCGCAGTTAAATGGTACTGCCAACATGAGCTCAAAACCAGAACATAAGCAAAGATAATTACCTAAAACTGAAAATATGCCATAATTGAGCATAAGACAGTTTCGTGAGAGTACTAACATCGCGGTAGATGTACTGTTGATATACTGTGTTGTGGTCAAACTTACTATTCACAATGAATAGTTGTCAATGTTACTATTCATGAATAGTTGTCAATGTTACTATTCATGATGAATAGTACTAGTCATAGAAATTTTATTTCTTGCATGTTTGAACTTTCTGAGCCTGTAGCTCACCATTTTTGCTTATGTTACAGGTAAGCGACCAGCTCAGTAGCTTTGTTTGACTGGACGGCGGACGGGATGGCGCGTGTCAAATGGGATAGGGGACGAGGGATATGGTCCTGCCAGAGTCTTTCCGCTGAGCGATAAAAGGGAAGGGAAAAAGAAACAGTCTTTTGTAAATATGTATTTTGCGAAAGTACTGTATTATGTAAATTAATTTGTACTTGCCAACAAAGTAAATAATGGAAAATGTTTTACATGATGTTTAAAGAAAGAAAAAAAAAATTTCCCCAAAAACGTCATGTTTTACAAGAAAGATAGATTAGCCGGTGACCCATGAGAGTACAATCTATCACAGTTAGCGATAAAGCTTAATTATAATAGTATTGTATGATCTCTACGAGGGGCGGGCCGCCACAAATGTACCGCTTCTAGTCATGTACAACTTTACCTTCGAGGCTATGATGGTGAGATTAAGGCTGTGGAGGTCAGCACTAATGTACCGCTCCTAGTCATGCGCACTAAAATGGTATGGCCAACATGAGCTCAAAACCAGAACATAAATAAAGGTAATTACTTAAAACTGAAACTATGCCATAATTGAGCATAAGATAGTTTCGTGAGAGTACTAACACCGTGGTTGATGTACTTTTGATATACTGTGTTGTGGTCAAAGTTACTATTTATGATAAATAGTAGTCAAAGTTACTGTTCATGATGAATAGTACTATTTATAGAAATTCTATTTCTTACATGTTTGAACTTACTGAGCCTGTAGCTCACCATTTTTGCTTACGTTGCAGGTAAGCAACCAGCTCACTAGCTTTATATGGTTGGATGGCGGACAGGATAACGAGTGTCAAATGGAATGGGAAGCCTCGGGATATGGTTCTACCAGAGTTTTTCCGCTGAGCGTTAACAAAGAAATGAAAAAAAAAACAGTTCTTTTGTAATAATATATATTTTGTGAAAATACTGTATTATGTAAATTACTTTGTACTTGTAAACAAAGTAATTAGTGAATAATGTTTTACATGATGTTTTAAAAAAAAATCCCCCAAAAATGTCATGTTTTAAAGAGAGATAGATTAGCTGGTGACCCATGAGAGTATAATCTATCGTAGTTAGCTATGAAGCTTAACTATAATAGTATTGTATGACCTCTACGAAAGGCGGGCCGCCACAGTTGGTATCAGAGCGGTGTTGACCATATCCTGATTTGACACTTTACGCATCCTGCACCGCAATCCAAGTAAGTAGTTTACTTAAGTTTAGTCAATTATTTTCATATAAGAAAATAATTATCTTATAGGTAGCAAGATGACTAGACCTCCTTATGCGAGACCGCTGCTACCATGACCGAGAGGGGTGTTGCGGGTATGGACGAGACCTATTGTGAGGCCGTCTATTTCCCAACATCCTGCACTTAGACCCCCAGTGCCAGAGAGACCTATAGTACCAGCACCAGCACCAGCCCCTGTAGATGTAGTATGTCCTCGACCGTTACTTCATCCACCTGTAGTAGTAGACATTCTAGATGTTGGTGGATGCCAAGATATTGGTGTGAGAGTTTCGGCTGGAGCGGTACAGGTATTTAGAACTAGTAGTTCCCCTACATTTGATGGTGGATGACAGTCAATGGAGACAAAGAATTGGCTCCATGCAATAGAGAGGATTATGGTGATGTGTGATATTGATCGAGAGATGTGGATCCAGTTGGCAATAAGTATGTTTTAGGGAGATGCTCGATTATTATGGGATTATTGTGATCAAGAGATTCTGTTGGGATTCAGTTGGGCTGAGTTCTGTCAATGATTGGCTGATCAGTTTCCGTCTAAGGATCCGACACTTGTTCCAGCACCTCTAGAGAGACGAGAGGTAGTTACACCCACGTATCCTGGATTTGATGAGGTTAGAGACTTTATTCTCCAGACAGAGAGGATGGTCATTTGTCTATTGAGACAATTATGTCTTACACAGCACGATTTGAGGAGAATGTTAGGAGGAGATGTCCGTTACCCAACCTCACTGAAGCGAACTGTTGTGAGCTTTTCTAGAGAGGTTTACCTATGGAGTTGAGACAGAGGGTGATTAAGCTATATCCTCCTATGCTTTAAGAGTTTGTAGTGACGATCAGGATGATTGAAAGGGAGATTTTGATTGAGTATCTGTCGCAGAGTCGACGAGAGACACTGTGTCAAGATGAGATGATGGCACGCATCTTTGGGTCGAGAAGGATGATGAACGATCATGAGGCCGGACCGTCTAGACCACGAGGAGGTGATGACTCAAGACAGGGATCATTACCTAGGGTTGATGATGACTCAGATGATCCAGATGATGATGAGGACACAGAAGAATATCCTCTAGTCCTAGACGCAGGAGATGTATGACCTGTAGATGTATTCATGTACATAAGTAGCTTATAGAGAAAAGCTCTTTTGTATAGACTTGTGGCCAAGATGTATATGATGGCCGATGTATATATGACTAGTGATGGTTATGTATGATATATAAACGTTTTGCTATGAATGAAATATTAAAATGATTATATATTGTACGATGATGTGTTATGATGATATGGCTCTACATTACCCTGAATTTCATAAATTTATATAATTTTACGAATGTGGTCATGGAAAAGCTAACGGTGAACTGTTGTGCCATAATAGGATAATAGGCAAGATGGTGGATTTACGAAATCGACCAGAGAGATGAGAACAACATCCTAATCTCATGGAAAGAATAGAGCAGATACAAGCTTTACTAGAAGTTAAGATGCAAGAAAATGCTAATCTAAGACAGCGAGTAGAGGATTTAGAACAGAGGCAAGGTTCTAAAGGCACTCAAGTAAAACAGGAAGCTGAGGTAGATCTGGTTATTCCTCTAGCTGCTGTACATGAGAGAGTTCCTGAACTACCTCAGGTAGTAAATCTGGAACCCCTCTATGAAAGATTCAGGCGTATGAGGCCACCAGAATTTGAAGGTTTTACTAATCCTCTAGAGGCTGAAGACCGGTTGTCATCATTGTAAGTGATCATGGAATTCATGAATTTAACTGACCAGGAGAAGGTCACATGTGTGTCTTTTGTGTTAAGGAAAGATGCTCGTTTTTGGTGGGACATTGTGCGACTAAGAAGAAATGTGTCTACCACGAGTTGGATAGAATTTCTAGAAGAATTTAACTAGAAATACTATGATCTTGCATCTCTAAGACTACAGCAGAAGGAGTTCTTAGAATTGAAGCAAGGAAGTATGATGGTGATTGAAGTTTGCCGAAAGTTCGATCAGTTATCCCGCTTATGTCCCTATGTAGTGATACGGTCAATCTCCTACCCTATAGACCTTCTAGGCAAGTGCACCTATCGGTTTCTATAGTACAGTGGATAACAATATCGAGTGTCGATCCCACCGGGACTAACGAGTACTAGTACTTACTCTTTTCTTATTATCTATCCTATAAACAATCGATTCATGCTGAAATAATTAAATAAGAATTATATTAAACCAATCCAACACAAAATTAACTCCAAACAGCAGAAGATCAAGATGAAATCAATCCGAACCAACAATACCTAGATAATGAATCCCCCTAAAACATCTATTGCATCTAATCCTTAATATATCAATTTATCTACTAATCATTGGACTGTAGAAACTCCTTAATTATGTTAATATCTTTCTCAAGTGTATTAACAACTAACCCCAGGTTGATTAATTGAAATCTCTTCCTAATTAAAACCCCCAGAATTGCATTAAACAATCAATGAATCTCTCTATTAGGTTTGACCCTAATCCGGAAGATTTATGTTGTCCTATCTCTAGAATCACGTGCAACTCCCTTCAATTATGCAAGATCAACTCAAACATAGGATTTCTCGATCGCAATTGTATGATAACAAACATGAATTAATACACCGGTAAATATCAATTCAATGATCATAAAGAACACATAATTGAATCTCAATGAACTTGAAGAATAAATTAAATTAATTAAGGATCAAATAACAATATTCATTATAGGGTTCCTCCTATCTAGATATCAAAGAAATCAGTTCATAATCAATGGAATAACTGCACTACAATTCAATAGACTACAAAGAATAATTGAATTCATGACAAATCCACTTGATTCTAATGCAATCCAACTTGAATTGATTGATGGTTGCTTGTTGGAGTGTTTCTCTCTCTATTCTACCTCCTCTCTGCTGCTCTAGGGTTTATTTTTGCAGTATGATGGCTCTCTCTTCCAATTGACAGATCCTGCCCTTTTTATAGAGCAAAATTTGACTTCTTGGACAGAACACGGGCTTCGACACGGTCTCTGGCAGTTTTTACATGGGCGTGTACTAATCAACCCGGGCGTGTGTTCTCACTCAACACGGGCGTGTACTTGTTAAATCACTGAACACGCCCGTTTCTATTGTGCACGGCCGCTTACACGGTTCATGGTCACCTCTATACATGGCCGTGTACTAGACCGTGTGTTATATCTAATATCGCCGAACACGGCCGTTTACCCGAAGCATGGCTTTACGCACGTTGGTCAGTCTGAGACGTACAACGGCCACATACACGGCCGTGTACCAAACTGTGTTCTGCTCATCTTTGGTCAAAAAGCTTCAAACTGCTCTGAATCTCCTCCTTATGCTCCCATTGCTTTAGCTAGGACCTAAAAACAACATATAAACCAATCAAGTGCAAAAATCCATGAAAGTATCCCTAAACCAAACAATAATGGCCTAAATATAGACTAAAAATATGTACAGTTTAGCACTTATCATGTAGTCCCTACTAAGAGGGAGAAAACACAAAAAATGATCGGGGTGTTCAGGCTAGAAATTGCAGCATTGGTAGATAGCGGACAGATACCACCTACTTCTATAGCAGATTGTGTTAGTCGTGCCATGAGAGCTGAGTTTCATGTAGCCTGACAGAAGGAGGAAAGAGAGATGAACTGGGAGGCCAGGAAGAAGAAGAGGGCTTTGGCTAAGTCGACACAAGTTGGTCATGTTAGGAAATGCCCTAAGTATTAGAGACATTTTGATGTATTCATTTTGAACTGGATAATAAAATTATACTTAGAGGTTATTCATTACATTGCTATCTGTCCTCGTCTTATTTACACGTTGAAGTAAATGTAAGCAAATATGGCTCACTGACTGCTTGTGTTAAAACTGTTGGAACGTTGCATGCAATGGACTTTTGTATGCGAGAAGACAATGTTCTAAAGTTAGCAGTCTAAACTATGGTCTGTAGTCTATGGGGTTAGACCGAGCATCTAACTCATGTTAAGACTATTATGTTGTCTAAAGCCTTAGAGGGGACGGTCTGTCTTGACTGTCTGGAGCTGGACTCCCAAGTAGAGACATGGATATGTTGCTTGGTGGTGACATATTAGACCGGGACTAAAGCGTGATTGATCTACGTAGTCCGCTATGAGTGGATCAATCTGTTTTTGACGTTCATTATGCAATAACCTTAATCCTGAGTAAATGAACTACTTCATGTATATGACTTGTGTACTTTGATGTTCCAATGGCTAAAGCGTCTCAGAGGGTAGTAAGCTTATAGACCGGCTCGTTGGGTGCATGACTTGTATACGATGAAGGGTTTGTTTGCAGATATCGGAATCATAGCTCTGAGGAGTTAAAGGTATCCTCTTAAAGGCATTATACTGAATGTGAAAATGGACAAGGCCTTGGGTCGTCTGCTGGGCGGATGACTTCTTATTCACATATGGTGAATAATCATTTTCTTGATTCGGTAGTATAATGGAACTTTAAGATAGCCTGATCAGTAGGATTAAACGGACTTTGACCTAAGGCTGATCATGGATATCATATGAGGGTTTTGCATATATGACAAGGTCATTGGATGGTAGCTCGTCACAGGCTTACGTAATACGGTATATAATTGGGAGTTCAGTTTCAGGTTTATAGTGGTGTGACTCTGAAATTAGTGATCATATGATTGAGTTGTTCGGTACAGAATGATGATCATATGGAATCACGGGAGCCCGATTATATATGTCCAATCAGTCCCTCTACTAGCTCCACATAATTCCTTAACGTTTGGCAAATTGATTTGTGTATGCTATTGGCTAGTTTATTATGCATGGATGGTGATGACACAGGATTAGGATGGTAGACAAGATTCTCTCCGGTTGGATTCAGATTTTGTTTTGGATAATAGAGTACACAATTATTCGAACTCCAAATAAAGTTGCCATGATTTTATTTGAGATTGGATTGGAGTTGTAGAAAATTATCCATGAGAACAAGAATATGAAATACAACCGTTTTGTGGAATTTGAAATTTGAATTTTGAAATTTGAAATTTGAATTTTGAAATTTGAAATTTGAATTTTGAATTTGAAATTTGAATTTGAAATTTGAATTTGAAATTCGAATTTGAAATTTGAATTTGAAATTTAAATTTGAAATTTGAAATTTGAAATTTGAAATTTGAATTTGAAATTTGAATTTGAAATTTGAAATTCAAATTTTGAATCACAGTCTAAGTAGGATTCGAATTTGTTGTGGAAAATCCACAAGGTTTGAAATTCGAATTTGAGTTGGATTTGGAGAGGATAATCTTGTTAGAATCCTACTTGAATTTTGAATCCAAATCCCAACAAATAAGGGACGAAATTTTGAGGATAATCCTCATGAAAGATTTCAGATTTTGTGGATAGGATTTAAGGGAATATTCAAGCTTTAATCCTAGTTGAATTTGGATTCTCTCTCCTCCCAAAAGTGGCCGAAATTTTGGAGAGATTTTCTCCTTGTGAATTTCGGATTTTTTGGTTGGAAAAGGGAGATAAGATTCTAGCTAAAATCTTGTTAAGATTTGGATTGGATTTATCTAGCAAAAACCGAATTTATTTGGGAGATTTTCCCTTTGGAAAATTCGGATTTTTTGGGTTTGGATAAGGGAAAATATCTTTTCCTAGTCCAATTCGAATTCAGAGAATCACCTCATGCAGGTCTATAAATAGAGGTCCTGCCACTCCAGTTCTCTCAGACCACAGACTCTCAGGTGAGCAGGCTTATTGTTGCACAGCTCATCGTGACAATAAAGTTCTTTAGAGATCTGGGTGGTCGGAAGAAGACTAGCAGTGCTAGCATACCGATCGAGGTTCAGAGTGCCCACACACTCAGCCATTCGGGAATTGGAGAATAGTAGAGAAGGCTAGTTGGTTGAAGCCTCCGGTCATTCTCCTCCTGCATATTGGCGTCCTTGAGGTATGAGTTTTAATTGTTGTTGATTTATTGTATATGGCATCATGAGATATTTAACGATCTAAAAATTTTTATTGTTCCGCTGCGCCACTCTGATACATTTTTACCGGTTTATTTTCCTACAATTGGTATCAGAGACATCTCATGACTATGCCATGTACATAAATTAGACAATTACTTAGTCTTTTTATTTATGTATGGATTTGATATTTAGAGAGTGGCATTCTAGGGTTCCTTTATGTTGTTATCATGTATTATGTATAAAGTATGTGGTTATTTTAATTTTTTGAATTATTATAAACATGCTTGTTTATACCGGTTATGGTTCCTTAGAATTTAGAAAAATTGTATCTAGGAATTTTTTATGTAACCATGGGAGCAGTTTATTTACACTGTAATTTTCCCATGGATTTTAATTTTTTGTCTCTTAGAATTTTTATGGATAGAATTTTGTACACCGGAAACGGTATAGGAATTTTTTATGTAATTATTCTTGGAGGAGATTGAAGATTGAAGACCGTAATTTATTTTTCCCAAAAGTTAAATTTAATTTAAAGGTTGAAATTTTGATTGTGTGGAAAATTTCAATTTAATTGGGATTCAAATTAATTTTTGGAGATCCTAAAAGATAAATTGGAATATGGCACGAAAATCGAGACACGACCCCTCGGGATAGGCCGACAAACCTTGGTGGGGCTGCAGCCCCTGCCTTCGGGCAGGATGGGGCTGCGGCAGCCCCTGTGCAGGCCCACACCACCCACGGCCGCAGGCTCTGCCTGCAGCCAGGGGTGGCCGTGGCCTGCCCAAGGCTGGCCGCAGCCTGGGCGTGCAGCCACTGGCTGCAGGCGCTGCCTGCAGCCTGCCGGCTGCTGCGCCCAGTCTGGGCGTGCAGCCTGGCGCTGCAGGCTTGGCCTGCAGCCCGGCAGGGCTGCACAAGGGGCAGCCGTGGGCTGCCAGCCCCTCCGGGGTTGGTGGCTGCCCACGGTGGCTGCCGCCTTCACGGGCGGCGGAGCGGCGGTCCAAAATCAGAAAATTTTGATTTTAAATTTGAGATTTAATTTTAAATCATGTTTAAAAATATGTAATTAAAAATTTGAAATTTTTGAAATTACATATTATTATACATGATGATTAAAATTGTTTAAAATTTGAATTAGAAATTTAAATTTGAAATTCGAATTTGGAATTTGAATTTGAAATTTAAATTTTGGAGATTTAAATTTTAAATAATTCAAGGGATGAGAAATAAATGGAGAGGCTACATAAAGATGGATACAACAAGACGGAACAAAATTCAAGACCCAAAGAATGTTTTGGATGGAATTTTGTAATCTTTATTTTCTTTGTTCTAGGATGGAACCATAGCTTGGTTATTCTGTCAATTATTTTTTCTGTGATATGTCATGGATGTATAAATATGTATTGATGGATGTTTTGTATGCATATTTGATAACATGTCATATAGGATAGGTGAGTGCCGCTCATACTATATTGATCATACATAATTTGTCAAAACTTGCATGTTTTTCAAAATATTGAGTGGGAGAGGGTTTCAAACAAAACCCACGGCCTCCATTGTTGATCCATATGTGAAAGCATGGTAACGCCTCGCGTCAGTTCCGACCTGACCACACCCTTCGGTAGGTGTTTACCGCCGCCGGTATACTAGATTGGATCTCCTATGTGGAAAACGTGTTCGGGTGCGATTCCATTCATGACCACCCCTCGGTGGCTTGGTAGGACGTGGATCGGGCTACGTAAACAATGGTTATACACTCAAGACTCGTTTAGTTATTAACCTTCCCTAGAAGCTCTGTTAACTAAACTGGTGGCCAAATAAGCGGTTATTAATATATGTCTTAACCTTGGAGGATTTAAGGTAACATATATTAATTGGACGGGGTCCATGTTCCGGCTATTTGTTCTCATGACCACCCCTCGGTGGCTTGGGGCAATAGGTGCTGAGAATTATCGTTGCAATGCTACATTTTTTTTCAAGTTTCATGTAGGAACATACTTGTATGTTTTATTTGCTAAATTATCTGCATATTTGCTTGGGCTTTGTAATGATGTCTAGTATAATTTTATTTCAGTTCAAAATGTCACCGACACCCCTCATTTCGATACTTACTGAAAATAAGTTGAATGGCGACAATTATAAAGATTGGAAAAGAAATCTATTAATAGTTCTCAGCTGCGAGAGACACAAGTTCGTACTGGACGAACCATGCCCACCTGGGCCCAAACCTGACACACCACTTGAGGAGGTCCCGGTTGCCTATAATCGTTGGAGAGAATCCAATGAAATAGCTCGATGCTACATCCTTGCTAGCATGACGAGTGCTTTACAAAAGCAGCATGAGACTTATCAAGTTGCTGGGGAGATCATGGATAATCTGGAGGACATGTTCGGAGGCCAAGAAAAATTGGCTCGACAGTCCGCTATCACCAGCATTATGAACTCCAAGCAAAAGGCTGGTGCTCCGGTGAAGGACCATATGATCACTCTAATGGGATTCTTCGCTGAGGCTGCCGAAAATGGTGCTGAGTTAGACTACAACACCCAGATCGAGATGGTGTTCAAGACTCTGTCTAAAGATTTTGTGGGGTTTAAGGCCGCATACAATCTGGCGACAAAGGAGTTAGGACTTACCGAGCTCATGAAGCAACTACAGGCTTATGAGCGGATGATCAGGGATGAAGATGTGGTCCGACCTAAAGGAGAGGCCAATTTGGCGGAATCTTCCAATCCCTCACGGAAGAGGAAGAGGCCAAATAAGAAGCAAGTGGCTTCCAGTTCTTCTAATCCTCCTGTCTCGGACGGGAAGAAAAAGAAGAAGAACAAGAAGCCAAAGGACCCTAAAAAGTCCAAATGCTTCCACTGTGGGAAGGTAGGTCACTTCAAGAAGGCTTGCCGGGAATTCCTAGCCTCCAAGGGCAAGGAAGGTAAGGAACTTCATTACTTAGAAGCGTGTTTGGTGGAAGAATCGAAAGACACATGGGTCATTGATTCGGGCGCCACTAATCATGTTTGTGTTTCTATGCAGGGGTTCGTGGAAACGAGAAGTCTACATGATAAGAGCCTCTCGTTGCGGACTGGAGATGGTAGCTTTGTGGTGGCTGAGGCAGTGGGAGACGTTCATCTTTATTTTGATCAATTTAGGTTTATTTTATTGAAAGACTGTTTTTATGTTCCTAATTTTAGGAGGAACCTTATATCGGTAGCTTGTTTAATAAAGGATTCTTATTCAGTTTCTTTTAGTAAAAGAGTTGATATTCGTAGAAATAAGTCTTTTATCTGTTCTGGTTGGATGGATGGAAACCTATATTTGATCAGACCAAAGATGTACTCACTGCTTGACACTGAATTAATTGATAACTCTAAAAGGTTGAAAGTTTCTCACTCTAACAAGGCGTATCTTTGGCATTTAAGACTTGGTCATATTAATCAGGATAGGATTCAAAGATTGGTGAAAGACGGTCCTCTGGAATCTCTGGAGGAGGTACGACTTCCCCAATGTGAGTCTTGTCTAGAGGGTAAAATGACTAAGAGGTCTTTTGGAGCTAAGGGTACAAGGGCACAGGAGCTCTTAGAAATTGTGCACACTGACGTATGTGGCCCCATGAACGTCACAGCACGAGGAGGGTTCGAGTACTATGTCTCTTTCATAGATGATTACTCGAGGTATGGATATGTGTATCTGATGCACCGCAAGAGCGAAACCTTTGACAAGTTCAAAGAGTATCGTGCGGAAGTGGAAAAGCAATTGGATAAATCCATAAAGACACTTCGATCTGATCGAGGTGGCGAATACCTCTCCGATGAATTTCTAGGACATCTTGTAGAGAATGGGATATTATCCCAATTGACTGCACCTGATACTCCACAACAGAATGGTGTAGCCGAAAGGAGAAACAGGACCTTATTGGATATGGTACGGTCCATGATGAGTTACTCAACGCTGCCATTATCATTTTGGGGACATGCTTTACAAACGGCGTGCTATATTCTGAACCAGGTTCCGAGCAAATCAATTCCTAGAACTCCGTATGAATTGTGGCGTGGCAGGAAGCCCTCCCTTGGACATATGAGAATATGGGGCTGCCCGGCACATGTACTGGATGGGGATGCGAAGAAGTTGGAACCAAGATCAGAATTGTGCATGTTTGTAGGGTATCCAAAGGGAACTAAAGGAGGTCTGTTCTATAACCCGAAGGAACAAAAGGTCATTGTCTCAACCCATGCGACATTCTTGGAGGAAAGTCATATGAATGACTTTAAGCCTCGAAGCAAAGTGGTGCTAGAGGAGTTATCGGGTGAAAGAACTGCTCCACAGATTTCGGTCTTGGACGCAAGTCCGAGTTCCAGTGAAAGACCTGCAGACGATCAACAATTTAGGCTGCCTCGTCGTAGTGGGAGGGTTTCGAAGAAACCTAATTTCTTTATGTATGATGCTGAGGTATACCAGGCCGAGGCTCATGAGCATGAGGAAGATCCGGTCACATATGATGAAGCTATAAAGGATGTTGATTCTAGATCTTGGAAACAGGCTATGAACAATGAGATGGATTCTATGAAATCCAACTTTGTTTGGGAACTTGTAGATTTGCCGGATGGGATAAAACCCATTGGATGCAAATGGGTCTACAAAAGAAAGAAGGATGCGGAAGGGAGAGTGGAAACTTTCAAAGCTAGACTGGTTGCAAAGGGATACACGCAAAAGGCTGGAATCGATTACGAGGAAACCTTTTCGCCTGTTGCTATGCTGAAGTCTATCCGTATTCTTCTGTCCATTGCTGCGGCTCTCGATTACGAGATCTGGCAAATGGATGTCAAGACGGCATTCTTGAATGGCCATCTTGAAGAGTGTATCTATATGATACAGCCCGAAGGGTTCGTAGCAAAAGGCCAAGATAGGAAAGTCTGCAAGTTGCTTAGATCCATTTATGGATTAAAGCAGGCATCCCGCTCATGGAACCAGAGGTTTGATCAAGCGATTAAGACATTTGGTTTTGAGCAGAACGTTGATGAACCTTGTGTTTATAAACGTATTAAGGATGGAAAAGTGGTCTTTCTGATACTCTATGTCGATGATATACTACTCATTGGGAATGATGTAGGGAACTTATCATCGGTCAAGCTTTGGTTACACCAACAGTTTGACATGAAGGACTTGGGAGAAGCTAATTATGTTCTAGGCATTCGTCTCTTCAGAGATCGAAAGAACAAAATGATAGCGTTATCCCAAGCTTCATACATAGATAAAATAATTGACAAATATGCAATGCTAGAGGCAAAGAAAGGCTCACAACCTTCTATTGCCGGTTTAACTCTTTCATTGGATGACTGTCCCAAGACATCGGAAGAAAGAGAGCGTATGAGTAAGGTCCCTTATGCATCCGCTGTGGGTAGCCTTATGTACGCTATGCTTTGCACTCGCCCGGACATATGTTTTGCAGTAGGTATGGTGAGTCGATATCAAGCGAATCCTGGAACCAAGCACTGGCAAGCAGTAAAGCATATACTCAAGTATCTTAAGAGAACGAGGGATTATATGCTAGTGTATTCTGGAGGGGACCTAACACCCGTAGGATACACGGACTCAGACTTCCAGACTTGTAAGGATTCGAGGAAATCGACATCTGGATCAGTGTTTTTGCTCGGAGGAGGCGCCATTGTGTGGAGGAGCGTGAAGCAGGGCTGCACAGCTGACTCTACTATGGAGGCTGAGTATGTGGCTGCGGCTGAGGCATCTAAAGAAGCGGTTTGGCTCCGCAAGTTCTTTAGAGACCTTGAGGTCATTCCGGGTGTTGACAAGCCTATCACACTTTACTGTGATAATACAGGGGCTATTGCCAACACAAGGGAATCTCGGCACCACAAGAGGACCAAGCACATCGATCGGAGGTATCACATTATTAGAGGGCATGTGGAGACAGGACAAGTGGATGTATGTAAGATCGCGTCCGAGGACAACATCGCTGATCCCTTTACTAAGACTTTGGTAGCTAGAAGCTTTGAGAGGCATGTAGAGGCGATGGGGATGCGTAACATGGCACATCTGCTGGCTTAGGGCAAGTGGGAGATTGTTAGGAAATGCCCTAAGTATTAGAGACATTTTGATGTATTCATTTTGAACTGGATAATAAAATTATACTTAGAGGTTATTCATTACATTGCTATCTGTCCTCGTCTTATTTACACGTTAAAGTAAATGTAAGCAAATATGGCTCACTGACTGCTTGTGTTAAAACTGTTGGAACGTTGCATGCAATGGACTTTTGTATGCGAGAAGACAATGTTCTAAAGTTAGCAGTCTAAACTATGGTCTGTAGTCTATGGGGTTAGACCGAGCATCTAACTCATGTTAAGACTATTATGTTGTCTAAAGCCTTAGAGGGGACGGTCTGTCTTGACTGTCTGGAGCTGGACTCCCAAGTAGAGACATGGATATGTTGCTTGGTGGTGACATATTAGACCGGGACTAAAGCGTGATTGATCTACGTAGTCCGCTATGAGTGGATCAATCTGTTTTTGACGTTCATTATGCAATAACCTTAATCCTGAGTAAATGAACTACTTCATGTATATGACTTGTGTACTTTGATGTTCCAATGGCTAAAGCGTCTCAGAGGGTAGTAAGCTTATAGACCGGCTCGTTGGGTGCATGACTTGTATACGATGAAGGGTTTGTTTGCAGATATCGGAATCATAGCTCTGAGGAGTTAAAGGTATCCTCTTAAAGGCATTATACTGAATGTGAAAATGGACAAGGCCTTGGGTCGTCTGCTGGGCGGATGACTTCTTATTCACATATGGTGAATAATCATTTTCTTGATTCGGTAGTATAATGGAACTTTAAGATAGCCTGATCAGTAGGATTAAACGGACTTTGACCTAAGGCTGATCATGGATATCATATGAGGGTTTTGCATATATGACAAGGTCATTGGATGGTAGCTCGTCACAGGCTTACGTAATACGGTATATAATTGGGAGTTCAGTTTCAGGTTTATAGTGGTGTGACTCTGAAATTAGTGATCATATGATTGAGTTGTTCGGTACAGAATGATGATCATATGGAATCACGGGAGCCCGATTATATATGTCCAATCAGTCCCTCTACTAGCTCCACATAATTCCTTAACGTTTGGCAAATTGATTTGTGTATGCTATTGGCTAGTTTATTATGCATGGATGGTGATGACACAGGATTAGGATGGTAGACAAGATTCTCTCCGGTTGGATTCAGATTTTGTTTTGGATAATAGAGTACACAATTATTCGAACTCCAAATAAAGTTGCCATGATTTTATTTGAGATTGGATTGGAGTTGTAGAAAATTATCCATGAGAACAAGAATATGAAATACAACCGTTTTGTGGAATTTGAAATTTGAATTTTGAAATTTGAAATTTGAATTTTGAAATTTGAAATTTGAATTTTGAATTTGAAATTTGAATTTGAAATTTGAATTTGAAATTCGAATTTGAAATTTGAATTTGAAATTTAAATTTGAAATTTGAAATTTGAAATTTGAAATTTGAATTTGAAATTTGAATTTGAAATTTGAAATTCAAATTTTGAATCACAGTCTAAGTAGGATTCGAATTTGTTGTGGAAAATCCACAAGGTTTGAAATTCGAATTTGAGTTGGATTTGGAGAGGATAATCTTGTTAGAATCCTACTTGAATTTTGAATCCAAATCCCAACAAATAAGGGACGAAATTTTGAGGATAATCCTCATGAAAGATTTCAGATTTTGTGGATAGGATTTAAGGGAATATTCAAGCTTTAATCCTAGTTGAATTTGGATTCTCTCTCCTCCCAAAAGTGGCCGAAATTTTGGAGAGATTTTCTCCTTGTGAATTTCGGATTTTTTGGTTGGAAAAGGGAGATAAGATTCTAGCTAAAATCTTGTTAAGATTTGGATTGGATTTATCTAGCAAAAACCGAATTTATTTGGGAGATTTTCCCTTTGGAAAATTCGGATTTTTTGGGTTTGGATAAGGGAAAATATCTTTTCCTAGTCCAATTCGAATTCAGAGAATCACCTCATGCAGGTCTATAAATAGAGGTCCTGCCACTCCAGTTCTCTCAGACCACAGACTCTCAGGTGAGCAGGCTTATTGTTGCACAGCTCATCGTGACAATAAAGTTCTTTAGAGATCTGGGTGGTCGGAAGAAGACTAGCAGTGCTAGCATACCGATCGAGGTTCAGAGTGCCCACACACTCAGCCATTCGGGAATTGGAGAATAGTAGAGAAGGCTAGTTGGTTGAAGCCTCCGGTCATTCTCCTCCTGCATATTGGCGTCCTTGAGGTATGAGTTTTAATTGTTGTTGATTTATTGTATATGGCATCATGAGATATTTAACGATCTAAAAATTTTTATTGTTCCGCTGCGCCACTCTGATACGTTTTTACCGGTTTATTTTCCTACAGGTCAATCTAGCAAGCCTAATCAAAATGCTAAACCAGGCCAGGAAAATAATCAAGGATCCCAGCAAAACAAGAAAAAAGGCAATTTTACTAGAAATCGCCAGGCAAATAATCGAAACAAGTAGTGAAGAACAGCTGGTAATACGAAATCCAATGTACCAAATTGTCCTACATGCGGGAAGAGACATTCTGGACAATGCATATTTGGGCCACTTGCGTGTTATGAATGTGGAAAGGAAGGTTATTATGCCAGGAACTATCCAAGCAACAGGCGGGGTGTACAAGGTACTTCCCAACCACACCAGACACGCCCACAAGCTCATTCCCTTCAGGCCAGGGTTGAAAAGTCTCCAGTAAGGTCGCAACGCCAAGAGCGTGTGCCACATGCGGATGCTCGTGTAATGGCCTACACCAAGGAAGATGTAGAGGCAGGAACATCAAATGTGGTGACAGGTCAGCTTCCTGTCGCTAGTCATGTAGCCTCTGTACTATTCGATTCTGGTGCTACGCATTCTTTTGTTTCTTTTGAATTTGCTGATAAGATAGGACATCCTAAGGACTATTCGATTCTGCCTACACCAAGGAAGATGTAGAGGCAGGAACATCAAATGTGGTGACAGGTCAGCTTCCTGTCGCTAGTCATGTAGCCTCTGTACTATTCGATTCTGGTGCTACGCATTCTTTTGTTTCTTTTGAATTTGCTGATAAGATAGGACATCCTAAGGACTATATGGGAAAAATATTTAAGATAGCTTTACCCTCTGGGGAAGTATTGTTGTCCAATTACTGGCTACCTTATGTACCAGTATATGTGGCAAAGAGAGAGCTATATGCTGAGTTGATCATAATGAAGATCGTGGATTACGATGTGATTCTAGGCATGGATTTCCTAGGGAAATATCAAGCTATGATCGACTGTCAAAATCAAAAAATAGTATTCCAACCCGAGGAAGAAGAGAGTTTCAAATACGTAGATGCCTCTCGAAAACCCGGGAAGATGATGATCAGTTCACTGAAAGCAAGTAAGCTGATAGCCAGTGGTTGTATGGGATATCTGGCATACGTGATGGATACTACAGAGGAACAGATGCTTCAACCTGAAGATGTTCTTATTGTTAATGAATTTCTTGACGTATTTCCAGAAGAGTTACCAGGGATACCTCCAGAGAGAGAAATCTCTTTCAAAATTGAGTTGATGCCTAGAACGGCACCTATTTCCAAAGCACTATACCACATGGCTCCAGTGGAGTTAAAGGAGCTGCAGGAACAATTAAAGGAGCTTTTGGACAAGGGATTCATTAGACCAAGTTATTCTCCATGGGGTGCACCTGTGTTGTTCGTCAAGGAAAAGGATGGAACATTCCGTTTGTGCATTGATTACCGGGAGTTAAATAAGGTTACGATCAAAAATAGGTATCCGTTACCTAGAATTGATGACTTATTTGACCAGTTAAAAGGCACAGCGGTATTTTCTAAGATTGACTTATGATCAGGATATCACCAGCTGAGAATTAAAGAAAGTGATATTCCTAATACGACGTTTTGGACTCATTATGGTCATTATGAGTTCCTTGTGATGCCATTCGGATTAACAAATATGCCAGCAGTGTTCATGGACTTGATAAACAAAATCTTTAAAGAGTATTTGGATAAATTTATCATTGTCTTCATTGATGACATTCTTATATACTCAAAGACTCATGAAGAGCACAAGGAGCATCTGAGGATCGTGTTGCATACGATAAGGAAGCATCAACTGTATGCCAAATTCTCAAAATATGAGTTTTGGCTGGATGGAGTACATTTCCTCGAACATGCTATATCCCAGGAAGGTATTGCTGTAGATCCGACGAAGATAGATGCAATTAACCAGTGGCCTACACCCAAGAGTGTGACGAAAATACGCAGTTTCTTGGGGTTAGCTAGTTATTATCGAAGGTTTGTAGAGGGATTCATGCGTTGAGCTACACCTCTTACTGCTCTTACACGGAAGGAAAAATAGTATGAGTGGATTATGGAATGTGAAAGAAGCTTCCAGGAGTTAAAGAGACGGCTGATAAGCGCACCAATCCTTACGCTTCCCACTGAAGGGGAGAAGTTTGTGATCTATAGTGATGCATCTAAAATAGGATTGGGAGCAGTCCTGATGCAAGGCGACAAGGTGATTGCCTATGCGTCGCGTCAATTAAAGGATCATGAAAAGAATTACCCTACACAGGACCTTGAACTTGCTGCAGTAGTGTTTGCACTTAAAATTTGGTGACACTATCTCTATGGAGCCCAGTGTCAGATTTTTACTGATCACCAAAGCCTGAAGTATTTCTTCATGCAAAAGGAGCTCAATATGTGACAAAGAAGATGGTTGGAACTGGTAAAGGATTATGATTGCAAAATCCTATATCATCCAGGGAAGGCCAACCATGTAGCAGATGCCTTAAGTAGAAAGTCTATCATATCGCACCAGCTACCGATAAAAAGGCTTCCGAAACCATTACAGCAAGAGATAAATTCTTTGAACTTGGAGCTGATATCCGGAAGATTGGCTGCACTCCAAGTGGAATCATCGTTGTTTGAGGATATCAAGGAAGCTCAAAGACGAGATCCAAGAATGACAAGTTCTCAAGAAGTAATTTCCAAGGATGGAATGATCCTCTATCAAGGAAGAATTAATGTTCTAGCTGATGAGGAACTTCGAAGACGGATCATGTCAGAAGCTCATGAGACACCATATTCGGTTCATCCCAGAGCTAGTAAGATGTATCAGGACTTGAAGTTACAGTTCTGGTGGAAAGGGATGAAGAATGATATAGCAAAATTCGTGAGTAGATGCGTGACCTGTCAGAGAATTAAAGCTGAACATAAACATCCAGCAGGAAGATTGGAACCGTTGGAGATTCCCGAATGGAAATGGGAACACATTACAATGGATTTTGTAATGGGACTACCAAAAACCCAGGAAGGTTATGATGTCATTTGGGTTATTGTGGACAGACTGACCAAGACGGCACGGTTTATAGCTGTCAGGATGACTTTTTCATTGGAAAAGTTTGCTCAGTTGTATATAACTCATGTCTTCAAATTACATGGAGTACCAAAACCCGTTGTATCAGATCGAGATGCAAGATTCTGTTTGAATTTCTGGAAGTGTGTGCAAGAAGCCATGGATACTGAATTGAGACTCAGTACGGCATTTCATCTGCAAACAGACGGACAGTCAGAGTAGACCATTCAGACATTAGATGACATACTTTGAGCTTATGTAATGGATTTTACGGGAATTTGGAACGAGATGTTACCATTAATTGAATTCTCGTACAATAATAGTTACCAAGCTTCCATAGGAATGGCACCTTATGAGATGGACGGAAATGCAGATCGCCGATACACTGGTATGACTTGCGAGAGAAACAACTGCATAAGACGGATTTTATACAAGAAACTTCCGATGCCGTTGCAAGAATTCAGCGTCAAATGAAAATTGCACAAAGTCGACAAAAGAGTTATGTGGATAAGAGGCGAAGATTCTTGGAGTTTAATGAAGGAGACTTCGTGTTTCTTAAGGTATCGCCTATAAAGGGGATTATGCGTTTTGGTAAGAAGGGAAAACTGAGTCCAAGATATATCAGACCTTATGAAATTATCAAACGCATTGGAAAGTCACTTACAGATTAGCTTTACCTCCTGAATTGTTGGCAGTGAATAATGTATTTCATGTGTCCATGCTGAGAAAGTATGTACCAGATCCATCCCACGTGTTGAAGTATGAACCTATTCAGATCCACGAGGATTTGACATATAAAGAACAACTTATTCGAGTACTAGCTCGTGAACAGAAAGTACTGAGGAATAAGACAATCCCACTAGTGAAGAATTTGTGGAAAAATCACAATATTGAAGAAGCTACGTGGGAATGAGAAACAGAGATGAGGAGTTTATACCCCCACTTGTTCTAATTTTCGAGGACAAAAATTTTATAAAGAGGGGTGAATGTGACAACCGGGAAATTCTGGCATTCTCCGAAAAAAAATGTACAAATGTATGTATATAACAATTTATACTATTTAAATAGTGAAATGAATGTATTTATATAGTTTAGAATATGAAAGGATGTTCGAACAATACTGACGGGTAAGAATTCAGTGTTGATAAAGTTCACTAAATTGAAACAGGTGGAACGGTGCCAAAAACGACATTAGAAATCCTAACCGGTGCCTATGGTGCACTAAAAGATGAAAAACTTCCGGGATTGATTTTGATCAAACAGAAGCAGCATAAATTGATCTGACTGCACAGGAGACCTCACGAACCCACCGGGATGATTCCAGGAAAATTTCGGCTTAATCCGACTTTGGTCAAAAAGTAGTCGAATTAATGTGAATAGTCAAGTCAAAGTCAAACTTTTTACTTTGTATTTATGACATCATTAAAACATTTATTAAATGTGTTAAAAATGGTGGTTGGTGGCATTAATGGCCAAGATTGAATTTGCTTTATGATCTAAAGGCCTAGATTTTACCAAAATTAGCAAAATTAATTTTGGTAAAAATGTGGAAAGAAATGCCATGAAAAGTGTTGAAATTTTATTGGTTGGAAGCCAAATTTTAATTGGTTTTTCTAGCTAAGCCAGTCGGCCACTTTGAAACATAAGAAACCCGTAGCTAATTCAAAGAGAAAACAAGCAAAAATTTTCTAAGTGTTGGCAAGAGAGAACCGTGAGCAACCAAAGGATAACCAAGCCAAAACTTCAAACTCTCTTCACAAAAGTGGTAGCAAACTCATCATTGAAGTCAAGGGAAGCAAGAAATCAAGGTAACCATCTTTGGTTTGCATTTTTTCCTTGGAATTTCATTGAAAATCCATGTGTTTGTTGGCTTGAAGGATGAGAAATTTTGTGGTTGATTTGGTTGATTTGGTATATGAGTTTTGCTTATGGTTTGATTAGAAGAAAAATCATGTATTTTGTTTCAAGAAAAACAAAGTTTTGGTTGGTTTTCTTATGGAAAATCCGTGGGTTACCTTAGTGTTTGATCATGAATTTATTGTTGGTTAAGTGTTGTAATGCTTTAAATTATGTTTTGGTTATATGAAAAGCATGATTTGCATGGTTAGAAAGCTTGGAAAAATTTTGGTATCTAAATTCCCTAATATGGCCGTGTGGTGTAGTTAGGGTTTGGTGAACATTTTTGCATGATTAACTTGATGTTTTGATAGTTTAAATCATGCATTGGGCTATGGAAATGTTGGTTATGTAGTTGAAAGCATGAAACAAAAATTTGGTGCATGTTTTCCCTAAAATGGCCGTGGGTTATGTGTGTTGAAAAACCCTAAGAATTGTGTTGTAAAGTGTGAGAAATTGGCTTGAAAATGTGCTAGGTAATAGCCTATGAATAGCCTAAAAATTTGGTTGAAAGATTGGAAAGTTTTGACTAGGTTTTGAGTATGAAAACCTTAGCTAAATCTAAGGGTAAAATTGAAAGAATTTTGTTGAATTGTGGTTCAAAATGTGAATTGGAAAATGTTTGAGCTTTTATGTAAAAGTTTGGGAAACTTTTATATAAAATAGGACTTTGGTATAGTACATGGCAGGTACACATGGTTTGAGGCGTACCTAACGCTGGTAGCCTTAAATTTACGCTAAAATGCTGCCGAAATTTCGAAAAATGGCATTTAGGGCAAAAAGGGAATCGAGAGTAAAAGTTCAGGGTCGGGTCGGAAACCCGAGTCCCTTGAGGAAAATTGAATAAGGGAAACCTAAGGGGTGGTTCATGAATAGTAACCCGTCCCCTTAAAAATATAAAACGCGAGTGAAACTGAAAAAAAGGGACCCCGAGGGGGGGTGTTTTTGGGAAACGAAGTAAAGATCCGAGTCGGGTACAAAAAATCCGAGCCTCGGAGACCTAAATCGAGAAAGTCTAGATGAAGTTTTAAATACTAGTAAAACGTCCATTTGAGGCTCCAAAACGATAGAAAATCACTAAACCAACGTAAGGGTCGGAATAGTGCTTTCCGAGGGTCGGGAAGGTGAAAAGTGGAAATAAAATTGAAACAAACCCAGTAATGAATGAGAAAAGAGTCAAAAAAAGTTCCTGAGAGCCAAAAGTGCAGTCTAGATCGAGAAAATCCCGTCAGGGGCATAATTGTAATTTTACCAGAATACAGGGGGCAAAATCGTAATTTTTCAAAAGTTGAGAAAAATGGGGAAAATGATAAATAAAGCCTAAACAGTTATAAATAGGTTTTATTTAAGCTTTTTAATAAAAAAATAAAAGCCATAAATGAAAATGAAATTAACAGACAAGATTTTGTTTGTAGGATCCCAAAATCGACGCACAAGGAAAGCGATTAAAGATCCAGGAAGGGAAAGGAGAAGAAACGGATAAGGTAAGTTCAGACATTTACTTGTCTGCAACATGTAGCATTATTATTGCTAACTTTGATGTACTAACTATAAGTTAGGTATATATATGCTACGGGTACTATTATAGAATAGAGAGAGAGACGAAATGTGCTACGAGCACTATTGAAAATGAGACACATAATAAATTGTGCTTCGGGCAGTAGAGCGAGGTTAATGAAACTCACTCACATGAAATTAAAATGTGAACCATTCCTAATCACAGGGCAATATGAAGTCACCGGGTTAGAACTTTAAAAAGTCTGTAATGAAACCACCTTTAGCGTACCAGCCTTCCGTATAGGGGATGTAAACTTTGCCTTTGGGCTATGACAATGAGATTAAGGCTGTGGAGGTCAGTACTAATGTACCACTCCCATGTTAGGAAATGCCCTAAGCATTAGAGACATTTTGATATATTTATTTTGATCTGGATAATAAAATTATATATAGAGGTTATTCATTACATTGCTATCTGTCCTTGTCTTATTTACATGTTAAAGTAAATGTAAGCAAATATGGCTCCCTGACTGCTTGTGTTAAACTGTTAGAACGTTGCATGCAATGGACTTTTGTATGCCAGAATACAATGTTCTAAATTTAGCGGTCTAAACTATGGTCTGTAGTCTATGGGGTTAGACCGAGCATCTAACTCATGTTAAGACTATTATGTTGTCCAAACCCTTGGAAGGGATAGTTTGTCTTGACTATCTGGAGCTGGACTCCCAAGTAGAGACATATATATGTTGCTTGGTGGTGACATATTAGACTGGGATTAAAGCGTGATTGATCTACGAAGTCCGCTTTGAGTGGATATATCTACTTTTGACGTTCATTATCCAGTAACCTTAATCTTGAGTAAAAGGACAGCTTCATGTATATGACTTGTGTACTTTGATGTTCCAATGGCTAAAGCGTCTCAGAGGTAGTAAGCTTATAGACCGGTTCATTGGGTGCATGACTTGTATACGATGAAGGGTTCGTTTACAGATATCAGAATCATAGCTCTAATGAGGAGTTAAGGGTATCCTCTTAAAGGCATTATACTGAATGTGAAAATGGACAAGGCCTTGGGTCATCTGCTGGGCGGATGACTTCTTATTCACATATGGTGAATAATCATTTTCTTTATTCGGCAGTATAATGAAACTTTAAGATAGCCAAATCAGTAGGATTAAACGGACTTTGGCCTAAGGCTGATCATGGATATCATATAAGGGTTCTGCATACATGACAAGGTTATTGGACGATAGCTTGTCACAGGCTTACGTAATACGGTATATAATTGGGAGTTCAGTTTCAGGTTTATAGTGGTGTGACTTTGAAATTAGTGATCATATGATTGAGTTGTTTGGTAAAAGAATGATGATCATATGGATTTGCGGGAGCCCGATTATATATGTCCAATCAGTCCCTCTACTAGCTCCACATAATTCCTTAACGTTTGGCAAATTGATTTGTGTATACTATTGGCTGGTTTATTACGCATGGATGGTGATGACAAAGGATTAGGATGGTAGACAAGATTCTCTCCGGTTGGATTCAGATTTTGTTTTGGATAATAGAGTACACAATTATTCGAACTCCAAATAAAGTTGCCATGATTTTATTTGAGATTGGATTGGAGTTGTAGAAAATTATCCGTGAGAACAAGAATTTGAAACGCAACTGTTTTGTGGATTTTGAAATTTGAATTTTGAAATTTGAATTTTGAATTTTGAAATTGAAATTTGAATTTGAAATTTGAATTTGAAATTCGAATTTGAAATTGGAATTTGAAATTCGAATTTGAAATTTGAAATTTGAAATTCGAATTTGAAATTTGAATTTGAAATTTGAAATTCAAATTTTGAATCACAGTCCAAGTGGGATTCGAATTTCTTGTGGAAAATCCATAAGGAATAAAATTCGAATTTGAGTTGGATATGGAGAGGATAATCTTGTTAGAATCCTACTTGAATTTTGAATCCAAATCCTAACTAATGATGGACGAAATTTTGAGGATTATCCTCAATGGATTTTCTGTTTTTGTGGATAAGGTTTAAGGAAAAAATTCAAGTTTCAATCCCAGTTGAATTTGGATTCTCTCCTCCCAGAAAAGTGGCCGAAATTTTGGAGTATATCTCCTAGGGAAAATTCGGTTATTTTGGATAAGGATGAGATAAGATTCAAGCTTGAAAATCCTAGTGGAATTTTGATTCTCCCTTATCCTAAAAGTGGCCGAAATTTTGAGGAGATTTTCTCCTTGGAATTTTCGGATTTTTTGGTTGAAAAAAGGGAGATAAAATTCTAGTTAAAATCTTATTTAGATTTGGATTGGATCTATCCTAAATGGCTGAATTTTATTGTTGGGATTTCCCTTGGAAAATTCAAATTTTATGGTTGTGGATAAGGGAGAATATCTTCTCCTAATCCAATTCAAATTCAGAGAATCACCTCATGCAGGTCTATAAATAGAGGTCCTGCCACTCCAGTTCTCTCAGACCACAGATTCTCAGGTGAGCAGGCTTATTGTTGTATAGCCCACCGTGACAATAAGTTCTTTAGAGATCTGGGTGGTCGGAAGAAGACTAGCAGTGCTAGCATACCGATCGAGGTTCATAGTGCCCACACACTGAGCCATCCGGGAATTGGAGAATAGTAGAGAAGACTAGTTAGTTGAAGCCTCCGATCATTCTCCTCCTGCAAGATTGGCATCCTTGAGGTATGAGTTTTAATTGTTGTTGGTTTATTATATATGGCATTATGAGATATTTAACCATCTAAAAAAACTTTTTCCGCTGCGCCACTCTGATACGTTTTTGCTGATTTATTTTCCTACAATTGGTATCAGAGACATCTCATGACTATGTCATGTACATAAATTAGACAATTACTTAGTCTTTTTTATTTATGTATGGATTTGATATTTTGAGAGTGGCATTCTAGGGTTCCTTTATATTGTCATCATGGATTATGTATAAAGTATGTAGTTATTTTAATTTTTTAAATTATTATAAGCATACTTGTTTATGCCGGTTATGGTTCCTTAGAATTTAGAAAAATTATATCTAGGAATTTTTACGTAACCATGGGAGCAGTTTATTAACACTGTAATTTTCCCATGGATTTTAATTTTTATGGTTAGAATTTTTATGGTTAGAATTTTTGTACACCGGAAATGGTTTAGGAAATTTTATGTAATTATTCTTGGAGGAGATTGAAGATTGAAGACCATAATTTATTTTTCCCAAAAGTTAAATTTGATTTAAAGGTTGAAATTTTGATTGTGTGGAAAATTTTCAATTTAATTGGGATTCAAATTAATTTTTGGAGATCCTAATAAGTAAATTGGAATATGGCATGAAAATCAAGACACGACCCCTCGGGATAGGCCAACAGTCCGTGGTGGGGCTGCAGCCCCTGCCCTCGGGCAGGATGGGGCTGCGGCAGCCCCTATGCAGGCCATAACCACCCACGGCTGCAGGCTTGGCCTGCAGCCGAGGGTGGTCGTGACCTACCCAAGGCTGGCCGTAGCCTGGACGTGCAGCCTGCCGGCTGCTGTGCCCAACCTAGGCGTGCAGCCTGGCGCTGCAGGCTTGGCCTGCAGCCCGGCAAGGCTGCACATGGGAGGCCATGGGCTGCCAGCCCCTCTGGGGCTGGTGGCTGCCCACGGCGGCTGCCGCCTACGGAGGCGGTGGTGTGACGGTTCAAAAATCAAAAAATTTTGATTTTTAAATTTGAGATTTAATTTTAAATCATGTTTAAAAATATGTAATTGAAAATTTGAAATTTTTGAAATTACATATTATTACACATGATGTTTAAAATTGTTTAAAATTTGAATTTGAAATTTAAATTTGAAATTCGAATTTGGAATTTGAATTTGAAATTTAAATTTTTGGAGATTTAAATTATAAATGATTCTTGGGATGAGAAATAAATGGAGAGGCTACATAAAGATGGATACAAGAAGACGGAACAAAATTCAAGACCTAAAGAATGCTTTGGATGAAATTTCGTAATCTTTATTTTCTTTGTTCTAGGATGTAACCATGGCTTGGTTTTTCTGTCAATTATTTTTTCTATGATATGTCATGGATGTATAAATATGTATTGATGGATGTTTTATATGCATATTTGATAACATGTCATATAGGATAGGTGAGTGCCGCTCATACTATATTGATCATACATAATTTGTCAAAAACTTGCATGTTTTTCAAAATATTGAGTGGGAGAGGGTTTCAAACAAAACCCACGGCCTCCATTGTTGATCCATATGTGAAAGCATGGTAACGCCTCGCATCAGTTTTTCCCTGACCATACCCCTCGGTAGGTGTTTACCGCCGCCGGTATACTAGATTGGATCTCCTATGTGGAAAACGTGTTCGGGTACGATCCTATTCATGACCACCCCTCGGTGGCTTGGTAGGACGTGGATCGGGCTACGTAAACAATGGTTATACACTCAAGACTCGTTTAGTTATTAACCTTCCCTAGAAGCTCTGTTAACTAAACTGGTGGCCAAATAAACGGTTATTAATATATATCTTAACCTTAGAGGATTTAAGGCAACATATATTAATTGGACAGGGTCCATGTTCCGGCTATTTGTTTTCATGACCACCCCTCGGTGGCTTGGGGCAATAGGTACTGAGAATTACCGTTGTAATGCTACATGTTTTTCAAGTTTCATGTAGGAACGTACTTGTATTTTTTATTTGCTAAATTATCTGTATATTTGCTTGGGCTTTGTAATGATGTCTAGTATAATTTTATTTCAGTTCAAAATGTCACCGACACCTCTCATTTCAATACTCACTAAGAATAAACTGAATGGCGATAATAGTACTGTTCATCATGAATAGTAACATTGACTATTATTCATTATAAATAGTAACTTTGACTGTAACATAGTATATCAACAGTACATCAACCATGGTGTTAGTACTCTCACGAAACTGTCTTATGCTCAATTATGGCATAGTTTCAGTTTAATTATCTTTAATTATGTTCTGGTTTTGAGCTCAGGTTGGCAGTACCATTTTAGTGCGCATGACTGGGAGCGGTACAGTAGTGCTGACCTCCAGAGCCTTAATCTCATCATCATTGCCCCGAAGGCAAAGTTGTACATGACTGGGAGCGGTACATTAGTGCTGACCTCCATAGCCTTAATCTCATCATCATAGCCCCGAAGGCAAAGTTTACTTCCCTGTACGGAAGGCTGGTAGGTCAAAAGTGGTTTCATTACCGACTTTTTAAAGTTCTAACCCGGTGACTTCATATTGCCCCGAGGTTAGGAATGGTTCACATTTTAATTTCGTGTGAGTGAGTTTCATTATCCTCGCTCTAGTGCCCGAAGCACAATTTATTATGTGTCCCATTTTAATAGTGCCCATAGCACATTTTGTCTCTCTCTCTATTCTATAATAGTGCCCGTAGCAACTTATAGTTAGTACATCAAATTTAGCAGTAATAATGCTACATGTTGCAGACAAGTAAATGTCTGAACTTACCTTATTCATCTCTTCTCTTTTTCTTTCCTGGATCTTCTTTGTGGGTCGATTTTGGGATCCTACAGACAAAACCTTGTCTGTTAATTTCATTTCCATTGATAGCTTTTATTTTTTTATTAAAAAGCTTAAATAAAACCTATTTATAACTTTTAGGCTTTATTCATTTTCCCCATTTTTCTCAACTTTTGAAAAATTATGATTTTACCCCTATATTTTGGTAAAATTGTAATTATGCCCCTGACGGGATTTTCTCGATCTAGACTGCACTTTTGGCTCTCAAGAACTTTTCTGACTCTTTTCTATTCATTGCCGGGTTCGTTTCTATTTTATTTCCATTTTTCATGTTCCCGACCCTCGGGAAGTACTATTCCGACCCTTACATCGGTTTAGTGATTTTCTATCGTTTCAGAGCCTCAAATGGACGTTTTACTAGTATTTAAAACGTTCATCTAGACTTTCCCGATTTAGGTCTCCGAGGCTCGGATTTTCCGTACCCGACTCGAACCTTTACTTCGCTTCCCAAAAACGCCCCCCCTCCTCGGGGTTGGTTTTTCAGCTTCACCTGCGTTTTACATTTTTAAGGGGACGGGTTACTATTCATGAACCACCCCTTAGGTTTCCTTTATTCAATTTTCCTTTAGGGACTCGGGTTTCCGACCCGACCTTAAACTTTTATTTTTAATTCCCTTTTTACCTGAAATGCCGTTTTCGAAATTTCGGCAACATTTCGGCGTAAAGTTAAGGCTACCGGCTTTAGGTACGCCTCGAACCATATGTACCTGCCACGTACTATACCAAAGTCCTATTTTATGTAAAAGTTTCCCAAACTTTTAGATAAAAGCTCACACATTTTCCAATTCACATTTTGAACCACATTCAACAAAATTCTTTCAATTTTGCCCTTAGTTTTAGCCACGGTTTTCCTACTCAAAACCTAACCAAAACTTTTCAATTTTTCAACCAAATTTTAGGCTATTCAAAGGCTATTACCTAGCACATTTTCAAGCCATTTTCCATGCATTTTACAACACAATTCTTAGGGTTTTTAACCATTCATACCCCATGGCCATTTTAGGTAAAACATGCAGAACATTTTTTTTTTCAGGCTTTCAACCTTATAACCAACATTTCCATAATTCAATGCATGAATTTAACTATCCAAACATCAAGTTAATCATGCAAAAATGTTCACCAAACCCTAATTACACCACACGGCCATTTTAGGGTTATTAGATACCAAAATTTTTCCAAGCTTTCTAACCATGCAAATCATGCTTTCCATTTAACTAAAACATGATTTAATGTATTACAACACTTAAACAACAATGAATCCATTATCATACACATAGGTAACCCATGGTTTTACCACTGAAAAACCAACAAAAACTTTGTTTTTCTTGAAACAAAATGCATGGGTTTTCTTTTAATCAAACCATTAACAAAACCCAAACACCAAATCAACCAAAACAAACCATAAAATTTCTCATCTTTCAAGCCAACAACCCATGGATTTTTCAATGAAAAACCAAGAGAAATTTCAAACCAAAGATGGCTACCTTGATTTCTTGCTTCCCTTGACTTCAATGAAGCGTTTGCTACCACTTTTGTGAAGAAAACTTGAATGTTTGGCTTGGTTCTCCTTGGTTGCTCACGGGTTGCTCTATGGAATCACTTAGAAAATTTTTTTCTTTGTTTTGGCTTTAAATAAGCTACGGGTCCCTTTTGTCCAAGGTTTGCCGACTTAAGTAACAAAGAAACCAATTAATTTGGCTTCCAACCAATGAAAGTTCAACACCTTTCATGCCATTTCTTTCCATATTTTCAAAAAATAAATTTGGCTAATTTTGGCCAAATCTAAGCCTTTAGATCAAAAGGCCATTAATGCAACCAACCACCAAATTTAAATCATTTAATAAATGACTTTATGATGTCATAAATGTAAAGTAAAAATTTTGACTTTGACTTTATTATTCACATTAATTCAACTACTTTTTGACCGATGTCGGTTCGAGCCGAAATTTTCCTAAAATCATCCCGGCGGGTTCCTGAGGTCTCTAGAGCAGTCGGATCAATTTATACTACTTCCGTTTGATCAAAATCAATCCCGGAAGTTTTTCATCTTTTAGTGCACCATAATGCACCGGTTAGGGTTTTCAATGCCGTTTTTGGCACCGTTCCACCCGTTTCAATTTAGTGAACTTTATCAACACTGAATTCTTACTCGTCAATATTGTTAGAATATTTTAGTACATTCTAAACAATATAAATACATTCATTTCACCCTTTAAATAGTACAAATTGTTATATACATACATTTGTACATTTTCTTTCGAGAATGCTAAAATTTCCCGGTTGTCACAGTAGGATTATGATGTAAAGTACGTTCAGATATGTATAAGTATGTTGACCGGATTATGTACGGTAAGTATGATTGCTTAGTAATGTACGATATGTATTATGAAATATTCCGAAGCTACAGTCAGTATCAGAATTACCCAGTACTATATAGTGTGAATCATTATATGTCATTAATGTATGTTTGAACTTACTGAGCCTGTCACTCACAAGTTTATTTATGTTGTAGGTAAGCCCCTGTATGAAGATAAGACAAGTGATGGATGATGAACGAGATCTACATGTGCCAAGGGACTGGGCGAGAGTTATAGTACTGCTATAAGTCTTCCGCTGAGCTGTTAAAAGAGTATTGAAATAATGTTTTACGAGGTATATCAAGTTATGAGAAAGTAAAATGTTTACTATAGTAAATGGTTTATGATGATATAATTTTCAAGTAAAGTTTAAGAAAAGAAAAAAAAAATTATTCCCTATTTTCATGCTTATATGGGAAGTTAAGGTAAGCATATTAAAGGAAGTAAGTTAAAAATAAGATACTAGCTGTCACAGATGGTATCAGAATAAGTTAAAAGTAAGTTAAAAGCAAGTTTCCAACGTCCCAAGTGATTGCAGTCTATCACAATTGGCAGCAGTAGCAGACTGTAATAGTATCGTTTAACCCTAAGTAGGGCAGGCCGTTATAGATAGGGCACCGATGGGCCTCGGTACCACATAAAAACACAAGTTATGGTCACTAATGGTAATAGTGATCTAGGAACGATAGTAATTAATTTATGGGTAATAAATTAAATTACCGAGTATAGAGAAGTAAACTCTAAATAGAGAGCGACTTAGTACCGACGGCAATCGGTACCAAATGATATTTCTGTGTTAGTCACTTACAGTATTAGTGACACAACAAAAGTGTTAATTGTGACGCCCCGTGCCCTCAGCGGCCCGGACCGTCACTGAAAACTATTACTTGCTTCTTTAACTTTTACTTATACTTCTTCTTTAAAACCGATACTTAAACTTACTGAATTTAGTACCATAAATTTAGAGGGAATTTTTTTTTACGCGTACCTATTTACTATTCACATACATATACTATTAAAATGCAGAATTTGAAAAACATAAGGATTTCAATTGTACATACACAATTATATACTTGTTTATCTGATTACTATTCACCAGATACTATTTAAATATACTACTCATACATATACTGTTTACTGCTCCAAGATATCGTTTAACCTTTACTATTCAAAATACTATTTAACTATCACCATTCAAAATATTATTTACTCATACTGTGTGGAAGAATACTCGCAGTATATCCATAACCTCATCCTCACATCCGCCTTTGCCGCCATCATCGTCCCTTGATGTTTACGCTATAGGATGCTTACCTACAGCATGAACACACTCCGTGAGCTTTACGCCCAGTAAGTACAACATGTTAACCGCAAAACATGTTTAAAACAGCACATACTTAAAATCATAAGCATGACATATATCACTTAATAAATCACATACCATATAAGCATATCACATATCAGCTTACATATCATGTCATCACATAACATGTCATAACACTGAATATAAAACTTCACATACTTTATGCATGACAGAAGCATCGTGTACTGTATGCACTCTACTGAAAAAGAAAGCATAACGAACTATAACTTATGCATGGCCCGGTTATGTTTATTTATGCTTCAAACTTCCCTTTTCTTTTCTTTTCTATTTAGGGCCCATGTGTCAGTACCGTGTGCGCGCAGACCAACGGTAACGCCCGAGGTCAACTAATGCCGAAGAGCCATCAACTGATGCTCAACTTTTGGCCTTAACTTTCTTAAACTGGAAACCCCTTCGACTGAAGGAGCCGGTATAGCACACCTACTTATTTCCATCTTGTTTGACTGTTCAAGCCATACGCTTCTCTAAGCTATACCCAATCCTACGCGGTAGGGTTCTATGGCTTTTATCTTGTTTTTTCATCAATCTACTCGAATGTGAAACTATATGCTCTTATGTATGCTGTGCAGCATCGTGTGCAAGATACATACTTAAAAATACTAGAAAAGCATTATTTTAAATTCATTTTATTCATGCTGTAGGCAGAGTTGTACTTACCTGTCATCAGACAGTTTATACTCTCGCCTTCGTCATAATACAGGTACCTCCCTGTAATCATAATGCATTTCATTAACATTTACTCTTAGGTCACTGTGGTCATTAGTGACTAATAAAAACTCTATCGTTAGTGATACCGATTCTTATCAGTACTAATTGCCCTCTTCTTAAGAATTTGATTTTCTAATTTCTAATCATGGTTAATTAATTTATTTGCTCAATAAATTAATTAATGTGGCTCTTAGGTTACTCTATCGATAGGAACTAATAAAACTATCGTTGTGTGATACTGATGCCAATCGGTACCTAACTACTCTACTTTGGGAATTTTGATATCTAATTTCTAATCACACTTGATTAATTTGTCTACTTGACAAATTAATCACTGTCCCGTTCAGACTCGGTCCTTGACTGGCTAACCGACCAGTAAACTGAGCACATACCTCGTGTATTGACCATTTAGCCTGTCGGGTTACCTTTACCGATTTATCCACCCCAAATTTTATACTTAGATCACACCCGTCCCTCGGGTGGCACTATTCTGACCTAGGGGTCGTTTTCTTACATTTCGAGATTTCTAATTGGGTGGTTCAATAATCCTATAAATGTCCGTCCTTCTTTTCTGGACCTAAGTCATCAAGGGGGGGCTCAGGTTTCCATCCCGATCACATTTTCACCCTTATTTCCTAAAATACCCCTTTATGTTATTTTTAGAAATTTCAGCAGCATTTTCGCTTAATTTTTAGGTTTCCGGTGTTTAGGAAACGCATTCAAACTATCTAACCTATTCTAACCTGCCACGTACTAAACCAGAGGCCTAATTTTTACGTAAAAGCTCAACTTTTTACATAAAAATATTCACATTTCCTCACATTCTCTTTTTCGACATTTCATCCCTTTTTCTTACAATTCCTCAAGTCAGTAAACTATAATTAATACATAATTATTTCCAATAATAAATTGAGGGATCAAGGGATCAAAACCACTACCAAAATCGTTCCCGTCGACGGTAGGGCGAACCGTTCGTTCTCGACCGCACAATCTTTGAATCATCATTCTTCACTTTTGAAACTCTAGTTTGCAAATTCGATGCCGCGGATGTGTCTGGAACGTCAAAAATAGGCCAACGGGCCATTCTTTAATTTTCGGTCTCTGAACCACCGTTGACCGGCATTGACCGGCGTTGACCATGGCGGCGATGGGAGCGGCGACCACCATCTTGAAAAGCTCGACGAGTGGAACCCATTGGTGGTGTCAATTTCACCAATCAAGGCTCCTATTGCCGGAAATCGACCCTCGAAAAGTCGACGACGGCGGCAGTGTTGGATCTCCATTTTCTGGCATTGCTGCCCAAAATTGATTTGGGCTTTTGACCTACGTGTTGTTCTAAGCATTTTGATACCCACCTTGCAACTCAACTCGGCCGGAATAGTGAGATTCGACGGTGGTGATGGTGACGGTGACCGCGACGGCGAACCTTGGGCGGCGTGATCCGGTGGCTGTTGACATGAAATGAAGCCTGGGTTTTGTTCTACTTTTCACCACGAATCCATTGGGACCAGAATCGTGGCATTTGGACGTCGGACGGTGAAGAAATCATAGTTTGAAAAGTTCGGCCACCGGTGGCTTTAGGCGGCGCGTGCAGCGTTCTCCGGTGTCGGTTCCGTCAACTCAGCACACCGTTGGACTCAGCTCGTCAAGAGCTTTCCAATGGTGTCGGCGGTGTCAAAAACGGAGGCCGGATTCAACGGTCGGTCACTGTTCATCTTCGTGTGGTGTGGGGGAGGGAGAAATGAGATTTGGAAAAATATGGGGGCTATTTTTCAAGAATCCCCAAAATTTCAACCTTGATACTAATTTTTTGAAAAATTTTAAGATAGGCTATACGGACTAATTTAGGCGTGCTGAACCCAAATATATCAATTTTATCTTCATCCGAGGTTGTCTCGACCAGTTTTCTGATACTGCACGGCTCCCAGTCAAAAATTCATTTTTGTACTTAAATGACTAATTTGAGCTTTCTGATTCCAAATATATCAGTTTTATATCAAGAAAAGGTCATCTTCACCAAGTTCTTGATACTGTGGTTAGACCTACACTGTGTTGAAACTGCGCATACATAATGAGGTGTTTTCCTATGAAATTTCAAACACAGTCTTTCTTGACTAATTTGGACGTGCTGATTTCAAATTTATTAGTTTTGTGTCCATCTGCGGTCTTCTAGACCAGTTTTCGGGATATGTATGACCCCGTCTCGAAAAACATGTCAGGTGCCCGATTGACTAATTTGGGCATCCTAAGTCTAAATATATCAGTTTAGGGCGAGAACAGGTCATCTTGACCCTCATCCCGATACTACGTATCTCTTAAACAAAATCTACATTTTATGCTCAATTGACCAGATTGAGCCTGCTGACTATTAATATGTCAGTTTTATGCTAGATTAAGGCCGTCTTGGCCACTAACCTGACACTGCGTTTCTCACTATTCACTAATCACTATTCACTATCTGACTGACTAATCTGAGTATTCTGACTTTGATTTTGTCAGTCTATGGGCGAGAATAGGTTATCTAGACCACTTTTCTCGATACTGTACATCTATTAGGGCAATTATCGCTGTTGCGCTCAGGTGACCAGTCTGAGCGTACTGATGACTAGCTCATCAGTTCTGTATCATGAAATGGTCGTCTGGACCGGTTTCTTGATATTGCGTGTCTCAACGCATACTCACATAATAGGGTGGACCGATTTCACTGTCGGTTGCCCTTTTCACTACATGAATAGTAATTAAACGTTACTATACTCGTTTAATTCATTCAACTGGCAAGTATACTGTGTTTATTAACTTAATTACATCATTGCATAGTAATTAAGATTCATAATTCATGAGAGTCATTACAGCGGCTCTTGGCTCATTACACGACCTTTTACACGGACTCTTACACGGGCTTGTACATTTCGAACACGGGCGTGTTCTAATTAAGACTACTCAACACGGCCATGTCTTTGAAAAACATTCATCTATCTGAGCGGTATACGGCCTCTTACACGGCCGTGTACTTGACCGTGTTACACTACACGGCCATGTATACTCACACGGCTACTAATAGATACACAGTCCGAATGGCACACGGTCACTCACATGGCCGTGTACCTGACCGTGTTACTTAAATTTGCACTAAAAGACATTAAATTATGTCCATTTTATTCCTTAATGACTTATTACATGGTAAGTAGGTGCCATGAAAATGGCGGTCATTACAACCTACCCCCCTTGCAAAATTTTCGTCCTCGAAAATTAGAATAATTCCATGAAGTGTCTTCTCATGTCTTCTTCCTATTCTCATGTGGCTTCCTCAACACTATGATTCCACCACAACACTTTTACTAGCTGTATACTTTATTCCTAAGTACCTTTTCCTTTCTAACTAGGATCCGCATGGGTCTTTCCTCGTACGTCGGATCAGCGTATACTACAATAGATTTTTGGCTAAGAACATGGGAGCTGTTTGGCATGTACTTCTTCAGCATCAAGACGTGAAAGACATTGTGCACTGTAACTAACTCGGGAGGAAGTGCTAGTCTATAAGCCACCTTCCCGGCTTTATCTATTATCTCGAGGGTCCTATGTACCTAGGACTGAGCTTTTCTTTCTTTTCAAAGTGTACCACCCCTTTCACGGGTGCCACCTTGATAAAGACCAAGTCTCTTACTTGAAACTCAAGGGGTCTATAGTGCTTATCGTCAAAATTCTTCTATCGACTGTGTGCTGTATCTAACATTTCTCGTATCAGCTTCACGTCTGCCATGGTATTCTTGATGATGTCTAAGCTAATTAGTCGTTTCTCTCCGGGCTCGTACTAATGAGCCAGAGATCTGCATTTCCTTCCACAAAGTGTCGTATGGTGCCATTCCTATCAAGGAATGGTAGTTGCTGTTGTATGAGAATTCACTCAATGGTAGCTTCTGAACCAATTTCCTTTGAAGTCTAGAACGCAGGTCTCAACATGTCCTCTAACATCTCTATGGTCCTCTTAGACTAACTGTCAGTCTGAGAATGAAATGCTGTGCTGAACTCTCACTTGGATCGTAATGCAGCCTGAATGCTTTGCCAAAATCTGGAGGTAAAGCATCCACTACGATCTGAAACGATCGACTCTGGTACTCCGAGCCGTTTCACGAACTGTGCTGCATAGATTTCTGCTAGTCATTCCACTAAGTAGCTAACTTTCATTGCTAAAAAATCTAGCTGATTTCGTCAGTCTATCTACAATCACCCAGATTGCATCATTATCGTTTGACGTCTTCGGCAGTCCGACTATGAAATTCATCGTAATCTGGCCCTATTTCCACTCGGGTAGCTTAATTTTCTACGATTATCCTGTTGGGCGCTGGTGTTCTGCCTTAACCTTCTGACATGTAAGGTATCTGGCGACAAACTCGACAATGTTATTCTTCATTCCAGGCCACCAAAAGCTTTCCTTCAGGTACTTGTACATCTTATTCACTACCGGATGTACGGAATATGACTTCTCGTAAGGTTCCAAAAGGATTCGCTTCGTGAGTTCTTCATCTTTCAGAACATACACTCTATCTCTGTAGTAGAGTATGTCGTCCTCAAGGATCTTAAACTCTAAACCCTTGTCCTCTATAGCTTCCTTTCTGGACTTGAGCATGGAAAAATCGAAACCTTGACCGATCTTGATCTCTTCTTAGAACGTCGATTGGAGGGTGATGTTAGACAATCTCCCTATCAAAATCTTGATCTCGCTGTCACATAGGTCATTTGTAGCGCTCCTGACAAGGCACTAATAGTCATAGGCATAGTAATATGCTTTTGACTCTGCACATTGACCACTTGCTTGGCTTTTTCCGGATGATATAGGATTTTGTAGTCGTAATCCTTTACTAACTCTAACCATTTACGCTGCCTCATGTTAAGCTCTTTTTGCGTGAAGATACACTTGGGGCTCTGGTGGTCAGTGTAAATCTCACACTTGACTCCTTACAGGTAGTGCCTCCATGCTTTTAACGCAAAAACTACCACTGCTAGCTCCAGATCACACGTTGGGTAGCTCCTCTCAGGGTTTTTAAGTTGTCGTGAAGCATACACGACTACTCTACCACTCTGCATCAACACAGTTTCCAACTCGATTTTAGATGCGTCGCTTTAAATCACAAAGCTTCCCTGACCAGTATCTGGAATGGTCAGTATTGGAGTGCTTGTGAGTCTTCATTTCCACTCTTAAAACCTTTCCTCACACTTGCCGGTTCACTTATACCTCTTTCCCTTCTTAGTAAGTGCTGTAAGTAGAGCAGCTAACTTTGAGTAGCCTTCGACTAAGTGTAGGTAACATCCTGTTAGTTTGAAGAAACTACGAATTCCCGTTATGTTCCTCTGAGCTAGCCACGCACTAACTGCATCAATTTTAGTTGGGTCCACAGATACTCCTTCCTTGGGGTCTACATGACCTAGAAAATGGACCTTCTCCAATCAAAACTTGTACTTGAAGAACTTGGTGTATAGTTGATGGTCCTGTTACATGCGCAAAATGATCCTTAAGTACTCTTCCTTCATCTTAGAGTATATAAGTATGTCATCGATAAACATAATGACAAACTTATCTGAATAGTGTTTGAATATGCGGTTCATCAAGTTTATGAAAGCTGCTGGCACGTTTGTCAATCCGAACAACCTGAACAGAAACTCGTAATGTCCGTACTGCGTTTGAGAAGTTGTTTTGGGTACATCTTTATTCCTGATTCGTAGTTGATGGTACCCTGAACGTAGATCGATCTTCGAGAACACTGCAGTGTCTCAGAGCTGATCAAATGGATCGTCAACCCGCGGCAATGGATGCTTGTTCTTAATCGATCCTGTTCAACTCTCTGTAGTCGATGCACATTCTCAATGGTCCGTCTTTCTTCTTCACGAATGGTACGGGTGCTCCACAGGGTGAACAATTATGTCGAGTGAATCCCTTACCTATTTAGTCTTTCAGCTGGGCTTAGAGTTCCTTTAGCTCTGCAGGGCCCATTCTGTATGGGGCCTTAAAGATGGGGGTCGATTCTGGTAGACGTTCAGTCTCGAACGAGATCTCACGCTCTGGTAGGAATCCTGCAAGATCTTCTGGAAATATCCCCATGAATTCCCTGACTATCATCATGTTCTTGGGTCCTATCTCTATTCCCCGTGTCTTATCTACTACGTATGCTAGGAAGTCCATGCATCCATTGGATAGCATCTCGCGAGCCTTCATTGCTGATATCATCGTCTTTGGTTGCTCTAGCGACAAACCCTTATAAATGAACTTTTCGCATCCAATTGGTTCGAAAACGATTTTCCACCTTCGACAGCCTATGACGACATTATGTTTTGTGAAGAAGTCCATCCTCACAATTACATCATAGTCGTACATGTCGCTGGTTAATGCTCAATTCTCTCCCGCAGATAATTGCTGGCACCTAACGTATCCAGTAATTATACAAATAAACTTCCCCTGAAGGAAGTGACATTTTAAAGGTTTATTTTGTCCTATCTAAGCTCCTACCTAACTTTTTAGCGAAAATTGATGATGCAACGAATGGGTGGCTCCAGAATCAAGTAGAACTAACGCATCAAAGTTGGTGATAAAAAGCTGGCCTGTCACCATTGCAGAAGTTATAGCTTCAGCGTCACTCCTCGCATAAGCATAGATTCTCCCTTAGCTGTCTAAAGCTTTCAATCTGCCTTGTGTGATCGAAGGGCCTTCGATCCTGGTCTGGATGGCGTGAAGTTGATTATTCCTAGTATGGGGTTGATTCTGTCAGTTTCGTGGGTCGGAGTAGTAGTTTTGGGCATAGTAGCCTTCCTTGCCACAGATGAAACAACCACTTACTCCTTACTTACATTCTCTTGGGTGCCTCTTTCCGTATTTCGTGCACGTCGGGTATTGGCTATCATTTCCTTCCTAGTCGTTTCTCTTCTGGGGGAAATTCTCCTGTGAATCTTGGTTGCCCTAGTTCCCCTTTTCTCTTATTGTTGTTGTTACAATGCCTGCTATTCTGGCTGGTTCCCACGTTCTGTCCTCTGTGTTGTAACTCGGGGTTCTGCTTCCCCTAAGCCTGCTCAGCTTACATGTTCTCCTCCTTTCGTGTCTTAAAATTCTGTGCCTTTCTCTCCTTATCCTGAGCCGACCAGTACTTAGCTCAGATATCCTTGCTGACACATTCTGCTAGTGTCACTGGTCTGTGGCTTCCGCTACAGACCTAAATTGCGATTTCCGTTCTGAACATCTTCAGCATTCGTCTGACTCTCTCCTTTTAGTCGGTACCAAATCTGGACAAAGTTCAGCCAACTGCTCAAACTTCTTGACCGCCTTCATAACAGTCATACTACCTTGGTGCAAGTTATCGAACTCGTCTTATTGCGCTACTAGTACTTCCTCATTGAAGTACATCTCCTTGAATTCCTCAATGAAATCGCTCCAGCTCATCTCTCTAATGTTCCTCCTAATGGTTACCATCTTTCACCATTAACGCGCCTCATTGTGCAGGTAAAGGATGCGCACATCACTTTCTCTCTTTATCTATTAACCCTAAAAAATCCAAGATTACTTGGATAACTGTTAGCCAATCATCGGCCTCTATAGGGTTGGTGATTCCTAAGAATTCTAACACTTTCATGCGTCAGAATCTCTCATATAAGTCGCCTTCCCTAGGGATTGGCAGAAAAACAATTGCTGCTACAAAAGCAGCCATTACTATAGGTGCTAGTGCCTCCTGGGTTGGAGGAGTTGCTTGCTCCCTCAGAGTTTCTGGGGCTGTTGGAGCCTCCTGGGTTGGCATCTCTACTGATTGTGGTGCCTGGGGTTGCTGGCCCAGCTGTTCCCTAAGCTGGTTTGGCTCCCATTGCTGGTTCTCCATCATTTCTCGCATGACTGCGATCTGTGCTATCAACTCATCCTCTCGGGATGCTGGGTTTAACTAAGCTCTCGTTCTTGCCATGTTTTCCTATGTAACCCTATCGTACAGTGGGAAAGGAAAATATAAGTCTCTTAAATTCTGTACTTGGGACTCGTATCACATATCATTTTCTTTCTTACTTAACAATCTTACTTAAACATTATGGATATAAATATACACACTATATCCATCTTTCTTTCTCTCATACTGTGATGTTCAACACAATTGCCACATTGTATTGGGACATCGTCTGAGTGCTAGGATTCGTCCTGCACTTTCTGTCATATCATACTCACACTGTGGAAAAAATTATATCTGGCCCTTAGGGCGAAGCTTTACTGCTTATCTCAGAATATATTTCACATAATATATATATATTCTAGCTCAGTGGCAGTGACATACACTTCCCTTATACAACAAGTACATTATGCTACAACTGACGAGGGAGAGCTATTGCCTCCCTCTATATATTTTCATAACTAACATTCTCGCAAAAAGGTTACTACTATTAGAAGGACAATCCTGATTCAGTATCAGGCATCTCCTCATCGTCACTATCACTGAGTAAGAACTCCTCTGGGTTCTCCTCTTCTTCTCAGCCGAAACTGACCTCGTCATCACTGGATATGATGACTTGGGGTTTATACATCCCCATCTATTCGTCATTACTAAAGCGGTCGGGGATCTCCTCTCCCTCATCATAGGGATGGGCGTCAGAAAGAGTCTCATCATCTTCCTCTTTCATGGGGTGTTCGGGAGACATACGGGCTGGTTCGGGTTCTCCATCGGCTCCCTATTGCCCTCGTGTACTTCTAGCTGGTGCTTAGCCATGAACTCCTCATCGGCCAGTTGGGGTACTGGTTCTACCGGGTCACCCTCTATAATGGTAGCTGCTATAATGCCTTGGGCTTATGCAGGGTTCCCAGGGTTGAGCACTTTTCTCTCGGTGTTCACTATCTCCTTGATAAGGCTTACTAGTCCTGCTTGATCGCTCTTCTAATTCTGTTTGGCAAGGTTTCTTTCTCTCTTTAGGTCTTCTTCTACCTTGTTCCACTTTTGCCTCAACGTGCATTGTAGAAATCCATATCAGTTTCTCATAGCGCACAACATACGTTAGAACTGTATCAACGGACATCAGCTGCAGTCTTTCAGTCTGATGAACAAATTCTTGTAGGAAAATAAACCGGTAAAAACGTATCAGAATGGCGCAGCGGAACAATAAAAATTTTTAGATCGTTAAATATCTCATGATGCCATATACAATAAATCAACAACAATTAAAACTCATACCTCAAGGACGCCAATGAACAGGAGGAGAGTGACCGGAGGCTTCAACCAACTAGCCTTCTCTACTATTCTCCAATTCCCGAATGGCTGAGTGTGTGGGCACTCTGAACCTCGATCGGTATGCTAGCACTGCTAGTCTTCTTCCGACCACCCAGATCTCTAAAGAACTTTATTGTCACGATGAGCTGTGCAACAATAAGCCTGCTCACCTGAGAGTCTGTGGTCTGAGAGAACTGGAGTGGCAGGACCTCTATTTATAGACCTGCATGAGGTGAATCTCTGAATTTGAATTGGATTAGGAAAAGATTTTCTCCCTTATCCAAACCAAAAAATCTGAATTTTCCAAGGGAGAATCTCCACAATTAAATTCGGTTTTCCTAGGATAAATCCAATCCAAATCTAAACAAGATTTTAACTAGAATTTTATCTCCCTTTTTCAACCAAAAAATCCGAAATCTTTAGGAGAAAATCTTCTCCAAATTTTCGGCCACTTTTAGGATAAGGAAGAATCAAAATTCCACTAGGATTTTTCAAGCTAAATCTCATCTCAACCTTATCCAAAAAATAACCGAATTTCCTAGGATTTAGGCTCCAAAATTTCGGCCACTTTTAGGGAGGAGAGAATCCAAATCTAACGAGGATTGAAGCTTGAATTTACTCTTGAATCTTATCCACAAAATCCGAAATCTTTCATGAGGATTATCCTCAAAAATTTCGTCCCTTATTTGTTGGGATTTGGATTCAAAATTCAAGTAGGATTCTAACAAGATTATCCTCTCCAAATCCAACTCAAATTCGAATTTCAAACCTTGTGGATTTTCCACAAAAAATTCGAATCCTACTTGGACTGTGATTCAAAATTTGAATTTCAAATTTCAAATTCAAAATTTGAATTTCAAATTTCAAATTCAAATTTCAAATTCAAATTTCAAATTTCAAATTTCAAATTCGAATTTCAAATTCAAATTTCAAATTCGAATTTCAAATTCAAATTTCAAATTCGAATTTCAAATTCAAATTTCAAATTTAAAATTCAAATTTCAAATTTCAAAATTCAAAATTCAAATTTCAAAATTCAAATTTCAAATTCCACAAAACGGTTGTATTTCATATTCTTGTTCTCATGGATAATTTTCTACAACTCCAATCCGATCTCAAATAAAATCATGGCAACTTTATTTGGAGTTCGAATAATTGTGTACTCTATTATCCAAAACAAAATCTGAATCCAACCGGAGAGAATCTTGTCTACCATCCTAATCCTGTGTCATCACCATCCATGCATAATAAACTAGCCAATAGCATACACAAATCAATTTGCCAAACGTTAAGGAATTATGTGGAGCTAGTAGAGGGACTGATTGGACATATATAATCGGGCTCCCATGATTCCATATGATCATCATTCTGTACCGAACAACTCAATCATATGATCACTAATTTCAGAGTCACACCACTATAAACCTGAAACTGAACTCCCAATTATATACCGTATTACGTAAGCCTGTGACGAGCTACCATCCAATGACCTTGTCATATATGCAAAACCCTCATATGATATCCATGATCAGCCTTAGGTCAAAGTCCGTTTAATCCTACTGATCAGGCTATCTTAAAGTTCCATTATACTATCGAATCTAGAAAATGATTATTCACCATATGTGAATAAGAAGTCATCCGCCCAGCAGACGACCCAAGGCCTTGTCCATTCTCACATTCAGTATAATGCCTTTAAGAGGATACCTTTAACTCCTCAGAGCTATGATTCCGATATCTGCAAACAAACCCTTCATCGTATACAAGTCATGCACCCAACGAACTGGTCTATAAGCTTACTACCTCTGAGACGCTTTAGCCATTGGAACATCAAAGTACACAAGTCATATACATGAAGTAGTTCATTTACTCAGGATTAAGGTTATTGCACAATGAATGTCAAAAGCAGATTGATCCACTCATAGCGGACTACGTAGATCAATCACGCTTTAGTCCCGGTCTAATATGTCACCACCAAGCAACATATCCATGTCTCTACTTGGGAGTCCAGCTCCAGACAGTCAAGACAGACCGTCCCCTCTAAGGCTTTAGACAACATAATAGTCTTAACATGAGTTAGATGCTCGGTCTAACCCCATAGACTACAGACCATAGTTTAGACTGCTAACTTTAGAACATTGTCTTCTCGCATACAAAAAGTCCATTGCATGCAACGTTCTAACAGTTTTAACACAAGCAGTCAGTGAGCCATATTTGCTTACATTTACTTTAACATGTAAATAAGACGAGGACAGATAGCAATGTAATGAATAACCTCTATGTATAATTTTATTATCCAGTTCAAAATGAATACATCAAAATGTCTCTAATACTTAGGGCATTTCCTAACAATTCTCGTATATCCATAACTCTAGAAAACTTAGGCAGTTTCACTCCTCACTTACCCATAGAGAAAAACTGGGGCTGATGCTGGACTGCTCTCAGAGATTGGCTCGATCGTGGTATGGCGAAACTCGACACAGTTAAGAGCTCATCCTGATCGTAAGGATCTTGATACACACGAGAGTATCTTCCTGAGAGATATCAACAGCCAACAGGACTCAGTTATCCTGATCAATGGCGTACAATTAGGGAATCACTTTGATAACATGAAACCAGTCTTGACATTCTCATGGAGTGCAGGAGTACTGTTTGCCACTCGAAACTTAGTGGACAACTAGCCCTAAAGATCAGTACAACTCAGGCAGCAATCCATGTTCTTTCTCTGAGCAGTTTTCTAGCACTGCATGGTCGTGATTTTTCGTATAATAATCTCAGCATCTTTTTCGCCTTGTCCTCGCCATCATAGATTTCATCGTTTCATACTATAAAATGTTATCTTCAATAGATAAACATTTACCGACTAAAAATAAAACTAACTTACTTGGACAGATGAGGCAGGCATGCGGCGATGTGAGGTGGGATGGCAGGAAACTGCTCTGATACCAACTGTGACGCCCCGTGCCCTTAGCGGCCCAGACCGTCACTGAAAACTATTACTTGCTTCTTTAACTTTTACTTATACTCCTTCTTTAAAACCAATACTTAAACTTGCTGAATTTAGTAGCATAAATTTAGAGGGAAATTTTTTTTTTACGCATACGTATTTACTATTCACGTACGCATATTATTAAAATGCAGAATTTGAAAAACATAAGGATTTCAATTATACATACAAAATTATATACTTGTTTATCTGATTACTATTCACCAAATACTATTTAAATATACTACTCATATATATACTGTTTGCTGTTCCAAAATACCGTTTAACATTTACTATTCAAAATACTATTTAACTATCACCATTCAAAATATTATTTACTCATACTATGAGGAAGAATACTCGCGGTGTATCCATAACCTCATCCTCACATCCGCCTCTGCCGCCATCATTGTCCCTTGATGTTTACACTATAGGATGCTTACCTACAGCATGAACACACTCCGTGAGCTTTACGCCCAGTAAGTACAACATGTTAACCGCAAAACATGTTCAAAACATAGCACATACTTAAAATCATAAGCATGACAATATCACCTAATAAATCACATATCATATAAGCATATCACATATCATGTCATCACATAACATGTTATAACACTGAATATAAAACTTCACATACTTTATGCATGACAGAAGCATCGTGTACTGTACGCACTCTACTGAAAAAGAAAGCATAACAAACTATAACTTATGCATGGTCCGGTTATGATCATTTATGCTTCAAACTTCTCTTTTCTTTTCTTGTCTATTTAGGGCCCATGTGTCAATACCGTGTGCGCGCAGACCAACGGTAACGCCCGAGGTCAACTAATGCTGAAGAGCCATCAACTGATGCTCAACTTTCGACCTTAACTTTCTTTAACTGGAAACCCCTTCGACTAAAGGAGCCGGTACGGCACACCTACTTATTTCCATCTTGTTTAACTGTTTTAGCCATACGCTTCTCTAAGCTGTCTCCAATCCTACGCAGTAGGGATCGATGGCTTCTATCTCGTTCTTTCATCAATCTACTCGATTGTGAAACTATATGCTCTTATGTATGCTGTGCAGCATCATGTGCAAGATACATACTCAAAAATACTGGAAAAGCATCATTTTAAATTCATTTTATTCATGCTGTAGGTGGAGTTGTACTTACCTATCATCAGACAGTTTATACTCTTGCCTTCGTCACAATACAGGTACCTCTCTGTAATCATAATGCATTTCATTAACATTTACTCTTAGGTCGCTGTGGTCATTAGTGACTAATAAAAACTCTATCGTTAGTGATACCGATCCTTATCGGTACTAATTGCCCTCTTCTTAAGAATTTGATTTTCCAATTTCTAATCATGGTTAATTAATTTATTTGCTCAATAAATTAATTAGTGTGGCTCTTAGGTCACTCTATCGATAGGAACTAATAAAACTATCGTTGTGTGATACTGATGCCTATCGGTACCTAACTGCTCTACTTTGGGAATTTTGATATCTAATTTCTAATCACGCTTGATTAATTTGCCTACTTGACAAATTAATCACTGTCTCGTTCACACTCGGTCCTTAACTGGCTAACCGACCAGTTAACTGACCACATACCTCGTGTATTGACCATTTAGCCTGTCGGGTTACCTTTACCGATTTATCCACCCCAAAATTAATACTTAGATCACACACATCCCTCGGGTGGCACTATTCTGACCTAGGGGGTCGTTTTCTTACATTTCGAGATTTCTATTTGGGCGGTTCACTAATCCTATAAACGTCCGTCCTTCTTTCTCGGACCTAGGTCATCGAGGGGGGGCTCAGGTTTCCATCTCGATCACATTTTCACCCCTCGTTTCTTGAAATACCCCTTTGTGCTGTTTTTAGAAATTTTGACAGCATTTTCACTTAATTTTTGGGTTTCCGGCATATAGGAAATGCCTCAAAACCATCTAACCTATTCTAACCTACAACGTACTAAACCAGAGGCCTAATTTTTAACTAAGAGCTCAGCTTTTTACGTAAAAATATTCACATTTCCTCACATTCTCTTTTTCGACATTTCATCCCTTTTTCTTACAATTCCTCAAGTCAGTAAATCATAATTAATACATAATTATTTCCAATAATAAATTGAGGAATCAAGGGATCAAAACCACTATCAAAATTATTCCCATCGGCGGTTGGGCGAATCGTTTGATCTCGACCGCACAATCTTTGAATCATCGTTCTTCACTTTTGAAACTCCGGTTTGCAAATCCGATGCCATGGATGTGTCCGGAATGTCGAAAATAGGCCAATGGGCGATTCTTCAATTTTCGGTCTCCAGGCCGTCGTTGATCGGCATTGACCGGTCGTTGATCGGCGTTGACCACGGCGGCGATGGGAGTGCCAATCACCATCTTGAAGAGCTCGACGAGAGGAACCCATTGGTGGTGTTAATTTCACCAATCGAGGCTCCTATCGCCGGAAATTGTCCCTCGAAAAGTCAGCGACAGCGGTGGTGTTAGATCTTCATTTTCTGGTGTTGTTGCCCAAAATTGATTTAGGGCTTTTAATCTACGTGTTGTTCTAAGTGTTTTGATACCCACCTTTCAACTCAACTCCGCCGGAATAGTGAGATTCGACGGTGGCGATGGCGACGACGACGGTGAACCTTGGGCGGCACAATCCGGCGGCTGTTGACGTGAAATGAAGCCTGGGTTTTGTTCTACTTTTCACCACGAATCCATTGGGACTGAAATCGTGGCATTTGGACGTCGAACACCAAAGAAATCACGGTTTGAAAAGTTCGGCCACCGGTGGCTTTAGGCGGCGCGTACGGCCTTCTTCGGCGTCGGTTTCGTCGACTCAGCACACCGTTGGACTCAGCTCGTCAAGAGCTTTCCAATGGTACCGACGGTGCCGAAAACGGAGGCCGGATTCGATGGTCGATCACTGTTCATCTTCGTGTGGTGTGGGGGAGGGAGAAAATGAGATTTGGAAAAATATGGGAGCTATTTTTCAAGAATCCCCAAAATTTCATCCTTTATACTAATTTTTTGAAAAATTTTCAGATAGGCTATACTGACTAATTTGGGCATGCTAAACCCAAATATATCAGTTTTATCTTCATCCTAGGTCGTCTCGACCAGTTTTCTGATACTGCATGGCTCCTAGTCAAAAATTACTTTTTGTACTCAAATGACTAATTTGAGCATTTTGATTACAAATATATCAGTTTTATATCAAGAAAAGGTCATCTTGACCAAGTTCTTGATATAATGGTTAGGCCTACACTGTGTTGACACTGCAAACGCATAACGAGGTGTTTTCCTGTGAAATTTCAAACATAGTCTCTCTTGACTAATTTAGACGTGCTGATTTCAAATTTATCAGTTTTACATCCATCTGAGGTTCTCTAGACTAGTTTTTGGGATCTGTATGACCCCGTCTCGAAAAACATGTCAGTGCCCGATTGACTAATTTGGGCATCCTGAGTCTAAATATATCAGTTTCGGGGCGAGAAAAGGTCGTCTTGACCCTTATCCCGATACTGCGTATCTCTTAAATAAAATCTACATTTTATGCTCAATTGACCAGATTGAGCCTGCTGACTATTAATATGTTAGTTTTATGCCAGATTAAGGCCGTCTTGGCCACTAACCTGATACTACATTTTCACTATTCATTAATCACTATTCATTATCTGACTGACTAATCTGAGCGTTCTAACTTTGATTTTGTCAGTCTATAGGCGAGAATAGGTCATCTAGACCACTTTTCTCGATACTGTACATTTATTAGGGTAATTATTGCTACTGCGCTCAGGTGACCAGTCTGAGCGTACTGATGACTAGCTCATCAGTTCTGTATCATGAAATGGTCGTCTGGACCGGTTTCTTGATATTGCGTGTCTCAAAGCATACTCACATAATAGGGTAGACCGATTTCACTGTCGATTGCCCCTTTCACTGCATGAACAGTAATTAAACATTACTATACCCGTTTAATTCATTCAACTGGCAAGTATGCTGTGTTTATTAACTTAATTACATCATTGTATAGTAATTAAGAGTCATAATTCATGAGAGTCATTGCAGCGGCTCTCGGCTCATTACACGACCTTTTACACGGACTCTTACACGGGCGTGTACATTTCAAACACGGGCGCGTACTAATTGAGACTACTCAACACGGCCATGTCTTTGAAAAACATTCATCTATCTGAGTGGTACACGGCCGTGTACTTGACCGTGTTACACTACACGGCCATGTACACTCGCACGGCTACTAATAGATACACAGTCCAAATGGCACACGGTCACTCACACGGCCGTGTACCTGACCGTGTTACTTAAATTTGCACTAAAAGATATTAAATTATGTCCATTTTATTCCTTAATGACTTATTACATGGTCAGTAGGTGCCATGAAAATGGCGGTCATTACATTAATAGAGTACATTCTGTTGACAGGTGGTTACCTGTAACCTGATAAGGTGAGAGTATGAATTTTTGCTTGCAATCTAGGTAAGTACAACTCCGCCTACGGCATGAATAAAATGCTTTTTAAACGATATTTTTACAGTATGTTAAGTATGTATGCCATGCACACGTTGTTGCACAGCATGTATAAGAGCATGTAGTTTCACAATCAAGTAGATTGATGAAAGAACAAGCTAGATGCCATACATCCCTACCGCATAGGATTTGGGATAGCTTAGAGAACTATATGGCTAGAACAGATAAACCAGACAGAATTTAATAGGCATGTCGTATCAACCTTTTCAGTTGAAGAGGTTTTCAAGTTAAAGTAATTTAAAGCAGAAAGTTGAGTATCTGTTGATGGCTCTCTGGCTTTTTGACCACGGGTATTATCGATGTTTTGTACACACACAGTACTGACACATGGGCCCTAAATAGACAAGAGAAAGAAAAGAGAGTATTAAAGCATAAATGATTATAACCGGATCATGCATACGCATTAGTTCGATATGCTTCTAATTACAGTAAGATACATTCTGTTCATGATGGTATCTGCTATGCATATAGTAGGTAAAGTTTCATATTCAAAGTCATGTTATGTGATGATGTGGTATGTGATATATTAAGTGCTATATGACATGCTCAAATGATTTTCAAGTATATACTATGTTTTAAATATGTTTTGTGATAAACATGTTGTACTTACTGGGCGTAAAACTCACAGAGTGTGTTCAAGCTATAGGTAAGCACCCTATGGCTTAAAAACACAGTGGGCGATGATAGCAGTGGAGGCGGGTATGAGGGCGCGGTTATGGATGCCATCACAAGTATTGTCTTCTGCATAGTTTCTGAGTAACAGTATGTTTTGGAACAATAAACAATATATTTGAATAGTAACCGTTGAATGGTATTTTTAAATAATAACTGTTATACAGTATTTATGAATAGTAATCGTTAAATAGTATTTTTGAATAGTATCTGTTAAATAGTATTTTTGAATAGTAACCGTTATACGGTATTTTTGAATAGTAACCGTTACACAGTATTTATGAATAGTAACTGTTAAATAGTATTTTTGGAATAGTAAATAGTTAAAGTATATGTATATGAATAGTGATACGTATGACATATAAAAAAAATTCCCTAAAATTGTTGTATCAATTGCAAGAAAGTATAAGTATCATTTAAAGAAGTAGTTTTTAAGTGACGGTTCGGGCCATTAAGGGCACGGGGTGTCACAGAATCGAGGTTTCATAGATCGAGTCGTAACTGGAACCAAAAATCACCTGAGGCACTAGAAAATGCCCGTTTAGAGGCTCAAAAGGGGGAATTTTGCTAGAAAGCACCCCCAGTCATGGCATAGCCACGAGTCTTTCCCGTTGACCCATTTTCGTATGGGAAGCAGTGCCTTTCCGTCCGAATCTGACTCCTCCATTGGAGCCACTAAGTCGACCCAACACTTTACCCCTCCCAGTTGCGCGTATAGAATCTTGCACAAGGCCTTCGGTAGTGGTGTGAAAATTAGCCTCGATGCTGCCCCCATAAGGCCCCCCAAGGGACCGGTGCAAAATTGAAAAACACAAAGGATGGGCGGTGAAACAAAAAAGGAGGGGTGCAACTCAAGGACTTCCTAGTAGGTCACCCATTAACCGTTACATAGTATTTATGAATAGTAACTATTAAATAGTATTTTTGGAATAGTAAATAGTTAAAGTATATGTATGTGAATAGTGATACATATGACATATAAAAAAAATTCCCTAAAATTGTTGTATTAATTGCAAGAAAGTATAAGTATCATTTAAAGAAGTAGTTTTTAAGTGACGGTTCGGGCTACTAAGGGCACGGGGTGTCACAGAATCGAGGTTTCATAGATCGAGTCGTAACTAGAACCAAAAATCACCTGAGGCACTGGAAAATGCCCGTTTAGAGGCTCAAAAGGGGGAATTTTGCTAGAAAGCACCCCCAGTCGTGGCATAGCCACGAGTCTTTCCCGTTGACCCAATTTTGTATGGGAAGCAGTGCCTTTCCGTCCGAATCTGACTCCTCCAGTGGAGCCACTAAGTCAACCCAATACTTTACCCCTTCCAGTTGCGCGTGTAGAATCTTGCACAAGGCCTTTGGTAGTGGTGTGAAAATTAGCCTCGATGCTGCCCCCATAAGGCCCCCCAAGGGACCGGTGCAAAATTGAAAACGTAAAGGATGGGCGGTGAAACAAAAAAGGAGGGGTGCAACTCAAGGACTTCCTAGGAGGTCACCCATCCTAGTATTACTCTTGTCCAGGCATGCTTAATTGTAGAGTTTTGATGGTCTTCGGTGCATTGGTGCTAGTATGATCGCACTTGAAACCCAATGCGTGAAATATTCATTTAAAGGGGTCGCGGGACATGCTTGGATGGGCGACTCAGATGCAGGGGGAATGTGGGGCCATGGTGGTTCGTGTGTCCACATCAAGAATCCAAAACACAAAAAACTATTATGCTACGGGTAAAAACTCGACTATGCTAGGGCATGAAAAGAAATGCCCATTGTAGAAGGGCACGCACAACTATAGGGCCCTGAGTGGGTCGGTGGTGGTGCCAAAGGACAAGATAACAAGTGAAGAGCGAGTATCTGGAGGTAAAGGCAAAGCTTAGGAAGGAAGGGGCTACCTAAGAGAAGCAACGCGAAGCCACAAAAGGAGTAAGAATTAGGGTTTTGTAGATCGAGCCATAACTAGAATCAGAAATCACCTAAGGCACCAAAAAACGCCCGTTTGCAGGCCCAAACAGGGGAATTTTTCCAGAAAGCACCTCTGGTCGTGGTGTAGACATGAGTCTTGCCCATTGGCCTGTTTACGTATTGAAAGCAGTGCCTTTCTGTCCAAATCTGCCTTCCCCAGTCGAGCCACTAGTCGACCTAACACTTCCCCTGTCCTGGCCGTGAGCGTAGAATCTTCCACAAGGCCTTTGGTAGTGGCATGAAATTAGCCTCGATGTTGCCCTCATAAGCCCCCCCGAGGGACTGGTGCAAAATCGAAAAATGAAAATGATGGGCTATGAAACGAAAATGGTGTGCTACGAAACGAAAAAGGATGGGTGCAACACAAGGACTTCTCAAGAGGTCACCCATCCTAGTACTACTCTCACCCAAGCACGCTTAACTGTAGAGTCCTGATGGGATCCAGTGCATTAGTGTTGGTATGATCGCACCCGAAACCCTGTGCATGAAATATTCATTTAAAAGGGTCACTGGATGAGCTTAGACAGGTGACTCAAATGAGGGGGGAACGTGGGGCCATCTCAGTTCGTGCATCTGTGTTGAGAATCCAGAATATGAAAAGCTGCGACGCCATAGGAAAAATCTTGACTATGCTAGGGTGTGAAAAGAAATGCCCACTACCGAAGGGCACACTGTAAGGACCGCCTTGATCATGTACTTTAATTTTCAATTTAATGAGAAATTGAAGAGTAATTTGATGCATTTTAGTGCAACTTTAAAAGTACACGGTTAGGTACACGATCGTGCAAGTGGTCGTGTACCACTCGGACTATGTACGTGTGTGTAGCCGTGTAAGTGTACATGGCCATGTAGCAGAACACGGTCAGGTACACGGTCATGTAGTAGAACACGGTCAGGTAAGAGGCCGTGTACCGCTCAAGTCGTGAACATGTGAGAAGCCGTGTAACTGAACATGGCCGTGTAGTAGAACACGGTTAAGAACATGGCCGTGTAAGAGGCCGTGTACACTCTGGTTAATGAACGTGTAAAAGGTCGTGTTTTCAAACATGGCTGTGTTGAAGAAATTCAGCTAGTACACACCCATGTCCGGTGTATACACGCCTGTGTTACATTATACATGCCCGTGCGAGAGGCTGTGTTGAAGGCCGTGTAATGAGCAGAAAGTCGTTACACAGATCCTCAAATTGCATGAAACCTAATTACTATACAATAAGTAATTAAGTTAGAAAATATAGTATATTTCCCCATTGAATAGACTAAACAGACACGGTACTGTTTAAGTACTATTCATGGAGTGAAAGGGGTGACCGACAGTGAACCCGGTCCACCCTATTATGTGTATATATGAAAGAGACATGCAGTGTCGGGAACTGGTCCGGATGACTATTTCTTGACACAAGACTGGTAAATAGATCACCAGGATGCTCAGACCGAACATCTGAGCACAATGTAAGAGATAACCCTAACAAGGGTACGATATCGAAAAATGGTCCAGATGACCTCTTCTCACCTAGAGACTGACAAAATCAGAGTCGGAGCACTCAGACCAGTCAATCAAGTAGAAAATGGTGGTTAATGAATAGAGAGAAGTACGCAGTATTAGGATGAGGGTCAAGACGACCTTTACTCGCCCCGAAACTGATATATTTGGGCTCAGAACGCCCAAATTAGTCAATCGGGCACCTAACATGTTTTTCGAGATAAGGTCACACAGATCCTGAAAACTGGTCTAGATGACCTCCGATGGACGTAAAACTGATAAAAATGAAATCGCACGTCCAAATTAGTCAAGAGAGACTGTGTCTGAAATTTCACCGAGGAACACCTCGGTTTACGTGTGAAAGGACAACACAGTGTAGACACAACCACAGTATAGGATGTGAACAGTAATTTAGACTGATAATGGACTCTTAGACAGTAGAAAACAACCAGGATTTTATAGTACAAAAATCGGATTTAGAAAACCAATTTTTTGGTGAAAATTGGAACACTGCCGAGAAAGGAACGAACACCGTAGTATAAAATTAGACTGCAATGAGCAGCCAACACAGATAAAATTGGCCTTAAATTTTCATGCCCCTTAGCTGCAAAAGTAGCTGTAATCTACAACAAACATATCCCAAAAGGTGGCCATTAAAATAATCTCCCTAGCCATGACACACTTGAATATTTAATTCAAGGGTTTCTAAAAAGTAGTCAACAAACATTGTTTATTCTTTCCTCCTTCCAATGAGCAGCCCACACCCATTTCTTCTGAAAATTGGCAGCACATTTGTCCCAAGATTTGGCTAATTTAGTAGACAATTAAGTAGGATTAAGCATAAGTAGTTTGGTTAAGGTTTGCCTATATGCTCAATTAACTTGTAAGGACCGCCCCATTCCTGTAACTTAATTTTCATTTAATGAGAAATTGAGAAATAATTTGATGCATTTTAGTGCAAAAATTGAAGAACACGAGCAAGTACACGGCCGTGTACTGTCCAGACTGTGCATGTGAAAATGGCCGTGTAACTGTATATGGCCGTGTAGGTGAACACGGTCATGTACACAGCCGTGTAAGTGGCCGTGTAACGTTGGTACTGTGCACGTGCGTGAGGCTGTGAGGCAGTGTAGGTGGACACGGTCAAGTACACGGTTGTGTAAGTAACCGTGTACTGATCGGGTTGTTGAAACGTCAGAGGCCGTGTTGGTGCACATGGCCATGTAGTGTGACATGCCCAGGTACACGGCTATGTAAGAGGCTGTGTACAATCGGTAAAATGAGTCTATTCCAAGACACAGCCGTGTTAAGCAAAGCTCAATTGGTACACACCCATGTAGGAGGCCGTTTAAGAGGCTGTTCGAGCAAAAAGTCGCTATGCAGACCCTTAAAATGCATGACACCTAATTGTTATGCAATGAGTAATTAAGTTGAAAGAAATACAATATAAGTTCTAATTAAATAGATTAAACAGGTACGGTACTGTTTATTTCTATTCATAAAGTGAAAGGAGGTAGTCGACAGTGAATCTGGTCTACCCTATTATATGTATAAATGTATGAAATATGTAGTATCAGGGAACTCGTTCAAATGACCATTTCCTGACACAAGACTAGTGAGCAGATCACCAGAACGCTCGAACCGAACCTTTGAGCATAATAGCGACAGAAACCCTAGCGGGGTACAATACCGAGAAAATAGTCTAGATGACCTCATCTTGTCTAGAGATTGACAAAATCGGAGTCTGAACACTCAAACTAGTCAGTTAGAAGAAAGACGATGATTAGTGAATAGTAAAAAATACAGTGTCAAGTTACTAGTTAAAACGGCCTTAATTTGACTTAAAACTGATATATTAACGGTCAATAGGCTTAATCTGGTCAAACGAGTACAAAAGGATAATTTTAGTTTGGGAAATACATAGTATGGGGACGAGGGTCAAGACGAGCTTTACTCGCCTCGAAACTGATATATTTAGACTCAGGATTCCCAAATTAGTCAATCGGGCACCTGCCACGTTTTTCAAGATGGGATCACACAGACCCCAAAAAATAGTCTAGATGACCCCGGACGGACATAAGACTGATAAAAATGGAATCAGCATGTCCAAATTAGTTAAGAGAGACTGTGTCTGAAATTTCACCTAGGAACGTCTTGGTTTACATGCGAAAGGACAACACAGTGTAGGCACAACACAGTATAGGAAATGAATAGTAAATTAGTGTAGAATGGGCTTATAGACAGTATAAACCAACTAGAAATCATCAATATGAAAATCGGATTTTTCATATGAAAAATTAGAACACTGCCGAGAAAGGACTGAAAAACACAGTAGAAAATTGGACTGCGAAGAGAGCAACACAGATGAATTTTTCTTGGCCCAAAACTATGTTCTCTAGCTGGAAAGCCAGCTGGTTTTCAACTGCTAAAAACCCCAAAAAGTGGCAAATAAAATACTGGGTTAGTTTATGACACATTGTATAAACAATGCTAAATTCTCCATCACCATTTCATTACCTTACACCATGCCATTTTTATTTCTTCTCTCTTAAATGGTTGCAGCAAATTTCGGTGGGAATGGGCTGAGAAGGGTAGAATTTTGCCCCCAAATTAGCCTAAAGTTGGTTTGATTAATCAAGCTTAATTTGGTTAAGCAAGCTTAGGTTTTTTCTATAAAAGGGTGACCATACATTAGCTTATGTTTTCTTTCTTTTTCATACCTCCAAAAACACACCATTCATTTTCTCTTTTCCAAGTAGCAGTCGACCCCTTTTCATAGCCCCAAAACCATCATTTTTACAAGCCACAACCAAGTCAAAAATTTACCAAAAGCCATCCTCTTCAAACTTGTGCTAGGTGGAATCAATCCAAGCTATTCTAAGTCCAACCAAGGGTAAGATTCTAGACCAATCTTTGTGGTTTTGGTTCTTTTGCTTTAAGTTGATATTGAGAGAAATTTTTGTGGTATTTGCTAGTATAAAACTGACCCTTTCTCAATGAGAAACATGCGACCATTTTGGTCTTCAAGACCTAGTTCAAATCATGCTTGGTTCAAAGCACAAAGGCAATAACTGAAAACCCTACCTTTGGTGGTTTAGTGATTTTTAAGATCTTGATCAAGGCCATTTATGTGTATTTATTCATGCAAATGGTTTGTAATAATTTTATTTTAAGCCCTTAGCTTTCCATTTTTAAGTTTATGTGGTTGTGGTTGTGTTTACAATTTTTTACGAATGATTATAAGTATGTGTGATGCGATGAACGTATAGGGATGTGGCTGGACACAAATCTGTCCCCAGGAAAAGCCACGGATTTTGGCCATTTTCACCTAGTTAAGTTCTGAATTTAGGATTTGGTAGAATACAATGTTTTAAGGAAATTTCGATACGGTCGTTTTTCCATCAAATAGCCTATGGCTAAAAATGATGTTACAATAGGTTTTTAGAGTGGGTTTTCACTCGGTGCCCAAAACTAGGACCAAAAATCCGAACCCAGTAATTAGTCTCGGTTTTTATAAAAAATGGACTAATTAGAATCCGAACCGGACTTTAGGCTCAGCATAAAGTCATAGATCTCGTTGAGATCTTGAAAATGACCTACGCTTGTTTTAAAACTTTGACCGTTTCGGGCATTAAATAGAACCGTTTTCAAAACAATGCAAAACTGGGATTTTTGTAAAAACTGGGCACATAGGCCAGTGGTTTTGTAAGATTAGGGCTGGCTAGAGTTAGAATTAAGCTTCAAGGTGAACACAAGATTTGTTCATCTCGTTGAGGATGAAAACTTTCATGTTCGTCAAATTTTCAAACGAAATCGTTTCATGCAAGTTTCATAACAATTTTCAAAAGTGATTCAAAAACCACCTTTAAAATGCAAACTCAAAAATGTGTTTTAACACTTTAAAATATAAACATGGTTTTCACAAAAACGTCCCTTACCTTCCAATTGGATGATAATGTCACAGCCCAAAATTTAGACACGTGACATGACAGCCAAATCATAATATCAACCCGAGATTTAAGGAAAAACATTTATTACGAAAAGCGGGTCAACATTATAATTTAGCTAAGCCTAATTATTTATAAGGTAGCATCATAACCACATAATAAAATAAAGTAGAAAATAAATACTTTTTAATGCGGAAAACAAACACAAAAATCGGTCTTCAAAAGAAATTACCAACCATAAAATATTCCCAAGCATGAAATTTAAATAACGTGAAATAAAGTCCAAACTTAAAGTCTCATTACATCAGAACGAGAAATTGAAAGAAGAAGATGGAGAAAACGGATAGCATCATCTTCGGTAGAAACGGATAGCTCAACGATTTTCGGAACTGCTACCTCCCGCACTTGGAAGTAGTCATTTTGAAATCACAAAGAAAAGGGACGTGAGCGCTGGCTCAGTAGGACAGAAACAATGGTGGATTAAACAGGTAACATTTAAAAGTATGACATAATATTCGTTTCCAAAGATAATCAACAATTTAAGAATACATGGCATAATAATCATTTCCAAAAATAATCAACAATTTCATGAAAAACATTTTTAATACAAGTTTTATTCTGCTGAGGACTTAGCGTAGTGCAATATACGTGCCCCAATATTAAAATAATAAATCATTAAAATAAACCATCATATTTTGAGTGAGGACTTGTCGTAGCTATAATATACGTGCCTCGAATTGAATTATCCTAGATCATCTCGTTACGGTCTAAATAGGCCGAACGGCCCTGCGCAGGTTTAGAGACCTTCCCCCATGGCGTCAACTTTGAGATGCTCGCATCATTTATAATGATGGTGAACTAGAGCTCAATTATGTTCACCGGATTATTCCAAAGATGGTATTTACTAAGTTATATTATGCCATTAATCAAAACACGCTTTAAAACACACATTTATTTCAAAACACTTTGCATGCGTTTATTTCATCAAAAACAATATAATAATTTCATAAACTGAAAACAGCATGCCATCGATAAAACAAGGAAATTTAAAATACTTGACTACTCTCAGAAAAGCCTAGAAAGTCCTACCTCGATTATTGTACAAGCGTTGCAACAACGTGATCCACGAATCAAGCAAGAACGTCAAATAAATCCTATAATCACAACATATGATCAGTCTAGGTCTAGACATAATCATCCAATCATTTTAGTGTGCCACAAAAGGATTTTAAAATGTTTAATAAACATTTGGGATTTAAAAAAAATTTGTGAAAAACTCTAAGTTAGGATATTACTGGTCATGGGCAGACTGACCTAGGCTGACTGTAAAATCAATATTAATTAATTTTTAATCCCAAAAATTCTAAATTTTTAATATGTTAAACTAGCATCCGTAGCTTTAATTCCATATAATTTTTATAATTTTTAGACATCGTTTGGTCATTCAATTAGGCCAAAAACCGAGGGGTTATTTTCAGGCATAAAATCAGGGTTTCGGTTTCAGTTCAAAAACTGGCAGTTCTGTCCACCTATTTTAGAAAACTATTTTGACTAGGCCAACGGATGAGTTTGGTTCTGAAATTTTGCAGGCATTTAGGGGACATCTCCCATTTAATTTTAGGCTCAAGATTTACTCGAAATTCAATTTTAAAACTCAAGTTATGGCTGACACAAATTTACTGTTCATATGGTAATTTTCCAGATTTCCGTTTTTCCTGTCCGAATTTCAATTAGCCTCAAACCAATTCAATTTTCATCCAATGATCATGAAATTTCGTGGAGAACCTTATTTATATGTCATTAACACAACCCAAGAATCAAATTGGCAAAAATCATAAAATTTTCACATTTGATAATGGGGTTTTTGAAAAGGGATCAATGAGGCAAAATTTTTAGGGTTTTAGAGAGAGAAATCACACCTTGTTTGTGCTGCACTATTTTTGATGCTTGATCTCCTTTTTGGCTGAATTTGTGTGAGTGTTGGAGTCTTCAAAACAGTAGGGAAAACAGTGGAGAAAAACCATAAAAATTTCGGTTTTAAAATCAAAAGGAGAGGGAAGGAAAAAGTTGATTTCTCACCTTGTTTTTGTCTCAAAAGTTGTTGAATCTTTGAGCTACCTTTAGGTAGGTTTTTGCTTACTGTTTTGGTGTGTTTTGGGAGAGAAAAATTCAGAGAGGAAAGAAGGGGAGGCTGGCTGAATTTTGGGAGAGGAAGGAAAGGTGAATGAGAGTTAAAAGAGGGTTTTTATACTAGGTTTTCCTTTCCCATTCTCTTCCTTGCTTGGCCGAATATTTTGAGGGGCAAAAGGGGAAACTTTGTGCTGTTTTGAGGCTAAGGTTTTTCTCTCCTTATTTCTCCTTAAGTGACCAAAATTACCCATTAGTTTTTAAGGAAAAATAATTCGAATTTTGATCGAGTTTTGACCTAGCTTTTAATTCAAATCAAATCCCCTTTATTTCCTACACTTTATGGCCGAATTTCTTCTTTATATTTAAGGGATGAAATTTGATTTTGAATCCTCCTTGGATTTGTGAGATTTAAATTTTAATTAAAAATCCCAAGTAATGGCCGAATATTTTAGGGTTTTTGAAGCCAAAATTGTTGACTTTTTGAGTGGAATTTGACTAGGAAACCAACCTAGGGTTTCCAAAAGATTTTTAATTAATTTTTGGCACACTAATTTTATTTAAATTATATATTGATCCTTAAATAAAATTTAAGGCGTCACAAATATCTACCACTAAAAATAGTTTCGTCCTCGAAACTTTAAGAATTACTCCACACTAAAGAAGAGAATAAGAATATGAATAACCTCTCATTTCATTGAGCAATCTAAATGCACCTTGCAAAACATATAGTGGTATATCTACCACTATGAACAGAGTAGGGTTACAAAACAAACTTTGGTCGACTACATTACATGTATTCTACTGCTTAGCGAACCATTCAGCATGGTTCTCGCACATATCTTTCTCGGTTTCCCATGTGGCTTCCTCTTCACCATGGTTACTCCAAAGAACCTTCACCATGGGTATTGTTTTCATTCTCAGCTGCTTGACCTTACGATCCAAAATCTTCACCGGAACCTCGACGTAAGAGGCATCTGGTTGAATTTCTACATCATCGGTTGAAATGACTTCAGACTCTGTTCGTGCACTCTTCCTCAGCATCCATACATGGAACACGTTGTGCACTCCCAAGGTGTCGGGTAACTTCAGCTCATATGCAACCTTACCAACTCTGCGTACGATCTCGAAAGGTCTAATGTAACGCGGTGCTAGCTTCCCTTTAACTCCGAAACGAGAGATACCTTTCTTCGGTGAAACCTTTAGCAACACAAACTCTCCGACCTCGAACTCTAACAGCTTTCTGCGTTGATCTGCATAGCTCTTCTGTCGACTCTGTGCTGTTAGAAGTCATTGTTTGATGATGGCAACCTTCTCGTACTGGTCTAGGATCATATCAGGTCCACCCACCGGTGCTTCCTGGTTGTCAACCCAATAGATGGGTGATCGACAAGGCTTTCCATACAACGCTTCAAAGGGTGCCATTCCGATACTCGCTTGATAACTGTTATTGTATGCGAACTCTGCCATGTAGAGGTGTTTGCTCCATACATCTCCAAGATCAAGAACGCAGGCACGTAGCATATCCTCGAGAATCTGTATGAGACGCTCCGACTGACCATCTGTCTGCGGATGAAAAGTGGCGCTGAAGTTCAATTCTGCGCCTAGAACTTCCAGTAGACTTTGCCAAAAGCGAGCGTTGAAGCGCGTATCACGATCAGAAATGATCACTGAAGGGACTCCATGCAATCTGACTATGTTCCTCATGTAAAGCTCGGCTAGCTAGTTCCTGCTGCAAGTCGTCTTGAATGGGATGAAGTGCGCGGTCTTCGTGAGACGATCTACAACTACCCAGACTCCATCAGATCCATCCTGTGCTCTCGGTAAGCTGGTTAAGAAGTCCATTCCTATACTATCCCACTTCCACCGAAGTATTGGAAGTGGTTGGAGCAGACCTGCGGGTCTCTCCCGTACTGTCTTTACCTTCTGACACGTCAAACAATTGACCATGAAGTTCTTCACATCTAACTTCATACCTCTCCATCAAAGCTGCCGTCTTAGGTTTTGATACATCTTGTTCCCACCTGAGTGCATGGCGAATCTCGACTGATGAAACTCTGACAAGATCTCCTGTATAAGCTCTGGGATGTATGGCACTGCTAAGCGACCCTCATTGTAAAGAATTCCACTGGCGTCCATCGACCACTCTGGAACATGCTTGCCCTTTAACAATCTATCTTGGATGTCAACGAAACGTGTATCTACCAACTGATTCTCCTTGATCCTCTGCACGTAGTCTGGTTCCATCACTAAGTTGTACAATACTGGGTGACCCTGAACTTCACCAAAACGAACCTGATAAGCTGTAAGAACTCTGTCCTTTTCCTACTCATCTATCTGCATAGCCATTATAGAAGCATCATGATCAGGATTGGGAACTGCCTCTCTTTTCCTACTTAGTGCATCTGCAACCACGTTTGCTTTACCCGGATGGTACTCGACTTGGAAGTCGTAGTCTTGCATGTATTCTACCCATCTTCTCTGACTCAGGTTGAGATCTTTCTACATAGCTAGGTATTTCAAACTCTTGTGATCTGAAAATAGTCTAAAACTGGCACCATACAGATAACAACGCCAAATCTTAAGCACAAACACTACTGCAGCTAACTCTAGATCGTGTGTAGGGTAGTTTCATTCATGTTGTTTTAGCTATCGTGAGGCATAAGCGATAACTCGGTTCTGTTGCATCAAAATTGCTGCAAGACCTTGATGAGAAGCATCAGTGTAGACGTCATATACTTGATCCTGATCTGGAATGATATGGATAGGTGCAGACGTTAAACGACTCTTTAACTCCTGGAAAACTGACTCACAGCTGTTGTCCCAAACGAAAGGTACATCCTTCTTTGTCAGATTGGTGAGGGGAGCGGTGAGCTTGCTGAAGTCCTGTACAAAATTTCGATAATATCCCGCTAAGCCCAAGAAGCTTCGGATCTCTAGAACATTCTTTGATCGTTCCCACTTAAGAATCGCTTCAACCTTGGATGGATCAACTGATATACCGTCTCTTGAGATGATATGCCCGAGAAACTTAACCTCTGTCATCCAAAACTCACATTTTTCTTTCTTGGCGTACAACTGATGTTCACGAAGAGTCTGTAAAACTATATCGAGATGCTGTGCATGATCTTCACGAGTTCAGGAGTAGATGAGGATGTCGTCGATGAATACGATGACGAACTTATCAAGAAAAGGTTGAAAGACTCTATTCATCATATCCATGAAGGCTGCTGGCGCGTTTGTCAAATCAAAAGGCATTACTAAGAACTCATAACTGCCATACCTTGTTCGGAACGCTGTCTTCGGGATATCCTCCTCTCTAACATGAAGCTGATGATAACCGGATCTCAAATCAACCTTGGAGAAGAAACAAGCTCCACCCAACTGATCAAACAAGTCATCTATACGTGGTAACGAATACTTATTTTTGATGGTCACACTGTTGAGCTTTCTGTAGTCCACACAGAGACATAGCGAACCGTCAGCTTTCTTCACAAAAAGGACTGACGAACCCCAAGGTGAATTACTGTCTCGGATAAAGCCCAGCGATTTCAACTCATCCAGCTGCTTGCTCAACTCTTTCATCTCTAGAGGTGCCATACGATACGGAGCAGAAGCAAAAGGAGTTGTTCCGGGAACTAAGTCGATACGAAACTCTATTTCTCGATGAGGCGGTAAACCTAGAAGAGCTTTCGGAAAAACATCTGGAAAACTATCGACAACAGGTATAGGTTAGGTACTCTTTTCAGAACTAGATCCTTCCACTGCACACAAGGATAAGAAGCAAAGAATACCCTGTCTACTCTTCGACACTAACCTCAGAGCAGATCTATCAACATCTGAAACTAAGCTTAACTGATAAGACACTACATGTCCGAAATCAGTTGTAAAGATAACACGAAGATTACGACAATCAAGCATAATCTCATATCGAGAAAGCCAGTCATATCCCAGAATAACATCATAAGCAAACATAGACATTACCACAAGTGATGCCTCCAAACAAACATCCCCAACATAAATATAGGCTTGACACCCATCACTAACGCTAGTCGTGGCCAACGAGGATTTCACACATAAGGGAGAGTCAAGATTTTACAGTTTTAAACCAAGTGAACGAGCATAATGTTGGGCTATAAAAGAGTGTGTAGCCCCGGTGTCAAACAAAACATGTGCATATGTACCAAAGATAGGAATTATACCATCTAATGCAGTCGGTGTATGATCTATCTCCATGCTGTCAGCTCCAAGAGCGTGTACCTGTGGTGCCTTACCATGATTTTGAGCTGCATTCCCTCGCTGATAGCCCGTACTCTGACCCTGTGGTGGTGGTCTCTGATAACTCGGCACTGGGAACTGCTGTAGCGGTGTAGCATGTGGAGCATAAGGTGCAGTGTACTGGCTCATGCGCTGAGGCTGATAGGGAGCCGGAAGCTGAGGGCGCTGCGACTGCGAAGACTGGGAAGTAATCTGTTGCCTCTGTGGAAGACCATTCTGATTCCGCTGATGATGATGTCTATGAGCATTGTCTCTTGACTGTCTCTTCGGGCAGACATTTCTTTTGTGGCCTTCATCCCCACACTCGAAGCAGGTAATCACATTCACCTGACCCTGTCCCTGTCCAGAAAGCTGACAAGAACCCGATCCCTGAGACTACTGGTTCTTCTGGTAAGGAGTCTGCGGCTTGTGCTGAGGCTTATTGCGGATTGGTCTAGACTTGTTTCTGTTACGAGCTTCGAGGAACTCCTTGTCGCCCTCTTCCACTGTCAACGCCTTAGCAACTATCTGCTGGTAGCTATCCCTGATCTGGAACGGTTGTACACCCCTCTTCACATAGAGGCTAAGCCCTTCCTCAAAGTGGAGACACTTAGTAGCTTCATCCAAAACCTGATTCTTCGCATACCGGGCCAACTCGGTGAACTTGGCTTCATATTCCCGCACTGACATAGACCCTTACTTCAAATGGACGAACTCCCTAGCTTTTCTGTCGCGGAACTGAGCTGAAAAGAAATGCTCGTGAAAACGCTCCTCGAAAACTATCCAAGAAGACCTCTACTCCTCTGTTAAACCATCCTCGATACTAGCCCACCAGGTAGAGGCTAGACCCACCAGCTTGTTGGAAGCAAACTCAACCCAGAACTCTGCGGGTGTGGCGGTCAACTTTAGCTGCTTGTGAATGGCATCAAACCAATAGTCGGCATCCATCTCTGTGCCCGTGCCGTCGAAAGTGGGTACGTGAGGCTTAAAGAAAAGAGTTAGGGCTGCCTGTTTAGGAAATATCATAGGCTGGGTAGGTACTGCTCTAGAGGTAAGGTTTTCGATGGTAGGCGTTTGCTGAGGAGTCTGAGAAGAACTCTCCGCACTCTGGGTCTCATTAGGAACAACATTGGCTATAGGAGCTTGGTTAGGTGTTCCAAAAGGTAAGACGGTGAGGAGAGCCTGTATCACCACCGTGAGATTCTGCATCGCTGTTAGCTGATCATTCAGTGTAGGAACCGCTACATTCTGACTCCCTTGAGGCTACGTGTTCCCGGGGTTCTCTTCGTCATTGCCTCTCTACTGCCTCTGACTACGCGTGCCGGGACGAGCCATTTTGCTGAATAAGATTGAAGGAAGAGGAAATCCTATAAGCTTCTAAGAGTAAGGAAAACCATTCTTGGGTATTTTGAAAACATTTTTGATGAAACCCTTTTGCAAACCTGGGCTCTGATACCATTATTTGTCACGGTCCAAAATTTAGACACATGACACGGCAGCCAAATCATAATATCAACCGAGATTTAAGGAAAAACATTTATTACAAAAAGCGGGTCAACATTATAATTTAGCTAAGCCTAATTATTTATAAGGTAGCATCATAACCACATAATAAAATAAAGTAGAAAACAAATACTTTTTAATGTGGAAAACAAACACAAAAATCGGTCTTCAAAAGAAATTACCAACCATAAAATATTCCTAAGCATGAAATTTAAATAACGTGAAATAAAGTCCAAACTTAAAGTCTCATTACATCAGAACGAGAAACAGAAAGAAGAAGATGGAGAAAACGGATAGCATCATCTTCGGTAGAAACGGATAGCTCAACGATTTTCGGAACTGCTACCTCCCGCACCTGGAAGTAGTCATTTCGAAATCACAAAGAAAAGGGACGTGAGCGCTGGCTCAGTAGGACAGAAACAAAGGTGGATTTAACAGGTAACATTTAAAAGTATGACATAATATTCGTTTCCAAAGATAATCAACAATATAAGAATACATGGCATAATAATCATTTCCAAAAATAATCAACAATTTCGTGAAAAACATTTTTAATACAAGTTTTATTTTGCTGAGGACTTAGCGTAGCTGCAATATATGTGCCCCAATATTAAAATAATAAATCATTAAAATAAACCATCATATTTTGAGTGAGGACTTGTCGTAGCTATAATATACGTGCCTCGAATTGAATTATCCTAGATCATCTCGTTACGATCTAAATGGGCCGAACGGCCCTGCGCAGGTTTAGAGACCTTCCCCCATGGCGTCAACTTTGGGACGTTCGCATCATTTATAATGATGGTGAACTAGAGCTCAATTATGTTCACCGGATTATTCCAAAGATGGTATTTACCAAGTTATATTATGCCATTAATCAAAACACGCTTTAAAACACACATTTATTACAAAACACTTTGCATGCGTTTATTTCATCAAAAACAATATAATAATTTCATAAACTGAAAACAGCATGCCATCGATAAAACAGGGAAATTTAAAACACTTGACTACTCTCAGAAAAGGCTAGAAAGTCCTACCTCGATTATTGCACAAGTGTTGCAACAATGTGATCCACGAAGCAAGCAAGAACGTCAAATAAATCCTATAATCACAACATATGATCAGTCTAGGTCTAGACATAATCATCCAATCATTTTAGTGTGCCACAAAAGGATTTTAAAATGTTTAATAAACATTTGGGATTTAAAAAAAATTTGTGAAAAACTCTAAGTTAGGATATTACTGGTCATGGGCAGACTGACCTAGGCTGACTGTAAAATCAATATTAATTAATTTTTAATCCCAAAAATTCTAAATTTTTAATATGTTAAACTAGCATCCGTAGCTTTAATTCCATATAATTTTTATAATTTTTAGACATCGTTTGTTTATTCAATTAGGCCAAAAACCAAGGGGTTGTTTTCAGGCATAAAATCAGGGTTTCGGTTTCAGTTCAAAAACTAGCAGTTCTATCCACCTATATTAGAAAAATATTTTGACTAGGCCAACGGATGAGTTTGGTTCTGAAATTTTGCAGGCATTTAGGGCACATCTCGATTTTAATTTTAGGCTCAAGATTTACGCGAAAATCATTTTTAAATCTCAAGTTATGGCTGACACAAGTTTACTGTTCATATGGTAATTTTCCAGATTTCCGTTTTTCCTGTCCGAATTTCAATTAGCCTCAAACCAATTCAATTTTCATCCAATGATCATGAAATTTCGTGGCGAACCTTATTTATATGTCATTAACACAACCCAAGAATCAAATTGGCAAAAATCATAAAATTTTCACATGTGATAATAGTGTTTTTGAAAGGGGATCAATTAGGTAAAATTTTTAGGGTTTTAGAGAGAGAAATCACACCTTGTTTGTGCTGCACTATTTTTGATGTTTGGTCTCCTTTTTAGCTGAATTTGTGTGAGTGTCGGAGTCTTCAAAACAGTAGGGAAAATAGTGGAGAAAAACCATAAAAATTTTGGATTTAAAATCAAAACGAGAAGGAAGGAAAAAGTTGATTTCTCACCTTGTTTTTGTCTCAAAAGTTGTTGAATCTTTGAGCTACCTTTAGGTAGGTTTTTGCTTGCTGTTTTGGTGTGTTTTGGGAGAGAAAAATTCAGAGAGGAAAGAAGGGGAGGCTGGCCGAATTTTGGGAGAGGAAGGAAAGGTGAATGAGAGTTAAAAGAGGGTCTTTATACTAGATTTTTCTTTTCCTTTCTCTTCCTTGCTTGGCCGAATATTTTGAGGGGCAAAAGGGGAAACTTTGTACTGTTTTGAGGCTAGGGTTTTTCTCTCCTTATTTCTCCTTAAGTGACCAAAATTACCCATTAGTTTTTAAGGAAAAATAATTTGAATTTTGATCGAGTTTTGACCTAGCTTTTAATTCAAATCAAATCCCCTTTATTTCCTACACTTTATGGCCGAATTTCTTCTTTATATTTAAGGGATGAAATTTGAGTTTGAATCCTCCTTGGATTTGTGGGATTTAAATTTTAATTAAAAATCCCAAGTAATTGCCGAATATTTTAGGGTTTTTGAAGCCAAAATTGTTGACTTTTTGAGTGGAATTTGACTAGGAAACCAACCTTGGGTTTCCAAAAGATTTTTAATTAATTTTTAGCACACTAATTTTATTTAAATTATATGTTGACCCTTGAATAAAATTTAAGGCGTCACAGATAAGGGGATAGGTTCTAAACACGCAATTTTCCAATAATTTTATAAGTAAACCAAAATGATTTTATTAAACAAAAAAACAGTGTGTGCAGCCTGGTAAGCTACCACACCGAATAAGGCTTAGTAGCCCGAAAGGCTACTATACCAAACAAGCCATAGTGGCCTGGTGGACCACTACACCAAATAAGGAATAGTAGCTTGGTAGGCTATCACACCCAAATAGGCAAGTAACCCGACCGGTTACTACACCAAGTTTACGCATAGTAACCCGATAGGCCACCTAGTTACCAATACGCGAGGAAACAGGTCAGTTGATTGGTTAGCAACCAGTCAAGGACTGTGTTCTGAACAACACTATGAGGAATGATGATTAATCTATCAAGAAGGCAGTTAATCAAACAACGATAGGAGTTAGATGCCAAATCCAAAAAGTAGGCCAATAAGATATCGACAGGCCTCGGTACCACATGGAAACACAAGTAATAGTCACTAACAGTATTAGTGACTCAACGAAGGTGCTGATAAGATACGTTATTAATGATAGGTGGTAATCTGTAAGCTGATAGAGGTGTGAGTACAAGTATACATTTGTTTGTAATTAGGTAAGTACAACTCCACCTATGGCATGAATAAAATGAAGTTAAAACGATGTTTTACAGTATGTTAAAATATGTATGCCATGCACACGATGATGCACAGCATATTTAAGAGCATATAGTTCTACAATCATGTAGATTGATGAAAGATCATGTTAGATGCCATACGTCCCCACCGCGTAGGATTAGGGACAGCTTAGAGAAGCACGTGGCTAGAAAAGATAAATAAGATGGAAATTTTATAGGCATGTCATACCGGCCTTCCTAGTCGAAAGGGTTTTAAGATAAGTTAAAGCATAAAGTTAAGAATCCGTTGATGGCTCTCCGGCTTTTTAAGCACGGGCATTACCGATGGTTGTGCACACACGGTACTGACACATGGGTCCTAAATAGATAAGAAGAAAAAGAAATGAGAAGTTTGAAGCATAAATGAACATAACTGGATCATGCATTAGTTATAGTTCACCATGCTTCTAGTTACAGTAAGATGCATTTCGGTGCACAATGTATTCTATTATGCATAATGTATACAAAGTTTAATATTTAATGATGTGTGATGTGATGATATATGATTTATAGCATGGTATATGACATGCTTATGTGATTTTAAGTATGTTTTATGTTTAAACATGTTTTACGGTAAACGTGTTGTACTTACTGGGCGTAAAGCTCATGGAGTGTGTTCATGCTGTAGGTAAGCATCCTATGGCTTAATCATCTATGGACGATGATGGCAGTGGAGGCAGATGTGAGGGGAGGTTGTGGACACATCGCGAGTATTCTTCCACATATTTGTGAATGGTAATTGTTAAACTATATTTTTGAATAGTGATGGTTAAACAGTATTTTTGAATAGTAACCGTTAAGTGATATTTTTGAATAGTAACTGATAAATAGTATTTTTGAACAGCAACTGTTTAATAGTATTTATGAATAGTAACCATTAAACTGTATTTTTGAATAATAACCGTTAAGTGGTATTTTTGAATAATAGCCGTTAATAGTACTGTACGTGAATAGTAAATACATACGCAGTAAAAAAAAATCCCTAAAATTATGGTATCTAACTAAGTAATTTTAAGTATCAATTGCAAGAAAGTACAAGAATTATTTAAAGAAGTAGCAAGTTCTTAGTGACTGTCTGAGCCACTGAGGGCACGGGACGTCACAGTTGGTATCAGAGCGGTTTCTTGCTACCCTACCTTACATCACCATATGCCTGCCTCATCTGTCCAAGTAAGTTAGTTTTGTTTTTCAAAGTTTAGTACATAAAATTAATGTTAATTTATAATAGGAGATTATGGCTGCACTAATAGACCCCCACCAAGTGCAAGAGGACTGAGAAGTGAGTATAGCTTTCACCGACATGTAGTCACACACATATGACGATAGCAACCCACATGAACTCCCTTATTGGATTCATCATATGGAGGCGATCTTCAAGGCATGCCATATTCCACCCCACCTATAGGTGGTAATTGCCAATAGCTGACTGTGAGGACTAGTAATGATATGGTGGAATGAATAACCCAGGATCAGAGATCCAGCAATGCAGTGGGCTGACTTTTACCAAGACCTCCGTAACTCCGACGGCCCAGCTAAGGTTGCAGCTATTTGGGATACATGGAAGAGAGATGATATCAGGTCCTCTTTGATATTTGGGACGTTTATGAGGGAGAAACTATGGTACACTATTATCAGCGCTTTTTGGATGCTATGTTACCATGCATTCCCTTAGACAAGCCATTTACAAAGGTAACTGACCTGCTTCGGAGAGGGATCCTATGATAAGTGAGGGACCTTGTCCATTACCCTCCGCCACATCAAAATCTGAGGTGCCTTGTCCAAGACATAGTGGATGCCAAGCAAGTGGTACTCAACCTTGCACCTGGCGAAGGCCTTGTAGCGGCAGCCAATGTGGAGGGTCACTTGGCAAATACAGCACCCCAACCGGCCGATAGTGAGTTTGCGGCTAAACCGCAGCTGGAAGTACCCAAAGCACCTGAGGATCCCGAGCCTATCCCCCAGTCTCCTGAGCACCCCAAGGATGAAAATGATGATGAGGCTATCCCTGATGCCTAACTTGATGATGAGAAGGAGGAGCTCCCTAATCACATTAGCGATGACGAGTGGATGGACATGTATGAGCTCTAAGTTATCATTGCCAATGACGATGAAGGCAGTATTACCTAGGGAGACGAAGATAAAGATCCTAAAGAGTTTCCTCTTAATGACAGCGAGGATGAGGAAATGTACGACACGGAGTCAGGATTGTCCTCCAAGTAGTAGTAACCCTTTTCATGGGAATTTTTGCTTATGTAATTATGTAGAGGGAAACAGTAGCTTTACCCGTTTGACTTAATTTAATGTACTTAATGAGATCGTATTTTGGGAAGTGTGTACCACTCCTACCAAACTAGAAGTTTGTACGTATTTTTGAGTATATATATAATTTATGAGATATTTTATGAAAAAGCAGTTAAGTATTGCCTTGAGGGCCTAAATATGATTTTCCACGAGTATGATCATAGCAAAATGAAAAGTGCAGGACGATTCTTGGCATGTGGTTAATGTTCCAATACGATGCGGCAATCGTACTGGGCATCACCGACAAAGAGAAGAAAAGAAAGATATAATATGTATATCTATATCTATAATGTTTAAATAAAATCATTAAGTAAAAAAGAAAATGATATGTAACACGAGTCCCAAATACAAAGTTTAAAGAACTCATGTTCTCTTTTCCCATTATGTGATAGGGTCACATAGGGACGATGGTGAGAACAAGAGCACAGACTAACCAAGCCACCCGTGAGGACAAGCTAATGACACGGCTCGTCGCTATGCACGAGGTGATGATGAATCAACAACAAGAGCTCGCTCAACTCTGGGAGCAAATGAACTGACAACAACAGGCACCATAACTAGTGGAGGTGCCAGCTCAAGCAGTACCAGTAGCCCCGGACGCCCCTAGAGAATAAGCAGTTCTACCAGTCCAAACAATGCCAGTGATAAGCGTTAATACGTATATATTTTTAGCACAATGTTTAGGCCATTATCGCTTAGTTTAGGGATCTCTTCATGGATTTTTACACTTGATCAGTTTATATTTTGTTTTTAGGTCCTAAATCAAGTAAAGGAAGTATAAGGAGCTAATTTGGAGCAGTTTAAAGCCTTTTTGTACAAAGTATGGCGAACACGGTCTGGTACACGGTCGTGTATGTGGCCGTGTACCTATCAGGTCCTCAAACGTGTACAAAGCTGTGTCTTTGGGAAGCTGGGCATGTTAGACCATTTTGACTTAAACACGCCCGTGTGATCATGTACACGGCCGTGTAGGTAGACGTGTAGGTTGCTGTGTACCTCTCAGGTCCTCAAACATGTAAAAGGTTGTGTTGTGGGAATATGGGCATGTTAGACCATTCTGACTTGAACATGCCCGTGTTTGTAGTTCACACGCCCGTGTTGCATTAAACATGCCTGTTTAAAGTCATGCTTTGACCGTGTCGAAGGCCATGTACGGCGCAGGAATTAGGATTTTGGATTTTGAGCTATAAAAAGGGCAGGATCTGGTATTTTGAGGGAGAGAGCACCGAGCTACAAAAGAAAACCCTAAAATAGTAGAGAGAAGGTAGATTAGGGAGAGATTCATTCCTACAAGCAACAATCTACCAATTCGAAGTGGATTTTATTAGAGTAAAAAGGATTTTTCATGGATTCATCTACTCTTTGTATTCATTTGAATTATAGTACTGTTATTTCATTGATTATGAACTAATTTGTTTAATACCTAGATAGGATGAACCCTAGAATGAATATTGTGATTTGATCTCTTTCATTTCAATTTATCTGCATATTTCATTGAGATTCAATTATGTGTTCCTCATTGTATTCAATTAATATTTACCGATGTGTTGATTCATGTTTGTTATTATGCATTTGTGATTGAGAAATCCTTTATATGATTTGATCTAGCATAATTGAAAGGAGTTGCACGTAATTCTAGGATAGAACAGCGTAAATCTTCCAGATTAGGGTCAAACCTAATAGAGGAATTCATTGATTGATTAATGCAATTCTGGGGGTTTTAATTAGAAAGAGATTTCAATTAATCAACCTAGGATTAGTTGTTAATACTCTCGAGAAAGATATTAACATAACTAAGGAATTTCCACGGTCTAATAAAGTGCAGATATTTTGGTGTTTTGATGGGTTAATCACAATAGACATTTTAAGGGGATTCATTATCTAGGTATTGCTTATTTGAACTGATTTCTTCTTGATTTAATTGCTGTTTAGTTTTGATTTGCATTGGTGAGTTTTATCTTTATTTTGTTTTTTGTTTTTTTAAGTTAACCTATATCAACCGAAATTTAGAGGGTAAATAATAAGAAAAGAGTTAGTACTAGTAATCGATAGTCCCTGTGGGATCGACACTCGATATATTTATCCACTATGCTATAGAACTCGATAAGTGCACTTGCCTAAAAGATCTATAGGGTAGGAGATTGTTATCAAGTTTTTGGCGTCGTTGCCAGGGACTATGATATTAGGAATGCTTAATCCTTATTAATTTATCCAGTTGTTTTATTTTAATTTTCTATTTTATTTTATTTTATTTTATATTTTCTCCTTTGTATTGTTATTTAGGCACTTGGATTAGTTTATGACCCGAAACAATCCATCCAAATTTTTCGAAGAAGATCCTGAAATTGAAAGAACAACTCTTCGAAGTCTAAGAGCCAAGCGTAGACAAAGAGCAGAAGAGTTAGCTTAACTCCAAGTCATAGCCGAACCTGAGCAATAAAGGACAATGTCCGATTTGCAAGACCATCATTGATGGGAACAGAATCAAGCATTATCAGACCAGTTGTGGCAACCAACAATTTTGAGATCAAACCCAATATCATTCAAATGGTACAACAACATGTACAATTTGAAGGGCTCCAAGATGAAGATCCTAATGCACATATAGCTAATTTCCTGGAGATTTGCGATACTTTCAAGATTAATGGCGCCACTGATGATGTAATAAGACGGAGGTTGTTTCTGTTTCTTTAAGGAATCAGGCAAAGCAATGGTTAAACTCTCAATCGAGAGGTTTTATCACTACATGGGACCAAATGGCAGAGAAGTTTATGTTTAAATACTTCCCACCTGCAAAGACGACCAAATTGAGGAATGATATCTCTTCCTATGCTCAAATTGATTCTGAGACGCTCTATGAGACATGGGAGAGATTCAAAGATCTATTGAGAAAGTGTCTGCATCACGAGTTATCAACATGGTTGCAAGTGCAAACTTTCTACAACAGGTTCAATCTGGCAACCAGGTAGATGATTGATGTAGCATCTGGTGGTACATTGAACAACAAAACAGCAGAGGTAACCCAAGAGTTGATAGAGGACAAGGGGATGAACAATTATCAGTGGCATTTAAATCGAACAAAGCCTAGCAGATCAGTGGGAGTTTATGAGATTGATGCAGTCTCAACCCTAGTTAGTCAAGTTGAAAACCTGAGTAAGAAAATTGATGGACTATCTTTGGGCCATCAACCAGCTTAAGTCTTGCAATGTGAGATATGTGGGGAAGGACCTGTAACTGATGAGTGCCAAAGTTTACAAGCCATGCCTAAACAGATGCCAGAGTATGTTGACTATATAAGTAATGCACCACGACCCCAAAACAATCCCTATAGCAACAACTACAACCCAGGCTAGAGAAACCACCCAAATTTTTCTTGGGGAAATTAAGGGCAGCAGAGAAATAACCCTCCTCTAGGTTTTCAACAATAGCACCCACCATAAGAGAAGAAGCCCAGTGTGACAACCGGGAAATTCAGGCAGTTCTCGGATGAAAATGTACAATTGTATGTATATAACAATTTGTACTATTTAAAGAGTGAAATAAATGTATTTATATTGTTCAGAATATATGAAAATGTTCTAACAATACTGACGAGTAAGAATTCAGTGTTGGAAAAATTCACTGAGTTGAAACGGGTGAAACGGTGCCAAAATCGGCATTGAAAACCCTAACCGAGCCAATAAAAGACGGTAAACTTCCGGGATTGATTTTGATCAAACGGAAGCAGATTAAATTGATCCGACTGCACAGGAGACCTCAGGAACACGCCGGGACGATTTCAGGAAAATTTCGGCTCGAACCGGCATCGGTCAAAAAGTAGTCGAATTAATGTGAATAGTGAAAGTCAAAGTCAACTTTCACTTTTGCATTTATGACAACATAAATCAAGATTATTAAAGGAAAGAAATAAGGTGGTTGGTGGCATTAAAGGCTAGGATTTAATCACCTTTTGATCTAAAGGCCAAGATTTGGCCAAAAATTACCATTTTTAATTTTTGAAAATTATGGAAAGAAATGGTGTGAAAGGTGTTGAAGTTTGATTGGTTTAGAGCCAAATTAATTGGCTTTTGGTTTGCATAAGTTGGTCACTTTGTAACAAAAGGGCCGAGACATTTTTTCAAAGCAAAACCAAAGACAAAAATTTCTAAGTTTTCTTCCATGGTGTCTACGTGAGGGACCAAAGGGAAGCCAAGATTTTCTTCAACTTTTCTTCACAAAAAAGAGTGTCAAAGTGTTCCTTGAAGACAAAGGAAGCATTAGACCAAGGTAACTCCCTTTTTCACAAAATTTTTCACGGGTTTTCTTCACAAAATCCGTGGGTGAATAGTGATAGAAAGATGGAAAAAATTTTGGTTGCTTTTCATGGATTTGATGTTGGGTTTTGTTAAGGATGAAATAAGTAAGAAAACCATGCAAATTGTGTAAAGAAAAACCGAAATTTTGTTGGTTTTTCAAGGGAAAATCCGTGGGTTACCTCGAGTAACCAATGAGAAAAGTTTGTGGTTTAATTTCTAACTTGCTTCCAAGTTTAATTTTGTGAAGAATAAAGCTTGTATTTCATTATGAAAAGCTTGAAAAAAATTTTTGGTATGAATTACATAATGTGGCCGTGAGTTCCCTAAGGGTTTGGAAGAAAAATTTGCATGCTTTTATGTGATGTTTGGTTAATTTAAATCATGCAAATTAATGTGTAAATGGTGGCAATGTGATTGAAAGAATGAAACAAAATTTTTGGCATGTTTTCATTCTTTGGCCGTGGGCTATACAAGGGTAAAAACCCTAGGAAGTTTTGTTGAAAATGCAAAGAAAATGGGCTTGAAAATGTGTTAAAAACGTGAAATTTGAATGGCCTAAAGTGTGGTGAAAGTTTGACAAAATTTGGTTCGGTTTGGTTGTGAAAACCGAAACCAAATTAAGGGTAAATTGTGAAAAAAATTTTGTTATGTGGGTGATAATGTGAAATTGGGAAATTGTGGGCTTTTATGTAAAAGTTTGGAAAACTTTTACATAAAATAGGCTTGTGGTATAGTACGTGGCAGGTACATATGGTTCGAGGTGTACCTAACGCCGGAAGCCTTAAAATTACGCCGAAATGCTGCCGAAATTTCGAAAACGGCATTCGGGGTAAAATAAGAATTTAAAATAAAAATTAGGGCCGGGACGGAAACCCGAGTCCCTAACGGAAAAATTGAATAAGGAAAAATTTAAGGGGTGGTTCGTGAATAGTAACCCGTCCCCTTGAAAATGAAAAAACATGAGTGAGATTGAAAAACCGACCCCGAGGGGGGGGCGTTTTTGGAAATGAAATAAAGGTCTGAGTCGGGAACGAAAAACCCGAGCCTCAGAGACCTAGGTCGGGAAAGTCTAGATGAACGTTTTAAATACTAGTGAAACGTCCATTTGAGACTCCGAAACGATAGAAAATCGCTAAACCGACGGAAGGGTCGGAATAGTGCTTCCCGAGGGCCGGGAAAGCAAAAAGTGGAAATAAAATAGAAACAAACCCGGTAATGATTAGAAAAGAGTAAGAAAAGTTCCTGAGAGCCAAAAATGCAGTCTGGATCGATAAAATTATGTCAGGGGCAAAACTGCAATTTTGCCAAAATATTGGGGCAAAATCGTAATTTTGTAAAAGTTGAGGGAAAATGGTGAAAATAATAAATAAAACCTAAAAAGTTATAAATAGATTTTATTTAAGCTTTTTAATGAAAAATAAAAGCTATAAATGGGAAAGAAATTAACAGACATAGTTTTGTCTGTAGGATCCCAAAATCGGCCTACAAGGAAGGCGATTCAAGATCCAAGAGAGAGAAAGGGAACAGTCTGATAAGGTAAGTTCAGACATTTACCTGTCTGCAACATATAGCAAGATTGTGCTAACTTTAATGTACTAACTATAAGTTAGGTACATATGTGCTACGGGCACTATGATAGAATAGAGAGAGAGACGAAATGTGCTACGGGCACTATAAGAATGGGACACATGGTTAATTGTGCTTCGGGCACTAGAGCGAGGTTAATAAAACTCACTCACCTAAAATTAAAATGTGAACCATTCCTAACCACGGGACAATGTGAAGTCACCGGGTTAGAATGTTAAAAAGTCGGTAATGAAACCACTTTCTGGCGTACCAGCCTTCCATATAGGGAGGTACTTTTGCCTTCGGGGCTATGAGATAAGGCTGTGGAGGTCAGCACTGATGTACCGCTCCCAGTTATGTACTATTTTACCTTCGGAGCTATGAGATTAAGGCTGTGGAGGTCAGCACTAATGTACCGCTCCTAGTCATGCGCACTTAAATGGTACTGTCAACCTGAGCTCAAAACCAGAACGTAAATAAAGATAATGACCTAAAACTGAAACTCTGCCATAATTGAGCATAAGACAGTTTAGTGAGAGCACTAACATCGCGGTAGATGTACTAGTGTGATACAGTGGTGTGGTCAACTTTACTATTCATGTATGAATAGTGGTCAACGACTATTCATGATGAATAGTACTATTCATTGAAATTTTATTTCTTGCATTTTTGAACTTACTGAGCCTGTAGCTCACCATTTTTGCTAATGTTGCAGGTAAGCGACCAGCTCAGTAGCTTGTTTGACTGGATGGCGTACGGGATGGCGCGTGTCAAATGGGATAACTGGGCGAGGGATATGGTACTGCCAGAGTCTTCCCGCTGAGCGTTAAAGTGAAGGGAAAAAAAAAAGGGGAAACAGTTCTTTTGTAATTATATATATATTTTACAAAAGTACTGTATTATTTATATTACTTTGTACTTATCAACAAAGTAAATAGTGGAAGAAGATTTTATATGATGTTTAAAGAAAAAAAAAATTTTCCCCAAAAACGACATGATTTTAAAAGAGAGTGAGATAAGCCGGCGACCCACGAGAGTACAATCTATCGCAGTTAGCGATAAGCTCAACTGTAATAGTATTGTATGATCTCTACGAGGGGTGGGACGCCACAGTTGGTATCAGAGCGGGTTTACGGTTGGTGAAGTTTAGAATACCAACTGTCGTCACAGTTGGTATATCAGAGCAGTGTGACCATATCCCGATTTGACACTTTACGCATCCTGCACCGCTATCCAAGTAAGTAGTTTACTTAAGTTCAGTTAATTATTTTCTTATGTGAAAATAATTATCTTATAGGTAGCACGATGACCAGACCTCCATATGTGAGACCACAGCTACCACGACCGAGAGGGGTATTACGGGTATGGACGAGACCTATTGTGAGGCCGCCCATTTCCCAAAGGCCGGTAGTTAGACCCCCGGTACCCGAGAGACCTCCCGTACCAGTACCAGCACCAGTGTCAGCGCCAGTAGAGATAGTACAGCCACGACCGATAGTTCATCCACCGGTAGTAGTGGACATTCCAGTTGTTGGTGGATGCCAACATATTGGGGTGAGAGTGTCGGCACGGGCAGTACAGGCATTTAGGGCTAGCAGTCCTCCTATGTTCGACGGTAGACGACAGTCGATGGAGACCAAGGACTGGCTTCGTGCCATAGAGAGGATCATGGTGATATGTGACATCGATCGAGATATGTGGATCCAGTTGGCTGTCAGTATGTTTCAGGGAGACGCTCGAGTGTTCTGGCAATATTGCGACCAGGAGATTTTATTGGGATTCAGTTGGGCTGAGTTCTGTCAGTGTTTGGCTGATCAGTTTCAACCTAGGGATCCAGCACCTACTCCAGCACCTCCAGAGAGACGAGAGGCTGATGCACCTGCGTACCCTGGATTCGATGAGGTCAGGGATTACATTCTCCAGACCGAGAGGATGGTCATGCTGTCTGGTGAGACAGTGATGTCTTACGCAGCACGGTTTGAGGAGACCATTCGGAGGAGATGTCCGTTGCCTAACCTCACGGAAGCAAACTACTGTGAGCTGTTTTGGAAAGTCTTATCCTTGGAGCTGAGACCGAGGGTGATCAAGCCGTTTCCTCCGACGCTCCAAGAGTTCGTGGTAACGATCAGGGCGATCGAGAGAGAGATTCTGATCGAGCATCTGACGCAGAGTCGACGAGAGACGCTGGGTCAAGATGAGATGTTTGCACGCATATTCAGGCTGAGAAGAATGATGAATGATCATGAGGCCGGACTGTCTAGACCACGAGGTGAGGACTCAGGACAGGGAATATTACCTAGGAGTGGTGATGACTCAGATGAGCCAGATGACGATGAGGATCCGGAAGAATATCCTCTAGTCCCAGATGCGGGGAATGAGTGACCAGTAGATATGTATATATGTACATAAGTAGCTTAGAGAGAAAAGCTCTTTTGTATAGACTTGTGGCCATTTTGTATAAACGGCCGATGTATATATGACTAGTGATGCCTATGTATGACATATAAATATTTTGCTATGAATGAAATACCAAAATGATTATATGTTGTACGATGATGTGTTACGATGATGTGGCTTTACATTACCCTAAATTTCGTAAATTGATATAATTTTACGAATGCGGTTATGGAAAAGCTAACGGTGAATTATTGTGCCATAATAGGACAATAGCCAAGATGGTGGATTTGAGAAATCGACCAGAGGGACGAGAGCGGGGTCCTGATATTATGGAGAGACTGGATCAGATACAAGCTCTGTTGGAAGCTCAGATGCAAGAAAATACGAATCTGAGGCGACGGGTAGAGGAGCTAGAGCAGAGACAAGGCTCTGAGGGTACCCAAGTAGAACAGGAAGCTGAGGTAGATCCGGTTATCCCTCCAGCTGCTGTAAATGAAAGAGTTCCTGAACCACAACCAGTATTGAATTTGGAACCCCTCTATGAAAGATTCAGGCGCATGAGACCGCCAGAATTTGAAGGGTCTACAAATCCCTTAGAGGCTGAAGACTGGTTGTCGTCATTACAAGTGATCATGGAGTTCATGAATCTAACCGACCGAGAGAAGGTTGCATGTGCGTCTTTTGTGCTGAGAAAAGATGCTCGGTTTTGGTGGGACACCGTGCGAATGAGAAGAGACGTGTCTACCATGAGTTGGGCGGAATTTCTGGAAGAATTTAACCAGAAATATTACGACCCTGCATCTCTGAGACAGCAACAGAAAGAATTCTCAGAGCTGACACAAGGGAACATGTCGGTAAGCGAAGTCTGCCGAAAGTTCGACCAGTTATCCCGTCTATGTCCCTATGTGGTCCCTACTGAGAGGGAAAAGATACAGAAAATGATCGGGATGTTCAAGCCGGAAATTGATGCGTTAGTAGACACTGGACTAGTACCACCTACTTCTGTAGCAGACTGTGTGAGTCGGGCCATTAGAGCTGAGTTTCATGTAGCCCGACAGAAAGAGGAAAGAGAGAAACACTGGGAGGCTAAAAAGAAGGAGAGGGCTTTGGCGAAGTCTACGCAAGTTGGTCAATCGAGCAAGCCTAGTTAGAATGCGAAACCAAGCCAGGGCAACAATTAAGGATCCCAGCAAAATAAGAGAAAAGGGAATTTTTCTGGGAATCGCCAGGGTAATAATCGAAACCAGCAGCGGAGAACAGCTGGTAATGCAGAGTCTAATGTGCAAAACTGCCCTACATGCGGGAAGAGACATTCTGGGCAATGTAGATTTGGGCCACTTGTTTGCTACGAATGTGGAAAGGAAGGCCATTACGCCAGGAACTGTCCCAATAGGCAGGGTGGACAAGGCACTTCCCAACCGCACTAGACACGCCCACAAGCTCATTCCCTTCAAGCCAGAGTGGAAGAGTCACCAGTGAGGCCGAAACGCTAGGAGCGTATACCACGTGCTGATGTTCGTGTGATGGCCTACAGCAAGGAAGACGCAGAGGCAGGAACATCAAACGTGGTGACAGGTCAGCTTCCTGTCGCTAGTCATGTAGCCTCTGTACTATTCGATTCCGGTGCTACGCATTCATTTGTTTCCTATGCATTTACTGACAAGATAGGACTTCCTAAGGATAATATGGGAAGGGTATTTAAGACAGCTTTACCTTCTGGGGAAGGTATTGCAGTAGATCCGACAAAGGTAGAGGCAATTAACCAGTGGCCTGCACCCAAGAGTGTGACTGAAATACGCAGTTTCTTGGGGTTAGCTGGTTATTATCGGTGATTTGTAGAGGGATTCGCACGATTAGCTGCACCTCGTACTGCTCTTACACGCAAAGAAAGGAAGTACGAGTGGACTATGGAATGCGAAAGAAGCTTCCAAGAGTTAAAGAGGCAACTGACAAGCGCACCAATCCTTACGCTTCCCACTGAAGGGGAGAAGTTCGTGATCTACAGTGATGCATCGAAAATAGGATTGGGAGCAGTCCTGATGCAAAATAGCAAGGTGATTGCCTATGTTTCCAGTCAGTTAAAGGAGCATGAAAGGAATTATCCTACGCATGACCTTGAAGTTGCTGCAGTAGTGTTCGCTCTTAAAATTTGGCGACACTATCTCTATGGAGCTCAATGTCAGATTTTCACTGATCACCAAAGCTTGAAGTATTTCTTCACGCAAAAAGAGCTCAATATGCGACAGAGACGATGGTTGGAACTGGTGAAGGATTATGATTGTGAAATCCTCTACCATCCAGGAAAGGCCAATCGTGTAGCGGATGCTCTAAGCAGGAAGTCTACTGTATCGCACCAGCTACCAATAAAAAGGCTTCCAAAGCCATTGCAGCAAGAGATAAATTCGTTGAACTTGGAACTGATATCTGGAAGATTAGCTACACTCCAAGTGGAATCATCGCTATTGGAGGATATAAAGAAAGCTCAGAGGCGAGATCCAATGATGGCAAGTGCTCAAGAAGGAATTTCCAAGGATGGAATAATCCTTTATCAAGGAAGGATAAATGTTCCAGCTGATGAAGAACTTAGAAGACGGATCATGTCAGAAGCCCACGAGACACCATATTCGGTTCATCCCGGAGCGAGCAAGATGTATCAGGACTTGAAGCTACAGTTCTGGTGGAAAGGGATGAAGAATGATATAGCTAAATTCGTGAGCAGATGCATGACCTGTCAGAGAATCAAAGCGGAACATAAACATCCAGCAGGAAGATTGGAACCACTGGAGATTCCTGAATGGAAATGGGAACACATTACGATGGATTTTGTAGTGGGACTCCCAAAAACCTGAGAAGGTTATGATGCCATTTGGGTTATTGTGGACAGACTGACCAAGACGGCACGGTTCATAGCTGTCAAGATGACTTTTTCACTAGAAAAGTTTGCTCAGCTGTACATAACTCATGTCGTCAGACTACATGGAGTACCGAAATCCATTGTATCAGATCGAGATGCACGGTTCACTTCGAATTTCTGGAAGTGTGTGCAAGAGGCTATGGGTACTGAATTGAGACTCAGTACGGCTTTTCATCCGCAAACAGACGGGCAGTCAGAGCGGACAATTCAGACGTTAGAAGACATGCTTCGAGCTTGCGTTATGGATTTTGCGGGAAATTGGAACGAGAAGCTACCATTGATTGAATTCTCGTACAATAATAGTTACCAAGCTTCAATAGGCATGGCACCTTACGAGGCTTTGTATGGACGGAAGTGCAGATCACCATTACATTGGTACGATTTGCAAGAAAAGCAATTGCATAAGACGGATTTTATGCAAGAGACTTCCGATGCAGTTACTAGAATTCAGCATCAAATGAAAATTGTGCAAAGCTGACAAAAGAGCTACGCAGATAAAAGGCGAAGATCCTTGGAGTTTGATGAAGGAGACTTCGTGTTTCTCAAGATATCGCCTATGAAGGGGATTATGCATTTCGGTAAGAAGGGGAAACTGAGTCCAAGATACATTGGACCTTATGAAATTATCGAACGCATTGGAAAGGTCGCTTACAGATTAACGCTACCCCCAGAATTGTCAGCAGTGCATAATGTATTTCATGTGTCGATGCTGAGAAAATATATACCAGATCCGTCCCATGTGTTGAAGCATGAGCCTATTCAAATCCACGAGGATTTGACATATGAGGAACAGCCTATTCAAGTACTAGCTCGTGAAGAGAAAGTACTGAGGAATAAGGTAATTCCACTAGTGAAGATTTTGGAGAAAAATCATAACATTGAAGAAGCTACGTGGGAAAGAGAAAACGAGATGAGGAGTTTATACCCCCATTTGTTCTAATTTTCGAGGACGAAAATTTTATAAGGAGGGGTGAATGTGACAACCGGGAAATTCAGGCAGTTCTCGGATGAAAATGTACAATTGTATGTATATAACAATTTGTACTATTTAAAGAGTGAAATAAATGTATTTATATTGTTCAGAATATATGAAAATGTTCTAACAATACTGACGAGTAAGAATTCAGTGTTGGAAAAATTCACTGAGTTGAAACGGGTGAAACGGTGCCAAAATCGGCATTGAAAACCCTAACCGAGCCAATAAAAGACGGTAAACTTCCAGGATTGATTTTGATCAAACAGAAGCAGATTAAATTGATCCGACTGCACAGGAGACCTCAGGAACACGCCGGGACGATTTCAGGAAAATTTCAGCTCGAACCGGCATCGGTCAAAAAGTAATCGAATTAATGTGAATAGTGAAAGTCAAAGTCAACTTTCACTTTTGCATTTATGACAACATAAATCAAGATTATTAAAGGAAAGAAATAAGGTGGTTGGTGGCATTAAAGGCTAGGATTTAATCACCTTTTGATCTAAAGGCCAAGATTTGGCCAAAAATTACCATTTTTAATTTTTGAAAATTATGGAAAGAAATGGTGTGAAAGGTGTTGAAATTTGATTGGTTTAGAGCCAAATTAATTGGCTTTTGGTTTGCATAAGTCGGTCACTTTGTAACAAAAGGGCCGAGACATTTTTTCAAAGCAAAACCAAAGACAAAAATTTCTAAGTTTTCTTCCATGGTGTCTACATGAGGGACCAAAGGGAAGCCAAGATTTTCTTCAACTTTTCTTCACAAAAAAGAGTGTCAAAGTGTTCCTTGAAGACAAAGGAAGCATTAGACCAAGGTAACTCCCTTTTTCACAAAATTTTTCATGGGTTTTCTTCACAAAATCCGTGGGTGAATAGTGATAGAAAGATGGAAAAAATTTTGGTTGCTTTTCATGGATTTGATGTTGGGTTTTGTTAAGGATGAAATAAGTAAGAAAACCATGCAAATTGTGTAAAGAAAAACTGAAATTTTGTTGGTTTTTCAAGGGAAAATCCGTGGGTTACCTCGAGTAACCAATGAGAAAAGTTTGTGGTTTAATTTCTAACTTGCTTCCAAGTTTAATTTTGTGAAGAATAAAGCTTGTATTTCATTATGAAAAGCTTGAAAAAAATTTTTGGTATGAATTACATAATGTGGCCGTGAGTTCCCTAAGGGTTTGGAAGAAAAATTTGCATGCTTTTATGTGATGTTTGGTTAATTTAAATCATGCAAATTAATGTGTAAATGGTGGCAATGTGATTGAAAGAATGAAACAAAATTTTTGGCATGTTTTCATTCTTTGGCCGTGGGCTATACAAGGGTAAAAACCCTAGGAAGTTTTGTTGAAAATGCAAAGAAAATGGGCTTGAAAATGTGTTAAAAACGTGAAATTTGAATGGCCTAAAGTGTGGTGAAAGTTTGACAAAATTTGGTTCGGTTTGGTTGTGAAAACCGAAACCAAATTAAGGGTAAATTGTAAAAAAAATTTTGTTATGTGGGTGATAATGTGAAATTGGGAAATTGTGGGCTTTTATGTAAAAGTTTAGAAAACTTTTACATAAAATAGGCTTGTGGTATAGTATGTGGCAGGTACATATGGTTCGAGGTGTACCTAACGCCGGAAGCCTTAAAATTACGCCAAAATGCTGCCGAAATTTCGAAAACGGCATTCGGGGTAAAATAGGAATTTAAAATAAAAATTAGGGCCGCGACGGAAACCCGAGTCCCTAACGGAAAAATTGAATAAGGAAAAATTTAAGGGGTGGTTCGTGAATAGTAACCCGTCCCCTTGAAAATGAAAAAACGTGAGTGAGATTGAAAAACCGACCCCGAGGGGGGGGCGTTTTTGGAAATGAAATAAAGGTCCGAGTCGGAAACGGAAAACCCGAGCCTCAGAGACCTAGGTCGGGAAAGTCTAGATGAACGTTTTAAATACTAGTGAAACGTCCATTTGAGACTCCGAAACGATAGAAAATCGCTAAACCGACGGAAGGGTCGGAATAGTGCTTCCCGAGGGCCGGGAAAGCAAAAAGTGGAAATAAAACAGAAACGAACCCGGTAATGATTAGAAAAGAGTCAGAAAAGTTCCTGAGAGCCAAAAATGCAGTCTGGATCTATAAAATTATGTCAGGGGCAAAACTGCAATTTTGCCAAAATATTGGGGCAAAATCGTAATTTTGTAAAAGTTGAGGGAAAATGGTGAAAATAATAAATAAAACCTAAAAAGTTATAAATAGGTTTTATTTAAGCTTTTTAATGAAAAATAAAAGCTATAAATGGGAAAGAAATTAACAGACATAGTTTTGTCTGTAGGATCCCAAAATCGGCCTACAAGGAAGGCGATTCAAGATCCAAGAGAGAGAAAGGGAACAGTCTGATAAGGTAAGTTCAGACATTTACCTGTCTGCAACATATAGTAAGATTGTGCTAACTTTAATGTACTAACTATAAGTTAGGTACATATGTGCTACGGGCACTATGATAGTGTAAGGACCACCCCGTCCTTGTAACTCAGTAAATTATTCAATGAGAAGCTAAGGAATAATTTGATGCGTTTTTAGTCTAAATACATCGAACACGGTCAGGTACATGGTCGTGTAAGAAACCGTGTACTGATCGGATTGTTTTATGAGAGAGGCCGTGTGAGTTAACATGGCCGTGTAGTTTTATATGGTCAGGTACACGGCTGTGTAAGTGGCCGTGTACCACTCGGGTAAGTGAGCATGGTCTAAGACACGGTCGTGTTGAGAAAGCCTAGCTAGTACACGCCCATGCTCAAGCCATACACGCCCGTGTTAGAACCCTTGTAGAAGGCCGTGTACTGAACAGAGAGCCAATTTGAAGACTCTCATAATGCGTGAAACCTAATTACTATGAAATGAGTAATTAAGTTGATAAATGTAGCATAAATTCCAGTTGAATAGACTAAACAGGTGCAGTACTGTTTATTACTATTCATACAGTGAAAAGGGGTAACCGACAGAGAACCCGGTCTACCCTGTTATGTGTATAAGTGTATAAGATACACAGTGTCGTGAAACTAGTCCGGATGACCATTTCCTAACACAAGACTGGTGAGCAGATCACTGAAATACTCGGACCAAACGTCTGAGCACAATAACGAGAATCTCCCTAGTAGGGTACAGTATCGAGAAAATGGTCTGGATGACCTCTTCTCACCCAGAGATTGACAAAATCGAAGTCAGAACACTCGGACTAGTCAGTTAGAACAGAGAACAGTGAACCATGAATAGTGAATAGTGAATAGTGAATAATGCAAGATGCAGTGTCAAGTTACTGGCCAAGATGGCCTTAGTTTGACTTAAAACTGATATATCTAGACTCAGGACGCTCAAATTAGTCAAACGGACACCTGACACGTTTTTCGAGGTGGGACCTCACAGATCCTGAAAACTGGTCTAGACGACCTCAGACGGACATATGACTGATAAAATTGAAATCAGAACGTCCGAATTAGTCAAGAGAGACTATGTCTGAAATTTCGCCTAGGAACGCCTCGGTTTGCGTGCGAAAGGACAACACAGTGTAGACACTACCGCAGTATAGGAATGAATAGTGATTTGGTATATAATGGGCTCTTAGACAGTATAAAACAATTAGAAATCGTCAGTACAAAAATCAAATTCAGAAAATCCAATTTTTGGATGAAAATTAGAACACTGCCGAGAAAGGGCTGAAAAACGCAGTAGAAAACTAGACTGCACAGAACCGATTCGGTTGGACTTTTACTCCAACCAAACCATGCCCCCTTTGGTTAGGAAAACAGCTGCAAAACCAGCTGCAAAACCAGCTGAAAGTGATCCCTTAAATCAAGGGATGTGTTGGAGTTTTTAGATTAAAAAAATGGGGTTTTAAGGACAAGAGGACCATGACCATTTAATGCAAACTTGCTCCCTTTCACCCTCCATCATGGCTCCGAAATTTCAAGGGCTGCAGCACAGATTTTTGTCCCCCAATTGAGCTAAATTATGGCTTAATTAAGAGGGCTTAGAGTTAAGCAAAGTTGCTTTGAGTTGCCTATAAAAAGGTGCAACCACCCTTAGGTTTCACTTTTTCCATTTGCTCACAAAACCACTCAAGAAAAATACAGCTTTCTCTCCCCTTTCTCTTCAGAAAATCCGACCCCTCTTCAGCCCCTAAACCACCCATATTTTCACATAACTTTCACACAAAATCTTGGCCACACAAGTTGTTGGAGGTGCACTCTTCCAAGATAGTTTCGGTAAGACCCTAAAACCGAAATTTTTTCTATGGTGTAAATTTTTTCATCTTGGCTGGATATTAAGAGAAACTTTTTGTTTTCCTTGTGTTCTCATTCTACCACAAATGATCCCTCAACCCTCTTTGTTTTCTATGGAGCCTTGACAGCCACCCTTGGCCCGGTTGTGCTTGGATCAAAGCACTCTAAGGTATAAACCGAAAAACCCCCATCTTTTGTGGTTAGTTGTTTTTAAGTTTTTGATCAAAGGAGATTTATATGTATTTGGTTATGCACATGGGTTGTAATAAGTTATTTGAGCCCTTAGCTTTCAGTTTTTAAAGTTTTTGTGGTTGTGGTTGTGTTTACTTTAGTTTACAAGTGGTTTGAGATATGTGTGTGCATGAGTGTGTAGAGGGTGGCTGGACACAAAATCTGTCCCCAGGATCAGCCACGGATTTTGGCCAGTTTGACCCACTTAGGGTCCGAATCTGGGATTTGGTAGAACATAAAGTTTTAAGGAAATTTTGATACGGTCGTTTTTTCGTCAAATAGCCATTGGCAAAAAATGAACCTACGATAGGCTTTTCGGCTAGTTTTGGTTCGGTGTCCAAAACTGGGAGTAACAAATCCGGACCAAATGAACAGTCTCAGACTTTTATTAATATGACCCTTTTAGAGGCCGAACCAGAATTTGGTCAAAACACAAAAGTTTTAGATCTCGACGAAACCTTGAAACTGACTCGCGTGGGTTTCAAAAATTCAGCCGTTTCAGGCCCCAAACAGACCTGTTTTCAAAACTGCGTAAAACTGGAACTTTTATAAAAACTGGGCACAAAGGCCACGGGTTTGATGAATTTAGGAGCCGTTAGAGTTAGAATTAGGCTCCGAAATGAACACAAGAATTGTTCATTTTGTCGAGGACGAAAAGTTTCATGAACGCCGATTTCTTAAACAAAGTCATTTCGAACAAGTTTCAAATTATTTTCAAAAGTGGTCCAACACCACATTTTTTTTAGCACATTTACAATGTGTTCCCTTTAAATGACTTAGAAATGATTTCAACAAAAACACCCTCATCCTCCAACGGGGCGAGGTGAGACTCGTTTTCAAAAATGTGGGGACACCATACCCCTTTCAAACCATTTCAAACACTTTGCTTTCAAAAAAAATGTGGGGACACCATACCCCTTTCAAAATGAAAAATCCTTTTGTAAGAATTTCTAGATTTGAACAAAGTTTTCAAAGGAATTTCACAAAGAACAAGGGACGTTTTTAGTAAGATATGGTAGAGATAGCCTAGTCAGCTACGACACCATAATGCAAGGTAGCCCGATAGGCTACCACACCCAAACAAGCAAAGTAACCCGAACGGTTACTATACCAAGCCTACACATAGTAACCTGATAGGCTACCTAGTTGCCAAAACGTGAGGTAACCGGTCAGTTGACTGATCAGTAAATCAGTCAAGCACCGTGTTCAGAGCAACATTGTGAGGAATGTTGATTTAACTGTCAAGAAGACAGTTAATCAAACGTGACGGAAATTAGACACCAAATTCCCAGATAGGCCAATAGGGTACCGAGGGACCCCGGTACCACATGAAAGACGAGTATAGGCAAAAGTAGCCTAAGGACGTGGTAGTTAATTTATGGGGCCATAAGTTAATTAACCATATACGAATAAGTTAACTCTTGAGATAGAGAGTAAGTAGTGCCGACGGCAATCGGTATCAAGTGATTATCTACTTTAGTCACTAACAGTATTGGTGACTTCGAGAAGGTATTAACGAGAGACGTTATTGATGACAGGTAGTAACCTGCAAATTTCTAAAGGTGCGAATACAAGTGCTTGCAATTAGGTAAGTATAACTCCGCCTGCAGCATGAATAAAATGATGTTAAAATGATGGTTTTATAGTATGTTAAGTATGCCTTACATGCACACGATGTTGCACAGCATACATAAGAGCATATAGTTTCACAATCGAGTAGATTGATGAAAGAACAAGTTAGAAGCCATAGATCCCTACCGTATAGGATTGGGGATAGCTTAGAGAAGCATATGGCTAGAACAGTTAAACAAGATGGAAATAAATAGGTGTGCCGTACCGGCTCCTTCAGTTGAAGGGGTTTCCAGTTAAAGAAAGTTAAGGCCAAAAGTTGAGCATCAGTTGATGGCTCTTCGGCATTAGTTGACCTCGGGCGTTACCGTTGGTCTGCGCGCACACGGTACTGACACATGGGCCCTAAATAGATAAGAGAAAGGAAAGAGTGCTAAAGCATAAATGAACATAACCGGATCATGCATAGTTCACTATCCACATTAGTTCGCTATACTTTTAGCTACAGTAAGATACATGCTTTTACATGAAGGAATCTGTATGCGTATGGTATATAAAGTTTGTATGCTATGACATGATATGGTATAGGCTAAGTGTTATATGTGACTATCTTGCATGCTTATGCGTTTAAAGTATGTATTATGTTTAAACATGTTTTGCGGTTAACATGTTGTACTTACTGGGCTTAAAGCTCACGGAGTGTGTTCATGCTGTAGGTAAGCGTCCTATGGCATAAGCCACGATGGGCAATGACGGCGGCGGAGGCGGATGTGAGGCGAGGTTATGGACACCATACGAGTTTAACTTCCGCACAGTTTAAGTAAACAGTATTTTGAACAGTAACAGTACAGTACCAGTAGATGGTACTTTTAAATAGTAATCGTTAAATGGTATTTCTGAATAGTAATGCTTACACAATATTTTTGAGTAGTAATAGTTGAATAGTATTTTCGAATAGCAGCTGATTGATACTATTCAAAAATACTATTCCACAAAATGAACAGTATAAGTATGTTTGCAAGATTATTATTATGTTTCAAATTCTGCTTTTAATAGTACATGTACATGAATAGTAAATACGTGTGCAAAAAAAAAAAAAAAAAAAAATTTCTTCTAAAATTAGGGTAACCTATTAAAGATATTTTAAGTAAGCAATATTCAATTACAAGAAAGTATAAGTAAAAGTAAAGAAACAGTAGTTTTACAGTGATGGTCCGAGCCGCCTAGGGCGCGGGGCGTCACAGATAGAATAGAGAGAGAGACGAAATGTGCTACGGGCACTATAAGAATGGGACACATGGTTAATTGTGCTTCGGGCACTAGAGCGAGGTTAATAAAACTCACTCACCTAAAATTAAAATGTGAACCATTCCTAACCACGGGACAATGTGAAGTCACCGGGTTAGAAAGTTAAAAAGTCGGTAATGAAACCACTTTCTGGCGTACCAGCCTTCCGTATAGGGAGGTACTTTTGCCTTCGGGGCTATGAGATAAGGCTGTGGAGGTCAGCACTGATGTACCGCTCCCAGTTATGTACTATTTTGCCTTCGGGACTATTAGATTAAGGCTGTGGAGGTCAGCACTAATGTACCGCTCTCAGTCATGCGCACTTAAATGGTACTGCCAACCTGAGCTCAAAACCAGAACGTAAATAAAGATAATGACCTAAAACTGAAGCTGTGCCATAATTGAGCATAAGACAGTTTAGTGAGAGCACTAACATCGCGGTAGATGTACTAGTGTGATACAGTGGTGTGGTCAACTTTATTATTCACGTATGAATAGTGGTCAAAGTTACTATTCACGTATGAATAGTAGTCAACGGTACTATTCATGATGAATAGTACTATTCATAGAAATTTTATTTTTTGCATGTTCGAACTTACTGAGCCTGTAGCTCACCATTTTTGCTAATGTTGCAGGTAAGCGACCAGCTCAGTAGCTTGTTTGACTGGATGGCGTACGGGATGGCGCGTGTCAAATGGGATAACTGGGCGAGGGATATGGTACTGCCAGAGTCTTCCCGCTGAGCGTTAAAGTGAAGGGAAAAAAAAAAGGGGAAACAGTTCTTTTGTAATTATATATATATTTTACAAAAGTACTGTATTATTTATATTACTTTGTACTTATCAACAAAGTAAATAGTGGAAGAAGATTTTATATGATGTTTAAAGAAAAAAAAAATTTCCCCAAAAATGACATGATTTTAAAAGAGAGTGAGATAAGCCGGCAACCCGCGAGAGTACAATCTATCACAGTTAGCGATAAGCTCAATTGTAATAGTATTGTATGATCTCTACGAGGGGCGGGACGCCACACCCAGTTTGGAGGAATTGATGTCTAAATTCATTCAGACATCTGAAGCGCGATTCCAAGCTACTAAAACATCACTAAGGAATCAAGATGCTTCTATTCATAACCTTGAGAACCAGATTGGTGCAAAGCTCGTTTCAAAAAGACAACAAGGGAGCTTACCTAGTAACACGAAGAAGAATCCTAAAGAACAAGTCAAGGTAGTTACCTTGAGGAGTGGTAAGGAGCTATAAGCTGAGAAAGCGACACAAGGTGAAGAAGAGAAGAACAAGCGATCCGAGGTTAAAGAGAAGGGGAATGATCATCCTAAACTTGTGTAGGGTTTTCAACCCACTATCCTTATCCAGCCAAACTGAAGAAGGATAAAATGGATGAGCAATTCGATAAGTTCCTTGAACTTTTTAAGCAACTCCATATCAACTTACCCTTTGTTGAAGCTCTTTCACAAATGCCAAAGTATGCAAAAGTTTTGAAGGAATTGCTTTCTAACAAGAGGAAGTTGGAGGAGCTATCGACAGTAACATTAAGCGAAGAATGTTCAGCCATCTTGCAAAATAAACTGCCCAAGAAATTAAAGGATCCAGGGAGTTTTACTATCTCTTGTCTTATTGGTAGTTTGACAGTTGATAAGGCATTAGTAGATTTGGGTGCTAGTATTAATTTGATGCTTTATAATTTATTCAAGAAACTAAGGTTATGAGAACCTAAACCAACTAGGATGAGTATACAATTAGCTGATAGGTCAGTTAAATACCCTAAAGGCATTATTGAGGACATGTTGGTTAAGGTAGATAAGTTCATCTTTCGTGTGGATTTTGTTATTCTTGACATGGATGAAGACATTGAGGTACTTATAATCCTAGGTCGACCCATTTTAGCTACTGCCAGAGCCATTATAGATGTAAGTGATGGCAAGTTAATCCTTAGGGTTGGGGATGAAGAGGTAACTTTTAAAATACCTAATGCCATGAGACATTCCATTAAGCAGGATGATACTTGTTACTTTCTTGATTCTACTGACATTGTCATTTCTAATTTGTTGTAGGGATTATGTCATGATGACCCACTAGAGCTATGCCTTGTAAAAGGGGAGGAAGAGAACGAAAATGGTCCTTACATTAAGGAACAAGTAGCTCATTTGGAAGCAAGTGAACCCATGGTATGGAAGAAAGAATTCAAAGAGATTAAACAAGAGAGAGAAAAGTTGTTAAAACCCTCCATCGAGGATCCGCCGATTCTAGAATTAAAGGCATTACTGGATCACCTCGAATATGCCTTCTTGGAAGAGAATTCAAAGTTATTGGTCATAATTGCCTCGGGATTGACGACTACCCAAAAAGAAAAGTTGTTGATAGCACTGAAAAAGCATAAAAGGGCCATCGCATGGAAAATTTCTGACATTCGGGGAATTAGCCCTTCATTTTGCACCCATAAAATCCTAATGGAGGATGAGTTCAAATCGTCGATGCAACCCCAGAGGCTGCTTAATCCCAAAATGAAGGAAGTGGTCAAAGTAGAGGTGATTAAGCTTCTTGATGCAGGTATAATTTATCCTATTTCTGACAGTGCTTGGGTCGTCTTGTGCAGGTAGTCCCAAAGAAAGGAGGAATGACGGTGGTGCCTAATGAGAAGAATGAGCTGATTCCCATGAGAACCGTCACCGGGTGGAGAGTGTGCACCGACTACAGAAAGCTCAATGATGCAACACAGAAAGATCACTTCCCGTTACCTTTCACGGACCAAATGCTAGAGAGATTGGTAGGGCACATGTATTATTACTTCTTAAATGGTCTATCCAGTTACTTTCAGATTCCCATATCACCGGAGGACCAAGAGAAGACAACCTTCACATGCCCTTATGGTACATTTGCATACAGACGAATGCCTTTTGGATTGTGCAATGCACCTGCCACTTTTCAAAGGTGTATGATGGCCATCTTTGATGACTTGATAGAAGATTTTATGAAGGTTTTTGTGGATGATTTTTCTGTTTTTCCTGACTCCTTTGATTCATGCCTCCATAACCTTGAAAGAGTGCTTAAAAGATGTAAGGAAACCAATTTGGTGTTGAATTGGGAAAAGTGCCATTTTATGGTGCAAGAGGGCATAGACTTAGGCCATAAAATCTCACATAAGGGGATAGAGGTAGACAGAGCAAAAATTGAGACAATTGAAAAACTACCGCCCCCTACTGTATTTAAGGCTATAAGGAGTTTTCTAGGGCATGTTAGTTTTTATCGGAGATTTATCAAAGATTTCTCTAAGATTGCTAGACCCTTAACCCAACTACTGGAGAAAGATGCACCATTTATTTTTACTCAAGAGTGTTTAGAAGCCTTTAATACTCTTAAGGAAAAATTAACTAATGCCTCGATTATGGTTACACCAGATTGGAATCTTCCTTTTGAGCTAATGTGTGATGCTAGTGATTTTGCAGTGGGTGCAGTCCTTAGACAGTGGAGTGACAAGCATCTTCAGGCCATCTTCTATGCTAGCAAGACCTTGACGGATGCTCAAGAGAATTACACAACCACGGAGAAAGAATTACTAGCTGTCATCTTTGCTTTTGATAAATTTAGATCATATCTAATTTTATCTAAAGTCATTGTTTACACTGATCATTCTACATTGTGTTATTTATTAAATAAGTCAGATGCTAAACCCATATTGATCAGGTGGATTCTGTTGTTGCAGGAGTTTGACTTGGAAATAAGAGACAAGAAGGGAGCTGAAAACCTACCAGTAGATCACCTTTCACGCTTGGAAAACCCAAACTTAGAGAAGCTGGCAGAAGATGACATAGACGATGCATTCCCTGAAGAATGTCTATACAATCTTAGAGAGGTAAGTGACATTGAAGTTCCCTGGTTTGCTGATTTTGCTAATTACTTAACAGCTAACATTCTTCCTAAGGGACTTTCTCATCAGCAAAAGAATAAATTCTTTTTTGATTTGAAACATTACTTCTGGGAGGACCCCTATCTGTTTAAGATTTGTGCAAACCAAGTCATTAGGCGATTTGTTTCGCAATTGGAAAGATGGAGGATTCTGCAATACTGCCATGCCGGGCCAATAGGAGGACATCACCATGCAAATAGGACAGCACAGAAGGTGCTTGAGGTAGGTTTTTATTGGCCCACTCTGTTTAAAGATGCCCAAAGGTATGTGGCGTTGCATGGTAATTGTCAGCGAGCTGGTAACATCACCCGTCAGGATAAAATGCCTCAAAACTTCATCTTTGTTTATGAAATTTTTGATGTGTTGTGTATTGATTTTATGGGGCCGTTCCCAATTTTATTTGGGAACAAACACATCCTAGTTGCAGTAGACTATGTGTCTAAGTGGGTGGAAGCTCAAGCCGTACCAACCGATGATGCTAGAGTCGTGGTGAAGTTCCTTAAGAAGTTATTTTCACGATTTAGCACACCTAGAGCAGTCATTAGTGATAGGGTTACACGCTTTCGTAATGCTCAGTTTGACAAGATCTTTAAAAAATATGGTGTTACACATAGAACTGCAACCCCTTACCATCTACAGACCAGTGGCCAAGTCGAATTTTCCAATAGGGAACTGAAATGAATCCTAGAGAAAACTATAGAGCACAATAGAAGGGATTGGTCTGTCAAGCTAGATGATACTCTTTAGGCTTATCAGACAGCATACAAAACACTGATAGGTACTACACCACACAGGTTAGTATACAGAAAAGCATGCCATCTACCTGTTGAACTTGAGCACAAAGCATATTGCACCATTAAGTTCCTCAATTTTAACCTGGGCATTGCGGGAGAAAAGAGGAAACTTCAGTTGAATGAGTTAGAAGAATGGCACTTGCTAGCCTACAAGAACTCAAAACTATACAAGGAGCAGACCAAGTTATATCATGATAATAGAATAAAACAAGTCAAGGAGTTCACAGAAGGAGATCAAGTGCTATTGTACAACTCTCAGCTCAAATTATTAATAGGAAAGCTCAAGTCTAGATGGTCAGGACCCTTCACAGTTAAATAGGTTTTCCCATACAGCACCATCGAGGTAACACATCCTAAGAAGGGCACATTCAAGGTAAACGGTCATCGGTTGAAGTTGTTTCATGGAGGAGAGTTTGATAACTCTCAAAGGGAGGAATTCAACCTCCACACTGAATTATGAATGAGAGTGAATTTGTCAAGCTAAGGATGTAAAACAGGCACTTCTTGGGAGGCAACCCAAGCATTTATTTTCTTTGTTACTTTGATTTTTGTTAGTGTTCTTTTTCAAAAAATATATATATTTATATATCTGAGTGGTTGAATTGTTTATTTCTGGTTCTGTATGTCAGGCTGAATCCAAGGAAATTCGAGTTTAAGGACTTGGTCATTTGTTGAGTTTCTGAACAAGAGATGAATTGAATTCCAGAGGAGTACACACCCTTAAACATGCCCGTGTTAATGGGCGTGTCTCTTACCATGTGCAGCAACATTCGTCCAACATGATTGTGTTCATTATAGAGAACAAAGGAAAAAGAGTTCCAGAGAGGTACACGGTCAGTAACACAGCCGTATTCACAACCGTGTAAATGAACACGCCCATCTACACGACCGTATTGAGGCCCATGTTTGATATAAAAAAAAATCTTTTCCTTGCTCTTCTTTTATTTTCTTTGTGAGTTTATTCTCTGTTTTTATTTCACAATTCTTTTTATTGTCTTAGTTATTTAAAAAAAAAAGAGAAAAGATATGCTCCATCAAAGCTCGAGATACGTGAAGCTGAATGGGAGTACTGCAGTCTTGGGAATCTGACGTGAAAAAACCCTATTTGCCAGTTTATAAGAAAACTGGATGGGAAGCATATCCTCGACACATAGATGTCATTTAAGCCGTTACTGAACGTAAAATCAGAGGAAGATGTGAGCCATAATCACAACTATTGTATAAAATCTTGATTTCTTCTTTTTGCAGATTTTCTGTTTTGTTTCATCATCCCCATTTTTAACTTTTTATTGCATCAAGTGTTTATTGTTGACTTTTTGTTTTTGCATCAAGTGTCTATTTTTGACTTTGGCTTTTGTTTTTCTGACGAAAACTGATCTCTCCTTTGATACATGTAACTCAGCATCCTACTTTTTCACCTTATAAATACACATGCATTCTTACGTTGTCATCACACACATCTCTATTTGTAAGGTTAAATAAAAAAGAAGTGATTTGAGATGGAAGGTCCTTCAGTTCGTAAGTTTAAAATTATCTGTGTTTTCAGGGGATCTAGTTTGGGAAAAGATAAAGAATTTTTTGAAAGCAGCGAACAACCTTGGTAGGGTGTTAGCTGGTAGACAAATTAATTTAGTGTATGGGGGAGGAAGTCTAGGGTTAATGGGTTGCGTATCATCCAGTGCATTTGTGGGGGGTAGCAAAGTCTTGGGTATCATTCCTAGTGCTTTAGTTGACAACAAAATCACCGGTTGCACTCTGGGTAACGAGAGAATGGGTAACATGATATGTAATGCATATGCCTTTATCGCTTTACTTGGTTGTTTACGAACCCTGGAAGAAATTTTCAACATTGCCTCTTAGGCCCAACTCAATCTTTATCAAAAGCCATTAGGATTGTTAAATGTTAATGGTTTTTATGACGGTTGGTTGTCTTTTCTTGATTATGCTGTGGAACAAGAATCCATTACCCTAGCATCTCAAAAAATCTTAATCTTCGCTCCAACAGCTGATCAGTTGGTTGACAAACTATAAATTTTTGTGATTGAACCTAACCCATTAATGTCACAGATAGTATGGTCAACTAAGGACAGCAAAAGCAGTAAGAAGCGGGGATTGGATCTGACGCTTTGGCTGTGACATTCCTTAACTCGTTAATTTTATGTTTTTTTGTTTTAGTTTCCGCTTGTGAGATTTTACCTTTTTGAATGTTAGTTCGGTTGGTTGCATTTTTATTTTATTTTATTTTATTTTATTTTTAGTAAAATTTCCAGTTTCGTTATTTATAAGATGGTTGAGTAAAGATTTACTATTGTACTCTTGATGCACATCTTACAATAATGAATGTTGTTCTTGTGTCATTGTCTTTGTTTTGTGATTTGTTTATAAAATAAAAAATAACAATAATAAAATAAAATAAAAATTAAATATAAAAATGTGTTAAAGTGAATATAACACGTGGTACACGCCCTCCAACACGCCCATGTTAATGGGCATGTACGGGGTTGTATGTATAATGTTTGGTAGGTACACGGCCATGTTCGTGAGAGAAAACTGAAGAGCCACATTTCCAGAGGAGTACACAGGAACAAAAACAGCCGTGTTTAAGGTCGTGTAATAAACACACACTTGGGCACGCCCGTGTTTGTGCCGTGTTTATGCCCGTGTTTAGAGAGGGGGATTTTAAACAAATTCAAACCGAGAGGTACACGGTCAGAAACACGCCCGTGTTTGAGACTGTGTTCTACAACAATTAAGCAACACGTTTGTCCACATGGCCAGGTAAGTCAATTGTGTTTTTTTTACCCTAAAGGTATGTGTCGAACACGACCCGATACACAGTCGTGTACAAGGCCGTGTTGACACCAGTATTTCAAATATCGATTGACCACACGGCCGTTTCAATTTCACACGCTCCCCTCTCCCGAAACTCAGAGATTCAAAGGAAAATCATGCCATTTTACACCAAATCAACAAGGTAATCTTAATTTTATTCAATCAATTAGCAAACATTCCCTAGAATCTACGAATTTTTGGAAGTTTTTGGGCATTTTGAGTAGATTTCCTTCTCCTTTCCGTCTCGGTTCACGAACGTTCAGGTATACAGTTTTCTTCCGTTTTTCTCTTGATTATTCATGGGTATTTGAACTACAAGGGATTTTCGATTCTTGGTGAGTCTTGATAGACAGATTTTTGCTATTACACATGAATCCATCATTTATAATCCATTGATTTATCACTTTTCACCATAATTGTAAGTTAAACCGTGTACTTTTCATCATTCTGCCATGGAAATCCACATTTTGCCATGTTATTTCTGATTTTTAGATGATTTGTTGCTAGTAATGATTTTCTTCCAAAAAAAAATTCTGTGAAGTACACGGGAACACACACGCCCGTGTTTGTGACCATGTCTGAAGTTATAAATATGAAAAAAAAAAAGTTTTCTTTTGTCAATTATTCAGGTAGCATAGCTTACTCTATTGTCAATTGTTCTGATTACTTTATTGTCAATTGCTCCCATTCCACATTGTGCAAGGCTAGTGCTAGGGTTTTACGGTGTAAAAACAGAATTTCTCACGTTACTTGCATTTTTATTCTGTTGCAGGATCCCTACTACTATAATGACGAGACATACAGAGTAATTTCAGCGGAGACAGAAAGAGGTCCCAAGGAAGAGGCATAGGGGAGAGAGTTCATTCCAAGCACAGCCTCTCGAGCAACCTGCTGCACACCCACTGCTATAATTCACGGCTCCAGCATTCATTTTGAGATTTGAGAGGCTGATGGAAAAGCCTTTTGAGCAAAGCTGGTACATAGATTGGCTGGTATTGGAGCAGCTGGGACTGGATCAAGAAGTAAGGGAGCTAGTTTCATTTGGGGGCCGGGATCGATTCTTTGAAATTGAGGAACCTGCATACAGAGAGTTAACACTACAGTTCCTCTATGATGCCCCCTGATTTCGACCACCCACAATCGTCATGAATCGACTCTACGACCGACCAAGATTGCTCGTGTGTTGAATCCGAGTCGTCAGTTTTAAACTCTTTTTCTCATAATACTTAATTATCAGGGCCTAAAATTTTGCCCAAAATTTTTTTTTCTTTAATACATACTTTCCCTTAAGAAAACTAGGTAAGAAAGTCATATAATATGATAACTTTTATATGTCTTAAATAAGTACAACATAATATACAACATATAATATATATATGTACTATATATTTTGTTTCCATACACATTTTCTTCAACTCAAAAAGGCTCAAAAAGCTCAGCGGAAAACTTATGGCAGGACCAAGTCAACGGTGAGTTCCCTATCCCCTTGACACGCTCGCATCCTACCGCCATCCAGAAATCTACTGGACAGGTTTCTTACCTGCAACATGAACAAACTAATAAGCTAACAGGCTCAGTAAGTTTAAACATACATAGTAAGAATCATATTGATTCAAAAACACTAAAAACTCAATTTCCTATGAATAGTACTATTCATCATAAATAGTACCATTCATCATGAATAGTAACTTTGACCTTTGACTGATGAATAGTAACAGTTACCCTAACTGGTTACTATTCACTTTACCCTAACGGGATACTATTCACATATCCTAACCAAATTTACATTACTTTAGCGTAAACTTCAGTTATGCTCAATTATGGTTTTTATCATTTTATTGATTGTTTATTCTCTATTTAATTTCTAGTTTAGAGCTCTGTTTATGGCAGTACCGATGATTATTAGTACGCTGACTGGAAGGGTCTAAGGAGCGACCTTAGAACATCGACCTCCACAGCCCTAATAACCCCGTAGGATCTGAAACAAACCTCCACCACTATATTGGAGGGGCGGTATGCCTTAATGGTTTCATTACCATCTTTCAATTTTATAGTCTTGACCAAGTAATATTAATCATCACCTTAAGGTCACTATCCTCCATTGGCCGTAGGCCTTACTTATTCTTATTATTTGGAATATGTTATTCTAACAAATCCTCAAATGTCTATAAGACTTTATATCTAGTGTACATCTAGTACAGAAATAAAACAACACAGTATTTCATGTTGCAGACACGTAAATGCTCGAACTTACCAATACTGCGCTAGTGTCCACTTCCGAAACTCTTCTGCAGTTCTATCTCTATTTTGGGTTCCTACAGACAATATTGTCTGTTAATACCCTATTTTAATTATCACTTTAAATATACATTTATTTCACTTAATAATTCCATACTTTTATATTTTGTTTGTGGTACACGGTCTGCAACACGCCCATGTTTCAGCCCGTGTACCTTTTCAGGTTTACTCTACACGACCATGTTGTCTACTATCCAGTCATGTAACTGTACACGGCTTGATACACGCTCGTGTTCAAGCTCGTGTACCTCTCGGGTTGTAACATTTTTTTCCCTATACACGGTCGTGTATTTTTTTACACGCCCGTGTTCCTCGAAATTTTTAGATTTTTTACTCTAAAATCTTTATTTTGGGTCTTAGAATTTTATCTAAGTTATTATAGGTCTTTTATGGTCCTTTCTGAGCCTTTCAGAAATTTTTGGTCAAAATGACCATTTTGACCCTAATGGGTTTTGGGACCGTAACTATTCCGTTCTATCATTTTTTTTCAAATTTTCTAAGTCCAGATATTTTAAAATAATATTCCTTAGGTTTTTTTATTATTTTACAGCTTAAATTGCTGCAAAATCTCAACCTCATTTTTCCTGAACCTCGATTACTATTCATCCATCACCTAGGGTCTTTTTTTCATTTTTCAAGCATTTCGGAGTCTCAAATGACCCTTCCACTACTCATTAAACATTATTTATTCCATCCACAGCCCTCAGCCCTTGAGAGGCTCGGGTTTCCTATCCCGATCTACATTTTTCCCTAGTTTCCCAAAATACCCCTAACATGAATTTTTTTCCTGTTTTAGGCATTTTAGTCTTTTAGGGTCAGTTTACTATTCCTTTTGGGTTGGTTTTCCAATTCTAACCCTAATTCACCAAGGGTTCTCGGTTTCCTTCCCGAGTCCAATGTTTTTACCCCTCGTTTCCCGAAATGACCTTAAGCCAATTTTAGAAATTTCGGCAGTATTTCCGCTTATATTTTAAGGTTTCTCGGCGTTAGGTATGCCTCAAAACCTTTGTACCTGCTACGTACTATACCAGAGGCCTATTTTATACAAAGTTTCCAAACTTTGTATAAAAATTTTTCACATGATTTAATATTCAGAAACCAACATAAACTACAGCATTTTTCTTTCAGACTAGCCTCGGTTTACTAGTTAATCATATCAAAATAATTTTTCATCACAACAGATCATTCTTAGGTTTTCTAATGTATAAAAAAACATCAAAACAACCTAACAAAACATGCATTTTAACCCTAGCATAGCCACGGATTTTCATGCATAAACACAAGGAAAATCTTATTTTCTTTCCCAGGGTTTTTATCAACACTTTTCAACATTATAAATTTTTCAATTCTTAATGTTCATGCCCATGGTTTTAACAAGAAAATAACATCAAATTTTTCTTGTTTCCTTATTCTAATTCATGCTTAATTCAACACATAATTGATTGAATATAATCACTAAATCAAAACATCAAAACTCATGCATTTTTCACACCATTGAAGCCACGGTTTTTCAAGGGAAACATGCAAAATTTTTGCTTGTTTCTAAACCCTAATTCATGCTTTAATTTCTACAACACTAAACTAATCACAACATCAACTAAACAACAATTTTTTTTTTCATTGTTTTCACACTCTCATACCCGCGGATTTTCTAAGGAAAATCAAAAGTGAAAAGCTTCAATTTTGAAGTTTACCTTGACTAGTAGATGATTTGGTGTTAGAAATGCAATGTAAGCTAAGTTTGGTGTGAATTTTGAAACAAAATTTTGGCTTGCAAGGGGGGTTTTGCTCACGGTTTTCGGGCTGAAGAAAAGGCAAGAGTTTGGCTGATTTTTTTTTCATTTTTTTGATTGAATTTTGTTGCCTATTTATAGGCAAAAACCAAGGGCTCTTTAGCAAAATTTTTTTTCAATAATTTGCTAATTGTTCAAGGACTAAAAAGTAAGAATTTTGGGGCTAAAATTAATTTTTTTTGTTCTTCCTTTCCAAGTGGCCGAATGGCTTTTTTCCAAAAATAAAAAAAAGATTTCAAATGGCCTTTTGGCAAGATCATGACCCTTGATCAAAATTTGGGACAATCCTAGCCATACGCCTTTCACTTTTACTTTCTAAACTAAGTAAACTAAAATGGATTTATGACATCATCTTGATGATGCCATCCTACTGTTCATATTAATTTACTAATTAATTCGTAGTCAATTTTTGATCGAAATCCGATTCGAACGGAACTTCATCGAAATCGCGTAGGTGGGTTCTCGGCGCCTCCGGTGCGATCAGTTTGTCTTATTTTGTTTCCGTTTAATCAGAATTCTATACCATAAATTTCTATTGTTTTAGTGCATTTCAATGTACTCTCTAGGGTTTTTGGCTCTGATTTCGAACTGTCACACCCAATTATGTCCGGTAAAAATTTCCATCCCCGAACTTACACACTTTAACACTGTCAGAACATTTTTACACTATTCACAATAGTATTAAAACATAACTTTTTTATATTTTATTCATTAAAATTGTTATATACATACAATTTTAACCTACTATGAGAATCCAAAATTCCTGGTTATGATATTCACCCCTTCTTATAGAATTTTTGTCCTCGAAAATTTAGAACAAATAGTGGTACAAATTCTTCATTTCGTCCTCACACTCCCATGTAGCCTCTTCAATGTTGTGATTTCTCCACAGCACTTTGACTAATGGGATTTTTTTATTCCTCAAAACTTTATCTTCCCGTGCCAATATTTGAACAGGTCTCTCCTTGTAGGTCAGGTCTTCCTAAATTTGCATCGGTTCATGTTTCAGCATGTGGGATGGATCTGATATGTACTTCCGTAGCATCGACACGTGAAACACATTATGTACCGCCGACATTTTTGGAGATAATGCCAATCTATAGGTGACTTTACCAATGCGTTTGATGATCTCGTATGGTCCAATATATCTTGGACTCAATTTCCCCTTCTTCCCGAACCGCATTATTCCTTTCATCGGTGAAACTCTTGGGAATATGAAATCCCCTTCATTGAACTCCAGTGATCTTTGTCTCTTGTCTGCGTAACTCTTCTGTCAGCTCTGGGCTATCTTCATCTGCTACTGTGTTTTTGTAACTGCATCCACTGTTTCTTGGACGAAATCCATCTTATGCAGTCGTTTCTCTTACAGGTCATACCAATGAACCGGTGATCTATACTTCCTTCCATATAAAGCTTTATAAGGTGCCATACCTATCGAAGCTTGGTAGCTGTTGTTATACGAAAATTCTACCAATGGAAGTTTCTCATTCCAGCTCCCTGGGAAATCTATTGTACATGCACGCAACATGTCTTCTAGAGTCTGAATGGTTCACTCAGAATGCCCGTCTGTCTGCGGATAAAATGCTGTGCTCAGTCATACTTCTGTTCCCATAGCTTCTTGCACACATGTCAAGAAGTTCGAAGTGAATCGTGGATGACGATCTGACACAATGGATTTAGAACTCCATGTAGCCTAACTATGTGGTTAACATACAAGCTCGCTAATTTTTCCAACGAGAAGGTCATCTTTACTGCAATGAACCTTGCCGTCTTTGTCAGCCTATCTACAATAACCCAGATGGCATCATAGCTTTCTTGGATCTTTGGTAGTCCCATCACAAAGTCCATCGTGATATGCTCCCATTTCCATTCAAGAATCTCTAATGGCTCTAGCTTCCCACCTGGATGATGATGTTCAGCCTTAACTTTTTACCACGTCATACACCTACTTACAAACTCTGCTATATCCTTCTTCATCCCTTTCCACCAGAATTGCAGCTTCATATCTTGGTACATCTTGCTGACTCCGGGATGTATTGAGTAAGGCATTTTATGAGCTTCGATCATAATTCACCTTCTTAATCCTTCATCATCTCGAACTTGAATTCTCCCCCGATGTAGGATTAATCCATCTTCAGACGCTTCTTTTTGCGAACCTGCTAGCTTCAAATCTCGTCTCTGGGCTTCTCTGATGTCTTTATACAGTGTTGATTCCAGTTGCAGTGCAGCTAGCTTTCCGATTATTAATTCCATCTCTAGCATGTTGATTTCTTACTGTAATGGCTTTGGAAGTTTCCCAATCGACAATTGCTGTGAAACAGTAGATTTCCTACTTAACGCATCTACAACGCGATTGGCCTTTCCTGGGTGCTAGAGGATTTCGCAATCATAATCCTTTACGAGCTCCAACCATCTACTTTGCTGTATATTTAGGCTTTTCTATGTGAAGAAATATTTCAGACTTTGGTGGTCCATATAAATCTGACACTGAGCTCCATATAAATAGTGTTGCCAGATCTTTAATGTGAACACTACTGCGGCAAGCTCCAAATCAAGCGTCGGATAATTCTTCTCATGGTCCTTTAATTGACGCGAGGCATAGGCAATCACCTTATCGCCTTGCATTAGGATGGCTCCTAATCCCATTTTCGAAGCGTCATTATATATCACGAACATCTCCCCTTCCGTCGGAAGTGTAAGTATTGGCACACTCATTCGTCGTTTCTTCAACTCTTGGAAACTTTTCTCGCACTGTTCAGTCCATTCGTACTTCTTTTCCTTGCGTGTAAGTGCCGTGATAGGAGTGGCAAGTTGCGTAAATCCTTCAACGAATCTTCTATAATAGCCAGCCAGACCTAAGAAACTTTGTATTTCCGTCATGCTCTTAGGTGTGGGCCATTCATTGATCGCCTCTATTTTTGCAGGATCCACAGCGATTCCTTCCTTAGAAACTACATGTCTAAGAAAATGTACTCTATCCAGCCAGAATTCACATTTGGAGAACTTGGCATTAAGTTGATGCTCCCTTATCATTTGCAGGACAATCCTCAAATGTTCTTCATGCTCCTCTCGAGTCTTTGAATATATAAGAATGTTATCGATGAACACAATAACAAACTTATCCAGATATTCCTTAAAGACTCGATTTATCAAGTCTATAAAGGCTACTGGCATATTTGTTAACCCAAACGGCATTACCAAGAATTCATAATGACCGTAATGGGCCTAAAATGTGATCTTGTGGATGTCACTCTCCTTGATCTTTAGTTGATGATATCCTGATCATAGATCAATCTTGGAGAATACTACTGCACCTGTGAGTTGATCGAACATGTCATCAATCCTAGGCAGTGGGTACCAATTCTTGATAGTAACCTTGTTCAGTTCTCGATAATCGATGCACATCCGAAATGAGCCATCTTTCTTCTTAACAAACAACACTGGACCACCGCATGGGGAATAGCTCGGGTGTATGAATCCTTTGTCAAGAAATTCCTTCAGCTACTCCTGCAATTCTTTTAACTCTACTGGTGCCATCCGGTATGGTTTCTTTGAGATTGGTGCAGTTCCTAGCATCAGCTCGATCTCAAAGGAAATTTCTCATTCAAGCGGCAGTCCTGGTAATTCCTCTGGAAAGACATCACTGAATTCCTTCACAATGGGAACATCTTCAGGTTGGAGCTTTGGTTCCTTCGTCACATCCAATATGCATGCTAGGTATCCATCACAATCGCTAGACATCAGCCTCTTTGCTTCCATTGAGTTGATTATTATCTTCTTTGATCTGCGTGACGTATTGACATACTCAAATCCCTCTTCTTGGTCGGGTTGAAACCTTATCATCCACTTTTGACAATCGATCATGGCTTGATACTTCGCTAGGAAATCCATTCCTAGTATTACATCGTAGTCAGCAAGCTCCATCATGATCAATTCTACAAATAACTCCCTATTTGCCATAATTATTGGCACATACGGTAACCAGTAATTAGACATCAGGACTTCCCCCGAGGGTAGTGCAGCTCTAAATGTCATACCCATATTGTCCTTAGGATATCCTATCCTATTAGCAAATTGGTATGAAATGAAGGAATGCGTAGCTCCCGAGTCAAATAAAACAGACACCAAATTATTAGTGACAGAAAGCTGACCTGTCACTACATTTGACGTTCCCGCTTCCGCTTCTTCCTTCGTGTAGACCATAACTCTCGCATCTATTCAAGGCAAGCATTCTTGTCTTCCCTGCCTTTCAGAATGGGATGACCCTTCAGTTTTGGCCTGTAATGCATGTGCCTGGGGACGTTATTGTGACTGTAATGAACTTTGTACATTCTGCCTATTTTTTGGACAGTTTTTGGCATAGTGACCATCCTTCCCACATTGAAAACAGGCATTTGGGGCCAGTCTACATCGACCTGAATGTCTTTTCCCACAGTTCACGCAGTCTCGAACCATAGGGCCAGCATTATTGTTTGTTCTCCTCTGTTGGTTCCTATTTCTAGAATTGTTTCCTTTTCTCTTCCCCTGGGACTGCTGACCAGAGGTGCTTGGCTATCCAGCCTTGACAATTGAACTCGGCTTGCTGCTTTATCCAGTTTGAGGTCCAGCTTGTATAGCTTTGGTCAGGATCTTTTCCTTCTTCTTCGCATCCCAGACCTTCTCTTTCTCCTCCTTTTATCGGAACAGATAATATTCTGCCCTTAGCACAAGACTAATACAGTCAGATACAGTGTCAGGCACCAATGCTGAGATCTCAGGGCGAAACATCCCTAGCATCTTCTGGATTTTCTCCCTCTCAGTGGTGACAATGTATGGGCAGAGTCTAGACAACTAATCAAACTTGCTACAGACTTCTATAACTGTCATGTCCCCTTGCTTTAACTCTGTGAACTCTCTTTGTTGTGGTCACAATAGTGCCGGATTATGATACTTTTGATTAAATTCCTCCAGAAAATCCAACCAAGACATGGTGTACATGTTTCTTCTTAACTTAACTGACTCCCACCAGAACCTTGCATCCTATTTTAGAACAAAGGATGCACACAGAATCTTCTGGTGGTCATTCAGCTCCATAAACTCCAATATCGTGTGGAGTGAAGACAACCACTCCCCAGCATCTAGAGGGTTTATGGAGCCCTTAAACTCTGGTGGCCTTATACACCGGAATCTTTCATATAATGGCTCAATATTGGCCTTGGGTGGTGGTTGGGGTTGTACCACTTCTTCTTGTACCACTAGAGGTACTTCTGGTTCTGGTATAGCCATTTGTGGTGCTTGGTCTTCTTTCTGTTTCTGTCTTTGCTCCATTTGGTCGAGTCTTTGTCTTAGCTCGGTATTTTCTCTCATTTAGGCTTCTATTAAAGCTTCTAGCTCGTCCACTCTTTCTGACAACACTGGACGTCCTCGCATGTTCCACAGATTTCTTAGATTCACCATCTTGTCCTATTTCCTAAAATCGCATAAGAATCGATCATTAGGTTTTCACAAGCATATTTTTACAATATAAGTACAAATAGTTTTGATTATCACATAACTTCACCATTTCACACATTGAACATGTCAAAATATGATTATCATTTCTTTTCATTTCAAAAGTACATTCGTTCGAAGGCTTTTCTCAAAATAGCCTTTCAACACTGTCATATATACACATATATAGTTATATATACATATTTACACAACACATGTATTTCTACAACTAATCTCCTAGCTGAGGTTGCTCTGGAATCACCAAAAATTTGATTGGATCCATTTCATCATTGTCCGTTCCGTTTCCGGTCTCAGGCGGCATTGAGCCTTCAGCTGGATCTGCTCCCTCTGGTTGTCTCGACCGACCTGCCTCATGATCGTTTACCATCAGCCCAGATCTGTATAGGCGGTCTAACATTGCTTCTTATAGCAACTGTTCACGCCTTTTGCGCACCATGGGCTCCATCATCATCTCCTCCTCTACCTTGGTTACATCGATAATAAACTCGCGTAAGGTAGCAGGGTATAAAGGGGTTACTCTCTGTCATAGGTCTAGGGTGAGTCCCTTCCAAAATATGTCACAAAAGTTATCATTTGTGATGTTGGTTAGAGGACATGCCCTTACAATGCTATCCTGGAATCTGACCGCATATGAAAATACAGTATCGCTTAACATCATCTGCTATCTCTCTACCTTCAGAATAAAATCTCTGACATCTGCATAACTAGGCATAGTTGGTGGTGGCGGGACTGTCCTACTCTTAAGAGGGTCTACCACTGGTGTTACACTCTTCTGTGGAAACTGCTCTAGCATGACTTGGTGAAATTCGGCCCAATCCATTACTAGCAGCATCTCCTGATCACAATACTCCCAATATAACCGTGCATCCTCGCGGAATGTGCCAATGGCCATCAAAACCCAGCAATCCTGATCGATGTTGCATTGGTGCATGATGACCTCAATGTCATGTAGCCAATCTCTCGTAGAGATCCTCTGCTGACCTCCCTCGAACGCCGATGGATGACTGCCTCTAAATGCATGTGTAGCTCGTACTACACTCTAGCTCCTATTCGAGCCCGATCTCCCACCGCTGGAATGTCTACTGCTAGTGGTGGGTTTACTATCAATCGTGGAGGTGGTGCTTATATTGGTGCCGGTGCTACTATCCTCGGTGCTAGTGGCTCAGGCACTGGTAGTCACTGCATCACTTGGCGCATCATGGACGGTCTGATCACAGGTCTAGTCCATACCCGGATCGGTCTTCTAGGCCAGTATTGATGAGGTCTCACATACGGTGGTCTAGTCATCTTAAGTCCTACAAAAATATTTAATTTTGAATAAATGTAAAGTTAACTAACTTAAAGGAAGCTAACTTACTTAGATTGACAAGCAGATCACGCTTCATGTCAATAGGGATATTGTCAACTGCTCTGATACCAACCTGTGACGCCCTCTGATTTCGACCACCAGCAATCGTCATGAATCGACTCTATGGCTGACCAAGACTGCTCGTGTGTCGAATCCGAGTCTTTATTTTTAAACTCTTTTTCTCATAATACTTAATTATCAGGGCCTAAAATTTCACCCAAAATTTTGTAGGAAAATAAATCGGTAAAAACATATCAGAGTAGCACAGCGGAATAATAAAATATTTTTAGATCGTTAAATATCTCATGATGCCATATACAATAAACCAACAACAATTAAAACTCATACCTCAAGGACGCCAATCTTGCAAGAGGAGAATGACCGGAGGCTTCAACCAACTAGCCTTCTCTACTATTCTCCAACTCCCGAATGGCTGAGTGTGTGGGCACTTCGAACCTTGATCTGTATGCTAGCACTGCTAGTCTTCTTCCGACCACCCAGATCTCTAAAGAACTTTATTGTCACGGTGGGCTATGCAACAATAAGCCTGCTCACCTGAGAGTCTGTGGTCTGAGAGAACTGGAGTGACAGGACCTCTATTTATAGACCTGCATGAGGTGATTCTCTAAATTCGAATTGGATTAGGAAAAGATATTCTCTCTTATCCGTAACCATAAATCTAAATTTTTTCAAGGGAAAATCCCAACAATAAAATTCGACCATTTAGGATAAATCCAATCCAAATCTAAACAAGATTTTAACTAGAATTTTATCTCCCTTTTTCAACCAAAAAATCCAAAAATTCCAAGGAGAAAATCTCCTAAAAATTTCGGCCACTTTTAGGATAAGGGAGAATCAAAATTCCACTAGGATTTTCAAGCTTGAATCTTATCTCATCCTTATCCAAAATAACCGAATTTTCCTAGGAGATATTCTCCAAAATTTTGGCCACTTTCTGGGGAGGAGAGAATCCAAATTCGACTGGGATTGAAACTTGAATTTTTCCCTTGAATCTTATCCACAAAAACCGAAAATCCATTGAGGATAATCCTTAAAATTTCGTCCAACTTTTAGTTAGGATTTGGATTCAAAATTCAAGTAGGATTCTAACAAGATTATCCTCTCCATATCCAACTCAAATTCGAATTTTAAACCTTGTGGATTTTCTACAACAAATTCGAATCACAGTCCAATCCCACTTGGACTGTGATTCAAAATTTGAATTTCAAATTTCAAATTCGAATTTCAAATTTAAATTTCAAATTTCAAATTTCAAATTCAAATTTCAAATTTGAATTTCAAATTCAAATTTCAAACTCAAATTTCAAATTCAAATTTCAAAATTCAAATTTCAAAATCCACAAAACGGTTGTGTTTCAAATTCTTTTTCTCATGGATAATTTTCTACAACTCCAATCCAATCTCAAATAAAATCATGGCAACTTTATTTGGAGTTCGAATAATTGTGTACTCTATTATCCAAAACAAAATCTGAATCCAACCGGAGAGAATCTTGTCTACCATCCTAATCCTGTGTCATCACCATCCATACATAATGAACCAGCCAATAGCATACACAAATCAATTTACCAAATGTTAAGGAATTATGTGGAGCTAGTAGAGGCACTGATTAGACATATATAATCGGGCTCCCGCAAATCCATATGATCATCATTCTTTTATCGAACAACTCAATCATATGATCACTAATTTCAGAGTCATACTACTATAAACCTGAAACTAAACTCCCAATTATATACCGTATTATGTAAGCCTGTGACAAGCTATCGTCCAATGACCTTGTCATGTATGCAGAACCCTCATATGATATCCATGATCAGCCTTAGGCCGAAGTCCGTTTAATCCTACTGATCAGGCTATCTTAAAGTTCCATTATACTACCGAATAAAGAAAATGATTATTCACCATATGTGAATAAGAAGTCATCCGCCCAGCAGACAACCCAAGGCCTTGTCCATTTTCTCATTCAGTATAATGCCTTTAAGAGGATACCCTTAACTCCTCATTAGAGCTATGATTCCGATATCTGTAAACGAACCCTTCATGGTATACAAGTCATGCACCCAACGAACCGGTCTATAAGCTTACTACCTCTGAGACGCTTTAGCCATTGGAACATCAAAGTACACAAGTCATATACATGAAGCTGTCCTTGTACTCAGGATTTTAAGGTTACTACATAACGAACGTCAAAAGCAGATCGATCCACTCAAAGCGGACTTCGTAGATCAATCACGCTTTAGTCCCGGTCTAATATGTCACTACCAAGCAACATATCTATGTCTCTACTTGGGAGTCCAGCTCCAGACAGTCAAGACAAACCGTCCCATCCAAGGCTTTAGACAACATAATAGTCTTAACATGAGTTAGATGCTCGGTCTAACCTCATAGACTACAGACCATAGTTTAGACTGCTAACTTTAGAACATTGTCTTCTCGCATACAAAAGTCCATTGCATGCAACGTTCTAACAGTTTAACACAAGCAGTCAGGGAGCCATATTTGCTTACATTTACTTTAACATATAAATAAGATGAGGACAGATAGCAATGTAATGAATAACCTCTATATATAATTTTATTATCCAGTTCAAAATAAATACATCAAAATATCTTTAATGCTTAGGGCATTTCCTAATAATCTCCCACTTGCCCTAAGCCAGCAGATGTGCCATGTTACGCATCCCCATCGCCTCTACGTGCCTCTCAAAGTTTCTAGCCACCAAAGTCTTAGTAAAGGGATCGGCAATGTTGTCCTTGGACGCGATCTTACATACATCTACTTGTCCTATCTCCACGTGCCCTCTAATAATATGATATCTCCGATCTATGTACTTGGTCCTCTTGTGGTGCCGAGATTCCTTTGTGTTGGCAATAGCCCCTGTGTTACCACAGTAAAGTGTGATAGGCTTGTCAACACCCGGAATGACCTCAAGGTCTCTAAAGAACTTGCGGAGCCAAACCGCTTCTTTAGATGCCACAGCCGCAGCCACATACTCAGCCTCCATAGTAGAGTCAGCTGTGTAGCCCTACTTCACGCTCCTCCACACAATGGCACCTCCTCCGAGCAAAAACATTGATCCAGATGTCGATTTCCTCGAATCCTTACAAGTCTGGAAGTCTGAGTCCGTGTATCCTACGGGTGTTAGGTCCCCTCTAGAATACACCAGCATATAATCCCTCGTTCTCTTAAGATACTTGAGTATATGCTTTACAGCTTGCCAGTGCTTGGTTCCAGGATTTGCTTGATATCGACTCACCATACCTACTGCAAAACATATATCCGGGCGAGTGCAAAGCATAGCGTACATAAGGCTACCCACAGCGGATGCATAAGGGACCTTACTCATACTCTCTCTTTCTTCCGATGTCTTGGGACAGTCATCCAATGAAAGAGTTAGACCGGCAATAGAAGGTTGTGAGCCTTTCTTTGCCTCTTGCATTGTATATTTGTCAATTATTTTATCCATGTATGAAGCTTGGGATAACACTATCATTTTGTTCTTTCGATCTCTGAAGAGACGAATGCCTAGAACATAATTAGCTTCTCCCAAGTCCTTCATGTCAAACTGTTAGTGCAGCCAAAGCTTGACCAATGATAAGTTCCCTACATCATTCCCAATGAGTAGTATATCATCGACATAGAGTATCAGAAAGACCACTTTTCCATCCTTAATACATTTATAAACACAAGGTTCATCAACGTTCTGCTCAAAAACAAATGTCTTAATCGCTTGATCAATCCTCTGGTTCCATGAGTGGGATGCTTGCTTTAATCTATAAATGGATCTAAGCAACTTACAAACTTTCCTTTCTTGGCCTTTTGCTACGAACCCTTCGGCTGTATCATATAGATACACTCTTCAAGATGGCCATTCAAGAATGCCGTCTTGACATCCATTTGCCAGATCTCGTAATCGAGAGCCGCAGCAATGGACAGAAGAATACGGATAGACTTTAGCATAGCAAAAGGTGAAAAGGTTTCATCGTAATCGCTTCTAGCCTTTTGCGTGTACCCCTTTGCAACTAGTCTAGCTTTGAAAGTTTCCACTCTCCCTTCCGTATCCTTCTTTCTTTTATAGACCCATTTGCATCTAATGGGTTTTATCCCATCCGGCAAATCTACAAGTTCCCAAACAGAGTTGGATTTCATAGAATCCATCTCATTGTTCATAGCTTGTTTCCAAGATTTAGAATCAACATCATTTAAAGCTTCATCATAAGTAACCGGATCATCCTCATGCTCACGAGCCTCAGCCTGGCATACCGCAGCATCATACATGAAAAAATTAGGTTTCTTCGAAACCCTCCCACTACGACGAGGCACCCTAAATTGTTGATCGTCTGCAGGTCTTTCACTGGAACTCGGACTTGCGTCCAAGGCCGAAATATGTGGAGCAGTTCTTTCACCCGATAACTCCTCTAGCACCATTTTGCTTCGAGGCTTAAAGTCATTCATGTGACTTTCCTCCAAGAATGTTGCATGGGTTTATACAATGACTTTTTGTTCCTTCAGGTTATAGAACAGACCTCCTTTAGTTCCTTTTGGATACCCTACAAACATGCACAATTCTGATCTTGGTTCCAACTTTTTCGCATCCCCATCCAGTACATGTGCCAGGTAGCACCATATTCTCATATGTCCAAGGGAGGGCTTCTTGCCACGCCACAATTCATACGGAGTTCTAGGAATTGATTTGCTTGGAACCTGGTCCAGAATATAGCACGCCGTTTGTAAAGCATATCCCCAAAATGATAATGGCAGCGTTGAATAACGCATCATGGATTGTACCATATCCAACAAAGTCCTGTTTCTCCTTTCGGCTACACCATTCTGTTATGGAGTACCAGGTGCAGTCAATTGGGACAATATCCCATTCTCTACAAGATGTCCTAGAAATTCGTCGGAGAGGTATTCGCTACCTCGATCAGATCGAAGTGTCTTTATGGATTTATCCAATTGCTTTTCCACTTCCGCACGATACTCTTTGAACTTGTCAAAGGTTTTGCTCTTGCGGTGCATTAGATACACATATCCATACCTCGAGTAATCATCTATGAAAGAGACATAATACTCAAACCCTCCTCGTGCTGTGACGTTCATGGGGCCACGTACGTCAGTATGCACAATTTCTAAGGGCTCCTGAGCCCTTGTACCCTTAGCTCCAAAAGATCTCTTAGTCATCTTACCCTCTAGACAAGACTCACATTGGGGAAGACGTACCTCCTCCAGAGATTCCAGAGGACCGTCTTTCACCAATCTTTGAATCCTATCCTGATTAATATGACCAAGTCTTAAATGCCAAAGATATGCCTTGTTAGAGTGAGAAACTTTCAACCTTTTAGAGTTATCTATTAATTCAGTGTCAAGCAGTGAGTACATCTTTGGTTTGATCAAATATAGGTTTCCATCCATCCATCTAGAACAGATAAAAGACTTATTTCTACGAATATCAACTCTTTTACTAAAAGAAACTGAATAAGAATCCTTTATTAAACAAGCTACCGATATAAGGTTCCTCCTAAAATTAGGAACATAAAAACAGTCTTTCAATAAAATAAACCTAAATTGATCAAAATAAAGGTAAATATCTCCCACTGTCTTAACCACCACCAAGCTGCCGTCTCCAGTTCGCAAGGAGAGGCTCCTATCATGTAGACTTCTCGTTTCCACGAATCCCTGCATAGAAACACAAACATGATTAGTGTGACGCCCCGTGCCCTCAGCGGCCCGGACCGTCACTGTAAACTCTATTACTTACTTCTTTAGTTTTTACTTATACTTCCTCTTTAAAACCGATACTTAAACTTGCTGAATTTAATACCATAAATTTAGAGGGATTTTTTTTTTAATATAGGCATACGTATTTACAATTCACATACGTATACTATTAAAATGCGGAATTTGAAAAACATAAGGATTTCAATTATACATACACACTTATATACTTGTTTATCTGATTAATATTCACCGGACACTATCTAAATATACTATACAGTTTACTGTTCCAAAATACTAATTAATCTTTACTATTCAAAATACTATTTACTCATACTGTGCGGAAGAATACTCGTGGTGTATCCATAACCTCATCCTCACATCCGCCTCCGCCACCATCATCATCCCTTGATGTTTACGTTATAGGATGCTTACCTACAGCATGAACACACTCTGTGAGCTTTACGCCCAGTAAGTACAACATGTTAACCGCAAAACATGTTTAAAACATAGCACATACTTAAAATCATAAGCATGACATATATCACTTAATAAATCACATACCATATAAGCATATCACATATCAGCTCACATATCATGCCATCACATAACATGTCATAACACTGAATATAAAACTTCACATACTTTATGCATGACAGAAGCATCGTGTACTGTATGCACTCTACTGAAAAAGAAAGCATAGCGAACTATAACTAATGCATGGTCCGGTTATGTTCGTTTATGCTTCAAACTTCTCTTTTCTTTTCTTGTCTATTTAGGGCCCATGTCTCAGTACCGTGTGCGTGCAGACCAACGGTAACACCCGAGGTCAACTAATGCCGAAGAGCCATCAACTGATGCTCAACTTTTGGCCTTAACTTTCTTTAACTGGAAACCCCTTCGACTGAAGGAGCCGGTACGACACACTTACTTATTTCCATCTTGTTTAACTGTTCTAGCCATACGCTTCTCTAAGCTGTCCCCAATCCTACGCGGTAGGGATCTATGGCTTCTATCTTGTTCTTTCATCAATCTACTCGATTGTGAAACTATATGCTCTTATGTATGCTGTGCAGCATCGTGTGCAAGATACATACTTAAAGTACTGGAAAAGCATCATTTTAAATTCATTTTATCCATGCTGTAGGCGGAGTTGTACTTACCTGTCATCAGACAGTTTATACCCTCGCCTTCGTCACAATACAGGTACCTCCCTGTAATCATAATACATTTCGTTAACATTTACTCTTAGGTCACTGTGGTCATTAGTGACTAATAAAAACTCTATCGTTAGTGATACCGATCCTTGTCGGTACTAATTGCCCTCTTCTTAAGAATTTGATTTTCTAATCATTGTTAATTAATTTATTTACCCAATAAATTAATTAACATCGCTCTTAGGTCACTCTATCGTTAGGAACTAATAAAGTTATCGTTGTGTGGTACCGATGCCTATCGGTACCCAACTGCTCTACTTTGGGAAATTTGATATCTAATTTTTAATCGTGCTTGATTAATTTGTCCACTTGACAAATTAATCACTGCCTCTCACTATCCCATTCCGAGTTGGTCCTTGACTGGCTAACCGACCAGTCAACTGACTGAATACCTCTCGTGTGACCATTTAGCCTGTCGGGTTACCGTTACCGATGTAATCGCCCCAAATTTTATACTTAGATCACACCCGTCCCTCGGGTGGCACTATTCTGATCTAGGGGTCGTTTTCTTACATTTCAAGATTTCTAATTGGGCGGTTCACAAATCCTGTAAACGTCCGTCCTTCTTTCCTGGACCTAGGTCATCGAGGGGGCTCGGGTTTCCATCCCGATCACATTTTCACCCCTCGTTTCCTAAAATACCCATTTGTGCCGTTTTAGAAATTTTGGCAGCATTTCCGCTTAATTTTTGGGTTTCCGGCGTTTAGGAAACGCCTCAAAACCATCTAACCTATTCTAACCTGCCACGTACTAAACCAGAGGCCTAATTTTTACGTAAAAGCTCCGCTTTTTATGTAAAAATATTCACATTTCCTCACATTCTCTTTTTCGACATTTCATCCCTTTTTCTTACAATTCCTCAAGTCAGTAAACCATAATTCATACATAATTATTTCTAATAATAAATTGAGGAATCAAGGGATCAAAACCACTGCCAAAATCGTTCCCGTCGGCGGTCGGGTGAACCATTCGATCTCGATCGCACAATCTTTGAATCATCGTTCTCTACTTTTGAAACTCCGATTTGCAAATCCAATGCCGCGGATGTGTCCGGAACGTCAAAAATAGGCCAACGGGCCATTCTTCAATTTTCGGTCTTCGGGTCACCGTTGACTGGCGTTGATTGCCGTTGACCGGCCGTTGACCAGCGTTGACCACGGCGGCAATGGGAGTGGCGATCACCATCTTGAAGAGCTTGACGAGAGGAACCCATTGGTGGTGTCAATTTCACCAATCAAAGCTCCTATCATCGGAAATCAGCCCTCGAAAAGTCGGTGACGGCGGCGGTATTGGATCTTCATTTTCCGGCGTTGTTGCCCAAAATTGATTTGGGGCTTTTGATCTACGTGTTGTTCTGAGCATTTTGATACCGACCTTGCAACTCAACTCCGCCGGAATAGCGAGATTCGACGGTGGCGATGGCGACGGCGACGGCGAACCTTGGGCAGTGCGATCCGGTGGCTGTTGACGTGAAATGAAGCTTGGATTTTGTTCTACTCTTCACCACAAATCCATCGGGACTGGAATCGTGGCATTTGGACGTCGGACGGCGGAGATACGGTGGTTTGAAAAATTCGACCACCGGCGGCTTTGGGCGGCGCGTGCGGCGTGCTCCGGCGTCGGTTCGGTCGACTCGGCCCACCGTTGGAATCAGCTCGTCGAGAGCTTTCCAATGCTGCCGGCGGTGTCGAAAACGGAGGTCGGATTCGACTGATGGTTACTGTTCACCTACGGGTGGTGTGGGGAGAAAAAGATTGGAAAAAAAATAATTAGGGCCCTTTTTACAAAAATCTAAAAATTTCGACCTCTTTATACTAATTTTTTGAAAAATTTTAAGATAGACTATACTGACTAATTTGGGCGTGCTGAACCCAAATATATCAGTTTTATCTTCATCTGAGGTCATCTCGACCAGTTTCCCGATACTGCATGGTTCCCGGTCAAAAATTACTTTTTGTGCTCAAATGACTAATTTGAGCATTCTGATTCCAAATATATCAGTTTTATATCAAGAAAAGGTCATCTTGACCAATTTCTTGATACTGTGGTTAGGCCTACACTGTGCACGCATAACGAGGCGTTTTCGCGTGAAATTTCAAACACAGTCTCTCTTAACTAATTTGGACGTGCTGATTTCAAATTTATCAGTTTTACGTCCATCTGAGGTCTGTAAACGTCCGTCCTTCTTTCCAGACTTGTAAGGATTCGAGGAAATCGACATCTGGATCAGTGTTTTTACTCGGAGGAGGCGCCATTGTGTGGAGGAGCGTGAAGCAGGGCTGCACAGCTGACTCTACTATGGAGGCTGAGTATGTGGCTGTGGCTGAGGCATCTAAAGAAGCGGTTTGGCTCCGTAAGTTCTTTAGAGACCTTGAGGTCATTCCGGGTGTTGACAAGCCTATCACACTTTACTGTGATAATACAGGGGCTATTGCCAACACAAGGGAATCTCGGCACCACAAGAGGACCAAGCACATCGATCGGAGGTATCACATTATTAGAGGGCATGTGGAGACAGGACAAGTGGATGTATGTAAGATCGCGTCCGAGGACAACATCGCTGATCCCTTTACTAAGACTTTGGTAGCTAGAAGCTTTGAGAGGCATGTAGAGGCGATGGGGATGCGTAACATGGCACATCTGCTAGCTTAGGGCAAGTGGGAGATTGTTAGGAAATGCCCTAAGTATTAGAGACATTTTGATGTATTCATTTTGAACTGGATAATAAAATTATACTTAGAGGTCATTCATTACATTGCTATCTGTCCTCGTCTTATTTATATGTTAAAGTAAATATAAGCAAATATGGCTCACTGACTGCTTGTGTTAAAACTATTAGAACGTTGCATGCAATGGACTTTTGTATGCGAGAAGACAATGTTCTAAAGTTAGCAGTCTAAATTATCGTCTGTAGTCTATGGGGTTAGACCGAGCATCTAACTCATGTTAAGACTATTATGTTGTCTAAAGCCTTGGAGGGGACGGTCTGTCTTGACTGTCTGGAGCTGGACTCCCAAGTAGAGACATGGATATGTTGCTTGGTGGTGACATATTAGACTGGGACTAAAGCGTGATTGATCTACGTAGTCTGCTATGAGTGGATCAATCTGCTTTTGACGTTCATTGTGCAATAACCTTAATCCTGAGTAAATGAACTACTTCATGTATATGACTTGTGTACTTTGATGTTCCAATGGATAAAGCGTCTCAGAGGTAGTAAGCTTATAGACCGGTTCGTTGGGTGTATGACTTGTATACGATGAAGGGTTTGTTTACAGATATCGGAATCATAGCTCTGAGGAGTTAAAGGTATCCTCTTAAAGGCATTATACTGAATGTGAAAATGGACAAGGCCTTGGGTCGTCTGCTGGGCGGATGACTTCTTATTCACATATGGTGAATAATCATTTTCTTGATTCGGTAGTATAATGGAACTTTAAGATAGCCTGATCAGTAGGATTAAACAAACTTTGACCTAAGGCTGATCATGGATATCATATGAGGGTTTTGCATATATGACAAGGTCATTGGATGGTAGCTCGTCACAGGCTTACGTAATACGGTATATAATTGGGAGTTCAGTTTCAGGTTTATAGTGGTGTGACTCTGAAATTGGTGATCATATGATTGAGTTGTTCGGTACAGAATGATGATCATATGGAATCACGGGAGCCCGATTATATATGTCCAATCAGTCCCTCTACTAGCTCCACATAATTCCTTAACGTTTGGCAAATTGATTTGTGTATGCTATTGGCTAGTTTATTATGCATGGATGGTGATGACACAGGATTAGGATGGTAGACAAGATTCTCTCCGGTTGGATTCAGATTTTGTTTTGGATAATAGAGTACACAATTATTCGAACTCCAAATAAAGTTGCCATGATTTTATTTGAGATTGGATTGGAGTTGTAGAAAATTATCCATGAGAACAAGAATATGAAATACAACCGTTTTGTGGAATTTGAAATTTGAATTTTGAAATTTGAAATTTGAATTTTGAATTTGAATTTTGAATTTGAAATTTGAATTTGAAATTCGAATTTGAAATATGAATTTAAAATTTAAATTTGAAATTTGAAATTTGAAATTTGAAATTTGAATTTGAAATTTGAATTTGAAATTTGAAATTCAAATTTTGAATCACAGTCCAAGTAGGATTCGAATTTGTTGTGGAAAATCCACAAGGTTTGAAATTCAAATTTGAGTTGGATTTGGAGAGGATAATCTTGTTAGAATCCTACTGGAATTTTGAATCAAAATCCCAACAAAAGTAGGCGAATTTTTTGAGGATAATCCTCAATGGAAAATTCGGTTTTTGTGCATAAGATTCAAGGGAAAATTCAAGTTTCAATCCTAGTTGAATTTGGATTCTCTCCTTCCCTAAAAGTGGCCGAAATTTTGGAGCCTTAATCCTAGGAAATTCGGTTATTTTTGGATAAGGTTGAGATGAGATTTAGCTTGAAAATCCTAGTGGAATTTTGATTCTTCCTTATCCTAAAAGTGGCCGAAAATTTGGAGAAGATTTTCTCCTAAAGATTTCGGATTTTTTGGTTGAAAAATGGAGATAAAATTCTAGTTAAAATCTTGTTGAGATTTGGATTGGATTTATCCTAGGAAAACCGAATTTAATTATGGAGATTCTCCCTTGGAAAATTCGGATTTTTTGGTTATGGATAAGGGAGAAAATCTTTTCCTAGTCCAATTCGAATTCAGAGAATCACCTCATGTAGGTCTATAAATAGAGGTCCTGCCACTCCAGTTCTCTTAGACCACAGACTCTCAGGTGAGCAGGCTTATTGTTGCACAGCTCATCGTGACAATAAAGTTCTTTAGAGATCTGGGTGGTCGGAAGAAGACTAGCAGTGCTAGCATACCGATCGAGGTTCAGAGTGCCCACACACTCAGCCATTCGGGAATTGGAGAATAGTAGAGAAGGCTAGTTGGTTGAAGCCTCCGGTCACTCTCCTCCTGTTCATTGGCGTCCTTGAGGTATGAGTTTTAATTGTTGTTGATTTATTGTATATGGCATCATGAGATATTTAACGATCTAAAAATTTTTATTGTTCCGCTGCGCCACTCTGATACGTTTTTACCGGTTTATTTTCCTACATGCACTCTATGAGAATGTCAGGACTGGTTTCACGTTATCAAAGTGATTCCCCGATTGTACGCCATTGATCAGGGTAACTGAGTCCTGTTGGCTGTTGATATCTCTCAGGAAGATACTCTCGTGTGTATTGGGATCCTTATGACCAGGATGAGCTCTTAACTGTGTCGAGTTTCGCCATACCATGATCGAGCCAATCTCTGAGAGGAGTCCAGCATCAGCCTCAGTTTTTCTTTATGGGTAAGCGGGGAGTGAAACTGTCTAAGTTCCCTAGAGTTATGAATATACGAGAATTTGTTCGTCGGACTGAAAGACTGCAGCTGATGTCCGGCGATACAGTTCTAACATATGCTGTTCGCTACAAGGAACCGATATGGACTTCTACAATACATGCCGAGACAAAAGTGGATTAAGACAGGAGAAGACCCAAAGAGAGAAAGAGACCTTGCCAAACAGAATTAGAAGAGCGATCAAGCAGGACTAGCAAGCCTTATCAAGGAGATAGTGAACGCCGAGAGAAAAGTGCTTAACCCTGGGAACCCTGCACAAGCCCAAGGCATTATAGCAGCCGCCATTATGGAGGGTGACCCGATAGAACCAGCACCCCAACTGGCCGATGAAGAGTTCATGGCCGAGCACCAGCCAGAAGTACACAAGGGCAATAGGGAACCGATGGAGAACCCCGAACCAGCCCGTATGTCTCCCGAACACCCCATAAAAGAGGAAGATAGCGAGACTCTTTCTGACACCCATCCCGACGATGAGGGAGAGGAGATCCCCAACCGCTTTAGTAATGACGAATAGATGGGGATGTACGAACCCCAAGTCATCATAGCCAGTGATGACGAGGTCAGTTTCGACTGAGAAGAAGAGGAAAACCCAGAGGAGTACTCACTCAGCGATAGTGATGATGAGGAGATGCCTGATACTGAATCAGGATTGTCCTTCCAATAGTAGTAACCCTTCTGCGGGAATGTTAGTTATGAAAAAATATAGAGGGAAGCAGTAGCTCTCCCCCGTCAGTTGTAGCATAATGTACTTATTGGGATTGTATAGGGGAAGTGTGTGTCACTCCCGCTGAACTAGAATCTTGAATATATATGTATATATATTATGTGAAATATATTATTAGATAAGCAGTAAAACTTTGCCCTAGGGGCCAGATATAAATTTTTTTTCCACAAGCGTGAGTATGATATGACAGAAAGTGCAGGACGAATCCTAGCACTCAGACTATGTCCCAATACAATGCGGTAATTGTATTGAACATCACAGTATGAGAGAAAGAAAGGTGGATATAGTATGTATATTTATATCCATAATGTTTAAGTAAGATTGTTAAGTAAGAAAGAAAACGATATGTGATACGAGTCCCAAGTACAGAATTTAAGAGACTTATATTTTCCTTTTCCGCTGTACGATAGGGTTACATAGGAAAACATGGCAAGAACGAGAGCTTAGTTAAACCCAGCATCCCGAGAGGATGAGTTGATAGCACAGGTCGCAGCTATGCAAGAGATGATGGAGAACTAGCAACCGGAGCTAAACCAGCTTAGGGAATAGCTGGGCCAGCAACCCCAGGCACCACAGTCAGTAAAGATGCTAGCACAGGAGGCTCTAGCAACCCCAGAAACTCTAAAAGAACAAGCAGCTCCTCCAGCCCAGGAGGCACTAGCGCCTATAGTAATGGCTACTCTCATAGCAGCAATTGTTTTTTTTGCCAATCCCTAGGGAAGGCGACTTGTATGAGAGATTCCGACGCATGAAAGCGTTAGAATTCTTAGGAATCACCAACCCTATAGAGGCTAATGATTGGCTAACGGATATCCAAGTAATCTTGGATTTTATAGGGTTAATAGATAGAGAGAGAAAGTGATGTACGCACCCTTCACCCTGCGCAATGAGGCGCGTTAGTGGTGGAAGATGGTAACCATTAGGAGGAACATCAGAGAGATGAGCTGGAGCGATTTCATTGAGGAATTCAAGGAGATGTACTTCAACGAGGAAGCACTAGTAGCGCAGTAAGACGAGTTCAATAACCTGCGCTAAGGTAATGTGACTGTTATGGAGGTAGTCAAGAAATTTGAGCAGTTGGCTCAACTTTTTCCAGATTTGGTACCGACTAAAAGGAAAGAGTTAGATGAATAATGAAGATGTTCAGAACAGACATCGCAGTTTAGGTCTGTAGCGGACGCCACGGACCAGCGACACTAGCAGAATGTGTCAGCAAGACTATCTGAGCTGAATACTAGTCGGTTCATGATAAGGAGCGAAAGGCGTAGAATTTTAAGGCACGAAAGGAAGAGAAAACGCAAGCCGAGCAGGCTCAGGAGAAGCAGAACCCCGAGTCACAACACAGAGGGCAGAATGTGGGAACCGGCCAGAATAGTAGGCATTCCCATAACAACAACAAGAGAAAAGGGGAATTAGGGCAATCAAGATTCACAGAAGAATTCCCCCAGAAGAGATACGACCAGGAAGGAATGACAGCCAATACCCGACGTGCACGAGATGCGGAAAGAGGCACCCAGGAGAATGCAAGCAGAGAGCAAGTGGTTGTTTCATCTGTGGCAAGGAAGGCCACTATGCCAAACAAAAAAATTGCCACTCCAACCTGCAGAATCGACAGAATCAACCCCGCACTGGGAATAATCAACTTCACACTAACCAAACTAGGATCGAAGACCCTTCAATCACACAAGGTATACTGAAAGCTTCAGACAGCTAAGGGAGAATCTATACTTACACGGGGAGTGACGTTGAAGCTGTAACTTCTGCAATGGTGACAGGCCAGCTTTCTATCGCCAACTTTGATGCGTTAGTTCTACTTAATTCTGGAGCCACCCATTCGTTGCATCAGCAGATTCTGGCAAAAAAAAAAAAAAAAGCTTAGGACACAACGTTGTCATAAACTGTTGAAAGTGGAAAATCGTTTACGAACCAATCGGATGTGAAAAGTTCATCTACAAGGGTTTGTCGCTAGAGCAACCAAAGACGATGATATCAGCAGTGAAGGCTCGCGAGATGCTATCCAGTGGATGCACGGACTTCCTAGTATACGTAGCAGATTAGACTCAAGGAATAGAGATAGGACCCGACAACATACCGATAGTCAGGGAATTCATGGAGATATTTCCAGAAGATCTTGCAGGACTCCAACCAGAGTGCGGGATCTCGTTCGAGACTGAACGTCTACTAGAATCAGCCCCATCTTTGAGGCCCCCTACGGAATGGGCCCTGTAGAGCTAAAGGAGCTCCAAGCCCAGCTAAAGGACTAAATAGATAAGGGATTCATTCTACAGAGCTATTCACCCTGAAAAGCACCCATACCATTCGTGAAGAAGAAAGATGGACCACTAAGAATGTGCATCGACTACAGAGAGTTGAACAGGATTACGATTAAGAACAAGCATCTGTTGCCACGGGTTGATGATCTATTTGATCAGCTCCGAGACGTTGCAATGTCCTCGAAGATCGATCTACATTCAGGGTACCATCAACTACGAATCAGGAATGAAGATGTACCCAAGACAGCCTTTCAAACGCGGTATGGACATTATGAGTTTCTGTTCGTGACGCTCAGATTGACGAACGCACCAGCAGCTTTCATGAACCGGATTAACTGCATGTTCAAGGACTATTTGGATAAGTTTGTCATTGTGTTCATCGATGGCATACTTATACACTCTAAGACGAAGGAAGATCACTTAAGGATCATTTTGCGCATGTAACAGGACCATCAGTTATACACCAAGTTCTCCAAGTACAAGTTTTGACTGGAGAATGTCCATTTTCTAGGCCACGTAGACCCCAAGGAAGGAGTATCTGTGGACCTGACGAAAATTGATGCAGTTAGCGCGTGGCCAGCTCAGAGGAACGAAACGGGAATTCACAGTTTCCTTAAACTAACAGGATGTTACCTACACTTAGTCGAAGGCTACTCAAAGTTAGCTGCTTCGCTCACAGCGCTCACCAAGAAGGGAAAGAGGTATAAGTGAATCGACAAGTGTGAGGAAAGCTTTCAAGAGCTGAAATGAAGACTCATAAGCACTCAAATGCTGACCATTTCAAATGTTGGTCAGGGAAGCTTTGTGATTTAAGCGTCGCATCTAAAACCAAGTTGGAAACTGTGTTGATGCAGAGTGGTAGAGTAGTCGCGTATGCTTCACGACAACTCAAAAACCTTGAGAAGAGCTACCCAACGCGTGATCTGGAGCTAGTAGCGATAGTTTTTACGATAAAAGCATGGAGGCACTACCTGTACAGAGTCACGTGCGAGATTTACATCGACCACTAGAGTCTCAAATGTATCTTCACGCAGAAAGAGCTCAACATGAGGCAGCGTAGATACCTAGAGTTGGTAAGGATTACGACCGTGAGATCCTATACCATCCGGGGAAAGCCAATAAAGTGGTCAATGCGTAGAGTCAGAAGCATATTACTATGCCTATGGCTATTAGTGCCTTGTCAAGAGCGCTACAAAGGAGTTATGCGACAGCGAGATCAAGATTTTGATAGGGAGATTGTCTGACATGACCCTCCAATCGACGCTCCAAGAAGAGATCAAGATCGGTCAAGATTTTGATTTGTCCCTGCTCAAGTCCAAAAGGGAAGCTATAGACGACAAGGGTTCAGAGTTTAAGATCCTTAAGGACGACATACTCTACTACAGAGATAGAGTGTGTGTTCTAAAAGATGAAGAACTCAAGAAGCGAATCCTTTTGGAACCTTACGAGACGTCATATTCCGTACATCCGGTAGCAAATAAGATGTACAAGTACCTAAAGGAAAGCTTTTGGTGGCTTGGAATGAAGAATGACATTGTCGAGTTCGTCGCCAGATGCCTTACGTGCCAGAAGGTTAAGGTAGATCACTAGTGCTCAGCAGGATAATCGTAGGAAATTAAGTTACCCGAGTGGAAATAGGACCAGATTACGATGAATTTCGTAGTCAGACTGCCGAAGATGTTAAACGATAATGACACAATCTGTGTGATTGTAGACAGACTGATGAAATCAGTTAGATTTTTAGCAATGAAAGTTAGCTACTCGGTGGAACGACTAGTAGAAATCTATGCGGCACAGTTCGTGAAAACGACACGGAGTACCAGAGTCGATCGTTTCAGATCGTAGTGGATGCTTTACCTCCAGATTTTGGCGAAGTGTTCAGGCTGCATTACGGTCCAAGTGAGAGTTCAGCACAGCATTTCATCCTTAGACCGACAGTTAGTCTGAGAGGACCATACAGATGTTAGAGGACATGTTGAGACCTGCGTCCTAGACTTCAAAGGAAATTGGGATCAGAAGCTACCATTGAGCGAGTTCTCGTACAACAGCAACTACCATTCCTCGATAGGAATGGCACCGTACGACACTTTGTGGAAGGAAATGCAGATCTCTGGCTCATTAGTACGAGTTTGGAGAGAAACAACTAGTTAGCTTGGACATCATCAAGAATACCATGGCAGACGTGAAGCTGATACGAGAAACGTTAGATACAGCGCACAGTCGACAGAAGAATTTTGACGATAAGCGCCGTAGACCCCTCGAGTTTCAAGTAGGAGACTCGGTCTTTTTCAAGGTGGCACCCATGAAAGGGGTGATGCGCATTGAAAATAAAAGAAAGCTCAGTCCTAGGTATATAGGACCCTCGAGATAATAGAGAAAGTCGGGAAGGTGGCTTATAGACTAGCACTTCCTCCCAAGTTAGCTACAGTGCACAATGTCTTTCACATTTTGATGTTGAAGAAGTACGTGCCAAACAGCTCCTATGTTCTTAGCCAAGAATCCGTTGTAGTATACGCTGATTCGACGTACGAGGAGAGACCCGTGCGGATCCTAGTTAGAAAGGAGAAAGTACTTAGGAACAAAGTATACCGCTAGTAAAAGTGTTGCGACGGAATCATAGTGTTAAGGAAGCCACATGAGAATGGGAAGAAGACATGAGAAGAGACTTCCCGGAATTATTCTAATTTTCAAGGACGAAAATTTTGTAAGGGGGGTAGGTTGTAACGACCGCCATTTTCATGGCACCTACTTACCATGTAATAAGTCACAAAAGAATAAAATGGACATAATTTAATGTCTTTTAGTGCAAATTTAAGTAACACAGTCAGGTATACGGCCGTGTGAGTGACCGTATGCCATTCGGACTGTGTATCTGTTAGTAGCCGTGTGAGTGTACATAGCCATGTAGTGTAACACGGTCAAGCACACGGCCGTGTAAGAGGCTGTGTACCGCTCAGATAGATGAATGTATTTCAAAGACATGAAAGTGTTGAGTAGTCTCAACTAGTACATGTCTGTGTCTGAAATGTACACGCCCGTGTTACGTTGCACACGCACGCGTAAGAGTCCGTGTAGAAGGCTGTGTAATGAGCCGAGAGCCACTGTAATAACTCTCATGAATTATGAAACTTAATTACTATATAATGATGTAATTAAGTTAATAAGCACAGTGTGCTTTTCCGTTGAATGAATTAAACAGGAATAGTAACGTTTAATTACTATTCATGCAGTGAAAGGGGCAACCGACAGTGAAATCGGTCCACCCTATTATGTGAGTATGCGTTGAGATACGCAATATCAAGAAACCGGTCTAGACGACCATTTCATGATACAGAACTGATGAGCTAGTCATCAGTACGCTCAGACTGGTCATCTGAGCGCAGCAGTGATAATTGCCCTAATAGATGTACAGTATTGAGAAAAGTGGTCTAGATGACCTCTTCTCGCCCAGAGACTAACAAAATCGGAGTCAGAACGCTCAGATTAGTCAGTCAGATAGTGAATAGTGAATAGTGAATAGTGAGAAACGCAGTGTTAGGTTAGTGGCCAAGACGGCCTTAATCTGGCATAAAACTGATATATTAATAGTCAGCAGGCTCAATCTGGTCAATTGAGCACAAAATGTAGATTTTGTTTAAGGGATACGCAGTATCGGGATGAGGGTCAAGACGACCTTTTCTCATCCCGAAACTGATATATTTAGACTCAGGACGCCCAAATTAGTCAATCGGGCACCTGACACGTTTTTCGAGACGGGGTCATACAGATCTCGAAAACTGGTCTAGAAGACCGCAGATGGACGTAAAACTGATAAATTTGAAATCAGCACGTCCAAATTAGTCAAGAGAGACTGTGTTTGAAATTTCACGCGAAAACGCCTCGTTATGCGTGCACAGTGTCAACACAGTGTAGGCCTAATCACAGTATCAAGAAATTGGTCAAGATGACATTTTCTTGATATAAAACTGATATATTTGGAATCTGAATGCTCAAATTAGTCATTTGAGCACAAAAAGTAATTTTTGATCGGGAACCATGCAGTATCGGGAAACTGGTCGAGACGACCTCGGATGAAGATAAAACTGATATATTTGGGTTTAGCACGCCCAAATTAGTCAGTATAGCCTATCTTAAAATTTTTCAAAAAATTAGTATAAAAGGACGAAATTTTTGGGACTATTGAAAAACAGCCCCCATAATTTTTCCAAATCCCATTTCCTCCCCCAACACCACACGAGGATGAACAGTAACCATCAGTCAAATCCGACCTCCGTTTTCGACACCGCAGGCACCATTGGAAAGCTCTCGACGAGCTGATTCCAACGGTGGGCCGAGTCGACCGAACCGACGCCGGAGCACGCCGCACGCGCCACCCAAAACCGCCGGTGGCCGAATTTTTCAAACCGCCGTATCTCCGCCGTCCGACGTCCAAATGCCACGATTCCGGTCCCAATGGATTCGTGGTGAAGAGTAGAACAAAACCCAGGCTTCATTTCACGTCAACAGCCGCCGGATCGCGCCGCCCAAGGTTCACCGTCGGATCTCGCTATTCCGGCAGAGTTGAGTTGCAAGGTCGGTGTCAAAATGCTCAGAACAACACGTAGATCAAAAGCCCCAAATCAATTTTGGGCAACAACACCGGAAAATGAAGATCCAACACAGCCGCTGTCGCCGACTTTTCGAGGGCCGATTTCCGGTGATAGGAGCCTCGATTGGTGAAATTGACACTACCACTGGGTTCCTCTCGTCGAGCTCTTCAAGATGGTGGTCGCCACTCCCATCGCCGCCATGGTCAACGCCGGTCAACGGCCGGTCAATGGCGACCCGAAGACCGAAAATTGGAGAATGGCCCGTTGGCCTATTTTCGACGTTCCGGACACATCCGCGGCATCGGATTTGCAAACCGGAGTTTCAAAAGTGAAGAACGACGATTCAAAAATTGTGCGGTCGAGACCGAACGGTTCGTCCGACTGCCGACGGGAATGATTTTGGTAGTGGTTTTGATCCCTTGATTCCTCAATTTATTATTAGAAATAATTATGTATGAATTATGGTTTGCTGACTTGAGGAATTGTAAGAAAAAGGGATGAAATGTCGAAAAAGAGAATGTGAAGAAATGTGAATATTTTTACGTAAAAAGCGGAGCTTTTACGTAAAAATTAGGCCTCTGGTTTAGTACGTGGCAGGTTAGAATAGGTTAGATGGTTTTGAGGCGTTTCCTAAACGCCGGAAACCCAAAAATTAAGCGGAAATACTGTCTAAATTTCTAAAACGGCACAAAGGGGTATTTTAGGAAACGAGGGCTGAAAATGTGATCGGGATGGAAACCCGAGCCCCCTCGATGACCTAGGTCCAGGAAAGAAGGACGGACGTTTTGAAGATTAGTAAACCGCCTAATTAGAAATCTCGTAATGTAAGAAAGTGATCCCTAGATCGGAATAGTGCCACCTGAGGGATGGGTGTGATCTAAGCATAAAATTTGGGGCAATTACATCGGTAACGGTAACCCGACAGGCTAAATGGTCGTACGAGAGGTATTCAGTCAGTTGACTGGTCGGTTAGCCAGTCAAGGACCAAGTCGGAATGGGATAGTGAGAGACAGTGATTAATTTGTCAAGTAGACAGATTAATCAAGCACGATTAAAAATTAGATATCAAATTTCCCAAAGTAGAGCAGTTGGGTGCCGATAGGCATCGGTACCACACAACGATGAGTTTATTAGTTCCTAACGATAGAGTGACCTAAGAGCGATGTTAATTAATTTATTGGGTAAATAAATTAATTTACAATGATTAGAAAATCAAATTCTTAAGAAGAGGGCAATTAGTACAGATAAGGATCGGTACCACATAACGAGAATTTTTATTAGTCACTAATGACCATGGTGACCTAAGAGTGAATGTTAATGTGATGCATTATGATTACAGGGAGGTACCTGTATTGTGACGAAGGCGAGAGTATAAACTGTCTGCTGACAGGTAAGTACAACTCCGCCTACAGCATGGATAAAATGAATTTAAAATGATGCTTTTCTAGTACTTTAAGTATGTATCTTGCACACGATGCTGCACAGCATGCATAAGAGCATATAGTTTCACAATCGAGTAGATTGATGAAAGAACAAGTTAGAAGCCATAGATCCCTACCGCGTAGGATTGGGGACAGCTTAGAGAAGCGTATGGCTAGAACAGTTAAACAAGATGGAAATAAATAGGTTTGTCGTACCGGCTCCTTCAGTCGAAGGGGTTTCCAGTTAAAGAAAGTTAAGGCCAAAAGTTGAGCATCAGTTAATGGCTCTTCGGCATTAGTTGACCTCAGGAGTTACCGTTGGTCTGCGCGCACACGGTACTGACACATGGGCCCTAAATAGACAAGAAGAGAAAAAGAAAAGTTTGAAGCATAAATGAACATAACCGGATCATGCATTAGTTATAGTTCGCTATGCTTTCTTTTTCAGTAGAGTGCATACAGTACACGATGCTTCTGTCATGCATAAAGTATGTGAAGTTTTATATTCACTGTTATGACATGTTATGTGATGACATGATATGTGAGCTGATATGTGATATGCTTATATGGTATGTGATTTATTAAGTGATATATGTCATGCCTATGATTTTACGTATGTGCTATGTTTTAAACATGTTTTGCGGTTAACATGTTGTACTTACTGGGCGTAAAGCTCACGGAGTGTGTTCATGCTGTAGGTAAGCATCCTATAGCGTAAACATCAAGGGACGATGATGGTGGCGGAGGTGGATGTGAGGATGAGGTTATGGATACACCGCGAGTATTCTTCCGCACAGTATGAGTAAATAATATTTTGAATGGTGACAGTTAAATAGTATTTTGAATAGTAAAGGTTAAACGGTATTTTGGAACAGTAAACAGTATATGTATGAGTAGTATATTTAAATAGTATCTGGTGAATATTAATCAGATAAACAAGTATATAAGTGTGTATGTATAATTGAAATCCTTATGTTTTTCAAATTCCGCATTTTAATAGTATACGTACGTGAATAGTAAATCGTATGCGTATAAAAAAAAATCCCTCTAAATTTATGGTATTAAGTTCAGCAAGTTTAAGTATCGGTTTCAAAAAGGGAGTATAAGTAAAAGCTAAAGAAGAAGTATAAGTAATAGAGTTTTTAGTGACGGTCCGGGCCGCTGAGGGCACGGGGCGTCACATTTTATTTGAGATTGGATTGGAGTTGTAGAAAATTATGCATGAGAACAAAAATATGAAACACAACCGTTTTGTGGAATTTGAAATTTGAATTTTGAAATTTGAAATTTGAATTTTGAATTTGAAATTTGAATTTGAAATTCGAATTTGAAATTTGAATTTGAAATTTAAATTTGAAATTTGAAATTTGAAATTTGAAATTTGAATTTCAAATTTTGAATCACAGTACAAGTAGGATTCGAATTTGTTGTGGAAAATCCATAAGGTTTGAAATTCGAATTTAAGTTGGATTTGGAGAGGATAATCTTGTTAGAATCCTACTTGAATTTTGAATCCAAATCCTAACAAATGTTGCACGAAATTTTGAGGATAATCCTCAAGGAAATTTCAGTTTTTTGTGGATAAGATTCGAGGGAAAAATTCAAGTTTCAATCCCAGTTGAATTTGGATTCTCTCCATCCCTGAAAAGTGGCCGAAAATAGGGAGAAAATCTCCTAGGAAAATTCAATTATTTTGGACAAGGTTGAGATAAGATTCAAGCTTGAAAATTCTAGTGGAATTTTTGATTCTCCCTTATCCATAATGGCCGAAATGTTTAGGAGATTTTCTCCTTGTAATTTTCAGATTTTTTGGGTTGAAAAAGGGAGATAAAATTCTAGTTAAAATCTTGTTTAGATTTGGATTGGATTTATCCTAAGAAAACTGAATTTTATTATTGAGATTCTCCCTTGGAAAATTCAGATTTTATGGTTATGGATAAGGGAAAATATCTTTCCTAATCCAATTCAAATTCAGAGAATCACCTTATGCAGGTCTATAAATAGAGGTCCTACCACTCCAGTTCTCTCAGACCACAGACTCTCAGGTGAGCAGGCTTATTGTTGCACAGCTCATCGTGACAATAAAGTTCTTTAGAGATCTGGGTGGTCGAAAGAAGACTAGCAGTGCTAGCATACCGATCGAGGTTCCGAGTGCCCACACACTCAGCCATTCGGGAATTGGAGAATAGTAGAGAAGGCTAGTTGGTTGAAGCCTCCGGTCATTCTCCTCCTGCAAGATTGGCGTCCTTGAGGTATGAGTTTTAATTGTTGTTGGTTTATTGTATATGGCATCATGAGATATTTAACGATCTAAAAATTTTTATTGTTCCACTGCGCCACTCTGATACGTTTTTTACCGATTTATTTACCTACAGTATAGTACGTGGCAGGTTTAGATTAGGATAGATGGTTTTAAGGCGTTTCCTAAGCGCCGGAAGCCTAAAATTTAAGCGGAAATGCTGCCGAAATTTTTAAAGTGGCATTAAGGGCATTTCAGGAAACGAGCGATAAAAATATGCTCGGAAATGAAAACCGAGATCCCTCGGTACCTTAGAGTTTGAAGTAAGAAAGCAAGTCTAGCAGAATAGTAAACCGACCCCTAAAATCTAAAATGCTGAGAGGATGGGAAAAAAAATAACGTCAAGAGCGTTTTGGGTAACAAGGGTAAAGTTTAGGGCCGGGATGGAAAAACCCGAGCTCCTCAGAGACTTAAGTCAGGAAGAGAATAAAGAACATTTTAAAAATTAGTTAAAAGCTCGTTTGAAACACTGAAATGCTAGAAAAACGAGCCACGACCTCAAGGGTCGGAATAGTACCACCTGAGGGACAGGTGACAAGTAAATGGTGTAATTACAACAATTAAGTTGTAAAAATTTACCGAGACCTAGAAAAGATTGTTTTAAGATTTTAGGGACTCAGAAAATCCCGCTTAAGTACTAAAATGATAATGTTACGACCCCAAGACTCGTTAGGGGCAAAATGATCATTTTGACCAAAAAGTCTAGAAAAGTTAAGAAAGGGGTGTTAAACCCTCCAGTTAGCTATTTTATGGTTCTCGGATTTAGGGAACCCAGTCCAAGCAGAAAAATAGAAACGTCTCCTAGCCCAGTTACTATTCACGTAAATAGTACTATTCACGTCAGAAATTACTATTTACCAAGTTTACCAAAATTTCTGAAATGCTCGAAAATGGTTGTTAGAGCGCTAGAAAAGTCTAAACAGAGTCGTTATGACTTTAAATGTTGGCATAAGACTTTAATTAAGACTTTAATTAAGATTTTAAAAGCTAAAATTCATATTTTAGTATAATAAAGTCAGTTAATGAAATGTATTAATTGATGACATTGTGTCTTTAGGAAACTCAACTAGAGATGGGCAAAGGAGCTCGACGGACCACAGAAGTTTACACTAGCACAAGTGCTGTAAGTACAGACATTTAATTGTCTACTCACGAATTGACTTGCCATAGAATTGTATTATATATATACACATTTAAGTTGTTCAGATTGTGACATGATACTAACATGTTCACGAGAATAGTTATTACAACACAAAAACTAACCTAATCCATCAAAATTTCATGCATTTTCTCTTTGGAATCCCACGGCTCCCACTTAGGTGTCAAACATAAAATTTCATTTTTATGTTCTCTTCCTTTTCTCATCAATTTCCCACATTAAATTTCATTGTCAAACCACTAGAAATCCAAGCTTGACTTAAATTTTTCATTCACTAACATACACATACACATACATGGTTTCATACCATCTTATAACCAAACTTTTTATTCTTGCTTCCAATGCTAACCAAACTTCATTTCCATGCTTTTCTTTGTCTCAAAAACACATTAACATGCAAGCATAACAAACTTAATGCAACCATTTTCCATTTCCTACACATGGTAACCCACGGATTTCAAAAGAAAACAAGCACCCAAGTTGATGTTTTTCAACTCTATTTCATCACTTTCCTTTATCACCCTTTTTCACATAATTTACAACACCAAAACTATCAAATAAAATCTGAAATTCCAACTTCAAAACAGCCCATATTTCACATGGTTTTTGCTTGGAAAAAGAAGAAGAAATCATGCAAAAATGAAAGCTTACCTTGCTTTCTTGATTTATTGATGCTAGGGAGGTATTTTGCACACTTTTCTTGAACAAAACTTGAAGAAAACTTCTTGCTTCAATGGAGGAGAGCTCACGGCTGCTTGGAGGCTGAAAGAACACAATTTTTTCTGATTTCTTTCATGCCAAAACCGTGCACTTTTGAAGCCAAAAAGGAGGGACCACTTTGCAACATTTTTAGGGACCTTTTTGCAAGCTTTTGTGTAATTTTTCAAACCTTTAGGGGCTGTTTTGCAATTAAATGAAATTGACCTGATTTTTTTTCTGATTTTCCCATGAAAAACCGCCACCTTTCATGCCCTAGAAGTGTCTTGAAAATTTGCTAACTTTTCCTTGACTTTTTATTTTGACTTTGAATCCTAATCATTGGATCAAAGTGGCCTTTAACCCTAGCCCTTGGATCTTGATGTACCCATACATCCATTCAAAGTTTCACACTAAATCTTTGACTCCACATAATTATCTTGGTCAAACTTTTTACCAAAAATCAAACCAAACGGTTTTGCACCGAAATCGCGTAGGCGAGTTTCTGAGGCTGTCCGCGCGATCGGTTTGCTTTATTTCACTGTGGTTTGTCTTAAAATCAAAACCATAATTTTTCACCCTTTAGTGAACTTAGTTTACTTAAGGTAATCTATTAGGGTTTTCGGTTTCTAAATGACATCCTCATTTTTCTGAAAATGCTGAAATTTTGGGGAAAGTGCACCGGAGGACTTTCTACCCTTTTGTGCTATCAGTTTCATCTAATTCAATCTATAAACTCTAAAAAACCCTAAATCACTTATATTATCTTACTTTTTCTTTAACTAGCCTTTTCTTTTTATCTGTGCTTTTCAGATACCGAAACGACTCCAATTCGCGCGTTTAGGTCTGAAATTACTTTCTCAATCATAAACTATATTCTTTGATCATTTTTGTGAGGTTTTAAATCCTCCAAAACATTCATTTACTTCTTTTAACACTATCATTTGTTTATTTACAAATACAGTGTTCTCAGACATTTTATTCACAAAAATCTTAGAAAAACCTAGTTTAACATAGGTAACACTGGTGAGATTCTTTAGATCGTCACATACCAAGACCTAGAAAATATTGTTTTAAGATTTTAGGGACTCAAAAAATCCCACTTAAGCACCAAAAATGTGAATGTTACAACCCCAAGACCCATTAGGGGCAAAATTGTTATTTTGACTAAAAAGTCAAGAAAAGTCAAGAATGGGGCGTTAAACCCTCAAGTTAGCTATTTTATGGTTCTCGGACTTAGGGAACCCGGTCTAAGTAGAAAAATAGAAACGTCTCCCAGCCCAATTACTATTCACGTACGTGGTACTATTACGTGAATAGTAGTATTCACCATCAGAAGTTACTATTCACCAAGTTTACCAAAATTTCTGAAATGCTCGGAAATGGTTGCTAGAGCCCTAGAAAAGTCTAAACAGAGTCGTTAGGACTTTAATTAAGATTTTAAAGGCTAAAGTTCAGATTTTAGTATAGTAAAGTCATTTAATGAAAATGTATTAACTGATGACATTGTGTCTTTAGGAAACTCAACTAGAGATGGGCAAAGGAGCTCAACGAACTCACAAAAGTTTACACTAGCACAAATGCTGTAAGTATAGACATTTGATTGTCTATTCACGAATTGACTTGCCATATAGTTGTATTATATATATACACATTTAAGTTATTCAGTTTGTGACATGATACTAACATATTCACGAGAATAGTTAAGCAAGATCAGATAAAGAAAAGAAGAATAAGATAAGTCAGATAATAAGACTTAAAAGTTAAGGTTGGCATACCAGCCTCTCCAGTTTTGAGGTTCAAAGATAGCCTCCACCCCAGTTGTGTGGCGCTGCCTCGTTAATAATGAGGTAGTTGATGGCTTGACTTGCTACCTATAGGTAGTAGTCCAGAGATGACCTTAGGGTTAATTGGTGGGTCGCTCCCCTAATCCTCTATTAGTCTGGGCGCATTAGGTACGTCCAGCCATGGGCCCACAAGTGAAAGATTAAGCAAGATAAAGTAAAGCAAAGAAAAGAAAGAGATAGAATAAAAAGAATAAGTAAAGCATAGGAATAAGCAAATAATTGGTCATAAGTTGACTAATCCTAAGTGTGGTGCATTCAGGTTATTTATTTGTATGTTTGTACTTACTGAGCTTTAGCTCATGAGTTTATTCGTGATGTAGGTAATAAAGGTAGGCAGCCAACAATATGAAACAAGAGTCACGGGCTAGCAAGCAGATCCCAGCGATATCATGGACGGGTTATGGTTCCATTTCGTAGAGTTCCGCTGTAATCAAAGTGTAAAAGAAAGAAAATGTAACAGTGAAGTATATGTATAAAGATAAGACAAAAATGTAGTATGTTAAGTAGTGAAACAAGGTTATAAGTATGATTTTATTTTTACATACTTTAAAGTAACAAGACCGCAAAGTATATTTTGGGGAAAAACATTAAGTAGTATGCATATATTTATGTATGCATGATTTCAAAGATCTAATAGTTTTATCCAGTCAAATTTAAAAAGAAAAAAAATATTCCTAGTTTTTCAATACCTTTCGGGTCCTCAAATGTGTAAAAGGCCGTGTTGTGGGAACATAAGCGTGTTAGACCAGTCTGACTTGAACATGCCTATGTTTGAAGTTCACAGGCCCGTGTTGCATTAAACACGCCGGTGTAAAATCATGCTTTAATCGTGTCGAAGGCCGTGTACAGCGCAGGAATCAGGATTTTGAGCTATAAAAAGGGCAGGATCTAGTATTTTGAGGGAGAGAGTGCCGAGCTACAAAAGAAAACCCTAAAACAGTAGAGAGGAGGCAGATTAGAGAGAGAATCATTCCTATAAGCAACAATCTATCAATTCGAAGTGGATTTTATTAGAATAAAAACGGATTTTTCATGTATTCATCTACTCTTTGTATTCATTTGAATTATAATACTGTTATTTCATTGATTATGAACTAATTTGTTTAATACCTAGATAGAATGAACCCTAGAATGAATATTGTGATTTGATCTCTTTCATTTTAATTTATCTGTAGATTTCATTGAGATTCAATTATGTGTTCCTCATTGTATTGAATTAATATTTACCTGTGTGTTGATTCATGTTTGTTATTATGCATTTGTGATTGAGAAATCCTTTGTATGATTTGATCTAGCATAATTGAAAGGAGTTGCACGTAATTATAGAGATAGAACAATGCAAATCTTCCAGATAAGGGTCAAACCTAATAAAGGAATTCATTGATTGATTAATGCAATTCTGGGGGTTTTAATTAGAAAGAGATTTCAATTAATCAACCTGGGATTAGTTGTTAATACTCTTGAGAAAGATATTAACATAACTAAGGAATTTCCACGGTACAATAAAGTGTAGATATTTTGGTGTTTTGATGGGTTAATCACAACAGACATTCTAGGGGGATTCATTATCTAGGTATTACTTGTTTGAACTGATTTCTTCTTGATTTAATTGCTGTTTAGTTTTGATTTGCACTGGTGAGCTTTATCTTTATTTTGTTTTTTTTTTTTCAGTTAACCTGTATCAACCGAAATTCAGAGGGTAAATAATAAGAAAAGAGTTTGTACTAGTAATCGATAGTCCCTGTGGGATCGACACTCGATATATTTATCCACTATGCTATAGAACTTGATAGGTGCACTTGCCTAAAAGATCTATAGGGTAGGAGATCGTTATCAGCCAGCACCACCAGCTATGGCTACTCAGCCAACATCCTTGTGCCAGCTCACAGAGAAGGTGACCTATACGAACGATTCAGGAACATGAAGGTGTCGGAGTTCAAAGGGATGACAAACCCTATTGAAGCAGACGACTGGTTGACTGATGTCTAAGTCATCCTACACCTTATAGGGTAGACAGAGAGGGAAAAGGTACTATGTGCATCCCTAGCCCTACGCAAGGGAGCACGCCAATGGTGGAAAACATGGTAATCAGAAGGGATGTTAGTTCGATGAACTGAGTAGACTTCATTGCCGAGTTCAGGGAAATGTACTTTAATGATAAAGCCCTAGCAGTCCAGCAGGACGAATTCAATAATCTATGCTAAGGCAGCATGACAATCATGGAGGCCGTAAGGAAGTTCGAGCAATTGGCTCGACTTTGCCCCAACTTAGTGCCAACCGAGAAAGAAAAGATTCGAAGGATGCTAAAAATATTTTGGACAGACATTGCAGTCCAAGTCTATAGCGGCAGCCATGGGCCCGTAACCGTAGCCGAATGTGTCAGTAGGGCCATCTGAGCAGAATGCTGGTTGGCCCGAGACAGGGAAAGAAAAGCACAGATCTTAAAGGCCAAGCAAGAAGAGAAGACGCAGGCCAGACCAAGCAAGGGGCGACGGCACCCTGATTCTCACAACATGGGTCAGAATGTGGGGAATAGCCAGTACAACAGGTAACCCCACCATAACAACAAAAGAAAAGGGAATCCGAATAACCAAGGGCAATAGAGAAATTTCCTCCAGAAAAAGAACAACCACGGAGAAAATGGTAGTCAGCACCCATCATGCCCGAAGTGTAGGAAAAACCATCTGGAAGAATGTCACCTAGGCACCAGTGGTTGCTACATATGTGGCAAGGAAGGTCACTTTATCGAATAGTGCCGCTCGAACCTACAACACCAAGAAGGCCAAGCCCACCCCACTAGTGGACAACTGCACGCCGCCCAAGCTAGAATTGAAGGTTCGTCAATCACCTAGGGCAGATTAGAAGCTCCAGAGATGCAAGGGAGGATCTATGCTTTCATAAGGGAGGATACGGAAGCCGAAACCTCGATTGTGGTGATAGGTCAGCTTTCTGTTGCCAACTCTACTGCACTAGTTTTATTTGATTCTGGAGTAACACATTCATTCGCATCATTAGAGTTTGCTAGGAAGATAGGCTAGAACGTAGATCGAATGAACCAAACATTTCAAACTTGTGGCGGCCCACCCTTCGTAGAGATCATACAATACTATTACATTTAAGCTTCATAGCTAACTGCGATAAATTGTACTCTCATGGGTCACCGGCTAATCTATCTCTCTTTAAAATATGACATTTTTGGGGGATTTTTTTTTTAAACATCATGTAAAACATTATCCACTAATTACTTTGTTTACAAGTAACAAGTAATTTACATAATACAGTACTTTCGTAAAATATATATTATTACAAAAGAACTGTTTCTTTTTCCTTTCTTTGTTAACGCTCAGCGGAAAGACTCTGGTAGAACCATATCCCTTGGCTTCCCATCCCATTTGACAGTCGCTATCCTGTCTGCCATCCTGCCATACAAAGCTAGTGAGCTGGTTGCTTACCTACAACAGAAGCAAAAATGGTGAGCTACAGGCTCAGTAAGTTCAAACATGCAAGAAATAGAATTTTTATGAATAGTACTATTTATCATGAATAGTAACTTTGACAACTATTTATCATGAATAGTGACTTTGACCACGACACAGTACATCAACCACGGTGTTAGTACTCTCACGAAACCGTCTTATGCTCAATTATGGCGTAATTTCAATTTTAGGTAATTATCTTTATTTATATTCTGGTTTTGAGCTCATTTGGCCATATCATTTTAGTGCGCATGACTGGGAGCGGTACATTAGTGCTGACCTCCATAGCCTTAAATCATAGCCTCGAAGGCAAAGTTGTACATGACTGGGAGCGGTACATTAGTGCTGACCTCCACAGCCTTAATCTCATTATCATAGCCCCGAAGGCAAAGTTGTACATGATTGGGAGCGGTACATTAGTGCTAACCTCCACAGCCTTGATCTCATCATCATAGCCACAAAGGCAAAGTTTACCCCCCCGTACGGAAGGCTGGTACGCCAAAAGTGGTTTCATTACCGACTTTTTAAAGTTCTAACCCGGTGACTTCATATTGGCCCGCGGTTAGGAATGGTTCACATTTTAATTTCGTGTGAGTGAGTTTCATTAACCTCGCTCTAGTGCCCGAAGCACAATTTATTATGTGTCCCATTTTTAATAGTGCCCGTAGCACATTTCGTCTCTCTCTCTATTCTATAATAGTGCCCGTAGCACATATGTACCTAACTTATAGTTAGTACATCAAAGTTAGTAATAATAATGCTACATGTTACAGACAAGTAACTGTCTGAACTTACTATACGTCTGCTAGTGTCTGCTTCTTGGGATCCTTCAATGTCCCTTTTCCTGGCTGATTTTGAGACCCTACAGACAAAACTTGTTTGTTAATTTCATTTTCATTTGTAGCTTTTATTTAAAATAAAAAGCTCAAATTTGATCTTAAAATCTTTAATTAAGCTTTATGACAGCTTTCTAAGCTTTATTAACCATTTTCACATTTTTCCCCCAATTTTTGTAAAATTACAATTTTACCCCTAAATTTTGGAAAATTTGCAATTATACCCCGGGCGGGATTTTCTCGACTTAAAAATTTACTTTTGACGCTCAGGAACCTTATTCTACCATTCCGGGGTCTTTAGGGCTCTTTTCCCACTTTTTGAAAAATTCTGGTCAAAATGACCATTTTGCCCCTATTGGGTCATTTTACTCTAAATTCTCATTTCAGATTTTTAGACCTACTTTTCTAAGCCCAAAAATCCTCAAATCATCTTTTAAAATTTTACCAGTCCTTTTCTGAAAAATTTTCTTTCATTATCCCAAATTTTCACTTTCCGGCCCTCGGAAAGTACTATTCCGACAATTCAACAAATGAGTGTTTTACTGACATTTAAAACATTCATCTAGACTTTCTCGATTTAGGTCTCTGAGACTCAGATTTTCCGTACCCGACTCGGACCTTTACTTCGTTTCCCAAAAACGCCCCCCCTTCGGGTCGGTTTTTCAGTTTCACTCGCGTTTTACATTTTTAACGGGATGGGTTACTATTCATGAACCACATCTTAGGTTTCCCTTATTCTATTTTCCTTTAGGGACTCGGGTTTCCGACCCGACCCTAAACTTTTACTCTCGATTCCCTTTTTGCCCTTAATGCCATTTTTCAAAATTTCGGCAGCATTTCGATGTAAATTTAAGGCTACCGGCGTTAGGTACGCCTCGAACCATGTGTACCTACCACGTACTATACCAAAGTCCTATTTTATGTAAAAGTTTCCCAAACTTTTACATAAAAGATCACACATTTTCCAATTCATATTTTGAACCACAATTCAACAAAATTCTTTCAATTTTACCCTTAGGTTTAGCCATGGTTTTCATACTCAAAACCTAGTCAAAACTTTCCAATCTTTCAACCAAAATTTTAGGCTATTCAAAGGCTATTACCTAGCACATTTTCAAGCCAATTTCTCACACTTTACAATACAAATTCTTAGGGTTTTTCAACATACATAACCCACGGCCATTTTAGGGAAAACATGCACCAAATTTTTGTTTCATGCTTTCAACTACATAACCAACATTTCCATAGTCCAATGCATGATTTAACTAATCAATCATCAAGTTAATCATGCAAAAATGTTCACCAAACCCTAACTACACCACATGGCCATATTAGGGAATTTAGATACCAAAATTTTTTCCAAGCTTTCTAACCATGCAAATCGTGCTTTCCATATAACCAAAACATGATTTAAAGCATTACAACACTTAACCAACAATAAATCCATGATCAAACACCAAGGTAAGCCATGGATTTTCCATTAAGAAACCAACCAAAACTTTGTTTTTCTTGAAACAAAATACATGGTTTTTTCTTCTAATCAAACCATAAGCAAAACCCATACACCAAATCAACCAAATCAACCAAATCAACCACAAAATTTATCATCCTTCAAGCCAACAAACCCACGGATTTTTCAATGAAATTCAAGGAAAAATGCAAACCAAAGATGACTACCTTGATTTCTTGCTTCCCTTGACTTCAATGATGAGTTTGCTACCACTTTTGTGAAGAAGGTTTGAAATTTTGGCTTGGTTCTCCTTTTGGTTGCTCACGGTTCTCTCTATGGTAACACTTAGAAAATTTTTGGCTTGTTTTCCTCTGAAAAAGCTATGGTTTCCTTTTGTTCCAAAGTTGTCGACTCATTTAACTAGGAAAAACCAATTAATTTGGCTTCCAAACAATGGAATTTCAACACTTTTCATGCCTATTACTTTCCCGTTTTCACAAAATGAATCTGGCTTATTTTTGCCAAATCTAGGCCTTTAGATCAAAAGTAATTTCAATCTTGGCCATTAATGCCACCAACCTCCCTTTTTAAAGTATTTAATAAATGCTTTAATGATGTCACTAATGTAAAGGTCAAATATTGACTTTGACTTTACTATTCATATTAATTCGACTACTTTTTGACCAAAGTCGGATTGAGCCGAAATTTTCCTAGAATCATCCCAGCGGTTTCCTGAGGTCTCTGGTGCAGTCGGATCAATTTATACTGCTTTCGTTTGATCAAAATCAATTCCAGAAGTTTTTCATCTTTTAGTGCACCATAGGCACCAGTTAGGGTTTTTAATGTCGTTTTGACACCGTTTCACCCATTTTGTTTCGGTAAAATTTCTCAACACTGAATTTTTTATCCATCAGCATTGTCAGAACATTTTGATCCATTCTAAACAATATAAATTTGTTTATTTTACTCTTTAAATAGTACAAGTTGTCACACATATACAATTGTTCTTTTTCTTCCAAGAATGCCAGAATTTCCAGGTTGTCACATTCACCCCTCCTTATAAAATTTTCGTCCTCGAAAATTAGAATAAGTGGGGGTATAAACTCCTCATCTCTGTTTCTTGTTCCCGCGTAGCTTCTTCAATATTGTGATTTTTCCGCAAAATCCTCACTAGTGGGATTGTCTTATTCCTCAGTACTTTCTCTTCATGAGCTAGTACTCGAATATATTGTTCTTCATATGTCAAATTTTCGTGGACCTGAATTGGTTCATGCTTCAACACATGGGATGGATCTGGTACATACTTTCTCAGCATGGATACATGAAATACATTATGTACTGCAGCCAATTCGGGAGGTAATGCTAATCTGTAAGTGACCTTTCCAATGCGTTGATAATTTCATAAGGTCCGATATATCTTGGACTCAGTTTTCCCTTCTTACCGAAATGCATAATCCCCTTCATAGGCGATACCTTAAGAAACACGAAGTCTCCTTCATTAAACTCCAAGGATCTTCACCTCTTATCCGCATAACTCTTTTATCGACTTTGCACAATTTTCATTTGACGCTGAATTCTTGCAATGGCATCGGAAGTTTCTCGTATAAAATCTGTGTTATGCAACTACTTCTCTCGCAAATCATACCAGTGTATTGGCGATCTACATTTCCGTCCATAAAGGGCCTCATAAGGTGCCATTCCTATGGAAGCTTGGTAACTATTATTGTAGGAGAATTCAATTAATGGTAACTTCTCGTTCCAAATTCCCGCAAAATCCATTACACAAGCTCAAAGCATGTCCTCTAATGTCTGAATGGTCCGCTCTGACTGTCCGTCTGTTTGCGGATGAAATGCCGTACTGAGTCTCAATTCAGTACCCATGGCTTCTTGCACACACTTCCAGAAATTCGAAGTGAATCGTGCATTTTGATCTGATACAATGGATTTTGGTACTCCATGTAATCTGATGACATGAGCTATGTACAACTGAGCAAACTTTTCCAACAAAAAAGTCATCTTGACAGCTATAAACTGTGTCGTCTTGGTCAGTCTATCGACAATAACCCAGATGGCATCATAACCTTCTCGGGTTTTTGGTAGTCCCAGTACAAAATCCATCGTAATGTGTTTCCATTTCCATTCGAGAATCTCCAAAGGTTCCAATCTTCCAGCTGGATGTTTATGTTCAGCTTTGATTTTTTGACAGGTCATGCATCTGCTCACGAATTTCGCTATATCATTCTTCATCCCTTTCCACCAGACTATAACTTCAAGTCCTGATACATCTTACTAGCTCCAGGATGAATCGAATGTGGTGTCTCATGGGCTTCTGACATGATCCCTCTTCTAAGTTCCTCATCAGTCGGAACATTAATTCTTCCTTGATAGAGGATTATTCCATCATTGGAAGTTCCTTCTGGAGAATTTGTCATTCTTGGATCTTGTCTTTGAGCTTCCTTGATATCCTCAAACAACGATGATTCCACTTGGAGTGCAGCCAATCTTCCGGATATCAGCTCCAAGTTCAAAGAATTTATCTCTTGCTGCAGTGGTTTCGGAAGCCTTTTTATCAGTAGCTGATGTGATATGGTAGACTTTCTACTTAAAGCATCTTCTACACGGTTGGCCTTCCCTGGATGATATAGGATTTCACAATCATAATCCTTTACCAGTTCCAACCATCTTCTTTGTCGCATATTGAGCTCCTTTTGCGGGAATAAATACTTCAGGCTTTGGTGATTAGTAAAAATCTGACACTGGGCTCCATAGAGATAGTGTCGCCAAATTTTAAGTGCAAACACTACTGCAGCAAGTTCAAGATCATGTGTAGGGTAATTCTTTTCATGATCCTTTAATTGACGCGAAGCGTAGGCAATCACCTTACCGCCTTGAAACAGAACTGCTCCTAATCCTATTTTAGATGCGTCACTGTAGATCACAAACTTCTACCCTTCAGTCGGATGCATAAGGATTGGTACGCTTGCGAGCCATCTCTTTAACTCCTAAAAGCTTCTTTCGCATTCCATAGTCCACCCATACTTTCTTTCCTTACATGTAAGAGCGGTAAGAGGTGTAGCTAAATGTGCAAATCCCTCTAGAAACCTCCGATAATAATCAGCTAACCCCAAGAAACTGTGTATTTCTATCACACTCTTGGGTGTAGGCCATTGGTTAATTGCATCTACCTTCGTCGGATCTATAGTAATACCTTCCTGAGATACAACATGTTTGAGGAAATGTACTCTATCTAGCCAAAACTCACATTTTGAGAATTTGGCATACAGTTGATGCTTCCTTATCATATGCAACACGATCCTCAGATGCTCCTTGTGCTCCTCATGAGTCTTTGAGTATATAAGAACGTCATCAATGAATACAATGACAAACTTATCCAAATACTCTTTAAAGATTCTGTTCATCAAGTCCATGAATGCTATTGGTGCATTTGTTAATCCGAATGGCATCACAAGGAACTCATAATGACCATAACGAGTCCTAAACGCCATCTTAGGAATATCACTTTCTTTAATTCTCAGCTGGTGATATCCTGATCATAAGTCGATCTTGGAAAATACTGCTACGCCTTTTAACTGGTCAAATAAGTCATCAATTCTAGGTAACGGATACCTATTTTTGATCGTAACCTTATTCAACTCCTGGTAATCAATGCACAAATGAAACGTTCCAACCTTTTTCTTGACGAACAACACAGGTGCACCCCACGGAGAATAACTTGATCTGATGAATCCCTTGTCCAAAAGCTCCTTTAATTTTTCCTGCAGCTCCTTTAACTCCACTGGAGCCATGCGGTATGGTACTTTGGAAATAGGTGCCTTTCCAGGCATCAACTCAATTTCAAACGAGATTTCCCTCTCTGGAGGTATCCTTGGTAACTCTTCTGGAAATACGTCATGAAATTCATTAACAATAAGAACATCTTTAGGTTGAAGCTTCTGTTCCTCTGTAGTATCCATCATATATGCCAGATATCCTATACAACCATTGGCCATCAGCTTATTTGCTTTCAACGAACTGATCATCATCTTCCCGGGTTTTCGAGAAGCATCTACGTATTCAAAACTCTCTTCTTCCACGGGTTGGAATACTATTTTTCGATTTCAGCAGTCAATCGTAGCTTGATATTTCCCTAGGAAATCCATGCCTAGAATCACATCATAATCCACGATCTTCATTACGATCAACTCAGCATATAACTCCCTATTTACCACATATACTGGTACATAAGGTAGCCAGTAATTGGACAACAATACTTCCCCAAAGGGTAAAGCTGTCTTAAATATTTGTCCCATATAATCCTTAGGATGTCCTATCTTGTCAACAAATTCATAGGAAACAAAAGAATACGTAGCACCGGAATCGAATAATACAGAAGCTACATGGCTAGCGACAGGAAGCTAACCTGTCACCACATTTGATGTTCCTGCCTCTGCATCCTCCTTGGTGTAGGCCATTACACGAGCATCAGCATGTGGCACACGCTCCTGGCATTGCGGCCTTACTGGAGACTCTTCAACCTTGGCCTGAAGGGAATGAGCTTGTGAGTGTATATGATGCGGTTGGGAAGTGCCTTGTACACCCTGCCTGTTGCTTGGATAGTTCTTGGCATAATGACATTCCTTTCCACATTCATAACAAACAAGTGGCCTAAATCTACATTGCCCAGAATGTCTCTTCCCGCATGTAGGACAATTTGGTACATTGGATTCCGCATTATCAACTGTTCTTCGCTACTGGTTTCGATTATATGCCTGGCGATTTCCAGTAAAATTGCCTTTCCTCTTGTTTTGCTGGGATCCTTGATTATTTCCCTGGCCTAATTTAGCATTCTAATTAGGCTTGCTAGATTGACCAGCTTGTGTAGACTTAGCCAAAGCCCTCTCTTTCTTCTTGGCCTCCTAGTTCTTCTCTCTTTCCTCCTTCTATCAGGCTACATGAAACTTAGCTCTCATGGCACGACTAACACAATTTGCTACAGAAGTTGGTGGTATCTATCCACTATCTACAAATGCCACAATTTCTAGCCTGAACATCCCGATCATTTTCTGTATTTTCTCCCTCTCAGTAGGGACTACATAGGGACATAAGCGGGATAACTGGTCAAACTTTCGGCAAACTTCACTCACCGACATATTTCCTTGCTTCAATTCTGAGAACTCTTTCTACTGTAGTCTCATAGATGCAGGATCATAGTATTTCTGGTTAAATTCTTCCAGAAATTCTGATCAACTCATGGTAGAAATATTTCTTCTCAGTCGCACAGCATCCCACCAAAAATGAGCATCTTTCCTTAACACAAAAGACGCACATGTGACCTTCTCCTGGTCAGTTAAATTCATGAATTATAGGATCATTTGCAATGATGACAACCGGTCTTCAGCCTCTAGAGGATTAGTAGCACCTTCAAATTCTGGTGACCTCGTACGCCTGAATCTTTCATAGAGGGGTTCCAGATTTACTACCGATGGCGGTTCAGGAACTCTCTCATGTACAGCAGCTGGAGGAACAATCGGATCTACCTCAGCTTCCTGTTCTACTTGGTGCCTTCAGAACCTTGCCTCTATTCTAAATCCTCTACTCGTTGTCTTAGATTAGCATTTTCTTACATCTGAGCTTCTAGTACATTGCTCTACTCTTTCCATGAGATTAGGACGTCGTTCTCGTCTCTCTGGTTGATTTCATAAATCCACCATCTTGCCTATTATCCTATTATGGCACAATAATTCACCGTTTGCTTTTCCATGACCACATTCGTAAAATCATATAAATTTACGAAATTCAGGATAACGTAAAGCCACATCATCGTACAACATATAATCATTTTGATATTTCATTCATAGCAAAACGTTTATATATCATACATAACCATCACCAGTCATATGTTCATCAGCCATCATATACATCTTGGTCACAAGTCTATACAAAAGAGCTTTTCTTTATAAGCTACTTATATACATGAATACATCTACAGGTCACACATCTCCTGCGTCTGGGACTAGAGGATATTCTTTTGGATCCTCATCGTCATCTGAGTCATCACCACCCCTAGGCAATGCTCCCTGTCCTGAGTCATCACCTCCTCGTGGTCTAGACGGTCTGGCCTTATGATCGTTCATCATCCTTCTCGGCCCAAAGTTGCCATCATCTCATCTTGATACAGTGTCTCTCGTCAACTCTGCGATAGATGGTTAATTAAAATCTCCCTCTCGATCGTCTTGATCGTCACTACATACTCTTGGAGCGTAGGAGGATATAGCTTAATCACCCTCTGTCTCAGCTCCACAGGTAAACCTTTCCAGAAAAGCTCACAACAGTGCGCTTCAGTGAGGTTGGGCAACGGACATCTCCTCCTAATATTCTCCTCAAATCGCGCTATATAAGACATAACTATCTCACCAGACAACATGACCATCCTCTCTGTCTGGAGAACAAAGTCCCTAACCTCATCAAATCTAGGATATGTGGGTGTAACTGCCTCTCGTCTCTCTGGAGGTGTAGGAGTCGATGTCGGATCCTTAGGCGGAAACTGATCAGCCAATCACTGATAGAACTCAGCCCAACTGAATCCCAACAGAATCTCTTGATCACAATAATCCCAAAATAATCGAGCATCTCCCTGAAACATACTTATTGCCAACTGGATCCACATCTCTTGATCAATATCACACATCACCATAATCCTTTCTATTACATGGAGCCAATTCTTTGTCTCCATTGACTGTCATCCACCATCAAACATAGGGTGACTATTAGCTCTAAATGCCTATACCGTTCGAACCGAAACTCTCACACCAATATGTTGGCGTCCATCAACAACTAGAATGTCTACTACTATAGGTGGATGAAGTACTGGTCGAGGATGTACTACATCTATAGGGGCTGGTGCTGGTACTGCAGGCCTCTCTGGCACCGGGGTTCTAAGTGCCGGACGTTGGGAAATAGACGGTCTCATAATAGGTCTCGCCCATACCCGCAACAATCCTCTTGGTCGTGGTAGCGGCGGTCTCGCATAAAGAGGTCTAGTCATGTTGCTACCTATAAGATAATTATTTTCATATAAGAAAATAATTGACTAAGCTTAAGTAAACAACTTACTTGGATTGCTGTGCAGGATGCACGAAGTGTCAAATCAGGATATGGTCAACACTGCTCTGATACCAACTGTGGCGGCCCGCCCTTTGTAGAGATCATACAATACTATTACAGTTAAGCTTCATAGCTAACTGCGATAGATTGTACTCTCATGGGTCGACAGCTAATCTATCTCTCTTTAAAACATGACATTTTTGGGAGATTTTTTTTTTAAACATCATGTAAAACATTATCCAGTAATTACTTTGTTTACAAGTACAAAGTAATTTACATAATACTATACTTTCGTAAAATATATATTATTACAAAAGAACTATTTCTTTTTCCTTTCTTTGTTAACGCTCAGCGGAAAAACTCTGGTAAAACCATATCCCTTGGCTTCCCGTCCCATTTGACACTCGCTATCCCGTCCGCCATCCAACCATACAAAGCTAGTGAGCTGGTTGCTTACCTACAACATAAGCAAAAAGGATGAGCTACAGGCTCAGTAAGTTCAAACATGCAAGAAATAGAATTTCTATAAATAGTAATATTCATCATGAATAGTAACTTTGACCACTATTTATCATGAATAGTGACTTTGACCACAACACAGTATATCAACAGTACATCAACCACGGTATTAGTACTCTCACGAAACTGTCTTATGCTCAATTATGGCATAGTTTCAGTTTTAGGTAATTATCTTTATTTATATTCTAGTTTTGAGCTCATGTTGGCCATATCATTTTAGTGCGCATGACTGGGAGCGGTACATTAGTGCTGACCTCCACAGCCTTAATCTTATTATCATAGCCCCAAAAGCAAAGTTGTACATGACTGGAAGCGGTACATTAGTGCTGACCTGCACAGCCTTGATCTCATCATCGTAGCCCCGAAGGCAAAGTTTACCTCCCCGTACGGAAGGCTGGTACGCCAAAAGTGGTTTTATTACCGACTTTTTAAAGTTCTAACCCGGTGACATCATATTGCCCGCGGTTACGAATGGTTCACATTTTAATTTTGTGTGAGTGAGTTTCATTAACCTCGCTCTAGTGCTCGAAACACAATTTATTATGTGTCCCATTTTCAATAGTGCCCGTACCACATTTCATCTCTCTCGCTATTCTATAATAGTGCTCGTAGCACATATGTACCTAACTTATAGTTAGTACATCAAAGTTAGCAATAATAATGCTACATGTTACAAACAATTAAATGTCTGAACTTACTGTACGTCTGCTAGTGTCTGCTTTTTGGTGTCTGAGGCTCGGATTTTCCGTACGCGACTCGGACCTTTACTTCATTTCCCAAAAACGCCCCCCCCCCTCGGGTTCGGTTTTTCAGTTTCATTCGCGTTTTACATTTTTAAGGGGATGGGTTACTATTCATGAACCACCCCTTAGGTTTCCCTTATTCAATTTTCCTTTAGGGACTCGGGTTTCTGACCCGACCCTAAACTTTTACTCTCGATTCCCTTTTCACCCTTAATGCTGTTTATCAAAATTTCTGCAGCAGTTCGACGTAAATTTAAGGCTACTTATGTTAGGTACGCCTCGAACCATATGTACCTACCACGTACTATACCAAAGTCCTATTTTATTTAAAAGTTTCCCAAACTTTTACATAAAAGCTCACACATTTTCCAATTCACATTTTGAACCACAATTCAACAAAATTCTTTCAATTTTACCCTTAGGTTTAGCCACGGTTTTCGTACTCAAAACCTAGTCAAAACTTTCCAATCTTTCAGCCAAATTTTTAGGCTATTCAAAGGCTATTACCTAGCACATTTTCAAGCCAATTTCTGTGACGACCAGAGAATTTTAGCGGTGTGACCTAGTTTAATCTAGGGTTTTCTATGAGTTCTGTAAGTAAGAATGTAAAGAAACACTATGGTTGTAATTAGACAAATTATAGTGTTAATAGAAATAAATAAATGTTTTGGAGGAAATTAAAATCTCCAAAAATAAGTAGAGAATAAAGTATATGAGTAAGAAAGTGAATTCAGGCCCAAAACGCTCAAAAAGGAGTAGTTTCGGTATCTGAACAGTATAAAGATAAGAATATGGCAAGTCAAAGTAAGAGCACAGTAAGAAAAGTACAAATATATGTATATAATAATTTGTACTATTTAAAGAGTGAAATAGATGTATTTGTATTGTTTAGAATATATTAAAATGTTCTAACAATACTGACGAGTAAGAATTCAGTGTTGGAAAAATTCACTGAGTTGAAACGGGTGAAACGGTGCCAAAACCGGCACTGAAAACCCTAACCGAGCCAATAAAAGACGGTAAACTTCCGGGATTTATTTTGATCAAACGGAAGCAATTTAAATTGATCCGACTGCACAGGAGACCTCAGGAACACACCGGGACGATTCCAGGAAAATTTCGGCTCGAACCGGCATCAGTCAAAAAGTAGTCGAATTAATGTGAATAGTGAAAGTCAAAGTCAACTTTCACTTTAGTAATTATGACATCATAAATCCATTTAAGAAATGGAAAGAAATTGGTGTTAGGTAGGATGAATGGCCATGATTCATTTGCTTTTTGATCCAAAGGCCAAGATTTGGCCAAAAATATGCCTTTTTAATTTTTGAAAAATGGAGAAAGTATTAGGGTGAAAGGTGTCTAATTTTCATTGGTGGAAGCCAAATTAATTGGTCTTTTTGGTGGCTTAAGTCGGCAAAACATGGGGGATAAGTGGCCGAAGCCAATTTTCAAGCAAAACATAACAAAATTTTGCTAAGTTTTTTCTTCCATGGGAGCCGTGGGTGACCAAAGGAAAATCAATTAATTTCTTCAAGTTTTCTATACAAAAAGTGTGGCAAAACATCACTTGAAGACAAAGGAAGAAAGTGAACAAGGTAACTTCCCTTGGATTGAAATTTTTCATGGTTTTTCTTTAGGAAATCCGTGGGGTGAATAGTGAATTAAGATGGAAAAATTTTGGGTGTTTTTCATTAAGTTGATGATGGGTTTTGTTAAGGGTGTAAGGAGGAAGAAAACCATGCAATTGGTTTAAAGAAAAACCAATTTTTGGTTGGTTTTCCAAAGGAAAATCCGTGGGTTACCATTGGTAAGCAATGAGAAATTTGTGTGATTTATGTGTTAACATGTTTTTAACTTATGTTTTATTAAGAATAAAGCATGAATTTCATTATGGAAAAGCTTGGAAAAATTTTGGTGTTGATTTACTCAAAGTGGCCGTGGGTTTACTTAGGGTTTTGGTGAAAATTTTGCATGTTTCACATGATGTTTGGTTAATTGAAATCATGCATTTTATGATATGAATGATGAAATTTTGGATTGAAAGCATGAAACAAAAATGATGGCATGTTTTTCACTAATGAGGCCGTGGGTTTAAGTGTTTAAAAACCCTAAGAATTTAGTTGAAAAGTACAAGGAAATGGGCTTGAAAAAGTGTTAGAAAAATGGCATTTAATAGCCTAACAAGTGGTTGAAAAGTTTGAGAAATTTTGGTTCGGTTTGGTGGTGAAAACCGAAACCAAAACTAAGGGCAAAATTGTGAAAAAATTTGGTAATGTAGTTAAAAATGTGAAATTGGAATTTGTGAGCTTTTATGTAAAAGTTTGGAAAACTTTTACATAAAATAGGCTTGTGGTATAGTACGTGGCAGGTACATATGGTTCGAGGCGTACCTAACGCCGGAAGCCTTAAAATTACGCCGAAATGCTGCCGAAATTTCGAAAACGGCTTTCGGGGTAAAATAGGAATTAAAAATAAAAGTTTAGGGTCGGGTCGGAAACCCGAGTCCCTAACGGAGAATTGAATAAGGAAAACCTAAGGGGCGGTTCGTGAATAGTAACCCGTCCCCAAAACATGAAAAAAAAACGCGTGTGAGATTGAAAAACCGACCCCGAGGGGGGGGCGTTTTTGGAAATGAAATAAAGGTCCGAGTCGGGTACGGAAAATCCGAGTCTCGGAGACCTAGGTCGGGAAAGTCTAGATGAACGTTTTAAATACTTGTGAAACGTCCATTTGAGACTCCGAAACGATAGAAAATCACTAAACCGACGTAAGGGTCGGAATAGTGCTTCCCGAGGGTCGGGAAAGTGAAAAGTGGAAATAAAATAGAAACGAACCCGGTAATGATTAGAAAAGAGTCAGAAAAGTTCCTGAGGGCCAAAAATGCAGTCTGGATCAATAAAATTCCGTCAGGGGCAAAACTGCAATTTTACCAAAATACAGGGGCAAAATCGTAATTTTGCAAAAGTTGGGGAAAATTGGGGAAATGATAAATAAAGCCCAAAAAGCTGTAAATAGGTTCTATTTAAGCTTTTTAATGAAAAAAATAAAAGCTATAAATGGAAATGAAATTAACAGACAAAGTTTGTCTGTAGGATCCAAAAATCGACCTACAAGGAGGGCGATCGAAGATCCTAGAGAGAAGAAGAGAAGAGATTGATAAGGTAAGTACAGACATTTAATTGTCTACTCACGAATGGACTTACCATAAAGTTGTGTTATATATATATATATATATACATTTAAGCTATTCAGTTTGTGACATGATACTAACATGTTCACGAGAATAGTAAGCAAGATCAGAAATAGAAAAGAGGAATAAAATAAGTCAGATAATAAGACTTAAAAGTTAAGGTTGGCGTACCGGCCTCCCCAGTTGTGAGGTTCCCAGATAGCCTCCACCCCAGAAGTGTGGCGCTGCCTCTTTAATAATGAGGTAGTTTATGGCTTAATTTCCTGCCTCCACCCCAGAAGTGTGGCGCTGCCTCGTTAATAATGAGGTAGTTTATGGCATGACTTACTACCTATAAGGTCAAGTAGTCCAGAGATGACCTTAGGGTTGATCGGTGGGTCGCTCCCCTGATCCTCTATTGGTCTGCGCGCACCAGGTACGTCCAACCACGGGCCCACAAGTGAAAGATTAAGCAGATGAAGTAAAGCAAAGAAAAGAAAGAGATAGAATAGAAAGAACAAGTAGTATAGGACTAAAGAAAATAATTGGTCCTAAGTTGACTAACCCTAGAGTGGTGTATTCAGCTTATTTACTTGTATGTATGTTTGTACTTACTGAGCTTTAGCTCATTAGTCTATTCGTGCTGTAGGTAATAAAGGAAAGCAACCAGCAAGATGAAACAAGAGTAGCGGGCTGGCAGGCAGATCCCAGCGATGTCATGGACGGGTTATGGTTCCGTTTCGCAGAATTCCACTGTACTCAAGGTGTAAAAGAAAGAAAGTGTAATAGTGAGATATATGTATAAAGACAAGACAAGAGTGTAGTATGTAAAGTAGTGAAACAAGCTTAAAAGTATGTTTCTATTTTTACGTACTTTAAAGTAACAAGACTCCAAAATATATTTTGGGAAAAAGTATTAAGAAGTACATATATATTTATGTATACACAATTTTCAAGAATTAATAGTTTCCTCCAGTTAAAAAAATAAAAAATAAAAATATTCCTAGTTTTTCAAGAACAAATCTTTTAAACCCCAAGGAGAAGAAAGTTATAGAGACAAGCAAGCTAAGTAAGATTAAGCAAAGAATAAAGAAAGTAAGCAAGATAAGGTGGACGACCTAAGCTAGAGGGGTCGCCCACAAGAGTTGGTATCAGAGCGAGCGGTTCTACTATCGACCTTCCATGACATCTCAGCATCTGCACCTGCTCAGTCCAAGTAAGTTAATTTTAGATAATCAATATCTAATTTAGCACTAAACCATGTCGCTATTGTTATAGGTCAGACACAGCAACATGGTTCGCACACGAGCTGAGCAAGCTCAAGAAGCTGACTTAGCCGCTGTCCTAGCCAACATACAAGCTCGGCTAGAGGCACAAGAAACACAGAACCAGAGACTGCAAGAGCTACTGGAACAGAGGAATGAGGCCCAAGCGAATTTCCCTCCACCTCAAGCACCAGTACCGGAGCCACAACCAGCTCCTGAACCAGTAGCACCACCAGTCCGAATGGTACCTGAAGTAGCAATAGGTGCCCGAGCTGGAGCCAACCAGGGATCATTGTATGAACGGTTCCGGAAGATGAAGCCAAAAGAGTTTGAGGGATCTATAGAACCCTTAGAGGCTGAAGAGTGGTTAGCTTCAATACAGACCATTTTTGAGTTTATGGACCTAACAGATCAAGAAAAGGTCCTTTGCGCCTCCTGCATATTAACGAAGGATGCTCGTTATTGGTGGGAGACAGTAAAGATGCGAAGGGACGTTAGAAGGATGACCTGGAATGACTTCCTGGGAGAATTTAACAGGAAGTATTTCAACCTTGACACCCTACGAGCTCAACAAAGAGAGTTCGATGAGCTGAGGCAAGGCGAGATGACAGTGACTGAAGCCTGCCGTAAATTCGACAGATTAGCTCGACTGTGTCCACATTTGGTACCCACAGAAGAAGAGCGGGTACGGAGGATGATCAATATGTTCCGACAAGATATAGCCCTAAATGTGGAAAGTGGCGAGACCCTGCCAACCACTGTAGCAGACTGTGTAAGCAGAGCTATGAGGGCCGAGAATCGTCTGAACCGAGTTAAGGAAGAAAGAACAAAAGTCTGGGAGGAGAAGAAGAAAGAAAGAGATCTCGTGAAGCAGACTCAGAAGAACAACCAAGCTGGCCAAAGTAATAAATCTGGTCAAGGAATGAAGCCTGGTCAGAGAAATAACCAGAACCAGCAGAACACCAATAAGCGAAAGGGAAACCCAAATGAAAATTGGGGCCAAAATACTCGCAACACTCAGCAAAGGCAAGGCTTAGAAGGAGTACAAAACCGACAGCCATGCCCAAAATGTGGAAGAATGCACAAGGGCGAGTGCAAGTTGGGGAATACCGCATGCTATGTTTGTGGTAGAGAAGGCCATTATGCTAGAGTCTGCCCATCCAACCCACAGAGCCAGCCGGGATCCTTTCAGTCCCGACAGACGAGCCAGGCCCATGCTATACAAGGATCGCATACTCAACCTGGAGGCCAGGAGAATATACCAAAGACCGAGGCACATCTATTAGCCTACACCAGGGAAGATGTAGAGGCAGGCACCTCGGCTGTGATGACAGGTCAGCTTCTTGTCGCCCAAAGTTTTGCACTTGTTTTATTTGACTCCGGTGCATCGCACTCATTTGCCTCACATAGCTTTGTAGAAAGAGTTAGTCATGCCAAGGATAAAATTGGCCAAGTGTTTAAAACCACCTTACCGTCTGGTGAGGTATTATTATCTGATTACTGGTTACGTCACGTGCCAGTAATTGTTGCTGATAGGGAGTTGTACGTCGACTTAGTCGTCTTAGAGTTAGTCGATTATGACGTTATCCTTGGAATGGATTTCCTTGCAAAATATCAAGCGACCATTGACTGTCGACGACGAAAAGTAGTGTTCCAGTCTGGAGAAAAAGACCAGTTTGAGTATCAAGGGCATTCTCAGAAGCAGTCGAAAATGCTGATCAGTTCCCTGCGGGCAAGAAAGCTGATATCTAGTGGCTGTACCGGATATCTAGCTTATGTCAAGGACACCACCAAGAAGGTAGAACTACAACCAAATGAGGTACCAGTGATCAACGAGTTCATGGAGGTATTTCCAGAAGAATTACCAGGACTTCCTCCTGATCGAGAGATTACCTTCGAGATCGAGTTGCTGCCAGGAACATCTCCGATTTCAAAGGCCCCTTACAGAATGGCACCGGCCGAGCTTAAAGAATTACAAGCTCAGCTGAAGGAGTTATTAGAGAAAGGTTTTATACGGCCTAGTTATTCACCATGGGGAGCTCCAGTTCTCTTCGTGAAGAAAAAGGATGGAACCCTCCGAATGTGCATAGATTATCGTGAGCTCAACAAAGTCACGATCAAGAATAAATATCCTCTACCAAGGATTGATGATTTATTCGATCAGCTAAAAGGAGCCACCGTCTTCTCGAAGATTGATCTTCGATCCGGCTATCATCAGTTAAAAATTAAAGAAAGAGACATTCCAAAGACCGCGTTCCGAACACGGTATGGGCACTACGAATTTCTCGTTATGCCTTTTGGATTAACGAATGCACCAGCCGCTTTTATGGATCTGATGAATCGAGTATTCAAGGAATTTTTAGATCAGTTTGTCATTGTGTTTATCGATGACATCCTTATATACTCGAAAGATTGGGAGGAGCATGAGAAGCATCTTCGGATTGTGTTACGCACTCTGAAGGAGCATCAGCTATATGCAAAGTTCTCCAAATGTGAATTTTGGCTAGGTAAGGTCCACTTTTTAGGACATGTTGTTTCCAAAGATGGAATTTCAGTAGACCCAACAAAGATCGAAGCGGTAAGCAAATGGTCTCCTCCAAAGAATGTGACTGAGATCCGGAGTTTTCTCGGATTAGCGGGCTATTATCGGAGATTTGTAGAGGGATTTGCCAGATTAGCTGCCCCTCTCACTGCTCTCACACGCAAAGAGAAGAAGTTCGAGTGGACAAGGAAGTGTGAAGAAAGCTTTCAAGAATTGAAGAATCGGTTGACCAGTGCTCCAATTCTCACAATTCCAAAGGATGAAGGAGACTTCGACATTTATAGCGATGCCTCCAGGACAGGTCTAGGAGCTGTGCTGATGCAGGATGGAAAAGTAATAGCCTATGCATCAAGACAACTCAAGGAGCATGAGAAGAACTATCCGACTCATGATTTGGAGTTAGCAGCCGTCGTATTTGCTTTGAAGATATGGCGACATTACCTATATGGAGTTCGGTGTAGAATTTTCACCGACCACCAGAGCTTAAAGTATTTCTTTACTCAGAAAGAGCTTAACATGAGACAAAGAAGATGGCTGGAGTTGGTAAAAGATTACGATTGTGAGATCTTATATCACCCCGGTAAGGCAAACAGAGTGGCAGACGCGTTGAGTCGTAAATCAACGATGCCAGAGCAAATAGCCATCGATAAGTTGCCCAAGCCACTTCAACATGAGATCTCCTTGTTGGGAGTGGAGATAATTTCAGGAAAATTAGCAGCAATGCAACTCAAACCAACAATTCTTGAGGAGATTAAAGAGGCTCAAGAGCTAGATGCTGCTTTCAAAAGGCTTAAAGAAGAGGCCTCTAAGAATGACAAGTCAGAGTTCCACCTCTCCAAGGACGGAACTTTACTCTTCCAAGGAAGAATCTGTGTACCAGATAAAGAAGTTTTGAAGAAAAGAATCCTGACAGAGGCCCATGACACTCCATATTCAGTGCATCCGGGCAGTACGAAAATGTATCAGGATCTAAAGCAGCACTTTTGGTGGAAAAAGATGAAGAATGACATTGTTAAACACATCAGCAGCTGCTTAACATGTCAAAGAGTCAAAGCAGAGCATCAGCGGCCAGCCGGAGAGCTGCAGCCACTAGAGATTCCAGAGTGGAAGTGGGAGCACGTAACCATGGATTTCGTGGTCGGGCTACCCAAGACAAGTGAAGGATTTGACATGATATGGGTAGTGGTGGATCGATTGACCAAATCTGCTCACTTTATACCCGTAAAGATGACATACACATTAGAGAAATTCGCAGAATTGTACATTGCCAACATTGTGAGATTACACGGAATACCGACAACAATAGTGTCAGATCGTGACAGTCGGTTCACATCCAAATTCTGGAAAAGTGTACAAGAGGCAATGGGCTCCGAACTAAGATTCAGCACTGCATTTCATCCTCAGACCGACGGACAGTCTGAGCGCACGATCCAAACGCTAGAAGATATGCTTCGTGCTTGTATTTTAGATTTCAAGGGAGCCTGGAACAAGAAGCTACCATTGATAGAATTCTCCTACAACAACAGCTATCAAGCGTCCATCGGGATGGCTCCTTATGAGGCATTATATGGACGAAAGTGTAGATCTCCCATTCACTGGTATGAACTCAGGGAGAAAGAACTTCATAAAACCGAGTTTATCCAAGAAACGATAGACGCGGTCCAAAAGATTCAGCAGAGAATGAAAACTGCACAAAGTCGTCAGAAAAGCTACGCAGATAAAAGACGAAGATTCCTAGAGTTTAACGAGGGTGACTTCGTATTCTTAAAAGTAGCACCAATGAAAGGTGTCATGCGTTTTGGAAAGAAAGGAAAGTTGAGCCCAAGATACATAGGACCTTTCCCAATTATTAGCCGGGTTGGGAAAGTAGCCTATAAGATAGCTTTGCCACCAGAATTATCTTCAGTGCATAATGTCTTTCATGTATCTATGCTAAGAAAGTATATCTCGGACCCTTCACATGTCCTAGATTATGAGCCAATCCAAGTTCGAGAGGATCTCTCTTACGAAGAGCAACCAGTGCAAATACTTGCTCGAGAAGAGAAGATATTAAGAAATAAAAGCATCCCGCTGGTCAAAGTTCTATGTAAAAATCATAATGTAGAAGAGGCCACGTGGGAAAGAGAAGATGAGATGAGAGCCAAATATCCCCACCTATTCTGATTTTCGAGGACGAAAATTTTTAAGGAGGGGTGAATGTGACGACCAGAGAATTTTAGCGGTGTGACCTAGTTTAATCTAGGGTTTTCTATGAGTTCTGTAAGTAAGAATGTAAAGAAACACTATGGTTGTAATTAGACAAATTATAGTGTTAATAGAAATAAATAAATGTTTTGGAGGAAATTAAAATCTCCAAAAATAAGTAGAGAATAAAGTATATGAGTAAGAAAGTGAATTCAGGCCCAAAACGCTCAAAAAGGAGTAGTTTCGGTATCTGAACAGTATAAAGATAAGAATATGGCAAGTCAAAGTAAGAGCACAGTAAGAAAAGTACAAATATATGTATATAATAATTTGTACTATTTAAAGAGTGAAATAGATGTATTTGTATTGTTTAGAATATATTAAAATGTTCTAACAATACTGACGAGTAAGAATTCAGTGTTGGAAAAATTCACTGAGTTGAAACGGGTGAAACGGTGCCAAAACCGGCACTGAAAACCCTAACCGAGCCAATAAAAGACGGTAAACTTCCGGGATTTATTTTGATCAAACGGAAGCAATTTAAATTGATCCGACTGCACAGGAGACCTCAGGAACACACCGGGACGATTCCAGGAAAATTTCGGCTCGAACCGGCATCAGTCAAAAAGTAGTCGAATTAATGTGAATAGTGAAAGTCAAAGTCAACTTTCACTTTAGTAATTATGACATCATAAATCCATTTAAGAAATGGAAAGAAATTGGTGTTAGGTAGGATGAATGGCCATGATTCATTTGCTTTTTGATCCAAAGGCCAAGATTTGGCCAAAAATATGCCTTTTTAATTTTTGAAAAATGGAGAAAGTATTAGGGTGAAAGGTGTCTAATTTTCATTGGTGGAAGCCAAATTAATTGGTCTTTTTGGTGGCTTAAGTCGGCAAAACATGGGGGATAAGTGGCCGAAGCCAATTTTCAAGCAAAACATAACAAAATTTTGCTAAGTTTTTTCTTCCATGGGAGCCGTGGGTGACCAAAGGAAAATCAATTAATTTCTTCAAGTTTTCTATACAAAAAGTGTGGCAAAACATCACTTGAAGACAAAGGAAGAAAGTGAACAAGGTAACTTCCCTTGGATTGAAATTTTTCATGGTTTTTCTTTAGGAAATCCGTGGGGTGAATAGTGAATTAAGATGGAAAAATTTTGGGTGTTTTTCATTAAGTTGATGATGGGTTTTGTTAAGGGTGTAAGGAGGAAGAAAACCATGCAATTGGTTTAAAGAAAAACCAATTTTTGGTTGGTTTTCCAAAGGAAAATCCGTGGGTTACCATTGGTAAGCAATGAGAAATTTGTGTGATTTATGTGTTAACATGTTTTTAACTTATGTTTTATTAAGAATAAAGCATGAATTTCATTATGGAAAAGCTTGGAAAAATTTTGGTGTTGATTTACTCAAAGTGGCCGTGGGTTTACTTAGGGTTTTGGTGAAAATTTTGCATGTTTCACATGATGTTTGGTTAATTGAAATCATGCATTTTATGATATGAATGATGAAATTTTGGATTGAAAGCATGAAACAAAAATGATGGCATGTTTTTCACTAATGAGGCCGTGGGTTTAAGTGTTTAAAAACCCTAAGAATTTAGTTGAAAAGTACAAGGAAATGGGCTTGAAAAAGTGTTAGAAAAATGGCATTTAATAGCCTAACAAGTGGTTGAAAAGTTTGAGAAATTTTGGTTCGGTTTGGTGGTGAAAACCGAAACCAAAACTAAGGGCAAAATTGTGAAAAAATTTGGTAATGTAGTTAAAAATGTGAAATTGGAATTTGTGAGCTTTTATGTAAAAGTTTGGAAAACTTTTACATAAAATAGGCTTGTGGTATAGTACGTGGCAGGTACATATGGTTCGAGGCGTACCTAACGCCGGAAGCCTTAAAATTACGCCGAAATGCTGCCGAAATTTCGAAAACGGCTTTCGGGGTAAAATAGGAATTAAAAATAAAAGTTTAGGGTCGGGTCGGAAACCCGAGTCCCTAACGGAGAATTGAATAAGGAAAACCTAAGGGGCGGTTCGTGAATAGTAACCCGTCCCCAAAACATGAAAAAAAAACGCGTGTGAGATTGAAAAACCGACCCCGAGGGGGGGGCGTTTTTGGAAATGAAATAAAGGTCCGAGTCGGGTACGGAAAATCCGAGTCTCGGAGACCTAGGTCGGGAAAGTCTAGATGAACGTTTTAAATACTTGTGAAACGTCCATTTGAGACTCCGAAACGATAGAAAATCACTAAACCGACGTAAGGGTCGGAATAGTGCTTCCCGAGGGTCGGGAAAGTGAAAAGTGGAAATAAAATAGAAACGAACCCGGTAATGATTAGAAAAGAGTCAGAAAAGTTCCTGAGGGCCAAAAATGCAGTCTGGATCAATAAAATTCCGTCAGGGGCAAAACTGCAATTTTACCAAAATACAGGGGCAAAATCGTAATTTTGCAAAAGTTGGGGAAAATTGGGGAAATGATAAATAAAGCCCAAAAAGCTGTAAATAGGTTCTATTTAAGCTTTTTAATGAAAAAAATAAAAGCTATAAATGGAAATGAAATTAACAGACAAAGTTTGTCTGTAGGATCCAAAAATCGACCTACAAGGAGGGCGATCGAAGATCCTAGAGAGAAGAAGAGAAGAGATTGATAAGGTAAGTACAGACATTTAATTGTCTACTCACGAATGGACTTACCATAAAGTTGTGTTATATATATATATATATACATTTAAGCTATTCAGTTTGTGACATGATACTAACATGTTCACGAGAATAGTAAGCAAGATCAGAAATAGAAAAGAGGAATAAAATAAGTCAGATAATAAGACTTAAAAGTTAAGGTTGGCGTACCGGCCTCCCCAGTTGTGAGGTTCCCAGATAGCCTCCACCCCAGAAGTGTGGCGCTGCCTCTTTAATAATGAGGTAGTTAATGGCTTAATTTCCTGCCTCCACCCCAGAAGTGTGGCGCTGCCTCGTTAATAATGAGGTAGTTTATGGCATGACTTACTACCTATAAGGTCAAGTAGTCCAGAGATGACCTTAGGGTTGATCGGTGGGTCGCTCCCCTGATCCTCTATTGGTCTGCGCGCACCAGGTACGTCCAACCACGGGCCCACAAGTGAAAGATTAAGCAGATGAAGTAAAGCAAAGAAAAGAAAGAGATAGAATAGAAAGAACAAGTAGTATAGGACTAAAGAAAATAATTGGTCCTAAGTTGACTAACCCTAGAGTGGTGTATTCAGCTTATTTACTTGTATGTATGTTTGTACTTACTGAGCTTTAGCTCATTAGTCTATTCGTGCTGTAGGTAATAAAGGAAAGCAACCAGCAAGATGAAACAAGAGTAGCGGGCTGGCAGGCAGATCCCAGCGATGTCATGGACGGGTTATGGTTCCGTTTCGCAGAATTCCACTGTACTCAAGGTGTAAAAGAAAGAAAGTGTAATAGTGAGATATATGTATAAAGACAAGACAAGAGTGTAGTATGTAAAGTAGTGAAACAAGCTTAAAAGTATGTTTCTATTTTTACGTACTTTAAAGTAACAAGACTCCAAAATATATTTTGGGAAAAAGTATTAAGAAGTACATATATATTTATGTATACACAATTTTCAAGAATTAATAGTTTCCTCCAGTTAAAAAAATAAAAAATAAAAATATTCCTAGTTTTTCAAGAACAAATCTTTTAAACCCCAAGGAGAAGAAAGTTATAGAGACAAGCAAGCTAAGTAAGATTAAGCAAAGAATAAAGAAAGTAAGCAAGATAAGGTGGACGACCTAAGCTAGAGGGGTCGCCCACAATTTCTCACACTTTACAATACAAATTCTTAGGGTTTTTCAACACACATAACCCACGGCCATTTTAGGGAAAACATGCACCAAATTTTTTTTTCATGCTTTCAACTACATAACCAACATTTCCATAGTCCAATGCATGATTTAAACTAATCAATCATCAAGTTAATCATGCAAAAATATTCACCAATCCCTAACTAAACCACACGGCCATATTAGGGAATATAGATACCAAAATTTTTTCCAAGCTTTCTAACCATGCAAATCATGCTTTCCATATAACCAAAACATGATTTAAAGCATTACAACACTTAACCAACAATAAATCCATGATCAAACACCAAGGTAAGCCATGGATTTTCCATTAAGAAACCAACCAAAACTTTGTTTTTCTTGAAACAAAATACATGGTTTTTTCTTCTAATCAAACCATAAGCAAAACCCATATACCAAATCAACCAAATCAACCAAATCGACCACAAAATTTCTCATCCTTCAAGCTAACAAACCCATGGATTTTTCAATGAAATTTCAAGGAAACATGCAAACCAAAGATGGCTTCCTTGATTTCTTGCTTCCCTTGACTTCAATGATGAGTTTGCTACCACTTTTATGAAGAAGGTTTGAAATTTTGGCTTGGTTCTCCTTTGGTTGCTAACGGTTCTCTCTATGGTAACACTTAGAAAATTTTTGGCTTGTTTTCCTCTAAAAACGCTAAGGTTTCCTTTTGTTCCAAAGTTGCCGACTCATTTAACTAGGAAAAACCAATTAATTTGGCTTCCAACCAATGGAATTTCAACACTTTTCATACCTATTACTTTCCCATTTTCACAAAATGAATTTGGCTTATTTTGGCCAAATCTAGGCCTTTAGATCAAAAGTAATTTCAATCTTGGCCATTAATGCCACCAACCTACCTTTTTAAAGTATTTAATAAATGCTTTAATGATATCGTTAATGTAAAGGTCAAATGTTGACTTTGACTTTACTATTTATATTAATTCGACTACTTTTTGACTAAAGTCGGATTGAGCCGAAATTTTCCTGGAATCGTCCTGGCGGTTTCCTGAGGTCTTTGGCGCAGTCGGATGAATTTATACTGCTTTCATTTGATCAAAATCAATTCTGGAAGTTTTTCATCTTTTAGTGCACCATAGGCACCGATTAGGGTTTTTTAAGTCGTTTTGACACCGTTTCACCCGTTTTGCTTCGACAAAATTTCTCAACACTGATTTTTTTATCCATTAGCATTGTCAGAACATTTTAATACATTCTAAACAATATAAATTTGTTTATTTTACTCTTTAAACAGTACAAGTTGTCACACATATACACTTGTACTTTTTCTTTCGAGAATGCCAGAATTTCCCGGTTGTCACAAAACTACTCTTCTCTCCGGTTGTCATATAAGTTTCAAAATAGTTTTCAAAAGTGGTTAAAAAACCACTTTTAAAATGCAACCTTAAAAATGTGTTTTTACACTTTAAAATATAAACATGGTTTTCACAAAAACATCTCCCACCTTCCAATGGGGTGATAAGGGGATGGGTTCCAAACACGTAATTTTCTAAAAATTTTATAAGTAAACCAAAACGATTTTCTTAAATAAACAAAATAGTGTGTGTAGCCCGGTAGGCTACCACACCAAACAAGCCTTAGTAGCCCAGTAGGCTATTACACCAAACAAGCCATAGTGGCCTGGTGGGCCCCTCCACCAAACTAGGAATAATTGCGACAACTGGGAAATTTCATTATTCTCAAAAAATAGGTACATTGAATGTACATGATGAAATTTATGTTTAAAAATAGAAAATGTAGTGATTTTATGTGTGTACGTATACACAGTATCAAGACATTGGTCAAGATAACCTTTTCTTGATATAAAACTGATATATTTAGAGTCAGCATGCTCAAATTAGTCATTTGAGTATAAAAAGTAATTTACGACCGGGAAACATGCAATACCATAAAACTGGTCGAGATGACCTCAAATGAAGTTAAAACTGATAAATTTGGGTTCAGCACGCCCAAATTGGTTAGTATAGCCTATCGTATGCTTAAATTAGTTAATTGAGTACAAAAGGTAATTTTTGACCAGGACATCGCAGTATCGGAAACTGGTCAAGATGACCTCGGATGAAAACGAAACTGATATATTTGGGTTCAGCATGCCCAAATTAGTCAGGACAACCTATGTTGAAATTTTGGACAAAAAAGTATAAATAAGGGTGAAAAATCAGAAATTTAAAAAATAAGCCCATAATTTCCTTTCACCTTCTCTTTCCACCCCCTTACATGAAAATAAACAGAAACCGACCACCAGAAACGGTGTCTGTTTTCAACACCACCGGTCTCATTGGAAAGCTCTCGTCGAGCTGAGTCCAACAATGTGCTGAGTCGATAGAACGGCAGCCAGAGGAGCCCGTATGTGCCACCCGAAGTCACCGGCTACCGAAAAATTCAAACGACCGTATCTTCGCCGTCTGACGTGCAATCGACACGATTCCAATCCCAAAAGACTCAGGGTGAAGAGTAGAACAAAACCCAAGCTTTATTTTGGCTCAACAATCACCGGATTGCACCAGCCAACATCGCGCAGTCACCACCATGAAGCTGTCATGGAATCCGTTGATTCCGAAGGAGTTGAGTGATACCACCGATACCAAAAGACTCAGAGTGATGAGTGTAAGCAAAGCCCCAAGCCAATTTTGGGAAACAAAGCTGGCACGGCAGAGAACAAACATCGCTACCGCCGCCGCCGTCACCCTTTCGAGGGTCAATTTCAGGTGATAGGAGGCTTGATTGGTGAAATTGACACCATCAATGAGTTCTTCTCATCGAGATCGATGTTTTGGTACCAAGGTTGGCCCAAACCGCCATCGGTCAATGCCGATCAATGATCAGTCAATGCCGGTCAACGGCAACCGGTGACCAAAAATTGAAGAATAGCCTGTTGGCCTATTTTCGACGTTCTGGACACATCCGCGGCTTTTGAGTTTCAGGACGGAATTTTAAAAATGAAGAATGGTGAAATCAAGTTTGTTGGTGCTAGACCGAACGGTTCATTCGATCGCCAATGGGATGATTTCGGTAGTGACTTCGGTCCCTCCATTCCTGAAATTTTTGTTTTGGAATGATTATGTATTAATTATGTATTTTAGCATGTGAAATTGTAAGAAAAATGGACTATGTGTATAAAAAATAGTCAAATAAGAAAATGTGTAAAATGTAAAGATTTTTACGTAAAAGTTAAGTTTTACGTAAAAATATAGGCCTCTGGTATAGCACGTGGCAGAGTAGAATTAAGTTAGATGGTTTCGAGGTGCTTTCTAAACGCCGGGAACCCAAAAATTAAGCGGAAATGCTGCCGAAATTTCAAAAACTGCACAAAGGGGTATTTTAGGAACTAAAGGGTAAAAATATGGTCGGGATGGAAACCGAGCCCCCTCGCTGATCTAGGCCTAAAAAAGAGGATTAAGGACCTAGGGTCAGAATAGTGCCACTCGAGGGTCAATGAATAGTGACCCGAGCATTTTGGTAATTAAGGCTGAAAAAACTCAAAAAGGCTTAAGAAAAATGATCTTATGATTTTTGGGCTTAGAAAATCCAGTCTAAGCAATAAAATGAAAATGATATGGCCCAAAAACCTCTCAGGGGCAAAACGATCATTTTGACCGAAATTTCAAGAATGATAGAAAAGGGCCCTAATAAACTTAGAATGGCTTAATTAAGATTCTGAGAACCAGAATTAAGTTGTAAATCAAAGAAAAGTAAGGTTATGATGAAAAATCCAGTTAGGGGTAAAATGGTAATTTTGCCAAAAGTTCAGGGTAAAATGGTAATTTTGTCAAAAGTTAGCAGAAAAATTATAAATGGGATATTAGGCTCCTAATTCATGATTGGGAAATAAAACATAGAATTTTTACGTTTTATTACGCTTTATGTATGATTTAAGTAATGAAAATAACCGTGATTATTTCAGTTATAGGAATCCAATACCGACGTGATAAAGGGACATCTGCTGTGGCGGCCTGCCCTTCGTAGAGATCATACAATACTATTACAGTTAAGCTTCATAGCTAACTACGATAGATTGTACTCTCATGGGTCGCCGGCTAATCTATCTCTCTTTAAAACATGGTATTTTTGGGGGTTTTTTTTTCATAACGCAAAACATTATCCACTAATCACTTTGTTTACAAGTACAAAGTAATTTACATAATACAGTACTTTCGTAAAATACATATTATTACAAAAGAACTGTTTCTTTTTCCTTTATTTGTTAATGCTCAGCGGAAAAACTCTGGCAGAACCATATCTCTTGGCTTCCCATCCCATTTGACACTCGCTATCCTGTCCGCCATCCAGCCATACAAAGCTAGTGAGCTGGTTGCTTACCTGCAACATGAGCAAAAATGGTGAGCTATAGGCTCAGTAAATTCAAACATGTAAGAAATAGAATTTCTATAAATAGCACTATTTATCATGAATAGTAACTTTGACCACAACACAGTATATCAGCAGTACATCAACCACAGTGTTAGTACTCTTGCGAAACTGTCTTATGCTCAATTATGGCATAGTTTCAGTTTTAGGTAATTATCTTTATTTATGTTTCGGTTTTGAGCTCATGTTGGCCGTACCATTTTAGTGCGCATGACTGGGAATGATATATTTATGCTGACCTCCACAGCCTTAATCTCATCATCATAGCCCCGAAGGCAAAGTATACCTTCCCCGTACATAAGGTTGGTACGTCAAAAGTGGTTTCATTACCGACTTTTTAAAGTTCTAACCCAGTGACTTCATATTGCCCTGTGGTTAGGAATGGTTAACATTTTAATTGCATGTGAGTGAGTTTCATTAATCTCACTCTAGTGCCTGAAGCACAATTTATTATGTGTCCAATTTTCAATAGTGTCCGTAGCACATTTCATCCCTCTCTCTATTCTATAATAGTGCCTGTAGTACATATGTACCTAACTTATAGTTAGTACATCAAGGTTAGCAATAATAATGCTACATGTTGCAGACAAGTAAATGTATCAACTTACTTTATCCGTTTCTTTTCCTTTTCCTTCCTTGATCTTTAATCGCTCTCCTTGTGGGTCGATTTTGGGATCCTACAAACAAAACCTTGTCTGTTAATTTCATTTCCATTTATAGCTTTTATTTTATTTTATTAAAAATCTTAAATGAAACCTATTTATAACTTTTTAGGCTTTATTTATCATTTTCCCCATTTTTTCTTAACTTTTGAAAAATTACGATTTTGCCCCTGTATTTTGGTAAAATTACAATTGTACCCCTGATGGGATTTTGTCAATCTAGACTGCACTTTTGGCTCTCTGGAACCTTTCTGACTCTTTTCTTATTCATTACTGGGTTCGTTTCTATTTTATTTTCATTTTTCACCTTCCCAACCCTTGGGAAGCACTATTCCGACCCTTACGTCGGTTTAGTGATTTTCACTCGTTTCAGAGCCTTAAATGGATGTTTTACTAATCCTTAAAACGTTCACTTAGGCTTTTCTGACCTATGCCTCGAGTTTCAGGTTTCATTCCCAATCCTCAACTTTGATTCCCGTTCCCAAAACGTCCCCCCCTCGGGGTCGTTTCTAGGTTTTAACTCACGTTTTTCCATTTAACGTTTTTTGGGAAACTAGTTACTATTTACAACCCGTTCCTTGGTTTTTCTCACTCTATTTTCTCGAGGGGGCTCGGAGTTCCAATCCGATCCAAAACTTTTACCCTCAGTTCCCATTTTACCCCTTGGTGTCGTTTTAGAATTTTCGACAGTATTTCGGCGTAAATTTAAGGCTACTGGCGTTAGGTACGCCTCGAACCATGCGTACCTACCACGTACTATACCTAAAGCCTATTTTATGTAAAAGTCCTCCAAACTTTTACATAAAAGCTCATACATTTAACAATTCACATTTCCATACACCATTAACAAAATTCTTTCAATTTTGCCCTTAGTTTTAGCCACGGTTTTCCTATCCAAAACCTAGTCAAAACTTTTCAATTCTATAACCAAATTTTAGGCTATTCAAAGGCTATTACCTAGCACATTTTCAAGCCATTTTCCCTGCATTTTACAACACAATTCTTAGGGTTTTTTGTTTAACCATTCATACCCCACGGCCACTTTAGGTAAAAACATGCATAACATTTTGTTTCATACTTTCAACCTCATAACCAACATTTCCATAATTCAATGCATGATTTAAAATATCCAAACATCAAGTTAATCATGCAAAAATGTTCACCAAACCCTAACCATATCACACGGCCATTTTAGGGTTATTAGATACCAAAATTTTTCCAAGCTTTCTAACCATGCAAATCATGCTTTCCTTTAATCCAAAACATGATTTAACACATCACAACACTTAATTAACAACAATCCATGAACAAATACACAAGGTAAGCCATGGATTTACCATTGAAAAACCAACCAAAACTTTGTTTTTCTTTAAACAAAATACATGCTTTTTCTACTAATCAGACACTTAACAAAACCCAAGCACCAAATCAACCAAAACCAACCTAAAAGTTTTCATCCTTCACACCATTTAACCCATGGATTTTTCAATGAAAAAGCAAGAGAAAATGAAAACAAAAGATAGCTACCTTGATTTCTTGCTTCCCTTGACTTTAATAAAGATTTTGCTACCACTTTGGTGAAGGAAGTTTGAATTTTTGGCTTGGTTTCTCTTGGATGCTCACAGTTTGCTCTAGGGAACACTTAGAAAAATTTTTTGGCTTTCTTTCTCTTTGAATTAGCTACGGATTCACTAAGCACAAAGGCAACCGACCCTTTTTGTTAAAGAACCTAATTAATTAGGCTTTCGACGAATCAAATTTCAACACTTTTCTAGCCAAATACTCTCCCATTTTTGACAAAATTAATTTGGCTAATTTTGGCCAAATCTAGGCCTTTAGATCATAAAGCAAATTGATCTTAGCCATTAATGACACCAACCACCACTTTTTACACATTTAGTAAATGGCTTAAATGATGTCATAAATGCAAAGTTAAAAGTTTAACTTTGACTTCACTATTCATATTAATTCGACTACTTTTTTTGTCCAATGTCGGATTGAGCTGAAATTTTCCTGGAATCATCCCCGGTGGGTTCCTGAGGTGTTCGGTGTAGTCAGATCAATTTGTACTGCTTCCGTTTGATCAAAATCAATCCCGGAAGTTTTTTGTCTTTTAGTGCACCATAGGCACCGGTTAGGGTTTTTAACGTCATTTTGACACCATTTCACCCGTTTTGCTTCGGCAAAATTTCTCAACACCGAATTTTTATCTATCAGCATTGTCAGAACATTTTAATACATTCTAAACAATATAAATTTATTTATTTCACTCTTTAAACAGTACAAGTTGTCACACATATACAATTGTACTTTTCCTTACGGGAATGCCAGAATTTCCCGGTTGTCACATCTGCAGACTAAGAAAGCAAGAAAGGAGATACGAGTAGAAGTATCAATAAGTTCAAACATTTAATTGACTGTAACATGAATAGACTATTATGTCTAAGTGTCATATGTGGTAAGTTTCAAATATTTCTATGTCTGCAACATGCATAGACTTTTATGTGTTATATGTTGCAAGTTCAAGCATTAGTTGACTGCAACATAAATTAATATGTTTATGTCTACGTGTTATATGTAGTAAGTTCAGACATTTTATTGTCTACTACATGAAATTACGTAATATATTTATATGTTATGTATGAAATGTAAAGTATATATGTAAGGTGTTATATGCACAAAGGTGTATTTAATAAGATACACACAATGAAAGAAAGACATGAGAAGTGTTCCAGACCATGGAGACAATGATAATGCCCTCTGGTTGGAATCATATGAAAGACAATAAGAAAAGACAAGAATCAGCAAAATAATAAGACTGAAGCTTTAAACGTTGGATGTTATGTATTAGGTCTAAGTTAAACATGAATTGACTTTTATGTTTAAGTGTTATTTACAGTAAGTTTAGGCATTTAATTGTCTGCAACATGAACTTACTTGACATGTTTATGTGTTATGTGTTCTATATGCAGCATGTAAGTTTGAATATTTCCATGTCTACCATATAAATGGACTGGTCATGTTTATGTGTAGTTTTAGTGCCAAGATACTATGATTTGAATGTTATGAAAGTCATGTTATGAACCATGCATTATGTCTAAGTCAAATGAAAATTAACTTGACATGTTTATGTTTATGTGTTATATTTTGCAAGTTCAGACATTTATCTATCTACAGCATGAATTTGCTCAGTATGCTTATATGATATAGATGATAGAAATTTAGTAGTCAGGTGCTATATGCACACTAACATAAGAGATAAAATCTTAAGAAACTATAGAATAATTTAAAGAGTTCCAAACCCAGGAGGCAGCATAAATGCCACCGGTCAAGAACCACAAGAAAATCAGTATTGGCGTACCGGCCTCCCACACAGGTGGAGGTTTTTCAGATTCAGTATTGTTAAGACTCCAAACTGCCAGTGATATGTCTCGGGTTTGGAACTCTGATGTTATGTAGATTGTAGAGGATTGGCCAGTGGGACATTCCCCAGAGTCCTTCTCAGTTATGCATGCATTACGATACGACCAATCATGGGGCCCAAAAACCAGAACGTAATGAAAGATAAAGACTTAAGAAAGAAAAAATATGCAGTCTATAAACGAGTATAAGATATACTAATACTACGAATACCGATTCAATCAAAGTCACTGTTCATGGTCAACTGTACTGTTCACAGTCGATAGTACTATTCATGGTCAGAGTTACTATTCATAGTGAATGGTAATACAAAAGCAATGCATGTTATTTATTATGTTAATAATCCATGTTTTGTTTGATGTTAAGGATATTTAAGCATACGTAAGTGTTAGGAAATGCCCTGAGCATTAGAGACATTTTGATTTATTTATTTTGAACTGGATAATAAAATTATATATAGAGGTTATTCATTACATTGCTATCTGTCCTCATTTTATTTACATGTTAAAGTAAATGTAAGCAAATATGGCCCCCTGACTGCTTGTGTTAAGCTGTTAGAATGTTACATGCAATGGACTTTTGTATGCAAAAAGACAATGTTCTAAAGTTAGCGATCTAAACTATGGTCTGTAGTCTATGGGGTTAGACCGAGCATCTAACTCATGTTAAGACTATTATTTTGTCTGAAGCCTTTGAGGGGACGGTTTATCTTGACTGTCTGGAGCTAGACTCCCAAGTAGAGACATAGATATGTTACTTGGTGGTGACATATTAGACCGGGACTAAAGCATGATTGATCTACGAAGTCCGCTTTGAGTGGATCGATCTGCTTTTGACGTTCATTATGCAGTAACCTTAATCTTGAGTAAAAGGACAGCTTCATGCATATGACTTGTGTACTTTGATGTTCCAATGGCTAAAGCGTCTCAGAGGTAGTAACTCATCTAACTCATGTTAAGACTATTATGTTGTCTGAAGCCTTGGAGGGGACGGTTTATCTTGACTGTCTGGAGCTGGACTCCCAAGTAGAGACATAGATATGTTGCTTGGTGGTGACATATTAGACCGGGACTAAAGCATGATTGATCTACGAAGTCCGCTTTGAGTGGATCGATCTGCTTTTGACGTTCATTATGCAGTAACCTTAATCCTGAGTAAAAGGACAACTTCATGTATATGACTTGTGTACTTTGATGTTCCAATGGCTAAAGCATCTCAGAGGTAGTAAGCTTATAGACCGATTCGTTGGGTGCATGACTTGTATACGATGAAGGGTTCGTTTATAGATATCAGAATCATAGCTCTAATGAGGAGCTAAGGGTATCCTCTTAAAGGCATTATACTGAATGTGAAAATGGACAAGGCCTTGGGTCGTCTGCTGGGCAGATGACTTCTTATTCACATATGGTGAATAATCATTTTCTTTATTCGGTAGTATAATGGAACTTTAAGATAGCCTGATCAGTAGGATTAAATGGACTTTGGCCTAAGGCTGATCATGGATATCATATGAGGGTTCTGTATACATGACAAGGTCATTGGATGATAGCTTATCACAGGCTTACGTAATACGGTATATAATTGGGAGTTCAGTTTCAGGTTTATAGTGGTGTGACTTTGAAATTAGTGATCATATGATTGAGTTGTTCAGTAAAAGAATGATGATCATATGGATTTGCGGGAGCCCGATTATATTTGTCTAATCAGTCCCTCTACTAGCTCCATATAATTCCTTAACGTTTGGCAAATTGATTTGTGTATGCTATTGGCTAGTTTATTATGCATGGATGGTGATGACATAGGATTAGGATGGTAGACAAGATTCTCTTCGGTTGGATTCAGATTTTGTTTTGGATAATAGAGTACACAATTATTCGAACTCCAAATAAAGTTGCCATAATTTTATTTGAGATTGGATTGGAGTTGTAGAAAATTATCCATGAGAACAAGAATTTGAAACACAACTATTTTGTGGATTTTGAAATTTGAAATTTGAATTTTGAATTTGAAATTTGAATTTGAAATTTGAATTTGAAATTTGAATTTGAAATTTAAATTTGAAATTCAAATTTTGAATCACAGTCCAAGTGGGATTCAAATTTGTTGTGGTAAATCCACAAGGTTTGAAATTCGAATTTGAGTCAGATATGGAGAGGATAATCTTGTTAGAATCCTACTTGAATTTTGAATCCAAATCCTAACTAAAGTTGGACGAAAATTTTGAGGATTATCCTCATGGAATTTTCAGATTTTTTGTAGATAAGGTTCAAGGAAAAATTTAAGTTTCAATCCCAGTTGAATTTGGATTGTCTCCTCCCTGATTATAGCCGAAAATTTGAGGAAGATCTCCTCGGAGATTTTCGGTTATTTTGGATAAGGATGAGATAAGATTCAAGCTTGAAAATCCTAGTGGAATTTTGATTCTCCCTTATCCAAAAGTGGCCGAATTTTTGAGGAGATTTTCTCCTTAGAATTTTCGGATTTTTTGGTTGGAAAAGGGAGATAAAATTCTAGTTAAAATATTGTTTTAGATTTGGATTGGATTTATCCTAAAGTGGCCGAATTTTATTGTTGGGATTTTCCCTTGGAAAATTCAGATTTTATGGTTACGGATGAGGGAGAATATCTTTTCCTAATCCAATTCGAATTCAGAGAATCATCTCATGCAGGTCTATAAATAGAGGTCCTGCTACTCCAGTTCTCTAGACCATAGACTTTCAGGTGAGTAGGCTTATTGTTGCACAGCCCACCGTGACAATAAGTTCTTTAGAGATCTGGGCGATCGGAAGAAGACTAGCAGTGCTAGCATACCGATCGAGGTTCAGAGTGCCCACACACTTAGCCATTCGGGAATTAGATAATAGTAGAGAAGGCTAGTTGGTTGAAGCCCTCCGGTCATTCTCTTCCTGCAGATTGGCATCCTTGAGGTATGACTTTTAATTGTTGTTGGTTTATTGTATATGGCATCATGAGATATTTAACGATCTAAAAACTTTTATTGTTCCGCTGCGCCACTCTGATACGTTTTTACTGATTTATTTTCCTACAGTAAGTGTATTTACGATGCTTAAGTTTATTTACAAAGTTTTACATATTTGAGTATGATAAGTATATTCATGATGTTAAATGTGAAAGTATTTTCACAATAACAAGTGTGTCAAGTATGTTATATTTATGATGTTAAGCTTATGTTTAATATGCTATGTTTAAATCATGATATGTTTATAATGATAAGCATGAAATTCTGTTCAGTTATTATAGGGCTCGCAAACCGATGGTAGTACGTCCCGAATTTGGAAGTCTGATGTTATGTAAATTGTAGAGGATAGCATGAAAGTATATTCAAGATATTAAGTACGTTTAAAGCATGTCAAGAATGCAAGTATGTTCAAGATATTAAGTATGTTTAAAGCCTGTTAAGAATGCAAGTACGGTCAGGATATTAAGTATGTTTAAAGCATATTAAGTATGAAAGTGTACTCACAGTGTGCAATATGTCAAGTATGGTTATGATGAAAAGTATGTATAAGTATGTTTCAAATATTATATACGTTAAGTATGAAATCTAAAATAATGTATGATATATGTTGTGTTAATATTCTGATGCCATAGTTGGTATCATATATGTTCTGTCAGATATGGTATGAAGGATGTTAAATATGTTTAAGTATTAATGTTAAGCAAACATAATGTTATAAAATTACTATTTATAATGAATAGTACTATTCATGGTAATAAGCAAGTATAACATGACTAACTTTCGTGTTAAAAATATGATATGTTATAACTATTATGCATAAGTTAATAAACATAAGTTAATTATACTATGTTAAGTATGCTCTATATGATGATAAATATGCATGTTATATTTAAATATGAATGTCTAAGCAATAAACGATACGTGTATGCAATGTTTGTATGTATCAAAGTATGTTTATGACGTTAAGGATATTTAAGTATACATAAGTATAATTTATGATGCTTAAGTACATTTACGATGTTTTATGTATTTCAACATGACAAGTATATTTATTATGTTAAATGTGGAAGTATTTTCATGATAATAAGTATGATATATATGTTATGTTTACGATGTGTAGCATACGTTAAGTGTACTATGTTTATGATGTTCAAGTATGCACAAGTATGACTATGATGTTTCAAGTATGTTAAGTATAAAAACATGTTCATGATGCCAAGTATGTTAAGTATGTTCACGACGTTACAATAAGTTCATGAGGTTCAAGTATGAAAGCATGTTCATGAGATTAAAGCATGATAAGTACAAAAGTATGTTTATGATGTTAAGTACGTATAAAGTACATTAAGTATGTTTACGATGCTAAGTGTGAAAGTAGGATTATGATGTAAAGTGTGTTCAGATATGTACAAGTATGTTTATAAGGTTATGTGTGATAAGTATGAATGTTAAGCAATATACGATATACGTTATGTAATGTTCCAAGGCTACAATAGGTATCAGAATTACCTTGCACTATATGGTATGAATTGTTATATGTCATGAATGTATGTTTGAACTTACTGAGCCTGTCGCTTAAAAGTTGTTTATGTTGCAGGTAAGCATCCTGCATGACGATAAGACAAGTGATGGATAACGAACGAGATGTGCATGTGCCAAGCGACGAAGCGAGGGTTATGGTACTACTATGGGTCTTCCGCTGAGCTGTTTAAAAGAGTAATGAAAAGAATGTTGAAATGATGTTTTATGATGTATATCAAGTTATGACGATGTTAAAGATTTACTTTAGTAAATTTTTTATAATGATACAGTTTTCAAGTTTACGTTATAGAAAAAAAAAATTACTCCCTATTTTCATGTTCAAATGGGAAGTTAAAGTAAGCATGTTAAAGGAAGTATGCTAAAAATCAGATACCAGCCATCATAATGTTAGGAAATGCCCTAAGTATTAGAGACATTTTGATGTATTTAGTTTGAACTGGATAATAAAATTATATATAGAGGTTATTCATTGCATCGCTATCTGTCCTTATTTTATTTACATGTTAAAGTAAATGTAAGCAAATATGGCTCCCTGACTACTTGTGTTAAACTGTTAGAACGTTGCATATAATGGACTTTTGTATGTGAGAAGACAATGTTCTAAAGTAAGCTGTCTAAACTATGGTCTGTAGTCTATGGGGTTAGACCGAGCATCTAACTCATGTTAAGACTATTATGTTGTCTAAAGCCTTAGAGGGGACGGTTTGTCTTGACTGTCTGGAGCTGGACTCCCAAGTAGAGACATAGATATGTTGCTTGGTGGTGACATATTAGACTGGGACTAAAGCGTGATTGATCTACGAAGTCCGTTTTGAGTGGATCGATCTACTTTTGACGTTCATTGTGCAGTAACCTTAATCCTGAGTAGATGGACAGCTTCATGTTTATGACTTGTGTACTTTGATGTTCCAATGGCTAAAGCGTCTCAGAGGTAGTAAGCTTATAGACCGCTTCGTTGGGTGCATGACTTGTATACGATGAAGGGTTCATTTACAGATATCGGAATCATAGCTCTAATGAGGAGTTAAGGGTATCCTTTTAAAGGCATTATACTGAATGTGAAAATGGGGGGCCTTGGGTCATCTGCTGGGTGGATGACTTCTTATGTACGTATGGTGAATAATCATTTTCTTTATTCGGTAGTATAATGGAACTTTAAGATAGCCTGATCAGTAGGATTAAACGGACTTTGGCCTAAGGTTGATCATGGATATCATATGAGGGTTCTGCATACATGACAAGGTCAGTGGACGATAGCTTGTCACAGGCTTATGTATTACGATATATAATTGGGAGTTTAGTTTCAGGTTTATAGTGGTGTGACTCTGAAATTAGAGATCATATGATTGAGTTGTTTGGTAAAGAATGGTGATCATATGGATTTGCGGGAGCTTGATTATATATGTCCAATTGATCCCTCTACTAGCTCCACATAATTCCTTAACGTTTGGCAAAATTGATTTGTGTATGCTATTGGCTAGTTTATTATGCATGGATGGTGTTGACATAGGATTAGGATGGTGGACAAGATTCTCTCCGGTTGGATTCATATTTTGTTTTGGATAATAGAGTACCCAATTATTCGAGCTCCAAATAAAGTTACCATGATTTTATTTAAGATTGGATTGGAGTTGTAGAAAATTATCCATGAGAACAAGAATTTGAAATACAACTGTTTTGTGGATTTTGATATTTGAATTTTGAATTTTGAATTTTGAATTTTGAATTTTGAATTTTGAATTTTGAATTTTGAATTTTGAATTTGAAATTTGAATTTGAAATTTGAATTTGAAATTTGAATTTGAAATTTAAATTTGAAATTTGGAATTTGAAATTTGAATTTGAAATTTGAAATTCAAATTTTGAATCACAGTCCAAGTGGGATTCGAATTTGTTATGGTAAATCCATAAGGAATGAAATTCGAATTTGAGTTGGATATGGAAAGGAAAATCTTATTAAAATCCTACTTGAATTTTGAATCCAATTCCTAACACTAATGGACGAAAATTTTGAGGATTATCCTCATGGAATTTTCAGATTTTTTGTGGATAAGGTTCAAGAAAAAATTCAAGTTTCAATCCCAGTTGAATTTGGATTGTCTCCTCCCTGATTATAGCCGAAAATTTGAGGAAGATCTCCTAAGAGATTTTCGGTTATTTTGGATAAGGATGAGATAAGATTCAAGCTTGAAAATCCTAGTGGAATTTTGATTCGTCCCTTATCCAAAAGTGGCTGAAATTATTTGGTAAATATCCTTAAGGATTTTCGGATTTTTTGGTTGGAAAAGGAGAGATAAAATTCTAGTTAAAATCTTATTTAGATTTGAATTGGATAATCCTAAGTTGGACGAAAATTTGTTGAGATTTTCCCCTTAGAAAATTCAGATTTTTTGGTTGTGGATAAGGGAGAATATCTTCTTTTAATACAATTCGAATTCAGAGAATCACCTCATGCAAGTCTATAAATAGAGGTCCTGCCACTCCAATTCTCTTAGACCACAGACTCTCAGGTGAGCAGGCTTATTATTGCATAACTCACCGTGATAATAAGTTCTTTAGAGATCTGGATGGTCGGAAGAAGACTAGCAGTGCTAGCATACCGATCGAGGTTTAGAGTGCCCACACACTCAACCATTTTGGAATTGGAGAATAGTAGAGAAAGCTAGTTAGTTGAAGCTCTCCGGTCATTCTCCTCCTGTAAGATTGGCATCCATGAGGTATAAGTTTAAATTGTTGTTGGTTTATTGTATATGGCATCATGAGATATTTAACGATCTTAAAAAAAAATTTTATTATTCCGCTGCGCCACTCTGATATATTCTTCTCGATTTAATTTCCTACACATAAGTGGTATCAGAATAAGTTAAAAGCAAGTTGTCGATGACCCAAATGGTTATAGTCTACCGCAGTTGACAACAGTAGCTGACTGTAATAGTACTGTTTAACCCTACATAGGGTGGGACGTCATAATACCCAAATAGGCAAGTAACCTGGACGGTTACTACACTAAGTTTACGCATAGTAACCAGGTAGACTACCTAGTTACCAATACGCAAGGTAACCAGTCAGTTGACTGGTTGGTAACCAGTCAACAACCGTGTTCTGAACAATACTATGAGGAACGATGGTTAATTTATCAAGAAAACAGTTAATCAAACAACGATATTAGTTAGATGCCAAATCCCCAAAGTAGGCCAATAGGATACCGACGAGCCATGGTATCACATGGAAACACAAGTAATAGTCACTAATAGTATTAGTGACTCAGGGAAGGTGCTGATAAGATACGTTAATAATGATAGGTGGTAACCTGTAAGCTGATAGAGGCATGAGTACGAGTACGCATTTGCTTGCAATTAGGTAAGTACAACTCCACTAACGGCATGAATAAAATGAAGTTAAAACGATGTTTTATAGTATGTTAAAATATGTATGCTATGCCACGATGATGCACAGCATATTTAAGAGCATATAGTTTCACAATCATGTAGATTGACGAAAGATCATGTTAGATGCTATACATCCCTACCGCGTAGGATTAGGAACAGCTTAGAGAAGCACATGGCTAGAAAAGATAAATAAGATGGAAATTTAATAGGCATGTCGTACTAGCCTTTTCAGTCGAAAGGGTTTTTAAGATAAGTTAAAGCAGAAAGTTGAGCATCCGTTGATGGCTCTCTGACTTTTTAACCACAGGCATTACTGATGGTCTGTGCACACACGGTACTAACACATGGGCCCTAAATAGACAAGAAGAAAGAGAAATGAGAAGTTTGAAGCATAAACGAACATAACCAGATCATTCATTAGTTATGGTTCACCAAACTTCTAGTTACAGTGAGATGCATTTCGGTACATGATGTATTTTGTTATGCATAATGTATACAAAGTTTTATATTCAATGATGTGTTATGTGACGATATATGATTTATAGCATGGTATATGACATGCTTATGTGATTTTAAGCATGTATTACATTTAAACATGTTTTGCGGTAAATATGTTGTACTTACTGGGCATAAAGCTCACGGAGTGTGTTCATGTTGTAGGTAAGCGTCCTATGGCTTAATCATTTTTGGATGATGATGGCAGCGGAGACGGATGTAAGGGGAGGCTGTGGTATTTTTGAATAGTAATCGATAAATAGTATTTTTGAACAGTAACTGTTAAATTGTATTTATGAATAGTAACTATTAAACTGTATTTTTAAATAGTAACTGTTAGGTGGTATTTTTGAATAATAGCCATTAATAGTACCATACATGAATAGTAAATACGTACACAGTCAAAAAAATATATCCCTAAAATTATGATATCTAATTAAGTAACTTTAAGTATTAATTGCAAGAAAGTATAAGTATCATTTAAAAAAGTAGCAAGTTTTAGTAACGATCCTGGCCACTGAGGGCACGGGACATCACAGTTGGTATTAGAGCGATTTCCTACCACCCTACCACACATCGCCATACGCCTGCCTTATCTGTCTAAGTAAGTTAGTTTTGTTTTTCAAAGTTTAGTACACAAAATTAACATTAATTTATAATAGGAGATTATGGCTGCACCAATAGACCCCCACCAAGTGCAAAAGGACCGAGAAGCGAGTGTAGCTTTTGCCGCCACGTGACCACACACATATGACGGTAGCAACCCACATGAACTCCCTTATTAGATTCATCATATAGAGGCGATCTTTGAGGCATGCCATATTCCACCCCACCTATAGGTGGTAATGGCCAGTAACTGACTGCAAGGACTAGTAACGATATGGAGGAATGAACGATGCAGGATCAGATATCCAGTGATGTAGTGGGCTGACTTTTGCCAAGACGTCTGCAACTCCGATGGCCCAGCTAAGCATGCAACTATTTGGGATGACATGGGAGAGAGGCGATATTAGGTCCTCTCTAATATTTGGGACGTTTATGAGGGAGAAACCATGGTACACTATTGTCAATGCTTTTTGGATGCTATGTTACCGTGCATTCCCTTAGACAAGCCATTTGTAGAGGTAACCGACCTGCTTTGGAGAGGGATCCCATGGTATGTGAGGGACCTCGTCCATTACCCTCTGCCACATGAGAATCTGAGGCACCTTGACCGAGACATAATGGATGCCGAGCGAGTGGTACTCAACCCTGTACCTGGCTAAGGCCTTGCAACGATAGCCAATGTAGAGGGTGACCTGGCAAATGCAGCACCCTAACCGACCGATGGTGAGTTCGTGGCCGAACCACAGCTGGCAGTACCCAAAGCATTGGAAGATCCCGAGCCAGTCCCCTAGTCTCCCGAGCACCCCGAGGAGGAAAATGATGATGAGGCTATCCTTGATGCCCAACCTAATGATAAGGAGGAGGAGCTCCCTAATCACATTAGCGATGACGAGTAGATGGACATGTATAAGCCCTAAGTTGTCATTGCCAATGACGATGAAGGTAGTATTATCTGGGAAGAGGAAGATAAAGATCCCAAAGAGTTTCCACTTAATGACAGCGAGGATGAGGAAATGTCTGACACAGAGTTGGGATAGTCCTCCAAGTAGTAGTAACCCTTTTCATGGGAATTTTTTGATATGTAATTATGTAAAGGGAAACAGTAGCTTTCTCCATATGACTTAACTTAATGTATTTAATGGGATTGTATTTTGGAAAGTGTGTACCACTCCCACTAAACTAGAAGTTTTTACATATTTTTAAGTATATATATATGATTTTTGAGATATTTTACAAAAAAGCTGTTAAGTTTTGCCTTGAGGGCCTAAAAAAGATTTTCCACGAGTATGATCATAGTATAATGAAAAGTACAGGATGATTCCTGGCACATGGTTAATGTTCCAATATGATGCAGCAATCGTACTGGGCATCACCGACTAAGAGAAGAAAAGAAAGATGTAATATGTATATCTATATCTATGATGTTTAAATAAAATTTTTAAGTAAAAAAGAAAATAATATGTAACACGAGTCTCAAGTACAAAGTTTAAAGAACTCATGTTCTCTTTTCCCATTATGTGATAGGGTTACACAAAGACGATGGCGAGAAAAAGAGCACAGACTAACCAAAACACCAGTGAGGACGAGCTAATGACACGGCGCACTGCTATACAAGAGATGATGGTGAATCAACAACAAGAGCTCGCTCAACTTTGGGAGCAAATGAAACAACAACAACAGGCACCACAATTAGTGGAGGTGCCAACTCAAGCAATATCAGTAGCCCCCGATGCCCCTAGAGAACAAGTGGCTCCACCAGTCCAGACAATGCCAGTACCACCGGCTGTGGCTGCTTTTGTAATAGCCAACGTCCTTGTATGGAGATGACTGGTTAACTGACGTCCAGGTTATCCTATTGAAGCAGAGTTTGAAGGGACGACGAACCTATTGGAGCAGATGACTGGTTAACTGACGTCCAGGTTATCCTAGACCTTGTAGGGCTAACAGAGAAGGAAAAGATACTATATGCACCCTTAGCCCTACACCAGGGAGCACGCCAATGGTGGAAAACTGTGGCAATCAGAAGGGACGTTAGTTCAATGAACTAGGCAAACTTCATTGTCGAGTTCAGGGAAATGTACTTTAATGATGAAGCCCTAGCAGTCCAGTAGGACGAATTCAACAATTTGCACCAGGGTAGCATGACGGTCATGGAGGCCGTAAGGAAGTTTGAGCAACTAGCTCGACTTTGCCCCGACTTAGTGCCGAATAAGAAAGAAAAGGTCTGGAGGATGCTGAAAATGTTTCAAACAGACATTGCAGTCCAAGTCTATAGCGGCAGCCATGGGCCCGCAACCGTAGCCGAATGTGTCAGTAGGGCTATCCGAGTAGAATATTGGTTGGCCTAAGACAGGAAAAGAAAAGCGCAGATCTTCAAGGCCAAGCAAGAAGAGAAGACGCAGACCAGACCAAGCAAGGGGCGGCAGCATGCTGATTCTCACAACAAGGGTCAGAATGTGGGGAATAGCTAGCACAACAAGCAACCCCACCATAACAACAAAAGAAAAGGGAATCCAAATAACCAAGGGCAATAGAGAAATTTCCCCCAAAAGAAGAACAACTGCTAGGAAAATGGTAGTCAGCACTCACCATGCTCGAAGTGTGGGAAAAACCATCCGAGAGAACGCCACCTAGGCACCAACGGTTGCTACATATGTGGCAGGGAAGGCCATTATGCCAAACAGTACTGCTTATACCCACAATGCCAGCAAGGCTAAGCCCGCCCCACTAATGGACAACTGCATGCCGCCCAAGCTAGAATTGAAGGTCCGTCAATCACACAATGCAGATTAGAAGCTCCAGAGACGCAGGGGAGGATCTATGCTTTCACAAGGGAGGATGCAAAAGCCAGAACCTGACCGTGGTGATAGGTCAGCTTTCTGTTGTCAACTCTACTGCACTAGTTTTATTTGATTCTGGAGCAACACATTCATTCACATCATCAGAGTTTGCTAGGAAGATAGGCCAGAATGTAGATAGAATGAACCAAACTTTTCAAACTGGTCTTCCCTCTAGGGAAGTTTTGTCGTCTAATTACTAGTTACACCATGTACCAATGATTATCTACAGACGGGAGCTAAGTATCAACCTGATAATCCCTAACATGCACGATTACGACATGATAATGTGTGGCGGCCCGCCCTTCGTAGAGATCATACAATACTATTATAGTTAAGCTATATCGCTAAATGCGATAGATTGTACTCTCATGAGTCGCCGGCTAATCTATCTCTCTTTAAAACATGACGTTTTTGGAGGAATTTTTTTTTAAAACATCATGTGAAACATTATCCACTAATCACTCTGTTTACAAGCACAAAGTAATTTATATAATACAGTACTTTCGCAAAATATATATTTACAAAAGAACCGTTTCTTTTTCTCTTTCTCTGTTATCGCTCAGTGGAAAGACTCTGGCAGGACCAGATCCCTTGGCCTCCTATCCCATTTGACACTCACTATCCCGTCCATCATCCAGCCATACAAAGCTACTGAGTTGGTCGCTTACCTGCAACATAAGCAAAAATGGTGAGCTACAAGCTCAGTAAGTTCAAACATACAAGAAATAAAATTTCATCATGAATAGTACTATTCATCATGAATAGTAATATTGACTACTATTCATCATAAATAGTAACTTTGACTACTATTCATTATGAATAGTAAGTTTGACCACAACCCAGTATATCACAGTACATCAACCACGATGTTAGTACTCTCACAAAACTGTCTTATGCTCAATTATGGCATAGTTTCAGTTTTAGGTAATTATCTTATATTATATTCTGATTTTGAGCTCATGTTGGCAGTACCATTTTAGTGCGCATGACTGGGAGCGATACATTAGTGCCGACCTCCACAGTCTTAATCTCATCATCATAGCCCCGAAGGCAAATTTGTACATGACTGGGAGCGGTACATCAGTGCTGACCTCCACAGCCTTAATCTCATCATCATAGCCCCGAAGGCAAAGTTTACCTCCCTGTACGAAAGGTTGGTACGCCAAAAGTGGTTTCATTACTGACTTTTTAAAATTCTAACCCGGTGACTTCATATTGCCCCGTGGTTAGGAATAGTTTACATTTTAATTTTGTGTGAGTGAGTTTCATTAACCTTGCTCTAGTGCCCGAAGCACAACTTATTATGTGTCCCATTCTTAATAGTGCCCGTAGCACATTTCATTTCTCTCTCTACTTTATAATAGTACCCGTAGCACATATGTACCTAACTTATAGTTAGTACATCAAAGTTAGCAATAATAATGCTACATGTTGCAGACAGGTAAATGTCTGAACTTACCTTATCTGTTTCTTCCCCTTTTCCTTTCCTGGATCTTTAATTGCTCTCCTTGTGGGTCGATTTTGGGATCCTACGGACAAAACTTTGTTTGTTAATTTCATTTCCATTTATAGCTTTTATTTTTTTTATTAAAAAGCTTAAATAAAACCTATTTATAACTTTTAGGCTTTATTTATCATTTTCCCCATTTTTCTCAACTTTTGTAAAATTACGATTTTGCCCTATATTTTGGCAAAACTACAATTTTGCCCCTGACGGAATTTTCTCGATCCAGACCGCACTTTTGGCTCTCAGGAACTTTTTAGACTCTTTTCTATTCATTACTGAGTTTATTTCAATTTGATTTCTACTTTTCACCTTCCCGACCCTCGGTAAGCACTATTCTGACCCTTACGTCGGTTTAGTGATTTTCTATCATTTCGGAGCCTCAAATGGACGTTTTACTAATATTTAAAATGTTCATCTAGATGTTCCCGATGTAGGTCTCCGAGGCTCGGACTTTCCGTACCCGACTCGGACCTTTACTTTGTTTCCCAAAAACGCCCCCCCTCTGGGTTGGTTTTTCTGTTTCACTCGCGTTTTACATTTTTAAGGGACGGATTACTATTCACGAACCACCCCTTAGGTTTCCCTATAGGAAAATAAATCGGTAAAAATGTATCAGAGTGGCGCAGCGGAACAATAAAAATTTTTAGATCACTAAATATCTCATGATGCCATATACAATAAACGAACAACAATTAAAACTCATACCTCAAGGACGCCAATCTTGCAGGAGGAGAATGACTGGAGGCTTCAACCAACTAGCCTTCTCTACTATTCTCCAATTCCCGAATGGCTGAGTGTGTGGGCACTCTGAACCTCGATCGGTATGCTAGCACTGCTAGTCTTCTTCCGACCACCCAGATCTCTAAAGAACTTTATTGTCACGATGAGCTGTGCAACAATAAGCCTGCTCACCTGAGAGTCTGTGTTCTTAGAGAACTGGAGTGGCAGGACCTCTATTTATAGACCTGCATGAGGTGATTCTCTGAATTCGAATTGGATTAGGAAAATATATTCTCCCTTATCCATAACCATAAAATCTGAATTTTTCCATGGGAAAATCCCAACAGTAAAATTTGGTTTATTTAGGATAAATCCAATCCAAATCTAAACAAGATTTTAACTAGAATTTTATCTCCTTTTTTCAACCAAAAAATCTGAAATTCCTAGGAGAAAATCTCCTCAAAAAATTCGGCCACATTTAGGATAAGGGAGAATCAAAATTCCACTAGGATTTTCAAGTTTGAATCTTATCTCAACCATATCCAAAATAACCGAATTTTCCTAGGAGATTTCCTCCATAATTTCGGCCACTTTTCAGGGAAGGAGAGAATTCAAATTCAACTGGGATTGAAACTTGAATTTTTCCGTTGAACCTTATCCACAAAAACCGAAATTCCATTGTGGATTATCCTCTCCAAATCCAACTAAAATTCGAATTTCAAACCTTGTGGCCTTTCCATAACAAATTCGAATCCCACTTGGACTGCGATTCAAAATTTGAATTTTAAATTTCAAATTCGAATTTCAAATTCAAATTTCAAATTTCAAATTTCAAATTTAAATTTCAAATTCGAATTTCAAATTCAAATTTCAAATTCAAATTTCAAATTCAAAATTCAAAATTCAAATTTCAAAATTCAAATTTCAAAATCCACAAAACGGTTGTGTTTCAAATTCTTGTTCTCATGGATAATTTTCTACAACTCCAATCCAATCTCAAATAAAATCATGACAACTTTATTTGGAGTTTGAATAATTGTGTACTCTATTATCCAAACAAAATCTGAATCCAACCGGAGAGAATCTTGTCTACCATCCTAATCCTGTGTCATCATCATCCATGCATAATAAACTAGCCAATAGCATACACAAATCAATTTGCCAAATGTTAAGGAATTATGTGGAGCTAGTAGAGGGACTGATTGGACATATATAATCGGGCTCCCGCAAATCCATATAATCATCATTCTTTACCGAACAACTTAATCATATGATTACTAGTTTCAGAGTCACACCACTATAAACCTGAAACTGAACTCCCAATTATATACCGTATTACGTAAGCCTGTGACGAGCTACTATCCAATGACCTTGTGATATATGCAAAACCCTCATATGATATCCATGATCAGCCTTAGGTCAAAGTCCGTTTAATCCTACTGATCAGGCTATCTTAAAGTTCCATTATACTACCGAATTAAGAAAATGATAATTCACCATATGTGAATAAGAAGTCATCAGCCCAGCAGATGACCTAAGGCCTTGTCCATTTTCACATTCAGTATAATGCCTTTAAGAGGATACCTTTAACTCCTTAGAGCTATGATTCTGATATCTGCAAACAAACTCTTCATCGTATACAAGTCATGCACCCAACGAACCGGTCTATAAGCTTACTACCTCTGAGACGCTTTAGCCATTGGAACATCAAAGTACACAAGTCATATACATGAAGTAGTTCATTTACTCAGGATTAAGGTTATTGCACAATGAACGTCAAAAGCAGATTGATCCACTCATAGCGGACTACGTAGATCAATCACGCTTTTGTCCCGGTCTAATATGTCACCACCAAGTAACATATCTATGTCTCTACTTGGGAGTCCAACTCCAGACAGTCAAGACAAACTGTCCCCTCCAAGGCTTTAGACAACATAATAGTCTTAACATGAGTTAGATGCTCGGTCTAACCCCATAGACTATAGACCATAGTTTAGACCGCTAACTTTAGAACATTGTCTTCTCGCATACAAAAGTCCATTGCATGCAACGTTCTAACAGTTTTAACACAAGCAGTCAATGAGTCATATTTGCTTACATTTACTTTAACATGTAAATAAGACGAGGACAGATAGCAATGTAATGAATAACCTCTATGTATAATTTTATTATCCAGTTCAAAATAAATACATCAAAATGTCTCTAATGCTTAGGGCATTTCCTAACATTCCCTTATTCAATTTTCCCTTAGGGACTCGGGTTTCCGACCCCACCCTAAACTTTTATTTTTAATTCCCTTTTTACCCCAAATGCTGTTTTCGAAATTTCGGCAGCATTTCGGAGTAAATTTAAGGCTACCGGCATTAGGTACACCTCGAACCATATGTACCTGCCACGTACTATACCAAAGTCCTATTTTATGTAAAAGCTTTCCAAAATTTTACATAAAAGCTCACAAAATTTCCAATTCACATTTTGAACCACAATTAACAAAATTTCTTTCAATTTTGCCCTTAGGTCTTAGCCACGGTTTTCCTATCCAAAACCTAGCCAAAACTTTTCAAATTTTCAACCAAATTTTAGGCTATTCCAATGTCATTACCTAGCACATTTTTAAGCCAATTTCCATGCCTTTTACAACACAATTCTTAGGGTTTTTAGTCATTCATACCCCACGGCCATTTTAGGTAAATATGCACCAAATTTCTTGTTTCATGCTTTCAACCACATAACCATAATTTTCATAATTAAATGAATGATTTGAACTATCAAATCATCAAGTTAATCATGCAAAAATGTTCACCAAACCCTAATTATAGCCCACGGCCATTTTAGGGTTTTTGATTCCAAATTTTTTTTTCCAAGCTTATAACCATACAAATCATGCTTTACATTTAACCAAAACATGATTTAAAGCATTACAACATTTAACCAACAACAATTTATCATCACACACCCTAGGTAACCCACGGTTTTACCTTTGGAAAACTAACCAAAACTTTGTTTTTCTTTAAACAAAATGCATGGTTTTTCTTCTAATTAAACCATTAACAAAACCCAAGCACCAAATCAACCAAAACAAACCACAAATTTTCTCATCTTTCACACTATTCAACCCATGGATTTTTCAATGAAAAACCAAGAAAAATTACAAACCAAAGATGGTTACCTTGCTTTCTTGCCTCCCTTAACTTCAATGAAGTGTTTGATACCACTTTTGTGAAGAACACTTGAATATTTGGCTTAGTTCTCCTTGGTTGCTCACGGGTTCACCATGGAATCACTTAGAAAAAAATTTTCTTCTTTGTTTTGGCTTAGAAAAGGCTACGCCATTTTGTTCCGCATTTTGCCGACTTAAGTGGCAAAGGAAACCAATTAATTTGGCTTCCAACCAATGAGAATTCAACACCTTTCAAGCCATTTCTTTCCAAATTTTTCACAAAGTAAATTTGGCTAATTTTGGCCAAATCTTAGCCTTTAGATAAAAAAGTGAATCAATCTTGGCCATTAATGCCACCAACCACCATAATTTTCATATTTAATAAATTGGCTTTATGATGTCATAAACGCAAATTAAAATTTTGACTTAGACTTTACTATTCTTATTAATTCAACTACTTTTTGACTGGTATCGGTTCGTGCCGAAATTTTCCTGAAATCGTCCGGCGGGTTCCTGAGGTCTCCTGTGCAGTTGGATCAATTTATACTACTTCCATTTGATCAAAATCAATCCCGTAAGTTTTTTTATCTTTTAGTGCACCGTAATGCACTAGTTAGGGTTTTCAATGCCGTTTTTGGCACCGTTCCACCCGTTTTAATTCAGCGAATTTTATCAACACTGAATTCTTTCTCGTCAGTATTGTTAGAACATTTCAATGCATTCTGAGCAATATAAATTTATTTATTTCACTCTTTAAATAGTACAAATTGTTATATACATACACTTGTACATTTTCTTCTGAGAATGCCAGAATTTCCCGATTGTCACATTCACCCTTCCTTATAAAATTTTCACCCTCGAAAATTAGAACAAGTGGGGGTATAAACTCCTCATCTCGTCTTCTCGTTCACATATAGCTTCTTCAATGTTATGATTTTTCCACAAAATCTTCACTAGTGGGATTTGTTTTATTCCTCAGTACTTTCTCTTCATGAGCCAGTACTCGAATAGGTTGTTCTTTATATGTCAAATCCTCATGGATCTGAACAGGTTCATGCTTCAACATATGGGACGGATCTGGGATATACTTTCTCAGCATCGACACATGAAATACACTATGTACTGCCGACAATTCAGGAGGTAACGCTAATCTGTAAGCGACCCTTCTAATGCGTTCGATAATTTCATAAGGTCCAATATATCTTGGACTCAGTTTCCCCTTCTTACCGAAACGCATAATCCCCTTTATAGGCGATACCTTAAGAAACATGAAGTCTCCTTCATCAAACTCCAAGGATCTTCGAATCTTATCCGCATAACTCTTTTGTCGACTTTGCGCAATTTTCATTTGACGTAGAATTCTTACAACGGCATCGGATGTTTCTCGTATAAAATCTGTCTTTTGCAGTTGTTTCTCTCGCAGGTCATACCAGTGTATCGGTGATCTGCACTTCCGTCCATACAAAGCCTCATAAGGTGCTATGCCTATGGAAGCTTGGTAACTATTATTGTACGAGAATTCAATTAATGGTAACTTCTCGTTCTAATTTCTACAAAATCCATTACACAAGCTTGAAGCATGTCCTTTATTGTCTGAATGGTCCGCTCTGACTGTTCGTCTGTTTGCGGATGAAATGCCGTACTGAGTCTTAATTCAGTACCCATGGCTTCTTGCATACACTTCCAGAAATTTGAAGTAAATCGTGCATCTTGATCTGATACAATGGATTTTGGTACTCCATGTAATCTGACGACATGAATTATATACAACTGAGCAAACTTTTCTAATGAAAAAGTCATCTTGACAGCTATAAACCGTGCCGTCTTGGTCAGTCTGTCCATAACAACCCAGATGGCATCATAACCTTCTCGAGTTTTTGGTAGTCCCACTACAAAATCCATCGTAATGTGTTCCCATTTCCATTCAAGAATCTCCAAAGGTTCCAATCTTCCTGCTGATGTTTATGTTCCGCTTTGATTCTTTGACAGGTCATGCATCTGCTCACGAATTTCAATATCATTCTTTATTCTTTTCCATCAGAACTGTAATTTCAAGTCTTGATACATCTTACTAGCTCCGGGATGAACTGAATATGGTGTCTTATGGGCTTCTGACATGATCCGTCTTCTAAGTTCCTCATCAGCTGGAACATTACTTCTTCCTTGATAAAGGATCATTCCATCCTTGGAAATTCCTTCTCAAGAACTTGTCATTCTTGGATCTCATCTTTGAGCTTCCTTGATATCCTTAAACAACGATGATTCTACTTGGAGTGCAGCCAATCTTCCAGATATCAACTCCAAATTCAAAAAATTTATCTCTTACTGCAATGGTTTCGGAAGCCTTTTTATCAGTAGCTGGTGCGATATGGTAGACTTTCTACTTAAAGCATCTGCTATACGGTTTGCCTTCCCTGGATGATATAGGATTTCACAATCATAATCCTTTACCAGTTCCAACCATCGCCTTTGTCGCATATTGAGCTCCTTTTGTGTGAAGAAATACTTCAGGCTTTGGTGATCAGTAAAAATCTGACACTAAGCTCCATAGAGATAGTGTCGCCAAATTTTAAGTGCAAACACTACTGCAGCAAGTTCAAGGTCATGTGTAGGGTAATTCTTTTCATGAACCTTTAATTGACGTGAAGCATAGGCAATCACTTTGCCGCCTTGCATCAGGACTACTCCCAATCCTATTTTAGATGCATCACTGTAGATCATAAACTTCTCCCCTTCAGTGGGAAGTGTAAGGATTGGTGTGCTTGTCAGCAGTCTCTTTAACTCCTAGAAGGTTCTTTTGCATTCCATAGTCCACTCATACTTCCTTTCCTTGCGTGTAAGAGCAGTAAAAGGTGCAGCTAATCGCGCGAATCCCTCTACAAACCTCCTATAATAACCAGCTAACCCCAAGAAACTGCGTATTTCCGTCACACTCTTGGGTGCAGGCCATTGATTAATTGCATCTACCTTCGTCGGATCTACAGCAATACCTTCCTGGGATACAACATGTCCGAGGAAATGTACTCTATCCAGCCAAAACTCGCATTTTGAGAATTTGGCATACAGTTGATGCTTCCTTATCGTATGCAATACGATCCTCAGATGCTCCTTGTGCTCCTTATGAGTCTTTTAGTATATAAGAATGTCATCAATGAATACAATGACAAACTTATCCAAATACTCTTTAAAGATTCTGTTCATCAAGTCCATGAATGCTGCTGGCACATTTGTTAATTCGAATGGCATCACAAGGAACTCATAATGACCATAATAAGTCCTAAACGCCATCTTAGGAATATCACTTTCTTTAATTCTTAGCTGGTGATATCCTGATCGTAAGTCGATCTTGGAAAATGCCGCTGCACCTTTTAACTAGTCAAATAAGTCATCAATTCTAGGTAACGGATACCTATTTTTGATCGTAACCTTATTCAACTCCCGATAATCTATGCACAAACGGAACGTTCCATCCTTTTTCTTAATGAACAACACAGGTGCACCCCACGGAGAATAACTCGGCCTAATGAATCTCTTGTCCAAAAGCTCATTTAATTGTTCCTGCAGCTCCTTTAACTCCACTGGAGCCATGCGGTATGGTGCTTTGGAAATAGGTGCCGTTCCAGGCATCAACTCAATTTCGAATGAGATTTCTCTCTTTGGAGGTATCCCTGGTAACTCTTCTGGAAATACGTCAAGAAATTCACTAACAACAGGAACATCTTCAGGTTGAAGCTTCTGTTCCTCTGTAGTATTCATCACATATGCCAGATATCCCATACAACCACTGGCCATCAGCTTACTTGCTTTCAGTGAACTGATCATAACGGATACCTATTTTTGATCGTAACCTTATTCAACTCCCGATAATCTATGCACAAACGGAACGTTCCATCTTTTTTCTTAATGAACAACACAGGTGTACCCCACGGAGAATAACTCGACCTAATGAATCCCCTGTCCAAAAGCTCCTTTAATTGTTCCTATAGCTCCTTTAACTCCACTGGAGCCATGCGGTATGGTGCTTTGGAAATAGGTGCCGTTCCAGGCATCAACTCAATTTCGAATGAGATTTCTCTCTCTGGAGGTATCCCTGGTAACTCTTCTAGAAATACGTCAAGAAATTCACTAACAACAGGAACATCTTCAAGTTGAAGCTTCTGTTCCTCTGTAGTATTCATCACATATGCCAGATATCCCATACAACCACTGGCCATCAACTTACTTGCTTTCAGTGAACTGATCATCATCTTTCTGAGTTTTTGATAAGCATCGACGTACTTGAAACTCTCTTCTTCCTCAAGTTGGAATACTATTTTTTGATTTCGGCAATCGATCATAGCCTGATATTTCCCCAGGAAATCCATGCCTAGAATCACATCGTAATCCATGATCTTCATTACGATCAACTCAGCATAAAGCTCCCTATTTGTCACATATACTGGTACATGAGGTAGCCAGTAATTGGACAACAATACTTCCCCAGAGGGTAAAGTTGTCTTAAATACTCTTCCCATATAGTCCTTAGGAAGTCTTATCTTGTCAGCAAATTCATAGGAAACAAAAGAATGCGTAGCACCGGAATCGAATAGTACAGAGGCTACATGACTAGCGACAGGAAGCTGACCTGTCACCACATTTGATGTTCCTGCCTCTGCATCCTCCTTAGTGTAGGCCATCACACGAGCATCAGCACGTGGCACACGCTCCTAGTATTGCGGCCTTACTAGAGACTCTTCAACTCTGGCCTGAAGGGAATGAGCTTGTGGGCTTGTCTGGTGCGATTGGGAAGTGCCTTGTACACCCTGCCTGTTGCTTGGACAGTTCCTGGCATAATGACCTTCCTTTCCACATTCATAGCAAACAAGTGGCCCATATCTGCATTGCCCAGAATGTCTCTTCCCGCATGTAGGACAATTTTGTACATTGGATTCCGCATTACCAGCTGTTCTTCGCTACTGATTTCGATTATTTGCCTGGTGATTCCCAGTACAATTGCCTTTCCTCTTATTTTGCTGGGATCCTTGATTATTGCCCTGGCTTGGTTTAGCATTTTGATTAGGCTTGCTAGATTGACCAGCTTGTGTAGACTTAGCCAAAGCCCTCTCCTTCTTCTTGGCCTCCCAGTGCTTCTCTCTTTCCTCTTTCTGTCGGGCTACGTGAAACTCAGCTCCTATGGCCCGACTAACACAATCTGCTACAGAAGTAGGCGGTACCTATCCAGTATCTACCAATGCAGCAATTTCTGGCCTGAACATCCCGATCATTTTTTGTATTTTCTCCCTCTCAGTAGGGACTACATAGGGGCATAAGTGGGATAACTAGTCGAACTTCTGGCAAACTTCACTCACCGACATATTTCCTTGCGTCAATTCTGAGAACTCTTTCTGCTGTAGTCTCAGAGATGCAGGATCATAATATTTCTGGTTAAATTATTCCAGAAATTCCACCCAACTCATGGTAGACACATTTCTTCTCATTCGCACAGTGTCCCACCAAAAACGAGCATGTTTTCTCAACACAAAAGACGCACATGCGACCTTCTCTTGGTCAGTTAGGTTCATGAATTCCATGATCACTTGCAAAGATGACAACTAGTCTTCAGCCTCTAGAGGATTTGTAGAACCTTCAAATTCTGGCGGCCTCATATGCCTGAATCTTTCATAGAGGGGTTCTAGATTTACTACCGGTTGCGGTTCAGGAACTCTCTCATGTACAGCAACTGGAGGGATAACCGGATCTACCTCAGTTTTCTGTTCTACTTGGGTACCTTCAGAACCTTGCCTCTGTTCTAACTCCTCTACTCGTTGCCTTAGATTAGCATTTTCTTGCATCTGAGCTTCTAGTAAGTCTTGTATCTGCTCTAAACTCTCCATGATATTAGGACGTCGTTCTCATCTCTCTGGTTGATTTCGTAAATCCACCATCTTGTCTATTATCCTATTATGGCACAACAATTTACCGTTAGCTTTTCCATGAGCACATTCGTAAAATCATATAAATTTATCAAATTCAGGGTAATGTAAAGCCACATCATCATAACACACCATCGTACAACATATAATCATTTTGATATTTCATTCATAGCAAAATGTTTAGATATCATACTTATGTACCTGCATACATCTACTGGTTACACATCCCCTGTGTCTGGGACTAGAGGATATTCTTCTGGATCCTTATCGTCATCTGGATCATCTGAGTCGTCACTACCCCTAGGCAATGCTCCCTATCCTGAGTCATCACCTCCTCGTGGTCTAGATGGTCTAGCCTCATGATCGTTCGTCATCCTTCTCGGCCCAAAGATGCGTGCCGTCATCTCATCTTGACCTAGTGTCTCTCGTCGACTCTTCGACAGATGCTCAATCAAAACCTCCCTCTCGATCGTCCTGATCGTCACTACAAACTCTTGGAGCATAGGAGGATATAACTTAATCACCCTCTGTCTCAACTCCATGGGTAAATCTCTCTGAAAAAGCTCACAACAGTTCGCTTCGGTGAGGTTGGGCAACGGACATCTTCTTCTAATAGTCTCCTCAAATCGTGCTGCGTAAGACATAACTGTCTCACCAGACAACATGACCATCCTTTCTGTCTGGAGAATATAGTCCCTAACCTCATCAAATCCAGGATATGCGGGTATAACTGCCTCTCGTCTCTCTGGAGGCGCTAGAACAGGTGTCGGATCCTTAGGCAGAAACTGATTAGCCAATCGCTGATAGAACTCAGCCCAACTGAATCCCAATAGAATCTCCTGATCATAATAATCCCAGAATACTTGAGCATCTCCCTGAAACATACTTATGGCCAACTGAATCCACATCTCTCGGTCAATATCACACATCATCATAATCCTCTCTATGGCATGGAGCCAATTCTTTGTCTCCATTGGATGTCGTCCACCATCAAACATAGGGGGACTACTAGCTCTAAATGCCTGTACTGCCCGACCCGAAACTCTCATCCCAATATGTTGGCATCCACCAACAACTGGAATGTCCACTACTACAGGTGGATGAAGTATCGATCGAGGCTGTACTACATCTACAGAAGCTGGTGCTGGTGCTGGAGGTCTCTCTGGCACCGGGGGTCTAAGTACTGGACATTGGGAAATAGACGGCCTCACAATAGATCTTGTCTATACCCGTAACACCCCTCTCGGTCGTGGTAGTGGTGGTCTCGCATAAGGAGGCCTAGTCATCTTACTACCTATAAAATAATTATTTTCATATAAGAAAATAATTCACTAAACTTAAGTAAACTACTTACTTGGATTGCGGTGTAGGATGCGCGAAGTATCAAATCAGGATATGGTCAACACTGCTCTGATATACCAACTGTGGTGACAGTCGGTAATCTAAACTAGACCAATCGTAAATCTGCTCTGATACCAACTGTGGTGGCCTGCCCTTCATAGAGATCATACAATACTATTACAATTAAGCTATATCGCTAACTGCGATAGATTGTACTCTCATGGGTCGCCGACTAATCTATCTCACTTTAAAACATGACGTTTTTGGGGGAATTTTTTTTTTAAAACATCATGTGAAACATTATCCACTAATCACTTTGTTTACAAGTACAAAGTAATTTACATAATACAAAACTTTCGCAAAATATATATTTACAAAAGAACTGTTTCTTTTTCTCTTTCTTCGTTATCGCTCAGCGGAAAGACTCTGGCAGGACCATATCCCTTGGCCCCCTATCCCATTTGACACTCACTATCCCGTCCGCCATCCAGCCATACAAAGCTACTAAGCTGGTCGCTTACCTGCAACATAAGCAAAAATGGTGAGCTACAGGCTCAGTAAGTTCAAACATGCAAGAAATAAAATTTCTATGAATAGTACTATTCATCATAAATAGTAACATTGACCACTATTTATTATGAATAGTAAGTTTGACCACAACACAGTATATCACAGTCCATCAACCACGATATTAGTACTCTCACGAAACTGTCTTATGCTCAATTATGGCATAGTTTCAGTTTTAGGTAATTATCTTATATTATGTTCTGGTTTTGAGTTCATGTTGGCAGTACCATTTTAGTGTGCATGATTGGGAGTGGTACATTAGTGCTGACCTCCACAACCTTAATCTCATCATCATAGCCCCGAAGGCAAAGTTTACCTCCCTGTACGGAAGGCTGGTATGCCCAAAGTGGTTTCGTTACCGACTCTTTAAAATTCTAACCCAGTGACTTCATATTGCCCGGTGGTTAAGAATGGTTCACATTTTAATTTCGTGTGAGTGAGTTTCATTAACCTCGCTCTAGTGCCCGAAGCACAACTTATTATGTGTCCCATTCTTAATAGTGCCCGTAGCACATTTCGTCTCTCTCTCTCTACTCTATAATAGTGCCCATAGCACATATGTACCTAACTTATAGTTAGTACATCAAAGTTAGCAGTAATAATCTTACATGTTGTAGACAGGTAAATATCTGAACTTACCTTATCTGTTTCTTCCCCTTTTCCTTTCCTGGATCTTTAATCGCTCTTCTTGTGAGTCGATTTTGGGATCTTACAGACAAAACCTTGTCTGTTAATTTCATTTTCATTTATAGCTTTTATTTTTTTTATTAAAAAGCTTAAATAAAATCTATTTATAACTTTGAGCCTTTATTTATCATTTTCCCCATTTTTCTCAACTTTTGCAAAATTATGATTTTACCATTATATTTTGGTAAAATTACAATTTTGCCCCTGACGGAATTTTCTCGATCCAGACCGCACTTTTGGCTCTCAGGAACTTTTCTGACTCTTCTCTATTCATTACCGGGTTCATTTCTATTTTATTTCCACTTTTCACCTTCCCGACCCTCGGGAAGCACTATTCCGACCCTTACGTCAGTTTAGTGATTTTCTATCGTTTCGAAGCCTCAAATGGATGTTTTACTAGTATTTAAAACGTTCATCTAGACGTTCCCGATGTAGGTCTTCGAGGCTCAGACTTTTCGTACCCGACTCGGACCTTTACTTCGTCTCCCAAAAACGCCCCCCCCCTCGGGGTCGGTTTTTCAGTTTCACTCGTATTTTACATTTTTAAGGGGACAGATTACTATTCATGAACCACCCCTTAGGTTTCCCTTATTCAATTTTCCCTTAGATCAAAAAGTGAATCAATCTTGGCCGTTAATGCCACCAACCACCATAATTTTCACATTTAATAAATTGGCTTTATGATGTCATAAACGCAAAGTAAAATTTTGACTTAGACTTTACTACTCACATTAATTCGACTACTTTTTGACTGGTATCGATTCGAGCCGAAATTTTCCTGAAATCGTCCCGGCGGGTTCCTGAGGTCTCCTGTGCAGTCGGATCAATTTATACTGCTTCCATTTGATCAAAATCAATCCCGGAAGTTTTTTTCATCTTTTAGTGCACCATAATGCACCGGTTAGGGTTTTCAATGCCGTTTTTGGCACCGTTCCACCCGTTTCAATTCAGCAAATTTTATCAACACTGAATTCTTACTCGTCAGTATTGTTAGAACATTTCAATGCATTCTGAACGATATAAATTTATTTATTTCACTCTTTAAATAGTACAAATTGTTATATACATTCATTTGTACATTTTCTTCCGAGAATGCCAGAATTTCTTGGTTGTCACATAATGGGGATGGGTTTCCTAGCGAAGTACCACACTGTCATAAACTGTCAGAGATGAGAGGTTACCTTCGAGCCAGTTGAACATGAGAAGTTTGTCTACAAGGGCTTGCTACCGAAGCAACCCAAGATGATGATATCAGTTGTGAAGGCTCACAAGCTATTCTCTAGCGGATGCATCAGTTTCTTAGTCACATAGCAGACAAGACTGAGGAGGCTGAGATAGGACCTGAGGGCGTTCTAGTAGTTTGAGAGTTTGCTGAAGTATTCCTGGAGGATCTTCTAGGACTTCTACCCGAGCGAGAAATATCCTTCAAGATCGAGCTATTACCAGGGTTAGCACCCGTATCTAAGGCCCCCTACAGAACGGCACTAGCGGAGTTGAAGGAGCTCCAAACTCAATTAAAAGAGTTGATGGACAAGGGTTTTATCTGACAAAGTTATTCACCATGGGGAGCACCAGTCTTGTTCATGAAAAAGAAGGACGAAACGTTACGGATGTACATAGACTATCAGGAGCTGAACAAGATTACCATAAAGAACAAGTATCCGTTGCCATGGATCAACGATCTGTTCGACTAGCTACGAGGTGCTATAGTAATTTCAAAAATTGACCTATGTTCTGGGTATCACTAATTATGGATTGAAGATGCGAACATACCCAAGACAACATTCTGAACACGATATGGACATTACGAGTTCCTCATTATGTTGTTCAGGCTGACCAGCGCACCTGCAACTTTCATGACTTGATAAACCGAGTATTCAAGGAATTCTTAGACAAGTTTGTCATTGTGTTTATTGATGATATACTTGTATATTCTAAGATAAACGAGGAGCACGAGGAGCATCTAAGAGCCATTCTACTCAAGTTAAAGGAGCATCAGCTGTATGCCAAATTTTCCAAGTGTAAATTTTGGCTGGAGAAGATCCACTTCTTTGGTCACATGGTCTCCAAAGAAGGAGTATCAGTAAACCCGGTAAAGGTTGAAGCAGTTAGTGACTGGCCGACTTTGAAGAACATAACAAGAATCTGCAACTTCTTAAGATTAGCAGGTTATTATCGATGTTTCGTTGAAGGTTTCTCAAAGTTAGCTGCCCTACTCACAATACTTACCAAGAAAGAGAAGAAGTATGAGTGGACTAACAAGTGTGAGAAAAGCTTCTAAGAGTTAAAAAGCATACTCATGAGCGCTCCAATCTTGACCACACCAGATGCCAGACAGGGAAACTTTGTGATCTATAGTGACACGTCTAAGACTAGACTAAGACCTGTATTAATGTAAGGTGGTAGAGTGGTCATATACGCTTCGCGACAACTCAAGAACCATGAAAGGAATTATCCAACACACGACCTGGAGCTTACACCGGTAGTCTTTGTGCTTAAATTATGAAGGCACTATCTATATGGCGTCAAGTGTGAGATCAACATGGACCACCAGAGCCTCAAGTATATCTTCACACAGAAAGAGCTCAACATGAGGCAGAAAAGATGGCTGCAACTGGTGAAGGATTACGACTGTGAAATCCTATATCATCCAGGGAAACCAAATAAGGTGACCGATGCACTGAGTAGAAAGCATACCTCATCACTTATGACTGTCCATGCCATACTAGCTACACTAAAATAGGAGCTAAGGAGCAGTGAGATTGAGATTCTAACAGGGAGGTTGTACAAAATGACCTTCCAATCCACGCTACTAGAGGAGATTAAAGCTGCTCAAAACCTTGATTCAACCCTAATCAAGCTCAAAAAGGAGGCAACAAATGAACCGAGTTCAGAGCATCAAGTCTCTAAGGATAACATACTCTATTTTAGGGGTAGAGTATGCGTTCCGAAGGATGAAGAACTCAAGAAAAGGATCCTTTCGGAAGCCTATGACACGCCATACTCGGTACATCCAGGGGCAAATAAGATGTACCAGGACCTAAAGGAGAGCTTCGGTGGCTGGGAATGAAAAACGATGTCACTGAATTCGTAGCAAAGTACCTCACATACCAGAAAATCAAAGTAGAGCATCAGTGACCCGGAGGAGAACTGTAGAAGATCGAGCTACCAGAGTGAAAATGAAAGCAAATTACAATGGATTTCATGGTTAGATTGCCCAGAACATCAAGCAGCAATGACGTAATCTGGGTAATTATAGAGCGACTAATGAAATCAACTCGATTCTTAGCCATGAAGCTGAGCTATTCAGTAAAGAAACTGGCAAAAATGTATGTGGCCTAAATAGTATGACAACACAGTGCATCGAAATCGATCATCTCAGATCACAATGGATGCTTCGCTTTAAGGTTTTGGCAGAGCGTTCAAGCTTCAATGGGAACCAAGTTGAAGTTCAGCACAGCCTTATACCCTCAAACTGATGGCCAATTTGAGAGAACCATTCAGACGTTGGAGGATATGTTGAGAGCGTGTGCCCTAGATTTCAAAGGGAACTGGGATCAGAAGCTACCATTGATAGAGTTCTCGTACAATAATAGCTACGATTCCTGGATTAGGATGGCACTGTACAAGGCACTCTATGGAAAGAAATGCACATCTCTGGTGCATTGGCATGAAATTGGAGAGAAACAACTCACTAGCACGGACTTCATTTAAAGCACCACAGAAGATTTGAAGCTTATACAAGAGCGACTAGATATAGCTCATAGCCGCCAAAAGAGTTACGTAGATAAACAACGGAGGCCTCTCAAATTTTAAGAAGGAGATTCAGTTTTTCTCAAGGTGGCACCCATGAAAGGGGTGATGCGCTTTGGGAAGAAAGGAAAGCTCAATCCTAGATATATAGGACCCTTCAAGATTCTCGAGAGAGTTGGGAGATTAGCGCTCCTTTCCAAACTAGCATCAGTGCATAACGTATTCCATGTCTCAATGTTGAAGAAGTACGTGCCAGATAGTTCCCACATTCTGAGCCAGGAGTCAGTTGAAGTACACGCTGATCTGACCTTTGAAGAAAAACCCGTGCAAATTCTAGCCAAGGAAGATAAAGTCCTTAGGAATAAAGTGATTCTGCTTGTAAAAGTATTACAACACAACCATAACCTCAAAGAAGCTACATGGGAACGGGAAGAAGATATGAAAAGAGATTTCCCAGATTTATTCTAATTTTCGAGGCCGTGTAAGTAAACATGGCCGTGTAGGTGGACACGGTCAAGTACCCAACCGTATAAGTGACCGTGTACTGATTGGATTATTGAAATGTCAGAGGTCGTGTTGGTGCACATGGTCGTGTAGTGTGACATGCCTAGGTACATGACCGTGTAAGAGGCTATGTACCAATTGGTAAAATGAGTTTGTTCCAAGATACGGTCGTGTTGAGCAAAGCTCAACTAGTACACGCCCGGTGTAGGAGGTCCTACAAGAGGTCATGTAACGAGTAAAAAGTCACTATACAGACCCTGAAAATGCATGAAACCTAATTACTATGCAATGAGTAATTAAGTTGAAAAAAATACAATATAATTTCCAATTGAATAAATTAAACAAGTACGATACTGTCTATTTCTATTCATAAAGTGAAAGAGGGTAACCGACAGTGAATCTAGTCCACACTATTATGTGTATAAATGTATGAAATATGCAATATCAGGGAACTGGTTAAGATGACCATTTCCTAACACAAGATTGGTGAGCAGATCACCAGAACGCTCGGATCAAACCTCTGAGTACACTAGCGACAAAAACCCTAGCAAGGTACAATACCGAGAAAATGGTCCAGATGACCTCATCTCGTCTAGAGACTGACAAAATCGGAGTCAGAACACTCAAACTAATCAGTTAGATGAAAGACGGTGATTAGTGAATAGTAAAAATACAGTGTCAAGTTACTAGTTAAAACGGCCTTAATTTGACTTATAACTGATATATCAATGGTCAGTAGACTCAATCTAGTCAATTGAGCGTAAAATGAGAATTTTAGTTTGGAAGATACGCAGTACCAAGATGAGGGTCAAGACGACCTTTACATGCCCCGAAACTGATATATTTAAACTCAGGACGCCCAAATTAGTCAATCAGGTGCCTGACACGTTTTTCAAGATGGGATCACATAGATCTCAAAAAATGGTCTAGACGACCCCAGACGGACATAAGACCGATAAAAATGGAGTAAGCACATCCAAATTAGTCAAGAGAGACTGTGTCTGAAATTTCACCTGGGAACACCTCGGCTTGCGTGTGAAAGGACAACACAGTGTAGACATAACCATAGTATAGAAAATAAATAGTAAATTAGTGTAGAATGGGCTTTTAGACAATATAAACCAACTAGTAATCATTAGTATAAAAATCTGATTCAGAAAATCTGATTTCTGCATGAAAAATTAGAACACTGTCGAGAAAGGACCAAAAAACGTAGTAGAAACTGGACTGCGAAAAGAGCAACACAAATTAATTTTTCTTGGCCCAAAACCATGTTATCTAGCTGGAAAACCAGTTGGTTTTCAGCTGCTAAAAGCTCCAAAAAGTGGCAAATAAAATAATGGGTTAATTTATGACACATTGTATAAACAATGCTAAATTCTCCATCACCATTTCATCACCTTACACCATGCCATTTTTTATTCTTCCCTCTTAAATGGCTGCAGCAAAATTTTGTGGCAATCGACTGAGAAAGGTAGAATTTTGTTCCCAAATTAGCCTAAAGTTGGCTTGATTAATCAAACTTAAGTTGGTTAAGCAAGCTTATGTTTTTTCTATAAAAGGGTGACCATACATTAGCTTGTGTTTTCTTTCTTTTTCACACCTCAAAAAACACACCATTCATTCTCTCTTTTCCAAGCAGCAACTGACCCCTTTCAACAGCCCCAAAACCATCATTTTTGCAAACCAAAACCAAGTAAAAAATTTACCAAAAGCCAACCTCTTCAAGCTTGTGCTAGGTGGAATCAATCCAAGCTATTCTAAGTCCAACCAAGGGTAAGATTCCAGACCAATCTTTGTGGTTTTAGTTCTTTTGTTTTAAGTTGATATTTAGAGAAATTTTTGTGGTATTTGCTAGCATAAAACCGACCCCTTCTCAATAAGAAACACACCACCATTTTGGTCTTCAAGCCCTAGTTCAAATCTTGCTTGGTTCAAAGCACAAAAGTAATAACTGAAAACCCTACCTTTGGTGGTTTAATGATTTTTAAGATCTTGATCAAGGCCATTTATGTGTATTTATTCATGTAAATGATTTGTAATAATTTTATTTTAGCCCTTAGCTTTCCATTTTTAGGTTTATGCAGTTGTGGTTGTGTTTACAATTTTTTACAAATGATTATTAGTATGTGTGATGCGATGAACGTATAGGGATGTGGCTGAACACAAATCTATCCCCAGGAAAGGCCACAGATTTTGGCCATTTTGACCTAATTAGGTTCAGAATTGGATATTTAGTAAAACATGATATTTTAAGAAAATTTCGATATGTCGTTTTTCCATCAAATAGCCTATGGCTAAAAACTATGTTGCAATAGGTTTTTAGAGTGGTTTTCACTCAGTGCCCAAAACTGCAACCAAAAATCCAAACCCAATAATTAGTCTCGGGTTTTATAAAAAATGGACCACTTAGATTCAGAATTGGACTTCAGGCTCAACATGAGAGTTGTAGATCTTGTCGAGATCTTGAAAAGACCTATGCATGTTTTAAAAATTTGGCCGTTTCGGGCCTTAAATAGAACCATTTTCAAAACAATGCAAAATGGGGATTTTTATATAAACTGGGCACATAGGCCACGGGTTTAGTAAGATTAGGGCTTATTAAAGTTAGAATTAAGCTCCGCGGTGAACACAAGATTTGTTCATATTGTTGGGGAAGAAAACTTTCATGTTTATCAAATTTTCAAATGAAGTTGTTTCATACAAGTTTGAAAACAATTTTCAAAAGTGATTCAAAAACCACCTTTAAAATGTAAACTCAAAAATGTGTTTTAACACTTTAAAATATAAACATGGTTTACACAAAAATGTCCCCCACCTTCCAATAGGATGATAAGGGGATGGGTTCTAAACACGTAATTTTCCAAGAATTTTATAAGTAAACCAAAACGACTTTCCTAAATAAACAAAATAGTATGTGTAGCCTGGTAGGCTACCATACCAAACAAGCCTTAGTAGCCCAGTAGGCTACTACACCAAACAAGCCATAGTGGCCTGGTGGGCCACTATACCAAACAAGGAATTGTAGCCCGATAGGCTACCATACCCAAACAGGCAAGTAACCCGGCCAGTTACTATTCCAAGTTTATGCATAGTAATCCGGTAGGCCACCTAGCTACCAATACGCGAGGTAACCGGTCAGTTAACTGGTTGGCAACCGGTCAGTTGACTGGTTGGTAATCAGTCAAGGACCGTGTTCTGAACAACACTATGAGAAATGATGATTAACCTGTCAAGAAGACAATTAATCAAATAACGATAGGAGTTAGATGCCAAATCCCTAAAGTAGGCTAATAGGGTACCGACGGGCCTCGGTACTACATGGAAACACAAGTAATGGTCACTACAGTATTATTGACTCCGTAAAGGTGCTGACAAGATACGTTATTAATGATAGATAGTAATTTGTAAGATGATAACGGCAAGAGTATGAGTATGCATTTGCTTGCAATTAGGTAAGTACAACTCCACCTACGGCATGAATAAAATGAAGTTAAAACGATGTTTTACAGTATGTTAAAATATGTATGCCATGCACACGATGATGCACAGCATATTTAAGAGCATATAGTTGTTAGGAAATGCCCTAAGTATTAGAGACATTTTGATGTATTCATTTTGAACTGGATAATAAGATTATACATAGAGGTTATTCATTACATTGCTATCTGTCCTCGTCTTATTTACATGTTAAAGTAAATGTAAGCAAATATGGCTCACTGACTGCTTATGTTAAAACTGTTGGAACGTTGCATGCAATGGACTTTTGTATGCGAGAAGACAATGTTCTACAGTTAGCAGTCTAAACTATGGTCTGTAGTCTATGGGGTTAGACCGAGCATCTAACTCATATTAAGACTATTATGTTGTCTAATGCCTTGGAAGGGACGGTCTGTCTTGACTGTCTGGAGCTGGACTCCTAAGTAGAGACATAGATATGTTGCTTGGTGGTGACATATTAGACCGGGACTAAAGCGTGATTGATCTACGTAGTCCGCTATGAGTGAATCAATCTGCTTTTGACGTTCATTGTGCAATAACCTTAATCCTGAGTAAATGAACTTCTTCATGTATATGACTTGTGTACTTTGATGTTCCAATGGCTAAAGCGTCTCAGAGGTAGTAAGCTTATAGACCGGTTCGTTGGGTGCATGACTTGTATACGATGAAGGGTTTGTTTGCAGATATCGGAATCATAGCTCTGAGGAGTTAAAGGTATCCTCTTAAAGGCATTATACTGAATGTGAAAATGGACAAGGCCTTGGGTCGTCTGCTGGGCGGATGACTTCTTATTCACATATGATGAATAATCATTTTCTTAATTCGGTAGTATAATGGAACTTTAAGATAGCCTGCTCAGTAGGATTAAACGGACTTTGACCTAAGGCTGATCATGGATATCATATGAGGGTTTTGCATATATGACAAGGTCATTGGATAGTAGCTCGTCACAGGCTTACGCAATACGGTATATAATTGGGAGTTCAGTTTCAGGTTTATAGTGGTGTGACTCTGAAATTAGTGATCATATGATTGAGTTGTTCAATACAGAATGATGATCATATGGAAGCACGAGAGCCTGATTATATATGTCCAATCAGTCTCTCTACTAGCTCCACATAATTCCTTAACGTTTGGCAAATTGATTTGTGTATGCTATTGGCTAGTTTATTATGCATGGATGGTGATGACACAGGATTAGGATGGTAGACAAGATTCTCTCCGGTTGGATTCAGATTTTGTTTTGGATAATAGAGTACACAATTATTCGAACTCCAAATAAAGTTGCCATGATTTTATTTGAGATTGGATTGGAGTTGTAGAAAATTATCCATGAGAACAAGAATATGAAACACAACCGTTTTGTGGAATTTGAAATTTGAAATTTGAATTTGAAATTTGAATTTGAAATTTGAAATTCAAATTTTGAATCACAGTCCAAATAGGATTCGAATTTGTTGTGGAAAATCCACAAGGTTTGAAATTCGAATTTGAGTTGGATTTGGAGAGGATAATCTTGTTAGAATCCTACTTGAATTTTGAATCTAAATCCCAACAAAAGTGGACGAAATTTTTTAGGATAATCCTCAATGGAATTTCGGTTTTTGTGGATAAGGTTCAAAGGAAAATTCAAGCTTCAATCCTAGTTGAATTTGGATTCTCTCCTTCCTTGAAAAGTGGCCGAAATTAGGGAGAATCTCTCCTAGGAAATTCAGTTATTTTTGGATAAGGTTGAGATAAGATTCAAGCTTGAAAATCCTAGTGGAATTTTGATTCTTCCTTATCCTAAAAGTGGCCGAAAATTTGGAGAAGATTTTCTCCTAGAAATTTCAGATTTTTTGGTTGAAAAAGGGAGATAAAATTCTAGTTAAAATCTTGTTTAGATTTGGGTTGGATTTATCTTAAGAAAACCGAATTTTATTGTGGAGATTCTCCTTTGGAAAAATTCAGATTTTATGGATATGGATAAGGGAAAATATCTTTTCCTAATCCAATTCAAATTTAGAGAATCACCTCATGCAGGTCTATAAATAGAGGTCCTGCCACTCCAGTTCTCTCAGACCACAGACTCTCAGGTGAGGCAGGCTTATTGTTGCATAGCTCATCGTGACAATAAAGTTCTTTAGAGATCTGGGTGGTCGAAAGAAGACTAGCAGTGCTAGCATACCGATCGAGGTTCAGAGTGCCCACACACTCAGATATTCGGGAATTGGAGAATAGTAGAAAAGGCTAGTTGGTTGAAGCCTCCGGTCATTCTCCTCCTGCAAGATTGGCGTCCTTGAGGTATGAGTTTTAATTGTTGTTGGTTTATTGTATATGGCATCATGAGATATTTAACGATCTAAAAATTTTTATTGTTCCGCTGCGCCACTCTGATACGTTTTTACCGATTTATTTTCCTACAATTGGTATCAGAGCCATCTCATGACCATGCCATGTACATAAATTAGACAATTACTTAGTCTTTTTATTTATGTATGGATTTGATATTTAGAGAGTGGCATTCTAGGGTTCCTTTATGTTGTTATCATGTATTATGTATAAAGTATGTGGTTATTTTAATTTTTTGAATTATTATAAGCATGCTTGTTTATGCCGGTTATGGTTCCTTAGAATTTAGAAAAATTGTATCTAGGAATTTTTATGTAACCATGGGAGCAGTTTATTAACACTGTAATTTTCCCATGGATTTTATTTTTTGTCTTTTAGAATTTTTATGGTTAGAATTTTTTGTACACCGGAAACGGTTTAGGAAATTTTATGTAATTATTCTTGGAGGAGATTGAAGATTGAAGACCGTAATTTATTTTTTCCCAAAAGTTAAATTTGATTTAAAGGTTGAAATTTTGATTGTGTGGAAAATTTCAATTTAATTGGGATTCAAATTAATTTTTGGAGATCCTAATAGGTAAATTAGAATATGGCATGAAAATCGAGACACGACCCCTCGGGATAGGCCGACGGACCTTGGTGGGGCTGCAGCCCCTGCCCTCGGGCAGGATGGGGCTGCGGCAGCCCCTGTGCAGGCCCACACCACCCATGGCCGCAGGCTTGGCCTGCAGCCAGGGGTGGCCGTGGCCTGCCCAAGGCTGGCCGCAGCCTGGGCGTGCAGCCTGCCGGCTACTGCACCCAGCCTGGGCGTGCAGCCCGGCACTGCAGGCTTGGCCTGCAGCCCGGCAGGGCTGTACATGGGGGCGGCCGTGGGCTGCCAGCCCCTCCGGGGTTGGTGGCTGCCCACGGCGGCTGCCGCCTACGGGGGCGGCGGTCCGATGGTCCAAAAATCAGAAAATTTTGATTTTTAAATTTGAGATTTAATTTTAAATCATGTTTAAAAATATGTAATTAAAAATTTCAAATTTTTTGAAATTAGATATTATTACACATGATGTTTAAAATTGTTTAAAATTTAAATTTGAATTTTGAATTTGAAATTTGAATTTGGAATTTGAATTTGAAATTTTAATTTTTGGATATTTAAATTTTAAATAATTCTTGGGATGAGAAATAAATGGAGAGGCTGCATAAAGATGGATACAATAAGACGGAACAGAATTCAAGACCCAAAGAATGCTTTGGATGGAATTTTGTAATCTTTATTTTCTTTGTTCTAGGATGGAACCATAGCTTGGTTATTCTGTCAATTATTTTTTCTATGATATGTCATGGATGTATAAATATGTATTGATAGATGTTTTGTATGCATATTTGATAACATGTCATATAGGATATGTGGCGGCCCGCCCCTTGTGGAGATCATACAATACAATTACAGTTGAGCTTTATCGCTAACTGCGATAGATTGTACTCTCATGGGTCGTTGGCTTATCTCTCTACTCTTTTTAAATCATGACGTTTTTGGGAAAAAAATTTTTTTTTCTTAAACATCATATAAAATCTTTTTCCACTAATAACTTTGTTGACAAGTACAAAGTAATATAAATAATACAGTACTTTTGTAAAATATATATATAATTACAAAAGAATTGTTTCCCCTTCACTTTTATCGCTCATCGGCAAGACTCTGGCAGTACCATATCCCTCGCCCAGTTATCCCATTTGACACGCGCCATCCCGTCCGCATCCAGTCAAACAAGCTACTGAGCTGGTCGCTTACCTGCAACATTAGCAAAAATGGTGAGCTACAGGCTCAGTAAGTTCAAACATGCAAGAAATAAAATTTCTATGAATAGACTATTCATCATGAATAGTATCATTGACCACCATTCATATGTGAATAGTATTCATGGTGAATAGTAAGTTTGACCACAACACCGTGTCACACTAGTACATCTACCACGATGTTAGTGCTCTCACTAAACTGTCTTATGCTCAATTATGGCACAGTTTCAGTTTTAGGTCATTATCTTTGATTACATTCTGGTTTTGAGCTCAGGTTGGCAGTACCATTTAAGCGCGCATGACTGGGAGCGGTACATTAGTGCTGACCTCCACAGCCTTAATCTCATAGCCCCGAAGGTAAAATTGTACATGACTAGGAGCGGTACATCAGTGCTGACCTCCACAGCCTTATCTCATAGCCCCGAAGGCAAAAGTACCTCCCTATACGGAAGGCTGGTACGCCAGAAAGTGGTTTCATTACCGACTTTTTAACGTTCTAACCCGGTGACTTCACATTGTCCCGTGGTTAGGAATGGTTCACATTTTAATTTTAGTTGAGTGAGTCTCATTAACCTCGCTCTAGTGCCCGAAGCACAATTAACCATGTGTCCCATTCTTATAGTGCCCGAAGCACATTACGTCTCTCTCTACTCTATAATAGTGCCCGTAGCACATATGTACCTAACTTATAGTTAGTACATTAAAGTTAGCACAATATTGCTATATGTTGCAGACAGGTAAATGTCTGAACTTACCTTATCAGACTATTCCCTTTCTCTCTCTTGGATCTTGAATCGCCTTCCTTGTAGGCTGATTTTGGGATCCTACAGATAAAACCTTGTCTGTTAATTTCATTTCCATTTATAGCTTTTATTTTTCATTAAAAAGCTTAAATAAAACCTATTTATAACTTTTTAGGTTTTATTTATTATTTTCACCATTTTCCCCCAACTTTTGTAAAATTACGATTTTACTCCAATATTTTGGCAAAATTACAGTTTTGCCCATGACGGAATTTTATCGATCCAGACTGTATTTTTGGCTCTCAGGAACTTTTCTGACTCTTTTCTAATCATTATCGGGTTCGTTTCTATTTTATTTCCACTTTTTGCTTTCCCGGCCCTCGGGAAGCACTATTCCGACCCTTATGTCGGTTTAGCGATTTTCTATCGTTTCGGAGTCTCAAATGGACGTTTCACTAGTATTTAAAACGTTCATCTAGACTTTCCCGACCTAGATCTCCGAGGCTCGGGTTTTCCGTTCCCGACTCGGACCTTTATTTCATTTCCAAAAACGCCCCCCCCCTCGGGGTCGGTTTTTCAATTTCACTCACGTTTTTCATTTTCAAGGGGACGGGTTACTATTCACGACCCACCCCTTAAAATTTTTTTTTTTCCTTATTCAATTTTTTTTTCCGTTAGGGACTCGGGTTTCCGTCCCGGCCCTAACTTTTATTTTAAATTCCTATTTTACCCCGAATGCCGTTTTTGAAATTTCGGCAGCATTTCGGCGTAATTTTAAGGCTTCCGGAGTTAGATACACCTCGAACCGTATGTACCTGCCACGTACTATACCACAAGCCTATTTTATGTAAAAGTTTTCCAAACTTTTACATAAAAACCCACAAAATTCCAATTCCACATTATCACCCACATAACAAAATTTTTTCACAATTTTACCCTTAATTTGGTTTCGGTTTTCACAACCAAACCAAACCAAATTTTGTCAAACTTTCACCACATTTTCGGCCATTCAAATGTCACGTTTTTAACACATTTTCAAGCCCATTTTCTTTGCATTTTCAACCAAATTTCCTAGGGTTTTTACACACTTATACCCCACGGCCAAAGAATGAAAACATGCCAAACAATTTTGTTTCATTCTTTCCATTATAAATTCCTCATTTGCATATTAAATTGCATGATTTAATTTAACCAAATATCACATAAATCAAGCAAAATTTTCTTCCAAACCTTTAACAAACCCCACGGCCACTTTAGGAAATTCACACAAGAAATTTTTTTTTCAAACTTTTCACAATGAATTCATGCTTTATTCTTCACCAATTTCAACTTAGAAAGCATGTTAGCAATTAACCACAACTTTTTCTCATTGGTTACCTAAGGTAACCCACAGATTTTCCTTTGAAAAACCAACCAAAATTTGGTTTTTCTTTAAATAAATTACATGGTTTTCTTACTTATTACAACCTTAACAAAACCCAACATCAATTTCCATGAAAAACAACCAAAATTTTTCCATCTTCCAGCTTTTTTTATGAAAAATAAAAGCTATAAATGGAAACGAAATTAACAGACAAGGTTTTGTCTGTAGGATCCCAAAATCGGCCTACAAGGAAGGCGATTCAAGATCCAAGAGAGAGAAAGGGAACAGTCTGATAAGGTAAGTTCAGACATTTACCTGTCTGCAACATATAGCAATATTGTGCTAACTTTAATGTACTAACTATAAGTTAGGTACATATGTGCTACGGGCACTATTATAGAGTAGAGAGAGAGACATAATGTGCTTCGGGCACTATAAGAATGGGATACATGGTTAATTGTGCTTCGGGCACTAGAGCGAGGTTAATGAGACTCACTCAACTAAAATTAAAATGTGAACCATTCCTAACCACGGGACAATGTGAAGTCACCGGGTTAGAATGTTAAAAAGTCGGTAATGAAACCACTTTCTGGAGTACCAGCCTTCCGTATAGGGAGTTACCTTGGTATAATGCTTCCTTTGTCTTCTAGGAACACTTTGACACTCTTTTTGTGAATAAATTTTGAAGAAAAAGCTTGGTTCTCCTTTGGTCCCTCACGGCTCCGCCATGGACGAGACTTAGAATTTTTTTGTTCTTGGTTTGGCTTGAAAATATTGTCTCGGCCTTTTGATTCAAAAGTGGCCGACTTATGCAAACCAAAAGCCAATTAATTTGGCTCTAAACCAATGAAATTGTGACACCTTTCATGCTTAATTCTTTCTCCATTTTTCAAAAATTAAAAAGGGTAAATTTTGGCCAAATCTTGGCCTTTAGATCAAAAGGTGATTAAATCCTAGCCATTAATGCCACCAACCACCTTATTTCTTTCATTTATTAATCTTGATTTATGATGTCATAAATGCAAAAGTGAAAGTTGACTTTGACTTTTACTATTCACATTAATTCGACTACTTTTTGACCGATGCCAGTTTGAGTCGAAATTTTCCTGAAATCGTCCCGGCGTGTTCCTGAGGTCTCCTGTGCAGTCGGATCAATTTAATCTGCTTCCGTTTGATCAAAATCAATCCCGGAAGTTTACCGTCTTTTATTGGCTCGGTTAGGGTTTTCAATGCCGGTTTTGGCACCATTTCACCTGTTTCAACTCAGTGAATTTTTCCAACACTGAATTCTTACTCGTCAGTATTGTTAGAACATTTTCATATATTCTAAACAATATAAATACATTTATTTCACTCTTTAAATAGTACAAATTGTTATATACATACAATTGTACATTTTTCATCCGAGAACTGCCTGAATTTCCCGGTTGTCACATTCACCCCTCCTTATAAAATTTTCATCCTCAAAAATTAGAACAAATGAGGGTATAAACTCCTCATCTCGTCTTCTCTTTCCCACGTAGCTTCTTCAATGTTGTGATTTTTCCATAAAATCTTCACTAGTGGGATTACCTTATTCCTCAGTACTTTCTCTTCATGAGCTAGTACTCGAATAGGTAGTTCCTCGTATGTCAAATCCTCGTGGATTTGAATAGGCTCATGCTTCAACACATGGGATGGATCTGGTATATACTTTCTCAGCATTGACACATGAAATACGTTATGCACTGCCGACAATTTTGGAGGTAGCGCTAATCTGTAAGCGACCTTTCCAAAGCGTTCGATAATTTCATAAGGTCCATTGTATCTTGAACTCAGTTTCCCCTTCTTACCGAAACGCATAATTCCCTTCATAGGCGATACCTTGAAAAACACGAAGTCTCCTTCATCAAACTCCAAGGATCTTCGCCTTTTATCCGCGTAGCTCTTTTGTCGGCTTTGCGCAATTTTCATTTGACGCTGAATTCTAGCAACTGCATCGGAAGTCTCTTGCATGAAATCCGTCTTATGCAACTGCTTTTGTCACAAATCGTACCAATGTAATGGTGATCTGTACTTCCGTCCATACAAAGCCTCGTAAGGTGCCATGCCTATCAAAGCTTGGTAACTATTATTGTACGAGAATTCAATCAATGGTAACTTCTCGTTCCAATTTCCCGCAAAATCCATAACGCAAGCTCGAAGCATGTCTTCTAACGTCTGAATTGTCCGCTCTGACTGTTCGTCTGTTTGCGGATGAAAAGCCGTACTGAGTCTCAATTCAGTACCCATGGCCTCTTGCACACACTTCCAGAAATTCGAAGTGAATCGTGCATCTCGATCTGATACAATGGATTTTGGTACTCCATGTAATCTGACGACATGAGTTACGTACAGCTGAGCAAACTTTTCCAGCGAAAAAGTCATCTTGACAGCTATGAACCGTGCCGTCTTGGTCAGTCTGTCCACAATAACCCAAATGGCATCATAACCTTCTCGGGTTTTTTGGGAGTCCCACTACAAAATCCATCGTAATGTGTTCCCATTTCCATTCAGGAATCTCCAACGGTTCCAATCTTCCTGCTGGATGTTTATGTTCCGCTTTGATTCTCTGACAGGTCATGCATCTGCTCACGAATTTCGCTATATCGTTCTTCATCCCTTTCCACTAGAACTGTAACTTCAAGTCCTAATACATCTTGCTAGCTCCGGGATGAACCGAATAGGGTGTCTCATGGGCTTCTGACATGATCCGTCTTCTAAGTTCCTCATCAGCTGGAACATTTATCCTTCCTTGATAAAGGATCATTCCATCCTTGGAAATTCTTTCTTAAGAACTTGTCATTGCTGGATCTCGCCTCTGAGCTTCCTTTATATCCTCAAATAGCGATGATTCCACTTGAAGTGCAGCTAGTCTTCCAGATATCAGCTCCAAGTTCAAAGAATTTATCTCTTGCTGCAATGGCTTCAGAAGCCTGTTTATTGGTAGCTGGTGCGATATGGTAGACTTTCTACTTAGAGCATCCGCTACACGGTTGGCTTTCCCTGGATGGTATAGGATTTCACAATCATAATCCTTCACCAATTCCAACCATCGCCTTTGCCGCATATTGAGCTCTTTTTGTGTGAAGAAATACTTCAGGCTTTGGTGATCAGTGAAAATCTGACATTGAGCTCCATAGAGATAGTGTCGCCAAATTTTAAGTGCGAACACTACTGCAGTAAGTTCAAGATCATGCGTAGGGTAATTCCTTTCATGATCCTTTAATTGACGGGAAGCATAGGCAATCACCTTGCCATTTTGTATTAGGACTGCTACCAATCCTATTTTCGATGCATCACTGTAGATCACGAACTTCTCCCCTTCAGTGGGAAGCGTAAGGATTGGTGCGCTTGTCAGCCGTCTCTTTAACTCCTGGAAGCTTCTTTCGCATTCCATAGTCCACTCATACTTCCTTTCCTTGCGTGTAAGAGCAGTAAGAGGTGCAGCTAGTCGCGCGAATCCCTCTACAAATCGCCGATAATAACCAGCTAACCCCAAGAAACTGCGTATTTCAGTCACACTCTTGGGTGCAGGCCACTGGTTAATTGCCTCTACCTTTGTCGGATCTACAGTAATACCTTCCTGGGATACAACATGTCCGAGGAAATGTACTCTGTCCAGTCAAAACTCACATTTTGAGAATTTGGCATACAGTTGATACTTCCTTATCGTATTCAGCACGATCCTCGGATGCTTCTTGTGTTCCTCATGAGTCTTCGAGTATATAAGAATGTCATCAATGAATACAATGACAAACTTATCCAAATACTCTTTAAAAATTCTGTTCATCAGATCCATGAACGCTGCCGGCACATTTGTTAATCCGAATGGCATCACAAGGAACTCGTAGTGCCCATAACGCGCCTTTTAACTGGTCGAATAGGTCATCAATTCTAGGTAACGGATACCTATTTTTTATCGTAACCTTATTCAACTCCCGGTAATCAATGCACAGTCGGAATGTTCCATCCTTTTTCTTGACGAATAACACAGGTGCACCCCATGGAGAAAAACTCGGCCTGATAAATCCCTTATCCAAAAGCTCCTTTAATTGTTCCTGCAGCTCCTTCAACTCCACTGGAGCCATATGGTATGGTGCTTTGGAAATGGGTGCTGTTCCAGGCATCAACTCAATTTCAAACGAGATTTCTCTCTCTGGAGGTATCCCTGGTAACTCTTCTGGAAATACGTCAAGAAACTCATTAACCACCGGAACATCTTCAGCTTGAAGCTTCTGTTCCTCTGTAGTATCCACCACATATGCCAGATATCCCATGCAACCACTGGCTATCAGCTTGCTGGCTCTCAGCGAACTGATGATCATCTTCCCGGGTCTTCGAGAAGTATCAACATACTCGAAACTCTCTTCTTCCTCGGGTTGGAAGACTATCTTTCGATTTCGACAGTCGATCGTAGCTTGGTATTTCCCTAGGAAATCCATGCCTAGAATCACATCGTAATCCATGATCTCCATTACGATCAACTCAGCATATAGTTCCCTATTTGCCACATATACTGGTACATAGGGTAACCAGTAACTGGACAACAATACTTCCCCAGAAGGTAAAGCTGTCTTAAATACTCTTCCCATATTATCCTTAGGAAGTCCTATCTTGTTAGCAAATGCATAGGAAACAAATGAATGTGTAGCACCGGAATCAAATAGTACAGAGGCTACATGATTAGCGACAGGAAGCTGACCTGTCACCACGTTTGATGTTCCTGCCTCTGCATCTTCCTTACTATAGGCCATCACACGAGCATCAGCACGTGACATTCGCTCCTGGCGTTGCGGCCTCACTAGTGACTCTTCCACTCTGGCTTGAAGGGAATGAGCTTGTGGGCGTGTCTGGTGTGGTTGGGAAGTGCCTTGTCCACCCTGCCTATTTGGACAGTTCCTGGCGTAATGGCCTTCCTTTCCACATTCGTAGCAAACAAGTGGCCCAAATCTGCATTGCCCAGAATGTCTTTTCCCGCATGTAGGGCAATTTTGCATATTAGATTCTGCATTACCAGCTGTTCTTCGCTGCTGGTTTCGATTATTTCCCTGGCGATTCCCAGAAAAATTCCCTTTTCTCTTATTTTGCTGGGATCCTTGGTTGTTGCCCTGGCTTGGTTTCACATTCTGACTAGGCTTGCTCGATTGACCAACTTGCATAGACTTCGCCAAAGCCCTCTCCTTCTTCTTTGCCTCCCAGTGTTTCTTTCTTTCCTCTTTCTGTCTGGCTACATGAAACTCAGCCCTGATGGCCCGACTCACACAGTCTGCTACAGAAGTAGGTGGTACTTGTCCAGTATCTACCAATGCAGCAATTTCCGGCCTGAACATCCCGATCATTTTCTGTATCTTTTCCCTCTCAGTAGGGACCATATAAGGGCACAAACGGGATAACTGGTCGAACTTTTGGCAGACTTCGCTTACCGACATGTTCCCTTGTGTCAACTCTGAGAACTCTTTCTGTTACTGTCTCAGAGATGCAGGGTCGTAATATTTCTGGTTAAATTCTTCCAGAAATTCTGCCCAACTCATGGTAAACACGTCTCTTCTCATTCGTACGGTGTCCCACCAAAAAGGAGCATCTTTTCTCAGCACAAAAGACGCACATGCAACCTTCTCCCGGTCGGTTAGATTCATGAACTCCATGATCACTTGTAATGATGACAACCAGTCTTCAGCCTCTAGCGGATTTGTAGACCCTTCAAATTCTGGCGGTCTCATGCGCCTGAATCTTTCATAGAGGGGTTCCAAATTCAATACTGGTTGTGGTTCAGGAGCTCTCTCATGTACTGCAGCTGGAGGAATAACTAGATCTACCTCAGCTTGTTGTTCTACTTGGGTACCCTCAGAGCCTTGTCTCTGTTCTAGCTCCTCTACCCGTCGCCTCAGCTTCGTATTTTCTTGTGTCTGAGCTTCCAACAGAGCTTGTATCTGATCCAGTCTCTCCATAATATCAGGACGTCGCTCTCGTCCTTCTGGTCGATTACGCAAATCCACCATCTTGCCTATTGTCCTATTATGGCACAATAATTCACCGTTAGCTTTTCCATAACCACATTCGTAAAATTATATCGATTCACGAAATTTAGGGTAATGTAAAGCCACATCATCGTAACACATCATCGTACAACATATAATCATTTTGATATTTCATTCATAGCAAAACATTTATATGTCATACCTAGTCATCACCAGTCATATATACATCGGCCTGAGGTACAAAATGGCCACAAGTCTATACAAAAGAGCTTTTCTCTAAGTTACTTATGTACATATACACATCTACTGGTCACTCATTCCCCGCATCTGGGACTAGAGGATATTATTCTGGATCCTCATCGTCATCTGGCTCATCTGAGTCATCACCACTCCTAGGTAATACTCCCTATCCAGAGTCATCACCTCTTCGTGGTCTAGACGGTCCGGCCTCATGATCATTCATCATTCTTCTCGGCCCGAAGATGCGTGCAAACATCTCATCTTGACCCAGCGTCTCTCGTCGACTCTGCGTCAGATGCTCGATCAGAATCTCTCTCTCGATCGTTCTGATCGTTACCACGAACTCTTGGAGCGTAGGAGGAAATAACTTGATCACCCTCTGCCTCAACTCCAAGGGTAAACCTCTCCAAAACAGCTCACAGCAGTTTGCTTCCGTGAGATTGGGCAATGGACATCTCCTCCGAATGGTCTCCTCAAACCGCGCTGTGTAAGACATCACTGTCTCACCAGACAACATGACCATCCTCTCGATCTGGAGAATATAGTCCCTGACCTCATCGAAACCAGGGTACGCAGGTGTATCAGCCTCTCGTCTCTCTGGAGGTGCTGGAGCAGGTGCTGGGTCTCTAGGTGGAAACTAATCAGCCAATCGCTGACAGAACTCAGCCCAACTGAAACCAATAAAATCTCCTGGTCGCAATATTGCCAGAACACTCGAGCGTCTCCCTGAAACATACTGACTGCCAACTGGATCCACATATCTCGATCCATGTCGCATATCACCATGATCCTCTCTACGGCATGGAGCCAGTCCTTAGTCTCCATCGACTGTCGTCCACCGTCAAACATCGGGGGACTGCTAGCTCGGAATGCCTGTACTGCCCGTGCCGACACTCTCACCCCAATATGTTGGCATCCACCAACAACTGGAATGTCCACTACCACCGGTGGATGAACTATCGGTCGTGGCTGCACTACGTCTACTGGCACTGGTACTGATGCTGGCACTGGTACGGGAGGTCTCTCAGGTATCGGGGGTCTAACTACCAGCCTTTGGGACATGGGCGGCCTCACAATAGGTCTCGTCCATACCCTTAATACTCCTCTCGGTCGTGGTAGTAGTGGTCTCACATATGGAGGTCTGGTCATCTTGCTACCTATAACATAATTATTTTCATATGAGAAAATAATTAACTAAACTTAAGTAAACTACTTACTTGGATAGCGGTACAGGATGTGCAAAGTGTCAAATCGGGATATGGTCATACTGCTCTGATATACCAACTGTGACAGCCGTTGGTATTCAAAACTTAACCCATCTCAAACCAGGCTCTGATACCAACTGTGGCAGCAGTTGGTATTCTAAACCACACCAACCATATACCGGCTCTGATACCAACTGTGGCGGCCCGCCCCTTGTGGAGATCATACAATACTATTACAGGAGCTTTATCGCTAACTGCGATAGATTGTACTCTCATGGGTCGCCGGCTTATCTCTCTACTCTTTTTAAATCATGACGTTTTTGGGAAAAAAAATTTTTTTTTTTCTTAAACATCATATAAAATCTTTTTCCACTAATTACTTTGTTGACAAGTACAAAGTAATATAAATAATACAGTACTTTTGTAAAATATATATATAATTACAAAAGAACTGTTTCCCCTTCACTTTTATCGCTCAGCGGCAAGACTCTGGCAGTACCATATCCCTCGCCCAGTTATTCCATTTGACACGCGCCATCCCGTCTGCATCCAGTCAAACAAGCTACTAAGCTGGTCGCTTACCTGCAATATTAGCAAAAATGGTGAGTTACAGGCTCAGTAAGTTCAAATATGCAAGAAATAAATTTTTTATGAATAGTACTATTCATCGTGAATAGTATCATTGACCACTATTCATACGTGAATAGTAACTTTGACCACTATTCATGGTGAATACTAAGTTTGACCACAACACCGTGTCACACTAGTACATCTACCGCGATGTTAGTGCTCTCACTAAACTGTCTTATGCTCAATTATGGCACAGTTTCAGTTTTAGGTCGTTATCTTTGATTACGTTCTGGTTTTGGGCTCAGGTTGGCAGTACCATTTAAGTGCGCATGACTGGGAGCGGTACATTAGTGCTGACCTCCACAGCCTTAATCTCATAGCCCCGAAGGCAAAATTGTACATGACTGGGAGCGGTACATCAGTGCTGACCTCCACAGCCTTATCTCATAGACCAGGAAATTCAGGCAGTTCTCGGATGAAAAATGTGCAATTGTATGTATATAACAATTTGTACTATTTAAAGAGTGAAATAAATGTATTTATATTGTTCAGAATATATGAAAATGTTCTAACAATACTGACGAGTAAGAATTCAGTGTTGGAAAAATTCACTGAGTTGAAACAGGTGAAACGGTGCCAAAACCAGCATTGAAAACCCTAACCGAGCCAATAAAAGACGGTAAACTTCCGGGATTGATTTTGATCAAACGGAAGCAGATTAAATTGATCCGACTGCACAGGAGACCTCAGGAACACGCCGGGACGATTTCAGGAAAATTTCGGCTCGAATCGGCATCGGTCAAAAAGTAGTCGAATTAATGTGAATAGTGAAAGTCAAAGTCAACTTTCACTTTTGCATTTATGACATCATAAATCAAGATTAATAAATGAAAGAAATAAGGTGGTTGGTGGCATTAATGGCTAGGATTTAATCACCTTTTGATCTAAAGGCCAAGATTTGGCCAAAATTTACCCTTTTTAATTTTTGAAAAATGGAGAAAGAATTAAGCATGAAAGGTGTCACAATTTCATTGGTTTAGAGCCAAATTAATTGGCTTTTGGTTTGCATAAGTCGGCCACTTTTGAATCAAAAGGCCGAGACAATATTTTCAAGCCAAACCAAGAACAAAAAAATTCTAAGTCTCGTCCATGGGGGAGCCGTGAGGGACCAAAGGAGAACCAAGCTTTTTCTTCAAAATTTCTTCACAAAAAGAGTGTCAAAGTGTTCCTAGAAGACAAAGGAAGCATTAGACCAAGGTAACTCCCTATACGGAAGGCTGGTACGCCAGAAAGTGGTTTCATTACCGACTTTTTAACATTCTAACCCGGTGACTTCACATTGTCCCGTGGTTAGGAATGGTTCACATTTTAATTTTAGTTGAGTGAGTCTCATTAACCTCGCTCTAGTGCCCGAAGCACAATTAACCATGTGTCCCATTCTTATATTGCCCGAAGCACATTATGTCTCTCTCTCTACTCTATAATAGTGCCCGTGGCACATATGTACCTAACTTATAGTTAGTACATTAAAGTTAGCACAATATTGCTATATGTTGCAGACAAGTAAATGTCTGAACTTACCTTATCAGACTGTTCCCTTTCTCTCTCTTGGATCTTGAATCGCCTTCCTTGTAGGCCGATTTTGGGATCCTACAGACAAAACCTTGTCTGTTAATTTCATTTCCATTTATAGCTTTTATTTTTCATTAAAAAGCTTAAATAAAACCTATTTATAACATTTTAGGTTTTATTTATTATTTTCACCATTTTCCCCCAACTTTTACAAAATTACGATTTTGCCCAATATTTTGGCAAAATTGCAGTTTTGCCCCTGACGGAATTTTATCGATCCAGACTGTATTTTTGGCTCGCAGGAACTTTTCTGACTCTTTTCTAATCATTATCGGGTTCGTTTCTATTTTATTTCCACTTTTTGCTTTCCCGGCCCTCGGGAAGCACTATTCTGACCCTTACGTCGGTTTAGCGATTTTCTATCGTTTCGGAGTCTCAAATGGACGTTTCACTAGTATTTAAAACGTTCATCTAGACTTTCCCGACCTAGATCTCCGAGGCTCGGGTTTTCCGTTCCCGACTCGGACCTTTATTTCATTTCCAAAAACGCCCCCCCCCTCGGGGTCGGTTTTTCAATTTCACTCACATTTTTCATTTTCAAGGGGACGGGTTACTATTCACGACCCACCCCTTAAAAAAAATTTTTTTCCTTATTCTATTTTTTTTTCCGTTAGGGACTCGGGTTTCCGTCCCGGCCCTAACTTTTATTTTAAATTCCTATTTTACCCCGAATGCCGTTTTTGAAATTTCGGCAGCATTTCGGCGTAATTTTAAGGCTTCCGGCGTTAGGTACGCCTCGAACCGTATGTACCTGCCACGTACTATACCACAAGCCTATTTTATGTAAAAGTTTTCCAAACTTTTACATAAAAACCCACAAAATTCCAATTCCACATTATCACCCACATAACAAAATTTTTTCACAATTTTACCCTTAATTTGGTTTCGGTTTTCACAACTAAACCAAACCAAATTTTGTCAAACTTTCACCACATTTTAGGCCATTCAAATGTCACGTTTTTAACACATTTTCAAGCCCATTTTCTTTGCATTTTCAACCAAATTTCCTAGGGTTTTTACACACTTATACCCCACGGCCAAAGAATGAAAACATGCCAAACAATTTTGTTTCATTCTTTCCATTATAAATTCCTCATTTGCATATTAAATTGCATGATTTAATTTAACCAAATATCACATAAATCAAGCAAAATTTTCTTCCAAACCTTTAACAAACCCCACGGCCACTTTAGGAAATTCACACAAGAAATTTTTTTTTCAAACTTTTCACAATGAATTCATGATTTATTCTTCACCAATTTCAACTTAGAAAGCATGTTAGCAATTAACCACAACTTTTTCTCATTGGTTACCTAAGGTAACCCACGGATTTTCTTTTGAAAAACCAACCAAAATTTGGTTTTTCTTTAAACAAATTACATGGTTTTCTTACTTATTACAACCTTAACAAAACCCAACATCAATTTCCATGAAAAACAACCAAAATTTTTCCATCTTCCTATCACTATTCACCCACGGATTTTATGGAGAAAAACCATGAAAAATTAAGTGAAAAAGGGAGTTACCTTGGTCTAATGCTTCCTTTGTCTTCTAGGAACACTTTGACACTCTTTTTGTGAAGAAATTTTGAAGAAAAAGCTTGGTTCTCCTTTGGTCCCTCACGGCTCCCCCATGGACGAGACTTAGAATTTTTTTGTTCTTGGTTTGGCTTGAAAATATTGTCTCGGCCTTTTGATTCAAAAGTGGCCGACTTATGCAAACCAAAAGCCAATTAATTTGGCTCTAAACCAATGAAATTGTGACACCTTTCATGCTTAATTCTTTCTCCATTTTTCAAAAATTAAAAAGGGTAAATTTTGGCCAAATCTTGGCCTTTAGATCAAAAGGTGATTAAATCCTAGCCATTAATGCCACCAACCACCTTATTTCTTTCATTTATTAATCTTAATTTATGATGTCATAAATACAAAAGTGAAAGTTGACTTTGACTTTCACTATTCACATTAATTCTACTACTTTTTGACCGATGCCGGTTTGAGCCGAAATTTTCCCAAAAACGTCATGATTTAAAAAGAGTAGAGAGATAAGCCGGCAACCCATGAGAGTACAATCTATCGCAGTTAGCGATAAAGCTCAACTGTAATAGTATTGTATGATCTCCATACTATATTGATCATACATAATTTGTCAAAACTTGCATGTTTTTCAAAATATTGAGTGGGAAAGGGTTTCAAACAAAACCCACGGCCTCCATTGTTGATCCATATGTGAAAGCATGGTAACGCCTCGCGTCAGTTCTGCCCTGACCACACCCCTCGGTAGGTGTTTACCGCCGCCGGTATACTAGATTGGATCTCCTATGTGGAAAACGTGTTTGGGTACGATCCTATTCATGACCACCCCTCGGTGGCTTGGTAGGACGTGGATCGGGCTACGTAAACAATGGTTATACACTCAAGACTCGTTTAGTTATTAACCTTCCCTAGAAGCTCTGTTAACTAAACTGGTGGCCAAATAAGTGGTTATTAATATATGTCTTAACCTTGGAGGATTTAAGGCAACATATATTAATTGGACGGGGTCCATGTTCCGGCTATTTGTTCTCATGACCACCCCTCGGTGGCTTGGGGCAATAGGTGCTGAGAATTACCGTTGCAATGCTACATGTTTTTCAAGTTTCATGTAGGAACATACTTGTATGTTTTATTTGCTAAATTATCTGTATATTTGCTTGGGCTTTGTAATGATGTCTAGTATAATTTTATTTCAGTTCAAAATGTCACCGACACCCCTCATTTCGATACTTACTGAACATAAGTTGAATGGTGATAATTATAAAGATTGGAAAAGAAATCTATTAATAGTTCTCAGCTGCGAGAGACACAAGTTGGTGCTGGACGAACCATGCCCACCTGGGCCCAAACCTGACACACCACTTGAGGAGGTCCCGGTTGCCTATAATCATTGGAGAGAATCCAATGAGATAGCTCGATGCTACATCCTTGCTAGCATGACGAGTGCTTTACAAAAGTAGCATGAGACTTATAAAGTTGCTGGGGAGATCATGGACAATCTGGAGGACATGTTCGGAGGCCAAGAAAAATTGGCTTGACAGTCCGCTATCACCAGCATTATGAACTCCAAGCAAAAGGCGGGTACTCCGGTGAAGGACCATATGATCACTCTAATGGGATTCTTCACTGAGGCTGCCGAGAATGGTGCTGAGTTAGACTACAACACCCAGATCGAGATGGTGTTTAAGACTCTGTCTAAAGATTTTGTGGGGTTTAAGGCCGCATACAATCTGGCGACAAAGGAGTTAGGACTAACCGAGCTCATGAAGCAACTACAGGCTTATGAGCGGATGATCAGGGATGAGGATGTGGTCCGACCTAAAGGTGAGGCCAATTTGGCGGAATCTTCCAATCCCTCACGGAAGAGGAAGAGGCCAAATAAGAAGCAAGTGGCTTCTAGTTCTTCTAATCCTCTTGTCTCGGACGGGAAGAAGAAGAACAAGAACAAGAAGCCAAAGGACCCTAAAAAGTCCAAATGCTTCCATTGTGGGAAGGTAGGTCACTTTAAGAAGGCTTGCCGGGAATTCCTAGCCGCCAAGGGCAAGGAAGGTAAGGAACTTCATTACTTAGAAGCATGTTTGGTGGAAGAATCGAAAGACACTTGGGTCATTGATTCGGGCGCCACTAATCATGTTTGTGTTTCTATGCAGGGGTTCATGGAAACGAGAAGTCTACATAATAGAAGCCTCTCGTTGCGGACCGGAGATGGTAGCTTTGTGGTGGCTGAAGCAGTGGGAGATGTTTATCTTTATTTTGATCAATTTAGGTTTATTTTATTGAAAGACTATTTTTATGTTCCTAATTTTAGGAGGAATCTTATATCGGTAGCTTGTTTAATAAAGGATTCTTATTCAGTTTCTTTTAGCAAAAGAGTTGATATTCATAGAAATAAGTCTTTTATCTGTTCTGGATGGATGGATGGAAACCTATATTTGATCAAACCAAAGATGTACTCACTGCTTGACACTGAATTAATTGATAACTCTAAAAGGTTAAAAGTTTCTCACTCTAACAAGGCGTATCTTTGGCATTTAAGACTTGGTCATATTAATCAGGATAGGATTCAAAGATTGGTGAAAGACGGTCCTCTGGAATCTCTGGAGGAGGTACGACTTCCCTAATGTGAGTCTTGTCTAGAGGGTAAAATGACTAAGAGGTCTTTTGGAGCTAAGGGTACAAGGGCTCAGGAGCTCTTAGAAATTGTGCACACTGACGTATGTGGCCCCATGAACATCACAGCATGAGGAGGGTTCGAGTATTATGTCTCTTTTATAGATGATTACTCGAGGTATGGATATGTGTATCTGATGCACCGCAAGAGCGAAACCTTTGACAAGTTCAAAGAGTATCGTGCGGAAGTGGAAAAGCAATTAGATAAATCCATAAAAACACTTCGATCTGATCGAGGTGGCGAATACCTCTCCGACGAATTTCTAGGACATCTTGTAGAGAACGGGATATTATCCCAATTGACTGCACCTGGTACTCCACAACAGAATGGTGTAGCTGAAAGGAGAAACAGGACCTTATTGGATATGGTACGGTCCATGATGAGTTATTCAATGCTACCATTATCATTTTGGGGATATGCTTTACAAACGGCATGCTATATTCTGAACCAGGTTCCAAGCAAATCAATTCCTAGAACTCCGTATGAATTGTGGCGTGGCAGGAAGCCCTCCCTTAGACATATGAGAATATGGAGCTGCCCGGCACATGTACTAGATGGGGATGCGAAGAAGTTGGAACCAAGATCAGAATTGTGCATGTTTGTAGGGTATCCAAAAGGAACTAAAGGAGGTCTGTTCTATAACCCGAAGGAACAAAAAGTCATTGTCTCAACCCATGCGACATTCTTGGAGGAAAGTCACATGAATGACTTTAAGCCTCGAAGCAAAGTGGTGCTAGAGGAGTTATCCGGTGAAAGAACTGCTCCACAGATTTCGGTCTAGGACGCAAGTCGAGTTCCAGTGAAAGACCTATAGACGATCAACAATTTAGGGTGCCTCGTCGTAGTGGGAGGGTTTCGAAGAAACCTAATTTCTTCATGTATGATGCTGAGGTATACCAGGCCGAGGCTCATGAGCATGGGGAAGATCCGGTCACATATGATGAAGCTATAAAGGATGTTGATTCTAAATCTTGGAAACAGGCTATGAACAATGAGATGGATTCTATGAAATCCAACTCTGTTTGGGAACTTATAGATTTACCGGATGGGATAAAACCCATTGGATGCAAATGGGTCTACAAAAGAAAGAAGGATGCAGAAGGGAGAGTGGAAACTTTCAAAGCTAGACTGGTTACAAAGGGATACACGTAAAAGGCTGAAATCGATTACGAGGAAACCTTTTCGCCTGTTGCTATGCTGATGTCTATCCGTATTCTTCTGTCCATTGCTGCGGCTCTCGATTATGAGATCTGGCAAATGGATGTCAAGACAGCATTCTTGAATGGTCATCTTGAAGAGTGTATCTATACGATACAGCCCGAAGGGTTCGTAGCGAAAGGCCAAGAAAGGAAAGTCTGCAAGTTGCTTAGATCCATTTATGGATTAAAGCAAGTGTCCCGCTCATGGAACCAGAGGTTTGATCAAGCGATTAAGACATTTGGTTTTGAGCAGAACGTTGATGAACCTTGTGTTTATAAACGTATTAAGGATGGAAAAGTGGTCTTTCTGATACTCTATGTCGATGATATACTACTCATTGGGAATGATGTAGGGAACTTATCATCGGTCAAGCTTTGGTTACACCAGCAGTTTGACATGAAGGACTTGGGAGAAGCTAATTATGTTCTAGGCATTCGTCTCTTCAGAGATCGAAAGAACAAAATGATAGCGTTATCCCAAGCTTCATACATAGATAAAATAATTGACAAATATGCAATGCTGGAGGCAAAGAAAGGCTCGCAACCTTCTATTGCCGGTCTAACTCTTTCATTGGATGACTGTCCCAAGACATCGGAAGAAAGAGAGTGTATGAGTAACGTCCCTTATGCATCCGCTATGGGTAGCCTTATGTACGCTATGCTTTGCACTCGCCCGGACATATGTTTTGCAGTAGGTATGGTGAGTCGATATCAAGCGAATCCTGGAACCAAGCACTGGCAAGCAGTAAAGCATATACTCAAGTATCTTAAGAGAACGAGGGATTATATGCTGGTGTATTCTGGAGGGGACCTAACACCCGTAGGATACACGGACTCAGACTTCCAGACTTGTAAGGATTCGAGGAAATCGACATCTGGATCAGTGTTTTTACTCGGAGGAGGCGCCATTGTGTGAAGGAGCGTGAAGTAGGGCTGCACAGCTGACTCTACTATGGAGGCTGAGTATGTGGCTGCGGCTGAGGCATCTAAAGAAGCGGTTTGGCTCCGCAAGTTCTTTAGAGACCTTGAGGTCATTCCAGGTGTTGACAAGCCTATCACACATTACTGTGATAATACAGGAGCTATTGCCAACACAAGGGAATCTCGGCACCACAAGAGGACCAAGCACATCGATCGAAGATATCATATTATTAGAGGGCATGTAGAGACAGGACAAGTGGATGTATGTAAGATCGCGTCCGAGGACAACATCGCTAATCCCTTTACTAAGACTTTGGTGGCTAGAAGCTTTGAGAGGCATGTAGAGGCGATGGGGATGCGTAACATGGCACATCTGCTGGCTTAGGGCAAGTGGGAGATTGTTAGGAACTGCCCTAAGTATTAAAGACATTTTGATGTATTCATTTTGAACTGGATAATAAAATTATACATAGAGGTTATTCATTACATTGCTATCTGTTCTTGTCTTATTTACATGTTAAAGTAAATGTAAGCAAATATGGCTCACTGACTGCTTGTGTTAAAACTGTTGGAACGTTGCATGCAATGGACTTTTGTATGCGAGAAGACAATGTTCTAAAGTTAGCTGTCTAAACTATGGTCTGTAGTCTATGGGGTTAGACCGAGCATCTATGTGACGCCTTAAATTTTATTTAAGGGTCAATATATAATTTAAATAAAATTAGTGTGCCAAAAAATAATTTAAAAATCTTTTGGAAACCCTAGGTTGGTTTCCTAGTCAAATTCCGCTCAAAAAGTCAACAATTTGAACTTCAAAAAAAGAAACCCTAAAACATTCGGCCATCACTTGGGATTTTAAATTAAAATTTAAATTCCACAAATCCAAGAAGGATTCAAATTCAAATTTCATTCCTTAGATATAAAGAAGAAATTCGGCCATAAAGTGTAGGAAATAAAGGAGATTTTATTTGAATTAAAAGCTAGGCTAAAACTCAATTAAAATTCAAATTATTTTTCCTTAAAAACTAAGGGATAATTTTCGGTCACTTAAGGGGAAATAAGAGAGAAAACCCTAGCCTCAAAACAGCACAAAAACTTTCCCTTTTGCCCCTTAAAATTTTCAGCCAAACAAGGAAGAGAAAGGGAAAGAAAAACCCAGTATAAAAACCCCCTTTTAACTCTCATTCACCCCTCCTTTCACCCTCAAAATTTCGGCCAGCTTTCCCCTCTCCCCTCTCTGAATTTTCTCTCCCAAAACACACCTAAAACAGCAAACAAAACCTACCAAAGGCAGCTCAAAGATTCAACAACTTTTGAGACAAAAACAAGGTGAGAAATCAAACTTTTTCCTTCCTTCTCCTTTTGATTTTAAATCCGAAATTTATATGGTTTTCTCCACTATTTCCATACTGTTTTGAAGACTCCAATACTCACACAAATTCAGCCAAAAGGGAGACCAAGCATCAAAAATAGGGCAGCACAAACAAGGTGTGATTTTTCTCTCAAACCCTAAAATTTTGCCTCATTGATCCCCTTTTCAAAACCCTATTATCATATGTGTAAGATTTTATGATTTTGTCAATTTGATTCTTGGGTTGTGTTAATGACATATAAATAAGGTTTTCCACAAAATTTCGTGATCATTGGATGAAAATTGAATTGGTTTGAGGCTAATCGAAATTCGGACACAGAAAAACGGAAATCTGGAAAATTACCATATGAACAGTAAATTTGTGTCAGCCATAACTTGAGTTTTAAAAACGATTTTTGAGTGATTCTTGAGCCTAAAATTAAATTCAAGATGTCCCCTAAATTCCTGAAAAATTTCAGAATCAAACCCATCCGTTTACCTAGTCAAAATATTTTTCTAAGATAGGCGGACAGAACTGCCAGGTTTTGAACCGAAACTGAAACCTAGATTTTTACACCTGAAAACAACCCTCGGTTTTTGGCCTAGTTGAATGACCAAATGATGTCCAAAAATTATAAAAATTATATGGAATTAAAGCTACGGATGTCTAGTTTAACATATTAAAAATTTAGAATTTTTGGTATGAAAAATAAATTAATATGGATTTTACATTCAGCCTAGGTCAGTCTGCCCATGCCCAGAAATATCCTAACTTAGAGTTTTTCACAAATTTTAAATCCCAAATGTTTATTAAACGTTTTAAAATCCTTTTGTGGCACACTAAAATGATTGGATGATTATGTCTAGACCTAGACTAATCATATGTTGTGATTATAGGACTTATTTGACGTTCTTGCTGGATTTGTGGATCACGTTATCGTAACGCTTGTGCGATAATCAAGGTAGGACGTTCTAGCCTTTTCTGGGAGTAGTCAAGTGTTTTAAATTTCCCTATTTTATCGATGGCATGCTGTTTTCAGTTTATGAAATTATTATATTGTTTTTGATGAAATAAACGCATGCAACGTATTTGGTAATTAAATACGTAGTTTAAAACGTGTTTTGACTTATGGCATAATATAACTTGGTAAATACCATCTTGTGAATAATCCGGTGAACATAATTGAGCTCTAGTTCATGATCATTGTAAATGATGCGTGCGTCCCAAAGTTGACGCCATGGGGGAAGGTCCCTAAACCTACGCAGGGCCGTTCGGCCTATTTAGATCGTAACGAGATGATCTAGGATAATTCAAATTCGAGGCACGTATATTATAGCTACGACAAGTCCTCACTCATAATATGATGGTTTGTTTTAATGATTTATTATTTTCATATTGGGGCACGTATATTGCAGCTACGATAAGTCCTCAGTAGAATAAAACTTGCATTAAAAATGTTTTTCACGAAATTGTTGATTATTTTTTTATGATTATTATGCCATGGATTTTTTTTAAATTGTTGATTATTTTTGGAAACGGATATTATGCCATATTTTTAAATGTTATCTGTTAACCCACCTTTGTTTCTGTCCTACTGAGCCAGCGCTCACATCCTTTTTTCTTTGTGATTTCGAAATGACTACTTCCAGGTGCGGGAGGTAGCAGTTCCGAAAATCATTGAGATATCCATTACTACCGAAGATGATGCTATCCGTTTTCTCCATCTTCTTCTTTATGTTTCTCGTTCTGATGTAATGAGACATTAAGTTTGGACTTTATTTCACGTTATTTAAATTTTATGCTTGGGAATATTTTTATGGTTTGTAATTTCTTTTGAAAACCGATTTTGTGTTTGATTTCCGCATTAAAAAGCATTTATTTTATCCTTTATTTTATTTTGTGGTTATGATACTGCTTTATAAATAATTAGGCTTAGCTAAATTATAATGTCGACCCGTTTTTCATAATAAATGTTTTTCCTTAAATCTCGGGTTGATATTATGATTTGGCTGCCGTGTCACGTGTCTAAATTTTGGGCCGTGACAATCTAACTCATGTTAAGACTATTATGTTGTCTAAAGCCTTGGAGGGGACGGTCTGTCTTGACTGTCTGGAGTTGGACTCCCAAGTAGAGACATAGATATGTTGCTTGGTGGTGACATATTAGACCGGGACTAAAGCGTGATTGATCTACGTAGTCCGCTATGAGTGGATCAATCTGCTTTTGACGTTCATTGCGCAATAACCTTAATCCTGAGTAAATGAACTTCTTCATGTATATGACTTGTGTACTTTGATGTTCCAATGGATAAAGCGTCTTGGGTCGTCTGCTGGGCGGATGACTTCTTATTCACATATGATGAATAATCATTTTCTTAATTCGGTAGTATAATGGAACTTTAAGATAGCCTGATTGGTAGGATTAAATGGACTTTGACCTAAGGCTGATCATGGATATCATATGAGGGTTTTGCATATATGACAAGGTCATTGGATAGTAGCTCGTCACAGGCTTACATAATACGGTATATAATTGGGAGTTCAGTTTCAGGTTTATAGTGGTGTGACTCTGAAATTAGTGATCATATGATTGAGTTGTTCGGTACAGAATGATGATCATATGGAAGCACGAGAGCCCGATTATATATGTCCAATCAGTCCCTCTACTAGCTCCACATAATTCCTTAACGTTTGGCAAATTGATTTGTATATGCTATTGGCTAGTTTATTATGCATGGATGGTGATGACACAGGATTAGGATGGTAGATAAGATTCTCTCCGGTTGGATTCAGATTTTGTTTTGGATAATAGAGTACACAATTATTCGAACTCCAAATAAAGTTGCCATGATTTTATTTGAGATTGGATTGGAGTTGTAGAAAATTATCCATGAGAACAAGAATATGAAACACAACCGTTTTGTGGAATTTGAAATTTGAAATTTGAAATTTGAATTTTGAATTTGAAATTTGAATTTGAAATTTGAAATTCAAATTTTGAATCACAGTCCAAATAGGATTCGAATTTGTTGTGGAAAATCCACAAGGTTTGAAATTCGAATTTGAGTTGGATTTGGAGAGGATAATCTTGTTAGAATCCTACTTGAATTTTAAATTTAAATCCCAACAAAAGTGGACGAAATTTTTGAGGATAATCCTCAATGGAATTTCAGTTTTTGTGGGTAAGGTTCAAAGGAAAATTCAAGCTTCAATCCTAGTTGAATTTAGATTCTCTCCTTCCCTGAAAAGTGGCCGAAATTAGGAAGAATCTCTCCTAGGAAATTCGGTTATTTTTAGATAAGGTTGAGATAAGATTCAAGCTTGAAAATCCTAGTGGAATTTTGATTCTTCCTTATCCTAAAAGTGGCCGAAAATTTGGAGAAGATTTTCTCCTAGAAATTTCAGATTTTTTGGTTGAAAAAGGGAGATAAAATTCTAGTTAAAATCTTGTTTAGATTTGGATTGGATTTATCCTAAGAAAACCGAATTTTATTGTGGAGATTCTCCCTTGGAAAATTCAGATTTTATGGATATGGATAAGGGAAAATATCTTTTCCTAATCCAATCAAATTCAGAGAATCACCTCATGCAGGTCTATAAATAGAGGTCCTGCCACTCCAGTTCTCTCAGACCACAGACTCTCAGGTGAGCAGGCTTATTGTTGCACAGCTCATCATAACAATAAAGTTCTTTAGAGATCTGGGTGGTCGGAAGAAGACTAGCAGTGCTAGCATACCGATCGAGGTTCAGAGTGCCCACACACTCAGCCATTCGGGAATTGGAGAATAGTAGAGAAGGCTAGTTGGATGAAGCCTCCGGTCATTCTCCTCCTACAAGATTGGCGTCCTTGAGGTATGAGTTTTAATTGTTGTTGGTTTATTGTATATGGCATCATGAGATATTTAACGATCTAAAAATTTTTATTGTTCTGCTGCGCCACTCTGATACATTTTTACCGATTTATTTTCCTACAATAGTTTCACAATCATGTAGGTTGATGAAAGATCATGTTAGATGCCACACGTCCCTAACTTGTAGGATTAGGGACAGCTTAGAGAAGCACGTGGCTAGAAAAGATAAATAAGAAGGAAATTTTATAGGCATGTAGTACAGCCTTTTTCAGTCTTTTAAGATAAGTTAAAGCAGAAAGTTAAGCATTCGTTGATGGCTCTCCGGCTTTTTAACCATAGGCATTACAGATGGTCTGTGCACACACGATACTAGCACATAGGCCCTAAATAGACAAGAAGAAAGAAAAATGAGAAGTTTAAAGCATAAATGAACATAACTAGATCATGCATTAGTTATTGTTCACCATGCTTCTAGTTACAGTAAGATGCATTTCGGTACACGATGTATTCTATTATGCATAATGTACGCAACGTTTTATATTTAATGATGTGTTATATGATGATATATGATTTATAGCATGGTATATGACATGCTTATGTGATTTTAAATATGGATTATATTTAAACATGTTTTGCGGTAAACATGTTGTAGTTACTGGGCGTAAAGCTCATGGAGTATGTTCATGTTGTAGGTAAACGTCCTATGGCTTAATCATCTATGGGCGATGACGGTAGTGGAGGCGGATGTAAGGGGAGGTTGTGGATACACTACGAGTATTCTTTCGCATAATTTTGGAGTGAGCAGTATTTGTGAATGATAATTGTTAAACAGTATTTTTGAATAGTGATGGTAAACAATATTTTTGAATAGTAACCATTAAGTGGTATTTTTAAATAGTAACCGATAAATAGTATTTTTAAATAGTAACTGTTAAACAATATTTATGAATAGTAACCACTAAACTATATTTTTGAATAGTAACCATTAATAGTGCCATATGTGAATAGTAAATACGTATGCAGTAAAAAAAACCCTAAAATTATGGTATCTAATTAAGTAACTTTAAGTATCAGTTGCAAGAAAGTATAAGTATCATATAAAGAAGTAACAAGTTTTTAGTGACAGTCTGGGCCACTGAGGGCACGAGACGTCATAGTTGGTATTAGAGCGGTTTCCTGCCACCCTACCTCACATCACCATATGCCTGCCTCATCTGTCCAAGTAAGTTAGTTTTGTTTTTCAAAGTTTAGTGTATAAAATTAACGTTAATTATAATAGGAGATTATGGCTACACCAATAGACCCCCACCAAGAGTAAGAGGACTGAGAAGCGAGTATAGCTTTTGTTGCCATACGACCACACACATATGACGGCAGCAACCGACATGAACTCCCTTATTAGATTCATCATATAGAGGCGATCTTCGAGGCATGCCATATTCCACCCCGCCTATAGGTGGTAATGGCCAGTAGCCGACTGCAAGGACCAATAATGATATGATGGAACGAACGATGTAGGATCAGAGATCCAACGATGTAGTGGGCTGACTTTTGCCAAGACCTCCACAACTCCAAAGGCCCAGCTAAGGATGCAGCTATTTGGGATGACATGGAAGAGAGGCGATATCAGGTCTTCTCTGATATTAAGGATGTTTATGAGGGAGAAACCATGGTACACTATTATTAATGCTTTTTGGATGCTATGTTACTGTGCATTCCCTTAGACAAGCCATTTGTAGAGGTAACCGACTTGCTTTAGAGAGGGATCCCATGATACATGAGGGACCTCGTCCATTACCCTCTGCCTCATGAGAATTTGAGGTGCCTTGTCCGAGACGTAGTGGATGTCGAGTGAGTGGTACTTAACCCTGCACCTGGCGAAGGCCTTGCAGCGGTAGCCAATGTGGAGGGTAACCCGGCAAATGCAGCACCCCAACCGGCCGATGGTGAGTTTGCGGCCGAACTGCAGCTGGCAGTACCCAAAGCACCTGAGGATCCCAAGCTAGGGCACCAGTCTCCCGAGCATCCCGAGGAGGAAAATGATGATGAGGCTATCCCTAATGCCCAACCTAATAATGAGGAGGAGGAGCTCCTTGATCACATTAGCGATGACGGGTGTATGGACATATATGAGCCCTAAGTTATCATTGCCAGTGACAACGAAGGCAGTATTATCTGGGGAGATGAAGATAAAGATCCCAAAGAGTTTCCTCTTAATGACAGTGAGGATGAAGAAATGTCTGATGCGGAGTTGGGATTGTCCTCCGAGTAGTAGTAACCCTTTTCACAGGAATTTTTGGTTATGTTATTATGTAGAGGGAAATAGTAGCTTTCCCCGTCTGACTTAACTTAATGTACTTAATGGGATCGTATTTTGGGAAATGTGTAACACTCCTACCAAACTAGAAGTTTGTACATATTTTTGAGTATATATGTATATGATTTGTGAGATATTTTATGAAAAAGCAGTTAAGTTTTACCTTGAGGGCCTAAACATGATTTTCTATGAGTATGATCATAGCATAATGAAAAGTGCAGGACGATTCCTGGCACGTGGTTAATGTTCCAATACTATGCGGCAATTGTACTGGGCATCACCGACTAAGAGAAGAAAAGAAAGGTATAATATGTATATCTATATCTTGATGTTTAAATAAAATCGTCAAGTAAGAAAGAAAATGATATGTAACACGAGTCCCAAGTACAAAGTTTAAAGAACTTATGTTCTCTTTTACCATTATGTGATATGGTTACATAGGGATGATGGCAAGACCAAGAGCATAGACTAACCAAGCCACCCGTGAGGATGATCTAATGACATAGCTCACTGCTATGCAAGAAATGATGATGAATCAACAACAAGAGCTCGCTCAACTCTGGGAGCAAATGAACTGACAATAACAGGCACCATAACCAGTGGAGGTGCCAGCTCATGTAGTACCAATAGCCCTCGATGCCCCTAGAGAACAAGCGGCTCCGCTAGTCCAAACAATGTCAACACCACCGGCTGTGGCTGCTTCCACAGTAGCCAACGTCCTTGTGCTAGCTCACAGAGAAGGCTACCTATACGGACAATTTAGGTGCATAAAGGTGTCAGAGTTCGAAAGGACGATGAACCCTACTGAAGTAGATGACTGGTTGATTGACGTCTAGGTCATCTTAGACCTTGTAAGGCTGACAGGGAGGGAAAAGGTACTATGTGCATCCCTAGCCCTACGCAAGGGAGCACGCCAATGGTGGAAAACCATGGCAATCAGAAGGGACGTTAGTTCGACGAATTGGCCAAACTTCATTGCCGAGTTCAGGGAAATGTCCTTTAATGATGAAGCACTAGCAATCTAGTAGGGTGAATTCAATAATCTACGCTAGGGCAGCATGACGGTCATGGAAGCCATAAGGAAGTTTGAGCAACTAGCTCAACTTTGCCCCGACTTCGTGCCGACCAAGAAAGAAAAGGTCTAGAGGATGCTGAAAATGTTCCGGACAGACATTGCAGTCCAAGTCTGTAGCGGCAGCCATGGGCCCACAACCATAGCCGAATGTGTCAGTAGGGCCATCTAAGCAAAATACTGGTTGGCCCAAGACAGGGAAAGAAAAGCATAGATCTTTAAGGCCAAGCGAGAAGAGAAGACACAGGCTAGACCGAGCAAAAGGTGACAACACCCTGATTCTTACAACAAGAGTCAGAATGTGGGGAATAGCCAGCACAACAAGCGATCCCACCATAACAACAAAAGAAAAGGAAATCTGAATAACCAAGGGCAAAAGAGAAATTTCCCCCAGAAGAAGAACAACCACGAAGGAAATGGTAGTCAACACCCACCATGCCTGAAGTGTGGAAAAACCATCCAAGAGAATGCTGCCTAGGAACCAGTGGCTGCTACACATGTGGCAAAGAAGGCCACTTCACCAAACAGTGCCGCTCGAACCCACAACACTAACAAAGCCAAGCCCACCCTACTAGTGCACAACTACATGCCACCCAAGCTAGAATTGAAGGTCTGTCAATCGCCCAGGGCAGATTCGAAGCTCCAAAGATGCCAGAGAGGATGTATGCTTTCACAAGGGAGGATGCGGAAGCCAAACCTCTACCATGGTGACAGGTTAGCTTTCTGTCGCCAACTCTACTGCACTTGTTTTATTTGATTTTAGAGCAATACATTCATTTGCATTATCAGAGTTTGCTAGGACGATAGGCCAGAACGTAGATAGAATGAATTAAACTTTTCAAACTGCTCTTCCCTCCGGGGAAGTTTTGTTGTCTAATTACTGGTTATCTGCGGATGGGAGGTAAGTTTCAATCTGATCATCCTCGACATGTACGATTACGATTTGATAATGGGGATGGATTTCCTCGTCAAGTACCACACCGTCATAAACTATCGGAGACGAGAGTTCACCTTCGAACTAGTCAGACACGAGAAGTTTGTCTACAAGGGCTTATTGCTAAAGTAACCCAAGATGATGATATCGGCTATGAAGGCTCATAAGCTATTGTCTAGCAGATGCACTGGTTTCTTAGCACACATAACAGACATGACTCAGGAGGCTGAGATAGGACCCGAGGGCGTACCAGTAGTTCGAGAGTTCACCGAAGTATTCCCAGAGGATCTTCTAGGACTTCCACCTGAACGAGAAATATCCTTCAAGATCGAGCTTACCAGGGTCAGCACCCGTATCCAAGGCCCCTTACAAAATGGCACCAGCGGAGTTGAAGTAGCTCTAAACTCGGTTAATGGAGTTGATGGACAAGGGTTTTATCTGACAGAGTTGTTCACCATGGGGAGCGCCAGTCTTTTCGTGAAAAAGAAGGATGGAACGTTACGGATGTGCATAGACTACCGAGAGCTGAACAAGATCACCATAAAGAACAAGTATCCATTGCCACGGATCGACAATCTGTTCGACCAGCTCCAAGATGCTACAATATTTTCAAAAATTGACCTACGTTCTGGGTATCATCAATTGCGGATCAAAGATGTAGACATACCCAAGACAGCATTCCGAACACAACTCTTTATGTCATTCAGACTGACCAACACACATGCAGCTTTCATGGACCTGATAAACCAAGTATTCAAGGAATTCTTAGACAAGTTTGTCATTGTGCTTATCGATGACATACTTGTATATTCCCAGATAAATAAGGAGCACGAGGAGCATCTGAAAGCCATTCTGCTCAAGTTAAAGGAGCACCAATTGTATGCCAAAATTTTCAAGTGTGAATTTTGGCTGGAGAAGGTTCACTTCCTTGGTCATATGGTCTCCAAGGAAGGAGTATCAGTAGACTCGACAAAGGTTGAAGCAGTTAGTGACTGGCTGACTCTGAAGAATGTAACAGAAATCTGCAGCTTCTTTGGATTAGCAAGTTATTATCGACGTTTCATTGAAGGTTTCTCAAAGTTAGCAGCCCTACTCACAGCACTCATCAAGAAAGAGAAGAAGTATGAGTGGACTGATAAGTGCGAGAAAAGCTTCTAGGAGTTAAAAAGCAGACTCATGAGCGCTCCAATCCTGACCATACTAGATGCCGGATAGGAAAACTTTGTGATCTACAGTGACGCTTCTAGGACTGGACTAGGAGCTATATTAATGCAAGGTAGTAGAGTAGTCACAAACGCTTTGCAGTAACTCAAGAGCCATAAAAAGAATTATCCAACACACGACCTGGAGCTTATAGCGTTCGTCTTTGCACTCAAATTATGGAGGCACTATCTATATGGTATCAAGTGTGAGATCTATATAGACCACTAGAGCCTTAAGTATATCTTCACATAGAAATAGCTCAACATGAGGCAGAGAAGATGGCTAGAATTGGTAAAGTATTATGACTATGAAATCCTATATCATCCAGGGAAAGCAAATAAGGTGGCCGATGCACTGAGTAGAAAGCATACCTCGTCGCTTATGGCTGTCCATGATTTGCCAGATGCACTACAACAAGAGCTAAGGAGAAGTGAGATTGAGATTCTAATGGAGAGGTTGTCTGAAATGACCCTCCTACTAGAGGAGATTAAACCTAGTCAAGACCTTGATTTGACCCTAATCAAGCTCAAAAAAGAGGCAACAGAGGACCAGAGTTCAGAGTATCAAGTCTCTAAGGATAACATACTCTATTTCAGAGGTACAGTATGCATTTTGAAGGATGAAGAACTCAGGAAAAGGATCCTTTTGGAATCCCATGGCACGCCATACTCGGTACATCCAGGGGCAAATAAGATGTACCAGGACCTAAATGAGAGCTTTTGGTGGTCGAGAATGAAAAAAGATGTCACCGAATTTGTAGCAAAGTGCCTCACATGCCAGAAAATCAAAGCAGAGCATCAGCGACCTGGAGGAGAACTACAGAAGATCGAGCTACCGAGTAGACATGGGAGCAAATTATAGTGGATTTTATGGTCGGACTGCCCAGAACATCAAGCGACAACGACGCAATCTGTGCAATAGTGGATCGACTGACGAAATCAGCTCAATTCTTAGTCATGAAGCTGAGCTATTCAGTAGAGAAACTGGCAGAAATGTAAATTACTCAAATAGTAAGACTGCATAGTGTGCCAAAATCTATCATCTCAGATCGTGATGGATGCTTCATTTTAAGGTTTTGGCAAAGCGTTCAAGCTTCAATGGGAACAAGTTGAAGTTCAACACAGCCTTCCATCCTCAAACTGATGACCAGTCTAAGAGAACCATTCAGACGTTGAAGGATATGTTGAAAGCGTATGCCTTAGATTTCAAAGGGACCTAGGATCAGAAGCTACCACTGATAGAGTTCTCGTACAATAATAGCTACGATTCCTCGATTAGGATGGCATCGTACGAGGCATTCTATGGAAGGAAATGCATATCTCCAGTGCATTGGCATGAAACTGGAGAGAAATAGCTAACCAGCACAGACTTCGTCAAAAGCACAATGGAAGATGTGAAGCTTATACGAGAGCGACTGGATATAGCTCATAGCTACTAAAAGAGTTACGTGGATAAACGACGTAGGCCTCTCAAATTTCAATAAGGAGATTCAGTCTTTCTCAAGGTGGCACCCATGAAAGGGGTGATGCACTTTGGGAAGACAGGAAAGCTCAGTCCTAGATATATAGGACCCTTCGAGATTCTCGAGAGAGTTGGGAAGGTAGCCTACAGATTAGCACTCCTTCCCGAATTAGCATTAGTGTATAACGTGTTCACGTCTTGATATTGAAGAAGTACATGCTAGATAGTTCCTACATTCTAAGCCAGGAGCCAGTTGAAGTACACGCCGATCTGACCTATGAAGAAAAACCTGTGCGAATTCTAGGAAAGGAAGATAAAGTCCTTAGGAGTAAAGTGATTCCACTTCTATAAGTATTATGGCAGAACCATAACCTTGAAGAAGCTACATGGGAACGGGAAGAAGATATGAGAAGAGGTTTCTCGAATTTATTCTAATTTTCAAGGACAAAAATTTTGTAAGGGGGGAAGGTTGTAAAGACCGTCCCATTCCTGTAACTTAATTTTCATTTAATGAGAAATTGAGGAATAATTTCATGCATTTTAGTATAAAAATTGAAGAACACGGGCATGTACGTGTCCGTGTAAGTGGCCGTGTACTATCCAGACTGTGTGCGTGAATATGATCGTACAATTGTACATGGCCATGTAGATGAACACGGTCTTGTATACGGCCGTGTAAGTGGCTGTGTACCATTGCAACTGTGCACGTGTGTGAGGCCGCGTAAGTAAACATGGCCATGTAGGTGGACACGATCAAGTACACGGCCGCATAAGTGACCGTGTACTGATCGGGTTGTTGAAATGTCAGATGCCGTGTTGGTGCATATGGCTGTGTAATGTGACACACCCATGTACATGGCCATGTAAGAGGCCGCATACCAATCGATAAAATGAGTCTGTTCCAAGACACGGCCGTGTTGAGCAAAACTCAACTGGTACACGCCCGTGTAGGAGGCCGTGTAATGAACAAAAAGTTACTGTGCAGACTCTTAAAATGTATGAAACCTAATTACTATGCAATGAGTAATTAAGTTGAAAAAAACACAATATAATTTCTAATTAAATAGATTAAACAGGTATGGTACTGTTTATTTCTATTCATAAAGTGAAAGAGGGTAACTGACAGTGAATCCGGTCCACCCTATTATGTGTATAAATGTATGAAATATGCAGTATCAGGGAATTGGTTCAAATGATCATTTCTTGACACAAGACTGGTGAGCAGATCACTAGAATGCTCAGACCGAACCTCTAAGCCCAATAGTGACAGAAACCCTAGCGAGGTACAATATCGAGAAAATAGTCCAGATGACCTTATGTCGTCTAGAGACTAACAAAATCAGAGTTTGAACACTCAAACTAGTCAGTTAGATGAAAGACGGTGATTAGTGAATAGTGAAAAATGCAGTGTCAAGTTACTGGTCAAAATGGCCTTAATTTGACTTAAAATTGATATATTAACGGTCAGTAGGCTCAATCTAGTTAATTGTGCACAAAATGAGAATTGTAGTTTGGGAGATATGCAGTATCGGGATGAGGGTCAAGATGACCTTTACTCGCCCCGAAACTGATATATTTAGGCTTAGGATGCCTAAATTAATCAATCGGGCACCTGACATGTTTTTCGAGGTGGGATCACGCAGGTCCCAAAAAATGGTCCAGACAACCACGGACAGACATAAGACTGATAAAAATGGAATCATCACATCCAAATTAGTCAAGAGAGATTGTGTATGAAATTTCACCCAGGAACACCTCGGTTTGCGTGTAAAAGGCAACACAATGTAGACACAACCACAGTATAGGAAATGAATAGTAAATTAGTGTAGAATAGGCTCTTGGATAGTATAAACCAACTAGAAATCATCAATATAAAAATCAGATTCAGAAAATCTGATTTCCGATGAAAAATTAGAACACTACCGGGAAAGGACTAAAAAACGTTGTAGAAAACTGTACTGCGAAGAGAGCAACACAGATGAATCTTTCTTGGCCCAAAACTGTGTTATCTAGCTGGAAAACCAGCTGGTTTTCAGCTGTTAAAAACCCCAAAAAGTGGCAAATAAAATAATGGGTTAGTTTATATCACATCGTATAAACACTGCTAAATTCTCCATCACCATTCCATCACCTTACACCATGCCATTTTTTATTCTTCCCTCTTAAATGGCTACAGCAAAATTTGGTGGGAATGGGCTGAGAAGGGCAGAATTTTTTTGCCAAATTAGCCTAAAGTTGGCTTGATTAATCAAGCTTAAGTTGGTTAAGCAATCTTAGGTTTTTTCTATAAAAGGATGACCATACATTAGCTTGTGTTTTCTTTCTTTTTCACACCTCCAAAAACACGCCATTCATTCTATCTTTTCCAAGTAGTAGCTGACCCCTTTCCATAGCCCCAAAACCATCATTTTTACAAGCCAAAACCAAGTAAAAAATTTACCAAAAGCCAACCTCTTCAAGCTTGTGCTAGGTGGAATCAATCCAAGCTATTCTAAGTCCAACCAAGGGTAAGATTCTATACCAATCTTTGTGGTTTTGGTTCTTTTATTTTAAGTTGATATTGAGAGAAATTTTTTTAGCATTTGCTAGCATAAAACCAATCCCTTCTCAACAAGAAAGACACAGCCAATTTGGTCTTCAATCCCTAGTTCAAATCGTGCTTAGTTCAAAGCACAAAGGTAATAACCAAAAACCTTACCTTTGGTGGTTTAGTGATTTTTAAGATCTTGATCAAGACCATTTATGTGTATTTATTCATGCAAATGGTTTGTAATAATTTTATTTTGAGCTCTCAACTTTCCATTTTTAGGTTTATATGGTTGTGGTTGTGTTTACAATTTTTTACAAATAATTATTAGTATGTGTGATGTGATGAACGTATAGGGATGTGGCTGGACACAAATCTGTCCCCAGGAAAGGCAAAGGATTTTGGCCATTTTGACCTGTTTAGGGTCTGAATTTGGAATTTGGTAAAACTTGATGTTTTAAGAAAATTTTGATATGGTCGTTTTTTCGTCAAATAGCCTATGGCTAAAAATGATGTTACAATAGGTTTTTAAAGTGGTATTCACTCGGTACCCAAAACTAGGACCAAAAATCTGACCACAGTAATTAGTCTCGAGTTTTATAAAAAATGGACCACTTAGAGTCCAAACTGGATTTTAGGCTCAACACAAAAGTTGTAGATCTCATCGAGATCTTGAAAACAACCCATGGTATTTTAAAAATTTGGCCGTTTCAAGCCTTTAACAGGACCGTTTTCAAAACAATGTAAAACTAGGATTTTTGTAAAAACTGGGCACATAGGCCACAGGTTTAGTAAGATTAGGGCTGCTTTAAGTTAGAATTGAGCTCCGAGGTCAACACGAGATTTGTTCATCAAACAAAGTCGAGGATGAAAACGTTCACGTTCGTCGAATTTTCAGAGAAAGTCCTTTCATATAAGTTTTAAAATAGTTTTCAAAAGTGGTTCAAAAACCACATTTAAAACGCAACCTCAAAAATGTGTTTTAACACTTTAAAATATAAACATGGTTTTCACAAAAACGTCCCCCACCTTCTAATGGGATGATAAGGGCACAGGTTCCAAACACAATTTTGTAAGAATTTTATAAGTAAATCAAAATGATTTTCTTAAATAAACAAAATAGTGTGTGTAGCCCGGTAGGCTACCACGCCAAATAAACCTTAGTAGCCCAGTAGGTTACTACACCAAACAAGCCACAGTGGCCTGGTGGGCCACTACACCAAACAAGGAATAGTAGCTCGTAGGCTACCACACCCAAACAGGCAAGTAACTTGGCTGGTTACTACACCAAGTTTATGCATAGTAACCAGTAGGCCACCTAGTTACCAATACGTGAGTTAACTGGTCAGTTGACTGGTTGGCAACCAGTCAAGGACCTTGCTCTAATCAACACTGTGAGGAACGATAATTAATATATCAAGAAGACAGTTAATCAAACAATGATAGGAGTTTGATGTCAAATCCCAAAAATAGGCCAATAGGGTATCGACAGGCCTCGGTATCACATGGAAACACAAGTAATAGTCACTAACAGTATTAATGACTCAGCGAAGGTGCTGATAAGATACATTATTAATGATAGGTGGTAACTTGTAAGCTGATAGAGGCATGAGTACAAGTATGCATTTGCTTGCAATTAGGTAAGAACAACTCCACTTACAGCATGAATAAAATAAAATTAAAATGATGTGTTACAGTATGTTAAAATATGTATGCCATGCATACAATGATGCACAGCATATTTAAGAACATATAGTTTCACAATCATGTAGATTGATGAAAGATCATATTAGATGCCATATGTCCCTACCGCGTAGGATTAGCGACAGTTTAGAGAAGCACATGCCTAGAAAAGATAAATAAGATGGAAATTTTATAGGCATGTCGTACCGGGCTTTTCAGTCAAAAGGGTTTTTAAGATAAGTTAAAGCAAAAAGTTGAGCATCCATTGATGGCTCTCTGGCTTTTTAACCACAGGCGTTACGGATGGTCTGTGCACACACGATACTGACAAATGGTCCCTAAATAGACAAGAAGAAAGAGAAATGAGAAGTTTGAAGAATAAATGAACATAATCAGATCATGCATTAGTTATAGTTCACCATGCTTCTAATTATAGTAAGATGCATTTTGGTACACGATGTATTCTATTATGCATAATGTGTACAAAGTTTTATATTTAATGATGTGTTATGCGATGATATATGATTTATAGCATGGTATATGACATGCTTATGTGATTTTAAGTACATATTATATTTAAACATGTTTTGCGGTAAACATGTTGTACTTACTTGGCGTAAAGCTCATGGAGTATGTTCATGTTGTAGGTAAGCGTCCTATGGCTTAATCATATATGGGCGATGACGGTGGCAGAGGTGGATGTGAGGGGAGGTTGTGGACACACTGCGAGTATTCTTTCACATAATTTTTGAGTGAACAGTATTTGTGAATGGTAATTGTTAAACAGTATTTTTGAATAGTGATGGTTAAATAGTACTTTTGAATAGCAATCATTAAGTGGTATTTTCAAATAGTAGTCGATAAATAGTATTTTTGAATAATAGTTGTTAAATAGTATTTATGAATAGTAATCGCTAAACTGTATTTTTGAATAGTAACTATTTAGTGGTATTTTTGAATAAAACCACTAATAGTACCGTATGTAAATAGTAAATACGTGTGCAGTCAAAAAAAAAATATCCCTAAGATTATGGTATCTAATTAAGTAATTTTAAGTATCAATTACAAGAAAGTATAAGTATCATTTAAAGAAGTAGTAAGTTTTTAGTGGTGGTCCAGGCCATTGAGGGCACGGGATGTCACATGACTAAATTGAGCATGCTGATTATAAATATATTAGTTTTATGTCAAATTAAGGCCGTATTGGCCATTAACCTAATACTGCATATCTACTATTCACAATTCACTGTTTTATGTTTAATTGACTAGTTTGAGTGTTTTGACTCCAATTTTGTCAGTTTCTTGGCGAGAAGAGGTCATCTTGACCACTTTTCATGATACTGTATACTTATCAGGCCAAATTTCACTGTTGTGCTCAGATAACCAATCATGGTCATCTGGACCGGTTTCTTGATACTGCGTGTCTCACACGCACACTCACATGTATTAAGGTGAACTAATCTCACTCTCGATTGCTCCTTTCACTGCATGAATAGTAATTAAACATTTCTACATTCGTTTAATTCATTCAAACTAGAAAATTACACTGTATTCATTAACTTAATTACTTATTATGCAGAAATTAGGTTCCATGAACATGAGGGTCATTATAACCTACCCCCTTGACAAAATTTTCATCCTCGAAATTTAGAATAATTCCAGGAAGTCTCTTTTCATGTCTTCTTCCCGTTCCCATATGGCTTTCTCAACATTGTGATTTCGCCACAACACTTTTACTAGTGGTATTACTTTATTCCTAAGTATTTTCTCCTCTCTGGCTAGGATTCGCACAGGTTTCTCCTTATACGTCAGATCAACGTGCACTTTGATCGGTTATTGGCTTAGAATATGGGAGTTGTCTGGCATATACTTCTTCAACATCAAGACGTGAAAGACTTGTGTACTGAAGCTAACTCGGGAGGAAGTGCTAGTCTATAAGCCACCTTCCCTACTCTCTCAATTATCTCAAATGGTCTTATGTACCTAGGATTGAGCTTTTCCTTCTTTCCAAAGCACATCACCCCTTTCGTGGGTGCTACTTTGAGAAAGATTGAGTCTTCTTCCTGAAATTCGAGGGGTCTACGGTGCTTATCTGCATAACTCTTTTAGTGACTGTGCATTGTATCTAATCTCTCTTGTATTAGCTTCACATTTACCGTTGTGTTCCTGATGAAGTCCTTACTAATAAGCTGTTTCTCTCTGGTCTCGTGCCAGTGAACCAGAGATCTACATTTTCTTCTATAAAGTACCTCATATGGTGCCATCTTGATCGATGAATGGTAGCTGTTGTCATACAAGAACTAGATCAAGGGTAGCTTCTGATCCCAGTTTCAATTAAAGTTTAGGACACAAGCTCGTAACACATCCTCTAACGTCTGTACGGTCCTCTCAGAATGACCGTCAGTCAGAGGATGGAATGCTATGCTAAACTTTAACTTGGACCCTAATGTGGCCTGAATGCTTTGCCAAAACCTGGAGGTGAAGCATCCGTCACGATCTAATATGATTGACTTGGGCACTCCATGCAGTCTTACGATCTGAGCCACATAAATTTCTGCTAGTCATTCCATCGAGTAGCTAACATTTATTACTAGGAATCTGGCTAATTTTGTCAATCTATCTATGATCACCCAGATTGCATCATTGCCATTGGATGTCTTTGGCAATCTGACCATGAAGTCCATCATGATCTGGTCCCATTTCCACTCTGATACCTCAATTTGTTATAATTCTCCCACCGGGCGCTAATGTTCTGCCTTAACTCTTTGACACGCTAGGCATCTAACGATGAACTCGGCGATGTCATTCTTCATTCCAGGCCACCAAAAGCTTCCTTTCAGGTCCTTGTACATCTTATTTGCTCCTAGATGTATAGAATATGGTGCCTCATAAGCTTCTGAAAGGATTTGCTTCTTGAGCTCTTCATCCTTTGAAACACACACTCTATCCCTGTAGTAGAGTATGCCGTCCTTAGAGACTCTAAATTCTAAACCCTTGTTCTCTTTAGCTTCCTTTCTGGACTTGAGCAGGGATGAATTGAGTTCTTGACTGGCCTTGATCTCATCTAGAAGTGTCAATTGGACGGTCGTGTTGGACAATCTCCTTGTCAAGACCTCGATCTCACGCTACACAAATCCCTCTGTAGTGCTCCCGGTAAGGCATTGATAGCCATAAGCGAAGTAGAATGCTTTCGCTTAATGGATTGGCCACTTTATTGGCTTTTCCCAAATAGTATAGAATCTCATAATTGTAATCCTTGACCAACTCTAGCCATCTTCGTTGCCTCATGTTGAGCTCTTTTTGCATAAAAGTGTACTTGAGGCTCTGGTGGTCTGTGTAGATCTCGTACTTGACTCCATATAGGTAGTGCCTCCATATTTTCAGTCAAAAAATGACCACTGCTAGCTCTAGATCATGCATAGAGTAGTTTTTCTCATGGTCCCTAAGCTATTATGAAGCGTACGCGACCACTCTACCATTCTGTATCTACACGGCTCCTAATCTGGTCTTAGATGCGTGGCTATAAATCACAAAACTTCCCTGACCAGCGTCTAGAATGGTCAGTATTGGAGTGCTTGTGAGTCTTCATTTTAGCTCTTGGAAGCTCTCCTCACACTTGTCAGTCCACTCATACCTCTTTCTTTTCTTAGTAAGCACAGTAAGTGGGGCGGCTAGCTTTGAAAAGCCTTCAACGAAGCACCAGTAATATCCCGCTAGGCCTAGGAAACTGCATATATCTATCACATTCCTTGGAGTTGGCCACGTGCTAACTGCCTTAACCTTTGCTGAGTCTACAGATACTCCCTCCTTGGAGACTATATGGCCTAGGAAATGGCCTTTTTTAGCCAAAACTCACACTTAGAGAACTTAGCGTATAGCTGATGATCCTGTAACATGCGCAAGGCAATACTTAGGTGCTTTTTGTGCTCCTCCTTCGCCTGAAGTATATAAGTATGTCATCGATGAATATAATGACAAACTTATCTAAATAGTTCTTGAACATGCGGTTCATTAAGTCCATAAAGGTAGCTAGAGCATTTGTCAGTCCGAACAACATAACAATAGACTCATAGTGTCTGAATCACATTCAAAAGGCTATTTTGGGTACATCCTTATCCCTAATTCACAGTTAATGGTACCCTGAATGTAGAATGATCTTCGAGAATACTGCCGCGTCTCGGAATGGATCGAATAGATCGTCAATCTATGGCAATGGATAATTGTTCTCAATCATAATCCTGTTCAACCCTCTGTAGTCAATGCACAGTCTCAGTGTTTCGTCTTTCTTCTTCACGAATAGTATGGGTGCTCCCCAAGGTTAACAGTTTTGTCAAATGAATCCCTTGTCTATCAGATCCTTCAGTTGGGCTTGGAGCTCCTTTAGCTCTGTAGGGGCCATTCGGTATAGGGCCTTAGAGTTAGGGGCTGATCCTAGCAGAAGTTCAATCTCGAATGAGATTTCGCACTCTGGCAGAAGTCTTGGAAGATCTTCTGGAAATACTCCCACAAATTCCCTAACTACTGGTACGCTCTCAGGCCCTATCTCTGCTTCTTGAGTTTTGTCTACCCCGTGTGCTAGGTAGCCTGTGCATCCGCTGGATATTAGCTTGTGAGCTTTTATCGCTAAGATCATTGTCTTTGGTTACTTCAGTGACAAACCCTTGTAGACGAACTTTTCGTACTCAATTGATTCAAAAGTGACTTTCCACCTTCAACAGTCTATGATGGCATTGTACTTTATGAGGAAATCCATTCCCAAGATTACGTTATAATCGTACTCATCAATCATGATTAGATTAGCGTTTAGCTCTCTACCGTAGATAATTACCGGTACGTAATGCATCCAGTAACTAGACAATAAAACTTCCCCTGAGGGAAGTGCTATTCTGAAAGTCTGTTTAATCTTATCCTAACTTCTATCTATCTTTCTATCAAACTCAGAAGACACAAAGGAGTGGGTAGTTCTAGAATCAAATAACACTAATGCACTCGTGTAGGTGGCAGAAAGCTGACCTATCACCATTAACTTTCTTTTAATCTTGCTCTATATATCGTGATGTTCAATATGAATTATACCATATCACATTGTATTGAAACATCGTCTTAATGCCAGGACTCGTCCTGCACTTTCTATCACACTCTAGTCACATGTGGAAATATTATATCTAAGCCCTTGGGCAAAACTACACTGCTTTTCACAAAATTTTCACAAAAATGTGTACAAAACTCTAGTCTGGTGGGAGTCACACACTTCCTGATACATAACCCCAAAAGGTTTTACTAAGCTAGGTCTAATGGGAGTAAGCTATTACTTCCCATAATACATATATACCCAGTCTAAGAAAAGACTAAAGCAGGTTACTGCTACTCTAAGGAAAGCCTTATTCTGCATCAGAGGTGTCCTCCTCATCATTCTCCTCGAGGGGAAACTCCTCTGGGTCTTCCTTGTGTAGGCATAGATTCTCCCTTAATTGTTTAGAGCTTCTACCCTACTTTGTATGGTCAAGGGGCCTTCGATCCTTGTCTGGGCAGCGTGGACTTGGTTATTTACAGGACGAGCTTGGTTCTGTTGATTCTATGGATTAGAATTGTAATGACCGTCATTTTCATGGCACCTACTTACCTGTAATAAGTCATTAAGGAATTAAATGGACATAATTTAATGCCTTTTAGTACAAATTTAAGTAACACGGTCAGGTACACGGTCGTGTGAGTGACCGTGTGCCATTCGGACTATGTATCTATTAGTAGCCGTGTGAGTGTACATGGTCGTGTAGTGTAACACGGTCAAGTACACAGCCGTGTAAGAGGCCGCGTACCGCTCGGATAGATGAATGTGTTTCAAAGACATGGCCGTGTTGAGTATTCTCAACTAGTACACGCCTGTGTCCGAAATGTACACACCCGTGTTGCCTTATACACACCCGTGTAAGAGTCTGTGTAGAAGGCTGTGTAATGAGCTGAGAGCCACTGTAATGACTTTCATGAATTATGAAACTTAATTACTATGTAATGATGTAATTAAGTTAATAAACACAGTGTGCTTTTCAGTTGAATGAATTAAACGAGAATAGTAACGTTTAATTACTATTCATGCAGTGAAAGGGGCAACCGACAGTGAAATCGGTCCACCCTATTATGTGAGTGTGCGTTGAGACACGCAATATCAAGAAACCGGTCCAGACGACCATTTCATGATACAGAACTGATGAGCTAGTCATCAGTACGCTCAGACTGGTCACCTTAGCGCAGTAGTGATAATTGTCCTAATAGATGTACAGTATCGAGAAAAGTGGTCTAGATGACCTCTTCTCACCAATAGACTGACAAAATCAAAGTCAGAACGCTCAGATTAGTCAATCAGATAGTGAATAGTGATTAGTGATTAGTAAATAGTTAGAAACGCAGCGTCAGGTTAGTGGTAAAGATGGCCTTAATCTAGCATAAAACTGACATATTAATACTCAGCAGGCTCAATCTGGTCAACTGAGCATAAAATGTAGATTTTGTTTAAAAGATACGCAGTATCCGGATGAGGGTCAAGATGACCTTTTCTCGTCCCGAAACTGATATATTTAGACTCAGGACACCCAAATTAGTCAATCGGACACCTGACACGTTTTTCGAGACGGGGTCATATAGATCTCGAAAACTGGTCTAGAAGACCTCAGATGGATGTAAAACTGATAAATTTGAAATCAGCACGTCCAAATTAGTCAAGGGAAACTGTGTTTGAAATTTCACGCGAAAACGCCTCATTATGCGTGCGCAGTGTCAACACAGTATAGGCCTAACCACAGTATCAAGAAATTGGTCAAGATGACCTTTTGTTGATATAAAACTGATATATTTGAAATCAGAATGCTCAAATTAGTCATTTGAGCACAAAAAGTAATTTTTGACCGGAAACCATGCAGTATCGGAAAACTGGTCGAGACGACCTCGGATGAAGATAAAACTGATATATTTGGGTTCAGCACGCCCAAATTAGTCAGTATAGCCCATCTTAAAATTTTTCAAAAAATTAGTATAAAGGACGAAATTTTGGGGATTCTTGAAAAAATAGCCCCCCATATTTTTCCAAATCTCATTTTCTCCCTTCCCCACACCACACGAAGATGAACAGTGACCGACCATCGATCCGGCCTCCGTTTTCGACATCGCCGGCACCATTGGAAAGCTCTCAACGAGCTGAGTCCAATGGTGTGCCGAGTCGACGGAACCGACGTCGGAGAACGCAGCACGCGCTGCCTAAAGCCGCCGGTGGCCGAATTTTTCAAACCGTGATTTCTCCGCCGTCCGACGTCCAAATGCCATGATTCTGGTCCCAATGGATTCGTGGTGAAGAGTAGAACAAAACCCAGGCTTCATTTCACATCAACAGCCACCGGATCGCGCCGCCCAAGGTTCGCCTTCACCGTCGCCATCGCCACCATCGAATCTCACTATTCCGGCGGAGTTGAGTTGCAAGGTCGGTATCAAAATGCTCAGAACAACACATCGATCAAAAGCCCCAAATCAATTTTGGGCAACAACGTCGGAAAATGAAGATCCAACACCACCACCATCGCCAACTTTTCGAGGGTCGATTTCTGGCGATAGGAGCCTCGATTGGTGAAATTGACACCACCAATGGGTTCCTCTAGTCGACCTCTTCAAGATGGTGGTCGCCACTCCCATAGCTGTCATGGTCAATGCCAGTCAACGCCGGTCAACGGCGACCTAGAGATCGAAAATTGAAGAATGGCCCGTTGGCCTATTTTCGACGTTCCGGACACATCCGCGGCATCGGATTTGCAAACCGGAGTTTCAAAAGTAAAGAATGATGATTCAAAGATTGTGCGACCGAGATCGAACGGTTCACCCGACCGCCGACGGGAACGATTTTGGTAATGGTTTTGATCCCTTGATTCCTCAATTTATTATTAGAAATAATTATGTATTAATTATGGTTTACTGACTTGAGGAATTGTAAGAAAAAGAGATGAAATGTCGAAAAAGAGAATGTGAGGAAATGTGAATATTTTTACGTAAAAAGCGGAGCTTTTACGTAAAAATTAGGCCTCTGGTTTAGTACGTGGCAGGTTAGAATAGGTTAGATGGTTTTGAGGCGTTTCCTAAATGCCGGAAACCCAAAAATTAAGCTGAAATGCTGCTGAAATTTCTAAAATGGCACAAAGGGGTATTTTAGGAAACGAGGGGTGAAAATGTGATCGGGATGGAAACCCGAGCCCTCTCGATGACCTAGGTCCTGGAAAGAAGGACGGACATTGTGAGGATTAGTGAACCGCCCCATTAGAAATTTCGTAATGTAAGAAAATGATCCCTATGTCAGAATAGTACCACCCGAGGGACGGGTGCGATCGAAGTATAAAATTTGGGGCGATTACATCGCTAACGGTAACCCGATAGGCTAAATGGTCATACGGGAGGTATTCAGTCAGTTGACTGGTCAGTTAGCCAGTCAAGGACCAAGTCTGAATGGGATAGTGAGAGACAGTGATTAATTTGTCAAGTAGACAAATTAATCAAGTACGATTAGAAATTAGATATCAATTTCTCAAAGTAGAGCAGTTAGGTACCAATAGGCCTCGGTGCCACACAACGATAGTTTTATTAATTCCTATCGATAGAGTGACCTAAGAGCGACGTTAATTAATTTATTGAGCAAATAAATTAATTAACCATGATTAGAAATTAGAAAATTAAATTCTTAAGAGAAGGGCAATTAGTACCGATAAGGATTAGTACCACATAACAAGAATTTTTATTAGTCACTAATGACCACGGTGACCTAAGAGTGAATGTTAATGAAATGCACTATGATTACAGGGAGGTACCTGTATTGTGACGAAGGCGAGAGTATAAACTGTCTGATGACAGGTAAGTACAACTCTGCCTGCAGCATGAATAAAATGATGTTAAAATGATGCTTTTCCAGTATTTTAAGTATGTATCTTGCACATGATGCTGCACAGCATACATAAGAGCATATAGTTTCACAATCGAGTAGATTGATGAAAGAACAAGATAGAAGCCATAGATCCCTACCGCATAGGATTGGGGACAGCTTAGAGAAGCGTATGGCTAGAACAGTTAAACAAGATGGAAATAAGTAGGTGTGTCGTACCGGCTCCTTCAGTCGAAGGGGTTTCCAGTTAAAGAAAGTTAAGGCCAAAAGTTGAGCATCAGTTGATGGCTCTTCGGCATTAGTTGACCTCAGGCATTACCATTGGTCTACGCGCACACGGTACTGACACATAGGCCCTAAATAGACAAGAAAAGAAAAGAGAAGTATGAAGCATAAATGAATATAACCGGACCATGCGTTAGTTAGAGTTTGCTATGCTTTCTTTTTCAGTAGAGTGCATACAGTACACGATGCTTCTGTCATGCATAAAGTATGTGAAGTTTTATATTCAGTGTTGTGACATGTTATGTGATGACATGATATGTGAGCTGATATGTGATATGCTTATATGGTATGTGAAGTTTCACAATCGAGTAGATTGATGAAAGAACAAGATAGAAGCCATAGATCCTTACCGCATAGGATTGGGGACAGCTTAGAGAAGCGTATGGCTAGAACAGTTAAACAAGATGGAAATAAGTAGGTGTGTCGTACCGGCTCCTTCAGTCGAAGGGGTTTCCAGTTAAAGAAAGTTAAGGCCAAAAGTTGAGCATCAGTTGATGGCTCTTCGGCAATAGTTGACCTTGGGCGTTACCGTTGGTCTGCACGCACACGGTACTGACACATGGGCCCTAAATAGACAAGAAAAGAAAAGAGAAGTTTGAAGTATAAATGAATATAACTGGACCATGCGTTAGTTATAGTTCGCTATGCTTTCTTTTTCAGTAGAGTGCATGCAGTACATGATGCTTCTGTCATGCATAAAGTATGTGAAGTTTTATATTCAGTGTTATGACATGTTATGTGATGACATGATATGTGAGCTGATATGTGATATGCTTATATGGTATGTGATTTATTAAGTGATATATGTCATGCTTATGATTTTAAGTATGTGTTATGTTTTAAACATGTTTTGCGGTTAACATGTTGTACTTACTGGGCGTAAAACTCACGGAGTGTGTTCATGCTGTAGGTAAGCATCCTATAGCGTAAATATCAAGGGACGATGATGGCGGCAAAGGTGGATGTGAGGATGAGCTTATGGATACACCGCGAGTATTCTTCCGCACAGTATGAGTAAATAATATTTTGAATGGTGACAGTTAAATAGTATTTTGAATAGTAAAGGTTAAACGGTATTTTACAATAGTAAATAGTAAATGTATGAGTAGTATATTTAAATAGTATCTGGTGAATAGTAATCAGATAAAAAAAAGTATATAATTGTGTATGTATAATTGAAATTCTTATGTTTTTCAAATTCCGCATTTTAATAGTATGCATACATGAATAGTAAATACGTGTGCGTATAAAAAAAAATTCCCTCTAAATTTATGGTATTAAATTTAGCAAGTTTAAGTATCAGTTTTAAAGAAGAAGTATAAGTAAAAGTTAAAGAAGTAAGTAATAGTTTTCAGTGACGGTCCGGGCTGCTGAGGGCACGGGGCGCCACAAGAATAGTAGTGTTTGGCATAGTGGCCTTCCTTGTCATAAATAAAATAGCCACTTGCCCCTTATTTGCACTCTTCTGGGTGCTTGCTTTTACATTTCAGGCACACCAGATATTGGTTGTCATTTTTTCGCCTATTGTTCTTCTTTTGGGGGAAGTTCTTCTATGAACCTTGGTTGCTCGTGTTCCCCTTTCTCTTGTTATTGTTGTGGGGTTGCCTATTATTCTAGCCAGAACCCGTGTTTTGCCTTCTCTGTTAAGATTCTAGGTTCTACTTCCCCCGTGCCTGCTTAACTTGAGTCCTTTCCTCAATGGGTGGCGGTCCATAGTTGTTGAGAAGGTCTCGATAGAAATCCTCTTAGGGTACAATCAGGTATCTACCCCTACAACACCGATCCCACCAGGCCATAATTGGTCCCTCTAGTCTGCTACTGGCCAAATCCACCTATAGGTGAGGTGCGATATGGCAAGCTCGGAAGCTCGTGCAGGCGACGACCATTGTATTGGTAGGGACCCATGTTGGTGAACGCCAAACTTGCTTCATTATCCTTGTTCTTCTGATGGGGCTCTACTGGTGTGGGTTCTACTGGTGTAGCCATTGTCGCCTATTATAACTTAGATGTTAACTTATATCCCAATACCATAAAATAAAAACCAACTTACTTGGACTGATGAGACTGGCATGCGGTGATGTGAGGTAGGGTGGTAGGATACCGCTCTGATACCAACTCTGTTAGCCTGAGCCCTGGCGGCCCCAGACTGTCACTTAAAAACTACTGTTACTTAAACTTGAACATACTTAACTTGCTTAAAACTACTATTCTTAGTAGCATAATTTTAGGGGAGGTTTTTTTTTTTTTAAATTGTACATTCTACTATTTACGTACATACACATGTTTACAAACATATGAAAACATGAAAGCAACTGGGGTCAATATACGTACATACTTAAACTATTAAACTACTCAAAACATGAGATTGATTTTTCAATATCGTGCGAAAGTTAACACTGGTGGTGGTATCCATAACCTCAACCCTCACACCTGCCTCTGCTGCCATCATCATCCATCAGTATCTAGCTTCCAGGTCACTTACCTACAGCATGAACACACACTGTGAGCTTTATGCTCAGTAAGTACAACATGTCATCTGCAAAACATGTTTAAAACATAAGCCATACTATCAAGCATATTTAAAAACTATCAATCATGTCACACATTCACACAGAACATGGAAACATATCATATAGCATAACTCGGAATGCATATCATGTGGACATGTCCTATCATGTCGCTGAGAAGCATGCTATAACTGTACCTAGGGCATAATGTGAACAATGCATGAACTGATTATGCTCGATTATGCTTCATTATGCATTATCATTCTCTACTTGTCTGAGGGCCCGTGTGTCAGTACCGAATGCATGTGGATCATCAGATTCATTGTGATCATACTTTCTTTATGAACCATGGCTTGGGCTCGTTATATATATTATGAGCCTCGGCTTAGGCTCGTTATACTTAAACTGGCAAACTTCTTCTAGCTTGAGAGGCTGGTGCGACACACTTAACTATTACCCAATTTTGGAATCATGTCTAATATGCCATGAGCTCTACTAGGCTATCCATTAATCTTACGCGATAGGGATGTAATAGCATCTAACTTATACTATTCATTAATCTAATGTGATTATGAAACATGCTATGTCATGCAACCATTATACTTAACATAGAGCAAAACAATCGTTTTAAACTCATTTCACTCATGCTATAGGCGGAGTTGTACTTACTTGTCAGCAGACAGTTTGTACTCTCACCCTTATCACAATATAGGTATTTTCCTGTAATCATAATGCATTGCATTAATATTTGCTCTTAGTTCACTATTTGTTAGGAAATGCCTTAAGCATTAGAGACATTTTAATGTATTTAATTTGAACTGGATAATAAAATTATATATAGAGGTTATTCATTACATTGCTATATGTCCTTGTTTTATTTACATGTTAAAGTAAATGTAAGCAAATATGACTCCCTAACTGCTTGTGTTAAATTGTTAGAACGTTGTATGGAATGGACTTTTGTATGCGAGAAGACAATGTTCTAAAGTTAGCGGTCTAAACTATGGTCTGTAGTCTATGGGGTTAGACCAAGCATCTAACTCATGTTAAGACTATTATGTTGTCTAAAGCCTTGGAGGGGACGGTTTGTCTTGATTATCTGGAGCTGGACTCCCAAGTAGAGACATAGATATGTTGCTTGGTGGTGACATATTAGACCGGGATTAAAGCGTGATTGATCTACGAAGTCTGCTTTGAGTGGATCGATCTGCTTTTGACGTTCATTGTGCAGTAACCTTAATCCTGAGTAAAAGGACAGCTTCATGTATATGACTTGTGTACTTTGATATTCCAATCGCTAAAGCGTCTCAGAGGTAGTAAGCTTATAGACCGGTTCGTTGGGTGCATGACTTGTATACGATGAAGGGTTCGTTTACAGATATCGTAATCATAGCTCTAATGAGGAGTTAAGGGTATCCTCTTAAGGCATTATACTGAATGTGAAAATAGATAAGGCCTTGGGTCATCTGCTGGGTGGATGACTTCTTATTCACATATGGTGAATAATCATTTTCTTAATTCGGTAGTATAATGGAACTTTAAGATAGCTTGATCAGTAGGATTAAATGGACTTTGGCCTAAGACTGATCATGGATATCATATGAGGGTTCTGCATACATGACAAGGTCATTGGATGATAGCTTGTCACAGGCTTACGTAATACAGTATATAATTGGGAGTTCAGTTTCAGGTTTATAGTGGTGTGACTCTGAAATTAGTGATCATATGATTGAGTTGTTCAGTAAAGAATGATGATCATATGGATTTGTGGGAGCCTGATTATATATGTCCAATCTGTCCCTCTACAAGCTCCACATAATTCCTTAACGTTTGGCAAATTGATTTGTGTATGCTATTGGCTAGTTTATTATGCATGGATGTGATGACATAGGATTAGGATGGTAGACAATATTCTCTCCGGTTGGATTCAGATTTTGTTTTGGATAATACAGTACACAATTATTTGAACTCCAAATAAAGTTGCCATGATTTTATTTGAGATTGGATTCGAGTTGTAGAAAATTATCCATGAGAACAAGAATTTGAAATACAACTGTTTTGTGGATTTTGAAATTTGAATTTTGAATTTTGAATTTGAAGTTTGAATTTGAAATTTGAATTTGAAATTTGAAATTTGAAATTTGAATTTGAAATTCGAATTTGAAATTTGAAATTCAAATTTTGAATCACAGTCCAAGTGGGATTCGAATTTGTTGTGGTAAATCCACAAGGAATGAAATTCGAATTTGAGTTAGATATGGAAAGGATAATCTTGTTAGAATCCTACTTGAATTTTGAATCCAAATCCTAACTAAAGTTGGATGAAAATTTTGAGGATTATCCTCAATGATTTTCGGATTTTTTTGTGGATAAGGTTCAAGGAAAAATTCAAGTTTCAATCCCAGTTGAATTTGGATTCTCTCCTCCCAGATAATGGCTGAAATTTTGGAGTGAATTTCCTAGGAGATTTTCGGCTATTTTGGATAAGGATGAGATAAGATTTAAGCTTGAAAATCCTAGTGGAATTTTGATTCTCTCTTATCCAAAAGTGGCCGAATTTTTGTGGAGATTTTCTCCTTAGAATTTTTGGATTTTTTTTTTGGTTGAAAGAGGGAGATAAAATTTTAGTTAAAATCTTGTTCAGATTTGGATTGGATTTATCCTAAAGTGGCCAAATTTTATTGTTGGGATTTTCCCTTGGAAAATTCAGATATTGTGCTTTTGGATAAGGGAGAATATCTTCTCTTAATCCAATTCGAATTCAGAGAATCACCTTATGCAAGTCTATAAATAGAGGTCCTGCTACTCCAGTTCTCTTAGACCACAGACTCTCAGGTGAGTAGGCTTATTGTTGCACAGCCCACCGTGACAATAAGTTCTTTAGAGATCTGGGTGGTCGGAAGAAGACTAGCAGTGCTAACATACCGATCAAGGTTCAGAGTGCCCACACACTCAGCCATTCGGGAATTGGAGAATAGTAGAGAAGGTTAGTTGGTTGAAGCCCTGCAGATTGGCGTCCTTGAGGTATGAGTTTTAATTGTTGTTAGTTTATTGTATATGGCATCATGAGATATTTAACGATCTAAAAATTTTTTTTATGGTTCTGCTTCGCCACTCTAATACGTTTTTACCGATTTATTTTCCTACACTATTATCATTAGTGACTAATAAATCGATCGTTGTGTGGTACCGATACTTATCGGTACCAAATTGCTCTCCTTTGAGAGTTCAGTATCTAACTTCTAATCATAATTGATTAATTTGTCTACTTGACGAATTAATCAATGTCTCTTTCTCGTCTACCGTTTTTGACTAGTTAACCAACTAGTCAACTAATCGGTTACCTCGCATTTGAGCTATCTAACTAGTAGTGCTAGTTATCTAGTCGGTTACCTCGTATATTGACTATGTAGCCTACCGGGCTACCTCTACCGACTTGAAAATTTATTATTGAAAAACGTCCTTTGTTTTGGTGAAAATCCTTCCCTTGTGTTTTGAACTTGGTTTCCTTTGCACCCCATTGGAAGGTGAGGGTGTTTCTCTTAAATCCATTTTCTTGTTTAAAAAGAACACATTTTTGGTGTTCATTTGATAAGGGGGCTTTTGAACTCTTTTTCGAAAATTATTTGTAACCTATTCGAAACGATCGAATTAATAAACATGGTAAACATGATATTTTTAGTCCTCGATGAGATGAACAACTTCCGTGTTCACCTCGGAGCTCGATTCAAACTCTAATGGGTCCTAAACCTAGCAAACCCTTGGCTAAAATTGTGCTCAGTTTTAGAAAATTACCAGTTTTACACTTTCAAAAATACTGCTCTGTTTGGTGCCCTAAATAGCTGAATTTTTAAAATTCACATAAGCCATATTTTAGGTTTTAATGAGATCTAAAACTTTTATGTTGAGCCCGAGATCCGGTTTGGATTTAAGTTGCTCATTTTTACAAAAATCTGAGATTGTCCCCTTTCCTTAGGTTTCAGTCTCAGTTTTTGAACTCTGGTTATAAATTGCTTCGAACACCTATCTTGCTATCATTTTTGGCCAAAGGCTATTTGATGCAAAAACAATCATAACAAAATTTTTCTAAAACTTTCGTGTTTTACAATACCTCAAAATCTGTCTGTAACATGCTTAAAAATCTGAAAAACCATGGCTAAAATCTATGACAGGTTTGGTTTCCAGCCTAATCCTAAAACGTCCATAAAATCATCCACCAACAAAAACTTAAATCACAATCACACAACCACATAAACATAAAAATTAGATGCTAAGGGCTCAAAATAAACTTATTACAACCCATTACTTGAAATACAAATAAATTTTTTAAATCTCAAAACTTAAAAAGAACTAAACCACAAAAGAGGGGATTTTCGGGTTTTACCTTACCGTGCTTTGAACCAAGCACAACTGAACCAAGATTGGTGACCAAAAATCTGTGTGGATCAAGGGTGAGAAGGGGTTGGCTTGAGTTAGAAGGAAACATAAAAATTTTCCAAGCACAAAGGTAACAACCAAAAAACCCTACTCTTGATGATTTAGTGATTTTAAGATTTTGATCAAGGCCATTTATGTGTATTTGTTTATGCAAATGATTTGTAATAAGTTTATTTTGAGCCCTTAAGTTTCCATTTTTAAGTTTATATGGTTATGGTTGTTTTTACATTATTTTTTACAAATGGATATGTGCAAATGAGAGCATAAACATTTTCAATGATTGGACACAATCTGTCCTCAAGGATAGGGCACAAATTTTGGCTATATTGGCCCCCTTAGTGTTTGATTTTGGGATTCGGTAAAATGTGGTGTTTTAAGAAATTTTGCTACGGTCGTTTTTGCATTAAATAGCCTTTCAAAAATGACATTACAATAGGTTTTTCAAGTGATTTTCCTGGTGCCTGAAACTGGGAACAAAATCCAAACCCAGAAAAGTAGTCTTGAGTTTTATTAAAAATGGACTATTTAGATTCCAAACCAGACTTCGAGCTCAACACAAAAGTTGTAGAACACGTCGAAACCTTTAAGATGACTTGTGCATATTTTAAAAATTTGGCAGTTTCGTGCCTTGAATAGAGCCGTATTCAAAACAACACAAAACTATAATTTTTGTAGAAAACTAGGCATATTAGCCATGGGATTAGTAAGACTAGGGATTCTTAGAGTTAGAATTGAGCTCCAAGGTAAACATGAAATTTGTTTAGCTCATTGAGAATGAAAACTTTCATGTTGACCGAATTTACAAACAAAGTTGTTTCTGTCAAGTTTCAAAACTGTTTCAAAAATGGTTCAAAAACCACCTTTAAAATGCAACCTCAAAAATGTGTTTTCACACTTTAAAATATAAACATGGTTTTCACAAAAACGACCCCCAGCTTCCAATGTAGTGATAAGGGGATGGGTTCCAAACACATAATTTTTCCAAGAATTTTATAAGTTAACTAAAACGATTTTCTTAAATAAACAAAACAGTGTGTGTAGCCCGGAAGGCTACCACACCAAACAAGCCTTAGTAGCCCGGTGGGTAACTAACCAAACCAGGAATAGTAGCCCGGTAAGCTACCATACCCAAACAGGCAAAGTAACCCAGCCGGTTACTACACCAAGTTTATGCATAGTAACCCAGTAGGATATTTAGGTAGCGTTTGGTATTGTTTTTGAAATCTATTATGTTTTCAAATTCTCTGAATTTGAGATCGTTTTGAAAACAATTCTGAGAACGTTTCTGAAATTGTGTTTGGTTTTATTTTGTAAGTGTATGTTTTGAGAAACAAAAAAGTAAAACTATATTTGGTTATATTTTTGAAAACCAGTCATTTTGTAAGTATTCTATAAAAACATATTTATGTTTGATTTAAAAAAATATATTATGAATACCAAAAATTAAAAATTAATAAAATTTTTTAATTGAAAAATGAATTAAAAATTAATAACCATAATATTTAAGTAATTACTATATTAATTAAATCTTAATTAACCATAATAATTAAATCAGAGAAATGGGAGAAATGGGAAAAATGAAATCAGAGAAAACGACTTTTAGTCGTTTTCAATTTCACGTTGGGAGCAAAGGAGATTTTGGATTCGTTTTGAAATCTGTTTTCAAAAACAATACAAACCAAACACAATTTCACACTGATTTTGAAATCGATTTTCTAGGGAATCATGAAATCTGTTTTGGAAACAAAACCAAACACGTATTTAGTTTTCAATACGCGAGGTAACCAGTCAGTTGACTGGTCGGCAACCAGTCGAGGACCGTGTTCTGAACAACACTGCAAGGAATGACAATTAATCTATCAAGAAGACAATTAATCAAACAACGATAGGAGTTAGATGCCAAATCCCCAAAGTAGGCCAATAGAGTATCGATGGGCCTCAGTACCACATGGAAACACAGGTAATAGTCCCTAACAGTATTAGTGACTCAGCAAAGGTACTTATAAGATACGTTATTGATGACAGATAGTAACCTGGGAGCTGATAGAGGCGTGAGTACGAGTATGCATTTGTATGCAATTTAAGTAAGTACAACTCCGCCTACAGTATGAACAAAAATGATGTTAAAATGACGTTTTTACAGTATGTTAAGTATTTATGCCATGCACACGTTGATGCATAGCATATTTAAGAGCATATAGATTCCAATCAAGTAGATTGGTAAAAGATCAAGTTAAAAGCCACACGTCCCTACCGCGTAGGATTAGGGACAGCTTAGAAAAGAACGTGGCTAGAACAGATAAATAAGATGGAATTAAATAGGTGTGTTGTACTAGCGTTTTCAGTTAAAGAGGTTCTTAAGTTAAGTAAAAGTAGAAAGTTGAGCATCCATTGATGGCTCTCTGGCTTTTTAGTGACCTTGGGCATTACCGTTGGTCTGCGCACACACGGTACTGGCACATGGGCCCTAAATAGACAAGAATAAAAGAAAAAAGAAATCTGAAGCATAAATGAACATAACTGGATCATGCATTAGTTATAGTTCACTATGCTTCCAGTTATAGAAAGATGCATTACAATACACGATGTATTCTGTTATGCATATGTTATGTAAAGTGTGATATTCAATGACATGTTATGTGAAGTTATGACAAGTGCTATATGAACTGCTATGTGATTTTAAGTATGTATTATGTTTTAAACATGTTTTGTGATAAACATGTTGTACTTACTGGGCAAAGAGCTCACAGAGTGTGTTCATGCTGTAGGTAAGCATCCTAGGGCTTAATCAATTGTGGGCGATGACAGCGGCGAAGGCGGATGTGAGGGGAGGTTATGGACACACCGCGAGTATTCTTACGTATAATTTTTTTGTAAACTGTATTTGTAAATAATAATCGTTAAATAGTATTTTTTTTGTAATGGTTAAACGATATTTTTAAATAGTAACCGTTAGATGGTATTTTTAAATAGTAACCGATAAATAGTTTTTTTGAACAGTAACCGTCAAATAGTATTTATGAATAGTAACTGTTAAACAGTATTTTTGAATAGTAATTGTTAAGCGGTATTTTTGAATAGTAGTCGTTAATAGTACCCATATGTGAATATTAAATACGTATGCAGTCAAAAAAAATCCCTAAAATTTATGGTATCTAATTAAGTAACTATAAGTATCAATTGCAAGAAAGTATAAGTATTATTCAAAGTAACAAGTTTTTAAGTGACGATCTGACCCATCGAGAGCACGAGGGGTCACAATTGGTATTAGAGCGGTTTCCTACCACCCTACCTCACATCGTCGGATGCCTACCTTATCTGTCCAAGTAAGTTAGTATTGTTTTCAAAGTTTAGCACATAAGATTAACGTTAAATTTATGATAGAAGATAATGGCCGCACCACAGGACCCCAAGCAAATACAAGAAGACCGAGAAGTAAGTCTTGCTTTCGCTGCCATGCGACCAGATATATATGACGACAGCCACCCACATGAACTTTCATATTGGATCCATCATATGTAGGTGATCTTCAAAGCATGTCATATTCCACCTCACCTACAGCTGGTACTAGCCAATAGCCATCTAGGAGGAGCCGCGATGGAGTGGTGGAATGAACGACACAGGATCAGGGATCCGGTAATGCAGAGGGCCGAGTTCTGTCAAGACATACACAATTCCGATAGCCCAGCCAGAGATGCAGACATCTGGAACGATATGTACGAGAGGCGATACGAGGTCCTCTAAGACATTTGGGATATCTACGATGGAGAGACCATGGTGCACTATTGCCAAAGGTTTCTAGATGCCATGTTGCCTCACATCCCTCAGGACAGACCTTTTTTAGAAGTAACCGACTTGTTATGGAGAGGAATTCCGTGGTATGTGAGAGATCTCGTCCACTACCCTCTACCACATGAGAACCTGAGGTGCCTTGTCCAAGATATAGTGGAAGTCGAGCGAGTAGTGCTCTACCCTGCACCGAGTGAGGACTTTACAGCGGCAGCTAACGTGGAGGGTGACCTAGCGAACGCAACATTCTAACTGGCCAAAGAGGGGTTCAAGGCCGTGCACCAGCTGGCCATACCTAGGGTGAGGAGGAATCGATGGAGGATCCCGAGCCAACCCCTCAGCCTCTCGAGAATCACGAGGAGGCAGATGATGACGAGGCTATCCCAAATTCCCAACCAGATGATAAGGGGGATGAAATCCCTGATCATTTTAGTGACGATGAGTGGATAGGAATTTACAAACACCAGGTTATCATTGTTAGTGACGACGAGGGCAGTATCGTCTGGGGTGACGAAGATGAAGACCCCAAGGAGTACCCTCCTAGTGACAATGAGGACGAGATGATGTTAGACGCCGAGTCTGGGATATCTTCCGGGTAGCAGTAATCCTCTTCATGGGAATTTTGTTTTGTAAATATAAAGAGGGAATAGTAATTCCCCCGTCTGATTTAGTTAATTATACTTAATGGGATTGTATTTTGGGAAAGTGTGTGTCACTCCCGCCAAAAGCATGTACATATATTTTTGAGTATTTTACGAAAGGAAATATCATTTTGCCTTGAGGGCCTAAATATGTTTTTTTTTTTTACAAGAATGATCAAGTATAATAAGAGTGCAGGACAGTTCCTGGCACCCGGATGATGTCCCTATATGATGCGGTAATCATATTGAACATCACAAGAGTAAGAGAAGAAAGGAAAGATATAATATGTATAATTATATCCATGATGTTTAAATAGAATTGTTAAGTAAGAAAGAAAATGATATGTAATACGAGTCCCAAGTACAAAATTTAAGGAACTTCTGTTCTCTTTTCCCGTTATGTGATAGGATTACATAGGAATAACAGCAAGAACAAGAGCTCAGACCAACCAAGCTACACAAAACGACGAGCTCATGGCACATCTCGCAACAATGTAGGAAATGATGTTAAATCAACAATGGGAGCTTAATCAACTCAGGGAGCAAATGAACCGACAACAACAGACACCACAACCGGTGGGGGTGCTAGCCCAAGCAGCTCTAATAACACCCGACACACATGGACAGTAGGTAGTTCCACCAGTTTAGACCTTACCCACACTATCAGCTGTGACTGCTCCCACAGCAGCCAACGTTCTTGTGCCAGCTTCGAGGGATGGCAACTTATACGAATGATTCAGGCGCATGAAGGTGTCAGAGTTCGAAGGAACGACGAACCCTATTGAAACAGATGACTAGTTGACTAACGTCCAGGTCATCCTAGACCTTGTAGGGTTAACGGAGAGGGAAAAGGTACTATGTACATCCCTAGCCCTATGCAAGGGAGCACGCCAATGGTGGAAAACTATGGCAATCAGAAGGGATGTTAGTTTGATGAATTGGACAGAATTCATTGCTAAGTTCAAGGAAATGTACTTTAATGATGAAGCCCTAGCAGTCCAGCAGGTCAAATTCAACAATCTGCACCAGGGCAGCATGATGGTCATGGAGGCCGTAAGGAAGTTCGAGCAATTGGCTTGACTTTGCCTCGACTTAGTACCGATCGAGAAAGAAAAGGTCCGGAGGATGTTGAAAATGTTCCGGACAAACATTGCAGTCCAAGTCTACAGTGGCAGCCATGGGTCCATAACCATAGCTGAATGTGTCAACAGGGCCATCTGAACGGAATACTGGTTGGCCCAAGACAAAGAGAGAAGGGCCCAAATTTTCATGGCAAGAAGCGAGGAAAAGACACAAGCCAAGCCGACCAAGGGAAGACAGCACCCCGACTCACAGCACAAGGGGTAGAACCTAGGGGCCAACCAACACCACAGACAGTCCAACGACAACAACAACAAAAGGAAAGGGAACCCAAGCAATCAGGGGTAACAGAAAAATTTTCCCTAGAAGAAGAACAACCATGAGGGAAATGGCAGTCAGCATCTACCTTGTCCAAAGTGCAGAAAGAATCATCCCGAGGAATGCCGCCTAGGCACCAGTGACTATTACATATGTGGCAAGGAAGGCCACTTCACCAAACATTGTCGCTCAAACCCGCAGAATCAGCAAAACCAAGCCCGCCCCACCAACGGACAACTATACACCACCCAAGTGAGAATTGAAGGTCCGTCAATCGCTCAGGATAGATTAAAAGCTCCAAAGATGCAAGGGAGGATTTATGCATTCACTAAAGAGTACGCAGAAGCTGGAACCTTAGCTGTGGTGACAAGTTAGCTTTCTGTCGCCAACTCCACTGCACTGCTTTTATTTGATTCTGGAGCTACACCTTCATTCACATTATCAGAGTTTGCTAGGAGAATAGACCAAAACATAGATAGAGTGAAACAGACTTTCCAAACTGCCCTTCCCTCCAGGGAAGTTTTATTGTCTAATTACTGGCTACACCATGTACCAGTAATTATCTACGGATGGAAGCTAAGTATCAATCTGATCATCCTCGACATGCATGATTATGACATGATACTAGGGATGGACTTCCTCACCAAGTACCACGCCGCCATAAACTATCAGAAATGAGAGGTTACCTTCAAGCCAGTCGGACACGAGAAGTTTGTCTACGAGGGTTTATCACTGAAACAACCTAAGATGATGATTTCTACCATGAAGGCCCACAAGCTTCTATCCAGCGGATGCACCAGCTTCCTCGCACACATAGTGGACAAGACCCAGGAAACGGAAGCAGGGCCAAACCACATGCCAATAGTCAAGGAGTTTGTAGGAGTGTTTCCAGAGGATCTCCCAGGACTTCTGCCAGAACGCGAGATATCATTCGAGATAGAGTTGTTACCACGGTCAGCACCTATATCCAATGCCCCATACAGAATGGCCCCAGCAAAGCTGAAGGAACTTCAGACTTAGTTGAAGGATCCGATGGATAAAGGCTTCATCTGACAAAGCTGCTCATCATGGGGAGCACCCTTCTTGTTTGTGAAGAAGAAGGATGAAACATTGCTAATGTGCATAGACTATCGGGAGTTGAACAAGATCATGACAAAGAACAAGTATCAATTGCTATGGATCGATGATCTGTTTGACCAGCTCTGAGGCACTGTCATATTATCCAAGATTGACCTACGTTCTGGGTATCATCAACTACGAACAAGGGATGAAGACATACCTAAGACTGCTTTCTGAACTCGATACGGATACTATGAGTTTATTGTCATGTCATTCAGACTAACGAACGCACCTGCTGCTTTTATGGACCTGATGAACCGTGTCTTCAAGGAATTCCTAGACAAGTTTGTCATCGTGTTCATCGATGACATACTTGTATATTCCAAGACGAAGGAGGAGCACAAGGAGCATCTGAAAGCTGTTCTACTCAAGCTAAAGGAGCATCAGCTATATGCCAAATTTTCCAAATGCAAATTTTGGCTAGAGAAGGTCCATTTTCTTGGTCATGTGGTCTCCAAAGAAAGCATATCCGTAGACCCAGTAAAAGTTGAAGCAGTTAGTGAATGACCAACTCTGAAGAACGTAACAGAAATCTGCAGCTCATAGATTAGCAGTTTATTATCGACGGTTCATTGAAAGATTCTCATGGTTAGCCACGCCACTCACAGCATTGACCAAGAAGAAAAAGAAGTATGAGTGGATAGATAAGTAAGAGAAAAGCTTCTGGGAGTTAAAAAGCAGACTCACGAGTGCTCCAATCCTAACCATACCAGATGCTAGGCAAGGAAACTTTATGATCTATAGCAACGAGTCCAAGACTGGACTAGGAGCTGTATTAATGCAAGGTAGTAGAGTGGTTACATATGCTTCGCAGTAACTCAAGAACCACAAAAAGAACTACCCGACGTACTACCTGGAGCTTACAGTGATCGTCTTTGCACTCAAATTATGGAAGCATTACCTATATGGCGTCAAGTGTGAGATTTACATGGACCACCAGAGCCTCAAATATATCTTCATGCAGAAGGAACTCAACATAAGGCAACGAAGGTGGCTGGAATTGGTAAATGATTATGACTGCAAAAACCTTTATCTTCCAAGGAAAGCTAATAAGATGGCTGATGCATTGAGTAAAAAGCATACCTCATCACTTACGGCTGTCCATGCCGTGCGAGATGCACTACAATAGGAGCTAAGGAGCAGTGAGATTGAGATTCTAACAGGTAGGTTGTCTGAAATGATCCTCTAATCCACGCTACTAGAGGAGATTAAAGCCGGTCAAGACCTTGATTCAACCCTAATCAAGCTCAAAAAGGAGGCAACAGAGGACCAGAGTTCGGAGTATCAAGTCTCAAAGGCTAACATACTCTATTTCAGAGGTAGAGTATGCGTTCCGAAAGATGAAGAACCCAGGAAAATGATCTTTTCGGAAGCCCATGACACGCCATATTCGGTACATCCAGGGGCAAATAAGATGTACCAGGACCTAAAGGAGAGCTTTTGCTGGCTAGGACTGAAAAACGATGTCACGGAATTCGCTGTAAAGTGCCTCACATTCTAGAGAATTAAAGTAGAACATCAATGACCAAGTGGAGAACTATAGAAGATTGAGCTACCAGAGTGGAAATGGGAGCAGAATACCATGGACTTCGTGGTTGGATTACCCAGGACATCAAGCGGAAACGATGCAATATGGGTAATCGTGGACCGACTGACAAAATCGGCTAGATTTTTAGCCATGAAGCAGAGCTATCCAGTAGAGAAACTGGCAAAAATATATGTGGCTCAAATAGTAAGGCTGCACGGTGTACTGAAATCGATCATCTCAGATCACGATGGACGTTTCACTTCCAGGTTTTGGCAGAGCGTTCAAGCTTCATTGGGAACCAAGTTAAAGTTTAACATAGCCTTCCATCCTCAAACTAATGGCCAGTCCGAGAGAACCATTTAGATGTTAGAGGATATGCTAAGAGCATGTGCCCTAGACTTCAAGGGGAATTGGGATCAAAAGCTACCACTGATAGAGTTCTCGTATGACAATAGCTACCATTCCTCGATTTGGGCGGTGCCGTACAAGGCACTCTACAGAAGGAAATGCAGATCTCCAGTGCATTAGCATGAAACTGGAGAGAAACAGCTCACCAGTATAGACTTCATCAAGAGCACAACAGAGGATGTGAAGCTTATACGAGAGAGACTGGATACAGCTTATAGGCGCTAAAAGTTACGCGGATAAACGATGGAGGCCTCTCGAATTTCAAGAGAGAGATTCAGTTTTTCTCAAGGTGACACCCATGAAAGGGGTGATGCAATTTAGGAAGAGAGGAAAGCTCAGTCCTAGATATATAGGACCCTTCGAGATTCTCGAGAGAGTTGGAAAGGTAGCCTACAGATTAGCGCTCCCTCCTGAACTAGCATCAGTGCATAACGTGTTCCACGTCTCGATGCTAAAGAAGTATGTGCTAGATAGTTCCCACATCCTAAGCTAAGAACCAGTTAAAGTCCTTACAGGTTTGACCTATGAAGAAAAACCCGTATAGGTTTTAGTCAGGGAGAATAAAATCCTTCAGAATAAAGTGAATCCACTTGTAAAAGTATTATGGCAGAATCATAACCTCAAAGAAGCTACATGGGAATAGGAAAAGGCTATGAGAAGAGACTTCCTGGATTTATTCTAATTTTCGAGGCTAAAAATTTTGTAAGGGAGGTAGGTTGTAAGGACCGCCCTATTCCTGTAACTTGAATTTCAATTAATGAGAAATTGAGGAATAATTTGATGTATTTTAGTGCAAATATTGGAGAACACGGGCATGTACACTGCCGTGCATCGTTGGTACTGTGCATGTGTGTGAGGCCGTGTGAGTAAACATGGCTATGTAGGTGAACACAGTTAAGTACACGACCATGTAAGCGACCGTGTACTGATCAGGTTGTTGCAATGTCAGAGGCCATGTTGGTGTACATGGCCATGTAGTGTGATACACCCAGGTACACGGTCGTGTAAGAGGCCGTGTACCAATCAATAAAATGAGTTTGTTCCAAGAAACGACCATGTTGAGCAAACCTCAACTGGTACACGCCCATTTAGCCTTGTACACGCCCGTGTAGGAAGCCATGTAAGAGGCCATGTAATGAGCAAAAAGTCACTTTGCAGACCCTTAAAATGCATGAAACCTAATTACTATGCAATGAGTAATTAAGTTGAAAAATATAATATAATTTTCAAGTGAATAGATTAAACAGGCACGGTACACTTTATTTCTATTCATAAAGTGAAAGGGGGTAACCAACAGTGAATCCGGTCCACCCTATTATGTGTATAAATGTATGAAATACGCAATATTAGGGAACTGGTTCAGATGACTATTTCCTGACACAGGATCGGTGAGTAGATCACCAGAATGCTCGGACCGAACCTCTGAGCACAATAGCGATAGAAACTCTAGCAGGGTACAATATCGAGAAAATTGTCCAGATGACCTCATCTCATCTAGAAACTGACAAAATCGGAGTTAGAACACTTAGACTAGTCAGTTAGAATAGAAAGCGATGAATAGTAAATAGTGAATAATGAATAGTAAAAAACGTGGTATCAGATTATTGGCCAAGAAAGCCCTAATTTGACCTAAAACTGATGTATAAATGGTCAGTAGGCTTAATCTGGTCAATGGAGTACAAAACGAGAATTTTAGTTTAAGAGATATGCAGTATCGGGATGAGGATCAAAACGACCTTTAGTCACCCCGAAACTGATATATTTAAACTCAGGACACCCAATTTAGTCAATCGGGCACCTGACATGTTTTTTGAGATAGGATCACACAGATCTCGAAAATTGGTCCAAAGGACCTCGGATGGACATAAGACTAATAAAATTGAAATCAATAAATCTGAATTAGTCAAGAGAGACTATGAAATTTCATCTGAAAACGCCTCGGTTTACGTGTAAAAGGACAACACAGTGTATATACAATCACAGTATAGAAAATAAATACTAAATTAGTGTAGAATGGGCTCATAGATAGTATAAACCATCTAGAAATTATCAATATAAAAATTGGATTCAGAAATTCTGATTTCCAGATGAAAATTAGAACACTACCGAAAAAGGATCGAAAACCGTAGTATAAAACTGGACTGCGAAGAGAGCAATACAGATAAATTTTTCTTAGCCTAAAACCATGTTCTCTAGCTAGAAAACCAGCTAGTTTTCAGCTATTAAAAACCCCAAGAAGTGAAAAATAAAATATTGGGTTAGTTTATGACACATTGTATAAACAATTACTAAATCTCACATCACTTACCATCACCTTACACCATGCCATTTTTTATTCTTCCCCTCCATTATGGCTACAGTAAATCCAGTGGGAATGGACTGAGAAGGGCAGAATTTTGTCCCCAAATTAGCCTAAAGTTGGCTTGATTAATTAAGCTTAAGTTGGTTAAGCTGGCTTAGAGTTTTCTTATAAAAAGGGTGACCTTACCTTAGCTTATGTTTCTTTTATTTCACACCTCCAAAAGAACACAACTTTCTATCTCTTTTCCAAGTAGCAGTCGACCACTTTCACTGCCCTAAAACCACCATTTTTTAAGAACAAAACTTTGTCAAAAATTTACCAAAAACAAACTGTTAGGAAATGCCCTAAGCATTAGAGACATATTGATGTATTTATTTTGAACTGGATAATAAAATTATATATAGAGGTTATTTATTACATTGCTATCTGTCCTCATTTTATTTACATGTTAAAGCAAATGTAAGCAAATATGGCTCCCTGACTGCTTGTGCTAAACTGTTAGAACGTTGCATGCAATGGACTTTTGTATGCGAGAAGACAATATTCTAAAGTTAGCGGTCTAAACTATGGTCTGTAGTCTATGGGGTTAGACCGAGCATCTAACTCCTGTTAAAACTATTATGTTGTCTAAAGCCTTGGAGGGGACGGTTTGTCTTGACTGTCTGGGGCTGGACTCCCAAGTAGAGACATAGATATGTTGCTTGGTGGTGACATATTAGACCGGGACTAAAGCGTGATTGATCTACGAAGTCCGCTTTGAGTGGATCGATCTGCTTTTGACGTTCATTATGCAGTAACCTTAATCTTGAGTAAAAGGACAGCTTCATGTATATGACTTGTGTACTTTGATGTTCCAATGGCTAAAGCATCTCAGAGGTAGTAAGCTTATAGACCGGTTCGTTGGGTGCATGACTTGTATTTGATGAAGGGTTCGTTTACAGATATCGGAATCGTAGCTCTAATGAGGAGTTAAGGGTATCCTCTTTACAGCATTATACTGAATGTGAAAATGGACAAGGCCTTGGGTCGTCTGCTGGGCTGATGACTTCTTATTCACATATGGTGAATAATCATTTCCTTTATTCGGTAGTATAATGGAACTTTAAGATAGCCTGATCAGTAGGATTAAACGAACTTTGGCCTAAGGTTGATCATGGATATCATATGAGGGTTCTGCATACATGACAAGGTCATTGGACGATAGCTTGTAACAGGCTTGCGTAATACGGTATATAATTAGGAGTTCAGTTTCAGGTTTATAGTGGTGTGACTCTGAAATTAGTGATCATATGATTGAGTTGTTCGGCAAAAGAATGATGATCATATGAATTTGTGGGAGCCCGATTATATATGTCAAATCAGTCCCTCTACTAACTCCACATAATTCCTTAACGTTTGGCAAATTGATTTGTGTATGCTATTGGCTAGTTTATTATGCATGGATGGTGATGACATAGGATTAGGATGGTAGACAAGATTCTCTCCGGTTGGATTCAGATTTTGTTTTGGATAATAGAGTACACAATTATTCGAACTCCAAATAAAGTTGCCATGATTTTATTTGAGATTGGATTGGAGTTGTAGAAAATTATCCATGAGAACAAGAATTTGAAACACAACTGTTTTGTGGATTTTGAATTTTGAATTTTGAAATTTGAAATTTGAATTTTGAAATTTGAAATTTAAATTTGAAATTTGAAATTTAAATTTGAAATTTGAAATTTGAAATTTGAATTTGAAATTCAAATTTTGAATCACAGTCCAGGTGGGATTCGAATTTGTTGTGGTAAATCTACAAGGTTTGAAATTCGAATTTGAGTTGGATATGGAGAGGATAATCTTGTTAGAATCCCACTTGAGTTTTGAATCCAAATCCTAACTAATGTTGGATGAAATTTTGAGGATTATCCTCAATGGATTTTCGATTTTTGGGGATAAGGTTCAAAGGAAAAATTCAAGTTTCAATCCCAGTTGAATTTGGATTCTCTCCTCCCTAGAAAGTGGCCAAAATTTTGGAGTGTATCTCCTAGAAAAGTTCGGTTATTTTGGATAAGGATGAGATAAGATTCAAGCTTGAAAATCCTAGTGGAATTTTGATTCTCCCTTATCCTAAATGTGGCCGAATTTTTTGAGGAGATTTTCTCCTTAGAATTTTCAGATTTTTTGGTTGAAAAAGGGAGATAAAATTCTAGTTAAAATCTTGTTTAGATTTGGATTGGATTTATCCCATAATGGCTTAATTTTATTGTTGGGATTTTCCCTTGGAAAATTCAGATTTTATGGTTGCGGATAAAGGGGAATATCTTGTCCTAATCCAATTCGAATTCAGAGAATCACCTCATGCAGGTCTATAAATAGAGGTCCTGCCACTCCAGTTCTCTCAGACCACAGACTCTCTGGTGAGTAGGCTTATTGTTGCACAACCCACCGTGACAATAAAGTTCTTTAGAGATCTTGGTGGTCGGAAGAAGACTAGCAGTACTAGCATACCAATCGAGGTTCAGAGTGCCCACACACTCAGCCATTCGGGAATTGGAGAATAGTAGAGAAGGCTAGTTGGTTGAAGCCTCCAATCATTCTCCTCCTGCAAGTTGGCGTCCTTGAGGTATGAGTTTTAATTGTTGTTAGTTTATTGTATATGGCATCATGAGATATTTAACAATCTGAAAAATTTTATTGTTCCGCTACGCCACTCTGATATGTTTTTACCGATTTATTTTCCTACAATTGGTATCAGAACCATCTCATGACTATGCCATGTGCATAAATTAGACAATTACTTAGTCTTTTTATTTATGTATGGATTTGATATTTAGAGAGTGGCATTCTAGGGTTCCTTTATGTTGTTATCATGGATTACGTATAAAGTATGTGGTTATTTTAATTTTATGAATTATTATAAGCATGCTTGTTTATGCCGGTTATGGTTCCTTAGAATTTAGAAAAATTGTATCTAGAAATTTTTTTATGTAACCATGGGAGCAGTTTATTAACACTGTAATTTTCCCATGGATTTTAATTTTTGTCTCTTAGAATTTTTATGGTTAGAATTTTTGTACATCGGAAATGGTTTAGGAAATTTTATGTAATTATTCTTGGAGGAGATTGAAGATTGAAGACCGTAATTTATTTTTCCCAAAAGTTAAATTTGATTTAAAGGTTGAAATTTTGATTGTGTGGAAAAATTTCAATTTAATTGGGATTCAAATTAATTTTTGGAGATCCTAATAGGTAAATTAGAATATGGCATGAAAATCGAGACACAACCCCTCGGGATAGGCCGACGGGCCTTAGTGGGGCTGCAGCCCCTGGCCTCGGGCAGGATGGGGCTGCAGCAACCCCTGTGTAAGCCATAACCACCCACGGCCGCAGACTTGGCCTGCAGCCGAGGGTGGCTGTGGCCTACCCAAGGCTGGTCGCAACCTAGGCGTGCTGCGCCCAGCCTGGGCATGCAGCCTGGTGCTGTAGGCTTGGCCTGCAGCCTGGCAAGGCTGTACATAGGGGGTGGCTGTGGGCTGCCAGCCCCTCCGGGGCTAGTGGCTGCCCACAGCGGCTACCGCCTTCGGGGGCAGTGGTGCGACAGTTCAAAAAAAAAAAAAGAAAAATTTTGATTTTTAAATTTGAGATTTAATTTTAAATCATGTTTAAAAATATGTAATTGAAAATTTGAAATTTTTGAAATTACATATTATTACACATGATGTTTAAAATTGTTTAAAATTTGAATTTGAAATTTAAATTTGAAATTCGAATTTGGAATTTGAATTTGAAATTTAAATTTTTGGAGATTTAAATTTTAAATGAATCTTGGGATGAGAAATAAATGGAGAGGCTACATAAAGATGGATACAAGAAGACGGAACAAAATTCAAGACCCAAAGAATGCTTTGGATGGAATTTTGTAATCTTTATTTTCTTTGTTATAGGATGGAACCATGGCTTGGTTATTCTGTCAATTATTTTTTCTATGCTATGTCATGGATGTATAAATATGTATTGATGGATGTTTTATATGCATATTTGATAACATGTCATATAGGATAGGTGAGTACCGCTCATACTATATTGATCATACATAATTTGTCAAAACTTGCATGTATTTCAAAATATTGAGTGGGAGAGGGTTTCAAACAAAACCCATGGCCTCCATTGTTGATCCATATGTGAAAGCATGGTAACACCTCGCGTCAGTTCTGCCCTGACCACACCCTCGATAGGTGTTTACTGCCACCGGTATATTAGATTGGATCTCCTATATGGAAAACGTGTTCGGGACGATCCTATTCATGACCACCCCTCAGTGGCTTGGTAGGACGTGGATCGGGCTACGTAAACAATGGTTATACATTCAAGACTCGTTTAGTTATTAACCTTCCCTAGAAGCTCTGTTAACTAAACTGGTGGCCAAATAAGCGGTTATTAATATATGTCTTAACCTTGGAGGATTTAAGGCAACATATATTGATTGGACGGGGTCCATGTTCTAGCTATTTGTTTTCATGACCACCCCTCGGTGGCTTAAGGCGATAGGTGCTGAGAATTACCGTTGCAATGCTACATGTTTTTCAAGTTTCATGTAGGAACATACTTGTATGTTTTATTTGCTAAATTATCTGTATATTTGCTTAGGCTTTGTAATGATGTCTAGTATAATTTTATTTCAGTTCAAAATGTCACCGACACCCCTCATTTCAATACTTACTGAGAATAAACTGAATGGTGATAATTATAAAGATTGGAAAAGAAATCTGTTAATAGTTCTCAGTTGCGAGAGACACAAGTTCGTACTGGACGAACCATGCCTACCAGGGCCAAAACCTGACACACCGATTGAGGAGTTCCCGGTTGCCTATACTTGTTGGAGAGAATCCAATGATATAGCTCGATGCTACATACTTGCTAGCATGACGAGTGCTTTACAAAAGCAGCATGAGACTTATCAAGTTGCTGGGGAGATCATGGAAAATCTGGAGGACATGTTCGGAGGCCAAGAAAAATTGGCTCGAGAGTCTGCTATCACCAGTATTATGAACTCTAAGCAAAAGGCGGGTACTCTGGTAAAAGACCATATGATCACTCTAATGGGATTCTTCGCTGAGGCTACCGAAAACAGTGCTGAGTTGGACTACAATATCCAGATCGAGATGGTGTTCAAAACTCTGTCTAAAGATTTTGTGGGGTTTAAGGCCGCATACAATCTGGCGACAAGGGAGTTAGGACTAACCGAGCTCATGAAGCAACTCCAGGCTTATGAGCAGATGATCAAGGATGGGGATGCGGTCTAACCCAAAGGAGAGGCCAATTTGGCAGAATCTTCCAAACCCTCACGGAAGAGGAAGAGGCCAAACCAAAAGCAAGCGGCTTCCAGTTCTTCTAATCCTCCTGTCTCGGATGGGAAGAAGAAGAAAAAGAACAAGAAGCCCAGGGACCCTAAAAGTCCAAATGCTTTCGTTGTGGGAAGGTAGGCCACTTTAAGAAGGCTTGCCGGGAAATCCTAGCCGCCAAGTGCAAGGAAGGTAAGGAACTTCATTACTTAGAAGCGTGTTTGGTGGAAGAATCGAAAGGCACTTGGGTCATTGATTCGGGCGCCACTAATCATGTTTGTGTTTCTATGTAGGGGTTCGTGGAAACGAGAAGTCTACATGATAGGAGCTTCTCGTTGTAAACTGAAGACAGTAGCTTGGTGGTGGCTGAGGCAGTGGGAGATATTTACTTTTATTTTGATCAATTTAGGTTTATTTTATTGAAAGACTGTTTTTATGTTCCTAATTTTAGGAGGAACCTTATATCGGTAGCTTATTTAATAAAGGATTCTTATTCAGTTTCTTTTAGTAAAAGAGTTGATATTCGTAAAAATAAGTCTTTCATCTATTCTGGATGGATGGATGGAAACCTATATTTGATCAAACCAAAGATGTACTCACTGCTTGACACTGAATTAATAGATAACTCTAAAAGGTTGAAAGTTTCTCACTCTAACAAGGCATATCTTTGGCATTTAAGACTTGGTCATATTAATCAGGATAGGATTCAAAGATTGGTGAAAGACGGTCCTCTGGAATCTCTGGAGGAGGTACGTCTTCCCCAATGTGAGTCTTGTCTAGAGGGTAAAATGACTAAGAGGTCTTTTGGAGCTAAGGGTACAAGGGCTCAGGAGCTCTTAGAAATTGTGCATACTGACGTATGTGGCCCCATGAACATCACAGCACGAGGAGGGTTCGAGTATTATCTCTCTTTTATAGATGATTACTTTAGGTATGGATATGTGTATCTGATGCACTGCAAGAACGAAACCTTTGACAAGTTCAAAGAGTATCGTGCGGAAGTGGAAAAGCAATTGGATAAATCCATAAAGACACTTCAATCTGGTCAAGGTGGTGAATACCTCTCCGATGAATTTCTAGGAAATCTTGTAGATAATGGGATATTATCTCAATTGACTGCACCTAGTCCTCCACAACAGAATGCTGTAGTCGAAAGGAGAAACAGGACCTTGTTGGATATGGTACGGTCCATGATGAGTTATTCAACGCTACCATTATCATTTTGGGGATATGCTTTACAAACGGCGTGCTATATTCTGAACCAGGTTCCAAGCAAATCAATTCCCAGAACTCCGTATGAATTGTGGCGTGGCAGGAAGCCCTCCCTTGGACATATGAGAATATGGGGCTGCCCGGCGCATGTATTGGATGGGGATGCAAAAAAGTTGGAACCAAGATCAGAATTGTGCATGTTTGTAGGGTATCCAAAAGGAACTAAAGGAGGTCTGTTTTATAACCCGAAGGAACAAAAAGTCATTGTTTCAACCCATGCGACATTCTTGGAGGAAAGTCACATGAATGACTTTAAGCCTCGAAGCAAAATGGTGCTAGAGGAGTTATTGGGTGAAAGAACTGCTCCATAGATTTCGGTCTTGGATGCAAGTCTGAGTTTCGTTGAAAGACCTGCAGACGATCAACAATTTAGGGTGCCTCATCGTAGTGGGAGGGTTTCGAAGAAACCTAATTTCTTCATGTATGATGCTGAGGTATACCAGGCCGAGGCTCATGAGCATGAGGATGATCCGGTCACCTATGATGAAGCTGTAAATGATGTTGATTCTAAATCTTGGAAACAGGCTATGAACAATGAGATGGATTCTATGAAATTCAACTCTGTTTGGGAACTTGTAGATTTACCGGATGGGATAAAACCCATTGGATGCAAATAGGTATACAAAAGAAATAAGGATGCGGAAGGGAGAGTGGAAACTTTCAAAGCTAGACTAGTTGGAAAGGGGTACACGAAAAAGGCTGGAATCGATTACGATGAAACCTTTTCGCCTGTTGCTATGCTAAAGTCTATCCGTATTCTTCTGTCCGTTGCTGCGGCTCTCGATTACGAGATCTGGCAAATGGATGTCAAGACGGCATTATTGAATGGCCATCTTGAAGAGTGTATCTATATGATACAGCCCGAAGGGTTCGTAGCGAAAGGCCAAGAAAGGAAAGTCTGCAAGTTGCTTAGATCCATTTATGGATTAAAGCAAGCATCCCGCTCATGGAACTAGAGGGTTGATCAAGCGATTAAGACATTTGGTTTTGAGCAGAATGTTGATAAACCCTGTGTTTATAAACGTATTAAGGATGGAAAAGTGGTCTTTCTGATACTCTATGTCGATGATATACTACTCATTGGGAATGATGTAGGGAACTTATCATCGGTCAAGCTTTGGTTGCACAAACAGTTTGACATGAAGGACTTGGGAGAAGCTAATTATGTTCTAGGTATTCATCTCTTCAGAGATCGAAAGAACAAAATGATAGTGTTATCCCAAGCTTCATACATAGATAAAATAATTGACAAATATGCAATACAAGAGGCAAAGAAAGGTTCACAACCTTCTATTGCCGGATTAACTCTTTCATTGGATGACTGTCCCAAGACATAGGAAGAAAGAGAGCGTATGAGTAAGGTCCCTTATGCATCCGCTGTGGGTAACCTTATGTACGCTATGCTTTGCACTCGCTCGGATATATGTTTTGTAGTAGGTATGGTGAGTCGATATCAAGCAAATCCTGGAACCAAGCACTAGCAAGCAGTAAAGCATATACTCAAGTATCTTAAGAGAACGAGGGATTATATGCTGGTGCATTTTGGAGGGGACCTAACACCCGTAGGATACACGGACTCAGTCTTCCAGACTTGCGAGGATTTGAGGAAGTCGACATTAGAGGGCATATGGAGATAGGATAAGTAGATGTATATAAGATCGCGTCCGAGGACATCATTGCTGATCCCTCTACTAAGACTTTGGTGGCTAGAAGCTTTGAGAGGCACGTAGAGGTGATGGGGATGTGTAACATGGCACATTTGCTGGCTTAGGGCAACTAGGAGATTGTTAGGAAATGCCCTAAGCATTAGAGACATATTGATGTATTTATTTTGAACTGGATAATAAAATTATATATAGAGGTTATCCATTACATTGCTATTTGTCCTCGTTTTATTTACATGTTAAAGTAAATGTGAGCAAATATGGCTCCCTTACTGCTTGTGTTAAACTGTTAGAACGTTGCATGCAATGGACTTTTGTATGCGAGAAGACAATGTTCTAAAGTTAGCGGTCTAAACTATGGTCTGTAGTCTATGGGGTTAGACCGAGCATCTAACTCATGTTAAGACTATTATGTTGTCTAAGGCCTTGGAGGGGACGGTTTGTCTTGACTGTCTGGAGCTGGACTCCCAAGTAGAGACATAGATATGTTGCTTGGTGGTGACATATTAGACCGGGACTAAAGCGTGATTGATCTACGAAGTCCGCTTTGAGTGGATCGATCTACTTTTGATGTTCATTATGCAGTAACCTTAATCCTGAGTAAAAGGACAGCTTCATGTATATGACTTATGTACTTTGATGTTCCAATGGCTAAAGCGTCTTAGAGGTAGTAAGCTTATAGACCGGTTCGTTGGGTGCGTGACTTGTATACGATGAAGGGTTCGTTTACGGATATCGGAATCATAGCTCTAATGAGGAGTTAAGGGTATCCTCTTAAAGACATTATACTGAATGTGAAAATGGACAAGGCCTTGGGTCGTCTGCTGGGTGGATGACTTCTTATTCACATATGGTGAATAATCATTTTCTTTATTCGGTAGTATAATGGAACTTTAAGATAGCCTGATCAGTAGGATTAAATGGACTTTGGCCTAAGGCTGATCATGGATATCATATGAGGGTTCTGGATACATGACAAGGTCATTGGACGATAGCTTGTCACAGGCTTGCGTAATACGGTATATAATTGGGAGTTCAGTTTCAGGTTTATAGTGGTGTGACTCTGAAATTAGTGATCATATGATTGAGTTGTTCGGTAAAAGAATGATGATTGTATGGATTTGCGGGAGCCCGATTATATATGTCAAATCAGTCCCTCTACTAGCTCTACATAATTCCTTAACGTTTGGTAAATTGATTTGTGTATGCTATTGTCTAGTTTATTATGCATGGATGGTGATGACATAGGATTAGGATAGTAGACAAGATTCTCTCCGGTTGGATTCAGATTTTGTTTTGGATATTAGAGTACACAATTATTCGAACTCCAAATAAAGTTGCCATGATTTTATTTGAGATTGGATTAGAGTTGTAGAAAATTATCCATGAGATCAAGAATTTGAAACACAACTGTTTTGTGGATTTTGAAATTTGAAATTTTAAATTTTAAATTTAAATTTGAAATTTGAAATTTGAATTTAAAATTCGAATTTGAAATTTGAAATTCAAATTTTGAATCACAGTCCAAGTGGGATTCGAATTTGTTGTGGTAAATCCACAAGGTTTGAAATTCGAATTTGAGTTGGATATGGAGAGGATAATCTTGTTAGAATCCTACTTGAATTTTGAATCCAAATCCTAACTAATGTTGGATGAAATTTTGAGGATTATCCTCAATGGATTTTCGGTTTTTGTGGATAAGGTTCAAAAGAAAAATTCAAGTTTCAATCCCAGTTGAATTTGGATTCTCTCCTCCCCAGAAAGTGGCCGAAATTTTGGAGTGTATCTCCTAGAAAAATTCGGTTATTTTGGATAAGGATGAGATAAGATTCAAGCTTGAAAATCCTAGTGGAATTTTGATTCTCCCTTATCCTAAATGTGGCTGAATTTTTTGAGGAGATTTTCTCCTTAGAATTTTCATATTTTTTGGTTGAAAAAGGGAGATAAAATTCTAGTTAAAATCTTGTTTAGATTTGGATTGGATTTATCCCATAATGGCCGAATTTTATTGTTGGGATTTTCCCTTGGAAAATTCGGATTTTATGGTTGTGGATAAGGGAGAATATGTTCTCCTAATCCAATTCGAATTCAGAGAATCAGCTCATGCAGGTCTATAAATAGAGGTCCTACTACTCCAGTTCTCTCAGACCATAGACTCTCAGGTGAGCAGGCTTATTATTGCACAGCCCACCGTGACAATAAAGTTCTTTAGAGATCTGGGTGGTCGGAAGAAGAGTAGTATTGCTAGCATACCGATCGAGGTTCAGAGTGCCCACACACTCAGCCATTCGGGAATTGGAGAATAGTAGAGAAAGCTAGTTGGTTGAAGCCTCCAATCATTCTCCTCCTGCAAGATTGGCGTCCTTGAGGTATGAGTTTTAATTGTTGTTGGTTTATTGTATATGGCATCATGAGACATTTAACGATCTGAAAAATTTTATTGTTCCGCTGTGCCACTTTGATACGTTTTTACCGATTTATTTTCCTACACAAACCTCTTTAAACTTGTGCTAGGAGGAACCATTTCCAAGTCATCTTAAGTCTTTCAAGGATAAGGTTCTAGACCAATCTTTGTGATTTTGGTTCTTTTTTTTTAAGTTGATATTAAGAGAAATATTTTTGGTGTTTGCTAGTATTAGACCAACCCCCATTCATCTTGGTTTTCCACAGCCACTTTGGTTATCAAGCCATAGTTCAAAATCATGCTTGGTTCCAAGCACAAAAGTAACAACTGAAAAACCCTACTCTTGATGATTTAGTGATTTTAAGATTTTGATCAAGGTCATTTATATGTATTTGTTTATGTCAATGGTTGGTAATAGTTTATTTTGAGCCCTTAAGTTTCCATTTTTAAGTTTATGTGGTTGTGGTTGTGTTTACATTATTTTTTACGAATGGTTATGTGCAAATGAGAGCATAAACATTATTAGTGATTGGACACAATCTGTCCTCAAGGATCGGCCATGGATTTCTACTATTTTGACCCCATTAGGGTCTGATTTTTGGATTTGATAAAACATGATGTTTTAAGAAAATTTCACTATGGTCGTTTTTGTGTCAAATAGCCTTTGGCCAAAAACAACGTTATGATAGGTTTTTCAAGTGATTTTCCTGGTGCCCGAAATTGGGAACAAAATCCGAACCTAGAAAAGTAGTCTTAGGTTTTATTAAAATGGACCATTTAAAGTCCGAACCGGACTTCAAACTCAACATAAAAGTTGTAGAACACGTCGAAACTTTAAGATGACGATGCATGTTTTAAAAATTTTGCTGTTTTAGGCCTTAAACAGAGCCGTATTCAAAACAACACAAAACTGGAATTTTTGTAAAAAAATTGGGCACATAGGCCATAGGTTTAGTAAGATTAGGGCTGGTTAAAGTTAGAATTGAGCTCCAAGGTAAACATGAGATTTGTTCATGTCGTCGAGGACAAAAACTTTCATGTTTGCTAAATTTACAAACAAAGCCGTTTCGATCAAGTTTCAAAACTGTTTTCAAAAATAGTTCAAAAACCACCTTTAAAATGCAACCTCAAAAATGTGTTTTAACACTTTAAAATATAAACATGGTTTCACAAAAACGTCCCCACCTTCCAATGGAGTGATAAGGGGATGGGTTCCAAACACGTAATATTTCCAAGAATTTTATAAGTTAACCAAAATGATTTTCTTAAATAAACAAAATAGTGTGTATAGCCCGGTAGGCTACCACACCAAACAAGCCTTACTAGCCTGGTGGCCCACTACACCAAAACAAGAATAGTAGTCCAGTAGGCTATCACACCCAAACAGACAAAGTAGCCCGGCTGGTTACTACACCATGTTTATGCATAGTGACCTAGTAGGCTATCTAGTTATCAATACACGAGGTAACCGGTCAGTTGACTGGTCAGCAACCAGTCAAGAATCATGTTCTGAACAATACTGCAAGGAACGCTGATTAATCTGTCAAGAAGACAATTAATCAAACAACGATAGGAGTTAGATGCCAAATCCCTAAAGTAGGCTAATAGAGTACTGATGGGCCTCGGTACCACATAGAAACACAAGTAATAGTCCTTAATAGTATTAGTAACTCAGTGAAGGTGCTGATAAGATACGTTATTGATGATAGGTGGTAACCTGTGAGCTGATAGAGGCGTGAGTACGAGTACGCATTTGTTTGCCTGTAATTCAGGTAAGTACAACTCCGCCTATAGTATGAATGAAAATGATGTTTTAATAGTATGTTAACTATTTATGCACACATTGATGCACAACATATTTAAGAGCATATAGATTCCAATTAAGTAGATTGATGAAAGATTATGTTAGAAGCCACACGTCCCTACCGCATAGGATTAGGGACAGCTTAGAGAAGCACGTGGTTAGAATAAATAAAAAAGATAGAATTAAATAGGTGTGTCGTACTGGCCTTTTCAGTTGAAGAGGTTCTTAAGTTAAGTTAAAGCAGAAAGTTGAGCATCGGTTGATAGCTCTCCAGCTTTTTAGTGAACTCGGGCGTTGCCATTGGTCTACACACATACGGTATTGGCACATAGGCCCTAAATAGACAAGAATAAAAGAAAAGAGAAATCTGAAGCATAAATGAACATAACCGAATCATACATTAGTTATAGTTCACTATGCTTCAAGTTACAGAAAGATGCATTACAATACATGATGTATTCTGTTATGCATATGTTATGTAAAGTGTGATATTGAATGACATGTTATGTGATGTTATGATAAGTGCTATATGAACTGCTATGTGATTTTAAATTTGTATTATGTTTTAAACATGTTTTGCGGTAAACACGTTGTACTTACTGGGCGTAGAGCTCACGGAGTGTGTTCATGTTTTTGGTAAGCGTCCTAGGGCTTAATCAACTATGGGCGATGACGGCAGCGGAGGCGGATGTGAGGGGAGGTTGTGGACACACCGTGAATATTCTTCTACATAATTTTTGAGTAAACAGTACTTATGAATAGTAATCATTAAATAGTATTTTTTTTATGATTAAATAGTATTTTTGAATAGTAACCGTTAGATGGTATTTTTAAATAGTAATTGATTAATAGTATTTTTGAACAGTAACCGTTAAACAATATTTATGAATAGTAATTGTTAAACAGTATTTTTGAATAGTAATTGTTAAACGGTATTTTTAAATAGTAGTCGTTAATAGTACCCGTACGTGAATAATAAATACGTATGCAGTCAAAAAAAATCCCTAAAACTTATGATATCTAATTAAGTAACTATAAGTATCAATTACAAGAAAGTATAAGTGTTATTCAAAGTAGCAAGTTTTTAAGTAACAACCCGGGCCACTGAGGGCACGGGGCATCACAGTCTTTGCTGACTAATTTGGACATGCTGATTTCAAATTTATCAGTTTTACGTCCATTTGAGGTCATCTGAACCAGTTTTTGGGTATTGAATGTTCCCGCCTCAAAAAACATGTTTTACGCTCAATTGATTAATTTGAGCGTACTGAGTCTAAATATATCAGTTTCGGGCTGAGAAAAACTTGTCTTGACCATTTTCCCGATACTGTGTATCTCTCGAACAAAATGTCACGTTTTGTGCTCAATTGACTAAATTGCGCATGTTGATTATAAATATATCAGTTTTATGTCAAATTAAGGCCGTCTTGGCCATTAACCTGACACTGCGTATCTACTATTCATAATTCACTGTTCTATGCTTAACTGACTAGTCTGAGCGTTCTGATTCCGATTTTGTCAGTTTCTTGTCAAGAAGAGGTCATCTTGACCACTTTTCATAATACTGTATACTTATCAGGCTAAATTTCACTATTGTGCTCAGATAACCAATCTGAGCGTGCTGATGACTAGCTCATCAGTTCTGTATCAAGAAATGGTCGTCTGGACCGGTTTCTTGATACTGCGTGTCTTACACACACACTCACATGTATTAAGGTGAATCAATCTCACTCTCGGTTGCCCTTTTCACTACATGAATAGTAATTAAACGTTTCTGCACCCGTTTAATTCATTCAAACTGAAAAATTACACTATATTCATTAACTTAATTACTTATTACACAGTAATTAGGTTCTATGAACAAGTGGTTCATTACAAATATGAGGCCCAAAACCAAAATATAATGAAAGATAAAGGCCTGAGACTAAAAGAAAAGCCATAAGAGAGCATAACCGAGCATAACATGCACTAACTTTACGTATAGTGTTCTCGATTGAAGTCGACGTGAATAGTATCGATCAAAGTCAACCTTACTATTCTCTATCAAAGTCAATATTACTATTCATGGTAAAAGTTAATATTCATGATTTAGAATCTATATGATTTATAGTATGTATGTTTGAACTTACTGAGGCTGTAGCTCACCAGTATATTCATATTGCAGGTAAGAAACCTGTATCTCAGTAGAAGAACTTTGGATGACGGTAGAAGTAGCATGTGCCAATGGGGATAGGGAATCCACTATGGATATGGTCTTGCTACCAGTGTTCCGTTAAGCTTTTAAAGTGAAGATTTGAAAAAAAGAGAGAATTGATGTATTTTATGTGCAAAGTTGAAATTATGTATTTCTATAAATTATGTTTTGTACTCCCAAAATGGCTATCGTAGTAATGTCTTATTTATTGCATAGTTTAGCAAGAAAAATATTTTGAGAATGAAGTTTTAAAAAAATGCCCCAAAATGATGAGAGAGTTAAAAGTAAAAGTAAGTTTTTGACGATCTATTGAGGTTTACAAACTATTTCAATCGGTTATGGAGTTTGATTGTAATAGTTCTATTTAACCAAAAGATGGAGACACCACACAAACAGCCATTTAAGTTGCTTTTGGACCTTAAAAGGAAAAAGAAGATAGGAAGCTATGCCAAGCCGGTCCAAAAGTGGTTTCTGAAAATTTCTTCCTATCAAACTTTGAAACTCCTATAAGAGTTTTAATAAGACATAATAAACTTCATCCTAACATTTTCATTGCTTAATAGAAAATTTTAAAATCAATTTGACCTCCTAAACTCTTTAAAAAATATAAAAATTTATTAAAAAACTATATATTTTTTTGTTTCTCTTCTCCTTTTAACTATAAGTAAATTAACAAGAAGAAAAAGTAAATGTTTTGCCAAACGGATCAGTTTTGTGACGTTGATTGAAAGTTTTTCTAAATGACCAATCACCTATGAAAAATATCCAAAAACAATTTCATACAGGTTGTGAACTCAAGAAATCAATAGAGGAAAAAAAATCTAGTCATTTTGCATTGGGTCTACTTGATCAAATTTGAAGTCGGCTGGCGAGTTGATTGAGTGGTAAGTCAATTGCTTGAGTACATATTATTTAAGAACAATAATATAAAATGCATGTAAATAAAGTAGAGACAATAATAGACATATTTAAAAGATTTACCTTTATCCTGTGGGCTACATTCTCTGTGGTATTTTTTTGGGTTTCCCTGCATTTAGGAGAAGTATTAACAAATATAGCAAGAATGGGATGAGAGTAGTCGAGGACTTCAGAATAGAGCAAGAATTAGGAGGAGCTAGAAACCTCCTCTACTTATTTGATTTTATGTAGATTTTATCTTAAATTCCGAATGGAAGTTGCCTTATCTTAATTTGTTAATTCTCCTACTTTATTAAGATTCTTTAAGATAATGAAATTACTTCTTTGAATGTTATTCACCAATCTAGAATGAGATATGGTCTTGATTATTCAGATACGTTAAATTGAAGATTATCCTTTCGTAAAATAACCAATTCTAGACTAATCGACTTAGAAGTTAATTCTCTATTGATTGGGCAGGCCTTTAGAGGATGTTAGCTCAGGAGTTGTTCTGACACATTTTAGTGCTTTCTGACAATGTATGTTGATAAATGTTTAGTAAGATATGAGATACAAAATTTGACCTCAACGAAATAATAACAATATTTATTAGAAGAGAGTGCCACCCTTACCTTAAGATCTTTTTGTTAGAACTTTCATAGATTATGCAAATCAAGCCCTAATTTTGCATAAACCTTAATACCCAAGATCTTGAACAAGATGATTTTCACAATTCAAGAATTAGGAGAGAACATACCTTGATTCATAATGATTTTCTTCAAGAAAAACTGATCAAATATGAAAAATCTCTCATAAAATAGGTTTCTCTCTCTTAACCCCCTTTTCTTTGACAGACAGTTTTGATGGAGAAACTATCGATGTGTTTCTTGGGGTAGAGAGAGGACCAATTTCTAATTAAAGCATTTATTCACACGTTCCATCAGAACATGCAGTTATTAGAAAATATATCTTTTATTGACCAACAGGAATAAAGCACATCATAATTATTAAATCATAATTATCTTTTAATTAAATAAAATATAATAATAAAAAATTAATAATAATCAGCCATGTGGGTCATAATATAAATCCAACATTCTCCCACTTGGCTCATGTGGCGTAAATTAACTTTACAGTTCAATAATAAAACATAACACGTAAAGTATAAGCTAAATCCTTTCTTAAATTGGTCAAATCATAAATCATCATTAAACAAAAGCTAATAAGGATCACAATGGTTGTACGTCATTGATTCGACATAATTCCTTCCATGTATGACAATATTAGTTTTATACTTAAGATGATCTGTAATAAGCGATAACCATTATGGTCCAATGATAATGTCTTTGTCAAAGACAAATCCTGTTAATATTTACATAATTCATTCATGTATATATATACTAGCATAAGGAAACAAGATGCATTAATATATCAAACACAGTACTTAAAAGAGCTTAGAGAGTCAAATATATAAAGAGCATAAAACTTAAATATAATATCAATAATGGTTTTCAGTGATGCCCATTCTTTCAACATGTTCATTGAATGTCTTTGGCAGTAACCCTTTAGTTAACGGATTTGCAATCATAAGATTGGTGCTGATGTGCTTGATTGACACTCTTTGTTTTTGAACTTCTTCTTTAACGATAAAGTATTTCAATTCCATGTGTTTAGCACCCTTTGAATACTTGTCGTTTTTAGAAAAGAAGATTGTTGCGGTATTATCATAATAAATTTTTAGTGGCTTGGCAATGCTGTCAACAATTCCAAGTCCTGAAATAAAGTTCTGCAACCATAATCCATGAACAGTGGCCTCAAAGCATGCCACAAACTCAGCTTCCATAGTGGATGCAGTAATGACAGACTACTTCGCACTTTTCCATGAAATAGCTCCTCCAGCCAAAAGGAACAAATAGCCAAATTTGGATTTTCTTGTATCCAAACATCCAGCATAATCCGAATCTGAATATCCTATTACCTCAAGATGATCAGATCTCCTGTAAGTGAGCATATGATCTTTTGTTCCTTGCAAGTATCTCAACACTTTCTTTGCAGCTTTCCAATGACTTAATCCTGGATTACTTTGATATTTGCCCAGCATTCCAACAGCAAAACTAATGTTCGGTCTAGTACAAGTTTGAGCATATATCAAACTACCAATGATAGATGCATAAGGAATTCGTTCCATTTCATTACGTTCCAATTCATTCTTTGGGCATTGCTTAAGGCTGAATTTATCTCCTTTCTGAATTGGAATGACACTTGTAGAGCACTTTTCCATCTTAAATTTTTTAGAACTTTGTTAATATATGCTTTTTGAGACAATCCTAACAATCCTTGTGACCTGTCATAGAATATTTCAATCCCAATCACATAAGATGTCTCACCCATATCCTTCATTTCAAAGTTCTTGGAAAGAAATTTCTTGGTTTCATGTAATAAGCCAAGATCATTAGTTGCAAGCAAGATGTCATCAACATACAGAATCAAAATGATAAACTTGCTCCCATTGACCTTCAGATATATGCATCGATCAACAATATTTTCTTTGAATCCAAAGGAAGTAATGGTATCATTAAACTTGAGATACTATTGTCGGGAAGCTTGTTTAAGTCCGTATATTGACTTCTTGAGTTTACACACCATGTTTTCCTTTTCTTCAACCACAAAACCTTTAGGTTGATTCATGAAGACATCTTCATCTAAATTCCCATTCAAAAGGCAGTTTTCACATCCATTTGATTCAACTCTAAATCATAATGAGCTACTAGTGCCATGATAATTCTAAATGAGTCCTTTTTAGAAACAGGAGAAAAGGTCTCTTTGTAGTTAACACCATCTTTCTGAGTAAAACCTTTGGCAACAAGTCTAGCCTTGTGCTGTTGGATATTGCCATTAGAGTCACGCTTGGTCTTAAAGACCCACTTACACCCAACTCTTTTACAACCTTTAGGCCACTTAACAAGGTCCCAGACTTCATTGTGATCCATTGATTTCAACTCTTCTTTCATAGCGTCTAACCACTTAACAGAATTATTACTTTCCATTGGATCTTCATCGATTCCCAAGTCAAATTCTAGCTCTTGCAGATAAACCACATAATCATTAGAGATAGCAGGCCCTCTCTGCCTTTCAGACCTTCTTAATGCTACTTCTTGTGGTTCATCTACTATAGGTTCATCAACAATAGTTTCATTATGGGGTGTTTCATCATTCATTGGTTGTTCCTGTAAGTTGTCAAAATGTTCGACAATTGTAGGAACAACAACCTGAGTAGAAGTTTTAGGTAGAGGAAACTTTACCCTTACTTCTCGAATTTCCACATTACGTGGTTCTCCACTTCTACTAATTTCACCATTTTCAATGAATCTTGCATTTCCAGTTTCAACTATTCTCGTACTATGATTAGGACAATAGAATCTATATCCTTTGGATTTTTCAGGATAACCAATGAAGAAACCACTAGTTGTTCTTGAATCTTGTTTCTTCTCATATGGAGTATAAATCCTTACTTCTGCCAGGCAACCCTAAATATGCAGGTGCCTTTGTTAGGAAATGCCCTAAGCATTAGAGACATTTGATGTATTTATTTTGAACTGGATAATAAAATTATACATAGAGGTTATTCATTACATTGCTATCTGTCCTCGGTTTATTTACATGTTAAAGTAAATATAAGCGAATATGGCTCACTGATTGCTTGTGTTAAAACTGTTAGAACGTTGCATACAATGGACTTTTGTATGCGAGAAGATAATGTTCTAAAGTAAGCGGTCTAAACTATGGTCTGTAATCTATGGGGTTAGACCGAGCATCTAACTCATGTTAAGACTATTATGTTATCTAAAGCCTTGGAGGGGATGGTTTGTCTTGACTGTCTGGAGCCGAACTCCCAAGTAGAGACATCGATATGTTGCTTGGTGGTGACATATTAGGTCGGGACTAAAGCGTGATTGATCTACGAAGTCCGCTTTGAGTGGATCGATCTGCTTTTGACGTTCATTTTGCAGTAACCTTAATCCTGAGTAAAAGGACAGCTTCATGTATATGACTTGTGTACTTTGATGTTCCAATGGCTAAAGCGTCTCAGAGGTAGTAAGCTTATAGACCGGTTCGTTGGGTGCATGACTTGTATACGATGAAGGGTTCGTTTACAGATATCGGAATCATAGCTCTAATGAGGAGTTAAGGGTATCCTCTTAAAGGCATTATACTGAATGTGAAAATGGACAGGGCCTTGGGTCGTCTGCTGGGCGGATGACTTCTTATTCACATATGGTGAATAATCGTTTTCTTAATTCGGTAGTGTAATGGAACTTTAAGATAGCCTGATCAGTAGGATTAAACGGACTTTGACCTAAGGCTGATCATGGATATCATATGAGGGTTTTGCATATATGACAAGGTCATTGGATAGTAGCTCGTCACAGGCTTACGTAATACGGTATATAATTGGGAGTTCAGTTTTAGGTTTATAGTGGTGTGACTCTGAAATTAGTGATCATATGATTGAGTTATTCGGTACAGAATAATGATCATACGGAATCACGGGAGCCCGATTATATATGTCCAATCAGTCCCTCTACTAGCTCCACATAATTCCTTAATGTTTGGCAAATTGATTTGAGTATGCTGTTGGCTAGTTTATTATGCATGGATGGTGATGACACAGGATTAGAATGGTAGACAAGATTCTCTCTGGTTGGATTCAGATTTTGTTTATGACAATAGAGTACACAATTATTCGAACTCCAAATAAAGTTGCCATGATTTTATTTGAGATTGGATTGGAGTTGTAGAAAATTATGCATGAGAATAAGAATTTGAAACACAACTGTTTTGTGGATTTTGAAATTTAAATTTTGAATTTTGAATTTTGAAATTTGAAATTTGAATTTGAAATTTGAATTTGAAATTTGAATTTGAAATTCGAATTTGAAATTTGAATTTGAAATTTAAATTTGAAATTTGAAATTTGAAATTCAAATTTTGAATCACAGTCCAAGTAGGATTCGAATTTGTTGTGGAAAATCCACATGGTTTGAAATTCGAATTTGAGTTGGATTTGGAGAGGTTAATCTTGTTAGAATCCTACTTGAATTTTGGTTCTGAATCCTAACAAATAGTGGACGAAATTTTGAGGATTATCCTCAATGGAATTTCGGTTTTTGTGGATAAGGTTCAAGGGAAAAATTCAAATTTCAATTCCAGTTGAATTTGGATTCTCTCCTCCCTAGAAAGTGGCTGAAATTTTGGAGAATATCTCCTAGGAAAATTCGGTTATTTTGGATAAGGATGAGATAAGATTCAAGCTTGAAAATCCTAGTGGAATTTTGATTCTCCCTTATCCTAAAAGTGGCCGAAATTTTTAGGAGATTTTCTCCTTAGATTTTTTTGGATTTTTTGGTTGAAAAAGGGAGATAAAATTCTAGTTAAAATCTTGTTTAGATTTGGATTGAATTTATCCTAAATGGCCAAATTTTATTGTTGGGATTTTCCCATGGAAAATTCAGATTTTATGGTTGTGGATAAGGGAGAATATCTTTTCCTAATCCAATTCGAATTCAGAGAATCACCTCATGCAGGTCTATAAATAGAGGTCTTGCCACTCCAGATCTCTCAGACCACAGACTCTCAGGTGAGCAGGCTTATTGTTGCACAGCTCATCGTGACAATAAGTTCTTTAGAGATCTAGGTGGTCGGAAGAAGACTAGCAATGCTAGCATACCAATCGAGGTTCAGAGTGCCCACACACTCAGCCATTCGGGAATTGGAGAATAGTAGAGAAGGCTAGTTGGTTGAAGCCTCCGGTCATTCTCCTCCTGCAGATTGGTGTCCTTGAGGTATGAGTTTTGATTGTTGTTGGTTTATTGCATATGGCATCATGAGATATCTAACGATCTAAAAAAAATTTTTATTATTCCGCTGCGCCACTCTGATATGTTTTTTACCAATTTATTTTCCTACAGCCTTTAAACTGGGTTTTCTTCCCATCCACAGTTCAAAAGGAGTCTTTGGAACTACCTTACTAGGAACCCTATTTAATAGATACATGGCAGTTTTCAAAGCATACATCTATAATGATAAGGGTAAAGAAGAGTAACTCAACATACTAATAACCAAATCCATTAAAGTACGATTATGCCTTTTTGTAATACCATTCTGTTCTGGTGTACCTGGCATTGTGTATTGAACAACAATGCCATGTTTTTTAAGGAACTTAGCAAATAGACCTGGATGTTGTCCAGTTTCATCATACCTTCAATAATATTCACCACCTCTATCAGATCTGACAATTTTCACATTTTTATCTAATTGTCTTTCAACCTCAGTAATAAACACTTCTAAAGCATTTACTGATTGAGATTTTTCATGCAACAAATAAATATATCCATAATGTGAAAAATCAATAATAAAGGTAATGAAATACATCTCTCCACCAAATGATGAAACATCAAATGGTCCACATATGCCGATATGTATAAGTTCAAGGAGCTGCGTGCTTCTTGTGGCCTTTTTCTTAATTATGTGCTTTGTGTATTTTCCCTTGATACAATCCACACAAATACCAAGATCGGTAAAATCCAAGTTTGGAAGGATATCATTCTTTACCAATCTTTGTATTCTATCCTTGGATATGTGACCCAAACGCTTATACCACTAGTAAGCTGAACTTTCATCTACTAAACCATGTTTTGTTCCAACATTATGATGCAAGGTCATCAGAGTCTCAACAAATAAATTATCAAGCTTTAATTTGTATAAACCATCACAAAGAACACCATAATCAATAAAATGATTACGCTTAAACTGTAGGAAAATAAATGGATAAAAACGTATCAGAGTGGCGTAGTGGAACAATAAAAATTTTTAGATCATTAAATATCTCATGATGCCATATACAATAAACCAACAACAATTAAAACTCATACCTCAAGGACACCAATCTTGCAGGAGGAGAATGACCGAAGGTTTCAACCAACTAGCCTTCTCTACTATTCTCCAATTCTCGAATGGCTGAGTGTGTGGGCACTCTGAACCTCGATCGGTATACTAGCACTGCTAGTCTTCTTCCGACCACCGAGATCTCTAAAGAACTTATTGTCATGGTGGGCTGTGCAACAATAAGCCTGCTCACCTGAGAGTCTGTGGTCTGAGAGAACTGGAGTGGCAGGACCTCTATTTATAGACCTGCATGAGGTGATTCTCTGAATTCGAATTGGATTAGGAGAAGATATTCTCCCTTATCCACAAGCACAAAATCCAAATTTTCCAAGCGAAAATCCCAATGATAAAATTCGACCACTTTAGGATAAATCAAATCCAAATCTAAACAAGATTTTAACTAGAATTTTATCTCCCTTTTTCAACCAAAAAGTCTGAAAATTCTAAGGAGAAAATCTCCACAAAAAATTCGGCCACTTTTGGATAAGGGAGAATCAAAATTCCACTAGGATTTTCAAGCTTGAATCTTATCTCATCCTTATCCAAAATAACCGAAAATCTCCTAGGAGATTCACTCCAAAATTTCAGCGACTTTCTAGGAGGAGAGAATCCAAATTCAACTAGAATTGAAACTTGAATTTTTCCTTGAACCTTATCCACAAAAAATCCAAATATCATTGAGGATAATCCTCAAAAGTTTCGTCCAACTTTAGTTAGGATTTGGATTCAAAATTCAAGTAGGATTCTAACAAGATTATCCTCTCCATATCCAACTCAAATTCGAATTTCATTTCTTGTGCATTTACCACATCAAATTCGAATCCCACTTGGACGGTGATTTAAAATTTGAATTTCAAATTTCAAATTCGAATTTCAAATTCAAATTTCAAATTTCAAATTTCAAATTTCAAATTCAAATTTCAAATTCGAATTTCAAATTCAAATTTCAAATTCGAATTTCAAATTTCAAATTTCAAATTTCAAATTTCAAAATTCAAAATTCAAATTTCAAAATCCACAACACATTTGTATTTCAAACTCTTGTTCTCATGGATAATTTTCTACAACTCCAATCCAATCTCAAATAAAATCATGGCAACTTTATTTGGAGTTCGAATAATTGGGTACTCTATTATCCAAAACAAAATCTGAATCCAACCGAGAGAATCTTGTCTACCATCCTAATCCTATATCATCACCATCCATGCATAATAAACTAGCCTATAGCATGCACAATTCAATTTGCCAAACGTTAAGGAATTATGTGGAGCTAGTAGAGGGACTGATTGGACATATATAATCGGGCTCCCGCAAATCCATATGATCATCATTCTTTACCGAACAACTCAATCATATGATCACTAATTTCAGAGTCACACCACTATAAACCTGAAACTGAACTCCCAATTATATACCGTATTACGTAAGCCTGTGACAAGCTATCGTCCAATGACCTTGTCATGTATGCAGAACCCTCCTATGATATCCATGATTAGCCTTAGGCCAAAGTCCGTTTAATCCTACTGATCAGGCTATCTTAAAGTTCCATTATACTACCGAATAAAGAAAATAATTATTCATCATATGCGAATAAAAAGTCATCCGCCCAGCAGACGACCCAAGACCTTGTCCATTTTCACATTCAGTATAATGCCTTTAAGAGGATACCCTTAACTCCTTATTAGAGCTATGATTCCGATATCTGTAAACGAACTCTTTATCGTATACAAGTCATGCACCCAACGAACCGGTCTATAAGCTTACTACCTCTAAGACGCTTTAGCCATTGGAACATCAAAGTACACAAGTCATATACATGAAGCTATCTTTTTACTCAGGATTAAGGTTACTGCACAATGAATGTCAAAAGCAGATCGATCCACTCATAGCAGACTTCGTAGATCAATCACGCTTTAGTCCCGGTCTAATATGTTAGCACCAAGCAACATATCTATGTCTCTACTTGGGAGTCCAGCTCCAGACAGTCAAGACAAACCGTCCCCTCCAAGGCTTTAGACAACATAATAGTCTTAACATGAGTTAGATGCTCGGTCTAACCCCATAGACTACAGACCATAGTTTAGACCACTAACTTTAGAGCATTGTCTTATCGCATACAAAAGTCCATTGCATGCAACGTTCTAACAGTTTAAACACAAGCAGTCAGTGAGCCATGTTACGCATCCTCATTGCCTCTACGTGCCTCTCAAAGCTTCTAGGCACCAAAGTCTTAGTAAAGGGATCGCAATGTTGTCCTCAGATGCGATCTTACATACATCTACTTGTCCTGTCTCCACATGCCCTCTAATAATATGAGATCTCCAATCTATGTGCTTGGTCCTCTTGTAGTGCTGAGATTCCCTTGTGTTGGCAATAGCCCCAGTGTTATCACAGTAAAGTGTGATAGGCTTGTCAACACTCGAAATGACCTCAAGGTCTCTAAAGAACTTACGGAGCCAAACCGCTTCTTTAGATGCCTCAGCCGCAGCCACATACTCAGCCTCCATAGTAGAGTCAGCTATGCAGCCTTGCTTCACACTCCTCCACACAATGGCGCCTCCTCCGAGTAAAAACACTGATCCAGATGTCGATTTCCTTGAATCCTTACAAGTCTAGAAGTCTGAGTCCATGTATCCTACGGGTGTTAGGTCCCCTCCAGAATACACCAGTAAAAAATCCCTCGTTCTCTTAAGATACTTGAGTATATGCTTTACTGCTTGCCAGTGCTTAGTTTCAGGATTTGCTTGATATCGACTCACCATACCTACTACAAAACATATATCCGGGCGAGTGCAAAGCATAGCGTACATAAGGCTACCCACAGCAGATGCATAAGGGACCTTACTCATACGCTTTCTTTCTTCTGATGTCTTGGGACAGTCATCCAATGAAAGAGTTAGACCGATAATAGAAGGTTGTGAACCTTTCTTTGCCTCTTGCATTGCATATTTATCAATTATTTTATCTATGTATTAAGCTTGGGATAACGCTATCATTTTGTTCTTTCAATCTCTGAAGAGACGAATGCCTAGAACATAATTAGCTTCTCCCAAGTCCTTCATGTCAAACTGTTGGTGTAACCAAAGCTTGACCGGTAATAAGTTCACTACATTATTCCCAATGAGTAGTATATCATCGACATAGAGTATCAGAAAGACCACTTTTCCATCCTTAATACGTTTATAAACACAAGGTTCATCAATGTTCTGCTCAAAACCAAATGTCTTAATCGCTTGATCAAACCTCTGGTTCCATGAGCGGGATGCTTGCTTTAATCTATAAATGGATCTAAGCAACTTGCAGACTTTCCTTTCTTGGCCTTTCGCTACGAACCCTTCGGGCTGTATCATATAGATACACTCTTCAAGATGGCCATTCAAGAATGCCGTCTTGACATCCATTTGCCAGATCTCGTAATCGAGAGCCACAGCAATGGACAGAAGAATACGGATAGACTTCAGCATAGCAACAGGCAAAAAGGTTTCATCGTAATCGATTCCAGCCTTTTACGTGTACCCCTTTGCAACCAGTCTAGCTTTGAAAGTTTCCACTCTCCCTTCCGCATCCTTCTTTATTTTGTAGACCCATTTGCATCCAATGGGTTTTATCTCATCCGACAAATCTACAAGTTCCCAAACAGAGTTGGATTTCATAGAATCCATCTCATTGTTCATAGCCTATTTCCAAGATTTAGAATCAACATCATTTATAGCTTCATCATAGGTGACCGAATCATCCTCATGCTCATGAGTCTCGGCTTGGTATATCTCAGCATCATACATGAAGAAATTAGGTTTCTTCGAAACCCTCCCACTACGACGAGGCACCCTAAATTGTTGATCGTCTATAGGTCCTTCACCGGAACTCGGACTTGCATCCAAGACCGAAATCTGTGGAGCAGTTCTTTCACCCGATAACTCCTCTAGCACTACTTTGCTTTGAGGCTTAAAATCATTCATGTGACTTTCCTCCAAGAATGTCGCATGGGTTGAAACAATGACTTTTTGTTCATTCAGGTTATAGAACAGTCCTCCTTTAGTTCCTTTTGGATACCCTACAAACATGTACAATTCTGATCTTGATTCCAACTTTTTCGCATCCCCATCTAGTACATGCACCGGGCAGCCTCGTATTCTCATATGTCCAAGGGAGGGCTTCCTACCACGCCACAATTCATACGGAATTCTGAGAATTGATTTGCATGGAACCTGGTTCAGAATATAGCATGCCATTTGTAAAGCATATCCCCAAAATGATAATGGCAGTGTTGAATAACTCATCATGGACCGTACCATATCCAACAAGGTCTTATTTCTCCTTTCGGCTACACCATTCTGTTGTGGAGTACCAGGTGCAGTCAATTGGGATAATATCCCATTCTCTACAAGATGTCGTAGAAATTCATCGGAGAGGTATTCGCCACCTCGATTAGATCGAAGTGTCTTTATGGATTTATCCAATTGCTTTTCCACTTCCACACGATACTCTTTGAACTTGTCAAAGGTTTCGCTCTTGCGGTGCATCAGATACACATATCCATACCTCGAGTAATTATCTATAAAAGAGACATAATACTCAAATCCTCCTCGTGTTGTGACGTTCATGGGGCCACATACGTCAGTGTGCACAATTTCTAAGAGCTCCTGAGCCCTTGTACCCTTAGCTCCAAAAGACCTCATAGTCATTTTACGCTCTAGGCAAGACTCACATTGGGGAAGACGTACCTCCTCTAGAGATTCCAGAGGACCGTTTTTCACCAATCTTTAAATCCTATCCTGATTAATATGACCAAGTCTTAAATGCCAAAGATACGCCTTGTTAGAGTGAGAAACTTTCAACCTTTTAGAGTTATCTATTAATTCAGTGTCAAGCAGTGAGTACATCTTTGGTTTGATCAAATATAGGTTCCATCCATCCATCCAAAACAGATAAAAGATTTATTTCTACGAATATCAACTCTTTTACTAAAAGAAACTGAATAAGAATCCTTTATTAAACAAGCTACAGATATAAGGCTCCTCCTAAAATTAGGAACATAAAAACAGTCTTTCAATAAAATAAACCTAAATTGATCAAAGTAAAGGTAAATATCTCCCACTGCCTCAGCCACCACCAAGCTGCCGTCTCTAGTTCGTAACGAGAGGCTCCTATCATGTAGACTTCTCGTTTCCACGAACCCCTGCATAGAAACACAAACATGATTAGTGGCACCCGAATCAATGTCCCAAGTGTCTTTCGATTCTTCCACCAAACACGCTTCCAAGTAATGAAGTTCCTTACCTTCCTTGCCCTTGGCAGTTAGGAATTCCCGGCAAGCCTTCTTAAAGTGACCTACCTTCCCACAATGAAAGCATTTGTACTTTTTAGGGTCCCTGCGCTTCTTGTTCTTCTTCTTTTTCTTCCCATCCGAGACAGGAGGATTAGAAGAACTGGAAGCCACTTGCTTCTGATTTGGCCTCTTCCTCTTCTGTGAGGGTTTGGAAGGTTCCGCCAAATTGACCTCTCCTTTGGGTTGGACCGCATCCCTATCCCTGATCATCCACTCATAAGCTTGGAGTTGCTTCACGAGCTCGGTTAGTCCTAAATCCCTTGTCGCCAGATTGTATGCGGCCTTAAACCCCACAAAATCTTTAGATAGAGTTTTGAACACCATCTCGATCTGGGTGTTGTAGTCCAACTCAACACTATTTTCGGCAGCCTCAGCAAAGAATCCCATTAGAGTGATCATATGGTCCTTCACCGGAGTACCCGCCTTTTGCTTAGAGTTCATAATGCTAGTGATAGTGGACTATTGAGCCAATTTTTCTTGGCCTCCAAACATGTCCTCCAGATTGTCCATGATCTCCCTAGCAACCTGATAAGTCTCATGCTGCTTTTGTAAAGCACTCATAATGCTAGCAAGCATGTAACATCGAGCTATATCATTGGATTCTCTCCAACGAGTATAGGCAACCAGTACCTCCTCAAGCGGTGTGTTAGGTTTTGGCCCTGGTAGGCATGGTTCATCCAATACGAACTTGTGTCTCTCCCAGTTGAGAACTATCAACAGATTTCTTTTCCAATCTTTACAATTATCGCCATTCAGTTTATTCTCAGTAAGTATTGAAATGAGGGGTGTCGGTGACATTTTGAACTGAAATAAGATTATACTAGACATCGTTACAAAGCCCAAGTAAATATAAAGATAATTTAGCAAATAAAACATACAAGTATGTTCCTACATGAAACTTGAAAAACATGTAGCATTGTAACAGCAATTCTCAGCACCGATTGCCCCAAGCCACCGAGGGGTGGTCATGAAAACAAATAGCCGGAACATGGACCCCATCCAATTAATATATGTTGCCTTAAATCCTCCAAGGTTAAGACATATATTAATAACCGCTTATTTAGCCACCAGTTAGCTTCTAGGGAAGGTTAATAACTAAACGAGTCTTGAGTGTATAACCATCATTTACGTAGCCCGATCCACGTCCTACCAAGCCACTGAGGGGTGGTCATGAATAGGATCGTACCCGAACATGTTTTCCACATAGGAGATCCAATCTAGTATACCGGTGACGGTAAACACCTACCATGCTTTCACATATGGATCAACAATAGAGGCCATGGGTTTTGTTTGAAACCCTCTCCCACTCAATATTTTGAAAAACATGCAAGTTTTGACAAATTATGTATGATTAATATAGTATGAGCGACACTCAACTATTCTATATGACATGTTATCAAATGTGCATATAAAACATCCATCAATACATATTTATACATCCATGACATATCACAGAAAAAAATAATTGACAGAATAACTAAGCCACGGTTCCATCCTAGAACAAAGAAAATAAAGATTACAAAATTTCATCCAAAGCATTCTTTGGGTCTTGAATTTTGTTCCGTCTTCTTGCATCCATCTTTATGTAGCCTCTCCATTTATTTCTCATCCCAAGAATCATTTAAAATTTAAATCTCCAAAAATTTAAATTTCAAATTCAAATTTCGAATTTGAATTTCAAATTTAAATTTCAAATTCAAATTTTAAACAATTTTAAACATCATGTGTAATAATATGTAATTTCAAAAATTTCAAATTGTAGGAAAATAAATCGGTAAAAATGTATCAGAGTGGCGCAGCGGAACAATAAAAGTTTTTAGATCGTTAAATATCTCATGATGCCATATACAATAAACCAACAACAATTAAAACTCATACCTCAAGGACGCCAATCTTTAGGAGGAGAATGACCGGAGGGCTTCAACCAACTAGCCTTCTCTACTATTCTCTAATTCCCGAATGGCTGAGTGTGTGGGTACTCTGAACCTCGATCGATATGCTAGCACTGCTAATCTTCTTCCAACCACCCAGATCTCTAAAGAACTTATTGTCACGGTGGGCTGTGCAACAATAAGCCTACTCACCTAAGAGTCTGTGGTTTGAGAGAACTGGAGTGGCAGGACCTCTATTTATAGACCTGCATGAGGTGATTCTCTGAATTCGAATTGGATTAGGAGAAGATATTCTCCCTTATCCACAAGCACAAAATCTGAATTTTCCAAGGGAAAATCCCAACAATAAAATTCGGCTACTTTGAGATAAATCCAATCCAAATCTAAACAAGATTTTAACTATAATTTTATCTCCCTTTTTCAACCAAAAAATCTGAAAATTCTACGGAGAAAATCTCCACAAAAAATTCGGTCACTTTTGGATAAGGGAGAATCAAAATTCCACTAGGATTTTCAAGCTTGAATCTTGTCTTGTCCTTATCCAAAATAACCGAAAATCTCCTAGGAGATTCACTCCAAAATTTCAGCCACTTTCTGAGAGGAGAGAATCCAAATTCAACTGGGATTGAAACTTGAATTTTTCCTTGGATCTTATCCACAAAAAATCTGAAAATCATTGAGGATAATCCTCAAAATTTTCGTCCAACTTTAGTTAGGATTTGGATTCAAAATTCAAGTAGGATTCTAACAAGACTATCCTATCTATATCCAACTCAAATTCGAATTTCATTCCTTGTGGATTTACCACAACAAATTCGAATCCCACTTGGACTGTGATTCAAAATTTGAATTTCAAATTTCAAATTTTAATTTCAAATTCAAATTTCAAATTTCAAATTTCAAATTTTAAATTCGAAATTCAAATTCAAATTTCAAATTCGAATTTCAAATTCAAATTTCAAATTCGAATTTCAAATTATTTCAAATTCAAATTTAAAATTCGAATTTCAAATTCAAATTTCAAATTTTGAATTTCAAATTTCAAATTTCAAATTTCAAATTTCAAATTCAAATTTCAAATTCAAAATTCAAAATTCAAATTTCAAAATTCAAATTTCAAAATCCACAAAATAGTTGTATTTCAAACTCTTGTTCTCATGAATAATTTTCTACAACTCCAATCCAATCTCAAGTAAAATCATGGCAACTTTATTTAGAGTTCGAATAATTGTGTACTCTATTATCCAAAACAAAATCTGAATCCAACCGGAGAGAATCTTGTCTACCATCCTAATCCCATATCATCACCATCCATGCATAATAAACTAGCCAATAGCATACACAAATCAATTTGCCAAACGTTAAGGAATTAGGTGGAGCTAGTAGAGGGACTGATTGGACATATATAATCGGGCTCCTGCAAATCCATATGATCATCATTCTTTACCGAACAACTCAATCAGATGATCACTAATTTCAAAGTCACACCACTATAAACCTGAAACTGAACTCCCAATTATATACCGTATTACATAAGCCTGTGACAAGCTATCGTCCAATGACCTTATCATGTATGCAGAACCCTCATATGATATCCATGATCAGCCTTAGGCCAAAGTCTGTTTAATCCTACGGATCAGGCTATCTTAAAGTTCCATTATACTACCGAATAAAAAAATGATTATTCATCATATGTGAATAAAAAGTCATCCGCCCAACAGACGACCCAAGGCCTTGTCCATTTTCACATTCAGTATAATGCCTTTAAGGGGATACCCTTAACAACTCATTAGAGCTTTGATTCTGATATCTGTAAACAAACCCTTCATCGTATACAAGTCATGCACCCAACGAACCGGTCTATAAGCTTACTACCTCTGAGACACTTTAGCCATTAGAACATCAAAGTACACAAGTATTATACATGAAGCTGTCCTTTTACTTAGGATTAAGGTTACTGCACAATGAACGTCAAAAGCAGATCGATCCACTCAAAGCAGATTTCATAGATCAATCACGCTTTAGTCTCAGTCTAATATGTCACCACCAAGCAACATATCTATATCTCTACTTGGGAGTCCAGCTCCAGACAATCAAGACAAACCGTCCCCTCCAAGGCTTTAGACAACATAATAGTCTTAACATGAGTTAGATGCTCGGTCTAACCCCATAGACTACAAACCATAGTTTAGACTGCTAATTTTAGAACATTGTCTTCTTGCATACAAAAGTCCATTGCATGAAACGTTCTAACAGTTTAACATAAGCAGTCAGGGAGCCATATTTGCTTACATTTACGTTAACATATAAATAAAACGAAGATAGATAGCAATGTAATGAATAACCTCTATATATAATTTTATTATACAGTTCAAAATAAATACATCAAAATGTCTCTAATGCTTAGGGCATTTCCTAACATAAACAAACTAAAACATCCATTTCCAAACTTAAAAGAATATCTAGCTGTGTCAAGTCTTGATAAAGAAACTAAATTTCTAGAAACAGAAGGAACATAAAGAGTTTGAAAAAGATCTAAATGATGTCCAGTGCCTAAAATCAAACGATACGTTCCAATGGCTTCAACTGGAGCTTTGAATCGATTTGCCATGAAAACAAACTTTTCATTTGGCTTTATGGTTTGGGTCGTAAGGAATCCCTGCATCATGTTTGAAACATGAGAAGTTCATCCAGAATCAATTCACCAGGTATTATAAGGAACTTCTGCCAAATTTGATTCGAAACATATAAAAGTACTAGGCATACCTTTCTTTTCAAACTAAGCCTTACGTTTCTGGCAATCTTTCTGATAGTGTCCACGTTTGTGACAAAAATGACATCTATCATCCTTTTGTCCCTTCTTTTAGATTTTGACAGATGACACATTAGCCTTTAGGTGTCCTTTATTGCCCTTTCCATTTTTCTTTCCTGGCTTCTTTTTGGCTTCAAGCTAACCCATGAGGTTAATTAAGTGAATTCCTTGTTTCTTAAGCATTGCTTCCTCTTGAATAAACATACTCTACAATTCTGTCACCTTCCATTTATCCTTTATAGTGTTGTAGTTTATTTGGAATGGACCATACTCAGGAGGCAAGGAGTTTATGATAAACTGCACAAGGAAACTCTCACTCACTTTCATTCCCATGGAACTTAATCTTGCTGCGGTATTCGTCATTTTAGTGATGTGCTCATGCATGGTACAAGAACCATCAAACTTAATGGTGGTTAACATACCCATTAATGTCCCAGCAAGTGACTTATCAGTAGACTCAGACTGAGACAAATCTTCCACAGATTTCATGAATTCATTAGCATTATCAGTTTTAGGAATTGTTGGCTTAATGATGTCTACTACAGTCATTCGCATGAACATTAAGCTAAGTCTGTTCGATCTTTCCCAAGCCTTATGAAAAGATCTTTGTTCAGTGCTGCTAGTAGAAGTAAGAGCAGCGAGCTTATCAGTAAGCAGTGCCAAATCAAGATCCAGAACACCTAAGTGAAACTAAACTTGTTAATTCCATTCAGAAAAATTAAGCCCGTTGAACTTCATAATAGATGAAGCTTGCGAATGAAGTGCAACAGAAGTAGATGCTGCAAAATACACATAGAATGCTCATACATTAATGCTTTGAGTCGTAAATACTAACACACAATACAAATTAACATTCATACAATTACTTAAATGTGTATTAAATTCTCCTTTGGGTGATACTACAATACACAATAATAAAACATAATTAATACTCAATTAAAATTTCACATAATTGGCAATTATATAAACTCCAATCAAATATGATTGCAATCTTTGGATATACTGAACATATTTAACCAAGTATATTAAATTAACCATGATCATGTTCATGATTATAAAATTAACAAATCAACCTTTGGGCAATCTTTAAATACTTTATAATCATTGAACTTCAAATTACCCATAATAAAAATTATATAATTTCATCATGTCATCTTATTAATAGTATCACATACTCATGAGTAATTGAATACTATTTAACTTGACATCTATGAAAACTTTCTAATTCGGTCACTTTGGTGACTTACAAATTATGGGTAATATAGACATCAAATTAAATAATAGTGACAATAAGTACTTCAATTGAATGAAATACAAAGAAGAAAATCACCATGATATATATATAAAATTTCATACAATAATAGACCCAAAATTAATGGTCCTTTTCTTGAATGTGTATATATATATACACGTAATTTTCTCAACATATAAAACATAAATTTTGTTCAAAGTTATCACATACAAACATCATTCTCATATATCCAATAATATTAATATCATATTTCATCATATGTGAATATATATATGTAAAATCAAATATATATAATCGATAAATAATAAAAACAAAAGCCTAAAACGTGACTTATATCACCAATTTGTGTGAGTTTATATATATATATATATATTACTTCATTGAGTTTGTTGGACAAACGTGAATAGGTAATGTGAACATATATATAACATTAAACGAACATAAGGTTGAGATAATCGTAATATCCCGTGGCATAAACTCAATGAAACATGAATAAATCAAAAGCCAATAAAGCCAAATAATTGGTAATTGATAAAGACATTAAGAACAATAATCGTAGCACAGGAAATATAATGAATAAAAGCATTAATCAAAATCGACAACAAAACGATAATCGATTATTGCATAGAAAAATTGATTTCATCGAAGGAAGACATTGTGATAATCGAAAAATTTATCGTTCTCAGAAAATTTTGTACAAGATATGTAAATGTATATTCATGATGAGACATGTTATAAAATATAGAGCAGATGAAAATTTTGATTTACTGGATTTTAGTCAAAATTTGACAATGAATTAATGAACGTAGTGTAAAAGCTAAACATTAATTTAAATTATGATGTTTTAAATTTATTAGAAAAGTATGTGGAAAATATTTATTAAGAGATCAATGGCTCACATGTAAGTTACCTTGATCAATGGCCAAGATTAGCCAAGCAATTGTAAATTATCAGCAGCCCAAGTAAATTAATTCACTTCTTTTTAATTGCAAAAGAAGTGGTGGTGTAGAGAGAGAGAGAGAGAGAGAGAGAGCAGAAGAGGAAAATCATCCTCTGTGTTTTCCTTTCAACAATTTTGGATTCTCTCTTTAAGCAAGCAAATCATTCAAGTTTTCAGCCTAAAATTCCACAGCAAGACGTTCTTAAGTTTCAAGTAAGGTAACCACTCTTTCTCTCACATTTTTAGATGAAAAATCTGGGTTGTTTTGAGTGGAAAAAGAGAAGGTGAGTTTTGCATGTTGAGATTTTCGGTTAAATCAAAACATGGTTCAAGTTTAGTTATTGTTAAGCATGAATTCGTGAGTTGATGGTTTAGAAAACCAAGTTTTAGTTGAGTTCTCTTCAAGAAAGTTTTGACTTTTAAGTGTTGAGTCAAGAGATATAGTGGAAGCAAAATGTGAAATTTTGCTTAAGAAACCATGGATTAATGATAGTAGAAATGTAGTTTATACCTTGAAATGGTCTTATAGAGATCGATTTTGAGCGCAAGAAATAGAACAAAGGCCATGAAAGCCTTAGAAAAACAGTGGTGAGGATTTTGGACTCAGAATTAGGATTCTGAGATGAACACGGGCATGTACACGGGTGTGTATAAGGGCGTGTTGAGAACACGGCCCCAAACATGCCGATATACATGACCGTGTTTCGAGAGAGTTTGTGACCCGAGCGTTACACGGCCAAGAATACGACCGTGTATCGGGCCGTGTAGAATGGCACACGGTCGTGGGAAGGACATGTAACAAACCATGTTCGACAGCAGGGAAACACAGCCGGAAACACGGTCGTGTAGGTACCCGTGTACACATGCATGAGTTACACGGCTACTTTGCACGAATTACACGGCCATGCACATAAGTCTAGAGGATTACACAGCCATGAACACGCCTGTGTAAGAGGGCGTGTTCGAAGCTAAAAAAAAGGAGTCTAGAAATATGATTTTTCATATTTTGCCATGTTTCAAGTATAAGATAAATGTTAGAAATAATCAACGATTATTTCTTTTGTAGGAGTTCAAGCTAGACACCCTGAGACAACAGTCCCAGATCAGTAGAGGCTCACGTTAGCAGACTTTCTGTAAATTTAAGCATTGTCCTAGCTGCAACATGGACAATCATGTTATGCTTTATGATGTTATGTTTGTTTGTCTGGTGTGTATGTCAGACTTTGATTGTCTGCATCATAATACACATGTCAAGTTCATGTCATGCATGTAGAAATTCATGTTTCAGGTAGATAATTCAGGTACACATGATAGACAAGTATCAAACATACGAAAACATGTAGGTGCACAAGGCATTATAATAAGGTTAATAAAACTCACACCTCAAGGAAAACATGTAATAGGTTCCTACTGTGAGGCAATCAGTATGCTACCCAGTTGGAACTTCTAAAAAGATGGTAATTAAACCAGTTATTGGCGTACCAGCCTCCTGACCCAGTTTTAGTTAGGGCCATGGAGGTCAGCATTAAAGTACCGCTCCCAGTCATGCACGCATTATGGTACGATCAATCAGGGGTTCAAAACCAGAACCTAATTTTAGATAATGTCCTAAGACTTAACATACAGTCATGAACCTGTTTATTCAGAGTCAAGTTTCATTCATAAGCACAGTATTGCATGTTATGATTTCATGTTTTTATGTTTGAACTTGCTGAGCCCATAGCTGACTAGATTGTTCACATGTTACAGGTAAGAGACCTATTCATCAGTAGTACACGGTGGACGACGGACAAGGTATGTACATGCTAGGGGGACTGGGCGAGGGATGATGGTCCTACCATGAGTCTTCTGTTGTGCAGTTTTGAGAATTGAAGCATGTAATTTTAAAGAACATGATTTTAAGTCAAGACTAGGTGATAAGGGAATCATGATCTATGTATATGTTATTTTGTTAATATGATTTCCTTATCACATTCTCGAACAAGATATATATGTTTACAAGTTATTATATTAAGAAAAAAAAATTTATTCCGTAAAATTTGCAAGTAGTTTTCAAGTTAAATATGATGCCAGCGACCTTTCAGGCCTACATATTATTGCGGTTAACTACAAAGTTGACTATAATAGTACTGTAGAACCTCTACAGCAAGAGCGGGCCGTCACAGACATAAAATAATCTTTAATGGAAAATCACAAGTTCTTAAACCAAGGGCTCTAATACCACATGTTAGAACTTTCATAGATTATGCAAATCAATCCCTAATTTTGCATAAACCTTAATACCCAAGATCTTGAATAAGATGATTTTCACAATTCAAGAATTAGGAGAGAACATACCTTGATTCGTAATGATTTTCTTCAAGAAAAACTGATCAAATATGAAAAATCTCTCAGAAACTAGGTTTCTCTCTCTTAACCTCTTGTTCTTTGACAAACAGTTTTGATGGAGAAATTGTCGATGTGTTTTTTAGGATAGAGAGAGGATCAATTTCTAATTAAGGTATTTATTCACACGTTCCATCAGAATGTGCAGTTATGAGAAAATATCTCTTTTATTGACCAATAGGAATAAAGCACATTCTAATTATTAAATCATTATTTTCTTTTAATTAAATAAAATATAATAATAAAAAATTAATAATAACAAGCCATCTGGGTCATAATATAAATCCAACACTTTTCAGCCCAAAGTCATATATATCTACTTATGAATACGTATAGCAACTTAATCGTCTTTTTTTTTTTTTTTTAATACCACGCGACATCTATTCTCAAAGTAACGAGGATATATTGTCAATATTCAACCCCACGTAATCAATAAATGTCAATTTAGCCTTCCTAAACCTCCTTATTAAATAAATGCTTCTCCAAATGGATCAACAGGTGAAAACAAAATTTGTATTGTATAACTAGGGAGTCAATATCATCAAGATAACGGTCATGGAATCTCTTTAAAAAAAACACGTCAATAATTGTTGTTGGTGGGCATGTAGAGGATTTCACATCCGTTAACGAATGGTCTTGTAAAGCTTTATAGTTTCCACGATCAATAATTCCAAGATCGTTAGTGAACAGCCGTCGAAAGCTTCTCACAACTGTTAAAAATGATCATGAAATCCTTGTTTTCTAGTAGTGTTTATTGCCGTGATAAATTGGCTATCCCTCATTTTTTTTTTTTTTAACCATATCATCTGCACTTGATCATAAAATAGAAACTTAAAATAAAAATTCTTAAGTAAAAGTCAAAATTTAATCGAAAATAAAGTTAATGAGACAAAAAAATAAAACAACATATATGAATTCATAAATTGATGCAAAATAAAATATTTATATACTGTATGTATTCGTATTATATCTAGTATGGTAAACAAGGATGTAGGTAATAAAACCCGGCGTGCTTAATTTTCCCCCAAAACTTTTCTTAATTGTGTTTTTATACATGTATTTGACCAAAATTTACAAATTATACCATCCCCCTAAAAAATTAAAAACTTTATTTTATCCCTCTAAAAATTAAAAACTTCTTGTTATACTTCGCCAAAACTCCTGGCGTCGCACTGGCGGTAGAAAAGTTGCTATGCATGCGTGCGCATATTTGGTTGGTACCTACTGTGTGTTTTTAGCTTAAGTTTTGTACTATTGCATGGAATATAATGACGAATATGTGATCAAAATAATTGATTACAATTAAGGCTGGCAGAGAAAGAAAGATATATACCGTTAAAGATTATAAATGCCCGTTTTAATTATTCTCGATTGATAACTTCACACAAAAAACACACCAAAACCAACTTTTCTTTCTACCAGAAAACGTCTTCTAGGTTCCCCTTTTTTACTCTCGTATTTTAATTATTCTTTACATTTTCATCCATCATTTTAAACTCTTCAACCCAATTTCGTCCTTCCATTTATGTCATTAAATATCTCATTCCCTCCCTCCCTCCCTTCTTCCTTTACCATCTACTCCTACCTACAATTTATTATCAATTACACCTCTCTCTCTCTCTCTCTAGCTTTCTTTGTCTAGGTCTCTCTCTAAGATCCACGATATATAGATGGAAGGATCAAGAATTAGAACAGCAAAAACCCACGTTTGTCATGGGAAGCTAACATAGCAAAGCCCCAATCTACTAGCTACCACCAACCACATATATCAACTCACATATGCATATACATATGCATATATAACTATAATCTGAGGCCCTGCTTTCTCTTATCCTTATCAAGTGAAAGGCACTCAATGATGTAAATTCTGAATTCAAGACTTTTTTCCCCTTTCCAGCAAAAAACCAAAAAAAAAAAAAAATTGGACTTATATTTTTTAATAGAAGTCTCTTCTCTTTCGTTATTACATAGTACTCCATAATATCTATTTTTTCGCTTCCCTTGAATTACAATTTTCTGACTCTGCGCTTCCTTTATACCTAGAAAACACGAGCCAGAGAAGGGACAATCAGTCCAGTAGTCAAGAACGGGGCCTGATGCTGAACCTATCACCGACGTCGCTTGATTCTTCGCAACCAGAGAGCTCGACAAGTAGTGCGACATCATCGCCTTCCTCGGAGTCGTCGTCCGAGATGTCAATCGACGGATCGTGCGTGTCGTCGGAGGCAGAACAAGATCAGGTCATGCGCAGCCCGGATCAGATGTCCTTGATGAACACTACTAGGGTTATGAGTGCTCCGATGGTGCTGGCGGGTTGTCCTAGGTGCCTAATGTACGTCATGCTGTCGGACACGAATCCCAAGTGCCCCAAATGCAACAGTACTGTTCTCATCGATTTCCTCAACGAAGACAACAAGAAAACGGGGACATGAATTTGCATACGGCCGGCCAGGTTGTCGGCTTAGACTGCGTTTGGCACATCGTGATGAATTGTACTATTTACTTTTCTAAGGTTGGTTAGTATCTGGTTTGTAATAGTAAATCTTGTGAGATGAAAAATACGGTTTATCACTGCGTGCCAAACGGAAAAATCTGACCAAGTCTATTTTGTTGCTCTGTACAAGGTGGGAGTGGTGGTATTGAAGAGTGAGTCTTTCTGCCTTCTTTTTTTTGGATCGGATTTAGTTGCATATCTAGGTTAAGTCAGTTTCATGCATATTTCCTTGTTTGTAAAATTGTGATCTTTAATTCATTTCTCCATTTTCGTTTTTTTTTCTTTTCCCTTTTGTTTCTATATTCGTTGCAACCCCAAAAAAAATCTTATGTTATCTTTGTTAATGGTACTTGTACCGTTCTTCTCTCTTAAATCTATCCGTTCCACAAAGTTTTAAACATATAATTCTTTTTTTGAAAAGAGAATGATCATTCAAATTGCAATTGAATACAATCCCTAATATCAAAGATAAAATAACTTTGTGGTATAAGAGATACAACCATCAACTAAATTTGATTCTATCAGTCAAATATGATGAAACTCATTGAGGAAAACATAAGCTGACACCCTATAACAAGAAAATTCCATGAATTCTTCAACAATCCTATAATTAAACATGTATAAAGCTCTTTTCAAACACACAACTACAATTGATAGAATATTTCAATCAATTAAAAGATAGTCACCCATAACATAAAGGTTATAACAAACTCTGTATAGTCATAATACTAATGGAACTAGTAGATAGTCACTACTGGAAAATAATTCAAGCAGAACACAAACACAAATACAAAGTAGAGGTACGAGAACTACCTCTCTTATTACAAAACTAAAAATTAAAAAAAAAAGTATGAATAAAAAATAATATTGACCATAAAATTTCCGCCAATGTAGAACAACCACTTCGCTGTGTGACACAACTCAGAGGATATCAATCAGGCTTGACTGTAGGTAAGAGACTACCACACCAACCATTAAATCACCAATATCTCACCAGATCCCAAACTTCCGATTATCGAACCACTAATCATCATCACCAGCCATAGCATCATTAGACTAAGACACCGGCAACATCACACTGTGTGCTCCAACTGAGTCTTTGTCAATGACGGCAGCAGTAGTTAGAGTCCAACACAAAGGCAAGCCCTATTTTTAAGAAATTTGGAAGAGAGAGAAAGAGAAACCTAACACTTTTTTATTTTTTGTTAGTAAATTTAAATATATAATTCAAAGTAGTAAATTTAAATTAGAAAATAATATTGTAAAAAAAAATTTGAAATGTTAACCGGATGCTAAATGAAAGATTGCATTACTTGAAGCAGTTTTGAAAGCTGCCTTGACTATCGAATCCCTTAGTTGTTATTTGGTAATACCTCTATGTATATTTTTATTATTCTTTCTGCAAGGAAACAAGTCAAATTTAATCATGCATTCCTAAATCGAATATACTGCCATTTTACTAAATATAATAAAACTGAGAAAAGTATTATCATATTAAACTGGCAATGGCTCTTTGCGTCTCTTCGTTTACACTTTTGTTTAATGTAGTAAGTAAAGTAGGGCAGCATTTGTTATTGTTTTAGAAATGTTTTACATTTTTTAAAAAAACCTGATAATAAGAATATTTTAAAAACTATGCCAAGATCATTTTTAAAATTATGTTGGTTATATTTCTAAGTATATGTTCTAAGAAATATAAAAATATAATTGTGTTTAGTTATATTTTTAAAAATCAACTTCATAAGTAAGTATTTTGTGAAAACAAATTTACATTTAATTTTAAAATAATTTTTTTTATAAATAAAAAATATTAAAAAAATAATAAAATTATTTAATTTAATCTTATGAACATTAGTCATTTAAAAATAATATAAAATTTTGAAAAATAAATTGAAAATTAATACCTAGTACAACAAAATATTTTAATTAAATTTATATCAATTAAACTCTAGTTAACCATAATAATGAATGACAATTACATCATAAAGTAGTTCTTAATACTAGTTGTAACATTTAACTAAAAAAATTACCAAATCTATCCACCATTATCTTATACATATTATTCTCATATTGTTTATGCTTTTAGACCCTGAATTAACTCATGTGTTGTTGGTCCCTACTAGCGGAACCAATATTAGAAAGTAGTTTGGGCTCATGTTAATTCTCATGTTGTTAATTTCCTCTTCGCCTCTCAATATCTTCCATAGACTTTAAACAAATCATCAATTGCATCAAACATCTTAATCCAATTATGAATAACAAAACATGCAATTACTATTTGGGCTTGCTTTTGCAAAGAAAAATTGGACATGTTCTTCAAAATACCAAACCATGCGTTAAGAACGCCAAAATAACACTCTATGCAATTGCGCAATGATGAATGCTTATAATTGAATAATTCGATAGGTCTTGTTGGTTGTCCATTGTTTCTAAATTCCGATAGATGGTACCTTTGATCCCTATATGGTGCAATGAATCCTGGCATGTTATTATATCCAGAATCAATAACATAACATTTAGGCCATGGTGGCCTAAAAAATTGGTTATTTTGATCTTGTAATGCATTCACTAACATTCTAGTGATAGAAATGCCTTAAGTAGGAAAGACATTTTTATATGTATCTCATTTATTTTGAACTTGATAATAAAATTATATTGGAGGTTATCCATTACATTGCCGTATGTCCTCATCCTATTTACATAGTAAAGTAAATATAAGCAAATATGGTTTACTGACTGATTATGTTAAACTTCTAGAATATTGCATACAATGGACTTTTGTATATAAGAAGACAATGTTCTAAAATAAGTAGTCTAAACTATGGTCCATAGTCTATGGGGTTAGACCGAGCATCTAACTCATGTTAAGATCATTATGTTGTCTAAAGCCAATTAGGGGGACAGTTGGTCTTAACTATCTAAAGCTTTAACTCCCGAGTAGAGACATATGTTGCCTAGTGGTGACGTATTGGACCGGGGCCAAAGTATAATTGGTCTGCATAGTCTGCTTAAGTGGGTCATGTCACTTTTGACATTCATGATGCAATAACCTTAATCCTGAGTACATGAATAGCTTTATGTATATAACTTGTGTACTTTCATGTTTTAATGGTTAAAGCGTCTCAAAGGTAATAAGCTTATAGACCAGTTTATCGGGTACATAACTTATATGCGATGTAGGGTTCACTTACAAATATTGGAATCATAGCTCTAATGAAGAGAAAAGGTTATCTTCTTAAAGGCCTTGGGTCATCTGCTAGGCGGATGACTTCTAATAATTATAATGGGTTTATTTGATATATAATAATAGTTACATGGATTATTGGAGTCCACATTATATATGTTCAATAGTGTGGTAGCCCACCCTACGTGGAGGCTAACAATGCTATCACAGTCAAGCTCTGAAGCCAACTGCGATGGTCTGCTACCTCATGGGTCGTCAGTAATTTACTTTTAACTTACTTTCTTTGTTTTATAAACTTATTTTAAATTTCCATTTTAACGCGAAAATAGGAAATTTTTTTTTCTTAAACTTTTTTTTAAACTGAACTCAGAAATTGAACAGCGTACTTAATTTACATCATAAAACATTACTTTAAATCCCATTTAAAATAGCTTAGTGGAAAACTGGTAGCAAGACCATTTCCCTTGCCTAGTCCCTATGGCAGATGCAGATCCCGCCCTTCATCCATCCAAAATCTACTGGCGTACAGGTTGCTTACCTACAACATGAATAAACTTGTGAGCTATAGGCTTAGTAAGTTCAAATATAAAGACAGGTAACGTAGACTATAGACCATAACTTACAACATTAAGTCTACTGTTAGCACATGTTAGACTTAATTATGCTCAGTTATGAGCAAAGTTCAAGTCTTAGGTCTTTATCTTGTATTACGTTCTAGTTTTGGGCCACATATTGGTCATACTATAGTGCGTGCATGACTGAGAGGGACTCTAGGGAGCGACCCACTGGCCAATCCTCAACAGTCTACTTAACATTAACATAACATAACATAACATGAATAACCTCCACTTAGCGAGAGGCCGTACGCCAAAAGGTGGTTTCATTACCATCTTTCTTGTAGTTCTAACCCAGTGGCATTCTCATTGCCTCCTTGGTTTGAAACACTTTACTTTTCTTTCTTTATTTGTGTATATTTTATTTTATACATTATTATGCATATAGCACCTTTATACATACCTTACATATTACTTATAGCATATAGACATGTTAAGTAAATTCATGTTGTAGTAAATAGAATGTTTGAACTTACAAGTATCTTGCTAGTGTTTCTTTCCTTATGTCCATCAACTCTTTTTTGTAGCTTCCAGATTGGATCCCTATAACTGAAATAATTACGGTTATTTTTCAATATTTATTTTATATTCAAAACATTGCCAAAACATAAAATTTCTAAGTTTGGGTCCCTAATAATGCATTTAGGGTTCTAACATTTCATTTTTGACTTTTTTGTCAACTTTTGGAAAAATGACCATTTCGCCCCTAACTTTTGATAAAATAACAATTTCGTCCCTAGTGGGATTTCTCTACTTTTCTTTAACTTAAAACTTAATGTTAGCCTTTAGAATTTTAATTAAGCCATTCTAAGACCCTAAATGTGTTTTTTGAGCATTTCTAAAATTTTTTGTCAAAATGACCATTTTGCTCTTGGAGGGTCTCTGGGCCGTAAAATTTTCACTTTAATATTTTAACAGGATTTTCTAAGCTCAAAAAGTCATAAAATAATTTTTCTTAGGCTTTACTAAGCTTTTACAGTATTAATTACTAAAATTCTCAATTTACTATTCACCCGACCCTTGGGTGGTATTATTCTGACTCTTGGTCATTCATTCTCTTTTTCTTATGTTTCGGGGCTTCGAATGGACGTTTTACTAATGTGATGGCCCGCCCTTCATGAAGGTTGAATAGCACTATCATAGTCGAGCTGTAAAGCCGACTATGATAGACTGTCACCTCATAGGTCGTTCACAATTTACTTTTAACATATTTTCTTTGTTTAACATACTTATTTCAACTTTAACATATTTTTAAATCTTATTATTTTAACTTTCCCATTTTAACTTGTACATAAAATCAGGAATAAATTTTTTTTCTTTTAAATCATACATATATAAAATACCTTTGTCATAACATTTCATATTTCATAAAATACTTGTGCTTTTGTTCCATTAAAATACTTCGTAATATAACATACTTTCAAACTTGCCTTGTTTCTTTACATATACATTTACATTTCTCTTTCAATGGAAAACATAGCGGATCCATGTTCTAATCCATGACACTTCGGGAATCTACCTGTGAGCCCATCAGTTTCGTTTCGATAATATAGGTAGCTTGTCTTTGTTACTTACATTACGAACAGACTAGTGAGCTAAAGCTCAGTAAGCACAGACATATATATATATATAACTGTGACCACTCACCCTTCGTGGAGGCTGAACAGCACTATCACAGTCGAGCTCTGAAGCCAACTGCGATAGACTATCATCTCATGGGTCGTTAGCAACTTACTTTTAACATACTTTCTTTGTTAAATATACTTACTTTAACTTTAACATACTTTAAAATCTTATCATTTTAACTTCCCATTTTAACTTGGACATAAAATTAGGAATAAATTTTTTTTCCTTTTAAATTATACATATATAAATACATTTGTCATAATATTTTATATTTCATAAAATACTTGTGCTTTTATTCTATTAAAATACTTCGTAACATAAACATATTTTCAAACTTGTCTCGTTTCTTTACATATACATTTACATCTTTTTACAGCGAAAAAACATAGCGAATCCACTCCCCATCCATGACACTTCAGGAATATATCTGCCAGCCCATCACTTTCCTTTCTTAAGATGCAGGCAACTTACCCTTGTTACCTACATCACGAACAGACTAGTGAGCTAAAGCTTAGTTATCGGTGACCCGACTTGCTCAGGCCGTCGACTGCTTTACTTTACTTAAACTTACTTCTTACATTTCATCATTTTGCTTTACACTTTAAATTCCATGTCATTTATAGTTTAAAAATTCGTGTTCAAAAACTATTGATTATTTTGGGAAAATTTTTTTTGCATCATATACGTTTCCGAAAACATACATAAAATTACATGTGTCCTTGTTTCATTGAAAACTTTTTAAACATACTTTACATTTATATTTGTCTCATTTCTTTACATTACATATGTATATTTTTAGCAGCTGGAAACTGCAGTGAGATCCATTTCCCACTCCATGACACTTCTGGGATCTGTCTGCTAACCCATCAGTTACTTCTTTCATAGCGCCAGTTGTTTACCCTTATTCCCTACATCACGAACAAACTAGTGAGCTAAAGCTCGGTAAGTACAAACATACATATAAAATATTTCCTATGCATGTCGTCTCATGTTAGTCGTATTATGCTTGTTTACTTTTCATTCGTTCGTTTTCATTATTTTTTTGTTCTTTCTTTCATATTCTATCATTCTTTTCTTTTCTTTCTGTACTTTACTTTACTTTATTTTACTTTACTTTCACTTGTGAGCTCATTGTTGGTCATACCTAATCCGCGCAGACCAACGAGGGGAGGGGGAGTGACCCACCAACCTACTTCATGGTCAAACTTTGACTGTTTACTACCCCACCTTCGAGGTAGCGCCTTTAAGCCTTTAACTACCACACCTTCGAGGTAGCACCACATTGAATGGAGGCATTTAACTACCATACCTTTGAGGTAGCACCATATTAAGTGGAGGCCTTAACATAGAACCTTACCTTAGGGAGGCTGGTACGTCAACATTTAAATCTTCGATCTTATTATCTTTCTTATCTTTATCTTTCTTTACTTTAATTTATTATTCATTCTAGTCTCGTAAATTTGTTAGAATATTACATCATAATGGTATTATGATCATTTAATAATACTAAATCACTAAAAGTCATATTACCAATCAATTTGTGAATAGATAAATAAATGTTTGTACTTACAGTGTTTATGCTAATGTGAGTTTTCTTGGGCCCTTTTGTGTTCTTTTCTTGTCGTTATTTGGGTTTCCTATCATCAAAATAACTAATGGTTATTTTTTTATGTTTATTGCATACGTAAAATGTAATAAAATATAAAAATTCTAAATTTAACCTCTTAATAATGATCTTCGTGGTCTAATGTCCCATTTCGAGCTTTTCTACTAACTTTTGGAAAAATAACATTTATGTCCTAAACTTTTGACAAAATTATCATTTTGCCCCTTAGCAGGATTTTTCCACTTAAACCTTGTTTTTGGCCTTTAAAATCCTTATTAGAACCTTTGAGTCACATTTAAGGTCCTAACGGTTCATTTTGGTCATTTTCTAAAATTTTACCCAAAATTACTGTTTTGCCCCTAACAAAAATTTTGTACTTTTTTTTAATTTAAAACTTGATTTTGGTCTTTAAAATCTTAATGAAGGCCTTAGAATAACATTCCAAGCTTCATCGGCCCTTTTTCCAACTTTTGACAAAAATGATCATTTTGCCCCTAACTTTTGAGACAATGACCATTTCGTTCCTATTGTAATTTTACTGCGTAAATCAACTTTTCTTTGACTTAAAAATTAATTCTGACCTTTAGAATCTTAATTATACCATTCTAAGGCCCTAAAGGTCCTTTTCTTATATTTTTGAAATTTTTGGTCAAAATGACCATTTTGCTCCTAGCGGGTCTTTGGGCTGTAAAATTTTCATTTAATTATTTTGATAGGATTTTTTAAGCTCAAAAATCATAAAATAATTTTTCTTAGGCTTTACTAAATTTTTTATGGCATCATTTACCGAAATTTCTCAGTTTGCTATTCACCAACCCGCGGGCAGTACTATTCCGACCCTCGGTCGTTAATCTTCTTCTCCTTACTTTTTCGACACTCCAAATGGATGTTTCACTAATCCTCAAAATGTCTGTCATCTTTTCCCCAACCTAGGTCACTGAGGGGGCTCGGGTTTTCAAATGTCGACCATATTTTACCTCTCGTTTGTTAAAATACCCTTTGTGATATTTTAAAAATTTTGACAGCATTTCAGTTTAAATTTTTTGTTTCGGCGTTTAGGTAACGCCTCAAAACCATCTAACTTGCCACGTACTAAATCAGAGGCCTAATTTTATGTAAAAAGTACAAACTTTTTACCTGAAATTTTCCCGTAAACCCTAATTGTCTCTATTGGGAATTTGGTTTGTTTTTGTCAATTCTAACCCTCAGTTTTAATCCACATTCTACATACACATTTTCCTCACAAAACATCACATTTTCTCACCTAATGTCCCATGGTTTTTCTTAATTTTTCAAGCACAAAATTGTATTTTCAAACTACATAATTCTTCTAATCACATCACACACCTCGTCTAAACTTTTGAATCTCTAAATCCTAAGAATCAACTTAAATTTCATTCATTTCTCTCACAAATACCCCACAATTTTTGTTGAACAAGATATCAAAATTTTGTTTTTGAACTTCTAATGCATTCTCTAGCTTAATCACATATCACTCTAGGTTTTTGAATCAATAAACAATAAAAAATAAACTTAAAATTCTTTCATTTCACCCTCCCCATAACACACGGTTTTTCCCTTAAAAATCAGCCACCAAATTTCATTTTTTTGCCTCTCATCCGTTACTTTGTCTCATCACATGACAACTTAGCTTTTCAAAGCAAAAATCATCAAAACAAAACTTAAATTTCATCACCAAATTAACACCTACCACTCACAGTTATTCCTCTTGAAATTTAGTCACAAAATACTTTTTTCAAGCTTCCAATCCATTTTCTAATTCAACCCTATGTCTACCTAACTTTTAGAACACCAATCAATAAGATTTCAACTAGAATTTTTCCACCCAATTCCACATGCAGTTTACACGGTTTTCCATGAAAAGTTCAAGAAAAATTGTGGGAAATGGAACCTTACCTCACAACTCTTGTCTTCTTGAGCCTTGGAAGAGATTTGGGTGAGTTTGGTATACAAATGTTGAAGAAAATCTTGGCTTAAGGGGGGGAAGGCCACAGCTATAAGGGGACTATGGCTGGAAAATTTTTTTCTAGTTTCCTTTTGTATGAAACCGTGTATAAATGGCAGTCCAACATGAGGGCTCATTAGCAAAATTCTTAGGGGGTTTATTAGCAATTTCGAGGGACTTTTTAGCAATTGTTTTGGGGATGATTTGTAATTTACAAAAATTTTTCTGATTTAATCCATCATAACTGACCCTTATCTTCATCATTTCTCCAATTTCCTTCAAAAATAATACATGCAATTTTGGCAAGATTTCCACCTTTAGATCAAAGCTACCTTAAATCACCACCCTTGGATCTACCTAATTCTTTCCACCCTTAATTACTTTCTCATTTATGACATCACCATGAAGTCATCCTTCATCATATTATCAGTCCAATTTGACCAAAAGTCAAACCGAATAAAATTTTACTGAAATCACGCCGGTAGTTTTTTAGGGCCATCTACACGATTGGTTTTATAAAATTTTTAATTACCGAATTCGTTACCTTTAATATTGTTAGAATATTTTATTACATTCTAAACAATATCAAATCATGCATTTCACATTTTTAAACATTAAAATTATATATATGTACAACATTCATGATTTCCGAGAATAGTAAATTTTCTCAGTTGTTACATTCACTCCTCCTTATAAAATTTTTGTCAGCGAAAATTTAAACAAGTAGGGGTATTTAGCTCTCATTTCTTCTTCCCTTTCCCACGTAGCCTCTTCTATACTATGATTCCTCCATAGAATCTTGACTACTAGGATACTCCTATTTCTTGGCATCTTTTCCTCTCGAGCAAGTATTTGGATTGGTTGTTCCTCATATGATAGATCTTCTTGGACTTGAATTGGCTCATAATCCAGAATATGCGAGGGATCCAATACATACTTCCTCAACATTAACACTAGAAGACGTTGTGCATTGAGGATAACTCCGGTGGCAGTGTGATCTTATAGGCTACTTTTCCAATTCGGCTAATAATTGGAAAATGTCCTACATATCATGGACTCAGCTTTCCTTTCTTCCCAAAACGCAAAACACCTTTCATTGGTGCAACTTTTAAGAACACAAAGTCTCCTTCATTGAATTCTAGGGGTTTTCGTCGTTTGTCTACATAACTTTTCTGACGACTTTGTGCTGTTTTCATTCTTTGCTGGATCTTATTAACCGCGTCAATCATCTCTTGAATAAATTCAGTCTTATTTAGCCCTTTCTCCCTTCAGTCATACCAATGAATAGGAGATCCATATTTTCTTCCATATAGAGCTTCCTAAGGAGCCATTCCAACGGAAGTCTGTTAGCTATTGTTGTAGGAAATTGTTAGGAAATGCCCTAAGCATTAGAGACATTTTGATGTATTTATTTTAAACTGGATAATAAAATTATATATAGAGGTTATTCATTATATTATTATTTGTCCTCATTCTATTTACATGTTAAAGTAAATGTAAGCAAATATGGCCCACAGACTGCTTGTGTTAAAACTGTTAGAATGTTGCATGCAATAGACTTTTGTATGCGAGAAGACAATATTCTAAAGTAAGCGGTCTAAATTAAGGTCTATAGTCTATGGGGTTAGACCGAGCATTTAACTCATGTTAAGACTATTATGTTGTCTAAAGCCATGGTGGGGACGGTTTGTCTTGACTATCTGGAGCATAGACTTCTAAGTAGAGACATAGATATGTTACTTGGTGGTGACATATTAGACAAGGACTAAAGCGTGATTGATCTACGTAGTCCGCTATGAGTGGATTAATCTACTTTTGACGTTATTGTGTAGTAACCTTAATCTTGAGTGAATGAACTACTTCATTTATATGACTTGTGTACTTTGATGTTCCAATGGCTAAAGCATCTCAGAGGTAGTAAGCTTATAGACCGGTTCGTTGGGTGCATGACTTGTATACGATGAAGGGTTTGTTTACAGATATCGAAATCATAGCTTTAATAAGTAGTTAAGGGTATCCTCTTAAAGGCATTATACTGGATGTGAAAATGGATAAGGCCATGGGTCGTCTGCTGGGCGAATGACTTCTTATTCACATATGGTGAATAATCATTTTCTTATTCAGTAGTATAATGGAACTTTAAGATAGCCTGATCAGTAGGATTAAACGGACTTTGACCTAAGGCTAATCATGGATATCATATGAGAGTTCTGCATATATGGCAAGGTCATTGGACAGTAGCTTATCACAGGCTTATGTAATATGGTATATAATTGGGAGTTCAGTTTCAGGTTTATAGTGGTATGACTCTGAAATTAATGATCATATGATTGAGTTGTTCGGTAAAAAATGATGATCATATGGATTCATAGGAGCCCGATTATATATGTTCAATTGGTCTCTCTACTAGCTCCACATAATTCCTTAACGATTGGCAAATTGATTTGTGCATGCTTATTGTCTAGTTGATTATGCATGGATGGTGTTGACATAGGATTAGGACAGTGGACAAGATTCTCTCCGGTTGAATTCATAATTTGTTTTGGATAATAGTGTAGGAAAATAAATCGAAAAAAAACGTATCAGAGTGGCGCAGTGGAACAATAAAAATTTTTAGATCGTTAAATATCTCATGATGCCATATACAATAAACCAACAACAATTAAAACTCATACCTCAAGGACGCCAATCTTGCAGGAGGAGAATGACCGGAGGCTTCAACCAACTAGCCTTCTCTACTATTCTCCAATTCCCGAATGGCTGAGTGTGTGGACACTCTGAACCTCGATCGGTATGCTAGCATTGCTAGTCTTCTTCCGACCACCCAGATCTCTAAAGAACTTATTGTCACGATGAGCTGTGCAACAATATGCCTGCTCACCTGAGAGTCTGTGGTCTGAGAGAACTGGAGTGGCAGGACCTCTATTTATAGACCTGCGTGAAGTGATTCTCTGAATTCGAATTGGATTAGGAAAAGATATTCTCCCTTATCCATAACCATAAAATCTGAATTTTTCCATGGGAAAATCCCAACAATAAAATTTGGTTTATTTAGGATAAATCCAATCCAAATCTAAATAAGATTTTAACTAGAATTTTATCTCTCTTTTTCAACCAAAAAATCTGAAATTCCTAGGAGAAAATCTCCTCAAAAAAAATCGACCACTTTTAGGAAAAGGGAGAATCAAAATTCCACTAGGATTTTCAAGCTTGAATCTTATCTCAACCTTATCCAAAATAACCGAATTTTCCTAGGAGATTTCCTCCACAATTTCGACCACTTTTTAGGGAAGGAGATAATCCAAATTCAACTGGGATTGAAACTTGAATTTTTCCCTTGAACCTTATCCACAAAAACCGAAATTCCATTGAGGATTATCCTCAAAATTCCGTCCATAATTCGTTAGGATTTGGATTCAAAATTCAAGTAGGATTCTAACAAGATTATCCTCTCCAAATCCAACTCAAATTCGAATTTCAAACCTTGTGGATTTTCCACAACAAATTCGAATCCCACTTGGACTGTGATTCAAAATTTGAATTTCAAATTTCAAATTTGAATTTCAAATTTAAATTTCAAATTTCAAATTTCAAATTTCAAATTTAAATTTCAAATTCAAATTTCAAATTCAAATTTCAAATTCAAAATTCAAAATTCAAATTTCAAAATTCAAATTTCAAAATCCACAAAACGGTTGTGTTTCAAATTCTTGTTCTCATGGATAATTTTCTACAACTCCAATCCAATCTCAAATAAAATCATGGGAACTTTATTTGGAGTTCGAATAATTGTGTACTCTATTATCCAAAACAAAATCTGAATCCAACAGGAGAGAATCTTGTCTACCATCCAAATACTATGTTATCACCATCCATGCATAATAAACCAGCCAATAGCATACACAAATCAATTTGTCAAACGTTAAGGAATTATGTGAAGCTAGTAGAGGGACTGATTGGACATATATAATCGGGCTCCCGCAAATCCATATGATCATCATTCTTTACCGAACAACTCAATCATATGATCACTAGTTTCAGAGTCACACCACCATAAACCTGAAACTGAACTCCCAATTATATACCGTATTACGTAAGCCTGTGACGAGCTACTATCCAATGACCTTGTCATATATGCAAAACCCTCATATGATATCCATGATCAACTTTAGGTCAAAGTCCGTTTAATCCTGCTGATTAGGCTATCTTAAAGTTCCATTATACTACCGAATTAAGTAAATGATTATTCACCATATGTGAATAAGAAGTCATCCGCCCAGCAGACGACCTAAGGTCTTGTCCATTTTCATATTCGGTATAATGCCTTTAAGAGGATACCTTTAACTTCTTAGAGCTATGATTCTGATATCTGCAAACAAACCCTTCATCGTATACAAGTCATGCACCCAACGAACCGGTCTATAAACTTACTACCTCTGAGACGCTTTAGCCATTAGAACATCAAAGTACACAAGTCATATACATGAAGTAGTTCATTTACTCAGGATTAAGGTTATTGCACAATGAACGTCAAAAGCAGATTGATCCACTCATAGTGGACCACGTAGATCAATCACGCTTTAGTCCCGGTTTAATATGCCACCACCAAGTAACATATCTATGTCTCTACTTGGGAGTCCAGCTCCAGACAGTCAAGACAAACCATTCCCTCCAAGGCTTTAGACAACATAATAGTCTTAACATGAGTTAGATGCTCGGTCTAAACCCATAGACTACAGACCATAGTTTAGACCGTTAACTTTAGAACATTGTCTTCTCACATACAAAAGTCCATTGCATGCAACGTTCTAACAGTTTTAACACAAGCAGTCAGTGAGCTATATTTGCTTACATTTACTTTAACATGTGAATAAGACGAGGACAGATAGCAATGTAATAAATAACCTCTATATATAATTTTATTATTCAGTTCAAAATAAATACATCAAAATGTCTCTAATGCTTAGGGCATTTCCTAACAAATAGAGTATACAATTATTCGAACTCTAAATAAAGTTGCCATGATTTTATTTGAGATTGGATAGGAGTTGTAGAAAATTATCCATGAGAACAAAAATTTGAAATACAACTGTCTGTGGATTTTGAAATTTGAATTTTGAAATTTGAAATTTAAATTTTGAATTTGAAATTTGAATTTAAAATTTAAATTTGAAATTTTGAAATTTGAATTTGAAATTTAAATTTGAAATTTGAAATTTGAAATTTGAATTTGAATTTTGAATTTTGAAATTTGAAATTTGAAATTCAAATTTTGAATCACAGTCCAAGTGGAATTTGAATTCTTTGTGAATAATTTCACAAGGCTAGAATTCGAATTTGAGTTGGATTATGAAGAGGAAAGTCTTGCTTGAATCCTACTTGAATTTTGAATCCTAATTCTTACAAAAGTGACTGAATTTTTGATGAGGAAAATCCTCTAAGATATTTTCGGTTTTTGTGAATAAGGATGCAAGGAAATATTCAAGTTTTAATCCCAGTTGAATTTAGATTCTCTCCTCCCTAAAAGTGGCCAAAATTTTGAGGAAGATCTCTTATAGATTTTTAGTTATTTATGGATAAGGATGAGATATAATTCAAGCTAGAAAATCCTATTTGGATTTTGATTCTCATCACACTTTAATGACTGAATCTAGCCATGTTTTTGGCACAAAGGGGAATTGGTTTTTATGAGGGAATGAGTAGATAAAATTCTAGTTAAAATCCTGTTTGAATTTTGAATGAAAATCCTTAAAGTGGCCGAATTCATTATGGTTGGATAATGCCTAGATTTTTCAGATTTTATGGTTGGATAAGGGAGAAAATCTTCTCCTAATCGAATTCGAATTTAAAGGATCACTTCATGCAAGTCTATAAATAGAGGTCCTGCTACTCTAGTTCTCTTAGACCACAGACTCTTAGGTGAGCAGGCTTATTGTTGTATAACTCACTGTGATAATAAGTTCTTTAGAGATCTGGGTGGTCGGAAGAAGACTAGCAGTGCTAGCATATCGATCGAGGTTCAGAGTGCCCACACACTCAACCACTCGGGAATTGGAGAATAGTAGAAAAGACTAGTTGGTTGAAGCCTTCCGATCATTCTCCTCCTACAGATTGGCGTCCTTGAGGTATGAGTTTAAATTGTTGTTGGTTTATTATATATGGCATCATGAGATATTTAACGATCTTGAAAAATTATATTGTTCCGCTGCGTCACTCTGATACGTTTTTACCGATTTATTTCCTACAATTGGTATCAGAGCCATCTCATGACTATGCCATGTACATAAATTAGACAATTAGTTAGTCTTTTTATTTATGTATGGATTTGATATTTAGAGAGTGGCATTCCAGGATTCCTTTATGTTGTTATCATGTATTATGTATTTAGTATGTGGTTATATTAATTTTCTGAATTATTATAAGCATGCTTGTTTTATGCCAGTTATTGTTCCTTAGAATTTAGAAAATTATATCTAGGAATTTGTATGTAAACATGGGAGCAGTTTATTATTACTGTAATTTTCCCATGGATTTTAATTTTTTGTCTCTTAGAATTACTATGATTAGAACTTTTTGTACACTGGAAACAGTTTAGGAAATTTTATGTAATTATTCTTGGAGGAGATTGAAGTTTGAAGACCGTAACTTATTTTTCCCAAAAGTTGACTTTAATTTGAAGGTTGAAATTTTGATTGTATGGAAAATTTCAATTTAATTAGGATTCAAATTAATTTTAGAGATCCTAATGGGTAAATTGGAATGTGGCACGAAAATCGAGGACCGCCCCTTCGGGATAGACCACCAGCCGTGGTGGGGCTATAGCCCCTGCCCTCGAGCAGGATAGGGCTATGGCAGCCCCTGTCCACGGTTGCACCGCCCATGGCCGCAGGCTCTGCCTAAAGCCGAGGGTGGCCGTAGCCCTAGGCTACTACGCCTAGCCTAGGCATGCAGCCTGTGGCTGCAGGCTTGGCCTACAGCCCCCATGGCTGCATATGGTCTGCGGCCGTGGGCTGCCAGCCCCCCTGGGGGCTGGGGGCTACCCACGGCAGCTGTCGGCCTCCGGGGTCATGGGGCCGATGGTTAGAAAATCGAAAAATTTTGATGTTTAAATTTGAGATTTAATTTTTAAATCATATTTAAAAATATGTATTTGAAAATTTGAAATTACATATTATTGCACATGATATTTAAAATTGTTTAAAATTTGAATTTGAAATTTAAATTTGAAATTCGAATTTGGAATTTGAAATTTAAATTTAAATTTTTGGGATTTAAATTTTAAATGATTCTTGGGATGAGAAATAAATGGAGAGGCTACATAAAGATGGATACAAGAAGAGGAACAAAATTCAAGACCCAAAGAATGCTTTGGATGGAATTTTGTAATATTTATTTTCTTTGTTCTAGGATGGAACCATGGCTTGGTTATTATTCTGTCAATTATTTTTTCTGTGATATGTCATGGATGTATAAGTATGTATTGATGGATGTTTTGTATGCATATTTGATAACATGTCATATAGGATAGGTGACTGCCGCTCATACTATATTGATTATACATATTTGTCAAAACTTGTATGTTTTTCAAAATATTGAGTGGGAGAGGGTTTCAAACAAAACCCACAGCCTCCATTGCTGATCCATATGTGAAAGCATAGTAACGTCTCGTGTCAGTTCTACCCTAACCACACCCCTCGGTAGGTGTTTACTGACGCCAGTATACTAGGTTGGATCTCCTATGTTGAAAACGTGTTCGGGCACGATCCTATTCATGACTACCCCTCGATAGCTTGGTTAGACATGGATCGGGCTACATTAACAATGGTTATACGCTCAAGACTCGTTTAGTTATTAACCTTCCCTAGAAGCTCTGTTAACTGAACTGGTGGCCAAAATAAGTGGTTATTAATATATGTCTTAACCTTGGAGGATTTAAGACAACATATATTAATTGGACGAGGTCCATGTTTCGGCTATTTGTCTCACGACCACCCCTCAGTGGCTTGGGGTAATAGGTGCTGAGAATTATTATTGCAATTGCTACATGTTTTTCAAGTTTCATGTAGGAACATACTTGTATGTTTTATTTGCTAAATTATCTATATATTTGCTTGGACTTTGTAATGATGTCTAGTATAATTTTATTTCAGTTTAAAATGTCACCGACACCCCTCATTTCAATACTTATTGAAATAAGCTGAATGACGTTAATTATAAAGATTGGAAAAGAAATCTACTGATAGATCTCAGCTGTGAGAGACACAAGTTCGTACTGGATGAACCATGACCACCTGGGCTTAAACCTGACAAACCGTTTATGGAGGTCCCGGTTGCCTATATTTGTTGGAGAGAATCCAATGAGATAGCTCGATGCTACATTCTTGCTAGCATGATGAGTGCTTTACAAAAGTAGCATGAGACTTATCAAGTTGCTGGGGAGATCATTGAAAATCTAAAGGACATGTTCGGAGGCCAAGAAAACTTAGCTCGACAGTCTGCTATTACCAGCATTATGAACTCTAAGCAAAAGGCAGGTACTCCAGTGAAGGACCATATGATCACTCTAATGGGATTCTTTATTGAGGCTACCAAGAACAATGCTGAACTGGACTACAACACCCAGATCGAGATGGTGTTCAAAACTCTGTCAAAATATTTTGTGGGGTTTAAGGCCGCATATAATATGGTGACAGGGGAGTTAGGACTAACCGAGCTCATGAAGCAACTCAAAGCTTATGAATGGATGATCAAGGATAGGGATGCGGTCCAACCAAAAGGAGAGGCCAATTTGGCGGAATCTTCCAAACCCTCACGGAAGAGGAAGAGGCCAAATCAGAAGCAAGCAGCTTCCAGTTCTTCTAATCCCCCTATCTCAGATGGGAAGAAGAAGAAGATGAACATGAAACCTAGGGACCCTAAAAAGTCCAAGTGCTTCAGCTGTGGGAAGGTAGGTCACTTCAAGAAGGCTTGTCGGGAATTCCTAGCTACCAAAGGCAAGGAAGGTAAGGAACTTCATTATTTAGAAGCGTGTTTGGTGGAAGAATCGAAAGACACTTGGGTCATTGATTCAGGCACCACTAATCATGTTTGTGTTTCTATGCAGGGGTTCGTGGAAACAAGAAGTCTACATAATAGGAGCCTCTCGTTGCGGACTAGAGACGGTAGCTTGGTGGTAGCTGAGGTAGTGGGATATGTTTACCTTTACTTTGATGAATTTAGGTTTATTTTACTAAAAGACTGTTAATATGTTCCTAATTTTAGGAGGAACCTTATATCGGTAGCTTGTTTAATAAAGGATTCGTATTCAGTTTCTTTTAATAAAAGAGTTGATATTCATAGAAATAAGTCTTCTATCTATTCTGGATGGATGGATGGAAACCTTGTAGGAAATAAATCGGTAAAAACGTATCAGAGTGGCGCAGCGGAACAATAAAAATTTTTCAAGATCGTTAAATATATCATGATGCCATATACAATAAACCAATAACAATTTAAACTCATACCTCAAGGACGCCAATCTACAGGATGAAAATGATCGAAGGGCTTCAACCAACTAGCCTTCTCTACTATTCTTTAATTCCCGAATGGCTGAGTGTGTGGGCACTCTAAACCTCGATCGGTATGCTATCACTACTAGTCTTCTTCCGACCACCCAGATCTCTAAAGAACTTATTGTCACGGTGAGTTGTGCAACAATAAGCCTGCGCACTTGAGAGTTTGTGGTCTGAGAGAACTGGAGTGGCAGGACCTCTATTTATAGACTTGCATGAGGTGATTCTCTGAATTCGAATTGGATTAGGAGAAGATATTCTCCCTTATCCACAACCAAAAAATCTGAATTTTCCAATGGGAAAATCCTAACAAATTTTCGGCTATCTTTAGGATTATCCAATTCAAATCTAAACAAGATTTTAATTAGAATTTTATCTCCCTTTTTTTCAACCAAAAAATCTGAAAATCCTTAAGGATTTCCACCAAATATTTTCGGCCACAAAAGTTAAGGGAAGAATCAAAATTGCACTAGGATTTTCAAGCTTGAATCTTATCTCATCCTTATCCAAAATAACCAAAAATCTTCTATGAGATTCACTCAATAATTTTGGCCATAATCAGGGAGGAGAGAATCCATATTCAACTGAGATTGAAACTTGAATTTTTCCCTAAACCTTATCCACAAAAAATCTGAAAATTCCATGAGGAAAATCCTCAAAATTTTCGCCCATTATTGTTAGGATTTAGATTCAAAATTCAAGTAGGATTCTAACAAGATTTTCCTCTCCATATCCAACTCAAATTCGAATTTCATTCCTTGAGGATTTACCACAAGAAATTTGAATCCTACTTGGACTGTGATTCAAAATTTGAATTTCAAATTTCAAATTCAAATTTCAAATTTCAAATTTCAAATATCAAATTTCAAATTTAAATTTCAAATTCAAATTTCAAATTCAAATTTCAAATTCAAAATTCAAATTTCAAAATTCAAAATTCAAAATTCAAAATTCAAATTTCAAATTTCAAAATCGACAAAACGGTTGTATTTCAAATTTTTGTTCTCATGGATAATTTTCTATAACTCTAATCCAATCTCAAATAAAATGATGGCAACTTTATTTCGAGTTCAAATAATTGTGTTCTCTATTATCCAAAACAAAATCTGAATCTAACCGGAGAGAATCTTGTCCACCATCCTAATCCTATGTGAATACCATCCATGCATAATCAACTAGCCAATAGCATACACAAATCAATTTGCCAAACGTTAAGGAGTTATGTGGAGCTAGTAGAGGGACTAATTAGACATATATAATCGGGCTCCTACGAATCCATATGATCATCATTCTTTACCGAATAACTCAATCATATGATCACTAATTTCAGAGTCACACCACTATAAACCTGAAACTGAACTCCTAATTATATACCATATTACATAAGCCTGTGATAAGCTATCGTCCAATGACCTTGTCATGTATGCAGAACCCACATATGATATCCATGATCAGCCTTAGGTCAAAGTCCGTTTAATCCTATTGATCAGGCTATCTTAAAGTTCCATTATACTACCAAATAAAGAAAATAATTATTCACCATATATGAATAAGAAGTCATCTGCCCAGCAGATGACCTAAGGCCTTGCCCATTTACACATCCAGTATAATACCTTTAAGAAGATACCCTTAACTCCTTATTAGAGCTATGATTCCGATATCTGTAAACAAACCCTTCATCGTATACAAGCCATGCACCCACCGAACCAGTCTATAAGCTTACTACCTCTGAGACACTTTAGCCATTGGAACATCAAAGTATACAAGTCATATACATGAAGCTGTTCATCCACTCCGGATTAAGGTTACGGCACAATGAACGTCAAAAGCAGATTGATCCACTCAAAGCAGACTTCGTAGATCAATCACACTTTAGTCTCGGTCTAATATGTCACCACCAAGCAATATATCTATGTCTTTACTTAGGAGTCCAGCTCTAGAAAGTCAAGACAAACCGTCCCCACCATGGCTTTAGGCAACATAACAGTCTTAACATGAGTTAGATGCTTGGTCTAACCCCATTGACTACAGACCTTAGTTTAGATTGCTTACTTTAAAATGTTGTCTTCTCGCATACAAAAGTCCATTGCATGCAACATTCTAACAGTTTTAACACAAGCAATCAGTGAGCCATTTTTGCTTACATTTACTTTAATATGTAAATAAAATGAGGACAGACAGCAATGTAATGAATAACCTCTATATATAATTTTATTATCCAGTTCAAAATAAATACATCAAAATGTCTCTAATGCTTAGGGCATTTCCTAACTATCTCCCACTTTCCCTAAGCCAGTAGATGTGCCATGTTACACATCCCCATCGCCTCTACATGCCTCTCAAAGCTTCTAGCCACCAAAGTCTTAGTAAAGGGATTGACAATGTTATCCTCGGACGCGATCTTACATACATCTACTTGTCCTGTCTCCACGTGCCCTCTAATAATATGATATCTCCGATCTATGTGCTTGGTCCTCTTTTGGTGTCGAGATTCCCTTATGTTGGCAATAGCCCTAGTGTTATCATAGTAAAGTGGGATAGGCTTGTTAACATCTGGAATGACCTCAAGGTCTCTAAAGAACTTGTGGAGTCAAACCGCTTCTTTAGATGCCTCAGCCGCAGCCACATACTCAGCCTCCATAGTAGAGTCAGCTCTGCAGCCCTGCTTCATGCTCGTCCATACAATGGCACCTCCTCCAAGCAAGAACGCTGATCCTAATGTTGATTTCCTCGAATCATTGCAAGTCTGGAAGTTTGAGTCTATGTATCCTATGGGTGTTAGGTCCCCTCCAGAATACACCAGCATATAATCCCTCATTCTTTTAAGATACTTGAGTATATGCTTTACTGCTTGCCAGTGCTTGGTTCCAAGATTCGCTTGATATCGACTCACCATACCTACTACAAAACATATGTCTGGGCAAGTGCAAAGCAAAGTGTACATAAGGCTATCCACAGCAGATGTGTAAGGGACCTTACTTATACTCTTTAATTTTTTCGATGTCTTTGGACAGTCATCCAATGAAAGAGTTAGACCGATAATAGAAGGTTGTGTACCTTTCTTTGCCTCTTGGATTGCATATTTGTCAATTATTTTATCTATGTATGAAGCTTGGGATAACGCTATCATTTTGTTCTTTCGATCTCTGAGGAGATGAATGCCTAGAACATAATTAGCTTCTCCCAAGTCCTTCAAGTCAAACTGTTAGTGTAGCCAAAACTTGACCAATGATAAGTACCCTACATCATTCCCAATGAGCAGTATATCATCGACATAGAGTATCAGAAAGACCACTTTTCCATCCTTAATACGTTTATAAACACAGGGTTCATCAACATTCTACTCAAAACCGAAAGTCTTGATCGCTTGATCAAATCTCTGATTCCATGAGTGGGATGCTTGCTTTAATCCATAAATGGATCTAAGCAACTTGCAGACATTCCTTTCTTGGCCTTTCACTATGAACCCTTCGGGCTATATCATGTAGATACACTCCTCAAGATGGCCATTCAAGAATGCCGTCTTGACATCCATTTGCCAGATCTCGTAATCGAGAGCCGCAGCAACAAACAAAAGAATATTGATAGACTTCAGCATAGCAACAGGCGAATCGTAATCGATTTCAGCCTTTTGCGTGTACCCCTTTGCAACCAGTCTAGCTTTGAAAGTTTCCACTCTCCCTTCCGCATCCTTCTTTCTTTTGTAGACCTATTTGCATCCAATGGGTTTTATCCCACCCAGCAAATCTACAAGTTCTCAAACAGAGTTGGATTTCATAGAATCTATCTCATTGTTCATAGCCTGTTTCCAAGATTTAGAATCAACATCATTTATAACTTCATTATACGTGACCGGATCATCCTCATGCTCATGAGCCTCAGCCTGGTATACCTCAGCATCATACATGAAGAAATTAGGTTTCTTAGAAACCCTCCTACTACGACGAGGCACCCTAAATTGTTGGTCGTTTGCAGGTCTTTGACCGGAACTCAGACTTGCGTCTCAGACCAAAACCTGTGGAGCAGTTCTTTCACCCGATAACTCCTCTAGCACCACTTTGCTTCGAGGCTTAAAGTCATTCATGTGACTTTCCTCCAAGAATGTCGCATGATACAATGACTTTTTGTTCCTTCGGGTTATAGAACAGACCTCCTTTAGTTCCCCTTGGATACCCTACAAACATGCATAATTCTGATCTTGGTTCCAACTTCTTCGCATCCCCATCTAGTACATGTGCCAGGCAGCCCTATATTCTCATATGTCCAAGGGAGGGCTTCCTGCCGTGCCATAATTCATAGGAGTCCTGGGAATTGACTTGGTTGGAACCTGATTCAGAATATAGCACACCGTTTGTAAAGTATATCCCCAAAATGATAGCGGTAGCGTTGAATAACTCATCATGGACCGTACCATATCCAACAAGGTCCTGTTTGTCCTTTCGACTACACCATTCTATTGTGGAGTACCAGATGCAGTCAATTGGGATAATATCCTATTCTCTACAAGATGTGCTAGAAATTCGTCGGAGAGGTATTCGCCACCTTGATCAGATTGAAGTGTCTTTATGGATTTATCTAATTTCTTTTCCACTTCCGTACGATACTCTTTGAACTTGTTAAAGGTTTTGTTCTTGCAGTGCATCAGATACAGATATCCATACCTCGAGTAATCGTCTATAAAGGAGCCATAATACTCGAACCCTCCTCGTTCTGTGACGTTCATGGGGCCACATACGTCAGTGTGCACAATTTCTAAGAGTTCTAAGCACTTGTACCCTTAGCTCTAAAAGACCTCTTAGTCATCTTTCCCTCTAGACAAGACTCACATTGAGGAAGACGTACCTCCTCCAGAGATTCTAGAGGACCGTCTTTCACAAATCTTTGAATCCTATCTTGATTAATATAACTAAGTCTTAAATGCCAAAGATACGCCTTATTAGAGTGAGAAACTTTCAACCTTTTAGAGTTATCTATTAATTCGGTGTCAAGTAGTGAGTACATCTTTGGTTTGATCAAATATAGGTTTCCATCCGTCCATCTAGAATAGATAAAAGACTTATTTCTATGAATATCAACTCTTTTACTAAAAGAAACCGAATAAGAATCCTTTATTAAACAAGCTACCGATATAAGGTTCCTCCTAAAATTAGGAACATAAAAACAGTCTTTCAATAAAATAAATCAAAATTCATCAAAGTAAAAGTAAATATCTCCCACTGCCTCAGCCACCACCAAGCTACCGTCTCCAGTTCGCAACGAGAGGCTCCTATTATGTAAACTTCTCGTTTCCACGAACCCCTGCATAGAAACACAGACATGATTAGTGGCGCCAGAATCAATAACTCAAGTGTCTTTCGATTCTTCCACCAAACACGCTTCTAAGTAGTGAAGTTCCTTACCTTCCTTGTCCTTGGTGGCTAGGAATTCCCGGCAAGCCTTCTTGAAGTGACCTACCTTCCTACAGCGGAAACGCTTGGACTTTTTAGGGTCTCTGGGCTTCTTTTTCTTTTTCTTCTTCTTCCTATCTGAGACAGGAGGATTAGAAGAACTTGAAGTCGCTTGCTTCTGATTTGGCCTCTTCCTCTTCTGTGAGGGTTTGGAAGATTCCGTCAAATTGGCCTCACCTTTGGGTTGGACCGCATCCCCATCCCTGATCATCTGCTCATAAGCGTGGAGGTGCTTCATGAGCTTGGCAAGTCTTAACTCCCTTGTCACCAGATTGTATGTGCCCTAAAACCCCACAAAATCTTTTGACAGAGTTTTAAACACCATCTAGATCTGGGTGTTGTAGTCCAGCTTAGCACCATTCTCGGTAGTCTCAGCGAAGAATCCCATTAGAGTGAGCGAAGAATCCCATTAGAGTGATCATATGGTCCTTCACTGAAATACCTACCTTTTGCTTAGAGTTCATAATACTAGTTATAGCAGACTGTTGAGCCAACTTTTCTTGACCTCTGAACATGTCCTCCAGATTTTCCATGATCTCCTCAGCAACTTGATAAGTCTCATGCTGCTTTTGTAAAGCACTCGTAATGCTAGCAAGAATGTAGCATCGAGCTATCTCGAATGTAGCATCGAGCTATCTCATTGGATTCTCTCCAACGAGTATAGGCAACTGTGACCTCCTCAAGCGATGTGTCAGGTTTGGGCCCTGGTGGGCATGGTCCATTCAGTACAAACTTGTGTCTCTCGCAACTAAGAACTATCAATAGATTTCTTTTCCATTCTTTATAATTATCGCCATTCAGTTTATTCTCAGTAAGTATTGAAATGAGGGGTGTCGGTGACATTTTGAACTAAAATAAAATTATACTAGACATCATTACAAAGCCCAAGCAAATATAAAGATAATTTAGCAAATAAAACATACAAGTATGTTCCTACATGAAATTTGAAAAACATATAGCATTGCAATGGTAATTCTCAGCACCTATTGCCCCAAGCCACTGAAGGGTGGTCATGAGATAAATAGTTGGAACACGGACCCCATCCAATTAATATATGTTGGCTTAAATCCTCCAGGGTTAAGACATATATTAATAACCGCTTATTTTGGCCACCAATTTAGTTAACAGAGCTTCTAGGGAAGGTTAATAACTAAACGAGTCTTGAATGTATAACCATTGTTTACGTAGCCTGATCCACGTCCTACTAATCCACCGAGGGGTGGCCATGAATAGGATCATACCCGAACACGTTTTCCACATAGGAGATCCAACCTAATATACTGGCGGTGGTAAACACCTACCGAGGGGTGTGGTCAGGGTAGAACTGACACGAGGCGTTACCATGCTTTCACGTATGGATCAACAATAGAGGCCGTGGGTTTTGTTTGCAAACCTCTCCTACTCAATATTTTGAAAAACAGGCAAGTTTTGAAAAATATGTATGATCAATATAGTATGAGCAGCACTCACCTATCTTATATGACATGTTATCAAATATGCATATAAAACATCTATCGATCCATATTTATACATCCATGACATATCACAGAAAAAATAATTGACAGAATAACCAAGCCATGGTTCCATCCTAGAATAAAGAAAATAAAGATTACAAAATTCTGTCCAAAGCATTCTTTGGGTCTTGAATTTTGTTCCGTCTTCTTGTATCCATCTTTATGTAGCCTCTCCATTTATTTCTCATCCCAAGAATTATTTAAAATTTAAATTCCAAAAATTTAAATTTCAAATTCAAATTCCAAATTCGAATTTCAAATTTAAATTTCAAATTCAAATTTTAAACAATTTTAAACATCATGTGTAATAATATGCAATTTCAAAAATTTCAAATTTCCAATTACATATTTTTAAACATGATTTAAAATCAAATCTCAAATTTAAAAATCAAAATTTTTTGATTTTTGAACCGTCGCCCCACCGCCCCGGAAGCCGCCAGCAGCCGTGGGCAGCCCCTAGCCCTTAAGGGGCTGGCAGCCCACGGCCACACCATGTGCAGCCCTACCAACTACATGCCGGGGTGGGCCCTGCAGCCAGCTAGGCTGTAGGCAGTGCCTGTAGCCATGGGCTGCACGTCTATGGGCTGGCTGCCCCTTGGGTGGGCCACAGCTACCCCTGGCTGCAGGCAAAGCCTCCAGCCGTGGGGTGCAGCCATGGGCAGGGGCTGCCGAAGGCCCATCCTACCCGAGGGGATCAATCCTCGATTTCTGTGCCATATTTTAATTTACCCATTAGGATCTCCAAAAATTAATTTGAATCCCAATTAAATTGAAATTTTTCACACAATCAAAATTTCAACCTTTAAATTAAATTTAACTTTTGGAAAAAATAAATTATGGTCTTCAATCTTCAATCTCCTCCAGGAATAATTACATAAAATTTCCTAAACCATTTGCTTTGTACAAAAATTCTAATCATAATAATTCTAAGAGACAAAAAATTAAAATCCACGGGAAAATTACAGTGTTAATAAACTGCTCCCATGGTAACATAAAAAATTCCTAGATACAATTTTCAAAATTCTAAGGAACTATAACTGGCAAAACCAAGCATGCTTATAATAATTTAGAAAATTAAAATAACCACATACTACATATATAATCCATGATAACAACATAAAGGAATCCTAGAATGCCACTCTCTAAATATCAAATCCATACATAAATAAAATACTAATTAATTATCTAATTTATGTACTAGTCATGAGATGGATCTGATACCAATTGTAGGAAATAAATTGGTAAAAAAGTATCAGAGTGGCACAGCAGAGTAATAAAAATTTTTCAAGATCGTTAAATCTCTCATGATGCCATATACAATAAATCAACAACAATTTAAACTCATACCTCAAGGATGCCAATCTGCATGAGGAGAATGACCGGAGGGCTTCAACCAACTAGCATTTTCTACTATTCTCCAATTCCTGAATGGCTGAGTGCGTGGGCACTCTGAACCTCGATCGATATGCTAGCACTGCTAGTCTTCTTTCGACCACCGAGATCTCTAAAGAACTTATTGCCACGGTGAGTTGTGCAACAATAAGCCTGCTCACCTGAGAGTTTGTAGTTTGAGAGAACTGGAGTAGCAGGACCTCTATTTATAGACTTGCATGAGGTGAATCTCTAAATTCGAATTGGATTAGGAGAAGATATTCTCCCTTATACACAACCAAAAAATATGAATTTTCCAAAAGGAAAATTCCAACAAAATTTCAGCCATCTTTAGGATTATCTAATTCAAATCTAAACAAGATTTTAACTAGAATTTTATCTCCATTTTTTTCAACCAAAAAATCCGAAAATCCTTAAGGATTTCCACCAAATAATTTCGGCCACAAAAGATAAGGGAAGAATCAAAATTCCACTAGGATTTTCAAGCTTGAATCTTATCTCATCCTTATCCAAAATAACCGAAAGTCTTCCATGAGATTCACTCAATAATTTCAGCCATAATCAGGGAGGAGAGAATCCAAATTCAACTAGGATTGAAACTTGAATTTTTCCCAAATCTTATACACAAAAAATCTGAAAATTCCACGAAGATAATCCTTAAAATTTTCGTCTATTATTGTTAGGATTTGGATTCAAAATTCAAGTAAGATTCTAATAAGATTTTCCTCTCCATATCCAACTCAAATTCGAATTTCATTCCTTGTGGATTTATCACAAGAAATTCGAATCCTACTTGGACTGTGATTCAAAATTTGAATATGAAATTTCAAATTCAAAATTTGAATTTGAAATTTTAAATTCAAATTCAAATTTCAAATTTCAAAGTTCAAATTTCAAATTCGAATTTCCAATTCAAATTTCAAATTCGAATTTCCAATTCAAATTTCAAATTCAAATTTCAAATTTCAAATTTCAAAATTGAAAATACAAAATTCAAAATTCAAATTTCAAAATCCACAAAACGGTTGTATTTCAAATTTTTATTCTTACGGATAATTTTCTACAACTCCAATCCAATCTCAAATAAAATCATGACAACTTTGTTTGGAGTTCGAATAAGTGTGCACTCTATTATCCAAAACAAAATCTGAATCCAACCCGAGAGAATCTTGTCCACCATCCTAATCCTATGTGAACACCATCCATCCATAATCAACTAGCCAATAGCATACACAAATCAATTTGCCAAACGTTAAAGAGTTATGTGGAGCTAGTAGAGGGACCAATTAGATATATATAATCGGGCTCCCACGAATCCATATGATCATCATTCTTTACCGAATAACTCAATCATATGATCACTAATTTCAGAGTCACACCACTATAAACCTAAAACTGAACTCCCAATTATATACCATATTACGTAAGCCTGTTATAAGCTATCGTCCAATGACCTTGTCATGTATGCAGAACCCACATATGATATCCATGATTAGCCTTAGGTCAAAGTCCGTTTAATCCTATTGATCAGGCTATCTTAAAGTTCCATTATACTACCGAATAAAGAAAATGATTATTCACCATATGTGAATAAGAAGTCATCCGCCTAGCAGACGACCCAAGGTCTTATCCATTTTCACTTCCAGTATAATGCCTTTAAGAGGATACGCTTAACTCCTTATTAGAGCTATAATTCCGATATCTGTAAATAAACCCTTTATCGTATACAAGTCGTGCACCCAATGAACCGATCTATAAGTTTACTACCTCTGAGACGCTTTAGCCATTGGAACATCCAAGTACACAAGTCATATACATGAAGCTATTCATCCACTCACGATTAAGGTTACTACATAATGAACGTCAAAAGCAGATTGATCCACTCAAAGTGGACTTCGTAGATCAATCATGCTTTAGTCCCGGTCTAATATGTCACCACCAAGCAATATATCTATATCTCTACTTCGGAGTCCAGCTCCAGAAAGTCAAGACAAACCGTCCCCACCATGGCTTTAGACAACATAATATCTTAACATAAGTTAGATGCTCGATCTAACCCCATAGACTACAGACCTTAGTTTAGACCGCTTACTTTAGAACATTGTCTTCTCGCATACAAAAGTCCATTGCATGCAACATTCTAACAGTTTTATCACAAGCAGTCAGGGAGCCATATTTGCTTACATTTACCTTAACATGTAAATAAAATGAGGACAGACAGCAATGTAATGAATAACCTCTACATATAATTTTATTATCCAGTTCAAAATAAATACATCAAAATGTCTCTAATGTTTAGAGCATTTCCTAACAAACCTATATTTGATCAAACTAAAGATGTACTCATTGCTTGACACCGAATTAATACATAACTCTAAATGGTTGAGAGTTTCTTACTCTAACAAGGCGTATCTTTGGCATTTAAAACTTGTTCATATTAATCAGGATAGGATTCAAAGGTTGGTGAAAGACGGTGCTCTAGAATCTCTGGAGGAGGTACGTCTTCCTCAATGTGAGTCTTGTCTTGAAGGAAAGATGACTGCGAGGTCTTTTGGAGCTAAGGGTACTAGGGCTCAGGAACTCTTAGAAATTGTGCACACTGACGTATGTGGCCCCATGAATGTCACAGCACGAAGAAGGTTCGGGTATTATGTCTCCTTTACAGATGATTACTCGAGGTATGGATATGTGTATCTGATGCACCGCAAGAGCGAAACCTTTGGCAAGTTCAAAGTGTATCGTGCGAAAGTGGAAAAGCAATTAGGTAAATCCGTAAAGACACTTCGATTTGATCGAGCTGGTGAATACCTCTTTGATGAATTTCTAGGATATCTTGTAGAGAATGGGATATTATCTCAATTGACTGTACCTGGTACTCCGCAATAGAATGGTGTAGCCGAAAGGAGAAACAGGACCTTATTGGATATGGTATGGTCCATGATGAGTTATTCAACGCTGCCGTTATCATTTTAGGGATATGCATTACAAACAGCATGCTATATTCTGAACCAGGTTCCAAGCAAGTCAATTCCCAGGACTCCGTATGAATTGTGGTATGGCAGGAAGCCTTCCCTTGGACATATGAGAATATGGGGCTACCCGGCATATGTATTGGATAGGGATGCAAAGAAGTTGGAACCAAGAATAGAATTATGCATGTTTATAGGGTATCCTAAGGGAACTAAAGGAGGTCTATTCTATAACCCGAAAGAATAAAAAGTCATTGTTTCAACCCATATGACATTCTTGGAGGAAAGTCACATGAATGACTTTAAGCCTCAAAGCAAAGTGGTGCTAGAGGAGTTATCAGGTGAAAGAATTGCTCCACAGGTTTCGGTCTTGGACGCAAGTCTAAGTTCTAGTAAAAGACCTACAGATGATCAACGATTTAGGGTGCCTCGTCGTAGTAGGAGGGTTTCAAAGAAGCCTAATTTCTTCATGTATGATGTTGAGGTATACCAGGCTAAGGCTCATGAGCATGAGGATGATCCGGTCACCTATGATGAAGTTATAAATGATGTTGATTCTAAATCTTGGAAATAGGCCATGAATAATGAAATGGATTCTATGAAATTAAACTCTGTTTGGCAACTTGTAGATCTGCCAGATAGGATAAAACCCATTGGATGCAAGTGGGTCTACAAAAGAAAGAAGGATACGGAAGGGAGAGTGGAAACTTTCAAAACTAGACTAGTTGCAAAGGGGTACACGCAAAAGACTGGAATCGATTACGATGAAACCTTTTCACCTGTTGCTATACTGAAGTCTATTCGTGTTCTTCTGTCCATTGCTGCGGCTCTCGATTACGAGATCTGGCAAATGGACATCAAGATGGCATTCTTGAATGGCCATCTTGAGGAATGTATCTACATGATACAGCCCGAAGGATTCGTGGTAAAAGGCCAAGAAAAAAAATTCTGTAAGTTGCTTAGATCCATTTATAGATTAAAGCAAGCATCACACTCATGGAACTAGAGAGTTGAACAAGCGATCAAGACATTTGGTTTTGAGCAGAACGTTGATGAACCCTGTGTTTATAAACGTATTAAGGATGGTAAGGTGGTCTTTCTAGTACTCCATATCGATGATATACTGCTCATTGGGAATGATGTAGGGAACTTATCATCGGTCAAGCTTTGGCTGCACCAACAATTTGACATGAAGGACTTAGGAGAAGCTAATTATGTTCTAAGCATTCGTCTCTTTAGAGATCGAAAGAACAAAATGATAGTGTTATCCTAAGCTTCATATGTAGATAAAATAATTGACAAATATGCAATGCAAGAGGTAAAGAAAGGTTCATAACCTTCCATTGTCGGTCTAACTCTTTCATTGGATGACTGTGCCAAGACATCAGAAGAAAGAGAGCGTATAAGTAAGGTCCATCATGCATCCGCTGTGGGTGGCCTTATGTACGCTATGCTTTGCACTCGCCCAGACATATGTTTTGCAGTAGGTATGGTGAGTCGATATCAAACAAATCCTGGAACCAAGCACTGGCAAGCAGTAAAGCATATACTCCAGTAGCTTAAGAGAATGAGGGATTATATGCTGGTGTATTCTGGAGGGGACCTAACACCCATAGGATACAGGGATTCAGACTTCCAGACTTGTAAGGATTCGAGGAAATCGACATCAGGATCAGTGTTCTTGCTCAGAGGAGGCGCCATTGTGTGGAGGAGCATGAAGTAGGGTTGCACAGCTGACTCTACGATGGAGGCTGAGTATGTGGCTGCGGCTAAGGCATTTAAAGAAGCGGTTTGGCTCCGCAAGTTCTTTAGAGACCTTGAGGTTATTCCAGGTGTTGACAAGCCTATCACACTTTACTGTGATATCACTGGGACTATTGCCAACACAAGGGAATCTCGGCACCACAACAGGACCAAGCACATAGATTAGAGGAATCACATTATTAGAAGGCATGTGGAGACAGGACAAGTAGATGTATGAAAGATCACGTTCGAGGACAACATTACTGATCCCTTTACTAAGACTTTGGTGGCTAGAAGCTTTGAGAGGCATGTAAAGGCGATGGGGATGCTTAACATGGCACATCTACTGGCTTAGGGCAAATGGGAGATTGTTAGGAAATGCCCTAAGCATTAGAGACATTTTGATGTATTTATTTTGAATTGGATAATAAAATTATATATAGAGGTTATTCATTACATTACTGTTTTTCCTCATTCTATTTACATGTTAAAGTAAATGTAAGCAAATATGGCTCACTGACTGCTTGTGTTAAAACTGTTAGAACGTATTATGCAATGGGCTTTTGTATGTGAGAAGACAATGTTCTAAAGTAAGTAATCTAAACTAAGGTCTGTAGTCTATGGGGTTAGACTGAGCATCTAACTCATGTTAAGATTATTATGTTGTCTAAAGCCATGGTGGGGACGGTTTGTCTTGACTGTCTGGAGCGTAAACTCCTAAGTAGAAACATAGATATGTTGCTTAGTGGTGATATATCAGACCGAGACTAAAGAGTGATTGATCTACATAGTCCACTATGAGTGGATCAATATGCTTTTGACGTTCATTGTGCAGTAACCTTAATCCTGAGTGAATGAACTATTTTATGTACATGACTTGTGTACTTTGATGTTCCAATGGCTAAAACATCTCAGAGGTAGTAAGCTTATAGACCGGTTCATTGGGTGCATGACTTGTATACGATGAACGGTTTATTTACAGATATCGGAATCATAGCTCTAATAAGGAGTTAAGGGTATCCTCTTAAAGGCATTATACTGGATGTGACAATGGACAAGGCCTTGGGTCGTCTACTGGGTAGATGACTTCTTATTTACATATAGTGAATAATCATTTTCTTATTCGGTAGTATAATGGAACTTTAAGATAGCCTGATCAGTAAGATTAAATGGACTTTGGCCTAAGGCTGATCACGGATATCATATGAGGGATCTGCATGCATGGCAAGGTCATTGGACAGTAGCTTGTCACAGGCTTACGTAATACGGTATATAATTGGAAGTTCAGTTTCAGGTTTATAGTGATGTGACTCTGAAATTAGTGATCATATGATTGAGTTGTTCGGTAAAGAATGATGATCATATAGATTCACTGGAGCTCGATTATATATATCTAGTTGGTCTCTCTACTAGCTCCACATAATTCCTTAATGATTGGCAAATTGATTTGTGTATGCTTATTGGCTAATTGATTATGCATGGATGGTGTTGACATCGGATTAGGATGGTGGACAAGATTCTCTCCAGTTGAATTCATAATTTGTTTTGGATAATAGAGTACATAATTATTCGAACTCCAAATAAAGTTACCATGATTTTATTTGAGATGGAATTGGAGTTATAGAAAATTATCCATGAGAACAAAAATTTGAAATACAACTGTTTGTGGATTTTGAATTTTGAATTTTGAAATTTGAAATTTAAATTTTGAATTTGAAATTTGAATTTAAAATTTAAATTTGAAATTCGAATTTGAAATTTGAATTTGAAATTTAAATTTTAAATTTTAAATTTGAAATTTGAATTTGAATTTTGAATTTTGAATCACAGTCCAAGTAGAATTTGAATTCTTTGTGCATAAGTCCACAAGGTTAGAATTTGAATTTGAGTTGGATTATAAAAAAGAAAATCTTATTTGAATCCTACTTGAATTTTGAATCCTAATTTGAACAAAAGTGGCCGAATTTTTGTTGAGGAAAATCTTCCAAGATATTTTCGGTTTTTGTGGATAAGGATGCAGGGAAAAATTCCAGTTTCAATCCCAGTTGAATTTGGATTCTCTCCTCCCTAAAAGTGGCTGAAATTTTGAGGAAGATTTCTTGTAGATTTTCGGTTATTTATGGATAAGGATGAGATAGAATTCAAGCTAGAAAATCCTATTTGGATTTTGATTCTCCTCACACTTTAATGACCGAATCTAGCTATGTTTTTGGCATAAAGGGGAATCAGTTTTTATGAGGGAATAAGGAGATAAAATTCTAGTTAAAATCCTATTTGAATTTTGAATGAAAAATCCTTAAAGTGGCCAAATTCATTATGGTTGGATAAGGCCTAGATTTTTCAGATTTTATGGTTGGATAAGGGAGAAAATCTTCTCCTAATCCAATTCAAATTTAGAGGATCACCTCATGCAAGTCTATAAATAGAGGTCCTGCCACTCCAGTTCTCTTAGACCACAGAGTCTTAGGTGAGCAGGCTTATTGTTGCATAACTCACTGTGACAATAAGTTCTTTAGAGATCTGGGTGGTCAGAAGAAGACTAGCAGTGCTAGCATACCGATCGAGGTTCAGAGTGCACACACACTCAACCTTTCGGGAATTGGAGAATAGTAGAGAAGGCTAGTTGGTTGAAGCCCTCCGATCATTCTGCTCCTGCAGATTGGCGTCCTTGAGGTATGAGTTTAAATTATTATTGGTTTGTTGTATATGGCATCATGAGATATTTAACGATCTTGAAAAATTTTATTGTTCTGCTGTGCCACTCTAATACGTTTTTACCGATTTATTTCCTATAGAAAATTCTACCAATGGCAACTTCTTATTCCATGCTCTCTTGAAATCTAGTGCATAGGCATGAAGCATATCCTCCAATGTTTGAATCATGTGCTCAGACTGTCCATCAGTCTGAGGGTGAAAGGCTATGCTAAATCTAAGTTCTGAGCCCATTACTTCTTGTACATTCCTCCAAAAATTAGATGTGAACCGACTATTACGATCTGATACTATCGTTGTCGGCACTCTATGTAGCCTCACAATATTGGAGATGTACAATTCTGCCAACTTCTCCATTGTATACATCATCTTTACAGGTATGAAGTAGGCTGATTTAGTCAATTGGTCTACTATCACCTATATCACATCATATCCCTCACTAGTCTTAGGCAATCCAACCACAAAGTCCATGGTTACATGTTCCTATTTCCATTCTGGAATTTCCAATGGTTGCAACTTACCTGCAGGCCGTTGGTGTTCGGCTTTAATTCTTTGACAAGTTAAACAACAATTGACATGTTTAACAATGTCATTCTTTATTTTTCTCCACCAATAGTGCTGCTTCAAATCCTGATACATTTTTGTACTGCCCAGATGTATAGAGTATGGGGTATCATGAGCTTCTATGAAGATCCATTTTTTCAGACCTTCATTATCCGGTACACAAATTCTTCCTTGAAAAAGCAATACTCCTGTAATGACCGCCATTTTCATGGCACTTACTTGCAATGTAATAAGACTTTGAGGAATAAAATTGGAATAATTTGATGTCTTTTAGTGCAAACTTGAGTAACATGTTTGGGTACACGATCGTGTAAATAGTCGTGTACCGATGAAACTGTTGAAGTGTAATAGGCCATGTGAGCGAACATGATCGTGTAGTGTAGCATGGTCAAGTACACGGCTGTGTAAGTGGCCGTGTACCACTCGGGTAGATGAACGTATTTCAAAGACATAGGCGTGTTGAGTGAGCTCAACTAGTATATGCCAATATCCGGAATATACATGCCCATGCAAGAGCCCGTGTAAAAGGTCGTGTATTGAATAGAGAGCCTCTGTAAAGACTCTTATAATGCATGAAACCTAATTATCATGCCATGAGTAATTAAGTTGAAAAATACAGTATATTTTCTAGTTGAATAGATTAAACAATAACAGTGATGTTTAATTACTATCATGCAATGAAAGGGTCAACCGACAATGAAACTGGTCCACCCTATTATGTGCATAAGTGTATAAGATATGTAGTATCAAGAAACTAGTCCAGACGACCACTTCCTAACACAAGACTTGTGAATAGATCATCATAACGCTCGGACCGAACATTTGAGCACAACACTGAGAAATACCCTAGTAAAGGTATAGTATCGAGAACGAAGGTCCAGATGACCTCTTCTTGCCTAGAAACTGACAAAATCAGAGTCAGAACACTCAGACTAGTCACTCAGATAGAAAACAATGAATAGTGAATAACTTATGGTTGGTTAATTTTTGCTTAGGTTTGTCCATAAAAGGGTGAACAAGGCTTTAGGGATTGTCTTTCTTTTTCACATCCAAAAACACAACTCCTCTTCTTCTCTTTCTACAGCCGACCATTCCAAGCTCCCAAAACCAGCATTTTCAAGCCTAAAAATCTAGCCAAAATTTTGCCAAAAATCAACCCCTTCAAGCTTATGTTAAGAGATTTCATTCTAGGCCATTTCAAGGATATTCAAGGGTAAGTTTTTAGAACCTATCTTGGTGATTTTTAGTTATTATTTTGGGTTGATGTTAAGAGGAAATTTTTTGCTATATTTGCTAGCATAAAATGACTCCAATCTCCTTAGTTCACACGGCCATTTGGTTACTCAAGCCTTAACTTGAATTTATGCTTGTTTCATAGCACAAGAGGTAAAACTGAAACCCTTTTTGGAAGTTTAGTTATTTTAAGTTTTAGATCAAGAAATTTATGTGCATTTGTTTATGCAAATGGGTTGTAATAAGTTTATTTTGAGCCCTTAGCTTTCCATTTTTAAGTTACATGGTTGTTGTTTACATTTATACGAATGGATGTATGTACGTGTGAGCATGGATGTTTTAGTGGCTGGACACAATCTGTCCCCAGGAATGGATATGAGGGAGAGGCCATGGCATACTACTATCAAAGGTTTCTGGATGCCATGCTACCTTATATCCCTGTAGATAGGCCATTTACAAAGGTAGTCGACTTACTATGGAAAGGGACACCTGTAGGAAAATAAATCGGTAAAAACGTATTAGAGTGGCGCAGCGGAACAATAAAAATTTTTAGATCGTTAAATATCTCATGATGCCATATACAATAAACCAACAACAATTAAAACTCATACCTCAAGGACGCTAATCTTGCAGGAGGAGAATGACCGGAGGCTTCAACCAACTAGTCTTCTCTACTATTCTCCAATTCCCGAATGGCTGAGTGTGTGGGCACTCTGAACCTCGATCGGTATGCTAGCACTGCTAGTCTTCTTCCGACCACCCAGATCTCTAAAGAACTTTATTGTCACGATGAGCTGTGCAACAATAAGCCTGCTCACCTGAGAGTCTGTGGTCTGAGAGAACTGGAGTGGCAGGACCTCTATTTATAGACCTGCATGAGGTGATTCTCTGAATTTGAATTGGATTAGGAAAAGATATTTTCCCTTATCCATAACCATAGAAATCCGAATTTTCCAAGGGAGAATCTCCACAAACAATTCGGTTTTTCTTAGGATAAATCCAATCCAAATCTAAACAAGATTTTAACTAGAATTTTATCTCCCTTTTCCAACCAAAAAATCCGAAATTTCTAGGAGAAAATCTTCTCCAAATTTTCGGCCACTTTTAGGATAAGGAAGAATCAAAATTCCACTAGGATTTTCAAGCTTAAATCTTATCTCAACCTTATCCAAAAATAACCGAATTTCCTAAGAGAGATTCTCCAAATTTTCGGCCACTTTTCAGGGAGGAGAGAATCCAAATTCAACTGGGATTGAAACTTGAATTTTTCCCTTGAACCTTATCCACAAAAAACTGAATTTTTCCATGAGGATTATCCTCAAAAATTTCGTCCACTTTCGTTGGGATTTAGATTCAAAATTCAAGTAGGATTCTAACAAGATTATCCTCTCCAAATCCAACTCAAATTCGAATTTCAAACCTTGTGGATTTTCCAGAACAAATTCGAATCCTACTTGGACCGTGATTCAAAATTTGAATTTCAAATTTCAAATTCAAATTTCAAATTTCAAATTTCAAATTTCAAATTTAAATTTCAAATTCAAATTTCAAATTCGAATTTCAAATTCAAATTTCAAATTCGAATTTCAAATTCAAAATTCAAATTTCAAATTTCAAAATTCAAATTTCAAATTTCAAAATTCAAATTTCAAATTCCACAAAACGGTTGTGTTTCATATTCTTGTTCTCATGGATAATTTTCTACAACTCCAATCCAATCGCAAATAAAATCATGGTAACTTTATTTGGAGTTCGAATAATTGTGTACTCTATTATCCAAAACAAAATCTGAATCCAACCAGAGAGAATCTTGTCTACCATCCTAATCCTGTGTCATCACCATCCATGCATAATAAACCAGCCAATAGCATACATAAATCAATTTGCCAAACGTTAAGGAATTATGTGGAGCTAGTAGAGGGACTGATTGGACATATATTTGGTAACTTTATTTGGAGTTCGAATAATTGTGTACTCTATTATCCAAAACAAAATCTGAATCCAACCAGAGAGAATCTTGTCTACCATCCTAATCCTGTGTCATCACCATCCATGCATAATAAACCAGCCAATAGCATACATAAATCAATTTGCCAAACGTTAAGGAATTATGTGGAGCTAGTAGAGGGACTGATTGGACATATATAATCGGGCTCTCGTGCTTCCATATGAGCATCATTCTGTACCGAACAACTCAATCATATGATCACTAATTTCAGAGTCACACCACTATAAACCTGAAACTGAACTCCCAATTATATACCGTATTACGTAAGCCTGTGACGAGCTACTATCCAATGACCTTGTCATATATGCAAAACCCTCATATGATATCCATGATCAGCCTTAGGTCAAAGTCCGTTTAATCCTACTGATCAGGCTATCTTAAAGTTCCATTATACCACCGAATTAAGAAAATGATTATTCACCATATGTGAATAGGAAGTCATTCAGTATAATGCCTTTAAGAGAATACCTTTAACTCTTCATAGCTATGATTCCGATATCTGTAAACAAACCCTTCATCGTATACAAGTCATGCACCCAACGAACTGGTCTATAAGCTTACTACCTCTGAGACGCTTTAGCCATTGGAACAACAAAGTACACAAGTCATATACATGAAGAAGTTCATTTACTCAGGATTAAGGTTATTGCACAATGAACGTCAAAAGCAGATTGATCCACTCATAGCGGACTACGTATATCAATCACGCTTTAGTCCCGGTCTAATATGTCACCACCAAGCAACATATCTATGTCTCTACTTGGGAGTCCAGATCCAGACAGTCAAGACAGACCGTCCCCTCCAAGGCTTTAGACAACATAATAGTCTTAACATGAGTTAGATGCTCGGTCTAACCCCATAGACTACAGACCATAGTTTAGACTGCTAACTTTAGAACATTGTCTTCTCGCATACAAAAGTCCATTGCATGCAATGTTCTAATAGTTTTGACACAAGCAGTCAGTGAGCCATATTTGCTTACATTTACTTTAACATGTAAATAAGACGAGGACAGATAGCAATGTAATGAATAACCTTTATATATAATTTTATTATCCAGTTCAAAATGAATACATCAAAATGTTTCTAATACTTAGGGCATTTCCTAACAATCTCCCACTTGCCCTAAGCCAGTAGATGTGCCATGTTACGCGTCCCCATCGCCTCTACATGCCTCTCAAAGCTTCTAGCTACCAAAGTCTTAGTAAAGGGATCGGCAATGTTGTCCTCGGACGCGATCTTACATACATCCACTTGTCCTGTCTCCACATGCCCTCTAATAATGTGATACCTCCGATCTATGTGTTTGGTCCTCTTGTGGTGCCGAGATTCCCTTGTGTTGGCAATAGCCCCTGTATTATCACAGTAAAGTGTAATAGGCTTGTCAACACCCGGAATGACCTCAAGGTCTCTAAAGAACTTGCGGAGCCAAACCGCTTCTTTAGATGCCTCAGCCGCAGCCACATACTCAGCCTCTATAGTAGAGTCAGTTGTGGAGCCCTGCTTCACGCTCCTCCACATAATGGCACCTCCTTCGAGTAAAAACACTGATCCAGATGTCGATTTCCTCGAATCCTTACAAGTCTGGAAGTCTGAGTCCGTGTATCCTACGGGTGTTAGGTCCACTCCAGAATACACCAGCATATAATCCCTCGTTCTCTTAAGATACTTGAGTATATGCTTTACTGCTTGCCAGTGCTTGGTTCCAGGATTCACTTGATATCGACTTACCATACCTATTGCAAAACATATGTCTGGGCGAGTGCAAAGCATAGCGTACATAAGGCTGCCCACAGCGGATGCATAAGGGACCTTACTCATACGCTCTCTTTCTTCCGATGTCTTGGGACAGTTATCCAATGAAAGAGTTAGACCGGCAATAGAAGGTTGTGAGCCTTTCTTTGCCTCTAGCATTGCATATTTGTCAATTATTTTATCTATGTATGAAGCTTGGGATAATGTTATCATTTTGTTCTTTCGATCTCTGAAAAGACGAATGCCTAGAATATAATTAGCTTCTCCCAAGTCCTTCATGTCAAACTGTTGGTGTAACCAAAGCTTGACCGATGATAAGTTCCCTACATCATTCCCAATGAGTAGTATATCATCGACATAGAGTATCAGAAAGACCACTTTTCCATCCTTAATACTTTTATAAACACAAGGTTCATCAACGTTCTGCTCAAAACCAAATGTCTTAATCACTTGATCAAACCTCTGGTTCCATGAGCGGGATGCTTGCTTTAATCCATAAATGGATCTAAGCAACTTGCAGACTTTCCTTTCTTGGCCTTTCACTACGAACCCTTCAGGCTGTATCATATAGATACACTCTTCAAGATGGCCACTCAAGAATGCCGTCTTGACATCCATTTGTCAGATCTCGTAATCGAGAGCCGCAGCAATGGATAGAAGAATACGGATAGACTTCAGCATAGCAACAGGCGAAAAGGTTTCCTCGTAATCGATTCCAGCCTTTTGCGTGTATCCCTTTGCAACCAGTCTAGCTTTGAAAGTTTCCACTCTCCCTTCCACATCCTTCTTTCTTTTGTAGACCCATTTGCATCCAATGGGTTTTATCCCATCCGACAAATCTACAAGTTCCCAAACAGAGTTGGATTTCATAGAATCCATCTCATTGTTCATAGCCTGTTTCCAAGATTTAGAATCAACATCATTTATAGCTTCATCATATGTGACCGGATCTTCCTCATGCTCATGAGCCTCGGCCTGGTATACCTCAGCATCATACATAAAGAAATTAGGTTTCTTCGAAACCCTCCCACTACGACGAGGCACCCTAAATTGTTGATTGTCTGCAGGTCTTTCACTGGAACTCAGACTTGCGTCCAAGACCGAAATCTGTGGAGCAGTTCTTTCACCCGATAACTCCTCTAGCACCACTTTGCTTCGAGGCTTAAAGTCATTCATGTGACTTTCCTCCAAGAATGTCGCATGGGTTGAGACAATGACTTTTTGTTCCATTGGGTTATAGAACAGACCTCCTTTAGTTCCTTTTGGATACCCTACAAACATGCACAATTCTGATCTTGGCTCCAACTTCTTCGCATCCCCATCTGTTAGGAAATGCCCTAAGTATTAGAGACATTTTGATGTATTCATTTTGAACTGGATAATAAAATTATGCATAGAGGTTATTCATTACATTGCTATCTGTACTCGTCTTATTTATATGTTAAAGTAAATGTAAGTAAATATGGCTCACTAACTGCTTGTGTTAAAACTGTTAGAACGTTGCATGCAATGGATTTTTGTATGCGAGAAGACAATGTTCTAAAGTTAGCAGTCTAAACTATGGTCTGTAGTCTATGGGGTTAGATTGAGCATTTAACTCATGTTAAGACTATTATGTTGTCTAAAGCCTTAGAGGGGACGGTTTGTCTTGACTGTCTGGAGTTGGACTCCCAAGTAGAGACATGGATATGTTGCTCGGTGGTGACATATTAGACCGGGACTAAAGTGTGATTGATCTACGTAGTCCGCTATGAGTGGATAAATATACTTTTGACGTTCATTGTGCAATAACCTTAATCCTGAGTAAATGAACTACTTCATGTATATGACTTGTGTACTTTGATGTTCCAATGGCTAAAGCGTCTCAGAGGTAGTAAGCTTATAGACCGGTTCGTTAGGTGCATGACTTGTATACGATGAAGGGTTTGTTTGCAGATATCAGAATCATAGCTCTGAGGAGTTAAAGGTATCCTCTTAAAGGCATTATACTGAATGTGAAAATGGACAAGGTCTTGGGTTGTCTGCTGGGCGGATGACTTCTTATTCACATATGGTGAATAATCATTTTCTTGATTCGGTAGTATAATGGAACTTTAAGATAGCCTGATCAGTAGGATTAAACGGACTTTGACCTAAGGCTGATCATGGATATCATATGAGGGTTTTGCATATATGACAAGGTCATTGGATAGTAGCTCATCACAGGCTTACGTAATACGGTATATAATTGGGAGTTCAGTTTCAGGTTTATAGTGGTGTGACTCTGAAACTAGTGATCATATGATTGAGTTGTTCAGTAAAGAATGATGATCATATGGAATCACGGGAGCCCGATTATATATGTCCAATCAGTCCCTCTACTAACTCCACATAATTCCTTAACGTTTGGCAAATTGATTTATGTATGCTATTGGCTAGTTTATTATGCATGGATGGTGATGACATAGGATTAGGATGGTAGACAAGATTCTCTCCGGTTGGATTCAGATTTTGTTTTGGATAATAGAGTACACAATTATTCGAACTCCAAATAAAGTTGCCATGATTTTATTTGAGATTGGATTGGAGTTGTAGAAAATTATCCATGAGAACAAGAATATGAAACACAACCGTTTTGTGGAATTTGAAATTTGAATTTTGAAATTTGAATTTTGAATTTTGAAATTTGAAATTTGAAATTTGATTTTTGAATTTGAAATTTGAATTTGAAATTTGAATTTGAAATTCGAATTTGAAATTTGAATTTGAAATTTAAATTTGAAATTTGAAATTTGAAATTTGAAATTTGAATTTGAAATTTGAATTTGAAATTTGAAATTCAAATTTTGAATCACAGTCCAAGTAGGATTCGAATTTGTTGTGGAAAATCCACAAGGTTTGAAATTCGAATTTGAGTTGGATTTGGAGAGGATAATCTTGTTAGAATCCTACTTGAATTTTGAATTCAAATCCCAACAAAAGTGGACGAAATTTTTGAGGATAATCCTCATGGAAAAATTCAGATTTTGTGGATAAGGTTCAAGGGAAAATTCAAGCTTCAATCCTAGTTGAATTTGGATTCTCTCCTTCCCTGAAAAGTGGCCGAAATTAGGGAGAATATCTCCTAGGAAATTCGGTTATTTTGGATAAGGTTGAGATAAGATTCAAGCTTGAAAAACCTAGTGGAATTTTTATTCTTCCTTATCCTAAAAGTGGCCGAAAATTTGGAGAAGATTTTCTCCTAGAAATTTCAGATTTTTTGGTTGAAAAAGGGAGATAAAATTCTAGTTAAAATCTTGTTTAGATTTAGATTGGATTTATCCTAGGAAAACTGAATTTAATTGTGGAGATTCTCCCTTGGAAAATTCAGATTTTTTGGTTATGGATAAGGGAAAAAAATCTTTTCCTAGTCCAATTCGAATTCAGAGAATCACCTCATGCAGGTCCATAAATAGAGGTCCTGCCACTCCAGTTCTCTCAGACCACAGACTCTCAGGTGAGCAGGCTTATTGTTGCACAGCTCATCGTGACAATAAAGTTCTTTAGAGATCTGGGTGGTCGGAAGAAGACTAGCAGTGCTGGCATACCGATCGAGGTTCAGAGTGCCCACACACTCAGCCATTCGGGAATTGGAGAATAGTAGAGAAGGCTAGTTGGTTGAAGCCTCCGGTCATTCTCCTCCTACAAGATTGGCGTCCTTGAGGTATGAGTTTTAATTGTTGTTGATTTATTGTATATGGCATCATGAGATATTTAACGATCTAAAAATTTTTATTGTTCCGTTGTGCCACTCTGATACGTTTTTACCGGTTTATTTTCCTACAATTGGTATCAGAGCCATCTCATGACTGTGCCATGTACATAAATTAGACAATTACTTAGTCTTTTTCTTTATGTATGGAGTTGATATTTAGAGAGTGGCATTCTAGGGTTCCTTTATGTTGTTATCATGGATTATGTATAAAGTATGTGGTTATTTTAATTTTTTGAATTATTATAAGCATGCTTGTTTATACCAGTTATGGTTCCTTAGAATTTAGAAAAATTGTATCTAGGAATTTTTTATGTAACCATGGGAGCAGTTTATTAAGATTGTAATTTTCCCATGGATTTTAATTTTTGTCTCTTAGAATTTTTATGGTTAGAATTTTTGTACACCGGAAACGGTTTAGGAAATTTTATGTAATTATTCTTGGAGGAGATTGAAGATTGAAGACCGTAATTTGTTTTTCCCAAAAGTTAAATTTGATTTAAAGATTGAAATTTTGATTGTGTGGAAAATTTCAATTTAATTGGGATTCAAATTAATTTTTGGAGATCCTAATAGGTAAATTGGAATATGGCATGAAAATCGAGACACGACCCCTCGGGATACGCCGACAAACCTTGGTGGGGCTGCAGCCCCTGCCCTCGGGCAGGATGGGGCTACGGCAGCCCCTGTGCAGGCCCAAACCACCCACGGCCGCAGGCTTGGCCTGCAGCCAAGGGTGACCGTGGCTTTCCCAAGGCTGGCCGCACCCTGGGAGTGCAGCCTCTGGCTGCAGGCGCTGCCTGCAGCCTGCCGGCTGCTGCGCCCAGCCTGGGCGTGCAGCCTGGCGCTGCAGGCTTGGCCTGCCGCCTGGCAGGGCTGCATATGAGGGCGGCCATGGGCTGCCAGCCCCTCCGGGGTTGGTGGCTACCCACGGCGGCTGCCGCCTACGGGGGCGGCGGTCCGACTGTCCAAAAATCAGAAAATTTTGATTTTTAAATTTGAGATTTAATTTTAAATCATGTTTAAAAATATGTAAATAAAATTTGAAATTTTTGAAATTACATATTATTACACATGATGTTTAAAATTGTTTAAAATTTAAATTTGAAATTTAAATTTGAAATTCGAATTTGGAATTTGAATTTGAAATTTAGATTTTTTGGGATTTAAATTTTAAATAATTCTTGGGATGAGAAATAAATGGAGAGGCTACATAAAGATGGATACAAGAAGACGAAACAAAATTCAAGACCCAAAGAATGCTTTGGATGGAATTTTGTAATCTTTATTTTCTTTGTTCTAGGATGGAACCATAGCTTGGTTATTCTGTCAATTATTTTTTCTGTGATATGTCATGGATGTATAAATATGTATTGATGGATGTTTTGTATGCATATTTGATAACATGTCATATAGGATAGGTGAGTGCCGCTCATACTATATTGATCATACATAATTTGTCAAAACTTGCATGTTTTTCAAAATATTGAGTGGGAGAGGGTTTCAAACAAAACCCACGGCCTCCATTGTTGATCCATATGTGAAAGCATGGTAACGCCTCGCGTCAGTTCTGCCCTGACCACACCCCTCGGTAGGTGTTTACCGCCGCCGGTATACTAGATTGGATCTCTTATGTGGAAAACGTGTTCGGGTGCGATCCTATTCATGACCACCCCTCGGTGGCTTGGTAGGACGTGGATCGGGCTACGTAAATAATGGTTATACACTCAAAACTCGTTTAGTTATTAACCTTCCCTAGAAGCTCTGTTAACTAAACCGGTGGCCAAATAAGCGGTTATTAATATATGTCTTAACCTTGGAGGATTTAAGGCAACATATATTAATTGGATGGGGTCCATGTTCCGGCTATTTGTTTTCATGACCACCCTTCAGTGGCTTGGGGCAATAGGTGCTGAGAATTACCGTTGCAATGCTACATGTTTTTCAAGTTTCATGTAGGAACATACTTGTATGTTTTATTTGCTAAATTATCTGTATATTTGCTTGGGCTTTGTAATGATGTCTAGTATAATTTTATTTCAGTTCAAAATGTCACCGACACCCCTCATTTCGATACTTACTGAAAATAAGTTGAATGGCGATAATTATAAAGACTGGAAAAAAAATCTATTAATAGTTCTCAGCTGTGAGAGACACAAGTTCGTACTGGACGAACCATGCCCACCTGGGCCCAAACCTGACACACCACTTGAGGAGGTCTCGATTGCTTATAATCGTTGGAGAGAATCCAATGAAATAGCTCGATGCTACATCCTTGCTAGCATGACGAGTGCTTTACAAAAGCAGCATGAGACTTATCAAGTTGCTGGGGAGATCATGGACAATCTGGAGGACATGTTCGGAGGCCAAGAAAAATTGGCTCGACAGTCCGCTATCACCAGCATTATGAACTCCAAGCAAAAGGCGGGTACTCCGGTGAAGGACCATATGATCACTTTAATGGGATTCTTCGCTGAGGTTGCCGAGAATGGTGCTGAGTTAGACTACAACACCCAGATCGAGATGGTGTTCAAGACTCTGTCTAAAGATTTTGTGGGGTTTAAGGCCGCATACAATCTGGCGACAAAGGAGTTAGGACTAATCGAGCTCATGAAGCAACTACAGGCTTATGAGCAGATGATCAGGGATGAGGATGTGGTCTGACCTAAAGGTGAGGCCAATTTGGCGGAATCTTCCAATCCCTCACGGAAGAGGAAGAGACCAAATAAGAAGCAAGTGGCTTCTAGTTCTTCTAATCCTCCTGTCTCGGACGGGAAGAAGAAGAAGAAGAACAAGAAGCCAAAGGACCCTAAAAAGTCCAAATGCTTCCATTGTGGGAAGGTAGGTCACTTCAAGAAGGCTTGCCGGGAATTCCTAGCCTCCAAGGGCAAGGAAGGTAAGGAACTTCATTACTTGGAAGCGTGTTTGGTGGAAGAATCGAAAAACACATGGGCCATTGATTCGGGCGCCACTAATCATGTTTGTGTTTCTATGCAGGGGTTCGTGGAAACGAGAAGTCTACATGATAGGAGCCTCTCGTTGTGGACTGGAGATGGTAGCTTTGTGATGGCTGAAGCAGTGGGAGATGTTCACCTTTATTTTGATCAATTTAGGTTTATTTTATTGAAAGACTGTTTTTATGTTCCTAATTTTAGGAGGAACCTTATATCGGTAGCTTGTTTAATAAAGGATTCTTATTCAGTTTCTTTTAGTAAAAGAGTTGATATTCGTAGAAATAAGTCTTTTATCTGTTCTGGATGGATGGATGGAAACCTATATTTGATCAGACCAAAGATGTACTCACTGCTTGACACTGAATTAATTGATAACTCTAAAAGGTTGAAAGTTTCTCACTCTAACAAGGCGTATCTTCGGCATTTAAGACTTGTTCATATTAATCAGGATAGGATTCAAAGATTGGTGAAAGACGGTCCTCTGGAATCTCTGGAGGAGGTACGACTTCCCCAATGTGAGTCTTGTCTAGAGGGTAAAATGACTAAGAGGTCTTTTGGAGCTAAGGGTACAAGGGCTCAGGAGCTCTTAGAAGTTGTGCATACTGACGTATGTGGCCCCATGAACGTCACAGCACGAGGAGGGTTCGAGTATTATGTCTCATTTATAGATGATTACTCGAGGTATGGATATGTGTATCTGATGCACCGCAAGAGCGAAACCTTTGACAAGTTCAAGGAGTATCGTGCGGAAGTGGAAAAGCAATTAGATAAATCCATAAAGACACTTCGATCTGATCGAGATGGCGAATACCTCTCCGACGAATTTCTAGGATATCTTGTAGAGAACGGGATATTATCCCAATTGACTGTACCTGGTACTCCACAACAGAATGGTGTAGCCGAAAGGAGAAACAGGACCTTATTGGATATGGTACGGTCCATGATGAGTTATTCAACGCTGCCATTATCATTTTGGGGATATGCTTTACAAACGGCATGCTATATTCTGAACCAGGTTCCGAGCAAATCAATTCCTAGAACTCTGTATGAATTGTGGCGTGGCAAGAAGCCCTCCCTTGGACATATGAGAATATGGGGCTACCCGGCACATGTACTGGATGGGGATGCGAAGAAGTTGGAACCTAGATCAGAATTGTGCATGTTTGTAGGGTATCCAAAAGGAACTAAAGGAGGTCTGTTCTATACCCGAAGGAACAAAAAGTCATTGTCTCAACCCATGCGACATTCTTGGAGGAAAGTCACATGAATGACTTTAAGCCTCGAAGCAAAGTGGTGCTAGAGGAGTTATCGGGTGAAAGAACTGCTCCACAGATTTCGGTCTTGGACGCAAGTCCGAGTTCCAGTGAAAGACCTGCAGACGATCAACAATTTAGGGTGCCTCGTCGTAGTGGGAGGGTTTCTAAGAAACCTAATTTCTTCATGTATGATGCTGAAGTATACCAGGCCGAGGCTCATGAGCATGAGGAAGATCCGGTCACATATGATGAAGCTATAAATGATGTTGATTCTAAATCTTGGAAACAGGCTATGAACAATGAGATGGATTCTATGAAATCCAACTCTGTTTGGGAACTTGTAGATTTGCCGGATGGGATAAAACCCATTGGATGCAAATGGGTCTACAAAAGAAAGAAGGATGCGGAAGGGAGAGTGGAAACTTTCAAAGCTAGACTGGTTGCAAAGGGATACACGCAAAAGGCTGGAATCGATTACGAGGAAACCTTTTCGCCTGTTGCTATGCTGAAGTCTATCCGTATTCTTCTATCCATTGCTGCGGCTCTCGATTACGAGATCTGGCAAATGGATGTCAAGACGGCATTCTTGAATGGCCATCTTGAAGAGTGTATCTATATGATACAGCCCGAAGGGTTCATAGCAAAAGGCCAAGAAAGGAAAGTCTGCAAGTTGCTTAGATCCATTTATGGATTAAAGCAAGCATCCCGCTCATGGAACCAGAGGTTTGATCAAGCGATTAAAACATTTGGTTTTGAGCAGAACGTTGATGAACCTTGTGTTTATAAACGTATTAAGAATGGAAAAGTGGTCTTTCTGATACTCTATGTCAATGATATACTACTCATTGGGAATGATGTAGGGAACTTATCATCGGTCAAGCTTTGGTTACACCAACAGTTTGACACGAAAGAACAAGATGATAGCATATCCCAAGCTTCATATATAGATAAAATAATTGACAAATATGCAATGCTAGAGGCAAAGAAAGGCTCACAACCTTCTATTGCGGTCTAACTCTTTCATTGGATGACTGTCCCAAGATATCGGAAGAAAGAGAGCGTATGAGTAAGGTCCCTTATGCATCCGCTGTGGGTAGCCTTATGTATGCTATGCTTTGCACTCGCCCGGACATATGTTTTGCAGTAGGTATGGTGAGTCGATATCAAGCGAATCCTGGAACCAAGCACTGGCAAGTAGTAAAGCATATACTCAAGTATCTTAAGAGAACGAGGGATTATATGCTAGTGTATTCTGGAGGGGACCTAACACCCGTAGGATACACGGACTCAGACTTCCAGACTTGTAAGGATTCGAGGAAATCGACATCTGGATCAGTGTTTTTACTTGGAGGAGGCGCCATTGTGTGGAGGAGCATGAAGCAGGGCTGCACAGCTGACTCCACTATGGAGGCTGAGTATGTGGCTGCGGCTGAGGCATCTAAAGAAGCGGTTTGGCTCCGCAAGTTCTTTAGAGACCTTGAGGTCATTCTGGGTGTTGACAAGCCTATCACACTTTACTGTGATAATACAGGGGCTATTGCCAACACAAGGGAATCTCGGCACCACAAGAGGACCAAGCACATCGTTCGGAGATATCATATTATTAGAGGGCATGTGGAGACAGGACAAGTGGATGTATGTAAGTTCGTGTCCGAGGACAACATCGCTGATCCCTTTACTAAGACTTTGGTGGCTAGAAGCTTTGAGAGGCATGTAGAGGCGATGGGGATGCGTAACATGGCACATCTGTTGGCTTAGGGCAAGTGGGAGATTGTTAGGAAATGCCCTAAGTATTAGAGACATTTTGATGTATTCATTTTGAACTGGATAATAAAATTATACATAGAGGTTATTCATTACAATGGTATCTGTCCTCGTCTTATTTATATGTTAAAGTAAATGTAAGCAAATATGGCTCACTGACTGCTTGTGTTAAAACTATTAGAACGTTGCATGCAATGGATTTTTGCATGCGAGAAGACAATGTTCTAAAGTTAGCAGTCTAAACTGTGGTCTGTAGTCTATGGGGTTAGATCGAGCATTTAACTCATGTTAAGACTATTATGTTGTCTAAAGTCTTAGAGGGGACGGTTTGTCTTGACTGTCTGGAGCTGGACTCCCAAGTAGAGACATGGATATGTTGCTCGGTGGTGACATATTAGACCGGGACTAAAGTGTGATTGATCTACGTAGTCCGCTATGAGTGGATCAATCTGCTTTTGACGTTCATTGTGCAATAACCTTAATCCTGAGTAAATGAACTACTTCATGTATATGACTTGTGTACTTTGATGTTCCAATGGCTAAAGCGTCTCAGAGGTAGTAAGCTTATAGACCGGTTCGTTGGGTGCATGACTTGTATACGATGAAGGGTTTGTTTGCAGATATCGGAATCATAGCTCTGAGGAGTTAAAGGTATCCTCTTAAAGGCATTATACTGAATGTGAAAATGGACAAGGCCTTGGGTTATCTGCTGGGCGGATGACTTCTTATTCACATATGGTGAATAATCATTTTCTTGATTCGGTAGTATAATGGAACTTTAAGATAGCCTGATCAGTAGGATTAAACGGACTTTGACCTAAGGCTGATCATGGATATCATATGAGGGTTTTGCATATATGACAAGGTCATTAGATAATAGCTCGTCACAGGCTTGCGTAATACGGTATATAATTGGGAGTTCAGTTTTAAGTTTATAGTGGTGTGACTCTGAAACTTTGTCTGTTAATTTCATTTCCCTTTATAGCTTTTATTTTTTATTAAAAAGCTTAAATAGAACCTATTTACAACTTTTTGGGCTTTATTTATCATTTCCCCAACTTTTGTAAAATTACGATTTTGCCCCTATATTTTGGCAAAATTACAGTTTTGCCCCTGACGGAATTTTATTGATCCAGACTGCATTTTTTGGCCCTCAGGAACTTTTCTGACTCTTTTCTAATCATTATCGGGTTCGCTTCTATTTTATTTCCACTTTTTACTTTCCCGACCCTCGGGAAGCACTATTCCGACCCTTACGTCGGTTTAGTGATTTTCTATCGTTTCGGAGTCTCAAATGGATGTTTCACTAGTATTTAAAATGTTCATCTAGACATTCCCGACCTAGGTCTCTGAGGCTCGGATTTTCCGTACTCGACTCGGACCTTTATTTCATTTTCAAAAACGTCCCCCCTCGGGGTCGGTTTTTCCGTTTCACTCGCATTTTACATTTTTAGGGGACGGTCTACTATTCACGAATCATCCCTTAGGTTTTCCCTATTCAATTCTCCGTTAGGGACTCGGGTTTCCGACCCGGCCCTAAACTTTTATTTTTAATTCCTATTTTACCCCGAAAGCCGTTTTCGAAATTTCGGCGGCATTTCGGCGTAAATTTAAGGCTTCCGGCGTTAGGTACTGTTAGGAAATGCCCTAAGTATTAGAGACATTTTGATGTATTCATTTTGAACAAGATAATAAAATTATACATAGAGGTTATTCATTACATTGCTATCTGTCCTTGTCTTATTTACATGTTAAAGTAAATGTAAGCAAATATGGCTCACTGACTGCTTTTGTTAAAACTGTTAGAACGTTGCATGCAATGGACTTTTGTATGCGAGAAGACAATGTTCTAAAGTTAGCAGTCTAAACTATGGTCTGTAGTCTATGGGGTTAGACCGAGCATTTAACTCATGTTAAGACTATTATGTTGTCTAAAGCCTTAGAGGGGACGGTTTGTCTTGACTGTCTGGAGCTGGACTCCCAAGTAGAGACATGGATATGTTGCTCGGTGGTGACATATTAGACCCGGACTAAAGCGTGATTGATCTACGTAGTCCGCTATGAGTGGATCAATCTGCTTTTGACGTTCATTGTGCAATAACCTTAATCCTGAGTAAATGAACTACTTCATGTATATGACTTGTGTACTTTGATGTTCCAATGGCTAAAGCGTCTCAGAGGTAGTAAGCTTATAGACCGGTTCGTTGGGTGCATGACTTGTATACGATGAAGGGTTTGTTTGCAGATATCGGAATCATAGCTCTGAGGAGTTAAAGGTATCCTCTTAAAGGCATTATACTGAATGTGAAAATGGACAAGGCCTTGGGTCGTCTGCTGGGCGGATGACTTCTTATTCACATATGGTGAATAATCATTTTCTTAATTCGGTAGTATAGTGGAACTTTAAGATAGCCTGATCAGTAGGATTAAACGGACTTTGACCTAAGGCTGATCATGGATATCATATGAGGGTTTTGCATACATGACAAGGTCATTGGATAGTAGCTCGTCACAGGCTTACGTAATACGGTATATAATTGGGAGTTCAGTTTCAGGTTTATAGTGGTGTGACTCTGAAACTAGTGATCATATGATTGAGTTGTTCGGTAAAGAATGATGATCATATGGAATCACGGGAGCGCGATTATATATGTCCAATCAGTCCCTCTACTAGCTCCACATAATTCCTTAACGTTTGGCAAATTGATTTGTGTATGCTATTGGCTGGTTTATTATGCATGGATGGTGATGACACAGGATTAGGATGGTAGACAAGATTCTCTCCGGTTGGATTCAGATTTTGTTTTGGATAATAGAGTACACAATTATTCGAACTCCAAATAAAGTTGCCATGATTTTATTTGAGATTGGATTGGAGTTGTAGAAAATTATCCATGAGAACAAGAATATGAAACACAACCGTTTTGTGTAATTTGAAATTTGAATTTTGAAATTTGAAATTTGAATTTTGAAATTTGAAATTTGAAATTTGAATTTGAAATTTGAATTTGAAATTTGAATTTGAAATTCGAATTTGAAATTTGAATTTGAAATTTAAATTTGAAATTTGAAATTTGAAATTTGAAATTTGAAATTTGAATTTGAAATTTGAATTTGAAATTTGAAATTCAAATTTTGAATCACAGTCCAAGTAGGATTCGAATTTGTTGTGGAAAATCCACAAGGTTTGAAATTCGAATTTGAGTTGGATTTTGAGAGGATAATCTTGTTAGAATCCTACTTGAATTTTGAATCCAAATCCCAACAAAAGTGGACGAAATTTTTGAGGATAATCCTCATGGAAAAATTCAGATTTTTGTGGATAAGATTCAAGGGAATAATTCAAGTTTCAATTCCAGTTAAATTTGGATTCTCTCCTCCCTGAAAAGTGGCCGAAAATTTGGAGAATCTCTCCTAGGAAATTCGGTTATTTTTGGATAAGGTTGAGATAAGATTCAAGCTTGAAAATCCTAGTGGAATTTTGATTCTTCCTTATCCTAAAAGTGGCCGAAAATTTGGAGAAGATTTTCTCCTAGAAATTTCAGATTTTTTGGTTGAAAAAGGGAGATAAAATTCTAGTTAAAATCTTGTTTAGATTTGGATTGGATTTATCCTAAGAAAACCGAATTTAATTGTGGAGATTCTCCCTTGGAAAATTTGAATTTTATGGATATGGATAAGGGAAAATATCTTTTCCTAATCCAATTCAAATTCAGAGAATCACCTCATGCAGGTCTATAAATAGAGGTCCTGCCACTCCAGTTCTCTCAGACCACAGACTCTCAGGTGAGCAGGCTTATTGTTGCACAGCTCATCGTGACAATAAAGTTCTTTAGAGATCTGGGTGGTCGGAAGAAGACTAGCAGTGCTAGCATACCGATCGAGGTTCAGAGTGCCCACACACTCAGCCATTCGGGAATTGGAGAATAGTAGAGAAGGCTAGTTGGTTGAAGCCTCCGGTCATTCTCCTCGTACAAAATTGGCGTCCTTGAGGTATGAGTTTTAATTGTTGTTGGTTTATTGTATATGGCATCATGAGATATTTAACGATCTAAAAATTTTTATTGTTCCGCTGCGCCACTCTGATACGTTTTTACCAGTTTATTATCCTACAGGTACGCCTCAAACCATATGTACCTACCACGTACTATACCACAAGCCTATTTTATGTAAAAGTTTTCCAAACTTTTACATAAAAGCCCACAAATTTCAAATTTCACATTATCACCCACATTACCAAATTTTTTTCACAATTTTGCCCTTAATTTGGTTTCGGTTTTCACAAATTTCTTTATTCTTTGCTTAGTCTTACTTAGCTTGCTTGTCTCTATAACTTTCTTCTCCTTGGGGTTTAAAAGATTTGTTCTTGAAAAACTAGGAATATTTTTTTTTCTTTTTTTTTTAACTGGAGGAAACTACTAATTCTTGAAAATTGTGTATATATAAATATATACGTACTTCTTAATACTTTTTCCCAAAATATATTTTGGAGTCTTGTTACTTTAAAGTACATAAAAATAGAAACATACTTTTAAGCTTGTTTCACTACTTTACATACTGCACTCTTATCTTATCTTTCTACATATACCTCACTATTACACTTTCTTTCTTTTACACTTTGATGACAGCGGAACTCTGCGAAACGGAACCATAACCCGTCCATGACATCGCTGGGATCTGCCTGCCAGTCCGCTACTCTTGTTTCATCTTGCTGGTTGCTTTCCTTTATTACCTACATCACGAATAGACTAATGAGCTAACGCTCAGTAAGTACAAACATACAAGTAAATAAGCTGAATACACCACACTTAGGGTTAGTCAACTTATGAACAATTATTATTTTTTCTCTTATACTACTTGTTCTTTCTATTCTATCTCTTTCTTTTCTTTGCTTTACTTTATCTTGCTTAATCTTTCACTTGTGGGCCCGTGGTTGGACGTACCTAGTGCGCGCAGACCAATAGAGGATCAGGGGAGTGACCCACCAATCAACCCTAAGGTCATCTTCGGACGACTTACCTTATAGGCAGTAAGTCAAGCCATAAACTACCTCATTATTAACGAGGCAGCGCCACACAACTGGGGTGGAGGCTGGAAGTTAAGCCATCAACTACCTCATTATTAACGAGGCAGCGCCACACAACTGGGGTGGAGGCTAGCTTTGAACCTCACAACTGGGGAGGCCGGTACGCCAACCTTAACTTTTAAGTCTTATTATTTGACTTAACTTATTCCTCTTTTCTTTTTCTAATCTTGCTTACTATTCTTGTGAACATGTTAGTATCATGTCACAAACTGAATAGCTTAAATGTGTATATATATAACACAACTCTAGGGTAAGTCCATTCGTGAGTAGACAATTAAATGTCTGTACTTACCTTATCAATCTCTTCTCTTTTTCTCTCTAGGATCTTTGATCGCCCTCCTTGTAGGTCGATTTTTGGATCCTACAGACAAACTTTGTCTGTTAATTTCATTTCCCTTTATAGCTTTTATTTTTCATTAAAAAGCTTAAATAGAACCTATTTACAACTTTTTGGGCTTTATTTATCATTTCTCCAATTTTCCCCAACTTTTGCAAAATTACGATTTTGCCCCTATATTTTGGCAAAATTATAGTTTTGCCCCTGACGGAATTTTATTGATCCAGACTGCATTTTTTGGCCCTCAGGAACTTTTCTGACTCTTTTCTAATCATTACCGGGTTCGCTTCTATTTTATTTCCACTTTTCACTTTCCCGACCCTCGGGAAGTACTATTCTGACCCTTACGTCGGTTTAGTGATTTTCTATCGTTTCGGAGCCTCAAATGGACGTTTCACTAGTATTTAAAACATTCATCTAGACATTCCCGACCTAGGTCTCCGAGACTCGGATTTTCCGTACCCGACTCGGACCTTTATTTCATTTCCAAAAACGCCCCCCCCTCGGGGTCGGTTTTTCCGTTTCACTCGCATTTTACATTTTTAGGGGACGGTCTACTATTCACGAATCACCCTTTAGGTTTTCCCTATTCAATTCTCCGTTAGGGACTTGGGTTTCCGACCCGACCCTAAACTTTTATTTTTAATTCCTATTTTACCCCGAAAGCCGTTTTCAAAATTTCGGCGGCATTTCGGCGTAAATTTAAGGCTTCCGGCGTTAGGTACGCCTCGAACCATATGTACCTGCCACGTACTATACCACAAGCCTATTTTATATAAAAGTTTTCCAAACTTTTACATAAAAGCCCACAAATTTCAAATTTCACATTATCACCCACATTACCAAATTTTTTTCACAATTTTGCCCTTATTTCGGTTTCGGTTTTCACAACCAAACCGAACCAAAAATTTGTCAAACTTTCACCACACTTTAGGCCATTCAAATGTCATTTTTTTAACACATTTTCAAGCCCATTTTCTTGTACTTTTCAACCAAATTTCTTAGGGTTTTACCCTTGTATAACCCACGGCCATTGAATGCTAAACATGTCAAACATTTTTGTTTCATTCTTTCAATCACATTTCCACCATTTACACATTAAATTGCATGATTTAAATTAACCAAATACCACATAATTCATGCAAAATTTTTATTCCAAGCCTTTAGTAAACTCACGGTCACATTAGGCAATTCACACCAAAAATATTTCTCAAGCGTTTCACAAGGAAATACAAGCTTTATTCTTCATAAATTTAAACTTGGAAGCAAGTTAGCAATTAAACCACAACTTTTTCTCATTGGTTACTTAAGGTAACCCACGGATTTACCCTTGAAAAACCAACAAAATTTTGGTTTTTCTTTAAACAAATTACATGGTTTTCTTCCTTATTTCATCCTTAACAAAACCCAACATCAATTCAATGGAAAACAACCAAAAAATTTCCATCTTGTTCTCACTATTCACCCACGGATTTTATGAAGAAAAACCATGAAAATTTTAGTGAAAAAGGGAGTTACCTTGGTCTAATGCTTCCTTTGTCTACTAGGAACACTTTGACACTCTTTTTGTGAAGAAAAGTTGCAGAAATCCTTTGGTTCTCCTTTGGTCACTCACGGCTCACCATGGAAACAACTTAGAAAAAATTTTGTTATGTTTTGCTTTCAATTTTTGTCTCGGCCTTTATGTCCCAAATTTGCCGACTTATGCATGGAAGAAAGCCAATTAATTTGGCCATTAACCAATGAAAATTCACCACCTTTCAACACCATTTCTTTCCAACATTTTCAAAAATTAAAATGGTTAATTTTTGGCTAAATCTTGGCCTTTGGATCAAAAAGTAAGTGAATCATGGCCATTCATTCTACCAACCACCATATTTCTTTCCATTTTGTAAATGGATTTATGATGTCATAATTGCTAAAGCAAAGTTGACTTTGACTTTCACTATTCACATTAATTCGACTACTTTTTGACCGATACCGGTTCGAGCCGAAATTTTCCTGGAATCGTCCCGGCGTGTTCCTGAGGTCTCCTGTGCAGTCGGATCAATTTAAATTGCTTTCGTTTGATCAAAATCAATCCCAGAAATTTTTCGTCTTTTTGAGCTCCTGTTAGGGTTTTCAATGCCGGTTTTGGCACCGTTTCACCCGTTTCAACTCAGTAAATTTTTCCCACACTGAATCCTTACTCGTCAGTATTGTTAGAACATTTTAATATATTCTAAACAATATAAATACATCTATTTCACTCTTTAAATAGTACAAATTATTATATACATACATTTGTACTTTTCTTACTGTGCTCTTACTTTGACTTGCCATATTCTTATCTTTATACTGTTCAGATACCGAAACTACTCCTTTTTGAGCGTTTTGGGCCTGAATTCACTTTCTTACTCATATACTTTATTCTCTACTTATTTTTGGAGATTTTAATTCCTCCAAAACATTTATTTATTTCTATCAACACTATAATTTGTCTAATTACAACCATAGTGTTTCTTTACATTCTTACTTACAGAACTCATAGAAAACCCTAGATTAAACTAGGTCACACCGCTAAAATTCTCTGGTCGTCACATTCACCCCTCCTTAAAAACCTTCGTCCTCGAAAATCAGAACAGGTGGGGATACTTGGCTCTCATCTCATCTTCTCTTTCCCACGTGGCCTCTTCTACCTTACGATTTTTCCATAGAACTTTGACCAGCGGAATGCATTTATTTCTTAAGATCTTCTCTTCTCGCGCAAGTATTTGCACCGGTTGTTCTTCGTAAGAGAGATCCTCTCGAATTTGGATTGGCTCATAATCTAGGACATGTGAAGGGTCCGAGATATACTTTCTTAGCATAGATACATGGAAGACATTATGCACTGAAGATAATTCTAGTGGCAAAGCTATCTTATAGGCTACTTTCCCAACCCGGCTAATAATTGGGAAAGGTCCTATGTATCTTGGACTCAACTTTCCTTTCTTTCCAAAACGCACGACACCTTTCATTGGTGCTACTTTTAAGAATACGAAGTCACCCTCGTTAAACTCTAGGAATCTTCGTCTTTTATCTGCGTAGCTTTTCTGACGACTTTGTGCAGTTTTCATTCTCTGCTGAATCTTTTGGACCGCATCTATCGTTTCTTGGATAAACTCGGTTTTATGAAGTTCTTTCTCCCTGAGTTCATACCAGTGAATGGGAGATCTACACTTTCGTCCATATAATGCCTCATAAGGAGCCATCCCGATGGACGCTTGATAGCTGTTGTTGTAGGAGAATTCTAACAACGGCAGCTTCTTGTTCCAGGCTCCCTTGAAATCTAAAATACAAGCACGAAGCATATCTTCTAGCGTTTGGATCGTACGCTCAGACTGTCCGTCAGTCTGAGGATGAAATGCAGTGCTGAATCTTAGTTCGGAGCCCATTGCCTCTTGTACACTTTTCCAGAAATTGGATGTGAACCGACTGTCACGATCTGACACTATTGTTGTCGGTATTCCATGTAATCTCACAATGTTGGCAATGTACAATTCTGTAAATTTCTCTAATGTGTATGTCATCTTTACGGGTATAAAGTGAGCAGATTTGGTCAATCGATCCACCACTACCCATATCATGTCAAATCCTTCACTTGTCTTCGGTAGTCCGACCACGAAATCCATGGTTACGTGCTCCCACTTCCACTCTAGAATCTCTAGTGGCTGCAGCTCTCCGGCTGGCCGCTGATGCTCTGCTTTGACTCTTTGACATGTTAAGCAGTTGCTGATGTGTTTAACAATGTCATTCTTCATCTTTCTCCACCAAAAGTGCTGCTTTAGATCGTGATACATTTTCGTACTGCCCGGATGCACTGAATATGGAGTGTCATGGGCCTCTGTCAGGATTCTTTTCTTCAAAACTTCTTCATCTGGTACACAAATTCTTCCTTGGAAGTGTAAAGTTCCTTCTTTGGAGAGGTGGAATTCTGACTTGTCATTCCTAGAGGCTTCTTCTTTAAGCCTTTTGAAAGCAGCATCTAGCTCTTGAGCCTCTTTAATCTCCTCAAGAATTGTTGGTTTGAGTTGCATTGCCGCTAATTTTCCTGAAATTATCTCTACTCCCAACAAGGAGATCTCATGTTGAAGTGCCTTGGACAGCTTATCGATGGCTATTTGCTCTGGCATCGTTGATTTACGACTCAACGCGTCTGCTACTCTGTTTGCCTTACCGGGGTGATATAAGATCTCACAATCATAGTCTTTTACTAACTCTAGCCATCTTCTTTGTCTCATGTTAAGCTCTTTCTGAGTAAAGAAATACTTTAAGCTCTGGTGGTCGGTGAAGATTCTGCACCGGACTCTATATAGGTAATGTCGCCATATCTTTAAAGCAAATACGACGGCTGCTAACTCCAAATCATGAGTCGGATAGTTCTTTTTATGCTCTTTGAGTTGTCTTGATGCATAGGCTATTACTTTTCCATCCTGCATCAGCACAGCTCCTAGACCTGTCCTGGAGGCATCGCTATAAATGTCGAAGTCTCCTTCATCCTTTGGAATTGTGAGAATTGGAGCACTGGTCAACCGATTCTTCAACTCTTGAAAGCTTTCTTCACACTTCGTTGTCCACTCGAACTTCTTCTCTTTGCGTGTGAGAGCAGTGAGAGGGGCAGCTAATCTGGCAAATCCCTCTACAAATCTCTGATAATAGCCCGCTAATCCGAGAAAACTCCAGATCTCGGTCACATTCTTTGGAGGAGACCACTTGCTTACCGCTTCGATCTTTGTTGGGTCTACTGAAATTCCGTCTTTGGAAACGACATGTCCTAAGAAGTGGACCTTACCTAGCCAAAATTCACATTTGAAGAACTTTGCATATAGTTGATGTTCCTTTAGAGTGTGTAACACAATTCGAAGATGCTTCTCATGCTCCTTCCAATCTTTCGAGTATATAAGGATGTCATCGATAAACACAATGACAAACTGGTCTAAAAATTCCTTGAATACTCGATTCATCAGATCCATAAAAGCGGCTGGTGCATTCGTTAATCCAAAAGGCATAACGAGAAATTCGTAGTGCCCATACCGTGTTTGGAACGCGGTCTTTGGAATGTCTCTTTCTTTAATTTTTAACTGATGATAGCCGGATCGAAGATCAATCTTCGAGAAGACGGTGGCTCCTTTTAGCTGATCGAATAAATCATCGATCCTTGGTAGAGGATATTTATTCTTGATCGTGACTTTGTTAAGCTCACGATAATCTATGCACATTCGGAGGGTTCCATCCTTTTTCTTCACGAAGAGAACTGGAGCTCCCCACGGCGAATAACTAGGCCGTATAAAACCTTTCTCTAATAACTCCTTTAGCTGAGCTTGTAATTCTTTAAGCTCGGCCAGTGCCATTCTGTAAGGGGCCTTTGAAATCGGAGACGTTCCTGGCAGCAGCTCGATCTCGAAGGTAATCTCTCGATCAGGAGGAAGTCCCGATAATTCTTCTGGGAATACCTCCATGAACTCGTTGATCACTGGTACCTCGTTCGGTTATAGTTCTACCTTCTTGGTGGTATCCTTGACATAAGCTAGATATCCGATACAGCCACTAGATATCAACTTTCTTGCCCGCAGGGGACCGATCAGCATTTTCGACTGCTTCTGAGAATGCCCCTGATACTTAAACTGGTCTTTTTCTCCAAACTGGAACACTACTTTTCATCGTCGACAGTCAATGGTCGCTTGATATTTTGCAAGGAAATCCATTCCAAGGATAACATCATAATCGACTAACTCTAAGATGACTAAGTCGACGTACAACTCCCTATTAGCAACAATTACTGGCACGTGACGTAACCAGTAATCAGATAATAATACCTCACCAGACGGTAAGGTGGTTTTAAACACTTGGCCAATTTTATCCTTGGCATGACTAACTCTTTCTACAAAGCTATGTGAGGCAAATGAATGCGATGCACCGGAGTCAAATAAAACAAGTGGAGGACTTTGGGCGACAAGAAGCTGACCTGTCACCACGTTCGAGGTGCCTGCCTCTACATCTTCCCTGGTGTAGGCTAATAGATATGCCTCGGTCTTTGGTATACTCTCCTGGCATCCAGGTTGAGTACGCGATCCTTGTATAGCATGGACCTGGCTCGTCTGTCGGGTCTGAAAGGATCCCGGCTGGTTCTGTTGGTTAGATGGGCAGGCTCTAACATAATGGCCTTCTCTACCACAAACATAGCATGCGGTATTCCCCAGCTTGCACTCGCCCTTGTGCAATCTTCCACATTTTGGGCATGGCTGTCGGTTCTGTACTCCTTCTAAGCCTTGCCTTCGCTGAGTGTTGCAAGTATTTTGGCCCCAATTTTCATTTGGGTTTCCCTTTCGTTTATTGGTATTTTACTGGTTCTGGTTATTTTTCTGACCATGCTTCATTCCTTGACCAGATTTACTACCTTGGCCAGCTTGGTTGTTCTTCTGAGTCTGCTTCGCGAGATCTCTTTCTTTCTTCTTCTCCTCCCAAACTTTTGTTCTTTCTTCCTTAACTCTGTTCAGATGATTCTCGGCCCTCATAGCTCTGCTTACACAGTCTGCTATAGTGGTTGGCGGGGTCTCACCACTCTCCACATTTAGGGCTATATCTTGTCGGAACATGTTGATCATCCTCCGTACCCGCACTTCTTCTGTGGGTACCAAATGTGGACACAGTCGAGCTAATCTGTCAAATTTACGGCAGGCTTCAGTCACTATCATCTCGCCTTGCCTCAGCTCATCGAACTCTCTTTGTTAAGCTCGTAGGGTGTCAAAATTGAAATACTTCCTGTTAAATTCTCCCAGGAAGTCATTCCAGGTCATCCTTCTAACATCTCTTCGCATCTTTACTGTCTCCCACCAATAACGAGCATCCTTCGTTAATATGCAGGAGGCGCAAAGGACCTTCTCTTGGTCTGTTAGGTCCATAAACTCAAAAATGGTCTGTAGTGAAGCCAACCACTCTTCAGCCTCTAAGGGTTCTATAGATCCCTCAAACTCTTTTGGCTTCATCTTCCGGAACCGTTCATACAATGATCCCTGGTTGGCTCCAGCTCGGGCACCTATTGCTACTTCAGGTACCATTCGGACTGGTGGTGCTACTGGTTCAGGAGCTGGTTGTGGCTCCGGTACTGGTGCTTGAGGTGGAGGGAAATTCGCTTGGGCCCCATTCCTCTGTTCCAGTAGCTCTTGCAGTCTCTGGTTCTGTGTTTCTTATGCCTCTAGCCGAGCTTGTATGTTGGCTAGGACAACGGCAAAGTCTGCTTCTTGAGCTTGCTCAGCTCGTGTGCGAACCATGTTGCTGTGTCTGACCTATAACAGTAGCGACATGGTTTAGTACTAATTAGATATTGATTATTTACAATTAACTTACTTGGACTGAGCAGGTGCAGATACTGAGATGTCGTGGAAGGTCGATAGTAGAACCGCTCGCTCTGATACCAACTCTTGTGGGCGACCTTCTAGCTTAGGTCGTCCACCTTATCTTGCTTGCTTTCTTTATTCTTTGCTTAGTCTTACTTAGCTTGCTTGTCTCTATAACTTTCTTCTCCTTGGGGTTTAAAAGATTTGTTCTTGAAAAACTAGGAATATTTTTTTTTCTTTTTTTTTTAACTGGAGGAAACTACTAATTCTTGAAAATTGTGTATACATAAATATATACGTACTTCTTAATACTTTTTCCCAAAATATATTTTGGAGTCTTGTTACTTTAAAGTACGTAAAAATAGAAACATACTTTTAAGCTTGTTTCACTACTTTACATACTGCACTCTTATCTTATCTTTCTACATATACCTCACTATTACACTTTCTTTCTTTTACACTTTGATGATAGCGGAACTCTGCGAAACGGAACCATAACCCGTCCATGACATCGCTGGGATCTACCTGCCAGTCCGCTACTCTTGTTTCATCTTGCTGGTTGCTTTCCTTTATTACCTACATCACGAATAGACTAATGAGCTAACGCTCAGTAAGTACAAACATACAAGTAAATAAGCTGAATACACCACACTTAGGGTTAGTCAACTTATGAACAATTATTTTTTCTCTTATACTACTTGTTCTTTCTATTCTATCTCTTTCTTTTCTTTGCTTTACTTTATCTTGCTTAATCTTTCACTTGTGGGCCCGTGGTTGGACATACCTAGTGCGCGCAGACCAATAGAGGATCAGGGGAGCGACCCACCAATCAACCCTAAGGTCATCTTCGGACTACTTACCTTATAGGCAGTAAGTCAAGCCATAAACTACCTCATTATTAACGAGGCAGCGCCACACAACTGGGGTGGAGGCTGGAAGTTAAGCCATCAACTACCTCATTATTAACGAGGCAGCGCCACACAACTGGGGTGGATGCTAGCTTTGAACCTCACAACTGGGGAGGCCGGTACGCCAACCTTAACTTTTAAGTCTTATTATTTGACTTAACTTATTCCTCTTTTCTTTTTCTAATCTTGCTTACTATTCTCGTGAACATGTTAGTATCATGTCACAAACTGAATAGCTTAAATGTGTATATATATATAACACAACTCTAGGGTAAGTCCATTCGTGAGTAGTCAATTAAATGTCTGTACTTACCTTATCAATCTCTTCTCTTTTTCTCTCTAGGATCTTTGATCGCCCTCCTTGTAGGTCGATTTTTGGATCCTACAGACAAACTTTGTCTGTTAATTTCATTTCCCTTTATAGCTTTTATTTTTCATTAAAAAGCTTAAATAGAACCTATTTACAACTTTTTGGGCTTTATTTATCATTTCTCCAATTTTCCCCAACTTTTACAAAATTACGATTTTGCCCCTATATTTTGGCAAAATTACAGTTTTGCCCCTGACGGAATTTTATTGATCCAGACTGCATTTTTTGGCCCTCAGGAACTTTTCTGACTCTTTTCTAATCATTACCGGGTTCGCTTCTATTTTATTTCCACTTTTCACTTTCCCGACCCTCGGGAAGCACTATTCTGACCCTTACGTCGGTTTAGTGATTTTCTATCGTTTCGGAGTCTCAAATGGACGTTTCACTAGTATTTAAAACGTTCATCTAGACATTCCCGACCTAGGTCTCCGAGGCTCGGATTTTCCGTACCCGACTCGGACCTTTATTTCTTTTCCAAAAACGCCCCCCCCTCGGGGTCGGTTTTTCCGTTTCACTCGCATTTTACATTTTTAGGGGACGGTCTACTATTCACGAATCACCCTTTAGGTTTTCCCTATTCAATTCTCCGTTAGGGACTCGGGTTTCCGACCCGACCCTAAACTTTTATTTTTAATTCCTATTTTACCTCGAAAGCCGTTTTCGAAATTTCGGCGGCATTTCGGCGTAAATTTAAGGCTTCCAGCGTTAGGTACGCCTCGAACCATATGTACCTGCCACGTACTATACCACAAGCCTATTTTATATAAAAGTTTTCCAAACTTTCACATAAAAGCCCACAAATTTCAAATTTCACATTATCACCCACATTACCAAATTTTTTTCACAATTTTGCCCTTAATTTGGTTTCGGTTTTCACAACCAAACCGAACCAAAAATTTGTCAAACTTTCACCACACTTTAGGCCATTCAAATGTCATTTTTTTAACACATTTTCAAGCCCATTTTCTTGTACTTTTCAACCAAATTTCTTAGGGTTTTACCCTTGTATAACCCACGGCCATTGAATGCTAAACATGTCAAACATTTTTGTTTCATTCTTTCAATCACATTTCCACCATTTACACATTAAATTGCATGATTTAAATTAACCAAATACCACATAATTCATGCAAAATTTTTCTTCCAAGCCTTTAGTAAACTCACGGTCACATTAGGCAATTCACACCAAAAATTTTTCTCAAGCTTTTCACAAGGAAATACAAGCTTTATTCTTCACAAATTTAAACTTGGAAGCAAGTTAGCAATTAAACCACAACTTTTTCTCATTGGTTACTTAAGGTAACCCACGGATTTACCCTTGAAAAACCAACAAAATTTTGGTTTTTCTTTAAACAAATTACATGGTTTTCTTCCTTATTTCATCCTTAACAAAACCCAACATCAATTCAATGGAAAACAACCAAAAATTTTCCATCTTGTTCTCACTATTCACCCACGGATTTTATGAAGAAAAACCATGAAAATTTTAGTGAAAAAGGGAGTTACCTTGGTCTAATGCTTCCTTTGTCTTCTAGGAACACTTTGACACTCTTTTTGTGAAGAAAAGTTGCAGAAATCCTTTGGTTCTCCTTTGGTCACTCACGGCTCACCATGGAAACAACTTAGAAAAAATTTTGTTATGTTTTGCTTTCAATTTTTGTCTCGGCCTTTATGTCCCAAATTTGCCGACTTATGCATGGAAGAAAGCCAATTAATTTGGCCATTAACCAATGAAAATTCACCACCTTTCAACACCATTTCTTTCCAACATTTTCAAAAATTAAAATGGTTAATTTTTGGCTAAATCTTGGCCTTTGGATCAAAAAGTAAGTGAATCATGGCCATTCATTCTACCAACCACCATATTTCTTTCCATTTTGTAAATGGATTTATGACGTCATAATTGCTAAAGCAAAGTTGACTTTGACTTTTACTATTCACATTAATTCGACTACTTTTTGACCGATACCGGTTCGAGCCAAAATTTTCCTGGAATCGTCCCGGCGTGTTCCTGAGGTCTCCTGTGCAGTCGGATCAATTTAAATTGCTTTCATTTGATCAAAATCAATCCCGGAAATTTTTCGTCTTTTTGAGCTCCTGTTAGGGTTTTCAATGCCGGTTTTGGCACCGTTTCACCCGTTTCAACTTAGTAAATTTTTCCCACACTGAATCCTTACTCGTCAGTATTGTTAGAACATTTTAATATATTCTAAACAATATAAATACATCTATTTCACTCTTTAAATAGTACAAATTATTATATACATATATTTGTACTTTTCTTATTGTGCTCTTACTTTGACTTGCCATATTCTTATCTTTATACTGTTCAGATACCGAAACTACTCCTTTTTGAGCGTTTTGGGCCTGAATTCACTTTCTTACTCATATACTTTATTCTCTACTTATTTTTGGAGTTTTTAATTCCTCCAAAACATTTATTTATTTCTATCAACACTATAATTTGTCTAATTACAACCATAGTGTTTCTTTACATTCTTACTTACAGAACTCATAGAAAACCCTAGATTAAACTAGGTCACACCGCTAAAATTCTCTGGTCGTCACATTCACCCCTCCTTAAAAATTTTCGTCCTCGAAAATCAGAACAGGTGGGGATACTTAGCTCTCATCTCATCTTCTCTTTCCCACGTGGCCTCTTCTACCTTATGATTTTTCCATAGAACTTTGACCAGCGGAATGCATTTATTTCTTAAGATCTTCTCTTCTCGCGCAAGTATTTGCACCGGTTGTTCTTCGTAAGAGAGATCCTCTCGAATTTGGATTGGCTCATAATCTAGGACATGTGAAGGGTCCGAGATATACTTTCTTAGCATAGATACATGGAAGACATTATGCACTGAAGATAATTCTAGTGGCAAAGCTATCTTATAGGCTACTTTCCCAACCCGGCTAATAATTGGGAAAGGTCCTATGTATCTTGGACTCAACTTTCCTTTCTTTCCAAAACGCACGACACCTTTCATTGGTGCTACTTTTAAGAATACGAAGTCACCCTCGTTAAACTCTAGGAATCTTCGTCTTTTATCTGCGTAGCTTTTCTGACGACTTTGTGCAGTTTTCATTCTCTGCTGAATCTTTTGGACCGCGTCTATCGTTTCTTGGATAAACTCAGTTTTATGAAGTTCTTTCTCCCTGAGTTCATACCAGTGAATGGGAGATCTACACTTTCGTCCATATAATGCCTCATAAGGAGCCATCCCGATGGACACTTGATAGCTGTTGTTGTAGGAGAATTCTAACAACGGCAGCTTCTTGTTCCAGGCTCCCTTGAAATCTAAAATACAAGCACGAAGCATATCTTCTAGCGTTTGGATCGTACGCTCAGACTGTCCGTCAGTCTGAGGATGAAATGCAGTGCTGAATCTTAGTTCGGAGCCCATTGCCTCTTGTACACTTTTCCAGAAATTGGATGTGAACCGACTGTCACGATCTGACACTATTGTTGTCGGTATTCCATGTAATCTCACAATGTTGGCAATGTACAATTCTGCAAATTTCTCTAATGTGTATGTCATCTTTACGGGTATAAAGTGAGCAGATTTGGTCAATCGATCCACCACTACCCATATCATGTCAAATCCTTCACTTGTCTTGGGTAGTCCGACCACGAAATCCATGGTTACGTGCTCCCACTTCCACTCTAGAATCTCTAGTGGCTGCAGCTCTCCGGCTGGCCATTGATGCTCTGCTTTGACTCTTTGACATGTTAAGCAGCTGCTGATGTGTTTAACAATGTCATTCTTCATCTTTCTCCACCAAAAGTGCTGCTTTAGATCCTGATACATTTTCGTACTGCCCGGATGCACTGAATATGGAGTGTCATGGGCCTCTGTCAGGATTCTTTTCTTCAAAACTTCTTCATCTGGTACACAAATTCTTCCTTGGAAGAGTAAAGTTCCATCTTTGGAGAGGTGGAAGTCTGACTTGTCATTCCTAGAGGCTTCTTCTTTAAGCCTTTTGAAAGTAGCATCTAGCTCTTGAGCCTCTTTAATCTCCTCAAGAATTGTTGGTTTGAGTTGCATTGCCGCTAATTTTCCTGAAATTATCTCTACTCCCAACAAGGAGATCTCATGTTGAAGTGCCTTGGACAGCTTATCGATGGCTATTTGCTCTGGCATCGTTGATTTACGACTCAACACGTCTGCTACTCTGTTTGCCTTACCGGGGTGATATAAGATCTCACAATCATAGTCTTTTACTAACTCTAGCCATCTTCTTTGTTTCATGTTAAGCTCTTTCTGAGTAAAGAAATACTTTAAGCTCTGGTGGTCGGTGAAGATTCTGCACTGGACTCTATATAGGTAATGTCGCCATATCTTTAAAGCAAATACGACGGCTGCTAACTCCAAATCATGAGTCGGATAGTTCTTTTCATGCTCTTTGAGTTGTCTTGATGCATAGGCTATTACTTTTCCATCCTGCATCAGCACAGCTCCTAGACCTGTCCTGGAGGCATCGCTATAAATGTCGAAGTCTCCTTCATCCTTTGGAATTGTGAGAATTGGAGCACTGGTCAACCGATTCTTCAACTCTTGAAAGCTTTCTTCACACTTCGTTGTCCACTCGAACTTCTTCTCTTTGCGTGTGAGAGCAGTGAGAGGGGCAGCTAATCTGGCAAATCCCTCTACAAATCTCCGATAATAGCCCGCTAATCCGAGAAAACTCCAGATCTCGGTCACATTCTTTGGAGGAGACCACTTGCTTACCGCTTCGATCTTTGTTGGGTCTACTGAAATTCCGTCTTTGGAAACGACATGTCCTAAGAAGTGGACCTTACCTAGCCAAAATTCACATTTGAAGAACTTTGCATATAGTTGATGTTCCTTTAGAGTGCGTAACACAATTCGAAGATGCTTCTCATGCTCCTTCCAATCTTTCGAGTATATAAGGATGTCATCGATAAACACAATGACAAACTGGTCTAAAAATTCCTTGAATACTCGATTCATCAGATCCATAAAAGCGGCTGGTGCATTCGTTAATCCAAAAGGCATAACGAGAAATTCGTAGTGCCCATACCGTGTTTGGAACGTGGTCTTTGGAATGTCTCTTTCTTTAATTTTTAACTGATGACAGCCGGATCGAAGATCAATCTTCGAGAAGACGGTGGCTCCTTTTAGCTGATCGAATAAATCATCGATCCTTGGTAGAGGATATTTATTCTTGATCGTGACTTTGTTAAGCTCACGATAATCTATGCACATTCGGAGGGTTCCATCCTTTTTCTTCACGAAGAGAACTGGAGCTCCCCACGGCGAATAACTAGGCCGTATAAAACCTTTCTCTAATAACTCCTTTAGCTGAGCTTGTAATTCTTTAAGCTCGGCTGGTGCCATTCTGTAAGGGGCCTTTGAAATCGGAGACGTTCCTGGCAGCAGCTCGATCTCGAAGGTAATCTCTCGATCAGGAGGAAGTCCCGGTAATTCTTCTGGGAATACCTCCATGAACTCGTTGATCACTGGTACCTCGTTCGGTTATAGTTCTACCTTCTTGGTGGTATCCTTGACATAAGCTAGATATCCGATACAGCCACTAGATATCAGCTTTCTTGCCCGCAGGGGACCGATCAGCATTTTGGACTGCTTCTGAGAATGCCCCTGATACTCAAACTGGTCTTTTTCTCCAAACTGGAACACTACTTTTCGTCGTCGACAGTCAATGGTCGCTTGTTATTTTGCAAGGAAATCCATTCCAAGGATAACGTCATAATCGACTAACTCTAAGATGACTAAGTCGACGTACAACTCCCTATTAGCAACAATTACTGGCACGTGACGTAACCAGTAATCAGATAATAATACCTCACCAGACGGTAAGGTGGTTTTAAACACTTGGCCAATTTTATCCTTGGCATGACTAACTTTTTCTACAAAGCTATGTGAGGCAAATGAATGCGATGCACCGGAGTCAAATAAAACAAGTACAGGACTTTGGGCGACAAGAAGCTGACCTGTCACCACGTTCGAGGTGCCTGCCTCTACATCTTCCCTGGTGTAGGCTAATAGATGTGCCTCGGTCTTTGGTATACTCTCCTGGCATCCAGGTTGAGTACGCGATCCTTGTATAGCATGGACCTGGCTCGTCTGTCGGGTCTGAAAGGATCCCGGCTGGTTCTGTTGGTTGGATGGGCAGGCTCTAGCATAATGGCCTTCTCTACCACAAACATAGCATGCGGTATTCCCCAGCTTGCACTCGCCCTTGTGCAATCTTCCACATTTTGGGCATGGCTGTCGGTTCTGTACTCCTTCTAAGCCTTGCCTTTGCTGAGTGTTGCGAGTATTTTGGCCCCAATTTTCATTTGGGTTTCCCTTTCGTTTATTGGTATTTTACTGGTTCTGGTTATTTTTCTGACCATGCTTCATTCCTTGACCAGATTTACTACCTTGGCCAGCTTGGTTGTTCTTCTGAGTCTGCTTCGCGAGATCTCTTTCTTTCTTCTTCTCCTCCCAAACTTTTGTTCTTTCTTCCTTAACTCTGTTCAGACGATTCTCGGCCCTCATAGCTCTGCTTACACAGTCTGCTACAGTTGTTGGCGGGGTCTCACCACTCTCCACATTTAGGGCTATATCTTGTCGGAACATATTGATCATCCTCTGTACCCGCTCTTCTTCTGTGGGTACCAAATATGGACACAGTCGAGCTAATCTGTCAAATTTACGGCAGGCTTCAGTCACTATCATCTCGCCTTGCCTCAGCTCATCGAACTCTCTTTGTTAAGCTCGTAGGGTGTCAAAATTGAAATACTTCCTGTTAAATTCTCCCAGGAAGTCATTCCAGGTCATCCTTCTAACATCTCTTCGCATCTTTACTGTCTCCCACCAATAACGAGCATCCTTCGTTAATATGCAGGAGGCGCAAAGGACCTTCTCTTGGTCTGTTAGGTCCATAAACTCAAAAATGGTCTGTAGTGAAGCCAACCACTCTTCAGCCTCTAAGGGTTCTATAGATCCCTCAAACTCTTTTGGCTTCATCTTCCGGAACCGTTCATACAATGATCCCTGGTTGGCTCCAGCTCGGGCACCTATTGCTACTTCAGGTACCATTCGGACTGGTGGTGCTACTGGTTCAGGAGCTGGTTGTGGCTCCGGTACTGGTGCTTGAGGTGGAGGGAAATTCGCTTGGGCCCCATTCCTCTGTTCCAGTAGCTCTTGCAGTCTCTGGTTCTGTGTTTCTTATGCCTCTAGCCGAGCTTGTATGTTGGCTAGGATAGCGGCAAAGTCTGCTTCTTGAGCTTGCTCAGCTCGTGTGCGAACCATGTTGCTGTGTCTGACCTATAACAGTAGCGACATGGTTTAGTACTAATTAGATATTGATTATTTACAATTAACTTACTTGGACTGAGCAGGTGCAGATACTGAGATGTCGTGGAAGATCGATAGTAGAACCGCTCGCTCTGATACCAACTCTTGTGGGCGACCCTTCTAGCTTAGGTCGTCCACCTTATCTTGCTTGCTTTCTTTATTCTTTGCTTAGTCTTACTTAGCTTGCTTGTCTCTATAACTTTCTTCTCCTTGGGGTTTAAAAGATTTGTTCTTGAAAAACTAGGAATATTTTTTTTTCTTTTTTTTTTAACTGGAGGAAACTACTAATTCTTGAAAATTGTGTATACATAAATATATACGTACTTCTTAATACTTTTTCCCAAAATATATTTTGGAGTCTTGTTACTTTAAAGTACGTAAAAATAGAAACATACTTTTAAGCTTGTTTCACTACTTTACATACTGCACTCTTATCTTATCTTTCTACATATACCTCACTATTACACTTTCTTTCTTTTACACTTTGATGACAGCGGAACTCTGCGAAACGGAACCATAACCCGTCCATGACATCGCTGGGATCTGCCTGCCAGTCCGCTACTCTTGTTTCATCTTGCTGGTTGCTTTCCTTTATTACCTACATCACGAATAGACTAATGAGCTAACGCTCAGTAAGTACAAACATACAAGTAAATAAGCTGAATACACCACACTTAGAGTTAGTCAACTTATGAACAATTATTATTTTTTCTCTTATACTACTTGTTCTTTCTATTCTATCTCTTTCTTTTCTTTGCTTTACTTTATCTTGCTTAATCTTTCACTTGTGGGCCCGTGGTTGGACATACCTAGTGCGCGCAGACCAATAGAGGATCAGGGGAGCGACCCACCAATCAACCCTAAGGTCATCTTCGGACTACTTACCTTATAGGCAGTAAGTCAAGCCATAAACTACCTCATTATTAACGAGGCAGCGCCACACAACTGGGGTGGAGGCTGGAAGTTAAGCCATCAACTACCTCATTATTAACGAGGCAGCGCCACACAACTGGGGTGGAGGCTAGCTTTGAACCTCACAACTGGGGAGGCCGGTACGCCAACCTTAACTTTTAAGTCTTATTATTTGACTTAACTTATTCCTCTTTTCTTTTTCTAATCTTGCTTACTATTCTCGTGAACATGTTAGTATCATGTCACAAACTGAATAGCTTAAATGTGTATATATATATAACACAACTCTAGGGTAAGTCCATTCGTGAGTAGACAATTAAATGTCTGTACTTACCTTATCAATCTCTTCTCTTTTTCTCTCTAGGATCTTTGATCGCCCTCCTTGTAGGTCGATTTTTGGATCCTACAGACAAACTTTGTCTGTTAATTTCATTTCCCTTTATAGCTTTTATTTTTCATTAAAAAGCTTAAATAGAACCTATTTACAACTTTTTGGGCTTTATTTATCATTTCTCCAATTTTCCCCAACTTTTACAAAATTACGATTTTGCCCCTATATTTTGGCAAAATTACAGTTTTGCCCCTGACGGAATTTTATTGATCCAGACTGCATTTTTTGGCCCTCAGGAACTTTTCTGACTCTTTTCTAATCATTACCGGGTTCGCTTCTATTTTATTTCCACTTTTCACTTTCCCGACCCTCGGGAAGCACTATTCTGACCCTTACGTCGGTTTAGTGATTTTCTATCGTTTCGGAACCTCAAATGGACGTTTCACTAGTATTTAAAACGTTCATCTAGACATTCCCGACCTAGGTCTCCGAGGCTCGGATTTTCCGTACCCGACTCGGACCTTTATTTCTTTTCCAAAAACGCCCCCCCCTCGGGGTCGGTTTTTCCGTTTCACTCGCATTTTACATTTTTAGGGGACGGTCTACTATTCACGAATCACCCTTTAGGTTTTCCCTATTCAATTCTCCGTTAGGGACTCGGGTTTCCGACCCGACCCTAAACTTTTATTTTTAATTCCTATTTTACCCCGAAAGCCGTTTTCAAAATTTCGGCGGCATTTCGGCGTAAATTTAAGGCTTCCAGCGTTAGGTACGCCTCGAACCATATGTACCTGCCACGTACTATACCACAAGCCTATTTTATATAAAAGTTTTCCAAACTTTCACATAAAAGCCCACAAATTTCAAATTTCACATTATCACCCACATTACCAAATTTTTTTCACAATTTTGCCCTTAATTTGGTTTCGGTTTTCACAACCAAACCGAACCAAAAATTTGTCAAACTTTCACCACACTTTAGGCCATTCAAATGTCATTTTTTTAACACATTTTCAAGCCCATTTTCTTGTACTTTTCAACCAAATTTCTTAGGGTTTTACCCTTGTATAACCCACGGCCATTGAATGCTAAACATGTCAAACATTTTTGTTTCATTCTTTCAATCACATTTCCACCATTTACACATTAAATTGCATGATTTAAATTAACCAAATACCACATAATTCATGCAAAATTTTTCTTCCAAGCCTTTAGTAAACTCACGGTCACATTAGGCAATTCACACCAAAAATTTTTCTCAAGCTTTTCACAAGGAAATACAAGCTTTATTCTTCACAAATTTAAACTTGGAAGCAAGTTAGCAATTAAACCACAACTTTTTCTCATTGGTTACTTAAGGTAACCCACGGATTTACCCTTGAAAAACCAACAAAATTTTGGTTTTTCTTTAAACAAATTACATGGTTTTCTTCCTTATTTCATCCTTAACAAAACCCAACATCAATTCAATGGAAAACAACCAAAAATTTTCCATCTTGTTCTCACTATTCACCCACGGATTTTATGAAGAAAAACCATGAAAATTTTAGTGAAAAAGGGAGTTACCTTGGTCTAATGCTTCCTTTGTCTTCTAGGAACACTTTGACACTCTTTTTGTGAAGAAAAGTTGCAGAAATCCTTTGGTTCTCCTTTGGTCACTCACGGCTCACCATGGAAACAACTTAGAAAAAATTTTGTTATGTTTTGCTTTCAATTTTTGTCTCGGCCTTTATGTCCCAAATTTGCCGACTTATGCATGGAAGAAAGCCAATTAATTTGGCCATTAACCAATGAAAATTCACCACCTTTCAACACCATTTCTTTCCAACATTTTCAAAAATTAAAATGGTTAATTTTTGGCTAAATCTTGGCCTTTGGATCAAAAAGTAAGTGAATCATGGCCATTCATTCTACCAACCACCATATTTCTTTCCATTTTGTAAATGGATATATGATGTCATAATTGCTAAAGCAAAGTTGACTTTGACTTTCACTATTCACATTAATTCGACTACTTTTTGACCGATACCGGTTCGAGCCGAAATTTTCCTGGAATCGTCCCGGCGTGTTCCTGAGGTCTCCTGTGCAGTCGGATCAATTTAAATTGCTTTCGTTTGATCAAAATCAATCCTGGAAATTTTTCGTCTTTTTGAGCTCCTGTTAGGGTTTTCAATGCCGGTTTTGGCACCATTTCACCCGTTTCAACACCGTAAATTTTTCCCACACTGAATCCTTACTCGTCAGTATTGTTAGAACATTTTAATATATTCTAAACAATATAAATACATCTATTTCACTCTTTAAATAGTACAAATTATTATATACATATATTTGTACTTTTCTTACTGTGCTCTTACTTTGACTTGCCATATTCTTATCTTTATACTGTTCAGATACCGAAACTACTCCTTTTTGAGCGTTTTGGGCCTGAATTCACTTTCTTACTCATATACTTTATTCTCTACTTATTTTTGGAGATTTTAATTCCTCCAAAACATTTATTTATTTCTATCAACACTATAATTTGTCTAATTACAACCATAGTGTTTCTTTACATTCTTACTTACAGAACTCATAGAAAACCCTAGATTAAACTAGGTCACACCGCTAAAATTCTCTGGTCGTCACAGACGGTTCTTGGGACTCAGACGATATCCCAATATGATACAGCAATTGTATTGAACATCACAGAATAAGAAAAGAAAAGAAAGATATAATACATATGCTTATATGTATAATGTTTAAGTAAGATTGTTAAGTAAGAAAAGATAATATGTGATACGAGTCCCAAGTACAGAGTTTAAAAGACTTATGTTTTCTTTCTCACTATGTGATAAGGTTACATAGGAAGTGATGGCAAGAACGAGATCCCAATCCAATCAAGCCACCTGAGAAGATGAGTTAATGGCATAACTCGTAGGCATGCGAGATATGATGCTAAACCAATAACAAGAACTTGCTCAGCTTAGGGAGCAATTGAACCAGCAATCTCAAACATTGCAGACGGTAGAAGTGCCAGTGCAAGAGGCTCTGGTAGCCCTTGATACTTCTAGGGAGCAAGCAGCTCCTCCAGCCCAAGTGACTCTGGCGGCATCAATTGTGGCTGCCCCCACAGTAGTCAATGCTCTTTCACCAAACCTTAGGGATGGTGATTTGTACGAGAAATTTAGGTGCATAAAGTTGCCAGAATTTGAAGGAACTATGAACCCCATCGAAGCCGACGACTGGCTGGCCGATATCTAGGTCATCTTAGACCTAGTAGGATTGATAGAAAGGGAGAAAGTATTGTGTGCATCCTTTGCCCTATGTAAAGGGGCACACTAATGGTAGAAGACTATGGCCATCTGGAGGAATGTTAACGAGATGAGCTGGACAGACTTTGTGGATGAATTTAAATAGATGTATTTTAATGACGAGGCCCTAGCAGCCCAATAAGACGAGTTCAACAATCTACGCCAGGTTAGCACGACTATCATGGAGGTAGTAAGGAAGTTCGAACAACAGGCTCGACTCTGCCCAGACCTAGTGCTGGCAGTGAAGGAAAAGGTCAGGAGGATGTTGAAAATGTTCTAGACAGATATCGCCGTCCAAGTCTGTAATGGAAGCCACGGACCGACAACTGTGGCTGAATGTGTCAACCGGGCCATTCGAGCAAAGTATTGGTTGGCCCAGGACAAAGAGAGAAGGACCTAGATCTTCAAGGCTAAAATAGAAGAGAAGACACAGGCGAAGCAAATCAAGGGAAGACAACACCTCGAATCACAACACAAGGGGCATAATATGGGGACTAGCCAACCTAACAGGCAGTTCCACAGTAACAACAATAAGATAAAGGGGAACCAGAGTAACCAAGGGCCACAGAGGAACTTCCCTCATAAGAAGAATAGTTGGGGAGGAAATGGCAACCCACACCTACCTTGTCCAAAGTATGGAAGGAGTCACCTGGAGAATGCTGCCAAGGCACTAGTGGTTGCTACATCTGTGGCAAAGAAGGCCACTATGCCAAGAACTAGCACTCCAACCTATAAAATCAATAGGGCCGAGCTTGTGCCACTAGCGGGCAACTGCTTGCCGCCCAGACCAGGATTGAGGGTCTATCAATCTCTCAGGGTAGACTAGAGGCACCAGAAGCTTAGGGAAGAATTTACGCCTTCACTCGAGAGGATGCAAAGGCTGGAACCTCGACGGTGGTGATAGGTTAGCTTTCTGTCACCAACTCTACTGCACTAGTTTTGTTTGATTCTGGAGCTATACATTCATTTGCATTATCAAAGTTTGCTAGGGAGATAGACCAGAACATAGATAGAATGAATCAAACTTTTCGAGCTACCCTTCCTTCAGGGGAAGTTTTGTTGTCTAACTATTAGATACACCACATGCTAGTAGTTATCAATGGGTGCAAGATGAGTATGGATCTAATCATCCTCGACACGTATGACTATGACGTAATCATGGGGATGGACTTCCTCATCAAGTACAACACCGTCATAGACTGTTGATGTGGCGGCCCGCCCCTCGTAGAGATCATACAATACTATTACAGTTAAGTTTTATCGCTAACTGCGATAGATTGTACTCTCATGGGTCACCGGCTTATCTCTCTCTCGTATTAAATCATGACGTTTTTTGGGAAAATTTTTTTTTTTTCTTTAAACATCATATGAAATCTTCTTCCACTATTTACTTTGTTGATAAGTACAAAGTAATATAAATAATACAGTACTTTTGTAAAATATATATATAATTACAAAAGAACTGTTTCTCCTTTTTTTCCCTTCACTTTAACGCTCAGCGGCAAGACTCTGGCAGTACCATATCCCTCGCCCAGTTATCCCATTTGACACGCGCCATCCCGTCCACATCCAGTCAAATAAGCTACTGAGCTGGTCGCTTACCTGCAACATTAGCAAAAATGGTGAGCTACAGGCTCAGTAAGTTCAAACATGCAAGAAATAAAATTTCAATGAATAGTACTATTCATCGTAAATAGTACTTTGACCACTATTCATACATGAATAGTAACTTTAACCACAACACTGTATCACACTAGTACATCTACCGCGATGTTAGTGCTCTCACTAAACTGTCTTATGCTCAATTATGGCACAGTTTCAGTTTTAGGTCATTATCTTTAATTACGTTCTGGTTTTGAGCTCAGGTTGGCAGTACCATTTAAGTGTGCATGACTGGGAGCGGTACATTAGTGCTGACCTCCACAGCCTTAATCTCATAGCCCCGAAGGCAAAATTGTACATGACTGGGAGCGGTACATTAGTGCTGACCTCCACAGCCTTATCTCATAGCCCCGTAGGCAAAAGTACCTCCCTATACGGAAGGCTGGTACGCCAGAAAGTGGTTTCATTACCAACTTTTTAACATTCTAACCCGGTGACTTCACATTGTCCCGTGGTTAGGAATGGTTCACATTTTAATTTTAGGTGAGTGAGTTTCATTAACCTCGCTCTAGTGCCTGAAGCACAATTAACCATGTGTCCCATTCTTATAGTGCCCGTAGCACATTTCGTCTCTCTCTCTATTCTATTATAGTGCCCGTAGCACATATGTACCTAACTTATAGTTAGTACATTAAAATTAGCACAATATTGCTATATGTTGCAGACAGGTAAATGTCTGAACTTACCTTATCAGACTGTTCTCTTTTTCTCTCTTGGATCTTGAATCGCCCTCCTTGTAGGCCGATTTTGGGATCCTACAGACAAAACTATGTCTGTTAATTTCTTTCCTATTTATAGCTTTTATTTTTCATTAAAAAGCTTAAATAAAACCTATTTATAACTTTTTAGGTTTTATTTATTATTTTCACCATTTTCCCCCAACGTTTGCAAAATTACGATTTTGCCCCAATATTTTGGCAAAATTACAGTTTTACCCCTGACGGAATTTTATTGATCCAGACTACATTTTTGGCTCTCAGGAACTTTTCTGACTCTTTTCTAATCATTACCGGGTTCGTTTCTATTTTATTTCCACTTTTTGCTTTCCCGGCCCTCGGGAAGCACTATTCCGACCCTCACGTCGGTTTAGCGATTTTCTAACGTTTCGGAGCCTCAAATGGACGTTTCACTAGTATTTAAAACGTTCATCTAGACTTTCCCGACCTAGGTCTCCGAGGCTCGGGTTTTCCGTTCCTGACTCGGGACTTTATTTTATTTCCAAAAACGCCCCCCCTCGGGGTCGGTTTTTTTTCAATCTCACACGCGTTTTTCATTTTTAAGGGGACGGGTTACTATTCACGTCCTACCCTTTAAATTTTCCTTATTCACTTTTCCGTTAGGGACTAGGGTTTCCGTCCCGGCCCTAACTTTTATTTTAAATTCCTATTTTACCCCGAATGCCGTTTTCGAAATTTCGGCAGCATTTCGGCGTAAATTTAAGGCTTCTGGCGTTAGGTACGCCTCGAACCGTATGTACCTGCCACGTACTATACCACAAGCCTATTTTATGTAAAAGTTTTCCAAACTTTTACATAAAAGCCCACAATTTTCCAATTTCACATTATCACCCACATTACAACATTTTTTCACAAATTTACCCTTAATTTGGTTTCGGTTTTCACAACAAAACCGAACCAAATTTTGTCAAACTTTCACCACATTTTAGGCCATTCAAATGTCACATTTTTAACACATTTTCAAGCCCATTTTCTTTGCATTTTCAACCAAATTTCCTAGGGTTTTAACCCTTGTATAACCCACGGCCATTTAATGAAACACATGCCAAACATTTTTGTTTCATTCTTTCATTCACATTGCCACCATTTACACATTAATTTGCATGATTTCAATCAACCAAATATCACATAAACCAAATGAAAATTTTTCTTCCAAACCTTTAACAACCCACGGCCACATCATGTATTTCACACAAGAAATTTTTTCCAAGCTTTTCATAATGAAATACAAGCTTTATTCTTCACAAATTTAAACTTAGAAAGCATGTTAACCATTAACCAAAACTTTTTTCTCATTGGTCACTCAAGGTAACCCACGGATTTACCCTTGAAAAACCAACCAAAATTTGGTTTTTCTTTAATGAATTTGCATGGTTTTCTTCCTTAATACACCCTTAACAAAACCCAACATCAAATCCATGAAAAACAACCAAAAATTTTCCATCTTCCAATCACTATTCACCCACGGATTTTAAGAAGAAAAACCATGAAAAATCAAGTGAAAAAGAGAGTTACCTTGGTCTAATGCTTCCTTTGTCTTCAATAAACACTTTGCCACTCTTTTTTGTGAAGAAATTTGAAGATATTGCTTGGTTCTCCTTGGTAGCTCACGTAGACACCATGGAAAAAAGCTTAGAAAATTTTTGTCTTAGTTTTGCTTTGAAAAATGGTTTCGGCCTTTCACTCCAAAAGTGGCCGACTTATGCCACTAAAAGACCAATTAATTTGGTCATTAGCCAATGGGATTTAGGCACCTTTCACACCATTTCTTTCTCCATTTTTCAAAAATTAAAAATGGTAATTTTTGGCCAAATCTTGGCCTTTAGATCAAAAGCTAAATGAATCATGGCCTTTCATTCCACCAACCACCATTTTCTTTCATTTATTAATCTAGAATTATGATGTCATAAATACTAAAGTGAAAGTTGACTTTGACTTTCACTATTCACATTAATTCGACTACTTTTTGACCGATGCCGGTTCGAGCCGAAATTTTCCTGAAATCGTCCCGGCGTGTTCCTGAGGTCTCCTGTGCAGTCGGATCAATTTAATCTGCTTCCGTTTGATCAAAATCAATCCCGGAAGTTTACCGTCTTTAATTGCTCCGGTTAGGGTTTTCAATGCCGATTTTGGCACCGTTTCACCCATTTCAACTCAGTGAATTTTTCCAACACTGAATTCTTACTCGTCAGTATTGTTAGAACATTTTCACATATTCTGAACAATATAAATACATTTATTTCACTCTTTAAACAGTACAAATTGTTATATACATACAATTGTAAATTTTCGTCCGAGAATTGCCTGAATTTCCCGGTTGTCACAGTTGAAGACTGGAGATTACCTTCAAGCCAATTGAGCACGAGAAGTTTATCTACAAGTGGCTATCATTGAAGCAACAAAAGATAATGATATCGGCAATGAAGGCTTACGAGTTATTACCCAGTGGATGAATCAGTTTCCTCACACACATAGTGGACAAGACCCAGGAAGTGGAAATAGGACTTGATAGCATCCCAATAGTTAGAGAGTTCGTAGAAGTATTCCTAACGGATCTTCCAGGGCTTCTGCCAGAGCTAGAGATATCATTTGAGATCGAGCTATTACCAGGATCAGCCCCCATCTCTAAGGCCCTCTACATAATGGCCCCAACAGAGTTAAAGGAACTTTAGACTCAGTTTAAGGATCTGATGGACAAGGGCTTCATCTGACAAAGTTGTTCACCGTAGGGAGCACCTGTCTTATTCATGAAGAAGAAGGACGGAATGTTAAGGATGTGTATAGACTACCAGGAGCTGAACAAGATCATTATAAAGAACAAGTATCCGTTACCACGGATCGATGATTTATTCGACCAGTTTCGAGGTGCTACAGTGTTCTCCAAGATTGACCTGCATTCCGGGTATCACCAGTTGTGAATCAAGGATGCAGACGTACCTAAGACAACTTTTTGAACACGATATAGACATTATGAGTTCCTCGTTATGTTGTTTGGACTGACGAATGCCCCTGCAGCCTTCATGGACCTAATGAACTGAGTGTTCAAGGACTTCTTAAATAAGTTTGTTATTGTATTTATCGATGACATACTTGTATACTCAAAGATGAAGGAGGAGCATGAGGAGCATTTGAAGGCCATTTTATGCAAGCTAAAGGACCATTAGCTTTACGCAAAATTCTCCAAGTATGAGTTTTGACTGGAGAAGGTCCACTTCCTTGGCTACATAGTCTCTAAGGAAGGAGTATCAGTAGACCCAGCGAGGTTGAAGCAGTCAGTGAAGGCCAACCCAGAGGAACGCGATCGAGATCCTTAGTTTCCTAGGACTAGCAGGTTATTATTGGTGCTTCGTTGAAGGTTTCTCAGAGTTAGCTGCACCACTCACAGCACTCACCAGAAAAGAGAACAAATATGAGTGAACTGACAAGTGTGGAAAGAGCTTCTAGGAGCTGAAACGAAGACTCATAAGCACCCCAATATTGACTATTCTAGAAGCTAGTCAAGGAAACTTTGTGATCTACAGTGATTCCTCCAAGACCGGACTAGGAGCCATACTAATGCATAATGGTAGAGTGGTCGCATACACCTCGCGACAACTCAAGAACCCATGACCTGGAGCTAGCAGTGGTCATTTTTGTGCTCAAGATTTGGAGGCACTACTTATACGGTATTAAGTACGAGATCTATATGGATTAACAGAGCCTCAAATAAATCTTCACGCAGAAGGAGCTCAACATGAGGCAATGAAGATGGCTGGAACCGGTGAAGGATTAATGCTGTGAAATCCTGTACCACCTAGGAAAGGCCAACAAGGTGGCCGATGTGCTGAGTAGGAAGCACTCTTCAACGCTAATGGCTATCCATACCTTGCCAGAAGCACTACAAAAAGAGCTACGCTACAGTGAGATCGAGATTTTAGCAAGGAGGTTGTCTGAAATGACCCTCCAATCAACGCTCTTAGAAGAGATTGAGGCCAGCCAGGACCTTGATTTGTCACTTGAATAAGCTTAAAAAGGAGGCAACGGAGGACTTAAAAGAGAGTTTTGTGGCTAAGATGAAGAATGATGTTGCCAAGTTTGTTGCAAGATGCCTCGCATGCCAGAAAATTAAAGTAGAACATCAATGACCGGCTGGAAAACTATAAAAAATCGAGCTGCTCGAGTGGAAATGAGAGCAGATTACAATGGATTTCATGGTCAGATTGCCTAGGGAATCAAGCAGCAATAGTGCAATCTGGGTAATTGTGGACCGATTGACGAAATTAGCTCGATTTCTAGCTATAAAGCTGAGCTACTTGGTGGAAAGACTAGCCGAGATGTAAGTAGCTCATATAGAAAGATTGCACGGAGTATCGAAATCAATCGTTTTAGATCGTGATGGATGCTTCACTTCTAGGTTTTGGCAAAGTGTCCAAGCCTCATTGGGAACCAAGTTGAAGTTCAACACAGCTTTTCATCCTCAGACCTATAGGAATAAAATCAGTAAAAATGCATCAGAGCGGTGCAGCGGAACAATAAAAATTTTTCAACATCATTAAATATCTCATGATGCCATATACAATAAATTAATAACAATAAAACTTATACCTCAAGAGGATGCCAACTATAGGAGAAGAATGACTGGAGGGCTTCAACCAACTAGTCCTCTCTATTATTCTCTAATTCCTGGATGACAGAGTGTGTGGGCACTTGATTCCTCGACTGGTATGCTAGCACTGCTAGTCTTCTTCTGACCACCTAGATCTCTAAAGAACTTATTATCACGGTGAGTTATGCAACAATAAGCCTGCTCACCTGAGAGTCTGTGGTCTAAGAGAACTAGCGTGGTAGGACTTCTATTTATAAACTTACATGAGGTGATCCTCTGAATTCGAATTGGATTGGGAGAAAAATTTCTCCCGTATCCACAACACAAAATCCGAAAATCCTAGGCTAATTCAAACTAAAAAATTTGGCTACTTTTAGGATTTTTTATTCAAAATTCAAACAGGATTTTAACTTGAATTTTATATCCTCATTCCCTCATAAAAATCGATTCCTCTTTGTGCCAAAAACATGACTAGATTCGGTTATTAAAGTGTGAGGAACTCGGAATCCAAATAGGATTTCCTAGCTTGAATTTAATCTCACCCTTTTCCATTAAAACCGAAAATCTCCCTTGAGATTTATCCTCAAAATTTTCGGCCACTGAACAAGAGAATCCAAATTCAACTAGGATTTTCTTGCTTGAATTTCCCTTGAATCATATCCACCAAAACTGAAAATATCTTTGAGGATTTTCCTCAACAAATTTCGGTCACCTTAGGTTAGAATTGAGATTCAAAATTCAAGTAGGATTCAAACAAGATTTTCTCTACTTTATCCAAACCAAAACCGAATTTTCTCTTGTGGATAATCCACAAAAAATTCAAATCCTATATGGATTGTGATTCAAAATTTGAATTTAAATTTCAAAGTTCAAATTTCAAAATTCAAACTTCAAATTCAAAATTCAAATTTAAATTTCAAATTCAAATTTCAAATTTCAAATTCAAATGTCAAATTCGAATTTGAAATTTAAATTTCAAATTCAAATTTCAAATTCAAAATTTAAATTTCAAATTTCAAAATTCAAATTTCAAAATCCACAAAAAGTTGTATTTCAAGTTTTTGTTCTCATGGATAATTTTCTACAACTCCAATCTAATCTCAAATAAAATCATGGCAACTTTATTTGGAGTTTGAATAATTGTTTACTCTATTATCCAAAACAAAATCCGAATTCAACCTAAGAGAATCTTGTTCACCATCCTAATCCTATGTCAACACTATCCATGTAAAGTCAACTAGCCAATAAGCATACACTGATCAATTTGCCAACCATTTAGGAATTATGTGGAGCTAGTAGAGGGGCCAATTGGACATATATAATCGGGCACCCAAGAATCCATACGATCATCATTCGGTACTGAACAACTTAATCATATAATCACTAATTTCAGAGTCATACCACTATAAACCTGAAACTGAACTCCCAATTATATACCATATTACAAAAGCCTATGACAAGCTAATGTCCAATTACCTTGTCATGTATGCAGAACCCTCATATGATATCTATGATCAGCCTTAGGTCAAAGTTTGTTTAATCCTACTGATCAGGCTATCTTAAAGTTCCATTATACTACCGAATAAGAAAATGATTATTCACTATATGTGAATAAGAAGTCACTACCCAGCAGACGACCCAAGGCCTTCTCTATTTTTACATCCAGTATAATGCCTTTAAGAGGATACCTTTAACTCCTTAGAGCTATGATTCTGATATCTGTAAACAAACCCTTCATCGTATATAAGTCATGGACCCAACGAATCGGTCTATAAGCTTACTACCTCTAAGACGCTTTAGCCTTTGGAACATCAAAGTACACAAGTCATATACATGAAGTAGTTCATTTACTCAGGATTAAGGTTATTGTATAATGAACGTCAAAAGCAGATTGATCCACTCATAGCGGACTATGTAGATCAATTACGCTTTAGTCTCGGTCTAATATGTCACTACCAAGTAACAAATCTATGTCTCTACTTGGGAGTCTATGCTCCGGACAGTCAAGACAAACCGTCCCCACCATGGCTTTAGACAATGTAATAGTCTTAACATGAGTTAGATGCTCGATCTAACCCTATAAACTACAGACCTTAGTTTAGATTGCTTACTTTAGAACATTGCCTTCTTGCATACAAAAGTCCATTGTATACAACGTTCTAACAGTTTAAATACAAGCAGTCAGTAAGCCATATTTGCTTACATTTACTTTAACATGTAAATAGAATAAGGACAAATAGCAATGTAATGAATAACCTCTATATTATAATTTTATTATGTTCAAAATAAATACATCAAAATGTCTCTAATGCTTAGGACATTTCCTAACAATCTCCCACTTGCCCTAAGCTAGCAGATGTGCCATGTTACGCATCCCGATCGCCTCTACATGCCTTTCAAAGCTTCTAGCCACCAAAGTCTTAGTAAAAGGATCAGCAATGTTGTTCTCGGATGCGATCTTACATACATCCACTTGTCTTGTCTCCACGTGCCCTCTTATAATGTGATACCTCCGATCTATGTGCTTAGTCCTCTTGTGGTGCCGAGATTCCCTTGTATTGGCAATAGCCCCAGTGTTATCACAGTAAAGTATGATAGGCTTGTCAACATCCAGAATGACCTCAAGGTCTCTAAAGAACTTACAGAGTCAAAGCGCTTCTTTAGATGCCTCAGTCACAGCCACATACTTAGCCTCCATCATGGAGTCAATTGTGCAACCCTGCTTCATACTCCTCCATATAGTGACACCTCCTCTGAGTAAGAACACTGATCCTGATGTCGATTTCCTCGAATCCTTGCAAGACTGGAAGTTTGAGTCTGTGTATCCTACGGGTGTTAGGTCCCCTCAAGAATACACCAGCATATAATCCCTTGTTCTTTTAAGATACTTGAGTATATGGTTTACTGCTTGTCAGTGCTTGATTCCAGGATTCGCTTGATATTAACTCACCATACCTACTGCAAAACATATGTCCGGGCGAGTGCAAAGCATAGCGTACATAAGGCTACCCAGAGTGGATGCATAAGGAACCTTACTCATATGCTTTCTTTCTTCTGATGTCTTGGGACAGTGATCCAATGAAAGAGTTAGACTGATAATGGAAGGTTGCCAACCTTTCTTTGCCTCTTGCATTACATATTTGTCAATTATTTTATCTATGTATGAAGCTTGGGATAATGCTATCATTTTGTTCTTTCGATCTCTGAAGAGACGAATGCCCAGAGCATAATTAGCTTCTCCCAAGTCCTTTATGTCAAACTGTTGGTGTAACCAGAGCATGAGCGATGATAAATTCCCTACATCATTCCCAATAAGCAGTATATCATCGACATAGAGTACTAGAAAGACCACTTTACCATCCTTAATACGTTTATAAACGTTCTAATCAAAATCGAATGTCTTGATCGCTTAATCAAATCTCTGGTTCCATGAGCGGGATGCTTGCTTTAATCCATAAATGGATCTAAGCAACTTGCAGACTTTTCTTTCTTGGCCTTTTGCCACGAACCCTTTGGGTTGTATCATGTAGATGCATTCCTCAAGATGGCCATTCAAGAATACCGTCTTGACATCCATTTGCCAGATCTCATAATCAAGAGCCGCAGCAACAAATAGAAGAATACGAATAGACTTTAGCATAGCAACAGGCGAAAAGGTTTCATCGTAATCGATTCTAGCCTTTTGCATGTACCCTTTTGCCACCAGTCTAGCTTTGAAACTTTTCACTCTCCCTTCTGCATCCTTTTTTCTATTATAGACTCACTTGCATCTAATGGGTTTTATCCCATCCGGTAGATCTATAAGTTCCCAAACAGAGTTGGATTTCATAGAATCCATCTCATTGGTCATGACCTGTTTCCAAGATTTAGAATCAACATCATTTATAGCTTCATCATAAGTGACTGGATCATCCTCATGCTCATGAGCCTCGACTTGGTATACCTCAGCATCATGCACGAAGAAATTAGGCTTCTTTGAAACCCTCCCACTACGATGAGACACCCTAAATTGTTGATCGTCTGTAGGTCTTTCACTAGAACTTAGACTTACGTCCAAGACTGAAATCTGTGGAGCAGCTCTTTCACTTGATAACTCCTCTCGCACCAATTTGCTTCGAGGCTTAAAGTCATTCATGTGACTTTCCTCTAAGAATGTCGCATGGGTTGAAATAATGACTTTTTGTTCCTTTGAGTTATAGAACAGACCTCTCTTAGTTGCCTTCGGATACCCTATAAACATGCACAATTCTGATCTTGGTTCCAACTTCTTTGCATCCTCATCTAGTACATGTGCCGGGCAGCCCCATATTCTCATATGTCTAAGGGAGGGCTTCCTACCATGCCACAATTCGTACGGAGTCCTGGGAATTGATTTACTTGAAACCTGGTTCAGAATATAGCACACCGTTTGTAATGTATATCCCCAAAATGATAACGGCAGTGTTGAATAACTCATCATGGATAATACCATATCCAATAAGGTCTTGTTTCTCCTTTCAGCTACACCATTCTGTTGTGGAGTACCAGGTACAGTCAATTGGGATAATATCTTATTCTCTACAAGATGTCCTAGAAATTCATCAGAGAGGTATTCACTACCTCGATCAGATCGAAGTGTCTTTATGGATTTGCCCAATTGGCTTTCCACTTCCGCATGATACTTATTGAACTTATCAAAGGTTTCGCTCTTGTAGTGCATCAGGTACACATATCCATACCTTGAGTAATCATCTATAAAGGAGACATAATACTCGAACCCTCCTCGTGCTGTGACGTTCATGGGGCCATATACGTCAGTGTGCACAATTTCTAAGAGTTCTTGAGCCCTAATACTCTTAACTCCAAAAGACCTCTTAGTCATCTTACCCTTACGACAAGACTCACATTGAGGAAGACGTACCTCCTCCAGAGATTCTAGAGGACCGTCTTTCACCAATCTTTGAATCCTATCCTAATTAATATGACCAAGTCTTAAATGCCAAAGATACGCCTTGTTAGAGTGAGAAACTTTCAACCTTTTAGAGTTATCTGTTAATTTTGTGTCAAGCAGTGAGTATATCTTTGGTTTGATCAAATATAGGTTTCTATCCATCCATCCAGAACAGATAAAAGACTTATTTTTATGAATATCAACTCTTTTACTAAAAAGAACTGAATAAGAATCCTTTATTAAATAAGCTACCGATATAAGGTTCCTCCTAAAATTAGAAACATAAAAACAGTCTTTCAATAATATAAACCTAAATTCATCAAAATAAAGATAAACGTCTCCCACTACCTCAGCCACTATTAAGCTACCGTCTCCGGTCCGCAACAAGAGGCTCCTATCATGTAGACTTCTCGTTTCCATGAACCCCTGCATAGAAATACAGACATGATTAGTGGCACCCGAATCAATGACCCAAGTGTCTTTCGATTCTTCCACTAAACACACTTCTAAATAGTGAAGTTCCTTACCTTTCTTGTCCTTGCCGGCTAGGAATTCCCAGCAAGCCTTCTTGAAATGACCCACCTTCCCACAGTGGAAGCACTTAGAAATTTTAGGATCCCTGAGCATCTTGTTCATCTTCTTCTTCTTCCCATCTGAGATAGGAGGATTAGAAGAACTGGAAGCTGCTTGCTTCTTATTTGGCCTCTTCCTCTTCCATGAGGGTCTGGACGATTCCACCAAATTGGCTTCTCTTTTAGGTTGGACCGCATCCCCATCCCTGATCATCTGCTCATAAGCTTGGAGGTGCTTCATGAGCTTGGTGAGTCCTAACTCCCTTGTTGCCAGATTGTATGTGGCCTTAAACTCTACAAAATCTTTTGATAGAGTTTTAAACACCATCTCAATCTGGGTTTTGTAGTCCAGCTCAGCACCATTTTTAGCAGCCTCAGCAAAGAATCCCATTAGAGTGATCATATTATCCTTCACCGGAGTACCTACATTTTGCTTAGAGTTCATAATGCTGGTAATAGCAGACTATCAAGCCAATTTTTCTTGGCCTCTGAATATATCTTCCAGATTTTCCATGATCTCCCAAGCAACTTAATAAGTCTCATGCTACTTTTGTAAAGCATTCGTCATGTTAGCAAGAATGTAGCATCGAGCTATCTCATTGGATTCTCTCCAATGAGTATAGGCAATCGGGACCTCCTCAAGCGGTGTGTCAGGTTTGGGCCCAGGTGGGCATGGTTCATCCAGCACGAACTTGTGTCTCTCGTAGTTGAGAACTATCAGTAGATTTCTTTTTTAGTCTTTAGAATTATCGCCATTCAGTTTATTTTGAATAGTATGAAATGAGGGGTGTCGGTGACATTTTAAACTAAAATAAAATTATACTAGACATCATTACAAAGCTCAAGCAAATATAAAGATAATTTAGCAAATAAAACATACAAGTATGTTCCTACATGAAACTTGAAAAAACATGTATCATTGAAATGGTAATTCTCAACACCTATTGCCCCAAGTCACCAAGGGGTGGTTATGAGACAAATAGCCAGAACATGGACCCCGTCCAATTAATATATGTTGCCTTAAATCTTCCACGGTTAAGACATATATTAATAACCGCTTATTTTGGCCACCAGTTTAGTTAACAGAGCTTATAGGGAAGGTTAATAACTAAACGAGTCTTGAGTGTATAACCATTGTTTACGTAGCCCGATCCACGTCCTACCAAGCCATGGAGGGGTGGTCATGAATAGGATCATATCCGAACATGTTTTCCACATAGGAGATCCAACCTAGTATACCGGCGGCGGTAAACACCTACCGAGGGGTGTGGTCAGGGCAGAATTGATTCGAGGCATTAACATGCTTTCACATATGGATCAACAATAGAGGCCGTGGGTTTTGTTTGAAACCCTCTCCCACTCAATATTTTGAAAAACATGCAAGTTTTGACAAATATGTATGATAAATATAGTCTGAGCGGCATTCAATTACCCTATATGACATGTTATCAAATATGCATACAAAACATCGATCAATACATATTCATACATCCATGAGATATCACAGAAAAAATAATTGATGCAATAACCAAGCCATGGTTCCATCCTAGATCAAAGAAAATAAAGATTACAAAATTCCATCCAAAGCATTCTTTGGGTCTTGAACTTTGTTCCATCTTCTTGTATCCATCTTATGTAGCCTCTACATTTATTTCTCATCCCAAGAGTCATTTAAAATTTAAATCCCAAAATTTAAATTTCAAATTCAAATTTTAAACAATTTTAGATATCATGTGTAATAATATGTAATTTCAAAAAAATTAAAATTTTTAATTACATATTTTTAAACATGATTTAAAAATTAAATCTCAAATTTAAAAATCAAAATTTTTTGATTTTCGATCCATCGGCCCCATGGCCCCAGAGGCCCGCAGCCGCCGTGGGCAGTCCCCAACCCCCGGGGGGGCTGGCAGCCCAGGGTCGCCTAGGTTGCACTCCCAGGCGCCTGTAGCAACACATCAAAGTGATGCAGTAGAATAATAAAAAAAATTTTCAACATCGTTAAATATCTCATGATGCCATATACAACAAATTAACAATAATAAAACTCATACCTCAAGAGGACGCCAACTGTAGGAGGAGAATGATTCGAGGGCTTCAACCAACTAGCATTCTCTACTGATCTCCAATTCTGAGATGGCAGAGTGTGTGGGCCCTAGGTTCCTCGACCGGTATTCTAGCACTACTAGTCTTCTTCTGACCACCCTAATCTCTAAAGAACTTATTGTCACGGTGAGTTATGCAACAATAAGCCTACTCACCTGAGAGTCTGTGGTCTAAGAGAACTGGAGTGGCAGGACCTCTATTTATAGACTTGCATGAGATGATCCTCTGAATTCGAATTAGATTAGGAGAAGATTTTCTCCATTATCCACAACACAAAATCCGAAAATCCTAGGCCAATTCCAACTAAAAAATTCGGCCACTTTTAGGATTTTGTATTCAAAATTCAAACAGGATTTTAACTTGAATTTTATCTCCTCGTTCCCTCATAAAAATCGATTCCCCTTTGTGCCAAAAACATGACTAGATTCGGTCATTAACGTGTGAGAAGAATCAGAATCCAAATAGGATTTTCTAGCTTGAATTTAATCTCACTCTTATCCATTAAAACCGAAAATCTCCCTTAAGATTTATCCTCAAAATTTTCGGCCATTAAAGGGAAGGAGGGAATCCAAATTCAACTAGGATTTTCTTGCTTGAATTTTCCATGAACCTTATACATAAAAACTAAAAATATCTTAGAGGATTTTCCTTAGGTTAGAATTAAGATTCAAAATTCAAGTAGGATTCAAACAAGATTTTCCTCTCCTTTATCCAAATCAAAACCAAATTTTCTCTTATGGATAATCCACAAAAAATTCGAATCCTATATGGATTGTGATTTAAAATTTGAATTTAAATTTCAAAGTTCAAATTTCAAAATTCAAACTTCTAATTCAACATTCAAATTTAAATTTGAAATTCAAATTTAAATTTCAAATTCAAATTTCAAATTCAAAATTTAAATTTCAAATTTCAAATTTCAAATTTCAAATTTCAAAATTCAAATTTCAAAATCCACAAAAAGTTGTATTTCAAATTCTTGTTCTCAAGGACAATTTTCTACAACTCCAATCCAATCTCAAATAAAATCATGGCAACTTTATTTAGAGTTCGAATAATTGTGTACTCTATTATCGAAAACAAAATCTAAATTCAACTAGAGAGAATCTTGTTCACCATCCTAATCCTATGTCAACACCATCCATGCAAAGTCAACTAGCCAATAAGCATACATTGATCAATTTGCCAACCGTTAAGGAATTATATGGAGCTTGTAGAGGGACCAATGGGACATATATAATCGGGCTCCTGTAAATCTATATGATCATCATTCTGTATCGAACAACTCAATCATATGATCACTAATTTCAGAGTCACACCACTATAAACTTTAAACTGAACTCCCAATTATATACTGTATTACGAAAGCTTGTGATAAACTCATGTCCAATAACCTTGTCATGTATGCAGAACCCTCATATGATATCTATGTTCAGCCTTAAGTTAAAGTCCGTTTAATCCTACTAATCAGGCTATCTTAAAGTTCCATTATACTACCGAATAAGAAAATGATTATTCATCATATATGAATAAGAAGTCATCTGCCTAGCAGACGACCCAAGGCCTTGTCCATTTTTACATCCAGTATAATGCCTTTAAGAAGATACCTTTAACTCCTTAGAGCTATGATTCCGATATCTATAAACAAACCCTTCATCGTATACAAGTCATGCACCTAATGAACCGGTTTATAAGCTTACTACCTCTGAGACGCTTTAGCCTTTGGAACATCAAAGTACACAAGTCATATACATGAAGTAGTTCATTTACTCAGGATTAAGATTACTACATAATGAACGTCAAAAGCAGATTGATCCACTCATAGCAGACTACGTAGATCAATCACGCTTTAGTCCCAGTCTAATGTGTCACTACCAAGCAACATATCTATGTCTCTACTTGGGAGTCTATGCTCCAGACAGTCAAGAGAAACCGTCCCCACCATGGCTTTAGACAACATAATAGTCTTAACATGAGTTAGATGCTCGGTCTAACCCCATAGACTACAGACCTTAGTTTAGACTGCTTACTTTAGAACATTGTCTTCTTGCATACAAAAGTCCATTGTATGTAACATTCTAATAGTTTAAACACAAGCAGTTAGTGAGCCATATTTGCTTACATTTACTTTAATATGTAAATAGAATAAGGATAAACATCAATGTAATTGATAACCTCTAATTATAATTTTATTATACAGTTCAAAATAAATATATAAAATGTCTTTAATGCTTAGGACATTTCCTAACAAGACCGGTGGTCAGTCTGAGAGAACCATTTAGACATTAGAAGATAGTTGAGAGCTTGTGTCTTAGACTTTAAAGAAAACTGGGATCAGAAGTTATCATTGATTGAGTTCTCGTACAATAACAGCTACCATTCCTTGGTTAGACTTGCACCGTACGAGGCACTCTATGGAAGAAAATGCCGATCTCCGGTTCAGTAGTACGAGACCAGAGAGAAGACGTGAAGCTGATACAAGAGAGGCTAGATACAGCACATAGTCCCCAGAAAAGCTACGCAGACAAATGTCACAAACCCCTTAAGTTTCAAGAAAGAGACTCTGTCTTTCTCAAAGTGGCACCTGTGAAGGGGATGATGTGCTTTAGGAAGAAAGGGAAGCTAAGTCCTAGGTATATAGGACCCTTTGAGATCATTGAGAGAGTCAGGAAGGTAGCTTATAGACTAGCACTTCCTCCTGAATTAGCTTCAGTGCATAATGTCTTTCACGTCTCCATGCTGAAGAAGTGCATGCCGAATAGCTCCCATATTTTGAGTTAAGAACCCGTCGAAGTTCACGGTAATCCAACAAATGAAGAGAAACCCGTGCATATTGTAGCCAAGGAGAATAAAGTCCTTAGGAATAAAGTTATTCCCTTGTAAAAGTGTTGTGGCAAAACCACAATATAGAAGAAGCTACATGGCAACAGGAAAAGGATATGAAAAGAGACTTCCCGAAACTATTCTAATTTTTGAGGACAAAAATTTTGTAAGTGGGGTAGGTTGTAATGACCGCCATTTTCATGGCGCCTACTTACCATGTAATAAGACTTTGAGGAATAAAATTGGAATAATTTGATGTCTTTTAGTGCAAACTTGAGTAACATGTTTAGGTACATGGCCGTATAAATAGCAGTGTACCGTTCGGACTGTTGAAGTATAATAGGCCATGTGAGCGAACATGGTCGTGTAGTGTAGCACAGTCAGGTACACGGTCGTGTATGTGGCCGCGTATTGCTTGAGTAGATGAACGTGTTTCAAAGACATGGGCGTGTTGAGTGAGCTCAACTAGTACACACTCATGTCCGGCTCAACTAGTACACACTCGTGTCCAGCTCAACTAGTACACACTCGTGTCCGGAATGTACACGTCCATGTAGAAGAGCCCGTGTAGAAGGCCGTATATTGAATAGAGAGCCGCTAAAAGACTCTCATAATGTGTGAAACCTAATTACCATGCCATGAGTAATTAACTTGAAAAATACTGTATATTTTTCAGTTGAACAGATTAAATAAAACAGTGATGTTTAATTACTATTCATGCAATGAAAGGAGCGGCCAACAATGAAACCGATCAACCCTATTATGTGTATAAGTGTATAAGATACGCAGTATCAGGAAACTGGTCCAGACGACCAGTTCCTGACACAAGATTAGTGAAACAGATCACCAGAATGCTCAGACCAAACATTTGAGTACAACAGCGAGAAATACCCTAGTAGAGGTATAGTACTGAGAACGAAGGTCCAAATGAACTCTTCTCACCTAGAAACTGACAAAATCAGAGTTAGAACACTCAAACTAGTCAGTTAGATGAAAATAATGAATAGTGAAAAATACAGTGTCAGATTAATGGCCAAGATGGCCTTAATTTGACCTAAAACTGATATATCAACAGTTAGTAGGCTCAATCTGGTCAATTGGGCATAAAACAAAAATTCTATTTGAGAGATATGCAATATTGGGAAGAGGGTCAAGACGACCTTTTCTTGCCCCGAAATTGATATATTTAGACCTAAAACGCCTAAATTAGTCAATCGGGTATATGACACGTTTTTCAAGATGAGATCACATAGATCTCAAAAACTGGTCCAGATGACCTCAGATGGATGTAAAACTGATAAAATTGAAATCAACACATCCAAATTAGTCAAGAGAGACTGTGTTGAAAATTGCATACTAGAACACCTCGTTATATGTGCATAAGGACAACACAGTGTAGACACAACCGCTGTAAAGGAAATAAATAGTAAATTGGTACAGAATGAGCTTTTAGACAGTACAACTCAACTAGAAATCATTAGTCTAAAAATCAAATTCAAAAAATCCAATTCTGGGTGAAAACTAGAACACTGCTGAAAAAGGGTAGGATACCGAATGGCAGAAACTGGACTGCGAAGAGAGGCAAATACAGATGAATTTTGCCCCTCAAAATCCATGTACCTACTTGAAAAACCAACTGCTTTAGCTATAAAAATAGCCCTAAAAGTAGTGATAAAATATTGAAAAAGTTATAACACATCTTGATTAAACAATGTTAGATTTCCATCACATGCCATCAACAAAATTTTTTTATTTTCCCCTCCTTTAATGTACGTAGCTTCCTTGGTTTTTAAGGGCTAGAATGGCAGTAAATTTGTTCCCAAATAAGCATAAGATTGGCTTGATTAATGGAGCTTAAGGTTGGTTAATTTTTGCTTAGGTTTGTCTATAAAAGGGTGAGCAAGGCTTTAGGTATTGTCTTTCTTTTTCACACCCCGAAAACACAACTCCTCTTCTTCTCTTTCTTCCTTGCTATAGCCAACCATTCCAAACCCCCAAAACCACCATTTTCAAGCCTAAAAATCCAGCCAAAAGTTTTCCAAAAATCAGCCCCTTCATGCTTGTGTTTGGAGATTTCATCCTAGGCCATTTCAAGGATATTCAAGGGTAAGTTTTTAGAACCTATCTTGGTATTTTTAGTTATTATTTTGGGTTGATGTTAAGAGGAAATTTTTGGTGTTTTTGCTGGCATAAAATGACCCTAATCTCCTTAGTTCACACAGCCATTTGGTCACTCAAGCCTTGACTTGAATTTGTGCTTGTTTCATAGCACAAGAGGTAAAACCAAAACCCTTTTTGGAAGTTTAGTTATTTTAAGTTTTGAATTAAGAAATTTATGTGTATTTGTTTATGCAAATGGATTGTAATAAGTTTATTTTGAGTCCTCAGCTTTCCATTTTTAAGTTATGTAGTTGTGTGGTTGTGGTTTACATTTTTACGAATGGATGTGTGTATGTGTGAGCATGGACATTTTAGTGGCTAGACACAATCTATCCCTGGGAATAGGCCATAGGTTTTGGCCATTTTAACCAAGTTAGAGTTCAAATTTTGGATTTGGTAAAACATGTATTTTTAAGGAAATTTTGTTATGGTCATTTTTGCATCAAAAGGTTTTGGCCAAAAACGACACTAAGATAGGTTTTTCAAGTGGTTTTCATTCGGTGTCCAAAACTGGGACTAAAAATCTGAGCCCAGACACAGTCTCGAGTTTTGTTAAAAGTGACATACTTAAAGTCCTAACTGGATCTCAGACTCAACACGAAAGTTGTAGATCTCATCGAAACCTTTAAGACGACCTACACGTGTTTTAAAAATTTGGCCATTTCGAGCCTCAAACAGAGTTGTTTTCAAAATACCATAAAACTGGGATTTTTTACAAAAACTGGGCACAAGTAGCCATGGGTTTAGTAAGATTAGGACCCGTTCATATCTCAAATCATTTGAGCTCTGAGATGAACATGAGAATTGTTCTTCTTATCGAGGACAAAAAATTTCATGTTTACCAAATTTACAAACTAATTCGTTTCAAACACATTTTTAAAATGGTTTCAGTAAATGGTTCAAAAACCATCTATAAAATACAACACCAAAATGTGTTTTACACACTTTAAAATGAAAATGTGGTTTTAATTAAACATCCCTTCACCTTCCAATGGGGTGGCAAGGGGACGGTTTCAAAACACATAATTAGAATTTTATAAAGCAGCCAAAATAATTTTCAAAATGAACATAAACAGGAACGGTAGCTCAGTAGGCTACCACACCAAACAAGCGATAGTAACCTAGCAGACTACCTAGTAACGATGCACGAGGTAACCAGTCAGTTGACTGGTTGGTAAACCAGTCAAGGACCGTGTTTTGAACAATAAAGTGAGGAATGATGATTAGTTTATCAAGTAGACAAGTTAATCAAACACGATAGATGATAGATACCAAATTCCCAAAGTAGACCAATAGGGTACCGATGGGCCTCGGTACCATACAGAAACACAAGTTATAGTCAGTAACGACAAAAGTGACCTAAGAATGTTGTAATTAATTTATGGGATAATAAATTAATTAAACATGCCTTGAGAGTCAAACTCTAAATAGAGAGCGAGATAGTACCGACGGTAATCGGTACTGTTAGTGATTAAAGCGATTTTATCTGCTTTAATCACTAATAGTATTAGTGACTCAACAAAAGTGTTGATGAGATACGTTATTGATGATAGGTAGTAACCTATAACTTGACAAAGGCAAGAGTATAAGTTTGCTTGTAAACTAGGTAAGTACAACTCTGCCTACAGCATGAATAAAATGAGTTTGAAATGATGATTTTACAGTATGTTAAGTATGCATACCATGCACACGTTGTTACACAGCATGTATAAGAATATATAGTTTCACAATCAAGTAGATTGATGAAAGAAGAAGTTAGATGCCATATATCCCTATCGCATAGGATTAAGGACAACTTAGAAGAGCATATGGCCAGAATAGATAAACAAGTTGGAAATTTAATAAGCGTGTCGTACTAGCCTTTTCAGTTGAAGAGGCTTTTCAAGTTAAAGCAAAGTTGAGCATTCATTGATGGCTCTTTGGCTATTGGCCACGGGCATTACTGCTGGTCTACGCGTACTCGGTACTGACATACGGGCCCTAAGTAGACATAAGAAAGAAAGAGAACATTGAAACATAAAATGAGCATAATCGGACCATGCATTGTTCACGATATAGTTCACTATGCTTCCAGTTATAGTAGATATGCATTTAGTACATGATGTTTTCTACTATGCATATAGTATATGAAGTTTTGTATTCAGTGATATAATGTGTGATGATCTGGTACGTGATATGTTGAAGTAGTATATGTTGATACTTGGCATGCTTATATGGTTTTAAGTATGTATTATGTTTTAAATATGTTTTGTACATGACATGTTGTACTTACTCGGCATAAAGCTCACAGAGTATGTTCATGCTATAGGTAAGCGTCCTATGGCATAAACAACAATGGGCGATGATGGAGGCGGAGGCAGATGTGAGGGCGAGGTTATGGATACATCATGAGTTAATCTTCTACACAGCTTGAGTAAATAGTATTTTTGAATAGTAATAGTTAAACAGTATTTTGAATAGTAAATAGTTAAATAGTATTATAAGTGTGTATGTATAATTGAACTACCTATGATGTAGCCTCTGTATTTTAATAGTATACATATGTGAATAGTAAATACGTACACATATGAAAAAAATCCCCTAAAATTAAGGTATCTAAGTTAATAAGTTTAAGTAAGCATTAATGGGTTGCAAGTAAGTATAAGTATCAGTTCAAGTAGTAGTTTTTAAGTGACGGTTCGAGCCATTCAGGGCACGGGACGTCATAGCCCCATCGTTAGAGAGGTGAAATTCTGACTTTTCATTCTTGGAGACTTCATCCTTAAATCTTCCAAGAACAATGTCTAACTCCTGGGATTTCTTAATCTCTTCGAGGATTGTTGGCTTGAGTTACGTTGCAGTTAATCTTCTAGAAATCAGTTCTACTCCTAATGAGGAAATCTCATATTGAAGTGGCTTAGGCAGTTTGTCGATAGCTATCCATTCCAGCATTGTCGACTTGCGACTCAATGCATCTGCTACTTTATTAGCTTTGCTGAGATGATACAAAATTTTGTAATCATAATCTTTGACCAATTCTAGCCATCTTCTTTGTCTCATATTGAGTTCCTTCTGTGTGAACAAATATATCAAACTCTAATGGTCTTTAAAGATCCAACACCAAACTCCATATAAATTGTAATGACTGCCCTGTTCATGTAACCTAGTTACTACGTAATAAGTAATTAAGTTGATAAATATAGTGTATTTTTCCCAGTTGAATGAATTAAACGAGTACGGTGATGTTTAATTACTATTTATGCAATGAAAGGGGTAACCGACAGTGAATCGGTTCACCATAATATATGTATGTGCGTATAAGACTCACAGTATCAAAAAACCGGTCTAGACGACCATTTCTTGACACAGAATTGGTGAACAAGTCATCAGTACGCTTATACTAGTCATCTAAGCACAACAGCGATAATTACCCTAATAGAGGTATAGTATCGAGAAAAATGGTCCAAATGACCTCTTCTCACCCAGAAATTGATAAAATTGGAGCCAGAATGCTTAGATTAGTTAGTTAAACAGAAAGTAATGAATAGTAAATAGTAGAAATGTAGTGTCAGGTTAATGGCCAAGACAGCATTAATTTGACTTAAAACTGATATATTAATTGTTAGCACGATCAATTTGGTCAATTGAGCATAAAACGTGAAAATTTGTTTGAGAGATACGCAGTATCAGGAAAGGGATCAAGATGACCTTTTATCATCTCGAAACTAATATATATAGACTCAGAACGCTCAAATTAGTCAATTGAGCGTAAAACATGTTTTTCGAGGTGGGGTCACAAAGATCCCGAAAACTGGTCCAGATGACCTCAGATGGACATAAAACTGATAAAATTGAAATCAACATGTCCGAATTAGTCAGGAGAGACTATGTTCGAAATTTCACGCGAAAACGCCTCGTTATGCATGCGCAAGGGCAACGCAGTGTAGACACAACCACAGTATAGAAAATGAATAGTAAAATAGACTTAGAATGGACTTTTAGATAGTACAACCAGACCAAGAATGATTAGTATAAATATCAAATTTAGAAAATCCAATTTCGGTGGAAATCTAGAACACTACCGAAAAATGGTCGAATACCGAAAGGCAAAAATTAGACTGCTAAGAGAAGACTTAGCAGATGAAATTTTTCCTTAGGAAACCATGCACATATAGCACAAATAGTCCCAAAAACAGCCCTAAAAAAATTGAAAAGTTTTCCCTAAAACAAAGGATGTGTTGGCCACCTTTTGAGTAAAATATTCAAGGAATCCATCACATGGCCAACAAATTTTTTTTTATATGGCTCCCTTCCATATGCTTGCAGCCCTTGGTTTTTAGAGGCTGAAAATGGCAAAAATTTGTTCCCCAATTAGGAAAAATTTAGGCTTAATTAAGTGAGTTTAAGTTTGATTAAGTTGGGTTAGATTTGCCTATAAAAGGGCATGCTTGACCTAAGGTGTCACTGTCCTTCTTTTGTACCCCAAAACACAACCACTCTTCTTCTTGTTTTCTTCATCGCAGCTGACTACTTCCTAGCCCCCAAATTGACCTTTTGCAAGCCAAAAATCCAGCCAAAAACTTACCAAAAACCAGCCACCACCAAGCTTGTGTTAGGAGGTTTCCATCTAAGCCATCTCAAGGTCACTTAAGGGTAAGATTCTAGAACCAATCTTTATGGTTTTTAGTTGTTATTTTAGTTTGATGATAAGAGAAAAATTTTGGCGTCCTTTCTAGCACAAGTCAACCCCCAATCCCTCTTGGTTCATACGGCAATTTTTGGGTCACCCAAGCCTCAGTTCGGTTGTGCTTGGTTCATAGCCCGTATGGTAAAACTGAAAATCCCTTTTTTGTAGTTTAGTCATTTTTAAGTTTTAATCAAGGAAATTTATGTGTATTTATTTGTACAATGGGTTGTAATAAGTTTATTTTGATCCCTTAGCTTTTTATTTTTAAGTTTATGTAGTTGTGTGGTTGTGGTTTAAATTTTTATGGATGGATGTGTGTGTGTGTGTGTGTGTGTGTGGACGTTTAAGATGCTTGGACACATAAATCTGCCACTAGTTTTAGGCCACAGGTTTGGCCATTTTTGACCCCCTTAGGGTCCGAATTTAGGATTTGGTAAAATACAAAGTTTTAAGGAAATTTCGTTATAGTCATTTTTTGTAATGACCGCCATTTTCATGGCACCTACTTACCTGTAATAAGTCATTAAGGAATAAAATGGACATAATTTAATGCCTTTTAGTGCAAATTTAAGTAACACAGTCAGGTATACGGCCGTGTGAGTGACCGTATGCCATTCGGACTGTGTATCTGTTAGTAGCCGTGTGAGTGTACATAGCCATGTAGTGTAACAAGATCAAACACACAGCCGTGTAAGAGGCTGTGTACCGCTCAGATAGATGAATGTGTTTCAAAGACATGGCCGTGTTGAGTAGTCTCAACTAGTACACGCCCGTGTTGCGTTGCACACGCACATGTAAGAGTCCGTGTAGAAGGCTGTGTAATGAGCCGAGAGCCACTGTAATGACTCTCATGAATTATGAAACTTAATTACTATGTAATGATGTAATTAAGTTAATAAGCATAGTGTGCTTTTCAGTTGAATGAATTAAACGGGTATAGTGACGTTTAATTTCTATTTATGCAGTGAAAGGGGCAACCGACAGTGAAATAAGTCCACCCTATTATGTGAGAATGCATTGAGCCACACAATATCAAGAAACCGGTCTAGACGACCATTTCATGATACAGAACTGATGAGCTAGTCATCAGTACGCTCAGACTGGTCATCTGAGCGTAGAAGTGATAATTGCCCTAATAGATGTACAGTATCGAGAAAAGTGGTCTAGATGACCTTTTCTCGCCTAGAGACTGACAAAATCGGAGTCAGAACGCTCAGATTAGTCAGTCAGATAGTGAATAGTGAATAGTGAATAGTGAGAAACGCAGTGTTAGGTTAGTGGCCAAGACGGCCTTAATCTGGCATAAAACTGATATATTAATAGTCAGCAGGCTCAATCTGGTTAAGTGAGCACAAAATGTAGATTTTGTGTAAAAGATACGCAGTATCGGGATGAGGGTCAAGACGACCTTTTCTCGCCCCGAAACTGATATATTTAGACTCAGGACGCCCAAATTAGTCAATCGGGCACTTGACACGTTTTTCAAGACGGGGCTATACAGATCCTGAAAACTGGTCTAGAAGACCTCAGATGGACGTAAAACTGATAAATTTGAAATCAGCACGTCCAAATTAGTCAAGAGAGACTGTGTTTGAAATTTCACGCGAAAACGCCTCGTTATGCATGCACAGTGTCAACACAGTGTAGGCCTAACCACAGTATCAAGAAATTGGTCAAGATAACCTTTTCTTGATATAAAACTGATATATTTGGAATCAGAATGCTCAAATTAGTCATTTGAGCACAAAAAGTAATTTTTGACTAGGAACCATGCAGTATCGAGAAACTGGTCGAGACGACCTCGGATGAAGATAAAACTGATATATTTGGGTTCAGCACGCCCAAATTAGTCAGTATAGCCTATCTTAAAATTTTTCAAAAAATTAGTATAAAAGGACGAAATTTTTGGGACTATTGAAAAATAGCCCCTACAATTTTTCCAAATCCCATTTTCTCCCCCAACACCACACGATGATGAACAGTGACCGACCATCGAATCCGGCCTCTGTTTTCGACACCGCCGGCACCATTGGAAAGCTCTCGATGAGCTGATTCCAACGGTGGGCCAAGTCGACCGAACGGACGCCGGAGCACGCTGCACGCGCCGCTCAAAGCCGCCGGTGGCCGAATTTTTCAAACCACCGTATCTCCGCCGTCCGACGTCCAAATGCCACGATTCCGGTCCCAATGGATTCGTGGTGAAGAGTAGAACAAAACCCAGGCTTCATTTCACGTCAACAGCCGCCGGATCGCGCCGCCCAAGGTTTGCCGTCGCCGTCGCCACCGTCGGATCTCACTATTCCGGCGGAGTTGAGTTGCAAGGTTGGTGTCAAAATGCTCAGAACAACACGTAGATCAAAAGCCCCAAATCAATTTTGGGCAACAACGCCGGAAAATGAAGATCCAACACCGCCGCCGTCGCCGACTTTTTGAGGGCCGATTTCTGGTGATAGGAGCCTCGATTCGTGAAATTGACACCACCAATGGGTTCCTCTCGTCGAGCTCTTCAAGATGGTGGTCGCCACTCCCATCGCCGCCATGGTCAACGCCGGTCAACGCCGGTCAACGGTGACCCGGAGACCGAAAATTGAAGAATGGCCCGTTGGCCTATTTTCGACGTTCCGGATACATCCGCGGCATCGGATTTGCAAACCGGAGTTTCAAAAGTGAAGAACGACGATTCAAAGATTGCACGGTCGAGACCGAACGGTTCGTCCAACCGCCGACGGGAACGATTTTGGTAGTAGTTTTGATCTATTGATTCCTCAATCTATTATTGGAAATAATTATGTATTAATTATGGTTTACTGACTTGAGGAATTGTAAGAAAAAAGGGGTGAAATGTCGAAAAAGAGAATGTGAGAAAAAGTGAATATTTTTACGTAAAAAGCGGAGCTTTTACGTAAAAATTAGGCCTCTGGTTTAGTACGTGGCAGGTTAGAATAGGTTAGATGGTTTTGAGGCGTTTCCTAAACGCCGGAAACCCAAAAATTAAGCAGAAATGCTGCCGAAATTTCTAAAACGGTACAAAGGGGTATTTTAGGAAACGAGGGCTGAAAATGTGATCGGGATAGAAACCCGAGCCCCCTCGATGACCTAGGTCTGGGAAAGAAGGACGGACGTTGTGAGGATTAGTGAACCGCCTAATTAGAAATCTCGAAATGTAAGAAAACGACCCCTAGACCAGAATAGTGCCACCCGAGGGACGGGTGTGATCTAAGTATAAAATTTGGGGCAATTACATCAGTAACGGTAACCCGACAGGCTAAATGGTCATACGGGAGGTATTCAGTCAGTTGACTGGTCGGTTAGCCAGTCAAGGACCAAGTCGGAATGGGATAGTGAGAGACAGTGATTAATTTGTCAAGTAGACAAATTAATCAAGCACGATTAAAAATTAGATATCAAATTTCCCAAAGTAGAGCAGTTGGGTACCGATAGGCATCGGTACCACACAACGATAAGTTTATTAGTTCCTAATGATAGAGTGACCTAAGAGCGACGTTAATTAATTTATTGGGTAAATAAATTAATTAACAATGATTAGAAAATCAAATTCTTAAGAAGAGGGCAATTAGTACCGATAAGGATCGGTACCACATAACGAGAATTTTTATTAGTCACTAATGACCACGGTGACCTAAGAGTGAATGTTAATGTAATGCATTATGATTACAGGGAGGTACCTGTATTGTGACAAAGGCGAGAGTATAAACTGTCTGCTGACAGGTAAGTACAACTCCGCCTACAGCATGGATAAAATGAATTTAAAATGATGCTTTTCTAGTACTTTAAGTATGTATCTTGCACACGATGCTGCACAGCATACATAAGAGCATATAGTTTCACAATCGAGTAGATTGATGAAAGAACAAGTTAGAAGCCATAGATCCCTACCGCGTAGGATTGGGGACAGCTTAGAGAAGCGTATGGCTAGAACAGTTAAACAAGATGGAAATAAATAGGTGTGTCGTACCGGCTCCTTCAGTCGAAGGGGTTTCCAGTTAAAGAAAGTTAAGGCCAAAAGTTGAGCATCAGTTGATGGCTCTTCGGCATTAGTTGACCTCGGGCGTTACCGTTGGTCTGCGCACACACGGTACTGACACATGGGCCCTAAATAGACAAGAAAAGAAAAGAGAAGTTTGAAGCATAAATGAACATAACCGGACCATGCATTAGTTATAGTTCGCTATGCTTTCTTTTTCAGTAGAGTGCATACAGTACACGATGCTTCTGTCATGCATAAAGTATGTGAAGTTTTATATTCAGTGTTATGACATGTTATGTGATGACATGATATGTGAGCTGATATGTGATATGCTTATATGGTATGTGATTTATTAAGTGATATATGTCATGCTTATGATTTTAAGTATGTACTATGTTCTAAACATGTTTTGCGGTTAACATGTTGTACTTACTGGGCGTAAAGCTCACGGAGTGTGTTCATGCTGTAGGTAAGCATCCTATAGCGTAAACATCAAGGGACGATGATGGTGGCGGAGGTGGATGTAAGGATGAGGTTATGGATACACCGCGAGTATTCTTCCGCACAGTATGAGTAAATAATATTTTGAATGGTGACAGTTAAATAGTATTTTGAATAGTAAAGGTTAAACGGTATTTTAGAACAGTAAACAGTATATGTATGAGTAGTATATTTAAATAGTATCTGGTGAATAGTAATCAGATAAACAAGTATATAATTGTGTATCTATAATTTAAATCCTTATGTTTTTCAAATTCCACATTTTAATAGTATACGTCCGTATATAAAAAAAAAAAAAATTTTCCCTCTAAATTTATGGTATTAAATTCAGCAAGTTTAAGTATCGGTTTTAAAGAAGAAGTATAAGTAAAAGTTAAAGAAGCAAGTAATAGAGTTTACAGTGACGGTCCGGGCCGCTGAGGGCACGGGGCGTCACATTTTTACATTAATAGCTTTTGGTCAAAAATGAATCTAAGATAGACTTTTCGACTAGTATTTAATCAGAGCCCAAAACTGGGACAAAAATCCTGAGCACAAGAATTGTCTTGAGTTTTGTTAAAAATGACCAACTTAGAGATCAAACCGGATCTCTGGCTCAACACGAAAGTTGTAGATCTCGTCGAGATCTTTAAGATGACTTATGTATGTTTTAAAAATTTGGCCAGTTTAGGCCTGAAATAGAGCCGTCTTTCAATAAGCATAAAACTGAGATTATTCTAAAACTGGATACAAAACTAGCCACGGATTTAGTATGTTTAGGAACCGTTAGACTTTGATTTTAGCTTCGAGATGAAATAGGAGTTGTTCATCCCATTGAGGGCTAAAAGTTTGATGTTCGCCAAATTTGCAAATTACATCGTTTCAAATAAGTTTTAAAACAGTTTTGGTAAAATGGTTCAAGAACCCTTTTTAAAATATGAACACAAAATGTGTTCTACCCTCTTTAAAATGGAAACATGATTTGGATAAAACGCCTCTACCTTCCAACGGGGTGATATGGGGACGGTTTCAAAGAACGTAAATTTTCCCAAAAATTTTATAAGACTTCCAAAACAACTTTCCAAAATAAATAAAACTGTAGAGGTAGCTCGATAAACTACCACACCCGAATAAGCAAAGTAACCCAGTAGGCTAACTAGTTAAAGATGCATGAGGTACCCGATCAGTTGACTTGTCAGTCAACCAGTCAAGAACTGAGTTTGAATAAAATAGTGAGAAATGGTGATTAATCTATCAAGTAGATAAATTGATCAAGCACAAATAAACATTAGATACCAAATTCCCAAAGTAGTAGGGTATTGAGGGGCCTCGGTACCATACCACGATACAAGCTACAGTCACTAACAGTAGTAGTGACCTAAGAATGACGTTAATTAATTTATTGGGTAATAAATTAATTAACCACGTATAGAGAATTAAACTCTCAAGAGAGAGAGCAAGTTAGTTCCGATGGCCATCAGCACAATGCGTTAGTATCTACTTTAGTTACTAACAGTATTAATGACTCAGCGACAATTATTGACGGAATACATTATGATGACAGGTAGATACTTGTAACATGATAAGGGCGAGAATACAAGTTTGCTTGCAAACTAGGTAAGTATAACTCTACCTACAACATGAGCAAAATGAATTTAAAGTGTTGATATGTTTACACTATGTTAAGTATTGCAAATCATGCACTGTTGTTGCATCACATGTTACGAGAGTATATAGTTTCATAATCACGTATATTGATGAAAACATGAGTTAGATGTCATACATCCTTATCGCATAGAATTAATAAGTGTGTCATATCGGCCTTTTCCGTTGAAGAGGTTGATCTTAGTTAAAGTATGATAAGCCTCTGTTGACGGCTCTTAAATTTGTGACCACGGATGCTTCTGATGATCTGTGCACATTCGATACTGACACATGGGCCCTTAGCTAGACATAGGAAAGAAAAAGAATTTTGAAGGATAATATGAGCATAATCGGATCATGCATTGTTCACAATATAGTTCACTATGCTTCCAGCTATCTTGAGTAGTAATTAATTAAACAAATTTTATAAGTAAGTATGTATGAATGAACTCCCGATGATTTAGACTTTGTACTTATAAGGTATACGTGTGTAAATAGTAAATACATACGCAATCAAAAAAAATCACCTAAAATTATAGCATTTAAATAAATAGGTTTAAGTAATAGTTTTCAAGCAAGTTAAGTAGTAGTAGTTTTAAGTGACAGTCCAGCCACTCAGGGCACGAGACATCACAGTTAGTATTAGAGCAGTATCTTGCCACCCTACCCCATATCGCCGCATGCCTGCCTTATCTGTCTAAGTAAGTTAGTGTTTGTTTTTCCTTCAGTGTTAGTATATAAGTTGACGTTTAAGTTATAATATGTAGTATCGCTGCACCGATTGACCCCCGCCAAGTATCCAAAGATCACCAAGTGAGCATGGCTTTCACCACCATGCTGCCAGACCACTACGATGGTTGCCACTCACATAAGCTTCTGTTTTGGATCCACCATATAGAGGTTATTTTCCATTCTTGCCATATCCCACCTCACCTACAGGTAGTTTTGGCCAGTAGCTGGCTGGAAGGACTCGTAATGGCCTGGTGGAATGAACGACACAAGAGCAAGCATCCGATGATACCCTGGGCAGAATTATGCCATGACCTCTGCAATAGCATTGGACTAACCAGAGATGGAGATATTTGGGATGATATGCGCGAGAGGCGATACCATGTCCTCTCTGATATATAGGATGTCTATGAGGGGTAGGGCATGGCACATTACTGTCAAAGGTTTATGGATGCCATGTTACCTCATATCCTTTTAGATAGACCATTTGTAGAGATAGCCAACCTATTATGGAAAAGGACTCCATGGTACATAAGGGATCTCGTCCACTACCCTCCATAACATTAAGACCTGAGGCGCCTTGTCCAGGAAATAGTGGATGCTGAGAGAGAAGCGCTCAACCCTGGAAACCATGCACAAGCCCAAGGCATTGTAGCAGTTGCTGATATGGAGGGTGACCTAGTAGACCTGTACCCTAACTAGCCGACTAAGAGTTCATGGCCGAACATCAGCTAGAAGCACTTAAGGGCAATGGGGAACTGATGAGAGACCTCAAACCAGTCCCTCTGTCTCCCGAACACTCCTTGGAAGAGGACGATGATGAGGCTCTTCCTGATGCCCATCCTAATAATGAGGGAGAGGAAATTCCCAACCATTTTAGCGATGATGAATGGATGGGGATGTATGAACCCCAAGTTATCATAGCCAGTGACGACGAAGCCAGTTTCATCTGGGGGGATGAGGAGGAGGATCTAGAGGAGTTTCCTCTCAGCAACAGTGACGATGAGGAAATGTTTGATGTGGAATCAGGATTATCCTTTGTGTAGTAGTGACCTTTTTGTAGGAATCCTAACTATGTAGATATATGAAGGGAAGCGGTAGCTTTCCCCATCAGACTTAGCTTAATGTACCCTTTTTGGGGTTGTATATATTGGGAAGTGTGTATCACTCCCACTAGACTAGAGTATTAAGTATATATAAATATATATTTTGCGAAAAATATTATGAAAAGCAGTATAGTTTTAGCTAAAGGCTTAGATATGATATTTTCCACAATACGATCATGGTGTAACAGAAAGTACAAGATGAATCTTGGCACTTAGAGGATGTTCCAATACAATTCGGTAAATTGTATTGAACATTACAATATAAGAGAGAGAAAGATATAATACGTATACATATATCTATGATTGTTGAGAAAGTAAATGTTGTGTGACACGAGTTCCAAGTACATAATTAAAAGACATATATTTTCTTTCCCGTTGTATGATAGGTTCACATAGGAAAACGAGGAAAGAATGAGAGCTCATTCGAACCAAGCCTCCTGGGAAGACGAACTAATGGCACAGCTCATAGCTCTGTGAGAAATGATGTTAAACCAACAACAGGAACTTACCCAGCTTAGGGAACGACTAGACCAGCAACCTCAGGTACCATAATTAGCAGAAGTGCCAGTCTAAGAGGATCTAGTAGCCCCCGACACCCCCAGAGAGCAAGTGGCTCCTCCAGCTCAGATGAGATCAGCACCCTCAGCCGTGGCTGCTCCTGCAGTGGCCAATGTTCTTTTGCCAGCCCCTAGGGAAGGTGATTTGTATGAGAGATTCCGACGCACGTAAGTGCAAGAATTCGAAAGGACTACTAATTGTTAGGAAATGCCCTAAGCATTAGAGACATTTTGATGTATTTATTTTGAACTGGACAATAAAATTATATATAGAGGTTATTCATTACATTGCTATCTATCCTCGGTTTATTTATATGTTAAAGTAAATGTAAGTAAATATGGCTCACTGATTGCTTGTGTTAAAACTGTTAGAACGTTGCATGTAATGGACTTTTGTATGCGAGAAGATAATGTTCTAAAGTAAGTGGTCTAAACTATGGTCTGTAGTCTATGGGGTTAGACCAAGCATCTAACTCATGTTAAGACTATTATGTTGTCTAAAGCCTTGGAGGGGACGGTTTGTCTTGACTGTTTGGAGCTGGACTCCTAAGTAGAGACATAGATATGTTGCTTGGTGGTGACATATTAGACCGGGACTAAAGCGTGATTGATCTACATAGTCCGCTATGAGTGGATCAATCTGCTTTTAATGTTCATTGTGCAATAACCTTAATCCTGAGTAAATGAACTGCTTCATGTATATGACTTGTGTACTTGGATGTTCCAATGGCTAAAGCATCTCAGAAGTAGTAAGCTTATAGACCGGTTCGTTGGGTACATGACTTGTATATGATGAACGGTTTGTTTGCAGATATCGAAATCATAGCTCTAAGGAGTTAAAGGTATCTTCTTAAAGGAATTATACTGAATGTGAAAATGGACAAGGCCTTGGGTCGTCTGCTGGGCAGATGACTTCTTATTCACATATGGTGAATAATCATTTTCTTAATTCGGTAGTATAATGGAACTTTAAGATAGCCTGATCAGTAGGATTAAACGGACTTTGACCTAAGGCTGATCATGGATATCATATGAGGGTTTTGCATATATGACAAGGTCATTGGATAGTAGCTCGTCACAGGCTTACGCAATACGGTATATAATTGGGAGTTCAGTTTCAGGTTTATAGTGGTGTGACTCTGAAATTAGCGATCATATGATTGAGTTGTTCGGTACAGAATAATGATCATATGGAATCACGGAAGCCCGATTATATATGTCCAATCAGTCCCTCTACTAGCTCCACATAAATCCTTAACATTTGGCAAATTGATTTGTGTATGCTCTTGGCTTGTTTATTATGCATGGATGGTGATGACACAGGATTAGGATGGTAGACAAGATTCTCTCCGGTTGGATTCAGATTTTGTTTTGGATAATAAAGTACACAATTATTCGAACTCCAAATAAAGTTGCCATGATTTTATTTGAGATTAGATTGGAGTTGTAGAAAATTATCCATGAGAACAAGAATTTGAAACACAGCTATTTTGTGGATTTTGAAATTTGAATTTTGAATTTTGAAATTTGAAATTTGAATTTTGAAATTTGAAATTTGAAATTTGAATTTGAAATTTGAATTTGAAATTTGAATTTGAAATTCAAATTTGAAATTTGAATTTGAAATTTAAATTTGAAATTTGAAATTTGAAATTTGAAATTTGAATTTGAAATTTGAATTTGAAATTTGAAATTCAAATTTTGAATCAAAATTTGAAATTCAAATTTGAAATTCAAATTTTGAATCACAGTCCAAGTAGGATTCGATTTTGTTGTGGAAAAACCACAAGGTTTGAAATTCGAATTTGGGTTGGACTTGGAGAGGATAATCTTGTGGGAATCCTACTCGAATTTTAAATCCAAATCCTAACAAATAGTGGACGAAATTTTGAGGATTATCCTCAATGGAATTTCGGTTTTTGTGGATAAGGTTCAAGGGAAAAATTCAAGTTTCAATCCCAGTTGAATTTGGATTCTCTCCTCCCCAGAAGGTGGCCGAAATTTTTGAGAATATCTCCTAGGAAAATTCGGTTATTTTGGATAAGGTTGAGATAAGATTCAAGCTTGAAAATCCTAGTGGAATTTTGATTCTCCGTTATCCTAAAAGTGGCCGAAATTTTTAGGAGATTTTCTTGTTGTAATTTTCTGAGTTTTTGGTTGAAAAAGGGAGATAAAATTCTAGTTAAAATCTTGTTTAGATTTGGATTGGATTTATCCTAAATGGCTGAATTTTATTGTTGGGATTTTCCCACGGAAAATTCGGATTTTATGGTTATGGATAAGGGAGAATATCTTTTCCTAATCCAATTCGAATTCAGAGAATCACCTCATGTAGGTCTATAAATAGAGGTCCTGCCACTCCAGTTCTCTCAGACCACAGACTCTCAGGTGAGCAGGCTTATTGTTGCATAGCTCATCGTGATAATAAGTTCTTTAGAGATCTGGGTGGTCGGAAGAAGACTAGCAGTGCTAGCATACCGATCGAGGTTCAAAGTGCCCACACACTCAGCCATTCGGGAATTAGAGAATAGTAGAGAAGGCTAGTTGGTTGAAGCCCTCCGGTCATTCTCCTCCTGCAAGATTGGCGTCCTTGAAGTATGATTTTTAATTGTTGTTGGTTTATTGTATATGGCATCATGAGATATTTAACGATCTAAAAATTTTTATTGTTCCACTACGCTACTCTGATACGTCTTTACCGATTTATTTTCCTACAATTGGTATCAGAGCCATCTCATGACTATGCCATGTACATAAATTAGATAATTACTTAGTCTTTTTAATTATGTATGGATTTGATATTTAGAGAGTGGCATTCTAGGGTTCCTTTATGTTGTTATCATGGATTATGTATAAAGTATGTGGTTATTTTAATTTTCTGAATTATTATAAGCATGCTTATTTATGCCGGTTATGGTTCCTTAGAATTTAGAAAAATTGTATCTAGGATTTTTTATGTAACCATGGGAGCAGTTTATTAACACTGTAATTTTCCCAGGAATTTTATTTTTTGTCTTTTAGAATTATTATGGTTAGAATTTTGTACACCGGAAACGGTTTAGGAAATTTTATGTAATTATTCTTGGAGGAGATTGAAGATTGAAGACCGTGATTTATTTTTCCCAAAAGTTAAATTTGATTTAAAGATTGAAATTTTGATTGTATGGAAAATTTCAATTTAATTGGGATTCAAATTAATTTTTGGAGATCCTAATAGGTAAATTAGAATATGGCATGAAAATCAAGACACGACCCCTCAGGATAGGCCGTCGGGCCTTGGTAGGGCTGCAGACCCTGCCCTCGAGTAGGATGGGGCTGCGGCAGCCCCTGTGCAGGCCATAACCACCCACGGCCGCAGGCTTGGCCTGCAGCCGAGGGTGGCCGTGGCCTGCCCAAGGCCCACCGCAGCCTGGACATGCAGCTTATGCCTGCAGGTGCTACCTGCAGCCTGCCGGCTGCTGCGCCCAGCTTGGGCGTGTAGCCAGGTGCTGCAGGCTTGGCCTGCAGCCTGCCGGCTGCTGCGCCCAACCTGGGCGTGCAGCCTGGCACTACAGGCTTGGCCTACAGCCCGGCAGGGCTGCACATAGGGGGCGGCCGTGGGCTGCCAGCCCCTCCGGGGCTGGTGGCTGCCCACAGTGGTTACCACCTACGGGGGCGGTGGTGCGATGGTTCAAAAATCAAAAATTTTGATTTTTAAATTTGAGATTTAATTTAAAATCATGTTTAAAAATATGTAATTAAAATTTTTTGAAATTTTTTTTTGAAATTACATATTATTACACATGATGTTTAAAATTGTTTAAAGTTTGAATTTGAAATTTAAATTTGAAATTTGAATTTGAAATTTAAATTTTGGAGATTTAAATTTTAAATGATTCTTGGGATAAGAAATAAATGGAGAGGCTACATAAAGATGGATACAAGAAGACGGAACAAAATTCAAGACCCAAAGAATGCTTTGGATGAAATTTTGTAATCTTTATTTTCTTTGTTCTAGGATGGAACCATGGCTTGGTTATTCTGTCAATTATTTTTCTATGATATGTCATGGATGTATAAATATGTATTGATGGATGTTTTATATGCATATTTGATAACATGTCATATAGGATAGGTGAGTGCCGCTCATACTATATTGATCATACATAATTTGTTAAAACTTGCATGTTTTTCAAAATATTGAGTGGGAGGGGTTTCAAACAAAACCCACGGCCTCCATTGTTGATCCATATGTGAAAGCATGGTAACGCCTCGCGTTAGTTCTACCCTGACCACACCCCTCGGTAGGTGTTTACCGCCGCCGGTATACTAGATTGGATCTCCTATGTGGAAAACGTGTTGGGGTACGATCCTATTTATGACCACCCCTCGGTGGCTTGGTAGGACGTGGATCGGGCTACGTAAATAATGGTTATACACTCAAGACTCGTTTAGTTATTAACCGTCCCTAGAAGCTCTGTTAACTAAACTGGTGGCCAAATAAGCGATTATTAATATATGTCTTAACCTTGGAGGATTTAAGGCAACATATATTAATTGGATGGGGTCCATGTTCCGGCTATTTGTTTTCATGACCACCCCTCGGTGGCTTGGGGCAATAGGTGCTGAGAATTACCGTTGCAATGCTACATGTTTTTCAAGTTTCATGTAGGAACATACTTGTATGTTTTATTTGCTAAATTATCTGTATATTTGCTTGGGCTTTGTAATGAGGTCTAGTATAATTTGATTTCAGTTCAAAATGTCACAGACACCCCTCATTTCAATACTTACTAAGAATAAACTGAATGGCGATAATTATAAGGATTGGAAAAGAAATCTGTTAATAGTTCTCAGCTGCGAGAGACACAAGTTCGTACTGGACGAACCATGCCCACCAGGGCCAAAACCTGACACACCGATTGAGAAGGTCCCGGTTGCCTATACTCGTTGGAGAGAATCCAATGATATAGCTCGATGCTACATACTTGCTAGCATGACGAGTGCTTTACAAAAGCAGCATGAGACTTATCAAGTTGTTGGGGAGATCATGGAAAATCTGGAGGACATGTTCGGAGGCCAAGAAAAGTTGGCTTGGCAGTCCGCTATCACCAGTATTATGAACTCTAAGCAAAAGGCAGGTACTCCGGTGAAGGACTATATGATCACTCTAATGGGATTCTTCGCTGAGGCTGCTGAAAACGGTGCCGAGTTGGACTACAACACCCAGATCGAGATGGTGTTCAAAACTCTGTCTAAAGATTTTGTGGGGTTTAAGGCCGCATACAATCTGGCGACAAGGGAGTTAGGACTAACCGAGCTCATGAAGCAACTTCAGGCTTATGAGCGGATGATCAGGGATGAGGATGCGGTCCGACCTAAAGGAGAGGCCAATTTGACGGAATCCTCCAATCCCTCACGGAAGAGGAAGAGGCCAAATAAGAAGCAAGTGGCTTCTAGTTCTTCTAATCCTCCTTTCTCGGACGGGAAGAAGAAGAAGAAGAACAAGAAGCCAAAGGACCCTAAAAAGTCCAAATGCTTCCATTGTGGGAAGGTAGGTCACTTTAAGAAGGCTTGCCGGTAATTCCTAGCCGTCAAGGGCAAGGAAGGTAAGGAACTTCATTACTTGGAAGCGTGTTTGGTGGAAGAATCGAAAGACACTTGGGTCATTGATTCGGGCACCACTAATCATGTTTGTGTTTCTATGCAGGGGTTCGTGGAAACGAGAAGTCTACATCATAGGAGCCTCTCGTTGCGGACTGGAGATGGTAGCTTTGTGGTGGCTGAAGCAGTGGGAGATGTTTACCTTTACTTTGATCAATTTAGGTTTATTTTATTAAAAGACTGTTTTTATGTTCCTAATTTTAGGAGGAACCTTATATCGGTAGCTTGTTTAATAAAGGATTCTTATTCAGTTTCTTTTAGTAAAAGAGTTGATATTCGTAAAAATAAGTCTTTTATCTGTTCTGGATGGATGGATGGAAACCTATATTTTATCAAACCAAAGATGTACTCACTGCTTGACACTAAATTAATTGATAACTCTAAAAGGTTGAAAGTTTCTCAATCTAACAAGGCATATCTTTGGCATTTAAGACTTGGTCATATTAATCAGGATAGGATTTAAAGATTGGTGAAAGACGGTCCTCTGGAATCTCTGGAGGAGATACGTCTTCCCCAATGTGAGTCTTGTCTAGAGGGTAAGATGACTAAGAGGTCGTTTGAAGCTAAGGGTACAAGGGCTCAGGAGCTCTTAGAAATTGTGCACACTGGCGTATGTGGCCCTATGAATATCACAGCACGAGGAGGGTTCGAGTATTATGTCTCTTTTATAGATGATTACTCGAGGTATAGATATGTGTATCTGATGCACCGCAAGAGCGAAACCTTTGACAAGTTCAAAGTGTATCGTGCAGAAGTGGAAAAGCAATTGGATAAATCCATAAAGACACTTCGATCTGATCGAGGTGGCGAATACCTCTCCGATGAATTTCTAGGACATCTCGTAGAGAATGGGATATTATCCCAATTGACTTCACCTGGTACTCCACAATAGAATGGTGTAGCCGAAAGGAGAAACAGGACCTTATTGGATATGGTACGATCTATGATGAGATATTCAACGCTGCCATTATCATTTTGGGGATATGCTTTACAAATGGCGTGCTATATTCTGAACCAGATTCCGAGCAAATCAATTCCCAGAACTCCGTATGAATTGTGGCATGGCAGGAAGCCCTCCCTTGGACATATGAGAATATGGGGCTGCCCGGTGCATGTACTGGATGGGGATGCGAAAAAGTTGGAACCAAGATCAGAATTGTGCATGTTTGTAAGGTATCCAAAAGGAACTAAAGGAGGTCTGTTCTATAACCCGAAGGAACAAAAAGTCATTGTCTCAACCCATGCGACATTCTTGGAGGAAAGTCACATGAATGACTTTAAGCCTCGAAGCAAAGTGGTGCTACAGGAGTTATCGGGTGAAAGAACTGCTCCATAGATTTCAGTCTTGGACACAAGTCTGAGTTCCAGTGAGAGACCTGTAGATGATCAACAATTTAGGGTGCCTCGTCATAGTAGGAGGGTTTCGAAGAAACCTAATTTCTTCATGTATGATGCTGAGGTATACCAGGCCGAGGCTCATGAGCATAAGGATGATCCGGTTACCTATGATGAAGCTGTAAATGATGTTGATTCTAAATCTTGAAAACAGGCTATGAACAATGAGATGGATTCTATGAAATCCAACTCTGTTTGGGAACTTGTAGATTTGCCGAATGGGATAAAACCCATTGGATGCAAATGGGTCTACAAAAGAAAGAAGGATGCGGAAGGGAGAGTGGAAACTTTCAAAGGTAGACTGGTTGCAAAGGGGTACACGCAAAAGGCTGGAATCGATTACGATGAAACCTTTTCGCCTGTTGCTATGCCGAAGTCTATCCGTATTCTTCTGTCCATTGCTGCGGCTTTCGATTACGAGATCTGGCAAATGGATGTCAAGACGGCATTCTTGAATGGCCATCTTGAAGAGTGTATCTATATGATACGGCCCGAAGGGTTTGTATCGAAAGGCCAAGAAAGGAAAGTCTGCAAGTTGCTTAAATCCATTTATGGATTAAAGCAAGCATCCCGCTCATGGAACCAGAGGTTTGATCAAGTGATTAAGATATTTGGTTTTGAGCAGAACGTTGGTGAACCTGGTGTTTATAAACATATTAAGGATGGAAAAGTGATCTTTCTGATACTCTATGTCGATGATATACTACTCATTGGGAATGATGTAAGGAACTTATCATCGGTCAAGCTTTGGTTACACCAACAGTTTGACATGAAGGACTTGGGAGAAGCTAATTATGTTCTAGGTATTCGTCTCTTCAGAGATCGAAAGAACAAAATGATAGCGTTATCCCAAGCTTCATACATAGATAAAATAATTGACAAATATGCAATGCAAGAGGCAAAGAAAGGCTCACAACCTTCTATTGTCGGTCTAACTCTTTCATTGGATGATTGTCTGAAGACATCGGAAGAAAGAGAGCATATGAGTAAGGTCCCTTATGCATCCGCTGTGGGTAGCCTTATGTACGCTATGCTTTGTACTAGCCCGAATATATGTTTTGCAGTAGGTATGGTGAGTCGATATCAAGCAAATCCTAGAACCAAGCACTGGCAAGCAGTAAAGCATATACTCAAGCATCTTAAGAGAACGAGGGATTATATGCTAGTGTATTCTGGAGGGGACCTAACACCCATAGGATACATGGACTCAGACTTCCAGACTTGTAAGGATTTGAGGAAGTCGGCATTAGAGGACATATGGAGACAGGAGAAGTAGATGTATGTAAGATCGTGTCCGAGGAAAACATTGCCGATCCCTCTACTAAGACTTTGTTGGCTAGAAGCTTTGAGAGGCACTTAGAGGTGATGGGGATATGTAACATGGCACATCTGCTGGCTTAGGGCAAGTGGGAGATCGTTAGGAAATGCGCTAAGCATTAGAGACATTTTGATGTATTTATTTTGAACTGGATAATAAAATTATATATAGAGGTTATTCATTACATTGCTATCTGTCCTCGGTTTATTTACATGTTAAAGCAAATGTAAGCAAATATGGCTCACTGATTGCTTGTGTTAAAACTGTTAGAACGTTGCATGCAATGGACTTTTGTATGCGAGAAGATAATGTTCTAAAGTAAGCGGTCTAAACTATGGTCTGTAGTCTATGGGGTTAGACCGAGCATCTAACTCATGTTAAGACTATTATGTTGTCTAAAGCCTTGGAGGGGACGGTTTGTCTTGACTGTCTGGAGCTGGACTCCCAAGTAGAGACATAGATATGTTGCTTGGTGGTGACATGTTAGACCGGGACTAAAGCGTGATTGATCTACGTAGTCCGCTATGAGTGGATCAATCTGCTTTTGACGTTCATTGTGCAATAATCTTAATCCTGAGTAAATGAACTGCTTCATGTATATGACTTGTGTACTTGGATGTTCCAATGGCTAAAGCGTCTTAGAGGTAGTAAGCTTATAGACTGGTTCGTTGGGTGCATGACTTGTATATGATGAAGGGTTTGTTTGCAGATATCGGAATCATAGCTCCAAGGAGTTAAAGGTATCCTCTTAAAGGCATTATACTGAATGTGAAAATGGACAAGGCCTTGGGTCGTCTGCTGGGCGGATGACTTCTTATTCACATATGGCGAATAATCATTTTCTTAATTCGGTAGTATAATGGAACTTTAAGATAGCCTAATCAGTAGGATTAAACGGACTTTGACCTAAGGCTGATCATGGATATCATATGAGGGTTTTGCATATATGACAAGGTCATTGGATAGTAGCTCGTCACAGGCTTGCGTAATACGGTATATAATTGGGAGTTCAGTTTCAGGTTTATAGTGGTGTGACTCTGAAATTAGTGATCATATGATTGAGTTGTTCGGTACAGAATGATGATCATATGGAATCACGGGAGCCCGATTATATATGTCCAATCAGTCTCTCTACTAGCTCCACATAATTCCTTAACGTTTGGCAAATTGATTTGTGTATGCTCTTGGCCGGTTTATTATCCCTGGATGGTGATGACACAGGATTAGGATGGTAGACAAGATTCTCTCCGGTTGGATTCAGTTTTTTTTTTGGATAATAGAATACACAATTATTCGAACTCCAAAGAAAGTTGCCATGATTTTATTTGAGATTGGATTGGAATTGTAGAAAATTATCCATGAGAACAAGAATTTAAAACACAACCGTTTTGTGGATTTTGAAATTTGAATTTTGAAATTTGAAATTTGAATTTTGAAATTTGATATTTGAATTTTCAATTTGAAATTTGAATTTGAAATTTGAATTTGAAATTCGAATTTGGAATTCGAATTTGAAATTTGAGATTTGAATTTTGAATTTGAAATTTGAATTTGAAATTCGAATTTGAAATTCGAATTTGAAATTTGAATTTGAAATTTAAATTTGAAATTTGAAATTTGAAATTTGAAATTTGAAATTTGAATTTGAAATTCGAATTTGAAATTTGAAATTCAAATTTTGAATCACAGTCCAAGTAGGATTCGATTTTGTTGTGAAAAAACCACAAGGTTTGAAATTCGAATTTGAGTTGGATTTGGAGAGGATAATCTTGTTAGAATCCTACTTGAATTTTAAATCCAAATCCTAACAAATAGTGGACGGAATTTTGGGGATTATCCTCAATGGAATTTTGGTTTTTGTGGATAAGGTTCAAGGGAAAAATTCAAGTTTTAATCCCAGTTGAATTTGGATTCTCTCCTCCCCAGAAAGAGGCTGAAATTTTGGAGAATATCTCCTAGGAAAATTCGGTTATTTTGGATAAGGTTGAGATAAGATTCAAGCTTGAAAATCCTAGTGGAATTTTGATTCTCCGTTATCCTAAAAGTGGCCAAAATTTTTAGGAGATTTTCTCGTTGTAATTTTCTGATTTTTTGGTTGAAAAAGGGAGATAAAATTCTAGTTAAAATCTTGTTTGGATTTGGATTGGATTTATCCTAAATGGCCAAATTTTATTGTTGGGATTTTCCGATGGAAAATTCAGATTTTATGATTATGGATAAGGGAGAATATCTTTTCCTAATTCAATTCGAATTCAGAGAATCACCTCATCCAGGTCTATAAATAGAGGTCCTGCCACTCCAGTTCTCTCAGACCATAGACTCTCGAGTGAGCAGGCTTATTATTGCACAGCTCATCGTGACAATAAGTTCTTTAGAGATCTGAGTGGTCGGAAGAAGACTAGCAGTGCTAGCATACCGATCGAGGTTCAGAGTGCCCACACACTCAGCCATTCGGGAATTGGAGAATAGTAGAGAAGGTTAGTTGGTTGAAGCCCTCCGGTCATTCTCCTCCTGCAAGATTGGCGTCCTTGAGGTATGAGTTTTAATTATTGTTGGTTTATTGTGTATGGCATCATGAGATATTTAACGATCTATAAATTTTTATTGTTCCGCTGTGCCACTCTGATACGTTTTTACCGATTTATTTTCCTACACTAATCCCATAGAGGCCGATGATTGGCTGACCGACATCCAAGTGATCTTGGACCTTATGGGATTGACTGAGAGGGAGAAAGTATTATGTGCATCCCTTGCCCTACGTAAGGGGGCACACCAATGGTGGAAGACGGTAGCCAACCAGAGGAACGTTAATGAAATAAGCTGGACCAAATTCATTAATGAATTCAAAGAAATGTATTTCAATGATGAGGCCCTAGCAGCCCAACAAGATAAGTTCAATAACCTATGCCAAGGTAGCATGACCGTGATGAAGGTAGTGAGGAAGTTCAAGTAGTTGGCTCGACTCTGCCCAGATCTGGTGCTGACAGAGAAGGAAAGGGTTAAGAGAATGCTAAAAATGTTTCGGACGGACATTGCTATCCAAGTCTACAGTGGAAGCCACGGACCAGCAACAGTGCCTAAATGTGTCAACAGGGCCGTCCAAGCAGAATATTGGTTGGCTTAGGACAAGGAGATAAGGGCTCAGATCTTCAAGGCCAAAAGATAGGGGAAGATGTAGGCTAAGCAGACTAAGCAGAGACAAAACCCTGAATCTCAACACAAGGGGAAAAACATAGGGACCAGCCAACACAGCAGGCAGTCCCACAATAACAACAACAAATGGAAAAGGAACCCCAATAATCGAGGCCTGCAATGGAACCTTCCCCAGAAGAAGAACAATAGGGGAGGAAATGACAACCAATCCCCATCATGCCCAAAGTGTGGGAGAAATCACCCAAGAGAGTGCCGCCAAGGGACAAGTGGTTGTTTCATTTATGGCAAGGAAGGCCACTATGCCAAGAACTGCCACTCCAACCTGCAAAGTCAACAGGGCCAAGCTCGTACCACCAGTCGATTGCTCAAGGTAGATTAGAGGCACCAGACACCCAGGGGAGGATCTATGCCTTCACCAGAGATGATGTGGAAGCAAGGACTTCGACAGTGGTGACAGGTCAGCTTTCTATTGCCAACTTAGCTGCACTAGTTTTGTTTAATTCTGGAGCTAGGCTTCATTCGCATCATCAGGATTTGATAGAGAGATAGATAGAAGATTAGATATGATGAAACAGACCTTTCAGACTACACTTCCCTTAGAGGAAGTGCAGTTGCCTAATTACTGGATACGTCACGTGCCAGTAGTTATCTATGGGTGAGAGATGAGTATTAACCTAACCGTCATCGACATGTATGACTATGACATAACAGTGGGGATGGACTTCCTCACCAAGTACAACACCGTCATAGATTGTCGAAGGCAAGTGGTTACTTTTGAATCGATTGGGAACGAGAAGTTTATCTACAAGGATTTGTCACTAAAACAACCGAAGACGATGATTTCAGCAATGAAGGCCCACAAGTTATTATCCAATGGATGCACCAGCTTCCTAACGCACAAAGTGGACAAGACCCAAGAAGTAGAGATAAGATCGGATAGCGTGCCAGTGGTTAGAGAGTTTGTGGAAGTATTTCCAGAGGATCTTCTAGTACTTCCGCCAGAGCGCGAGATATCGTTCAAGATCAAACTTCTACCAAGATCAGCCCCCATCTCCAAGGGCCCCCTACCTAATGGCCTTGACGGAGTTAAAGGAGCTCCGAACCTAGCTAAAAACTTAATGGACAAAGGATTCATCTGACAGAGCCGTTCTCTTTGGGAAGCACCTGTGTTGGTTATGACAAAAAAGGATGAAACACTGAGGATGTGCATCGACTATAGAGAACTAAACAAAATAATGATCAAGAATAAGTATCCGCTGCCATGGATCAACGATCTACTTGATCAACTCCGAGACGCCATAGTGTTTTCAAAAATTAACCTACGCTCAGGGTACTATTAGTTACGAATCAGGGATGAAGATGTACCTAAAACGGCTTTCTGAACGTGATACAGACATTATGAGTTTTTGGTTATGTCGTTCGGACTGACTAATGCCCCTACGGCCTTCATAGGCCTGATGAACCGCATGTTCAAGGAATTCTTAGATAAGTTTGTCATTGTGTTCATCGATGACATACTTATATACACTAAGATGAAGGAAGAACACGACGAGCACTTGAGGACCGTCCTACACAAGCTAAGGGACCATCAGCTATACGCCAAGTTTTCCAAGTGCAAGTTTTGGTTGGAGAAGGTTCACTTTCTTGGTCACATGGTCTCCAAGGAAGGATTATCCGTGGACCTAGCAAAGGTTGAGGCAGTTAGTGTATGGCTGACTCTGAGAAATGTGACAGAGATCCGTAGTTTCCTAGGCCTAGCACGGTATTATCGGTGATTCGTCAAAGGCTTTTCGAAGCTAGCCGCACGACTCACAGTGCTCACCAAGAAAGATAAGAAGTATAAGTGGATAGATAAGTGTGAAAAGAGCTTCCAGGAGTTGAGGCGCAGACTCATAAGTGCTCCAATGCTGACCATTCTAGATGATGGTCAGGGTGTTAGGAAATGCCCAAAGTATTAGAGACATTTTAATGTATTCATTTTGAACTGGATAATAAAATTATACATAGAGGTTATTCATTACATTGCTATCTGTCCTCGTCTTATTTACATGTTAAAGTAAATGTAAGCAAATATGGCTCACTGACTGCTTGTGTTAAAACTGTTAGAACGTTGCATGCAATGGACTTTTGTATGCGAGAAGACAATGTTCTAAAGTTAGCAGTCTAAACTATGGTCTGTAGTCTATGGGGTTAGACCGAGCATCTAACTCATGTTAAGACTATTATGTTGTCTAAAGCCTTAGAGGGGACGGTTTGTCTTGACTGTCTGGAGCTGGACTCCCAAGTAGAGACATGGATATGTTGCTCGGTGGTGACATATTAGACCAGGACTAAAGCATGATTGATCTACGTAGTCCGCTATGAGTGGATCAATCTGCTTTTGACGTTCATTGTGCAACAACCTTAATCCTGAGTAAATGAACTACTTCATGTATATGACTTGTATACTTTGATGTTCCAATGGCTAAAGCGTCTCAGAGGTAGTAAGCTTATAGACCGGTTCGTTGGGTGCATGACTTGTATACGATGAAGGGTTTGTTTGCAGATATCGGAATCATAGCTCTGAGGAGTTAAAGGTATCCTCTTAAAGGCATTATATTGAATGTGAAAATGGACAAGGCCTTGGGTCGTCTGCTGGGCGGATGACTTCTTATTCACATATGGTGAATAATCATTTTCTTAATTCGGTAGTATAATGGAACTTTAAGATAGCCTGATCAGTAGGATTAAACGGACTTTGATCTAAGGCTGATCATGGATATCATATGAGGGTTTTGCATATATGACAAGGTCATTGGATGGTAGCTCGTCACAAGCTTACGTAATACGGTATATAATTGGGAGTTCAGTTTCAGGTTTATAGTGGTGTGACTCTGAAATTAGTGATCATATGATTGAGTTGTTCGGTACAGAATGATGATCATATGGAATCGTGGGAGCCCGATTATATATGTCCAATCAGTCCCTCTACTAGCTCCACATAATTCCTTAACGTTTGGCAAATTGATTTGTGTATGCTATTGGCTAGTTTATTATGCATGGATGGTGATGACACAGGATTAGGATGGTAGACAAGATTCTCTCCTGTTGGATTCAGATTTTGTTTTGGATAATAGAGTACACAATTATTCGAACTCTAAATAAAGTTGCCATGATTTTATTTGAGATTGGATTGGAGTTGTAGAAAATTATCCATGAGAACAAGAATATGAAACACAACCGTTTTGTGGAATTTAAAATTTGAATTTTGAAATTTGAATTTTGAATTTTGAAATTTGAAATTTGAAATTTGAATTTGAAATTTGAATTTGAAATTCGAATTTGATTCAAATTCGAATTTGAAATTTAAATTTGAAATTTGAAATTTGAAATTTGAAATTTGAATTTGAAATTTGAAATTTGAAATTTGAAATTTGAAATTTGAAATTTGAATTTGAAATTTGAATTTGAAATTTGAAATTCAAATTTTGAATCACAGTCCAAGTAGGATTCGAATTTGTTGTAGAAAATCCACAAGGTTTGAAATTCGAATTTGAGTTGGATTTGGAGAGGATAATCTTGTTAGAATCCTACTTGAATTTTGAATCCAAATCCCAACAAAAGTGGACGAAATTTTTGAGGATAATCCTCATGAAAAATTCGGATTTTTGTGGATAAGATTCAAGGGAAAATTCAAGCTTCAATCCTAGTTGAATTTGGATTCTCTCCTTCCCTGAAAAGTGGCCGAAATTAGGGAGAATATCTCCTAGGAAATTCGGTTATTTTGGATAAGGTTGAGATAAGATTCAAGCTTGAAAATCCTAGTGGAATTTTTGATTCTCCCTTATCCATAATGGCCGAAATTTATGAGGAGATTTTCTCCAAGAAAAATTCGGATTTTTTTGGTTGAAAAAGGGAGATAAAATTCTAGTTAAAATCTTGTTTAGATTTGGATTGAATTTATCCTAGGAAAACCGAATTTAATTGTGGAGATTCTCCGTTAGAAAATTCGGATTTTTTGGTTATGGATAACGGAGAAAATCTTTTCCTAGTCCAATTCGAATTCAGAGAATCACCTCATGCAGGTCTATAAATAGAGGTCCTACCACTCCAGTTCTCTTAGACCACAGACTCTCAGGTGAGCAGGCTTATTGTTGCACAGCTCATCGTGACAATAAAGTTCTTTAGAGATCTGGGTGGTCGGAAGAAGACTAGCAGTGCTAGCATACCGATCGAGGTTCAGAGTGCCCACACACTCAGCCATTCGGGAATTGGAGAATAGTAGAGAAGGCTAGTTGGTTGAAGCCTCCGGTCATTCTCCTCCAGCAAGATTGGCGTCCTTGAGGTATGAGTTTTAATTGTTGTTGGTTTATTGTATATGGCATCATGAGATATTTAACGATCTAAAAATTTTTATTGTTCCGCTGCGCCACTCTGATACTTTTTTACCGATTTATTTTCCTACACAGGGAAACTTCACGATTTACAATGACGCATCTAAGACTGGATTAGGGGCCGTATTGATGAAGAATGGTAGAGTGGTTGCGAACGCCTCATGACAACTCAGGGACCATAAGAAAAACTGCCCAACACACGACCCGGAGCTAGCAGCGGTCATTTTTATGCATAAGATATGGAGGCACTACCTGTACGATGTCAAGTGCAAAATTTACACGGACCATTAGAACCTCAAGTACATCTTCACGCAGAAAGAGCTTAATATGAGGCACCGAAGATGGGTTGAACTAGTAAAAGATTATGACTGTGAGATCCTGTATCACCCAAGAAAAGCCAACAAGTGGCCGATGCGTTGAGGTAAAAGCATTCTTCATTACTCATGACGATTAGTGCCTTGTCGGAAGGGCTACAAAGGGAGCTACACAGCAATGAGATTGAGATTTTAATGGGAAGGTTATATGAAATAACCCTCTAATCGACACTCATAAAAGAAATCAAGGCTGGTCAGGACCTTAATTCGTCCTTGAACAAGCTCAGAAAGGAAGTTATGGAGGACTAGAGTTTAGAGTTTAGAGTCTCTAAGGATGGCATACTTTATTACAGAGATAGAGTGTGTGTTCTGAAAGATGAAGAACTCAAGAGACGAATCCTTTCAGAGGCTCATGAGACTGTAGGAAAATAAATCGGTAAAAACGTATCAGAGTGGCGCAACGGAACAATAAAAATTTTTAGATCGTTAAATATCTCATGATGCCATATACAATAAACCAACAACAATTAAAACTCATACCTCAAGGATGCCAATCTGCAGGAGGAGAATGACTGAAGGGCTTCAACCAACTAGCCTTTTCTACTATTCTCCAATTCCCGAATGGCTGAGTGTGTGGGTACTCTGAACCTCGATCGGTATGCTAGCACTGCTAGTCTTCTTCCGACCACCCAGATATCTAAAGAACTTATTGTCACGGTGGGCTATGCAACAATAACCCTGCTCACCTGAGAGTCTGTGGTCAGAGAGAACTGGAGTGGTAGGACCTCTATTTATAAACCTGCATGAGGTGATTCTCTGAATTCAAATTGGATTAGGAGAAGATATTCTCCCTTATCCACAAGCACAAAATCTGAATTTTCCAAGGGAAAATCCCAACAATAAAATTCGACCACTTTAGGATAAATCCAATCCAAATCTAAACAAGATTTTAACTAGAATTTTATCTCTCTTTTTCAACCAAAAAACCATAAAATTCTAAGGAGAAAATCTCCACAAAAATTCGGCCACTTTTGGATAAGGGAGAATCAAAATTCCACTAGGATTTTCAAGCTTGAATCTTATCTCATCCTTATCCAAAATAACTGAAAATCTCCTAAGAGATTTACTCCTAAATTTCGGCCATTATCTGGGAGGAGAGAATCTAAATTCAACTGGGATTAAAACTTGAATTTTTCCTTGAACCTTATCCACAAAAAATCCGAAAATCCATTAAGGATAATCCTCAAAATTTTCGTCCAACTTTAGTTAGGATTTGGATTCAAAATTCAAGTAGGATTCTAACAAGATTATCCTTTCCATATCCAACTCAAATTCGAATTTCATTCCTTGTGGATTTTCCACAACAAATTCGAATCCCACTTGGACTGTGATTCAAAATTTGAATTTCAAATTTCAAATTCGAATTTCAAATTCAAATTTCAAATTTTAAATTTCAAATTTCAAATTTAAATTTCAAACTCAAATTTCAAATTCAAATTTCAAATTCAAATTTCAAATTTCAAAATTCAAAATTCAAATTTCAAAATTCAAATTTCAAAATCCACAAAACAGTTGTGTTTCAAATTCTTGTTCTCATGGATAATTTTCTACAACTCCAATCCAATCTCAAATAAAATCATGGCAACTTTATTTGGAGTTCGAATAATTGTGTACTCTATTATCCAAAACAAAATCTGAATCCAACCGGAGAGAATCTTGTCTACCATCCTAATCCTATGTCATCACCATCTATGCATAATAAACTAGCCAATAGCATACACAAATCAATTTGCCAAACATTAAGGAATTATGTGGAGCTAGTAGAGGGACTGATTGGACATATATAATCGGCCTCCCGCAAATCCATATGATCATCATTCTTTACCGAACAACTCAATCATATGATCACTAATTTTAGAATCACACCACTATAAACCTGAAACTGAACTCCCAATTATATACCGTATTATGTAAGCCTGTGACAAGCTATCGTCCAATGACCTTGTTATGTATGCAGAATCCTCATATGATATCCATGATCAGCCTTAGGCCAAAGTCCGTTTAATCCTACTGATCAGGCTATCTTAAAGTTCCATTATACTACCGAATAAAGAAAATGATTATTCACCATATGTGAATAAGAAGACATTCGCCCAGCAGAAGACCCAAGGCCTTGTCCATTTTCACATTCAGTATAATGCCTTTAAGAGGATACCCTTAACTCCTCATTAGAGCTATGATTCCAATATCTGTAAATGCGTATATAGATCATGCACCCAACGAACCGGTCTATAAGCTTACTACCTCTGAGACGCTTTAGCCATTGGAACATCAAAGTACACAAGTCATATACATGAAGCTATCCTTTTACTCAGGATTAAGGTTACTGTACAATGAACGTCAAAAACAGATTGATCCACTCAAAGTGGACTTCGTAGATCAATCACGCTTTAGTCCCGGTCTAATATGTCACCACCAAGCAACATATCTATGTCTCTACTTGGGAGTCCAGCTCCAGACAGTCAAGACAAACCGTCCGCTCCAAGGCTTTAGACAACATAATAGTCTTAACATGAGTTAGATGCTCAGTCTAACCCCATAGACTACAAATCATAGTTTAGATCACTAACTTTAGAACATTGTCTTCTCGCACACAAAAGTCCATTGCATGCAATGTTCTAACAGTTTAACACAAGCAGTCAGGGAGCCATATTTGCTTACATTTACTTTAACATGTAAATAAAATGAGGACAGATAGCAATGCAATGAATAACCTCTATATATAATTTTATTATCCAGTTCAAAATAAATACATCAAAATGTCTCTAATGCTTAGGGTATTTCCTAACAGAGACACCATATTCGGTACATCTAGGGATGAACAAGATGTAAATGGACTTAAAAGAGGGTTTTGGTGGGCTAGAATGAAAAATGATGTCGCCAAGTTCGTTGTCAGATGCCTCATGTGTCATAAGATTAAAGTGGAACATCAATGGCCGGTAGGAGAACTATAGAAAATCGAGTTATCCGAATGGAAATGGGATCAGATCATAATGGATTTCATGGTTGGGTTGCCAAGAATGTCAAGCGATAACGATGCAACCTGAGTGATTGTGGATAAATTGATAAAATTAGCTTGATTCTTAGCTATGAAAGTGAGCTACTTGATAGAAAGACTGGCATAAATATATGTAGCTTAGATAGTAAGACTGCACGGAGTACCGAATTCCATTATCTCAGATCGTGACAGACGCTTCACCTCTAAGTTTTGGTAGAGCATCTAGGCCTCATTAGGAACCAGATTGAAGTTTAGTACAACATTCCATCCTTAGACTGATGGCCAGTCTAAGAGGACCATACAGACTTTGGAGGATATGTTGAGAGTTTGTGTCCTAGACTTTAAAGGAAACTAGGACCAGAAGCTGCCTTTGATTGAGTTCTCATACAATAACAGCTACCATTTCTCGATTGGGATGGCACCATATGAGGCACTCTATGGAAGAAAATGCAGATCTTCAGTGCATTGGCATGGGGCCAGAGAAAAACAGCTTACCAGCACGGAATTCATTAAGGATACAATGGCAGACGTGAAGTTTATACAAGAGAGGTTGGATACAACGCACAGTTGCTAAAAGAGCTATGCAGACAAACGATGCAGACCTTTCGATTTTCAAGAAGGAGACTCTGTCTTTCTCAAGGTGGCATGTAGGAAATAAATCGATAAAAACGTATCAGAGTGGCACAGCGGAATGATAAAATTTTTTTTTAAGATCGTTAAATATCTCATGATGCCATATACAATAAAACAACAACAATTTAAACTCATACCTCAAGGTCACCAATCTTGCAGGAGGAGAATGACCGGAGGGCTTCAACCAATTAGCTTTCTCTACTATTCTCCAATTCCCGAATGGCTGAGTGTGTGGGCACTCTGAACCTCGATCGGTATGCTAGCACTGCTACTCTTCTTTCGACCACCCAGATCTCTCAAGAACTTATTGTCACGGTAAGTTATGCAACAATAAGCTTGCTCAACTGAGAGTCTGTGGTTGAAGAGAATTGGAGTGGCAGGACCTCTATTTATAGACTTGCATGAGGTGATTCTCTGAATTCAAATTGGATTAGGAGAAGATATTCTCCCTTATCCACAACCAAAAAATCTGAATTTTCCAAGGGGAAAATCTCAACAAATTTCCGGCCAACTTAGGATTATCCAATTTAAATCTAAACAAGATTTTAACTAGAATTTTATCTCCCCTTTTCCAACCAAAGAATCCGAAAATCCTTAAGGATATTTACCAAATAATTTCAGCCACTTTTGGATAAGGGAAGAATCAAAATTCCACTACGATTTTCAAGCTTGAATCTTATCTCATCCTTATCCAAAATAACCGAAAATCTCCTAGGAGATCTTCTTCAAATTTTCGGCTATAATCAGGGAGGAGAGAATCCAAATTCAACTAAGATTAAAACTTGAATTTTTCCTTGAATCTTATCCACAAAAAATCTGAAAATTCCATGAGGATAATCCTCAAAATTTTCGTCCATTATTGTTAGGATTTGGATTCAAAATTCAAGTAGGATTCTAATAAGATTTTCCTCTCCATATCCAACTCAAATTCGAATTTCATTCCTTATGGATTTACCACAAGAAATTTGAATCCCACTTGGATTGAGATTCAAAATTTGAATTTCAAATTCAAATTTCAAATTTCAAATTTCAAATTTCAAATTTAAATTTCAGATTCAAATTTCAGATTCAAATTTCAAATTCGAATTTCAAATTCAAAATTTGAAATTTGAATTTCAAAATTCAAATTTCAAAAACCACAAAACAGTTGTATTTCAAATTCTTGTTCTCATGGATAATTTTCTACGACTCAAATCCAATCTCAAATAAAATCATGGCAACTTTATTTGGAGTTCGAATAATTGTGTACTCTATTATCTAAAACAAAATCTGAATCCAACCGGAGAGAATCTTGTCCACCATCCTACTCCTATGTCAACACCATCCATGCATAATAAACTAGCCAATAGCATACACAAATCAATTTTGCCAAACATTAAGGAATTATATAGAGCTAGTAGAGGAACCAATTGGACATATATAATTGGGCTCCCGCAAATCCATATGATCATCATTCTTTTCTGAACAACTCGATCATATGATCACTAATTTCAGAGTCACACCACTATAAACCTGAAACTGAACTCTCAATTATATACCGTATTACGTAAGCCTGTGACAAGCTATCATCCAATGACCTTGTCATGTATGCAGAACCCTCATATGATATCCATGATCAGCCTTAGGCCAAACTCCGCTTAATCCTACTGATCAGGCTATCTTAAAGTTCCATTATACTACTAAATAAAGAAAATGATTATTCACCATATGTGAATAAGAAGTCATCCACCCAGCAGACGACCCAAGGCCTTGTCCATTTTCACATTCAGTATAATGCCTTTAAGAGGATACCCTTAATTCCTCATTAGATCTATGATTCCGATATCTGTAAACGAACCTTTCATCATATACAAGCCATGCACCCAACGAACCGGTCTATAAGCTTACTACCTCTGGGATGCTTTAGCCATTGGAACATCAAAGTACACAAGTCATATACATGAAGCTGTCCATCTACTCAGGATTAAGGTTACTGCACAATGAACGTCAAGAGCAGATCTATCCACTCAAAGCGGACTTCGAAGATCAATCACATTTTAGTCCTGGTCTAATATGTCACCATCAAGCAACATATCTATGTCTCCACTTAGGAGTCCAGCTCCAGACAGTCAAGACAAATCGTCCCCTCCAAGGCTTTAGACAACATAATAGTCTTAACATGAGTTAGATGCTTGGTCTAACCCCATAGACTACAGACCATAGTTTAGACTGCTTACTTTAGAACATTGTCTTCTCGCATACAAAAGTCCATTACATGCAACGTTCTAACAGTTTAACACAAGCAGTTAGGGAGCCATATTTGCTTACATTTACTTTAACATGTAAATAAAATGAGGACAGATAGCAATGCAATGAAAAAACCTCTATATATAATTTTATTATCCAGTTCAAAATAAATACATCAAAATGTCTCTAATGCTTAGGGCATTTCCTAACAATCTCCCACTTGCCCTAAGCCAGTCGATGTGCCATGTTAGGCATCCCCATCGCCTCTACGTGCCTCTCAAAGCTTCTAGCTACCAAAGTCTTAATAAAGGGATCGGTAATGTTGTCCTCGGATGCGATCTTACATACATCTACTTGTCCTGTCTCCACGTGCCCTCTAATAATATGATATCTCCGATCTATATGTTTGGTCCACTTTTGGTGCCGAGATTCCCTTGTGTTGGCAATAACCCCAGCGTTATCACAATAAAGTGTGATAGGCTTATCAATACCCGGAATGACCTCAAGATCTCTAAAGAACTTACGGAGCCAAACGCTTCTTTAAATGCCTCAGCCGTAGCCACATACTCAGCCTCCATAGTAGAGTCAGCTGTTCAGCCCTGCTTCACGCTCCTCTATACAATGGCACCTCTTTCGAGCAAAAACACTGATCCAGATGTTGATTTCCTCGAATCCTTGCAAGTCTGGAAGTCTGAGTCCGTGTATCCTATGGTTGTTAGGTCCCCTCCAGAATACACCAGCATATAATCCCTCGTTCTCTTAAGATATTTGAGTATATGCTTTACTGCTTGCCAGTACTTGGTTCCAGGATTCACTTGATATCAACTCACCATACCTATTGCAAAACATACGTCTGGGTGAGTGCAAAACATAACGTACATAAGGCTACCCACAGTAGATGCATAAGGGACCTTACTCATACGCTCTCTTACTTTCGATGTCTTTGGACAGTCATCCAATGAAAGAGTTAGACCGACAATAGAACGTTGTGTACCTTTCTTTGCCTCTTGCATTGCATATTTGTCAATTATTTTATCTATGTATGAAGTTTGGGATAACGCTATCATTTTGTTCTTTCGATCTCTGAAGAGACGAATACCTAGAACATAATTAGCTTTTCCCAAGTCCTTCATGTTAAACTGTTGGTGCAACCAAAGCTTAACCAATGATAAGTTCCCTACATCATTCCCAATGAGCAGTATATCATCGACATAGAGTATTAGAAAGACCACTTTTCCATCCTTAATACGTTTATAAACATAGGGTTCATCAATGTTCTGCTCAAAACTGAAAGTCTTGATCGCTTGATCAAATCTCTGGTTCCATGAGAGGGATGCTTACTTTAATCCATAAATGGATCTAAGCAACTTGCAAACTTTTGTTTCTTGGCCTTTCGCTACAAACCCTTCGGGCTGTATCATGTAGATACACTCCTCAAGATGGCCATTCAAGAATGCCGTCTTGACATCCATTTGCCAGATCTCGTAATCAAGAGCCATAGCAATAGATAGAAAAATACAGATAGACTTCAGCATAGCAACAGACAAAAAGGTTTCATAACCATCGATTCCAGCCTTTTGCGTGTACCCCTTTGCAACCAGTATAGCTTTGAAAGTTTCCACTCTCCCTTCCGTATCCTTCTTTCTTTTGTAGACCCATTTGCATCCAATGGGTTTTATCTCATCTGGCAAATCTACAAGTTCCCAAACAAAGTTGGATTTCATAGAATCCATCTCATTGTTCATAACCTGTTTCCAAGATTTAGAATCAACATCATTTATAGCTTCATCATAGGTGACCAGATCATCCTCATGCTCATAAGCTTCGGCCTGGTATACCTCAGCATCATACACGAAGAAATTAGGTTTCTTCGAAACCCTCCCACTACGATGAGGCACCCTAAATTGTTGATCGTCTGCCGGTCTTTCACCAGAACTCGACCGAAACTTGTGGAGCAGTTCTTTCACCTGATAACTCCTCTGGCACCACTTTGCTTTGAGGCTTAAAATCATTCATGTGACTTTCCTCCAAGAATGTCGCATGGGTTGAAACAATGACTTTTTGTTTCTTCGGGTTATAGAATAGACCTCCTTTAGTTCCTTTTAGATACCATACAAACATGCACAATTCTGATCTTGGTTCCAACTTCTTCGCATCCCCATCTAGTACATGTGCCGAGAAGCCTCATATTCTCATATGTCCAAGGGAGGGCTTCCTGCCATGCCACTTTTTATACGGAGTTCTGGGAATTGACTTGCTTGGAACCTGGTTCAGAATATAGCATGCCGTTTGTAAAGCATATCCCCGAAATGATAATGGCAGCATTGAATAACTCATCATGGATCGTACCATATCTAACAAGATCCTGTTTCTCTTTTCATCTACACCATTCTGTTGTGGAGTACCAGGTGCAGTCAATTGGGATAATACCCCATTCTCTACAAGATGTCCTAAAAATTCGTCGGAGAGGTATTCACCACCTCGATCAGATCAAAGTGTCTTTATGGATTTATCCAATTGCTTTTCCACTTCCGCATGATATTCTTTGAACTTGTCAAAGGTTTTGCTCTTGCGGTGCATCAGAGACACATATCCATACCTCGAGTAATCGTTTATAAAGGAGACATAATACTCAAACCCTCCTTGCTCTGTGACGTTCATAGGGCCACATACGTCAATGTGCATAATTTCTAAGAGCTCCTGAGCCATTGTACCCTTAGCCCCAAAAGACCTCTTAGTCATTTTACCCTCTAGACAAGACTCACATTGAAGAAGACGTACCTCCTCCAGAGATTCCAGAGGACCGTCTTTCACCAATCTTTGAATCCTATCCAGATTAATATGACCAAGTCTTAAATGCCAAAGATACGCCTTGTTAGAGTGAGAAACTTTCAAGCTTTTTAGAGTTATCTATTAATTCGGTGTCAAGCAGTGAGTACATCTTTGGTTTGATCAAATATAGGTTTCCATCCATCCATCCAAAAAAGACAAAAGACTTGTTTCTATGAATATCAACTCTTTTACTAAAAGAAACTGAATAAGAATCCTTTATTAAACAAGCTACCGATATAAGGTTCCTCCTAAAATTAGGAACATAAAAACAGTCTTTTAATTAAATAAACCTAAATTCATCAAAGTAAAGGTAAATATCTCCCACTGCCTCAACCACCACCAAGATACGCATTGTTAGAGTGAGAAACTTTCAAGCTTTTTAGATTTATCTATTAATTCGGTATCAAGCAGTGAGTACATCTTTAGTTTGATCAAATATAAGTTTCCATCCATCCATCCAGAACAGATTAAAGACTTATTTCTACGAATATCAACTCTTTTACTAAAAGAAACTGAATAAGAATCCTTTATTAAACAAGCTACCGATATAAGGTTCCTCCTAAAATTAGGAACATAAAAACAGTCTTTCAATTAAAAAAACCTAAATTCATCAAAGTAAAGGTAAATATCTCCCACTGCCTCAGCCACCACCAAGCTGCCATCTCCAGTTCACAACGAGAGGCTCCTATCATGTAGACTTCTTGTTTCCACAAACCCCTGCATAGAAACACAAACATGATTAGTGGCACCCAAATCAATGACCCAAGTGTCTTTTGATTCTTCCACCAAACACACTTCCAAGTAGTGAAGTTCCTAACCTTCCTTGCCCTTGGCGGCTAGGATTTCCCAGCAAGCCTTCTTAAAGTGACCTACCTTCCCACAGTGAAAGCACTTGGACTTTTTAGGGTCCCTGGGCTTCTTGTTCTTCTTCTTCTTCTTTCCATCCGAGACAGGAGGATTAGAAGAACTGGAAGCCGCTTACTTCTGACTTGGCTTCTTCCTCTTCCGTGAGGGTTTGGAAGATTCTGCCAAATTAGCCTCTCCTTTGGGTTGGACCGCATCCCCATCCCTGATCATGCGCTCATAAGATTGGAGTTGCTTCATGAGCTCAGTAAGACCTAACTCCCTTGTCGCTAGATTGTATGCAGCCTTAAACCCCATAAAATCTTTAGACAGAGTTTTGAATACCATCTTGATCTAGGTATTGTAGTCCAACTCAGCACTGTTCTCGGCAGCCTCAGCGAAGAATCCCATTAGAGTGATCATATAGTCCTTCACTGGAGTACCCGCCTTTTGCTTAGAGTTCATAATGCTGGTTATAGCAGACTATCGAGCCAACTTTTCTTGGCCTCCGAACATATCCTCCAGATTTTCCATGATCTCCCCAGCAACTTGATAAGTCTCATGCTGCCTTTGTAAAGCACTCGTCATGCTAGCAAGTATGTAATATCGAGCTATATCATTGGATTCTCTCCAACGAGTATAGGCAACTAGGACCTCCTCAAGTGGTGTGTTAGGTTTGGGCCCTAGTGGGCATGGTTCGTCCGGTATGGACTTATGTCTCTCGCAGCTGAGAACTATCAACAGTTTTCTTTTCCAATCTTTATAATTATCGCCATTCAGTTTATTCTCAATAAGTATTGAAATGAGGGGTGTCAGTGATATTTTGAACTGAAATAAAATTATACTAGACATCATTACAAAGCCCAAGCAAATATACAGATAATTTAGCAAATAAAACATACAAGTATTTTCCTACATGGAACTTGAAAAACATGTAGCATTACAATGATAATTCTCAGCACCTATTGCCCCAAGCCACCGGGGGGTGGTCATGAAAACAAATAGCCAGAACATGGACCCAGTCTCATTAATATATGTTGCCTTAAATCCTCCAAGGTTAAGACATATATTAATAGCCGCTTATTTGGCCACCAGTTTAGTTAATAGAGCTTCTAAGGAAGATTAATAACTAAACAAGTCTTGAGTGTATAACCATTGTTTACGTAGCCCGATCCACGTCCTACCAAGCCACCGAGGGGTGGTCATGAATAGGATCGTACCCGAACACGTTTTCCACATAGGAGATCCAATCTAGTATACCGGCAGCGGTAAACACCTACCGAAGGGTATGGTCAGGGCAGAACTGACGTGAGGCGTTACCATGCTTTCACATATGGATCAACAATGGAGGTCGTGGGTTTTGTTTGAAACCCTCTCCCACTCAATATTTTGAAAAACATGCAAGTTTTGACAAATATGTATGATCAATATAATATGAGCGGCACTCACCTATCCTATATGACATGTTATCAAATATGCATATAAAACATCCATCAATACATATTTATACATCTATGACATATCACAGAAAAAATAATTGACAGAATAACCAAGTCATGGTTCCATCCTAGAACAAAGAAAATAAAGATTACAAAATTCCATTGAAAGCATTCTTTGGGTCTTGAATTTTGTTCCATCTTCATGTATCCATCTTTATGTAGTCTCTCTATTTATTTCTCATCCCAAGAATTATTTAAAATTTAAATTCCAAAAATTTAAATTTCAAATTCAAATTCCAAATTCGAATTTTAAATTTAAATTTCAAATTCAAATTTTAAACAATTTTAAACATCATGTGTAATAATATGTAATTTCAAAAATTTCAAATTTTCGATTACATATTTTTTAAACATGATTTAAAATTAAATCTCAAATTTAAAAAATCAAAATTTTTTATTTTTTGAACCGTCGCCTCCACTGTCCCCAGAGGCCGGCAGCCGCCGTGGGTAGCCCCCAGTCCCTGGGGGGCTGGTAGCCCATAGCCATCCCATGTGCAGCCCTGTCGGGCTGCAGGCCAAGCCTGCAGTGCCAAGCTGTGCACCTAGGCTGGGCGTAGCAGCCGGCAGGCTGCACGCCCAGGCTGCGGCCAGCCTTGGGAGGGCCACGGCCACCCTCGGCCTCAGGCCAAGCCTGCGGCCGTGGGTGGTCATGGCCTGTTCAACGACTGTCGCAGCCTATCCTACCCGAGGGCAAGGGCTGCAGCCCTACCAAGGCCCGATGTTCGTGTCTCGATTTTTGTGTCATATTCCAATTTACCCATTAGGATCTCCAAAAATTAATTTGAATCTCAATTAAATTGAAATTTTCCACACAATCAAAATTTCAACCTTTAAATCAAATTTAACTTTTGGGAAAAATAAATTATGGTCTTCAATCTTCAATCACCTCCAAGAATAATTACATAAAAATCCTAAACTGTTTCTGGTGTACAAAAAATCTAACCATAATAATTCTAAGAGACAAAATTAAAAATCCATAGGAAAATTACAGTATTAATAAACTGCTCCCATGGTTATATAAAAATTCCTAGATATAATTTTTCTAAATTCTAAGAAACCATAACCGGCAAAGACAAGCATGCTTATAATAATTCAAAAAATTAAAATAACCACATACTTCATACATAATACATGACAACAACATAAAGGAATCCTCGAATACCACTCTCTAAATATTAAATCCATACATAAATAAAAAAGACTAATTAATTGTCTAATTTATGTACATGGCATAGTCATGAGATGGTTCTGATACCAATTGTAGGAAATAAATCGATGAAAATGTATCAGAGTGGCACAGCGGAACAATAAAAAAATTTTTTTAGGATCGTTAAATATCTCATGATGACATATACAATAAACCAACAATAATTTAAACTCATACCTCAAGGACGCCAATCTTGCAGGAGGAGAATAACTGGAGGGCTTCAACAAACTAGTCTTTTCTACTATTCTCCAATTCCCGAATGGCTGAGTGTATGGGCACTCCAAACCTCGATCGGTATGCTAGCACTGCTAGTCTTCTTCCGACCACCCAGATCTCTAAAGAACTTATTGTCACGGTGAGTTATTCAACAATAAACCTGCTCACTTGAGAGTCTGTGATCTAAGAGAACTGGAGTGGCAAGACCTCTATTTATAGACTTGCATGAGGTGATTCTCTGAATTCAAATTAGATTAGAAGAAGATATTCTCTCTTATCCACAACCAAAAAATCTGAATTTTCCAAGGGGAAAATCTCAACAAATTTTCGGCCAACTTAGGATTATCCAATTCAAATCTAAACAAGATTTTAACTAGAATTTTATTTCCCTTTTTCCAACCAAAAAAATCCAAAAATCCTTAAGGATATTTACCAAATAATTTCAGCCACTTTTGGATAAGGGAAGAATCAAAATTCCACTAGGATTTTCAAGCTTGAAACTTACCTCATCCTTATCCAAAATAACCGAAAATCTCCCCGAGATCTTCCTCAAATTTTCAGCCATAATCAGAGAGGAGAGAATCCAAATTCAACTGGGATTGAAACTTGAATTTTTCCTTGAACCTTATCCACAAAAAATCTGAAAATTCCATGAGGATAATCCTCAAAATTTTCATCCATTATTGTTAGGATTTGGATTCAAAATTTATGTAGGATTCTAACAAGATTTTCCTCCCCATATCCAACTCAAATTCGAATTTCATTCATTGTGGATTTACCATAAGAAATTCGAATCCCACTTCGACTGTGATTCAAAATTTGAATTTCAAATTTGAAATTCAAATTCGAAATTCAAATTCAAATTTCAAATTCAAAATTCAAAAATCAAATTTCAAAATTCAAAATTCAAATTTCAAAATCCACAAAATAGTTGTATTTCAAATTCTTGTTCTCATGAATAATTTTCTACAACTCCAATCCAATCTCAAATAAAATCATGGTAACTTTATTTGGAGTTCGAATAATTGTGTACTCTATTATCCAAAACAAAATCTGAATCCAACTAAAGAGAATCTTGTCCACCATCCTAATCCTATGTCAACACCATCCATGCATAATAAACTAGCCAATAGCATACACAAATCAATTTTGCCAAACATTAAGGAATTATGTGGAGCTAGTAGAGGGACCAATTAGACATATATAATCGGGCTCCCACAAATCCATATGATCATCATTCTTTACCGAACAACTCAATCATATGATCACTAATTTCAGAGTCACACCACTATAAACCTAAAACTGAACTCCCAATTATATACTGTATTACGTAAGCCTATGACAAGCTATCGTTCAATGACCTTGTCATGTATGCAGAACCCCCATATGATATCCATGATCAGCCTTAGGCCAAAGTCCGTTTAATCCTACTGATTAGGCTATCTTAAAGTTCCATTATACTGCCGAATAAAGAAAATGATTATTCATCCGATGTGAATAAGAAGTCATCCGCTCAGTAGACGACCCAAGGCCTTGTCCATTTTCACATTCAGTATAATGCCTTTAAGAGGATACCCTTAACTCCTCATTAGAGCTATGATTCCGATATCTGTAAATGCGTATATAGGTCATGCACCCAACGAACCGGTCTATAAGCTTACTACCTCTGAGACGCTTTAGCCATTGGAACATCAAAGTATAGAAGTCATATACATGTAGCTGTCCATCTACTCAGGATTAAGGTTATTGCACAAGGAACGTCAAACACAGATCGATCCACTCAAAGCGGACTTCATCGATCAATCACGCTTTAGTCCCGATCTAATATGTCACAACCAAGCAACATGTTTATGTCTCTACTTGGGAGTCCAGCCCTAGACAGTCAAGACAAGCCGTCCCCTCCAAGGCTTTAGACAACATAATAGTCTTAACATGAGTTAGATACTCGGTCTAACCCCATAGACTACAGACGATAGTTTAGACCGCTTACTTTAGAACATTGTCTTCTCGCATACAAAAGTCCATTGCATGCAACGTTCTAATAGTTTAACACAAGCAGTCATAGAGCAATATTTGCTTTCATTTACTTTAACATATAAATAAAACGAGGACGGATAGCAATGTAATGAATAACCTCTATATATAATTTTGTCATCCAGTTCAAAATAAATACATCAAAATGTCTCTAATACTTAGGGCATTTCCTAACATAGCACCCATGAAAGGGTGATGCACTTTGGAAAGAAGGCAAAGCTAAGTCCTAGATACGCAGGGCCCTTCAAAATAATCGAGAGAGTTAGGAAGGTGGCTTACAGATTGGCACTCCCTCCTGAATTAGCTTTAGTACATAATGTCTTCCACGTTTCAATGTTAAAGAAGCATGTGCCAAACAACTCCTGCGTTTAAGCCAAAAACCCATAGAGGTACATGTCGATCTGATGTATGAAGAGAAACCAATGCAGATCTTATCTAGATAAGATAAAGTACTTAGAAATAAAGTTATACCTCTCGTAAAAGTGTTGCCAAAACCATAATATCGAGGAAGCCACATAGGAACGGGAAGAAGATATGAGAAGAGACTTCTCAGGATTATTCTAATTTTTGAGGACAAAAATTTTGTAAGGGGGGTAGGTTGTAATGACTGCCCTATTCATGTAACCTAGTTACTACATAATAAGTAATTAAGTTGATAAATACAATGTATTTTTCCCAGTTGAATGAATTAAAGGAGTACGGTGATGTTTAATTACTATTTATGCAGTGAAAGTGCTAACCGACAGTGAAATCGGTTTACCTTAATATGTGTATTGCGTATAACACTCGCAATATCAAGAAACCAGTCTAGACGACCATTTCTTGATACAAAAGTGGTGAACAAGTCATCAGTACGCTTATATCGGTTATCTTAACACAATAGCGATAAATACCTTAGCAGAGGTACAGTGAATCGGAGCTAGAATGTTCAGACTAGTCAGTTAAACAGAAATCAATGAATAGTAAATAGTAGAAAAGCATGTCAGGTTAATGGTCAGGATGGCCTTAATTTGACTTAAAACTGATATATCAACAGTAAACAAGCTCAATTTGGTTAATTGAGCATAAAACGTGAAAATTTATTTGAGAGAAATGCAGTATCAGGAAAGGAGTTAAGAAAACCTTTTCTCATCCTGAAATTGATATATTTAGATTCAGAACACTCAAATTAGTCAATTAAGCACAAAACACGTTTTTCGCGGTGGGGTCACACAGATCCTGAAAACTGGTCTAGATGACCTCAAATGGACGTAAAATTGATAAAATTGAAATCAACACATCCAAATTAGTCAGGAGAGAATGTGTTTGAAATTTCGCATGAAAACACCTCGTTATGCATGCGCAGGGACAATATAGTGTAGACACAACCACAGTATAAAAAATAAACAGTAAAATAGACTCAGAATGGACTCTTAGATAGTACAACCTGACAAGGAATGATCAGAATAAATATCAAATTTAGAAAATCCAATTTCAGTGGAAATCTAGAACTTTACCGAAAAAGGGTCGAATACCAAAAGGCAAAAATTAGACTGCAAAGAGAAGACTTAGCAGATTAAATTTTCCCCTAGGAAACCATGCACATGTAGCACAAACAGCCCCAAACACAACTGTAAAAAGAAGGAAACATTTTCCCTAAAACAAGGGATGTGTTGGCCACCTTTTGAGTAAAATATTCAAGGAATTCCATCACATGGCCAACAAAATTTTTTTTATTTGGCTCCCTTCCATATGCGCATAGTCCTTGGTTTTTTTGGAGACTAAAAATGGTAGAAAAATTTTCCCCAATTAGGCAAAATTTTGGTTTAATTAAGTGAGCTTAAGTTTGATTAAGTTGGATTAGATTTGACTATAAAAGGGCATGCTTGACCTAAGGTGTCACTTTCCTTCTTTTGCATCCTAAAACACAACCACTCTTCTTCTTGTTTTCTTACCTGTAGCAAACCACTTGCCAACCCACAAACTGACATTTTGCAAGCCAAAAATCCAACCAAAAACTTACCAAAAACCAGCCACCACCAAGCTTGCATTAGGAGGTTTCAATGCAAGCCATCTCAAGGCCACTCAAGGGTAAGATTCTAGAACCAATCTTTGTGATTTTTAGTTGTTATTTTAGTTTGATGATAAGAGAAAAATTTTAGTGTCCTTTCTAGCACAAGTCGACCCTCAATCCTTCTTAGTTTACACGGTAATTTTTGGGTGACCCAAGCCTCAGTGCGCCTGTGCTTGGTTCATAGCCTGTAAGGTAAAATTGAAAACCCCTTTTTGTAGTTTAGTTATTTTCAAGTTTTGATCAAGGAAATTTATGTTTATTTATTTGTGCAATGGGTTGTAATAAGTTTATTTTGAACCCTTAGCTTTTTATTTTTAAGTTTATATGGCTGTGTGGTTATGGTTTAAATTTTTATGGATGGATGTATGTATATGTGTGTGTGTGTGGACGTTTAAGATGGCTGGACACATAAATCTATCCCCAATTTTAGGCCATAGATTTGGCCATTTTTTACCCCTTTAGGTTTCGAATTTAGGATTTGGTAAAACACGAAGTGGAAATTCGGTTACTGTCATTTTTGTGTCAAATAGCTTTTGGCCAAAAATGACTCTAAGATAGACTATTCGACTAGTTTTTAATTGGAGCCCAAAACTGGAACTAAAATCCTAAGTACAGGAACAGTCTTGGGTTTTGTTAAAAGTGACCAAGTTAGAGTCCGAACCGGATCTCGGGCTCAACATGAAAGTTATAGATCTCGTCGAAACCTTTAAGATGACTCCTACATTTTTTAAAAATTTGGCCATTTCGGGCCTCAAACAGACCTATTTTTCAATAAGCATAATACTGGGATTTTTCTAAAACTGGATACAAAATTAGCCACGGGTTTAGTGAGTTTTGGATCTGTTAAAGTTTGATTTAAGCTACGAGATGAACACGAGAGTTATTCATCTCATTGAGATCTAACAGTTTGATGTTCTCCAAATTTGCAAATGACATCATTTCAAACAAGTTTTAAAACAGTTTCATAAAATGGTTCAAAAATCCCTTTTAAAATATGAACACCAAAATGTGTTCTACCCTTTTTAAAATGGAAACATGATTTGGATAAAATGTCCCGACCTTCCAACAGGGTGATATGGGGATGGTTTAAAAGAACGTAAATTTTCCCAAAAATTTTTTAAGACTTCCAAAACAACTTTTCAAAATAAATAAAACAGTAGAGGTAGCCCAGTGGACTACCACACCTAAACAAGCAAAGTAACCCGGTAGGCTACCTAGTTAAAGATATGCTAGATACCCGGTCAATTGACTGGTCGGTCAACCAGTCAAGAACCGAGTTTAAACAAAATAGTGAGGAATGGTGATTAATCTGTCAAGTAGACAAATTGATCAAGCACGAATTGACATTAAATACCAAATTCCCAAAGTAGTAGGGTACCGATGGGCCTCAGTACCATACCATGATACAAGCTACAGTCACTAACAGTAGTAGTGACCTAAGAATAACATTAATTAATTTATTGGGTAATAAATTAATTAACTACATATAGAGAATCAAACTCTCAAGAGAGAGAGCAAGTTAGTACCGACGGCCATTGATACCATGAGTTGTATCTGCTTTAGTCACTAACGGTATTAGTAACTCAGCAACAATTATTGACAGAATATGTTATGATGATAGGTAGATGCCTGTAACATGATAAGGGCGAGAGTACAAGTTTGCTTACAAACTAGGTAAGTATAACTCCACCTATAGCATAAGCAAAATGAATTTAAAGTGTTGATATTTTTACACTATGTTAAGTATTGCAAATCATGCACTATTGTTGCATCTCATGTTATGAGAGCGTATAGTTTCACAATCGTGTAGATTGATGAAAACATGAGTTAGATGCCATATATCCCTATCGCGTAAGATTAGGGATAGCTTAACAAAGCTTATGGCCAAATCAGATAAACAATTAGGTAATTAATAAGCGTGTCATACCGGCCTTTTCCGTTCAATAGGTTTATTTTAGTTAAAGTATGATGAGCCTCCGTTGACGGCTTGTAAATTTGTGATCACGGATGTTTCCGATGATCCGTGCGCATTCGGTACTAACACACGGGCCCTCAGGTAGACATAGGAAAGAAAAAGAATTTTGAGGCATGATATGAGCATAATCGGATCATGCATTGTTCACGATATAGTTCACTATGCTTCTAGCTATAGTAGATATGCATATAGTACACGATGTTTTCTGTTATGCACTCAATATATGATGTTTTAGTTTTGCATTCAGTGATATGTGATGTTCCGATATGTGGAATGTTTCAGTGGTATATGTTGGTACATGACATGCTTATATGGTTTTAAGTATGCACTATGGTTTAAACATGCTTTGTGGACGACATGTTGTACTTACAGGGCATAAAGCTCATATGGTGTGTTCATGCTGTAGGTAAGTGTCCTATGGCTTAAACCTCATGGGTAATGATGGTGGCAGAGGCGGATGTGAGGATGAGGTTATGGATATCACCGCGAGTTTTAACTTCCACATAGTTTTGAGTAAACAGTATATCTTGAGTAGTAATTAGTTAAACAAATTTTATAAGTATGTATGAATGAACTCCCGATGATTTAGACTTTGTACTTTTAAGGTATATGTACATGAATAGTAAATACATATGCAATAAAAAAAAAGAATCACCTAAAATTATAGCATTTAAATAAATAGGTTTAAGTAACAGTTTTCAAGTCAGATAAGTTAAGCAACTATTTGTAAGTAAGCAGTAATAGTTTTCGAGCAAGTTAAATAGTAGTAGTTTTAAGTAATGGTCCAGGCCACTTAGGGCTCACATAAATAGTGTCACCATATTTTAAAAGCAAATATGACAGCTGCTAATTCTAGATCATGAGTTGGATAGTTCTTCTTATGTTCTTTAAGTTATCGAGAAGCATATGCTATGACTTTTCTATCTTGCATCAAGACAGCACTTAATCCCATCTTTGATGCACCACTGTATATGTCAAATTCTCCCTCCTCTTTAGGAATAGTAAGAATCAGAGCACTTGTAATCGTCTCTTCTGTGATAACCGTGAATTTTAAGATTCTCAGAGGAATTTAAAATTGTATGTATATGACAATTTTAATGTATAAAATATGAAAAAGTTGTGTTTTAATACTGTTGAGAATGCAGCAAAATGTTCTAATAGTGTTAAAGAGTGTAAGTTCGTTGATCGAAAATCTTCCCGAATCAAAACGAGTGAAACGGCCCTAAATTGGAGCCAAAAACCCTAGAGAGTGCATCGAATGCACTAAAAGTCAAAAATTTACGGTAATGATTTTTGGTCAAATGGAAGCAAAATAAGGCAAACCGATCGCATTGTAGGTGTCAGAAACCCTCCTATGCGATTTCGGTAGATTTTCGTTTGGTTTGACTTTTGGTCAAACTTTGACCATGAATTAATATATGAATTAATTGGATAATGTCATGTGTAACATCAAAATAATGATATAATAAATGGTGAATTAAGGCTAAAAAGGGTGGTTGGTAGCATTAATGATGGAGATTAGTTGTAATCCTAAATCAAGGGCTAGGATTAGGCCAAAATTTCATGTGAATTTTTGGCAAAAATTTGAGAAAATGGGCTGTAATTAGAGTCGGCCAAGGCAGGGAAAAATCAGTAAAAAATTTGCATTTTGGTCCCTAGAAAGTTGCTACAAAGTTCCTAAACAATTTTCAAATTGTTGGAAAAAATTACAACTTGGTCCTCTACTCATTTGCCAATAAATAGACGTGAGAAAATTCATTTGGAAATTAGCAAAAACCTGCCCCCATGCTGCCATTTTGAAACTGTGCACCTCTTCCCCCCTTAAGCAAAATTTTAGCAAAATTTCTTTACCAAATTAGCTTCCAAACCTAGTCCAAGCATCAAGGATTCAAGTTTTGAGGTGAGCCACCATTTTGAAGCTTTTCTTATTGTTTTTCCCTTCAAAATCTATGGCATGTATGTGTGTAAGAATGGTGAAAAATTTGATGATTTAATTTGGTATTGATGATGGTTGAATGATGTGGTGATTGAAGCATGTTTTAGAAACTTGAAACAAGCAAATTTTATGCATGTTTCCTATGCAAGCCTATGGCCTGTGTATAAGATGATATGGAAATTTTTGTGATGAAAATTGGTGAAGAAATGTTTGATAAAGGGTTATGAGAAGAACAAAATTTTGTCTTATGGTTTTGGACATAAAAACCGTGGCATAAAGGCTAGGTTGGAAAGAAATTTTCTTAGGTTTTTGATGTTCAAATGTGCATTAGAAACCTTAAGATTTAAATGTGATAAATGAGTTTGGTGATAAAAATTTTTGGTGTTGAATTCCATAAGAAAACCGCGACCATGATTGAGGAAAAATGGTGAATTTATATGTTGATTTGAATAATTGTTAATGTGAAAAAGTTTTACGTAAAGCTTGGTAACTTTGCGTAAAATAGGCTTTCGGTATAGTACGTGGCAGGTACTAAGGTTCTGAGGCGTACCTAACGCTGGGAAAACCTAAAATTTAAACGAAAACACTGTCAAAATTTTTAAAATGGCATAAAGGGCATTTCAGGAAACGAAGGGCAAAAATGTGCTTAGAAATGAAAACCGAGACCTCTCGGTAGGATTAAGTTGGTAATGGAAGATTAAACCCAAGAGGATTAGTAAAACGACCCTCTAATGTCTAAAATGCCAAGAACGGGAAAAATTTACGTTAGGGGTATTTTAGGAATGGTATGACAGACATTTCAGGAATAGTAAAATACCCATTTAAGGCTTCGAAACACTAGAAAAATAAGAAACGACCCTAAGTGTCGAAATAGTACCTCTGACGGTCGGGTGAGGAATAGTTATCGATTTTGCAGCAAATAATACTGTAAAAATATATCGAAGCCGAACAAATATTATTTTATGATATTTGGGCTTAGAAAATCCTAGAGAAATGGTAGATTAGATATGTTACGGTCCCGAGACCTACCGGGGGTAAAATGGTCATTTTGACCCAAAAATTTTCGAAAGGCTCAGAAAGGACCGTTAAGGATCTATAATGCCTTAAATAAGATTCTAGAGGCCATAACTAAGATTTTAAAACTAAAATCTAAAATTTATGAAGTACACGGACGTGTACTTTGGAACACGGGCATGTAGTAAAAACTCGAGAGGTACGCGGGCTTGGACGTGAGTGTGTATCAGGCTGTGTATCACATATAGAGATGAAATGTGTTCAAATGCTTAGAACAAAATGAATATATGCAAAGTGATAAATGATATTGGGTATTAACAGACAATATTTTGTCTATAGGGACTTAAACTAGAGACGATCACAAAACTGCAGAGGACTTCTGAAAATGGATGTTATCGCAGTTGTGGTAAGTTCAAGCATTTTCATGTTTGCAACATAAAATACTGTGACATTTAATTATGTACTAATTGTACATTAGATGCATAGTCCTACGGGTACTAGGGTATAGTTAGACTAACACACCCAACGAATTGATAAAGTGAGATGTATACTGTGGGTACACTATGGAAAGAGTGTGACTGAATTTAAGACACACCCTTAAAAGAAAGAATGTGTAAAGACCTACGAGCATTAAGGGTTCCTGACTTTGAGGTGATGATTAATGCCACCCGATCAGAACTATAATTGAAAGATGGTAATAAAACCACTTTTGGCATACCAGCCTCCAGTAAGATAGGGGTTTACAAGTCCTTTGGGGACACAAGAACTGCTTCGGGTAATGATGAACTGGGGAGGATCAGCCTTAGGGTCACTCCCAAGGCCCCTCATAATCAGCGCGCATATGATATCGGTACGACCGACATGAGCTCAAAATCAGAACTTAATGAAGATAATGACCGAAAATCTAATGAAAGCCATAAATGAGCATAATTAAGCATAACCGACACTAACGTTGTTAGGAAATGCCCTAAGCATTAGAGACATTTTATGTATTTTGAACTGGATAATAAAATTATATATAGAGATTATTCATTACATTGCTATTTGTACTTATTCTATTTACATGTTAAAGTAAATGTAAGCAAATATAGCTCACTGACTGGTTGTGTTAAAACTGTTAGAACGTTGCATGTAATGGACTTTTGTATACGAGAAGACAATGTTCTAAAGTAAGCAGTCTAAAATAAGGTCTGTAGTCTATGGGGATAGACCGAGAATCTAACTCATGTTAAGATTATTATGTTGTCTAAAGCCATGGTAAGGACGGTTTGTCTTGACTATCTGGAGCATAAACTCCCAAGTAGAGACATAGATATGTTACTTGGTGGGGACATATTAGACCGGGACTAAAGCGTGATTGATCTGCATAGTCTGCTATGAGTAGATCAATCTACTTTTAATGTTCATTATGCAATAACCTTAATCCTGAGTAAATGAACTACTTCATGTATATGATTTGTGTACTTTGATCTTCCAATGGCTAAAGCGTCTCAGAGATAGTAAGCTTATAGATCGGTTCGTTGGGTGCATGAATTATATACGATGAAGGGTTTGTTTACAGATGTCGAAATCGTAGCTCTAGGGATTTAAAGGTATCCTCTTAAAGGCATTATACTGGATGTGAAAATGGACAAGGCCTTGGGTCGTCTACTGGGTAGATGATTTCTTATTCACATATAGTGAATAATCATTTTCTTATTTGGTAGTATAATGGAACTTTAAGAAAGCCTGATCAGTAGGATTAAATGGACTTTGACCTATGGCTGATCATAGATATCATATGAGGGTTCTGCATATATGACAAGGTCATTGGACAGTAGCTCGTCACAGGCTTACGTAATACGGTATATAATTGGGAGTTCAGTTTCAGGTTTATAGTGGTGTGACTCTGAAATTAGTGATTATATGATTAAGTTGTTCGGTAAAGAATGATGATCATATGGATTCATGGGAGTCCGATTATGTATGTCCAATTGGTCCCTCTACTAGCTCCACATAATTCCTTAACGATTGGCAAATTGATTTGTGTATGCTTATTGGCTAGTTGATTATGCATGGATAGTGTTGACATAGGATTAGGATGGTGGACAAGATTCTTTGGTTGAATTCATAATTTATTTTAGATAATAGAGTAACAATTATTCGAACTCCAAATAAAGTTGCCATGATTTTGTTTGAGATTGGATTGGAGTTGTAGAAAATTATCCATGAGAACAAAAATTTGAAATACAACTGTTTGTGGTTTTTGAAATTTGAATTTTGAAATTTGAAATTTAAACTTTGAATTTGAAATTTGAATTTGAAATTCAAATTTAAAATTCGAATTTGAAATTTGAATTTTGAATTTTGAATTTGAATTTTGAATTTTGAAATTCAAATTTTGAATCACAGTCCAAGTGGAATTCGAATTCTTTGTGGATAATTCCACAGGGTTAGAATTCGAATTTGAGTTGGATATGGAAAGGGAAATCTTGTTTGAATCCTACTTGAATTTTGAATCCCAAGTCTACCAAGGAAAACCGAATTTGTTAGGGAAAAATATTCCAAGGTAATTTCAGATTTTATGGATAAGATTGCAGGGAAAAATTCAAGTTTCAATCGCAATTAAATTTGGATTCTCTCCTCCTTGGAAGTGGCCGAAAATTTTGAGTGAATCTCAAGGGAGATTTTCGGTTATTTATGGATAAGGATGAGATAAAATTCAAGCTAGAAAATCCTATTGGAATTTTGATTCTCCTCACACTTTAATAGAAGAATCTGGATAGGTTTATGGCCTTAGGGAAATTTGGAATTTTGTGGATAAATGGGGAGATAAAATTCTAGTTAAAATCCTATTTGAATTTTGAATACAAAATCCACAAAATGGCTGAAATCTTTTGGTGGTTTTTGGCCCTAGAAAATTCAGATTTTGTGTGTGGATAAGGGAGAAAATCTTCTCCTAATCCAATTCGAATTCAGAGGATCACCTCATGCAAGTCTATAAATAGGGGTCCTACCACTCTAGTTCTCTTAAACTACAGACTCTCAGGTGGGCAGACTTATTGTTACACAACTCACTGTGACAATAAATTCTTTAGAGATCTAGGTGGTCGAAAGAAGACTAGTCGTGCTAGCATACCGATCGAGGTTTAGAGTGCCCACACACTCAGCCATTCAGGAATTGGAGATTAGTGGAGAAGACTAGTTGGTTGAAGCCCTCCAATCATTCTCCTCCTGAAGATTGGCGTCCTTTGAGGTATGAGTTTCAATTGTTGTTGGTTTATTGTATATGGCATCATGAGATATTTAACGATCTTAAAAATTTTTATTGTTCTGCTGTGCCACTCTGATACGTTTTTACCGATTTATTTCCTACAAACGTGACGTGTATTATACTCGGTTAAGGTGACATGAATAGTATCTAGTCAGAGTCAAAGTTACTATTTATTGGTCAAAAGTCAAAGTATTGTTCACGGATGATTCATGGATAAATAGTACTATCCATAGGAAATTTTATTATTGATATTTTTGAATCTATGTGATTAATGGTGTGTATGTTTGAACTTACTGAGCCTGTTAGCTCACTGGCTTGTCCATGTTGTAGGTAAGAAACCTCTCTAGTAGATACTCTGGATGGCGACAGGATATGTAGTGCCATTGGGATAGGAATTCCCCTGTGGATTATGGTCCTGCTACCACTCTTCCTGTGGCAGCCCGTCCCATACTGTAGAGGTTTTACAGTGCTATTACAGTCAACTCTATAGTTAACTGCAATCGTATGTAGGCCTCAAGGGTCGTCGACATCATACTTAACCTGAAAACTGCTTGTAAATTTACGGAATTATATTTTTTTTCTACATAATAACTTGAAAACATATATATCCTGTTTGAGAATGTGATAAGAAAATCATATTAACAAAATAACATGTACATGGACCATGATTCTCTTATCACATAGTCTTGACTTAAAATCATGTTCTTTAAAAATACATGCTACAATTTTTAAAATTGCACAACGGAAAACTCATGGTAGGACCATCATCCCTTGTCCAGTCCCCCTGCATGAACATACCCTGTCTGTCGTCCACTGTGTACTACTGGTGAACAGGTCTCTTACCTACAACATGTGAACAAACTAGTGAGCTATGGGCTCAGTAAGTTCAAACATAAAAACATGAAATCAGAACATGCAATACTGTACTTATACATGAAACTTGACTCTGAAAAAGATTCATGGCTGCATGTTAAGTCTTAGGACATTATCTGAATTTATGTTTTAGTTTTTGGCCCCTGATTGGTTATACCATAAGGCGTGCATGACTGCGAGCGGTACTTTAGTACTGACCTCCGCAGCCTTAACTGAAACTGAACATGAAAACCTCCCTGTGGGTTGACAGGGCGGTACACCAATAACTGGTTTAATTACCATCTTTTTCTGAAGTTCCAACTGGGTAGCATACTGATTGCCCCACAGTAGGATCCTATTACATGTTTTACTTGGGGTGTGAGTTTTATTAACCTCACTATAGTGCCTTGTACACCTACATGTTTTCATGTGCTTGATACTTGTCTATCATGTGTACATGAATTATCTACTTGAAACATGAACTTCTACATGCATGACATGAAATTGACATGTGTATCGTGATGCAGACGGTCAACGTCTGACATACACGCCAAATTACAAACATAACATCATAAAACATAACATGATTGTCCATATTATAGCCAGGACAATGCTTGAACTTACAAAAAATCTGTTAACGTGAGCCTCTATTGATCTGGGACCACTGTCTCAGGGTGTCTGGCTTGAACTCCTATAAAAGAAATAATCGTTGATTATTTCCAACATTTATCTTATACTTGAAACATGGAAAAATATGAAAAATCATATTTCCAAACTTTTTTCCTTTTTTAAAGCTTCGAACACGTCCTCCTACACGGGCGTGTTTGTGGCCGTGTAATTCTCTGAACTTGCGTGCATGGCCGTGTAATTCGTGCAACATGGCCATGTAACTCATGCATGCTTACATGGGTGGCTACACAGCCGTGTTTCTAGCCGTGTTTCCCTACTATCGAACATGGTCTGTTACACACCCTTTCCACTGTCGTGTGCCATTCTACACGGCTCGATACACAGCCATATTCTTGGCCATGTAACTCTCGGGTCTCAAATTCTCTCAAAACCCGATCGTGTATATGGGCATGTTCAGGGCCGTGTTCTCAACACGCCCTTGTACATGCCCGTGTTCATCTCAGAATCCTGATTCTGAGTCTGAAATTCTCACATCTATTTTTCTAAGGCTTTCATGGTCTTTGTTCTACTTCTTGCATTCAAAATTGATCTCTATAAGACCGTTTCAAGGTATAAACTGCATTTCTACTATCATCTATCCATGGTTTCATAAGCAAAATTTCATATTTTGCTTCCACCATATCTCTTGACTTAATCCTTAAAAATCAAAACTTTCTTGAAAAGAAAACACCGAAACTTGGTTTTCTAAACCATTAACTCACGAATTCGTGTTTAAAAACAACTACACTTGAACCATGTTTCAATTTAACCAAAAATCTCAACACCTAAGACTCACATTCTCTTTTCTTCCTCAAATAACCCAGATTTTCCACCTGAAAATGTGAGAGAAAAAGGGTTTACCTTGCTTAAAACTTGAGAACGTCTTCTTATGGACTCTTGGGCTGAAAACTTGAACGATTTGCTTGCTTGAAGAGAGAATCTGAACTGTTGAAAGGGAAAAATGTCGAGAACGATTTTCCACCTTTGCTCTCTCTCTCTCTCTCTCTCTTTCTCTCTCTCGTCCACTTCTTTGTAGCTAAAACAAGTGAATTTATTCACTTGGGCTGTTTGAGGCCCTCCCTCTTGTGCTCTCTCTCATCTCTTTCATTCTTTCTTTAATTTCCTATAAAGGAAATTTACACTTGCTTGGCTAATCTTGGCCATTGATCAAGGTAGCTTGCATGTGAGCCATTGATCTCTTAATATGTATTTTCCACATAACTTTCTAATAAATTTAAAACATCATGATTTGAATTAATGTTTAGCTTTTACCCTATGTTCATTAATTCATTGTCAAATTTTGACTAAATCTAGCTAATCAAAATTTTCATTTGTTCTATATTCTATAATATGTCTCATCATGAATATACATTTATTTACATATCTTGTACAAAATTTTCTGAGAGCGATAAATTTCTCGGTTATCACATTCACCCCTCCTTATAAGATTTTCGTCCTCAAAAATTTAAAACAAGTGAGGGTATGAAAGTCTCATTTCATCTTCTCTTTCCTCTATAGCTTATTCAATGTAGTGATTCCTCCACAATACCTTGACTAGTGGGATGGTCTTGTTCCTCAGTACCTTTTCTTCTCTAGCCAGTATCTGAACAGGCTATTCTTTATAGGTTAGATCCTCTTGCACTTGGACTGGTTCATGTTGTAACACATGAGACAGATCTGACATGTACTTTCTTAGCATTGAGACATGAAATACATTGTGCATTGCTGACAGCTCAGGAGGTAGTGCCAACTTGTAGGCAACCTTTCCAATGCATTTGATAATCTCATAAGGTCCAATATACCTTGGACTTAGTTTTCCTTTCTTACCAAAACGCATAATCCCCTTCATGGGCGACACTTTCAGAAATATGAAGTCCCCTCCCTTAAATTCTAGGGATCTCCGTCTTTTGTCTGCATAGCTCTTCTGTCTGCTTTGAGCACTCTTCATCCTTTGCTGGATCTTGGCAATTGCATCGGAAGTTTCCTGCATGAAATCTATTTTATGTAGTTGTTTTTCCTTCAGATCATACCAGTGGATGGGTGATCTACACTTTTGTCCATATAGGCCTCATGCGATGCCATCCTGATGGAAGCTTGATAACTATTGTTATATGAGAATTCTACTAGTAATAGCTTCTCGTTCTAGGCTCCTGGATAATCCATTACACATGCTCGGAGTATATCCTCTAAAGTCTGGATAGTCCATTCTGATTGTCCGTCTGTCTGAGGATGGAAGGCTATACTGAGCTTCAGTTCTGTGCCCATGGCTCCTTGCACATACTTCCAGAAGTTTGAAGTGAACCGTGCATCTCTGTCAGATACTATGGACTTTGGAACTCCATGTAACCTGATAAAATGAGCTACATAATGGTTTGCCAACTTCTCCAATGAGTAAGTGGTCCTCACTACTGTGAACCTGGCTATCTTCATTAACCTGTCCACGATTACCCAGATAGCATCATGTCCTTCTCTTGTTTTGGGTAGCTCTACCATAAAATCCATGGTAATATGCTACCATTTCTATTTTGGAATCTTTAGAGGTTCTAAATTTCCTCCAGGATGCTGATACTCAGTCTTGACTTTCTGGCAAGTCAGGCATTTACTCATGAACTTCGCAATATCTGCTTTCATCCCTTTCCACCAAAACTGCAGTTTTAAGTCTTGGTACATCTTGGTGGCTCTAGGATGAATTGAGTATGGCGTTTCATGAGCTTCTAACATGATTCACCTTCGAAGTTCTTCATCTACTGGAACATAGATCCTTCTTCTATACAAAAGCATTTCGTCATTGGAAACGTTTACATCTGATTCTTTGTCCTCTGAAGTCTCTTCTCGAAGTTTTATCGCACCTGGATCCTACTTTTGGGCTTCTTTAATTTCTTCATACAGAGAATATTCTAATTTTAGGGCTGATAACCTTCCGGTTATTAACTCCAGTTGAAGGGAGTTAATTTCTTGCTGCAAGGCTCTTGGTAACTCTTCTATGGGCAACTTCTATAGAGTGGTTGTCTTTTTGTTCAACGCATCTGCTACACGGTTGGCTTTTCTTGGATGGTAGAGGATCTCATAGTCATAATCCTTCACCAACTCCAACCATCTTCTTTGCCTCATGTTTAACTTCTTCTGTGTGAAGAAGTATTTTAGGCTCTGATGATCCTTGTAAATCTGACACTGTGCTCCATAAAGATAGTGTCACCATATTTTGAGTGCGAATACTATTGCAGCAAGTTCTAGGTCATGGGTGGGATAATTCTTCTCGTGCTCTTTTAGTTGGCGCGAAGCATAGGCAATCACTCTGTCATCTTGCATCAATACTACTCTCAAACCCACTCTTGAAGCATCATTGTACATTTCATACTTCTCCCCTTCAGTAGGGAGTATGAGGATCGGCACGCTTGTCAGCCATCTCTTCAACTCTTGGAAACTTCTTTCACATTCTTCTGTCCATACATACTTCCTTTCCTTGTGCGTGAGGGTTGTGAGAGGTGCTGCTAATCATGCAAACCCTTCCACAAATCTCCTGTAATAGCCAGCTAATCCTAAGAAACTACGTATCTCTGTCACGCTCTTAGGTGCAGGCCATTTGTTTATCGCTTCCACCTTGATTGGATCCACTACAATTCCCTCCTTGGACACTATATGTCTGAGAAAATGTATTCTATCTAGCCAAAACTCACATTTTGAGAATTTGGCATAGAGTTGATACTCTCTCAGCTTCTGAAAAGCAATCCTTAACTGTGCTTCATGCTCTATGTGAGTTTTTGAATATACAAGAATGTCATTGATGAACACAATGACAAACATGTCAAGATACTCCTTAAAAACTCTGTTCATCAGGTTCATGAAAGCCGCTGGAGCGTTCGTTAACCTAAACGGCATTACTAGGAATTTATAATGCCCATAATGGGTTCTGAAAGCTATCTTGGAAACATCACCTTTCTTGATTCTCAGCTGATGATATCCTGATCTCAAATCAATATTCGAGAACACTACTACACTCTTGAGTTGATCGAACACGTCATCAATCCTAGATAATGGATACCTATTCTTGATTGTGACCTTATTCAATTTTCTATAATCTATGCACATGCAGAACGTCCCGTCTTTCTTCTTGACAAACAGTACGGAAGTGTCCCATGGGGAATAGCTTGGTATGATGAATCCCTTGTTAAGTAGATCTTTCAATTGCACTTATAATTCTTTTAACTCTACTGGTGCCATGTGATACGGTGCCTTGGAGATTGGTGCTGTTCTAGGTAAAAACTCTATCTCAAATGAGATTTCCTATTCTGGAGGTACTCCTGGTAGTTCCTCAGGAAAAACTTCGAGAAATTCTCCAACAATAGGAATATCTTCCGATTATAACTTTTTCTCTTCTGCTGTATCTGTCACATAAGCTAAATATCCAGTACAACCACTGGCTATTAGCTTCTTGGCTTTCAATGAACTGATCATCATCTTGCTTGACCTTCTTGAGGAATCGACATATTCAAAACTTTCTTCATCTTCTGATTTGAACACTATTCTTCTGTTTCTGTAATCGATCGTGACTTGTTATTTTCCTAGAAAATCCATTCCCAAGATTACATTGTAGTCTACTATCTTCATCATGATTAATTCTATATAAAGCTCCCTATTTGCCACGATTACTGGCGCATGAGGTAACTAGTACTCAGACAACATGATTTCTCCTGAAGGGAGAGCAGTTCTAAAAGTTCTTCCCATGTGATCTCTAGGGTATTCTAGCTTATCAGCAAATGCATATGATATAAAAGAATGAGTGGCCCCAGAGTCAAAAAGAATAGATGCTAAGCGGTTAGTGACAGAAATCTGACCTGTCACCACGTTGGATTTTCCTGCCTTTGCCTCTTCTCTGGTGTAGGCCATTACCCTAGCATCTGCCTGAGGAGCTCTTTCCTATCTTTCTTGCACTGCAAGAAGCACTTCTGAATGGCTTTTAAAACTTAATCTAAGTGTATGAACCTGTGACTGCTGTAAACGTGAAAAATTTACTCCTGACACAGACTGGTGGTTCATAGGGCAACTCTTGATGAAATGGCCCCCTTTTTCATACTGAAAACATGCAGTTGTACCAGCTCTGTACTGACCCACATGTTTCTTCCCACAAGTAAGACAGGTGGGGTTACTTGGTACTGTAGTGGGGTTAGTCCTCCGTGACTGACTTCTACTGTCTTGACTCTGAGTTCCCTAGAAATTGCCCTTTCTCTTCTGTTGGGACTGAGAACCTACATTACTGGACTGATCTGGTCTTGTACTCTTATTGCCTTTACTATATTGTCCAGGTTAAGAGGCCTTGACCAAGATATTTTCTTTCTTCCTGTCTTCCTAGACCTTTTCCCTCTCTTCTCTCTATCGGGCAAGATGGTACTCTACTCTCAAAGCACGACTAACGTAGTCGGCTACTGAGATTGGCGGGATTTGGCCAATGTTAATTAAGGCTAAAATCTCAGGCCTGAATATGCCTATCATCTTCTATATCTTCTCCCTTTCTGTTGGCACTACATACGGGCACAAGCGAGAGAGTTGATCAAATCTCTTGCAAACCTCACTGACGGACATGTCACCCTGTTTTAACTCTGAAAACTCTTTTTGTTGTGGTCAGAGTGATGCGGGATCATAGTATTTCTGATTGAACTCCTCTAAGAACTCTGCTTATGACATCATGGTCAATCTTGAAATCCATAATCATCTAGATAGAAGAAAGCCAATCTTCTGCTTCCAGGAGATCGGTTAAACCTTCAAATTTTGGAGGCCTTATTTTCCAGAATCTCTCGTATAGTGGCTCATGGTTCACCCTTGCTGGTGATTCCCGAACCACTACTAGTGCAACTGGTGGCACTACTTGTTCTACCTCAGTTGCTTATTGTGTAGGAGTCCCCACTGATCCTTGCCCCTGTTCTATCTGTTCTATCCTCCGTCTTAATTCTACGTTTTCTTTCATCTGATTTTCTAGAAAAGCTTGCAACTCTTCTATTCTCTGAGACAGAGTTGGGCTTCCCCATCTCTATCTTTGGCCTTGGCCTTGGTTTTCCATCGTGCTACTTTATATCCTAAAATCACATGATGAATTTGTATTTGATCCTATATAAGAGGATTCACTTCATTTCTTGTATTAATACATCATCATATACTTTTACTTACTACAAAGTATGGGTCTCTACAGACCTTTATTTTCACACATAACTAGCTACTTATCTTAACATAAACTTAACTTACTTAGATCGATGAACAGGACATGCACGGAGTCAAGCAGGATATGGTCTACCAACTATTCTAATACCAACTGTGACAACGGTTGGTACTCTAAACCAGACCCTGTAGGAAAATAAATCGGTAAAAACGTATCAGAGTGGCGCAGCGGAACAATAAAAATTTTTAGATCGTTAAATATCTCATGATGCCATATACAATAAACCAACAACAATTAAAACTCATACCTCAAGGACGCCAATCTTGCAGGAGGAGAATGACCGGAGGCTTCAACCAACTAGCCTTCTCTACTATTCTCCAATTCCCGAATGGCTGAGTGTGTGGGCACTCTGAACCTCGATCGGTATGCTAGCACTGCTAGTCTTCTTCCGACCACCCAGATCTCTAAAGAACTTTATTGTCACGATGAGCTGTGCAACAATAAGCCTGCTCACCTGAGAGTCTGTGGTCTGAGAGAACTGGAGTGGCAGGACCTCTATTTATAGACCTGCATGAGGTGATTCTCTGAATTCGAATTGGACTAGGAAAAGATTTTCTCCCTTATGTTTAACCAAAAATCTGAATTTTTCATAGGATAATCCTAACAATTAAATTCGGTTTTTCTAGGATAAATCCAATCCAAATCTAAACAAGATTTTAACTAGAATTTTATCTCCCTTTTTCAACCAAAAAATCCGAAATCTTTAGGAGAAAATCTTCTCCAAATTTTCAGCCACTTTTAGGATAAGGAAGAATCAAAATTCCACTAGGATTTTCAAGCTAAATCTCATCTCAACCTTATCCAAAAATAACCGAATTTTCCTTGGATTAAGGCTCCAAAATTTCGGCCACTTTTAGGGAAGGAGAGAATCCAAATTCAACTAGGATTGAAACTTGAATTTTCCCTTGAATCTTATCCACAAAAACCGAATTTTCGATTGAGGATTATCCTCAAAAAATTCGCCCACTTTTGTTGGGATTTGGATTCAAAATTCAAGTAGGATTCTAACAAGATTATCCTCTCCAAATCCAACTCAAATTCGAATTTCAAACCTTGTGGATTTTCCACAACAAATTCGAATCCTACTTGGACTGTGATTCAAAATTTGAATTTCAAATTTCAAATTCAAATTTCAAATTCAAATTTCAAATTTCAAATTTCAAATTTCAAATTTAAATTTCAAATTCAAATTTCAAATTCGAATTTCAAATTCAAATTTCAAATTCAAATTTCAAATTCAAAATTCAAATTTCAAATTTCAAAATTCAAATTTCAAATTCTACAAAACGGTTGTGTTTCATATTCTTGTTCTCATGGATAATTTTCTACAACTCCAATCCAATCTCAAATAAAATCATGGCAACTTTATTTGGAGTTCGAATAATTGTGTACTCTATTATCCAAAACAAAATCTGAATCCAACCGGAGAGAATCTTGTCTACCATCCTAATCCTGTGTCATCACCATCCATGCATAATAAACTAGTCAATAGCATACACAAATCAATTTGCCAAACGTTAAGGAATTATGTGGAGCTAGTAGAGGGACTGATTGGACATATATAATCGGGCTCCCGTGATTCCATATGATCATCATTCTGTACCGAACAACTCAATCATATGATCACTAATTTCAGAGTCACACCACTATAAACCTGAAACTGAACTCCCAATTATATACCGTATTACGTAAGCCTGTGATGAGCTACCATCCAATGACCTTGTCATATATGCAAAACTCTCATATGATATCCATGATCAGCCTTAGGTCAAAGTCCGTTTAATCCTACTGATCAGGCTATCTTAAAGTTCCATTATACTACCGAATCAAGAAAATGATTATTCACCATATGTGAATAAGAAGTCATCCGCCCAGCAGACGACCCAAGGCCTTGTCCATTTTCACATTCAGTATAATGCCTTTAAGAGGATACCTTTAACTCCTCAGAGCTATGATTCCGATATCTGCAAACAAACCCTTCATCGTATACAAGTCATGCACCCAACGAACCGGTCTATAAGCTTACTACCTCTGAGACGCTTTAGCCATTGGAACATCAAAGTACACAAGTCATATACATGAAGTAGTTCATTTACTCAGGATTAAGGTTATTGCACAATGAACGTCAAAAGCAGATTGATCCACTCATAGCGGACTACATAGATCAATCACGCTTTAGTCCCGGTCTAATATGTCACCACCAAGCAACATATCCATGTCTCTACTTGGGAGTCCAGCTCCAGACAGTCAAGACAAACCGTCCCCTCTAAGGCTTTAGACAACATAATAGTCTTAACATGAGTTAGATGCTCGGTCTAACCCCATAGACTACAGACCGTAATTTAGACTGCTAACTTTAGAACATTGTCTTCTCGCATACAAAAGTCCATTGCATGCAACGTTCTAACAGTTTTAACACAAGCAGTCAGTGAACCATATTTGCTTACATTTACTTTAACATGTAAATAAGACGAGGACAGATAGCAATGTAATGAATAACCTCTAAGTATAATTTTATTATCCAGTTCAAAATGAATACATCAAAATGTCTCTAATACTTAGGGCATTTCCTAATAGACCCATCGTAAAACTTGTTCTGATACCAACTGTAGCGGCCCGCCCAATGCTGTAGAGGTTCTACAGTGCTATTACAGTCAACTCTGTAGTTAATCGCAATAGTATGTAGGCCTCAAACGCCGGCATCATACTTAACTTGAAAACTACTTGTAAATTTTGCGGAATAATTTTTTTTCTCCACATAATAACTTGAAAACATATATATCCTGTTCGAGAATGTGATGAGGAAATCATGTTAACAAAATAACATGTACATGGATCATGATTCCCTTATCATATAGTCTTGACTTAAAATCATGTTCTTTAAAAATACATGCTGCAATTTTCAAAACTACATAACGGAAAACTCATGGTAGGACCATCATCCCTTGCCCAGTCCCCCTGGCATGAACATACCCTGCCTGTCGTCCACCGTGTACTAACATGTGAACAAACTAGTAAGCTATGGGCTCAGTAAGTTCAAACATAAAAACATGAAATCAGAACATGCAATACTATGCCTATGCATGAAACTTGACTATGAAAAAGATTCATGGTTGCATGTTAAGTGTTAAGACATTATCTGAAATTAGGTTCTGGTTTTGGGCCCCTGATTGGTCGTAGCATAAGATGTGCATGACTGGGAGTGGTACTTTAGTGCTAACCTCCGCAGCCTTAACTGAAACTGAACATGAAAACCTCCCCGTGGGTTGAGAGGTCGGTATGCCAATAACTGGTTTAATTACCATCTTTTTCTGAAGTTCTAACTGGGTAGCATACTGATTGCCCCATAGTAGAAACCTATTACATGTTTTACTTGGGGTGTGAGTTTTATTAGCCTCACTATAGTGCCTTGTGCACCTACATGTTTTCATGTGCTTGATACTTGTCTATCATGTGTACATGAATTATCTACTTGAAACATGAACTTCTACTGCATGACATGAAATTGACATGTGTATCATGATGCAAACGGTTAACGGCTGACATACACACCAAACAACAAACATATCATCATAAAACATAACATGGTTGTCTATGTTGCAGCCAGAACAATGCTTGAACTTACAGAAAATTTGCTAACGTGAGCCTCTATTGATCTGGGACCACTGTCTCAGGGTGTCTGGCATGAACTCCTATAAAAGAAATAATCGTTGATTATTTCCAACATTTATCTTATACTTGAAACATGGCAAAATATGAAAAATCATATTTCCATACTCCTTTTTTTTTAAAGCTTCGAACACGTCCTCCTATACAGGCGTGTTCGTGGCCGTGTAATTCTCTGGACTTGCATGCATGGCCTTGTAATTCGTGCAACATGGCCATGTAACTCATGCATGCTTTCACGGGTGGCTACATGGTTGTGTTTTTGGCCTTGTTTCCCTGCTGTCAAAAATGGTCTGTTACACACCCTTTCCACTGCCGTGTCCATTCTACACAGCTCGATACACGACCGTGTTCTTGGCCGTGTAACTCTTAGGTCTCAAATTCTCTCGAAACACGGTGGTGTATGTGGGCATGTTCGAGGTCGTGCTCTCAACACGCCCTTGTACACTCCTATGTTCATCCCAGAATCTTGATTCTGAGTTTGAAATTCTCACCTCTATTTTTCTAAGGCTTTCATGGCCTTTGTTCTACTTTTTGCACTTGAAATCGATCTCTATAAGACTGTTTCAAGGTATAAACTACATTTCTACTATCATCTATCCATAGTTTCATAAGCAAAATTTCACATTTTACTTCCACCACATCTCTTAACTTAACCCCTAAAAATCAAAACTTTCTTGAAAAGAAAACACTGAAACTTGGTTTTCTACACCATCAACTGATGAATTCGTGTCTAAAACAACTAGACTTGAACCATGTTTTGATTTAATCGAAAATCTCAACATGCAAGACTCACATTCTCTTTTTCTTCCTCAAATAACCTAGATTTTCCACCCGAAAACATGAGAGAAAAAGGGTTTACCTTGCTTGAAACTTGAGAACGTCTTCTTGTGGACTCTTGGGCTGAAAACTTGAACGATTTGCTTGCTTGAAGACAGAATCTGAACTGTTGAAAGGGAAAAACGTAGAGAATGATTTTCCACTTCTGCTCTTTTTCTCTCTCTTTCTCTCTCTCTCTCATCCACTTCTTTGCAGCTAAAACAAGTGAGTTAATTCACTTGGGTTGTTTGAGGCCCCTCCCTCACGTGCTCCCTCTCATCTCTCTCATTCATTCTTTAATTTCCTATAAAGGAAATTTACACTTGCTTGGCTAATCTTGGCCGTTGATCAAGGTAGCGTGCATGTGAGCCATTGATCTCTTAATATGTATTTTCCACATACTTTTCTAATAAATTTAAAACATCATGATTTGAATTAATATTTAGCTTTTACACTATGTTCATTAAAATTCATTGTCAAATTTTGATTAAATCCAACTAATCAAAATTTTCATCTATTCTATATTCTGTAACATGTCTCATCATGAATATACATTTATTTACATATCTTGTACAAAATTTTTCGCGAGCGATAAATTTCTCGATTATCACACTTTCGCTTAACGTTGAAAGAGGGAATTTGAAGAAAATGTATTTGAGATACAAAGTGGAAAAAATTGTGCTTATGTAAATTATGTTGTAATACAAAAAGACAACTAAAGTATAGTTTTATTTCATACAAGGCTTTTATACAAGAAAAGTATTTAAAAAAAAAAAAAAAAAAGAGCTCCAAAATACAAAGATTTAAAAATGAGAGAAAGTTTTTGACGACTTAATGAGGTTCATGGGCTATTGCAATCGGCTACAAAGTTGGATTATAGCCATTGACCATATCCCTACAAAGTTGGTATTAGAGCAATTAACCATATCCTTACTGGCACAAAACGCAGCATGCTCGTCAATCCAAGTAAGTTTGCTTTCTTTAAGTTAGTTAGCTATTTGTTTATACAAGGTTATGTATCTTGTAGGATATACGATGACTAGGCCACCATGTGTATGACCTCAACCATACAGATCAAGAGGACTGATCAGGGTATGGACTAGGTCTGTGATTAGGCTGCCTATGTCCCAATGACCAGCACATAGACCACCAACGCCTGAGCTGCCAGCACCAAGAGCTAGAGCACCATCACCGATTCAAGTGCCACCTCCTTGACTGGTACTTAATCCACCAGTCGACATAGACATCCCAATTGTTAGAGGACGACCACACGTAGGAGCCAGAGTATCAGTTCGAGATATGCAAGCTTTCTGAGATAGTCATCCACCCACCTTCGAGGGAGGTCAACAAGGGATTGCTACCAGAGATAGGCTGCATGATGTGGAGATGATCATGCGCCAATACGACATCGACGAGGACTGCTGGGTTATGCTAGCAGTCGGCACATTCCACAGAGACGCCCAAATGTACTGGGAATATTGTGACCAGGACATACTGTTGGGGCTTGAGTGGACTAAGTTTAGGCATATTATGATAGAGTAGTTTCCACTTAAGAGCGCAGCACTGGTTCCAGATCCTCCGGAGAGCAGGGTAGCGACGCCACCTCTTACCTTGCCCAGATACATGGATGTCAGGGAGTTTATTCTCTAGGCGGAGAGACTATAGATGCTACTTAGTGATACAGTTTTCACTTATGCAATATGATTTGAGGAGAACATTGTGAGGAGATGTCCCCTATCTAGCCACACTGATGAGGATTTTTGCGCTATATTCTGGAAGAGGCTTATGATAAATTTACGATAGAGGGTAACCCCACTATATCCTCTTACATTATGAGAGTTTATAGTTATAGTAGCTAAAGTAGAAGAAGAGCTACTATTGGAGTGCATGGTGCGTAATCGACGTGAACAATTATTACAAAAGGCAATGCTAGATCATCTTTATGGAGCGCGACCTATGGCTAATGACCATGAGGCTAGCCCATCTAGGCGACGAGAGGGGATGAGTCCTAATAGAGGAATGACACCAGCCGAGACTGGGAATGGTTCGGATGAGGAAGAAGAGAATCCGGAAGAGTTTTCGATAGTTCCAGACCAACCAGGGAACTAGATGTAAAAACATATAAGATGTATAAATATATATATCTGTATATGTACATGTATGACTGTATTGAAAGGCTATTTTGAGAAAAAGCCTTAAAGTTGATATGTATATGAAAATTACGAAATGAAATGATATGAAATTTTGATATGTTGAAATGATGAAATGTTTTAAATTATATGATGATCAAAAAACTATTTTTACTTATATTGTAAAAATATGTTTATAGAAAATCTAATGATTGATTTTCAGTAGACCATAGGAAATAGAAAAGATGGTGAATACACGAAACCAAAGAAATATGAGAGGGCATCCTCTACTTTCAGAAAGGGAAAATGAACTACAAGCCCTTATAGAAGCTCAGATGAAGGAGAATGCTGAGCTAAGGCAAAGGTTAGAGGAAATGGAATAGAGGCAAGGCCAAGAAGAAGGCCCAACCTCACAAATGGTTGCAACTAAACAAGCAGTGCCGCCAGTTTTGGCCGAAGTAGTACTAGAACCCCAACCTCAACCCCGAGTAAATCAGGAACCATTGTATGAACGATTTCGACGGATGAAGCCGCTGAAATTCGAGGGCTCCACAAACCCACTAGAAGTAGAGGAGTGGCTTTCTTTACTCCAAATGATCCTAGAATTTATGGATCTGACTGAACAAAAGAAGGTCATGTGTGCACCCTTTGTGTTGAAAAAGGATGCAAGATTTTGTTGGAACACCATCAAACTAAGAAGAAACATGGCCATGATGTCATGGATAGATTTTTTAGAAGAATTTAATCAGAAATACTATGACCCCATACTACTGCGACCTCAATAGAGGGAGTTTACAGAGCTGAAACAGGGGAATATGATAGTGAGTGAAGTATGTCAAAAGTTTGACCAACTATCCTAACTATGTCCATATGTCATCCCTACTGAGAGGGAGAAAATACAATAGATGCTCGGGATGTTTCGACCCGACATCTCGGCTTTGGTAGATAGTGGGTTAATGCCACCTACTACGGTAGCTGACTATGTTAGTCAAGCTTTAAGAGCTAAGTATCACCTAGCTCGACAAAGGAAAGAGAAAAAGAAAATCTGGGATGCTAAGAAAAAGGAAAAAGTCCTGGCAAATGCTGCTCAAACTGGACCCTAGGTTGGACATGTGGCGGCCCGCCCCTTTTGGAGATCATACAATACTATTACAGTTGAGCTTATCGCTAACTGCGATAGATTGTACTCTCGTGGGTCGCCGGCTTATCTCACTCTCTTTCAAAATCGTGTCGTTTTTGGGGAAAATTTTTTTTTCTTTAAACATCATATGAAATCTTCTTCCACTATTTACTTTGTTGATAGGTACAAAGTAATATAAATAATACAGTACTTTTGTAAAATATATATATATATAATTACAAAAGAACTGTTTCTCCTTTTTTTTCCCTTCACTTTAACGGTCAGCGGCAAGACTCTGGCAGTACCATATCCCTCGCCCAGTTATCCCATTTGACACGCGCCACCCCGTCCGCATCCAGTCAAACAAGCTACTGAGCTGGTCGCTTACCTGCAACATTAGCAAAAATGGCGAGCTACAGGCTCAGTAAGTTCAAACATGCAAGAAATAAAATTTCTATAAATACTACTATTCATCATGAATAGTACCTTTGACCACTATTCATGCGTGAATAGTAAGTTTGACCACAACACTGTATCACACTAGTACATCTACCGCGATGTTAGTGCTCTCACTAAACTGTCTTATGCTCAATTATGGCACAGTTTCAGTTTTAGGTCATTATCTTTATTTACGTTCGGGTTTTGAGCTCAGGTTGGCAGTACCATTTAAGTACGCATGACTGGGAGCGGTACATTAGTGCTGACCTCCACAGCCTTATCTCATAGCCCCGAAGGCAAAATTTTACATAACTGGGAGCGGTACATCAGTGCTGACCTCCACAGCCTTATCTCATAGCCCCGAAGGCAAAAGTACCTCCCTATACGGAAGGCTGGTACGCCAGAAAGTGGTTTCATTACCGACTTTTTAACCGTCTAACCCGGCGACTTCATATTGCCCCGTGGTTAGGAATGGTTCACATTTTAATTTTAGGTGAGTGAGTTTCATTAACCTCGCTCTAGTGCCTGAAGCACAATTAACCATGTGTCCCATTCTTATAGTGCCCGTAGCACATTTCGTCTCTCTCTCTACTCTATAATAGTGCCCGTAGCACATATGTACCTAACTTATAGTTAGTACATTAAAGTTAGCACAATATTGCTATATGTTGCAGACAGGTAAATGTCTGAACTTACCTTATCAGACTTTTCTCTTTCTCTCTCTTGGATCTTGAATCGCCTTCCTTGTAGGCCGATTTTAGGATCCTACAGACAAAACTATGTCTGTTAATTTCTTTCCCATTTATAGTTTTTATTTTTGATTAAAAAGCTTAAATAAAACCTATTTATAACTTTTTAGGTTTTATTTATTATTTTCACCATTTTCCCCCAACTTTTGCAAAATTACGATTTTGCCCCAATATTTTGGCAAAATTGCAGTTTTGCCCCTGACGGAATTTTATTGATCCAGACTGCATTTTTGGCTCTCAGGAACTTTTCTGACTCTTTTCTAATCATTACCGGGTTCGTTTCTATTTTATTTCCACTTTTTGTTTTCCCCGCCCTCGTGAAGCACTATTCCGATCCTAACGTCGGTTTAGCGATTTTCTATCGTTTCGGAGTCTCAAATGGACGTTTCACTAGTATTTAAAACGTTCATCTAGACTTTCTCGACCTAGGTCTCCGAGGCTCGGGTTTTCCGTTCTCGACTCGGACCTTTATTTCATTTCCAAAAAACGCCCCCCCCTCGGGGTCGGTTTTTTAATCTCACACGCATTTTTCATTTTTAAGGGGACGGGTTACTATTCACGACCCACCCCTTAAATTTTTCCTTATTCAATTTTTCCGTTAGGGACTCGGGTTTCCGTCCCGACCCTAACTTTTATTTTAAATTCCCAATTTTACCCTGAATGCCGTTTTCGAAATTTCGGCAGCATTTCGGCGTAAATTTAAGGCTTCCGGCGTTAGGTACGCCTCGAACCATAAGTACCTGCCACGTACTATACCACAAGCCTATTTTATGTAAAAGTTTTCCAAACTTTTACATAAAAGCCCACAAATTTCAAATTTTACATTATCACCCACATTACAAAATTTTTTTCACAATTTTACCCTTAATTTGGTTTCGGTTTTCACAACCAAACCGGACCAAATTTTGTCAAACTTTCACCACATTTGAGGCCATTCAAATGTCACATTTTTCAACACATTTTCAAGTCCATTTCCTTGTACTTTTCAACCAAATTCTTAGGGTTTTTTAAACACTTAAAACCCACGGCCGTTGAATTGAAAACATGGACACATTTTTGTTTTCATTCTTTCAATCACATTGCCACCATTTACACATGAAATTGCATGATTTCAATCAACCAAATACCACATAAACCAATGAAAATTTTTCTTCCAAACCCATTGTAAACTCACGGCCACTTTATACAATTCATACCAAAAAAATTTTTCAACTTTCCACAATGAAATACAAGTTTTATTCTTCACAAATTTAAACTTAGAAAGCATGTTAACCATTAACCAAAATTTTTTTCTCATTGGTTACTCAAGGTAACCCACGGATTTACCTTTGAAAAACCAACCAAAATTTGGTTTTTCTTTACACAATTTGCATGGTTTTCTTCCTTATTTCATCCTTAACAAAACCCAACATCAAATCCATGAAAAACAACCAAAAATTTTCCATCTTTTTATCACTATTCATCCACGGATTTTGTGAAGAAAAACCATGAAAATTTCAAGTGCAAGGGAAGTTACCTTGGTCTAATGCTTCCTTTGTCTTCAATAAACACTTTGCCACTCTTTTTTGTGAAGAAATTTGAAGATATTGCTTGGTTCTCCTTGGTCCCTCACGTAGACACCATGGAAGAAAGACTTAGAAATTTTTCTTTGGTTTTTTTACGTGAAAATGGACTTCGGCCTTTATGTCCCAAAATGTTGCCGACTTAATGCAACAAACAAGCCAATTAATTTGGCTCTAAACCAATCAAAATTTGACATCTTTCCAAGCCATTTCTTTCCCCATTTTTCAAAATTTAAAAATGGAAATTTTTGGCCAAATCTTGGCCTTTAGATCAAAAGCTAAATGAATCATGGCCTTTCATTCCACCAACCACCATTTTCTTTCATCTATTAATCTAGATTTATGATGTCATAATTACAAAAGTGAAAGTTGACTTTGACTTTCACTATTTACATTAATTCGACTACTTTTTGACCGATGCCGGTTCGAGCCGAAATTTTCCCGAAATCGTCGCGGCGTGTTCCTGAGGTCTCCTGTGCAGTCGGATCAATTTAATCTGCTTCCGTTTGATCAAAATCAATCCCGGAAGTTTACCGTCTTTTATTGCTCTGGTTAGGGTTTTCAATGCCGATTTTGGCACCGTTTCACCCGTTTCAACTCAGTGAATTTTTCCAACACTGAATTCTTACTCGTCAGTATTGTTAGAACATTTTGATATATTCTAAACAATATAAACACATTTATTTCACTCTTTAAATAGTACAAATTGTTATATACATACAATTGTACATTTTTCGTCCGAGAATTGCCTGAATTTCCCGGTTGTCACATTCACCCCTCCTTATAAAATTTTCGTCCTCGAAAATTAGAACAAATGGGGGTATAAACTCCTCATCTCGTCTTCTCGTTCCCACGTAGCTTCTTCAATATTGTGATTTTTCCACAAAATCTTCACTAGTGGGATTACCTTATTCCTGTGGCGGCCCGCCCCTCGTAGAGATCATACAATACTATTATAGTTAAGCTTTATCGCTAACTGCGATAGATTGTACTCTCATGGGTCGCCGGCTTATCTCTCTCTCGTATTAAATCATGACGTTTTTTGGGAAAATTTTTTTTTTTTCTTTAAACATCATATGAAATCTTCTTCCACTATTTACTTTGTTGATAAGTACAAAGTAATATAAATAATACAGTACTTTTGTAAAATATATATATAATTACAAAAGAACTGTTTCTCCTTTTTTTCCCTTCACTTTAACGCTCAGCGGCAAGACTCTGGCAGTACCATATCCCTCGCCCAGTTATCCCATTTGACACGCGCCATCCCGTCCGCATCCAGTCAAATAAGCTACTGAGCTGGTCGCTTACCTGCAACATTAGCAAAAATGGTGAGCTACAGGCTCAGTAAGTTCAAACATGCAAGAAATAAAATTTCTATGAATAGTACTATTCATCATGAATAGTACCGTTGACTACTATTCATACGTGAATAGTAAAGTTGACCACACCACTGTATCACACTAGTACATCTACCGCGATGTTAGTGCTCTCACTAAACTGTCTTATGCTCAATTATGGCACAGTTTCAGTTTTAGGTCATTATCTTTATTTACGTTCTGGTTTTGAGCTCGGTTGGCAGTACCATTTAAGTGCGCGTGACTGGGAGCGGTACATTAGTGCTGACCTCCACAGCCTTAGTCTCATAGCCCCGAAGGCAAAATTTTACATGACTGGGAGCGGTACATCAGTGCTGACCTCCGCAGCCTTATTCTCATAGCCCCGAAGGCAAAATAGTACCTCCCTATACGGAAGGCTGGTAAGCCAGAAAGTGGTTTCATTACCGACTTTTTAACATTCTAACCCGGTGACTTCATATTGCCCCGTGGTTAGGAATGGTTCACATTTTAATTTTAGGTGAGTGAGTTTCATTAACCTCGCTCTAGTGCCTGAAGCACAATTAACCATGTGTCCCATTCTTATAGTGCCCGTAGCACATTTCGTCTCTCTCTCTATTCTATCATAGTGCCCGTAGCACATATGTACCTAACTTATAGTTAGTACATTAAGGTTAGCACAATATTGCTATATGTTGCAGACAGGTAAATGTCTGAACTTACCTTATCAGACTGTTTCCTTTCTCTCTCTTGGATCTTGAATCGCCTTCCTTGTAGGCCGATTTTGGGATCCTACAGACAAAACTATGTCTGTTAATTTCTTTTCCATTTATAGCTTTTATTTTTCATTAAAAAGCTTAAATAAAACCTATTTATAAGTTTTTAGGTTTTATTTATTATTTTCACCATTTTCCCCCAACTTTTGCAAAATTACGATTTTACCCCAATATTTTGGAAAAAATTCCAATTTTACCCCTGACGGAATTTTATTGATCCAGACTGCATTTTTGGTTCTCAGGAACTTTTCTGACTCTTTTCTAATCATTACCGGGTTCGTTTCTATTTTATTTCCACTTTTTGCTTTCCTGGCCCTCGGGAAGCACTATTCCGACCCTCACGTCAGTTTAGCGATTTTCTAATGTTTCGGAGCCTCAAATGGATGTTTCACTAGTATTTAAAACGTTCATCTAGACTTTCCCGACCTAGGTCTCCGAGGCTCGGGTTTTCCGTTCCCGACTCGGGACTTTATTTTATTTCCAAAAACGCCCCCCCTCGGGGTCGGTTTTTTTTCAATCTCACACGTGTTTTTCATTTTTAAGGGGACGGGTTACTATTCATATCCCACCCTTTAAATTTTCCTTATTCACTTTTCCGTTAGGGACTAGGGTTTCCGTCCCGGCCCTAACTTTTATTTTAAATTCCTATTTTACCCCGAATGCCGTTTTTGAAATTTCGGCAGCATTTCGGCGTAAATTTAAGGCTTCCGGCGTTAGGTACGCCTCGAACCGTATGTACCTGCCACGTACTATACCACAAGCCTATTTTATGTAAAAGTTTTCCAAACTTTTACATAAAAGCCCACAATTTTCCAATTTCACATTATCACCCACATTACAACATTTTTTCACAAATTTACCCTTAATTTGGTTTCGGTTTTCACAACAAAACCGAACCAAATTTTGTCAAACTTTCACCACATTTTAGGCCATTCAAATGTCACATTTTTAACACATTTTCAAGCCCATTTTCTTTGCATTTTCAACCAAATTTCCTAGGGTTTTAACCCTTGTATAACCCACGGCCATTTAATGAAACCCATGCCAAACATTTTTGTTTCATTCTTTCATTCACATTGCCACCATTTACACATTAATTTGCATGATTTCAATCAACCAAATATCACATAAACCAAATGAAAATTTTTCTTCCAAACCTTTAACAACCCACGGCCACATCATGTATTTCACACAAGAAATTTTTTCCAAGCTTTTCATAATGAAATACAAGCTTTATTCTTCACAAATTTAAACTTAGAAAGCATGTTAACCATTAACCAAAACTTTTTTCTCATTGGTCACTCAAGGTAACCCACGGATTTACCCTTGAAAAACCAACCAAAATTTGGTTTTTCTTTAATGAATTTGCATGGTTTTCTTCCTTAATACACCCTTAACAAAACCCAACATCAAATCCATGAAAAACAACCAAAAATTTTCCATCTTCCAATCACTATTCACCCACGGATTTTAAGAAGAAAAACCATGAAAAATCAAGTGAAAAAGAGAGTTACCTTGGTCTAATGCTTCCTTTGTCTTCAATAAACACTTTGCCACTCTTTTTTGTGAAGAAATTTGAAGATATTGCTTGGTTCTCCTTGGTAGCTCACGTAGACACCATGGAAAAAAGCTTAGAAAATTTTTGTCTTAGTTTTGCTTTGAAAAATGGTTTCGGCCTTTCACTCCAAAAGTGGCCGACTTATGCCACTAAAAGACCAATTAATTTGGTCATTAGCCAATGGGATTTAGGCACCTTTCACACCATTTCTTTCTCCATTTTTCAAAAATTAAAAATGGTAATTTTTGGCCAAATCTTGGCCTTTAGATCAAAAGCTAAATGAATCATGGCCTTTCATTCCACCAACCACCATTTTCTTTCATTTATTAATCTAGAATTATGATGTCATAAATACTAAAGTGAAAGTTGACTTTGACTTTCACTATTCATATTAATTCGACTACTTTTTGACCGATGCCGGTTCGAGCCGAAATTTTCCTGAAATCGTCCCGGCGTGTTCCTGAGGTCTCCTGTGCAGTCGGATCAATTTAATCTGCTTCCGTTTGATCAAAATCAATCCCGGAAGTTTACCGTCTTTAATTGCTTCGGTTAGGGTTTTCAATGCCGTTTCTGGCACCGTTTCACCCGTTTCAACTCAGTGAATTTTTCCAACACTGAATTCTTACTCGTCAGTATTGTTAGAACATTTTCACATATTCTGAACAATATAAATACATTTATTTCACTCTTTAAACAGTACAAATTGTTATATACATACAATTGTACATTTTCGTCCGAGAATTGCCTAAATTTCCCGGTTGTCACAATTCCTCAGTACTTTCTCTTCACGAGCTAGTACTTGAATAGGCTGTTCCTCATATGTCAAATCCTCGTGGATTTGAATAGGCTCATGCTTCAACACATGGGACGGATCTGGTATATACTTTCTCAGCATCGACACATGAAATACGTTATGCACTGCCGACAATTCTGGAGGTAGCGCTAATCTATAAGCGACCTTTCCAATGCGTTCGATAATTTCATAGGGTCCAATATATCTTGGACTCAGTTTCCCCTTCTTACCGAACCGCATAATCCCCTTCATAGGTGATACCTTGAGAAACACGAAGTCTCCTTCGTCAAACTCCAAGGATCTTCGCCTTTTATCCGCATAACTCTTTTGTCGGCTTTGCGCAATTTTCATTTGACGCTGAATTCTAGCAACTGCATCGGAAGTCTCTTTTATGAAGTCCGTCTTATGCAACTGCTTTTCTCACAAATCGTACCAATGTAATGGTGATCTGCACTTCCGTCCATACAAAGCCTCGTAAGGTGCCATGCCTATCGAAGCTTGGTAACTATTATTGTACGAGAATTCAATCAATGGTAGCTTCTCGTTCCAATTTCCCGCCAAATCCATAACACAAGCTCGAAGCATGTCCTCTAACGTCTGAATTGTCCGCTCTGACTGCCCGTCTGTTTGCGGATGAAAAGCCGTACTGAGTCTCAATTCAGTACCCATGGCCTCTTGCACACACTTCCAGAAATTCGAAGTGAATCGTGCATCTCGATCTGATACAATGGATTTTGGTACTCCATGTAGTCTGACGACATGAGTTATGTACAGCTGAGCAAACTTTTCCAGCGAAAAAGTCATCTTGACAGCTATAAACCGTGCCGTCTTGGTCAGTCTGTCCACAATAACCCAAATGGCGTCATAACCTTCTCGGGTTTTTGGGAGTCCCACTACAAAATCCATCGTAATGTGTTCCCATGTCCATTCAGGAATCTCCAACGGTTACAATCTTCCTGCTGGATGTTTATGTTCCGCTTTGATTCTCTGACAGGTCATGCATCTACTCACGAATTTCGCTATATCGTTCTTCATCCCTTTCCACCAGAACTGTAACTTCAAGTCCTGATACATCTTGCTAGCTCCGGGATGAACTGAATAGGGTGTCTCATGAGCTTCTAACATGATCCGTCTTCTAAGTTCCTCATCAGCTGGAACATTTATCCTTCCTTGATAAAGGATTATTCCATCCTTGGAAATTCCTTCTTGAGCACTTGCCATCATTGGATCTCGCCTCTGAGCTTTCTTTATATCCTCAAATAGCGATGATTCCACTTGGAGTGCAGCTAGTCTGCCAGATATCAACTCCAAGTTCAAAGAATTTATCTCTTGTTGCAATGGCTTCGAAAGCCTGTTTATTGGTAGCTGGTGTGATATGGTAGACTTTCTACTTAAAGCATCCGCTACACGGTTGGCCTTTCCTAGATGGTAGAGGATTTCACAATCATAATCCTTCACCAGTTCCAACCATCGTCTCTGCCGCATATTGAGCTCTTTTTGCGTGAAGAAATACTTCAAGCTTTGGTGATCAGTGAAAATCTGACATTGAGCTCCATAGAGATAGTGTCGCCAAATTTTAAGTGCGAACACTATTGCAGCAAGTTCAAGGTCATGCGTAGGGTAATTCCTTTCATGCTCCTTTAACTGACGGGAAGCATAGGCAATCACCTTGCCGTCTTGCATCAGGACTGCTCCCAATCCTATTTTCGATGCATCACTGTAGTTCACGAACTTCTCCCCTTCAGTGGGAAGCGTAAGGATTGGTGCGCTTGTCAGTCGCCTCTTTAACTCCTAGAAGCTTCTTTCGCATTCCATAGTCCACTCGTACTTCCTTTCCTTGCGTGTAAGAGCAGTAAGAGGTGCAGCTAATCGCGCGAATCCCTCTACAAATCGCCGATAATAACTAGCCAATCCCAAGAAACTGCATATTTTAGTCACACTCTTGGGTGCAGGCCACTGGTTAATTGCCTCTACCTTTGTCGGATCTACTGCAATACCTTCCTGGGATACAACATGTCTGAGGAAATGTACTCTATCCAGCCAAAATTCACATTTTGAGAATTTGGCATACAGTTGATGCTTCCGTATCGTATTCAGCACTATCCTCAGATGCTTCTTGTGCTCTTCATGACTCTTCGAGTATATAAGAATGTCATCAATGAATACAATGACAAACTTATCCAGATACTCTTTAAAAATTCTGTTCATCAAATCCATGAATGCTGTTGCGCATTCGTCAATCCGAATGGCATCACAAGAAACTCGTAGTGACCATAACGAGTCCTAAACGCCGTCTTAGGAATATCACTTTCTTTGATTCTCAGCTGGTGATATCCTGATCGTAAATCGATCTTGGAAAATACCGCTGCGCCTTTTAACTGGTCGAATAGGTCATCAATTCTAGGTAACGGATACCTATTTTTGATCGTAGCCTTATTCAACTCCCGGTAATCAATGCACAGTCGGAATGTTCCATCCTTTTTCTTGACGAATAACACAGGTGCACCCCATGGAGAAAAACTCGGCCTGATGAATCATTTATCCAAAAGCTCCTTTAATTGTACCTGCAGCTCCTTTAATTCCACTGGAGCCATGCGGTATGGTGCTTTGGAAATAGGTGCTGTTCCAGGCATCAACTCAATTTCAAACGAGATTTCTCTCTCTGGTGGTATCCCTGGTAACTCTTCCGGAAATACGTCAAGAAACTCATTAACCACAGGAACATCTTCAGGTTGAAGCTTCTGTTCCTCTGCAGTATCCACCACATACGCCAGATATCCCATGCAACCACTGGCTATCAGCTTGCTTGCTCTCAGCGAACTGATCATCATCTTCCCGGGTCTTCGAGAAGTATCAACATACTCGAAACTCTCTTCTTCCTCGGGTTGGAAGACTATCTTTCGATTTCGGCAGTCGATCGTAGCTTGGTATTTCCCTAGGAAATCCATGCCTAAAATCACATCGTAATCCATGATCTCCATTACGATCAACTCAGCATATAGTTCCCTATTTGCCACATATACTGGTACATAGGGTAACCAGTAATTGGACAACAATACTTCCCCAGAGGGTAAAGCTGTCTTAAATACCCTTCCCATATTATCCTTAGGAAGTCCTATCTTGTCAGCAAATGCATAGGAAACAAATGAATGCGTAGCACCGGAATCGAATAGTACAGAGGCTACATGACTAGCGACAGGAAGCTGACCTGTCACCACGTTTGATGTTCTTGCCTCTGCATCTTCCTTGCTGTAGGCCATCACACGAGCATCAGCACGTGACATTCGCTCCTGGCGTTGCGGCCTCACTGGTGACTCTTCCACTCTGGCTTGAAGGGAATGAGCTTGTGGGCGTGTCTGGTGTGGTTGGGAAGTGCCTTGTCCACCCTGCCTATTGGGACAGTTCCTGGCGTAATGGCCTTCCTTTCCACATTCGTAGCAAACAAGTGGCCCAAATCTGCATTGCCCAGAATGTCTCTTCCCGCATGTAGGGCAGTTTTGCACATTGGACTCTGCATTACCAGCTGTTCTCCGCTGCTGGTTTCGATTATTGCCCTAGCGATTCCCAGAAAAATTCCCTTTTCTCTTATTTTGCTGGGATCCTTGACTATTGCCCTGGCTTGGTTTCGCATTCTGACTAGGCTTGCTCGATTGACCAACTTGCGTAGACTTCGCCAAAGCCCTCTCCTTCTTTTTAGCCTCCCAGTGTTTCTCTCTTTCCTCTTTCTGTCGAGCTATATGGAACTCAGCTCTAATGGCCCGACTCACACAGTCTGCTACAGAAGTAGGTGGTACTAGTCCAGTGTCTACTAACGCAGCAATTTCCGGCCTGAACATCCCGATCATTTTCTGTATCTTTTCCCTCTCAGTAGGGACCACATAGGGACACAAACGGGATAGCTGATCGAACTTTCGGCAGACTTCGCTTACCGACATGTTCCCTTGTGTCAACTCTGAGAATTCTTTCTGTTGCTGTCTCAGAGATGCAGGGTCGTAATATTTCTGGTTAAATTCTTCCAGAAATTCCGCCCAACTCATGGTAGACACGTCTCTCCTCATTCGCACAGTGTCCCACCAAAACCGAGCATCTTTTCTCAGCATAAAAGACGCACATGCAACCTTCTCCCGGTCGGTTAGGTTCATGAACTCCATGATCACTTGTAATGATGACAACCAGTCTTCAGCCTCTAAGGGATTTGTAGACCCTTCAAATTCTGGCGGTCTCATACGCCTGAATCTTTTATAGAGGGGTTCCAAATTCAATACTGGTTGTGGTTCAGGAGCTCTCTCATGTACTGCAGCTAGAGGAATAACCGGATCTACCTCAGCTTGTTGTTCTACTTGGGTACCCTCAGAGCCTTGTCTCTGCTCTAGCTCCTCTACCCGTCGCCTCAGATTCGCATTTTCTTGCATCTGAGCTTCCAACAGAGCTTGTATCTGATCCAGTCTCTCCATAATATCAGGACGTCGCTCCCGTCCCTCTGGTCGATTTCTCAAATCCACCATCTTGACTATTGTCCTATTATGGCACAATAATTCACTGTTAGCTTTTCCATAACCGCATTCGTAAAATCATATCAATTTACGAAATTTAGGGTAATGTAAAGCCACATCATCGTAACACTTCATCGTACAACATATAATCATTTTGATATTTCATTCATAGCAAAACATTTATATGTCATACATAGACATCACCAGTCATATATACATCGGCCGTTTATACAAAATGGCCACAAGTCTATACAAAAGAGCTTTTCTCTCTAAGCTACTTATGTACATATACACATCTACTGATCACTCGTTCCCTACATCTGGGACTAGAGGATATTCTTCTGGATCCTCATCGTCATTGGTATCATCTGAATCGTCACCACCCCTAGGTAATGTTCCCTGTCCCGAGTCATCACCTCGTGGTCTAGACGGTCCGGCCTCCTGATCATTCATTATTCTTCTCGGCCCGAATATGTGTGCAAACATCTCATCTTGACCCAGCGTCTCTCGTCGACTCTGCGTCAGATGCTCGATCAGAATTTCTCTCTCGATCGCCCTGATCGTTACCACGAACTCTTGGAGCGTCGGAGGAAACGGCTTGATCACCCTCGGTCTCAGCTCCAAGGATAAGCCTTTCCAAAACAGCTCACAGCAGTTTGCTTTCGTGTGGTTAGGCAACGGACATCTCCTCTGAATGGTCTCCTCAAACCGTGCTGCGTAAGACATCACTGTCTCACCAGACAGCATGACCATCCTCTTGGTCTGGAGAATGTAATCCCTGACCTCATCGAATCTAGGATACGTAGGTGCATCAGCCTCTCGTCTCTCTGGAGGTGCTGGAGCAGGTGCTGGATCCCTAGGTTGAAACTGATCAGCCAACCGCTGACAGAACTCAGCCCAACTGAATCCCAATAAAATCTCCTGGTCGCAATATTGCCAGAACACTCGAGCGTCTCCCTGAAACATACTGACAGCCAACTGGATCCACATATCTCGATCGATATCGCATATCACCATGATCCTCTCCACGGCATGGAGCCAGTCCTTAGTCTCCATCGACTGTCGTCCACCGTCGAACATAGGAGGACTGCTGGCCCTAAAAGCCTGTACTGCCCGTGCCGACACTCTCACCCCAATATGTTGGCGTCCACCAACAACTGGAATGTCCACTACCACCGGTGGATGAACTATCGGTCGTGGCTGTACTATATCTACTGACGCTGGCACTGGTACTGATACTGGTACGGGAGGTCTCTCGGGCACCGGGGGTCTAACTACCGGCCTTTGGGAAATGGGCGGCCTCACAATACGTCTCGTCCATACCCTTAATACTCCTCTCGGTCGTGGTAGCGGTGGTCTCACATATGGAGGTCTGGTCATCGTACTACCTGTAAGATAATTATTTTCACATAAGAAAATAATTAACTGAACTTAAGTAAACTACTTACTTGGATAGCGGTGCAGGATGTGCAAAGTGTCAAATCGGGATATGGTCACACTGCTCTGATATACCAACTATGACAGCCGTTGGTATTCAAAACCAAATCAGTCGCAAACCTTGCTCTGATATACCAACTGTGGCAGCAGTTGGTATTATAAACTAAACCAATCTCAGACCTTGCTCTGATACCAACTGTGGCGGCCCGCCCCTTTTGGAGATCATACAATACTATTACAGTTGAGCTTATCGCTAACTGCGATAGATTGTACTCTCGTGGGTCGCCGGCTTATCTCACTCTCTTTCAAAATCGTGTCGTTTTTGGGGAAAATTTTTTTTTCTTTAAACATCATATGAAATCTTCTTCCACTATTTACTTTGTTGATAGGTACAAAGTAATATAAATAATACAGTACTTTTGTAAAATATATATATATAATTACAAAAGAACTGTTTCTCCTTTTTTTTCCCTTCACTTTAACGCTCAGCGGCAAGACTCTGGCAGTACCATATCCCTCGCCCAGTTATCCCATTTGACACGCGCCATCCCGTCCGCATCCAGTCAAACAAGCTACTGAGCTGGTCGCTTACCTGCAACATTAGCAAAAATGGTGAGCTACAGGCTCAGTAAGTTCAAACATGCAAGAAATAAAATTTCTATGATAGTACTATTCATCATGAATAGTGTCTTTGACCACTATTCATGCGTGAATAGTAAGTTTGACCACAACACTGTATCACACTAGTACATCTACCGCGATGTTAGTGCTCTCACTAAACTGTCTTATGCTCAATTATGGCACAGTTTCAGTTTTAGGTCATTATCTTTATTTACGTTCTGGTTTTGAGCTCAGGTTGGCAGTACCATTTAAGTGCGCATGACTGGGAGCGGTACATTAGTGCTGACCTCCACAGCCTTATCTCATAGCCCCGAAGGCAAAATTTTACATAACTGGGAGCGGTACATCAGTGCTGACCTCCACAGCCTTATCTCATAGCCCCGAAGGCAAAAGTACCTCCCTATACGGAAGGCAGGTACGCCAGAAAGTGGTTTCATTACCGACTTTTTAACCTTCTAACCCGGCGACTTCATATTGGCCCGTGGTTAGGAATGGTTCACATTTTAATTTTAGGTGAGTGAGTTTCATTAACCTCGCTCTAGTGCCCGAAGCACAATTAACCATATGTCCCATTCTTATAGTGCCCGTAGCACATTTCGTCTCTCTCTCTACTCTATAATAGTGCCCGTAGCACATATGTACCTAACTTATAGTTAGTACATTAAAGTTAGCACAATATTGCTATATGTTGCAGACAGGTAAATGTCTGAACTTACCTTATCAGACTTTTCTCTTTCTCTCTCTTGGATCTTGAATCGCCTTCCTTGTAGGCCGATTTTAGGATCCTACAGACAAAACTATGTCTGTTAATTTCTTTCCCATTTATAGTTTTTATTTTTGATTAAAAAGCTTAAATAAAACCTATTTATAACTTTTTAGGTTTTATTTATTATTTTCACCATTTTCCCCCAACTTTTGCAAAATTACGATTTTGCCCCAATATTTTGGCAAAATTGCAGTTTTGCCCCTGACGGAATTTTATTGATCCAGACTGCATTTTTGGCTCTCAGGAACTTTTCTGACTCTTTTCTAATCATTACCGGGTTCGTTTCTATTTTATTTCCACTTTTTGTTTTCCCCGCCCTCGGGAAGCACTATTCCGATCCTCACGTCGGTTTAGCGATTTTCTATCGTTTCGGAGTCTCAAATGGACGTTTAACTAGTATTTAAAACGTTCATCTAGACTTTCTCGACCTAGGTCTCCGAGGCTCGGGTTTTCCGTTCCCGACTCGGACCTTTATTTCATTTCCAAAAACGCCCCCCCTCGGGGTCGGTTTTTCAATCTCACACGCGTTTTTCATTTTTAAGGGGACGGGTTACTATTCATGACCCACCCCTTAAATTTTTCCTTACTCAATTTTTCCGTTAGGGACTCGGGTGTCCGTCCCGGCCCTAACTTTTATTTTAAATTCCCAATTTTACCCCGAATGCCGTTTTCGAAATTTCGGCAGCATTTCGGCGTAAATTTAAGGCTTTCGGCGTTAGGTACGCCTCGAACCATAAGTACCTGCCACGTACTATACCACAAGCCTATTTTATGTAAAAGTTTTCCAAACTTTTATATAAAAGCCCACAAATTTCAAATTTTACATTATCACCCACATTACAAAATTTTTTTCACAATTTTACCCTTAATTTGGTTTCGGTTTTCACAACCAAACCGGACCAAATTTTGTCAAACTTTCACCACATTTTAGGCCATTCAAATGTCACATTTTTCAACACATTTTCAAGCCCATTTCCTTGTACTTTTCAACCAAATTCTTAGGGTTTTTTAAACACTTAAAACCCACGGCCATTGAATTGAAAACATGCACACATTTTTGTTTTCATTCTTTCAATCACATTGCCACCATTTACACATTAAATTGCATGATTTCAATCAACCAAATACCACATAAACCAATGAAAATTTTTCTTCCAAACCCATTGTAAACTCACGGCCAACTTATACAATTCATACCAAAAAATTTTTTCAACTTTCCACAATGAAATACAAGTTTTATTCTTCACAAATTTAAACTTAGAAAGCATGTTAACCATTAACCAAAATTTTTTTCTCATTGGTTACTCAAGGTAACCCACGGATTTACCTTTGAAAAACCAACCAAAATTTGGTTTTTCTTTACACAATTTGCATGGTTTTCTTCCTTATTTCATCCTTAACAAAACCCAACATCAAATCCATGAAAAACAACCAAAAATTTTCCATCTTTTTATCACTATTCATCCATGGATTTTGTGAAGAAAAACCATGAAAATTTCAAGTGCAAGGGAAGTTACCTTGGTCTAATGCTTCCTTTGTCTTCAATAAACACTTTGCCACTCTTTTTTGTGAAGAAATTTGAAGATATTGCTTGGTTCTCCTTGGTCCCTCACGTAGCCACCATGGAAGAAAGACTTAGAAATTTTTCTTTGGTTTTTTTACGTGAAAATGGACTTCGGCCTTTATGTCCCAAAATGTTGCCGACTTAATGCAACAAACAAGCCAATTAATTTGGCTCTAAACCAATCAAAATTTGACATCTTTCCAAGCCATTTCTTTCCCCATTTTTCAAAATTTAAAAATGGAAATTTTTGGCCAAATCTTGGCCTTTAGATCAAAAGCTAAATGAATCATGGCCTTTCATTCCACCAACCACCATTTTCTTTCATCTATTAATCTAGATTTATGATGTCATAATTACAAAAGTGAAAGTTGATTTTGACTTTCACTATTCACATTAATTCGACTACTTTTTGACCGATGCCGGTTCGAGCTGAAATTTTCCCGAAATCGTCCCGGCGTGTTCCTGAGGTCTCCTGTGCAGTCGGATCAATTTAATCTGCTTCCGTTTGATCAAAATCAATCCCGGAAGTTTACCGTCTTTTATTGCTCCGGTTAGGGTCTTCAATGCCGATTTTGGCACCGTTTCACCCGTTTCAACTCAGTGAATTTTTCCAACACTGAATTCTTACTCGTCAGTATTGTTAGAACATTTTCATATATTCTAAACAATATAAACACATTTATTTCACTCTTTAAATAGTACAAATTGTTATATACATACAATTGTACATTTTTCGTCCGAGAATTGCCTGAATTTCCCGGTTGTCACAGGACAAGGTAGTAAGCCGAATCCGAACGTTGGACAGTCAAGCACTTCTGGCCAATAGTCACAAGGCAAAAGGAAAGGAAGTAATTCCAGAAATAGGAATCAGCAGTAGAAGTTGAACAATAATGCCTTATCTGTTGTTCATGATTGTGTTACATGCCAAAGGAGGCATCTAGGACGATGCAGATATACTCCAAATGCCTATTTCCAACGTGGAAAAGAAGGCCATTTTGCTAAGATCTACCCCAAAAATAGGCAAAATGTTCAGAGCACATTTCAGCCACAACAGCAACGTCCCCAAGCTCATGCACTATAGGTTAAGATTGAAGGGCCTTCAGAGATGCAAGAAAGACTAGAATGCTTACCTCGTGCAGATGCTTGAGTCATGGTCTACACTAAAGAGGATGCAGAAGATGGGACGTCTAATGTAGTGACAGGTCAGTTTTCTATCACTAATCATTGGGTGTCTATTTTATTTGATTCTGGAGCTAAGAATTCATTTATTTCATACAAATTTGTAAACAGAATAGGATATCCTAAGGATAGGATGGGTATGATGTTTAGAACGGCTCTACCCTCAGGCGAAGTATTGTTGTCCAACTACTGGTTACCTCATGTACCAATAATTGTGGCAAATACAGAGTTATATGCAGAATTGATCGTGATGGAGTTAGCGGATTACGACGTAATCCTAGGAATGGATTTCCTAGGAAAATATCGAGCCACCATCGATTGTCGAAAGTGAAAAATAGTGTTTCAACCCAACTAGGAAGATGACTTCGAATATGTCAGCTCGTCACGTAAAATAAGGAAGACGATGATCAATTCGATGAAAGCAAGAAGGCTAATATCTAGCGGCTATACTGGACACTTAGCATATATAGTGGGTGTGATGGAGGAATAGAAGCTTCAACCTAAAGACGTTCTTATTGCGAACAAGTTTCTTGATGTTTTCCCAGAAGAATTACCGGGGTTGCCACCAGAACGAGAGATCTCTTTTGAGATCTTATTGATGCCAGGAATTACACCTATTTCAAAAGTGCCGTATCGAATGGCACTGGTGGAGCTAAAGGAGTTATAAGACTAATTAAAAGAGCTTCTGGACAAAGGATTCGTACGTCTGAGCTATTCCCTACGGGGTGCTCCAGTACTTTTCGTCAAGAAGAAGAATGGAACCTGTAATAATCGGGAAATTTTACTGTTCTTGGAAAATTGTAAATTGCTTGTATGTGATGAATTTCATGTTTAAAATGTGAAATGAATTATTAATATTGTGTAGAATGAGATAAAATGTTCTAACGATATTACAAATTAAGAATTCGGTGATGTAAAAGCATGCCGAATTGAGCTGGGGAAAAACAGTGAACTATAAACCCTAGTAGGTGACTCAGGGTAAACTGAGTACACAAAAAGATAAAATACTGATAGCAGTGATTTTAGACGTGAGTGCGTGTGTGTGTTACACATAGTATCTAGAAGTTGTTCTAGATGACCTCTTCTTGACCTAAAATTAATACATTTAGATTCAGCATGCTCAAATTAGTCAATTGAGCATAAAAAGTAACATTTAACCTGGACATATGCAGTATCAAGAAATTGGTCAAGATGATATTTTCTTGATATAAAACTGATATATTTGGAATCAGAATGCTCAAATTAGTCAATTGAACACAAAACGAGAATTTTGACCAGGAAATGTACAGTACCAGAAACTGACCGAAATGACCTCGGATGATGATGAAACTGATATATTTGGATTCAGGACGTCCAAATTAGTCAATATAGCCTATCAGAATGCTCAAATTAGTTAATTGAGCACAAAGGTAATTTTTGACCGGGAATTCGCAGCATTAGAAACTGGTCGAAATGATCTCAGATGGAAATAAAACTGATATATTTGGGTTCAGCACGCCCAAATTCAAGATAGCTCATGTTGAAATTTTGGACAAAAAGGGTATAAAAGGTTGAAATTGCAGAAAAAGCCCCATAATTTTCCTTTTCTAGATTTTCTCCCCCACATATACACCGTCGGTGAACAGTAATCGACCACTGGAAACGGTGTCCGTTTTCGACACCGCTGGTCTCGTTGGAAAGCTCTCGACGAGTTGAGTCCAACAGTGTGCTGAATCGATGGAACCGACGCCGGAGAACACCGCATACACCGCCCAAAGCCGTTGGTGGCCGGAAATTTTAAACGGCTGTATCTCCGCCGTCCGACCTCCGCTCAAGGTGATTCCGGTCCCAAAAGTTTCGTGGTGAAGAGGAGAACAAAACCCATAACTCATTTCACCTCAACAGCCACCGGATCGCGCCGCCTGAAGCTGTGACATCGCCGCCGTGGAATCCATCGATTTCAGCGGAGTTGAGCCACACTACCAGTCTCAAAATGCTCAGAGAAGAACAGGGAGCAAAAGCCCTCAAACAATTTCGGGCAACAACCCCGGCACGGTGGAGATTCAACGCCATCGACGTGGGTCGAGTTTTCGAGGTTGATTGTCGACGATCGGAGCCTCCAATGGTGAAATTGACACCACCAATGGACTCCTCTGGTCAAGATCTTCAAGCTGGACACCTCCGTTGTTCACGCCGCAACCGGTCAATGTTTGAGTCAACGCCGGTCAACGGCGACCCAGGGGCGGAAAAATAAAGAATGGCCCGTTGGCCTATTTTTGATGTTCTGGACACATCCGCGGCATCAGAATTGCCAACCGGGATTCTGAACGTGAAGAACAGAGACAAAAAGTTTGTGAGATCGAGACCGAACAGTTCATCCGATCACCAACGGGATGATTTTGGTAGCGATTTCGTTTCCCTCCATTCCTTATTTATGTATTGGAATGATTTATATGTAATTTGTATTCAAATTGTAAAAAGAAAAGGAAAAAAAAAAGAGTAAAATGAATGAAATGTCAAAAAAAGAAAATGTATGGGAAATGTGAAAATTTTTACGTAAAAAGTTGAGTTTTACATAAAATTTAGCCTCTAGTATAGTACGTGGTACATTAGGCTAAGTTAGATGGTTTTGAGGCGTTTCCTAAACGCCGGAGACCTAGAAATTTAGCAGAAATGTTGTTGAAATTTTGAAAACGGCACTATGGGCATTTTGGTGAAAAACGAGAGGCAAATTGTGTTCGGCAATGGAAACCGAGACCCTTCGATGAGTTAGGCTCGGAAAATGGGAAAATGAACCTTTGAGGAATAGTAAACCATCCCTCTGAGGTTGTGAAATGTAAGAGAACGGGAAAACCAATGTCAAGGGTATTTTAGGAAACGAAAGGTAAATTTGAGGTTGGGATGAAAACCCGAGCCCACTCGGTGTCTAAGGCTCGGGATTAGCATAACAAATGTTTCAGGTATAGTGAAATACCCATTTAAGGCTCTGAAATGTGAGAAAAACGAGAAACAACCCTAGGTGTCGGAATAGTACCACCTGAGGGTCGGATGACCAATAGTCGTCTATGGAACAACAATGGATGCTGTAAAAGTGTGTAAAAGCTTAAGAAACATTAATTTATGATATTTGGGCTTAGAAAATTCTGTTAAAAGTCACATTAAGCATATAACAGTCCCGAGACCCGTCAGGGACAAAATGGTTATTTTGACCAAAAATTTCCGAAAGGCTTGGAAAGGACCATGAATGCCTAAGGATAGTTAAAATGAAATTATAAAAGTTAAATTTGGGTCTTAAACCAACAAAAAGTAGGTTTATGATGAGAAATCAAATCAGGGGCAAAATGGTAATTTTGCCAAGAGTTAGTGTAAAAATGGAAAATGGGATTTTAGATTCCTAAGACTATTTATGGGAAACAAAACGTAGAATTTTTAGTTTTACTAAATTTTGAATATGAAATGAAGATTTAGAATATCCGTGGTTATTCCGGTTATAGGAACCCGATCCAGACGCGGCAAAGGAACGTCTACGGAGCCGGGGAAGGAAATGCTAGCGAAAGTATCTGTAAGTTCGAACATTTAATTGACTGCAACATGAATAGACTATTATGTCTAAGTGTGATATGTGTGAGTTTCAGCATTCATTTGTCTGCTCATGAACATTCTGATGTTGTTCATTATATGAATGAATTGATCTGTTATGTCTAGGTTTATGTGTTATATGAATGTTTCATAGCGCGATGCTATGATAAATATTTGGTAAGCTCAGATATTTACATGTCTGTAGCATGAATTACTATTTGATTGATTTAAGTACTTTTCGTACAAACTTGTAAAGTCCTACGGGCAATAGGGGCGTAGTTAAACTAACTCACCTAATGAAATGAGAAATTAAAAAGTGTATAAATAATACACTATGGAGAAGTGCTAGCGCACTATAGTATGGTTAATTAAAAGCACACATAAAGAAATAAATGTAAAGACCTACGACAATAAGGGTTCCACCGTGGGACGATTCATATGAATGTCACTGGTGGGGAACTATAAGAAAGATGGTAATGAAACCACTAAGGCGTACCGCCCCTCCAACATAGTGGTGGAGGTTTTTCTCAAATCCTACGAGGATATCAGGGCTGTGGAGGCCGATGTTCTAAGGTCGCTCCTTAGACCCTCCTAGTCAGCTCGCTAACAATCATCAGTACTGCCATAAACAGAGCTCTAAACTAGAAATCAAATAGAGAATAAACAATCAATAAAATGATAAAAAACCATAATTGAGCATAACCGAAGCTTACGCCAGAGTAATGTAAATTCGATTAGGGTATGTGAATGGTACCCCAATAGAGTAAAGTGAATAGTAACCAGTTAGGGTAATTGTTACTATTCATCGATCAAAGGTCAAAGTTACTATTCATGATAAATAGTACTATTCATAGGAAATTGAGTTTTAGTGTTTTTGAATCAATATGATTCTTACTATGTATGTTTGAACTTACTGAGCCTGTTAGCTCATTAGTTTATTCATGTTGCAGGTAAGAAACCTATCTAGTATATTTCTAAATGGCAGCAGGATGCGAGCGTGTCAAAGGGATAGGGAATCCACTGTGGATATGGTCCTGCTACAAGTTTTCCGTTGAGCGTTGAAAACAGAGACATGTATTGTAAAAAGATTTGAATTATGTATTGTGTATAAACTATGTTTGTACTTTTTAAAGTGACAAACATAGTTCAGTTTAGTTATGTTATGTTTACAAACAAGAAAATGTATTTAAAAAAAAATGATTCCAAATTTCACAAAGGGTTTAAAGGAAAGAAAAGAATTTAGGCGACCCGATGAAGTTCACGAGCTATTTCAGTCGACTAAGGAGCTTGATTGTAATAGTTTCAGTGGACCGATGTCGGGGGTGCCACAGGTGGTATCAGAGCAAGCTTGACCATATCCCTCCTGGCACGAGACGCAACCTACTCGTCTATCCAAGTAAGTTAGCCTCGTTTTGAATTAGTAGTTGTTTATTTATAGGAAAATGAATGACTTAGATGAAATGAGAGGACGAGATCAATGAATGTGGCCTCACGATTGTATAGTGCTAGTGGATTGCCATGATACGGCTATACAGGGTTCGAGATAGAGAATTACCATAATTATGATCGTACAGTACTAGAGAATGAACAAGGAAGGCTGCTCAGAGAAGAAATGAAGATTGCTGTCAAGTTATATAGAACTCCAATGTCAGCTGCCCATAAAGGTTTGAGTGGCGAATAGCCCTTCAAAATTTCATAGGAAGGCAGGATTGGTGTCACGCCATTGAAACGATTTTCCGGCTATGCGCCATTGGTCGAGAAGATAGGTCTTGTTGGCTGTTGAAAATGCTTTTCAGGGAAATACTCTCGTGTGTATTGGGATTCTTGTGACCAGGAGTGGCGCTTAACTGGACCAAGTTTCACCATGCCACGATTGAGTAAATCTTTTCTCCGAAAGAGTCTAACATCAGCCCCAATTCCTCAAGGGCAAACAAGATGTCACTTCTAACGTCACCTAAGTTCGTTAGAGTTGCGAACATACGGGAATTAGTTCATTGGACTGAGAAACTGCAGTCAATGTCCGATGACATAGTTCTAACGTATGCTGCACGCTTCGAGGAACTGATGAATCCCCTCCAATTTGCGTGGAATTCACAACGAAACTTAAGCCGAGATGAGCGTAGATCCAAGAATGTCTATAGGTGAACGATCTAGTCAAGGAAGAAGAGGACCCTTAAAAGTTTCCTGTAGACCAAGAAAATTAGATGTATTAGGCTATATATACATATATCCTTTATGTTATATTGAAATGTTATGTAATGACATGTGTATATAGTGACATGTGTGTGATGAATTGTTAAGAACTGTCAAAATGTGTTGATATAATATAATGAGTTTTGTTGTTTTGTCCTACATGAAAAGGCATAATATACGATAAATGGGCTATGTGCATTTATTGTGCTAGAAATGGTCTAGATGAAGAGAAAAAAGATCCGAAGGAATTTTCCTTTGAAACCGGATCGATAGAATGACTAAAATGTAGAGTGGTATATATGTGTATATATGTATACTCAATGTAAAAGAGGCTGTTGTATATACAAGGCCTTAATACTGATATGTATGTGAACGTCATGAAACTAGTTATAATAATGCCGTACGATGATATGGCATTAGGATTTCTTTGACTTTCAGGAAATCTTAAAGATTCTGTGAAATATATATATACATTGAAAATCTAATGATTGATTTTCAAACGATTATAGGAAAATAGAAAATATGGTGAATACATGTGGTCAAGAAAATATGAGTGAATGTCTCATCCTATCAAAAAGGGTGGAGAAATTATAAGGCCTTTTAGAGGTCTAGATGCAAGAAAATGCTGAACTAAGACGGTGTTTAGATGAGATAGAACCTAGGCAGGGTGCTGAGGAGGTTCATCCACCATTGACCCCTGCATTTGAATAGGTAGTACATTATTGCTGTTCTCAAAACGATACAGGAACTACGGTCAATAGTAAATCAAGAGTTATTATATAAGCGATTCCATGGAATGAAACCTCTAGAATTTGAGGGCTCTACAAATTCAGTGGAAGTAGAGGAATGATTTTCATCTATATATATGATTTGAGACTCTATAAACTTGATAGAGCAAGGAGAAGGTTCTGCGTACGTCCTTTGTTTTGATGAAGGATGCTAAGTTCTGATAGAACATTGTCAGAATGAGAAGAGATGAGACTACTATGAACTGGAATGAATTTCTGGTTGAATTTCATTAGATATATTATGATCCTGCATCATGGAAACCGTAACGAAAAAAGGTTTACCGCATTAAAGCAAGGAAATGTATCAGTGAGTGAAGAGCATCGGAAATTGATCAATTGTCCAAATGATGCCCTTATGTGGTAATTATTTAGAGGGAAAAGATACAGAGAATGATTTGAATGTTCCGACCAGAGATCTTTGTTTTAGTGGATAGTGGTCTAATACCACCACCTTTAATGATAGACTGCGTTAGTCGTGCTCAGTAAGTTAAATACCAGCGGGCTAGATAGAAAGAAGAAAGAGAAAAAGTCTGAGAAACCTGGAAGAGGGAAAGGACTTTGACTAAATTTTTCTAAGTTGGAACCTAAATTAGCCAAAGCAGTAACCTAATCAGAATGTCAGGCCAGGACAGTTTAACGCTCCAGGCCTATAGTCGTAGAATAAAGGAAAAGAAAAATTTTCTGAGAAAATGAAAACCTAACCTGGGACAATAGAAGGCAGCAAAGGAAGCTGACCAATAATATAGGATCAAATGTATCCAGTTGCGCTACAAGTGAGAAGGGGCACTGGCCACAGTGCTGATTTGGCCCCAGTGCATGTGAGCAATGTGGGAAAAGAAGGCCGTTATGCCAGAAACTGACCTCGGTAGAATACGCAGGAAACATTTTAACCACTGCAACAACGTCCCAAGCCCGTGTGTTATAGGCTAGATTTGAAAGATCATTGGTAGTACTGGAAAGACAAGAACACGTAACACGTGCCAATGCTCCTGTCTTGGCATACACTAAGGAGAATGCGAAAGTAGGAACGTCAAACATAGCGACAGAATCGATTGTTATAAGGTTAGTTGATTGTGACGTAATCCTAGGAATGGATTTCCTAGGGAAATATCAAACCATAGTTGATTACCGGAACAGAAAGATAGTGTTTCGACTAGACGATGAAGAAAGCTTTGAACATGTGGATTTGTCACGTAAATCGAGGAAGATGATAATTAGCTCATGAAGTGGGAGTAAGCTAATGTCTAATGATTGAATTGGATATTTGGCCTATGCGGTAGATGTAATAGAAGAACAGAAGCTTTAATTAGAAAATGTTCCCATTATCCATGAATTTCTCGACGATCGTTTAAAGAAATTGTCTAGATTTCTGTAAGAACAAGAAATTTCCTTTAAGATAGAGCTCATGCAAAGAACTGCACCCATTTTCAAAGGTGTGGCAGTATTCTCTAAGACTGATTTACGATTAAGATACCATCAACTGAGTATTCAAGGAATTCCTAGATAAGTTGTCATTGTGTTTATCGATGACATACTTATATATTTATAGACTCATAAGGAGTATGAAAAGCATTTGAGAACTGCTTTGCACATTATGAGACAGCACTAATCCTTGCAAAATTCTCCAAGTGTGAATTTTGGCTAGATAAAGTGTATTTTCTTAGACATGTAGTCTCCAAACAAGGATTATCATAGATCCTGTCAAGGGGAGACGACTAACGAATTGCCTGAACCTAAGACTGTAATGGGAATACAGAATTTCTTAAGTTTGGTTGGCAACTATAGAAGACTTGTGGAAAGGTTCACATGACTAGCGGCACCTCTTACGGCTTTTACGTGCAAGGAGAGGTAATATGAGTTGACTGAAGAATGTGAAAAGAGTTTTTGAGAGTTGAAAATTTTACTAACAAGCGTGCCAATTCACACGCTTCTCACAAAAAGGGAGAAATTCGTGATATATTATGATGCATCGAAAGAGAATCTAAATATGTGGCAAAGAGAATGTTGGAGTTGGTGAAGGATTACAACTGTGAGATCCTCTACCACCCAGAAAAAAATCAATCAACCGTGTGATGGATGCCTTAAGTAGAAAGTCTACTGTTCCGTACCAGTAGCCAAAAGAAAAATTAGCAAAACAATTACGACGAGAGATACACTCATTGGAGTTGGAGCTGATATCCGAAAGGTTAGCTGTACTCCAATCAGAGTCATCACTACTCGAAGACACTAAAAGGGCTCTGAAGTAAGATCAAATCTAATAAGTTATCAGGAAGAGATTTCCAAGGGTGGAATGATCTTACATTAAGGAGGAATTCATATTCCAACGAATGAAGGATTAATGAGGTGAAGTATGGCAAAAGCCCATAAAATGCCATATTCAATGCATTTCAGAAAGAGTAAAGTATACCAGAAATTAAAATTGCAATTCTGGTGGAAAAAGACGATGAATGAAAGTGCAAAATTTGTGAATCGATGCATGACCGTCAGAAAGTCAAGACTGAACATAAACATCCAGGTGGAAAACTGGAATCATTGGAAGTTCCCGAACGTAAGTGGGAACATATTACGATGAATTTTGTAATGGAATTATCAAGGACCCAAGAGGGATATAACGCCATCTGAATTATGGTGGATAGATTGATAAAAACGGCAAGAGTCATAGCATTGAAAATGACTTTTCACTGGAAAAGTTAGCGAATATCTATGTAAACCATGTTGTCAGATAACATGGTGTTTCAAATTTGTCATATTTGATTTAGATACGTAATTCACTTCGAATTTTTAAAAGTGTGTACAAGGAGTCATGGGAACGAAATTGCATCTTAGTATGACTTTTCATCCCTAGACGAAGATCAATCTGAGCGAATTACTCGGACACTAGAAGACATGTTCCTGTCTAAGTCATGGATTTCCTAAGAATTGGAACGAGAAATTACTGTTAGAGGAAATTCTCATACAACAATAGCTACCAAGCTTCTATAGGAATGGCACCCTATGAAGCTTTAGATGGACGAAGGTGCAGATTGCTTACCTATTGGTATGACCTGCGAGAGAAATAATGGCACAAGACCGATTTCGTATAAGAAACATCGGATGTAATTGTGAAAATACAGCGATGAAGAAAGATCACACAAAGTCGGCGGAGAAATTATGCAGATAAACGTTGAAGATCCCTAGAGTTTAATGAAAGGGATTTCATATTCTTTAAAAGTATTCCCATTGAAGGGAATAATGTGTTTGGTAAGAAAAGAAAATTTATTCCAAGATGTATTGGACCCTATGAAATTTTTAAACGTGTTGAAAAGGTTACCTATAAATTGGTACTACTTTCAAAACTATCAGCAGTACATAGTGT